>JAKOOJ010000005.1:67583617-69983617 GCA_022577455.1 Arizona elegans
TGAAAGTTGCATAAGCCCCCATCACATAAGGTAACGATCCTGCCCGAGAAAAAAAAAGGAGACTTTTAAACCTTTTTGACAACAAATGCAGCTGCCCCGCTATTTTGGACGATATTAAGCGAAAATGAATGCAAATCTGTGTTCAGAAGCCATCTGGCCAGAAATAGGGAGTCAGCTGCTCTTCACATTAGACTCTGAGGCTGAATCTATTTCAGCTCATTTTCTAGATCATCTGGTCCTGAACCCAAAGCGTGGAAAATACGGTCTTTATCGTTCACCAACTTTGCTTTTCTTTCCTCCTTTCTTTTCTTTTCTCTCTCTCTCTCTCTCTCTTTTCTTTTCTTTTCTTTTCTTTTTTTACTAGAAGCCATGTTTACAGAAAAATTACTCCCCGGGAAGTGTCAATTCAACTCCAAGGACTGGTTTGTCTTAAGCATCTTCTTTACTAAAACCCCAGGTTTTCTGTCCCAGCAAAGGGCTCAAACGCCTCGCCTCTGCCCCGGGCATAGGGAGAGGAAGGGCGGGGGATTTCTGCCTCCTGTTGAAAAGGCTACTTAGTATGAGAGGAAGATTGTTTTTAATAATCCTTCGGGGAAATCAATGCGTTCCGAGAAAAACGCGGTCTTTCTTCTAAAGTGGGAAGGAGAGAAGGAGGAAGAGGAAGACGGAAACAAGTGTCTTCTCTAAGCCATGCTGTTAAGGTGAAGTTCGCGGGGACCAGGACGCGTCCGGGGGAAAAAGCAAGCATTGTGTTTTCTTCTGGAAGTGGGGGGCGGGGGGAAGGCGTGGGGAGAAACTTGTTGAGGTTTTAAGAACTTTTGCGACCCGCGATGGACCAGTCAGGCCTAGTTCAACACAGGAGCGGATTCGCCCTCGCTCTTTCCTTATTAGAAGCGCCTCTCACCAGTTCAAAGGTGGAAGCTTCAGCTGAAGCTGGTACAAACCCGGCTGGGGTAGAGCCCAGCTACCGCCAATCAGTCCCTTCCCCGCACATTCCCCTCCTCCCCAAAGACTTGACCTTAGCAAACTTGGTCAGGCAGAAGGTGCGGTGGATTTGAATGAGATTTGCATACTGCAACTAAGACCTCCCGAAGTCGCAGCCCTCCTCCTTCTTGGAGTGTGTGAAGTGTTCCTTTTGTGTGAATTTACGGGGTGAGGCTTCAATGATCCCCCCACAAATTTGCATTTAAATAGCGACATCAAGCGATTCGCGTGCCACACACCAGTGGGCTCCCAGATGTCAAGCCGAAGTCAGTCAGATGGCCATTGCCCAGCTGTCCTTCTAAACATCATACCAGAGCATGCCGTGACCTTAAAGGGACAGAGCCCCTTCCTTGGCGTCAACCACCATATAAGCTTTTTCCCAATGGGGGAGTGGGGCGGGGGAACAGCGGACACATCCGAACCAGCCGTTCAACCTGTTCCATTGTATAACCCCCTCTCTGTTAAAAGGCCAGAGAGAAAAGAAATAGCACATTGCGCCATAAATCACAACCCCTCCACCCTTTCCCTACTTTCCTTTCTGTGTTCTCTGACAATCCACGGCCATAATGATCCATAATCTTAGACCGTACAAAATCCCACTGATTCATGCTGATAGATTCATTTCTCAAGTTTGGGAACGGGCTTCTCTCCCCCCTCCCTCTCCCCGCACACACACACACACACACACGCATTTTCGAGATAATACTGCCGGGACTATTATCTCAAATACTTCTCTTATGCCACCCACCTGAATCAAACAGAACTGTTACACTTCAGTTGTTCAAAATCTCTAACACGTCCCACGCGCAATTCCTTATATATTCTGCCTGATGCTCAGTTCCAAGTTATGTCTTCCTTTCTGCTTATTGAAGCCCCCCACCCACCCACCCACCCATTCCCGCAACACTTGTATGTTTCCTCTTGCTAAAGAAACTTTGGAGAAGCGAAAAAGTTCAGTTTGGAGGGGAAAGAATGATTCTACTCCCGGTAGCCACACACACACACACACACACACACACACACGGATAATTTCATCCCCATACGGTCTTAATATTAATAGTCTCTGGTGCTGTCTTCTTCAGGTGGCCAAGAAAAGAATTGGAACGAACGTGCCAAAATCCGTGTTTCGGTTTTAAGGATATTCTTGGACTCTTTGATGAACCAACAACATGCTCCGTTCCACTTGAAATGATTTATGCAGGGTTTCGCCGAAACAAATCTCGGCAACCTTCCCCGTCCCCCGCTCCCTTTGCTGGCTTCTAAAGGACAGGTACCTACACTTATTTAAAATCTGCCACTTGCAAAAGAGTTTGGAATGGTAAAGTGGCCCAGAGAGAGAAAATTAGAAGTGTGGTGCATGTGTGACACTATCTGCATACACAAATGCACATCCATTCATTCATATGCGCTCCCCCCCAAACACACATGCACACACACACACACACTCACACATACACAAACAGGCGAGAGAGAGATCTCAGACTGTTATTTCATGACAACATACCCTGTTGAACCGAACGGCAAAATGCCCTGACCCCAGACTCTGCCTTGCTGCAAACGCCTTTAGGTAAACGGGAATCTACCGCGTGGGCGCTATCTAAGGGAGGGTTCTCCTTGGCAGATATCACCGAGCCGCGGTCTAGGGAAGCTGAAACTGGCGATGAAGACCTTTAAAGGTCCCGAGGAGTTAATTCTACAACATCCAATTCCAAACCTCCCCTGGCTTTCCGCTAGGCGCACAGCAGCTTAGAGCAGAGGTTGGCTTGAGGCCCCTGTTCCCAATGCCCGACCAAATGAGCGGCATTCCTGTCGGGAAAAAAGCGGAAGGCAGTGGAGTCGCCCTCCGTGCCCTGCTTGGATGCCTTTTCCAAGGCGGTCGGCCACCTTTCCTTCCCAAACAGATTCCACCAGCGCCACCACCATAGACAACAGTGGCTGGGGATTAAACGTCAACCGGTTACACTTTCTCGCTTCTAGAAAGCCACATGCTCCTGTGCCGGTCCGAAGTTGGCTTCAAGCTCAAGAACGGGACTCCTGGCAGCCCTGTGTAAAAGCCAGCCAAGCCCAATTTCGCTTTTCTAATTACGCTCAGCAAGCCAGATTCTTTCACATTCAGGTGGACGGGTTTGTTGGTTTGTTTTACTAACAAAAAGATAATAGCAAAGGGAAAGTATGAACGGCCGCAAGAATAACAGCAGCCAGAAGAAACGAAATGGGGTGCCTTTTATACGGCCAAGTAGAAAACCGAATCTTTTCTCCCTGATGTTTTTAAAAGGCGCCCGGTAAGTTTTGTAGCAACGAGGGAAAGAGTTTCTGTGTGGGGTTTAAGACATCGTCTTTCTCTTTTGTTTTTGTTTCAGTTGTTAAGACTGGACATGTGGGGGGAAAGGGGAAAACGCAGAGGAAAAGAAAGACCCCGCTAGACGAATGTTGTGAAACATACGAACGCGCTCACACCCAGTCGCCCTGAATAAAAAGATTGATTTCTCAGAGTAAAAATTCCGAGCGCCTCGGAGTTGAGCGGCGGCGAGGAAGTTTGACGAACAGCGCCTCCTTGGGTGGGAAAAGAGATTTTCAGAGTAAATAAGATGGAGATCGTAAGTAAGAGAGGGACGGAAAAGTAGCATCTTTCTCGCTTTCTCCCTTTCCTTCGCATTGTATATTGAGAATTAGCGAAACAGAAGGTTCCTTTTTTACTCTTTCTGCCAAACAAACCCATAGATTTCTTCACGTGAAAACTGTTTTTGGCGTTTCTTATTGAAGGAAACTGAATAAACGGGATCTGTTTGGAAGATGCAAAATTAACAAGTGTTTTCTCCTCACTTCTTGAGAATTAGAGCAATAGAGTGCCCGGGCCCGTGAAGAAAAACTTTTAAAATTGCCCCTTCGAACAACGAGATAAAGTCATATTTGAAAATTGCAACGGGCTTCGCATTTGTGAGCAGTATGTTCGTGGGGGTCAAGGAGGACAGAAAATGGCTTAATGTTAGGAGTTGGGACACTTTTGATTTAAATCAGGGAGCGAGTTTGGGAAAACGGCAGGATTTCAGGGAAATGCCACTGGTATCCTGTGTGTCTAAAATTAGAGAGAGCGTTCAATCGGAAGAGACACGATAAAATGTGCCCTAATGGGTCAGGGGGCTTCAAACGTCTTCATTTAGGAAGGTGGAACAGAAGCGATGCGTGTCCAGAAAAGATTTGAAGGCAGGCGGGCGGGAGTGGGGGGGTGGGGTGGGGTGGGGGAGGCGAGGAGGCCGGGGCAGACCGCAAGCTTTACATCAAAGGCAGCAAAAGTGAATCAGTCCAAAGCGACTTCAGTTGGAAGGACGTAGTGTTTCTCCTATTGCGAGAAAGGAAGGAAGGTCTGATGGCTGTAAAAGAGCAATCCAAGATCCCGAGTAGAATGAAGGCTGGCGGACTGGCGGCGGGGGCGAGAGGGAGACGAAGTTTCACAGCCTTTTCGGCCCGGCCAGTAGCTCGTCCTCCTCGGGCTGGCAAAAGACTTCGCCGCGGACTTGGCCGGCCGTTCTTCCTTCTCCCCTGTTGTCGTCGGGGGCTCCCCAGTAACTGAGGCACCCCAATATTTCGCAAACCATCCAACAAGCGCCCTTTTTTTTTTTGTCAAGTGGGAAATTGGCAAGCCGACTTGATCCTCGTTACCCCACTTTTCGCATAATCCCCCCCCCCATTCAACCTGTACCGACAAGGATCGATCCGGCCATTGCAGACATTATAATTGGCTTTAATTAAACATACTTCGTTCTAATTAACTCTGCAATTTTAGCATGCTTTGGACGCCGGTGTCGAATTTGATATTGTCAGTCCAGATGTCCTAATAAAATTCAACCCTCCACTCGAGGCTTCCATGTGCGTCGCGAACAAAATGCAAATGAACTGTAAAACCTAAAGTATTGTCAAAGGTATAATCAAGAAAGGTGTCTCCAAACTTCTCACTTTTTAAGTGATTATCACGCGGCAGTAAGGAAACGCAGATTTCCTGCGAACACCGCGCCTGCATAATAGGGACCTTAACTCTTTCCTGTTCCAAGTGGCGCCCCTAAACCCAGCATCCTTTCCTTACTCTGCCCCGTCAGGGCTCGCCGCTTTGCAGAACCTCGGCCACACACACCTCCTGAGATGCGCCCTTGGAGGACGAGCAATAGGGGTGGATGCCTTGGGGAGCCTCTTGCTTTTCCCAGCATTTTCGAGGTTATAAAATCCTCCGGAGGTCTGAACTGGCTACGCTGGTGCAGTTTCTTTCCCAGGGGGCGGAAAGGAAACGGACCTTTGGTCAGATGATCCTCCAGTAATTCAACAATGCTGAAGGAGGCCACCCTCATTTAATCCAAGACCAGAACTAATTTCTCTTCCTTTCCCGCCTGCCTTAGGAAAGAAGACAGGGATTTTCCGCCTCCTTTAACGGCCGGGGTCGTTTTGGAGCCCTCAAAATGTGGTCTGCCTTAAACACCTTGAAAAGCTGGTCCAGCAAGCAAAGAAATTGATATAATTTCCTAGGCAACCTTATACACTTTCTCGTGGGTTTGTGTGGCTTGGAAGTTTTGATCCTCCGTCCAGGAGTGGCAGGCGGGCATAAATGATCAAAAACTCTTAGCCCTAAAGAACAGGAGCGCGTTAAAAAAATGCTCGTGCACTACATGCATATATATCGCTACATTAATGGAATCATTTAAAGCGGTTGCTAACTTCACTTTAGGAGGAGAGAGGGAGGGTGGGAGGGAGAGAGAGAGAGAGGGAGAGAAGAGGGAAAGAAGATGAAGCGGACAAGCGTGTGCTCTGGGCGCGGGTGATTTGCATTTTCTTTCGGATATTGAAATGAAGAGAGAGCTGCTGGGCGGTTGGGCTGCCCAGAGCATAGCTGGGGGCCATGCAGAAATAAAAACAGAAAAAGGAAAGACGAAAGAAAGAAACCGGCTTCTCTTCTAGACTATTAATAAGCAATTTGTCCCGCTGAAATTTACATTGCAAAGCGGACGGGGAGGGGAGGCCAAGCGGTGCGCGCGTTGTGGGAGAAAGAGACGAACCGGCCCTCCGCGCGTCTTTCTGTAGCTTTTTCCGCTGCGGCAACCCGCGCCTTGGCTTGTGTTGCGGAGGGAAGGACCAACTCCCCCGCAAGGTGATTTACTGGGAATGCTTGAACTTCCCTCCGTACAACTATAGTTTGTACATTTGCATATGTTACCCTGGACCGAGCTATCCTTTTCCAAGTGAGAGTTTTTAACCCGTCCCTGCAGCCTTCCTCCCTTTGGACACCTTGATTGCAAATCGATCGGCTGAATTCTAACTCGATTCCTTTTCCTGAAAATAAAGATTGCATTTTGTTTTGTTTTTTTTCCCCCAAAAGCATAAATAGGAGTCTGAGAAATAAACATAGATTACCTTAGATAAACAAGTGATGGGGTTGTCCCTTCCCCAACAAAATTGTCCTTCTGGCTTTAAAAAAAAAAAGGGGGGGAGGCATTGAAGACTTTGTGAGCACTAAACAGCGGGTATAGTCTGCCACCTACAGGACATTCGGCGCATCAAATCCCCGTCGTTGGTTCGTGTTAGATTCTTTAGGTCTTTGATTGCTGTTTAAGTCACTTATCAAAATTACTCGGTTATTTCTCTGTGCCATTTTGCTTATGAAACATTGATTGCTTTGTTATTTGAACTTTGGAAAGCGCTGTCTCAAAGAGAGAAAATAAATAAAAGGAAAGAAACCACTGTTCCTCACTTTCCAGATAATAAAAGGGTTGTCATTTTTAAAGACATTCGATTAAAAGGTAGGAAATGTAAAGATAATACTGTTTGATTTGTTAATCTAACTCCGCGATTTCGGAGTTGATGTCCCCAAAGACCAGGCAAGCTTTTTCTCTTTATTTATTTTTATTAAAACATCAATCTACTCTAGAGCTGGGTGAACTCAGTTTCACCTAGAGAACATAAAATTCTCCATACCAAGGAAATAAGCACCTTTCATAAATCAACAGTATTCCTGGCAGATCGATCAATTTTTGGTTGTTAATCCGAGAGGAGGAGTTTTAATTGCTTCCACCGTCTCTACACCTCCCCTCCCCAGTTCAGACATCTTTCCCATTTCCACACCGGTCGAAGGTAGTTTTCAGTCTGATTTCAATATTTGGAATGGAAGACAAAGTCACCTTCTTTCAATCAAAACCACTTCCCCAATCGTTCAGCGGTGCCGCTTTCCTGTTCTCGTCCCCACCAGGGAGATACAAGCACAAACAAAACCACTTTAACTTCAACTTTCTGACTATCTTCCAATGGACACAGGCACGGTTTGCCTCCAAAGTTACTGAGGACACCAGACCAGACGTAAAGCGACAAAAAATAATAATAATAATAACTGGGTATTGGGGGAAAGGGAAAGGACGCTTCGAGGTCACCCTTTCCATCCTCGGACCTGTTTGATGCCTGTTTCGCGTCAATCACGGATCAAATCAAATTGGCAGCAGCATCAGGCATGCAGCTCTGCCCGATCAATCTGCCCTCTAGCCTAATTGGAGGACCAGAAAGGAAGCGCAGTTTCTTTTGCTCTCTTCTCCTCTCTTCTCTCCCCACCCTCCTCCCCCGCCTCTCCTTCCTTTCCCCAAACGCAGCCAGGCACCCCATCCCGCTCGGGCCACCTTGCCCGTTTCTTTCCAGAATCAGGACCCCAGCAGAGACGGTCCAGCCAGCGAGCGACATGCTGTAACGATGGGGTACCCAGCAAGCCCCAAATCGCTTACCTTTCACGGCTAATTAGGCAACAGACAGGTTTGTTTGAGTTCACAAAGAAGGCCGGGGGTGTTTATTGTGTGGACGCAAAGCTGGGCTGTGTGTGTGATCTGGACTATTTAATACATTACTTACCCTGCAACCATCTCGGGAAAGCTCCACGGGCCAAAGGGATGGGAGAAAAGCGCAGCAGTGCGCAAGCGCCCCTCCCCGGTTCAACTAAAGCGGGGGGGGGGGGGGAGAGAAAGTGAGCGAGAAAGGAGCGGGACTTGCGGGAGGAGGAACGCGCGATCCCGGCGAGTCTCGTGGCGGGAAGGGGAGGCGTGGTAGCGGCGACTCTGGAGTTGAAGGAAATGGCACTTCAGCCCGGAGAAAGTTTCGGAGGGGGAGTTGGCTCTCCGGGAGAAGAGCAGGAGGCAGCAGGGTTAAAGGGAAGAAGTGGGGCGAACAAGCTCGGAGCTGTGCCGTTGTGGCTCCGCCGGCGGGGCATCCAAGCCCCCTTAGCAGCCGGGAAGGGGTTGCCCAGGAGCCTCCGAAGCTAACAGAGTCGGGCTAAATTTCATGTCTTTTAAGCGTTCCTGCTCCAAGCTGTGGAAAGGCCGCCTTTTCCCTGACGCGCCGTTTCCAACGCCTGCTTTTGAGGCGCGCGTTCCTGAGCTAAAACGTGGCCACCGATGAACTTGGGCCGGGGAGCGGGGGGGAACCCCAGTTTTGTGACAGGAAATCTGCTTTGGGGACAAGGGGGAAAGAAATTGTGCTGGGGGGGGGGCTCTTTTTTCTTTGAGGAAGGAAGGAGCTGCCCTCCCTTCGCCAGAAGGATTCCCGATTTCTCCTCCCGCGCTTTTCTCTCAGGCGGGAGATTCTCCTCAGTCCTGACGCAATCGCCCTCAACTCCCGCTGGGGGGGGTCCAATAATAATGTCGTTCAGCGGGGGTGTGGGGTGGTGGTGTCAGTCGACCGCTTTGCCTATTTTTTTTTGTGCCGGTATGCAAATCTGTAAATCCGACCCTAAACCAATATACCAATTAAAAACCTCTCGGGTCTTTCCAGCTCTTCTCAGGCGACTCAAGACTTGCGCTAGGCTGGACTGCGGTGAATTTCGACGGAAGTGGGGGGGGGAAAAGGCGCCAAACGTGAGAGGCTGAAGGGCGGCCGGAGTGAGGCCAGCCCAGCCGCACGTGTTCCCCTCGATCCGGGAGCAGAGTTTCTGGGTCGTCCAGAATTAGGGACAAAATGACCAGGCTTTCCCTCTCTTTTTCCCTCCCGCCACGTCTGCACCTGGGGGATGCAGATGAAGCAAAACCCCACCAGAGAAGCGGCCCAATTGGTCGCTTTCGTTTCCCGGCCGTTTCCCCTCAGACCTGCTGTTGAAGGCGAGCCCTGACCTGACGTTTATGTGCCAACTGCAAGCAACCGGTGGCATTTGCTAACTTTGGCCCCGGAACATTTTGAAAAAGCGTTCCTCCGCCTTGGGGTCCTTCTCCCCAAAAAGGCTCCGGCTGCCTGCTTTAAAAGTGGGTTGCGTGGCGTTCCTCTCCCCCGTACAGCTCCCGCCAGCTGCGAAATCAATGCGGCGGGGGAAAGGTAAGGTATGAGGTGCATTCCTGCCTTAGGAGCAAGAATCCCAACGGTAATAGGCCATTCTTCCATGCGCGCCGTCTTCGGAATAAGCCTTATTCCCACCAGCGGGAGTTATTTACAGGCAAAAATAGGCTTTGGAAGCGGCGTGCGTCTGATTTCCTGTTTTAAGTGGTAAGTGGATGTCGCACTTCATCCTACGGAGCGAAGCCAAACGTTATCGCCGCTACGTCCTTGCCTCGACTCTTTCCGCGAGGCGTTTTATGATTTAAATCTTAAAACACGTTTCAGCATAGGCCCTCCTCACCTTATGAACCTCCCGAAACCTAAGTGAAATAAAAATCACATGTTTAAAAGCAGTCCACACGCTTCCTGAGATTTAAGCCACATTCATTTTTTTAAAAGCAGTGGCAAGTTACCTTCCTGGGTAGATCCTTATATTTTAAAAAAAGAAAAATCCCTTGAACTGTGTTCTGTATTGAAGTCCTCAGTTAACTTGGTTTATTGACTGGGACGTCGTTTTCTTGTACACTGGTCTCAGAAAGAAATATTTTCAAGAGTTTGTAAAATTCCGCTCCCCCAATAATCTTTACTTGGAAAAAAAATGGTTTACCCTGTCCTGAATAAATTATGAGAATTCACATCGGATTGGACTATGCTAACCTTTTTTTTTTTTTCAAAAAAGATGATCAATGATGGAAGCAAAACGATTTTTACAGTAGAAAGAAGAGCTGAAGACTAGACTTGTAGATCATTCAGCAGTTTCTTCTTGAAATATTAAGTATATCAGGGAGGGGGAAAGACCCTGATAGAGTATAATAATCTCCATCTCTTCACTAGCCCCAACTGACCTTTGGCTACAAATTACATCACAAGTACATTTTTACATGAACTTTATTAAAAATGAATCTGCATACATAAGTGTCCTTTTTTCTAAAAATAAAGATGCAAGTGTGGAATGAACTATACCCTAAGATAGTGTATTAATGAAACTCAGGTATCGATTTATTATTTATATGCAGCTGAAGTTGCTTGATTGTGGTGTGATATAAATGTAATAAATAATTCTTTGTATATTTAATTAAAACACAGGTTCTCAAGTTAAATAGGTTTAATTTGGAATTTAACTCTGTCCTCTTGCTGGGGAACAACACCTACTGGATGGAGTAGATTTAATTTCTAGCACATAGAATTGCAATGTCATGAAATGTGTATATTAATGCTAACTTTTATTAACCTAGTGAATAGAAAAGCTATTGAATGTAATTTAAGTCTGCAGATTAAAATGCTTTTAGGGAAATGCTCCATTGAGAAAAGTAGGATGTACTTATAAACAATATGATTGCATTATTAGGGAAGTATAAATGAGCAGTTAGTAGACTAGAAAATCTGAAACTCATGAAACTGATAGACTCTTAATATTATTAATACATGTCATGTAGAAAAGTCAATATATTAAATTTTCATACTGATATGCTTTAGTGATTTTCCCTTCACACTTAAACAATATTAACTAAATACGCTACAAGTGCCTGCATCCAGAAATAAATTAAGTCTAAAAATGGTCTAAAATTCTAATAGCTTGGTTCATACAACTAAACCAAAATGAAACAAGTCATTTTATGATTTGGTGTAATATATAAATGTGTGGATCAAGTCAGTGAATATTTAGAATACAAAGCGATATTAGGTAGTTGGCATTTAATATCTTCTCTAGAGTGACTTCTGGTGTGTGATCATCTTATCTTATTCATAATGAGAACATACCATAATATACCATTGATAAAGTGGCCTGTTAAATGCGTTGAGCCAATTTGGTATAGTGGTTAAGGCACGGGTGTCAAACTTGATCGTGTCACATGACGTATTGTAACTTTTTTGCCTTTGCGGAGCCGGGATAAGCATGGCTTGCACATGATGCATCTGGCCCACGGGCCACCAGTTTGACACCCCTGGATTAAGGCATCAGACTAGTTGCGAGGAGATCATGAGTTCTAGTCTCGCCTTAGGCACATAGCGAGCTGGATGACCTTGGGCCAGTTACTTTCTCTCAGCCCTAGAAAAGAGGTAATGGCAAATAACTTCTGAGAAGCCTTGCCAAGAAAACTTCAGGGTCTTGTCCAGGCAATCTCTGAGAACTGGGCAAGATTGAATGGAAGAAATATGTTAAAGGAGAAAAAGATGTAAAAATTCCACAGTCAACGTAACTAGTAGTACTGGGAGTCTCCCTCTAGACCTACTTTCGGATTAGGATCACTTTTAATTAATTAATTCAGTTGCTTCCTGACTCCCAATGATTATGGTTTTATGGTTTTTATAGTACAAGTAGTCCTCAATTTATGATCACAACTGAGGTCCAAATTTATGGTGCTAAGCGAAAAGTTAAGTAAGTTTTGCTTTTTTTATTACCTTTCTTGCCACAGTTGTTAAGTGAATCACTGCAATTGTTAAGTTAGTAACACAGTTGTAAAATGAATCTGCCTTTCCCATTGACTTTACTTTCAAAAGAGGGCAAAAGTTGATCATATGACCCTGGGACACTGTAACTGTCATAAATATGAGCCAGGTGCTCAGCATCTGTATTTTGATCATGTGGCCATGAGGATGCTACAATAGTTGTAAGTGTGAAAAATGGTCATAAGTCACTTTTTTCAGTGCTGTTCTAGTTTTGCACGATCACTAAACAAAAGATTTAAGACAAAGATTTACCTGTGCACAAAACAACAGCAAGTATCTTTCTATCAAGCTGAAAACAGGAGCTTTTTAGACTTGCACTATCATTTGGAACTAAATGCATTCAAAGGTACATTTGAACAAATGGGAAGAAAATTGTATTTTGTTAAATTAATAGCATGTAAAATTAAATGCTTATTTCTAAACAATCGAGAAATCTTAGGAGCAGTGCAGGAAATTAATATAGTAATTGAATGCAGAAATCCCTAGAAGTTATGGCTGTCTCCTGAGTTTGCTGCTCCTGAAGCTTTTTGACGACACATACAACATTAGGCCAGTGTTTGCCATTTGATTAGCTGAACATTTATTTTGACGTGAAATTTACATACGTAAATTTAATGTAGGGAAATTAATAAAACCCTTCCCTGTCAATTAAAACACCAAACTGTTTTCTAATGAATTTGAATTTTGTTAATGTAATTAATAATTAAGCTTTATATGGAGCAAAGAAAATGATAAGCCCAATTGTTCAAGATTTATAAAGGAATAACCAATAGTATAACCAAGAGCCTGTAGTACAGTGGACTAAAGCACTGTTATTAACACCTGCTGCTTGCAATTACTGCAAGTTCAAATCTCACCAGGCTCAAGGTTGACTCAGCCTTCCATCCTTTCAAAGGTAGGTGAAATGAGGACCCAGATTGTGGGAGCAATAAGATAACTTTGTATAAATATACAAACGTATGAAGGCTATTGCTTAACGCATTGTAAGCCACCCTGAGTCTCCGGAGAAGGGCAGCATATAAATTAAAGCAAAAAAAAAAAAAGGATTATCAAGATGTGGCAGAAGAAAACTGGGAACTCAGTTTTAGTAAAGTTAAAAGTAAAGTCTTCTGTGAGTCAAACTAAACTTTTAATGATTTTATTAATATATCTTCAACTTTCATGACAATAACAAGGAAGACATTTGCAACTGCTTCCAAAATACTGTATTTCTTTTTAAACTTATGACCTAGTTTACAATTCTAGTTAGTATATTTTAGTGGCCTTACCCAATCACTAATTAAGTATAGTCTGCCATAGCTTTTCAAGGAACTGACACATAACTAGGTTTAATATATTAAACTGGGTTTAATATACATCAGGTTAGAAAATGAGCAAAGTGGCATTCAATGATCCAAACAGCAGATCCTGCACTTGCGGGAATACACTAGGAAGAAGAAGGTTAGGAAATGACCATTTAAATGATAATAAATAGAAAAGGAGCAGTCATTTTGTCTGAAGAAAAAGTAAAAAGCTGCCTCTGTTGCAAAATGTGCTTTGAATTTGAGATTTTTAACCAGTTTTAATGGTAAGAAAAGCAGTTATAGGATTAAAAAAAACTTTTCTTGAACATTTTTCCAATAACCAGAAAAATAAGGAATTTTTGCTTGTTTCAAACAGATATCACTGGGAAATTCCACTTTTTTTCTCATTTAACTATTGTGGGTGATTTCTTAACGACTGTGATGGAAGTGGAGTTGTAATTCCATTATATAATGTCTTGCTTAATTACTGTGTTCCTTAGCAACAGTGTTGCTGGTCCCAATTGTGGATGTTAAATGAGGACTACTTTCAACTCAATGAAAGTTTGGCAGCAAACAGGTCAAAACTCATCAAGTGGGGAACACAAAATCCACCATTAACTCTCCACAGGAAGTGCCCGAGCCCTTTTACATCAAAAGTGTTCTGTCATCACTAGAACATTCCCAACTGACCAACCATACAGCAGCTGTATGTACAGCAGCTGTACAACACAGATGTGTTTTATAAGCTGCAGGTAATCAGTGGCAAAAGAAGATTTCACAAAATTGCAATACAAGTAGTTCTCAACTTACAACGGCACTGAAAAAAAGTGATTTATGACCATTTTTAACACTTATGACTATTGCAGCATTCCCATGGTCATGTGATCAAAATCTGGATACTTGGCAGCTGATCCATATTTAGGATGGTTGCAATATCCTTGTGTCATGTGATCACCTTTTGTGACCAGACAAGCAAAGTCAATGGAGAAGCCAGATTCACTTAATAACCGTGTTACTAATAGCTGCAGTGATTCACTTTAACAACTGTGGCAAGAAAGGTCATAAAATGAGGCAAAATTCACTTAATAAATATTTTACTTAGCAACAGAAATTTGGAGCTCAATTGTCGTAAATCAAGGACTACCTGTATTTCTTGGCTGAAAGTTCAGAGAGCACTTGGACATTCAACTGACCAATCAGTAATATGAGATGTGATTATCTTTCAGAATTTGGACATTCATAGGGGCAGAGGGGCAAATGACAGCATGTATATGTGGTAATGCCAAAACAGACATAAAGTCACTTTTATTATATTCATGTGCTCCTGATGATTTCCCCCTCCATCCCAACACAATGATCATTCATGGGATAGGGAAAACTCAAGAATTCTGGTATGGTCTCTAAAGATACCTGACCAAGACCACTGTGAACTGGTATAAAACGTGATTTAGGCTGGCTTGCTTATCTACAGTAAAATGTCTGACTTATTGAGTAAGCTACCTTATTCCCAATAACACACTAATTATACATTGGCCACAGTTTTTCCCCCTAAAACACAAAGCTGTGTTGCATGATTTCTTCATCAACATAAGCTGCTGTTCTTATTCTGGGAATAAAAAGGGAGATTCCTATGTAAGCTGTCTTGAGTTCCTAGAGAAAACTCAGAATATAATTCTCCTCTTTGATAATAATTGCTATTGATATGATTGTTCTGCTTACTTATATCATGATGTGGCTAGAAAAGGGACAGGTGCCAATCAAAGTAATTGAACCTGAAGAACATAAATTGTGTTCCCAATATCCTACCATATCCAATTGTCTTTGGAAACTCAGGAAAACTGTCATATTTAAAACTGATACAGGAATTGTTGTAGAATGAGGTTTTTGAGGACGTTCACTAAAGCTAAAATAGGCTTTATGCCTAGTTACACCAGTTTTCTAGTATAGGATTTCTTTTATGGATGACACTGGCATATCTGCCCTCTTATTTAATACATATTTATTTACAATTGGACAGTAGGGTGGTTTGTAAATACTTAAAGGTTGATCTCCCTCAACATTAGAGCGCTTGTAAATAGTAATAGCATTTTAAAGCTTACATTTGAAATCCCACAAGAAAGATTCAACAATATATTTCTGTGATAGAATTGGTCATGTAAAATGGGTTATGGAAGACAACAAGAACATTCTATAGAGTGATCACATATAACATGTATCTAAGAGCATGAGTGATTCATTTGTTTGGTAATCCCATTCCTTGTTATCTGAGTGGAAGGTTTGTAGGATGACTTTCAAGTCAAATGACATGTAATTATCCCATCTATGCTTTACTTTAAAAATTAGGCTCTATAAGATCTCACTTCCACAGGATTATCTTCCTCATACCAAATTTACACAAGTTGCTACCTCAGGTTAAATTTAGTTGTGCTGGCATTTCTAACTAGTTGGGGAGAAGCCAATAAGGCTGTTTGTCCCTTTCTTCTTTCATTTGTATGTTGTCATGAAAGTAGCTGAGTTTTTCTCTTGTGCTTTAGCCTTATTCCTATTTCTTTCTTGTTGTCAGTTGGCTTTATTCAGTGCTTAGACTGCTCATGTCACCCTCTGCGGAAATGCTAAAGAACTTGCCCTTGGTATTAGCTTCTTGCTTTTGCAGTTGCACACTTCCACAAGTACTGAAGCAACTTTTCTGCTTTCAGATTTGTTGGTTTTTTTATAATGGCATAGATATCTGCTATACATTTACTGATAGGCAAACTGTATAATGTATGAAATTCAATTAAAGTCTATAGAGCAAGAGATTATTCTCTATATTCACTTGTGCTTTCTTCCTTTCACAGAAATTATATGGTTTCCTTGTATATAGGGTCATCTTATGGGACCCAGGAAACAAGCCTTCTCTGTGGCCCCTGTCCTCTGGGATGTATCCACCCAGAGATCTATACTGCTTCCACTCCATTGATTTTTCACAAATTGCTGAAAATCTGATATTCTAACAGACTTTGGTAGTTTCCTTGAAAAATGTTATTTTTTAATTTTAAATTAACTATAAACTGTATAGAGTTATTGAGAGTGGTCTCAAAATTAGAATATTAAATTAAGTTAAAATACATAATATTCAAAAAGAACTTTCTACATTTTCCTATTTTTCACAGACTCCCAAATATGTATTCCTTTCTATTTCTGAATACAGCTTTGCAACTACTCTTCTTTACTCTAAATATATAGTAAGCAAAGGTTCATAGTAGGAAAGGTCACACTTTCAACAAGCAATGCCATTTCCTTTAGCACATGCTTTCTTTAAGTAACTGTCTTTATGCCATAGATTCTTCCAATTTCCAAATTGGAGATGAGGTTACAGGGTAAGAGGTTATGTATCAGGTGACTGAGTTCAAGAAAAATGTGCCAACAATAAGCACTAGGGACAGCAAAAGTGAAATCTTTCCTTTCCTCCCTCCTTCCTCCCTCTCTCTCATACATATGCAAACTTACATAACTTCAGTCGTAAGAGCTATATTAGGCAAAACCGAAAATAAAGACGTTAGTTTCTGTTTGTATATCCACAATTAAATGAGAGCAAACATTGAAAATCACCTTACTGACTAAACAGAAAGTCTTAGGATCTACACCAAAAGACATTAGGGAAAATAAATGAATATGATAAGATGTTTTATCAGGTATAAAAATTACTAACAAAACATGATGGTACTAGCATTATATAAAAATTTAAGCAAGACTAAAATATTAAGAATTTCTATTTTTTAAAAAAGGAATTTTAATCATAAACATTTCTAACACATGTATACTTACAAAAATGTATAGATGTATATCAAAAAATATGATTTTAAAGAATAACAAGTACTGAATATACTTGAAGAGAATTCAAGTAGAATTATCAGTATATTTCTTGTCATACAAGAAAGTCATACAAACTTTTGAGTTGCATATGATAAAATTACACAACAGTAAGACATATGCACACAATATCCTGCCTCATTATTTCATGTCCTAGAACAAATATTATTTCCCAAATTAATCAAATGTTACAAACAGAATTAGTTATTGTGTCTGGAATTTTGGGAAGCTACTGGTTGCCATAGAACTCATGCTTTCTAGCTGTAGGCACACCTATGAATGGCTATCTCAAGCATCACAGATTTATGAAGAATTAAACCTACATGGGATCAGTACCAAAAACAAATTCTTAAAACCATTACAATTTTTTTTCTAAAATAATTCTAGGTTGTTAGTAATGGAAACTCCATCCCTAAACCACCAGATAGAAAAACATGGATATAGCTATAGCAGTAGAATAACACTTAGACTTATATACTGCTTTACAGTGCTTTATAGCTCTCTTTAAGCGGCTTACAGAGTTAGCATATTGCACCCAACAATCTGGACCCTCAGTTTACTGACCATGGAAGGATGGAAGCCTGAGTCAACCTTGAGCCGGTGAGACACAAACTGCTGGCAGTTGGCAGAATTTGCCTGAAATACTGCATTCTAACTGCTGCGCCACCACAGCTCATATAAAGTCATTCATGTAATTTTAATAGCTATTAAAGTATCTGGAAGTTGCTACAATGCAAGAGATGTCAAATACTGGGAGAGTATCTATAGTCATTGTATACTCAATCCTGCTATCCTCTTGTATTGCAAAGATTCAACCACATGTGGAAGCTATGTCTTTATCTTTGCACACATACCAGTATTTGCAAATTAGTGCTTATGATTTTGTGTAAGTTATGATATAACTGATTGTATCATTTATTCTATAAGAAGTACTTGTGTTGTGCTAGTTGTGTGCAATTGCTAGCAAAACAGTGCTGTCTCACGACTTTGTTATCTGGTAATCTATCATTGGAAATAAATCAAAGGTCTTCCATGAGAAGACCTTCTATACAGAGACAATTATTTTAAATGCTGATTAAGTTTTGTATTAGTGTTTGCTTTCACTCAGCATCACAGTAAAAATAGCTCCACTAGCTGCAGAACAGAGACAGCAGGGAATCAAAAGTTAGTACGGCATAAGTCTGAAAAAGAAAAAATATTTTAAAATTTAATTTGTCATATTCTATTTTATCCATTCACAACAGAGTCATGGAATTATTTGATTTTGTTACTTTCCTTAGATACTTCACAGATAAGTGAGTGCTTTTATTTCTATTCTTAGTATTATCAATGATGCTCAGAGGAACACTCCAAACATTGAAAGGTAAATGGTAATCAAACATAGCAGTTCAAAAAGAAAGCATCACAACAGAAATTTAGATATGCAAATTTAAGCAGATAAATGTGTATAGTTTTTAGGGAATGTTATGGCTATGGAAAGAAGTTACTTTCACTTCAGCAAATGCCTCGTCCTTTAAAGGCATTGTGGTTAGCTGTCTTCACTTATATTGAGCCAATTTAACATGTGCCTATCCAGGTAAGCAAACCATGGTTTTGGGTTGCTGTGCGCATTTGGAAAGTGCATTTGAAGGTTCCCATCAAAAGGCTGTCACGGTAGATTGCTGATATCTGAGATTAAAGTATTATTATTAGAATATATGAATAAGACACATTGCTATTGTCATGCGATGTTTAAAATACAGGAGGTCTATTGCCTGGATTTCTTGCAGGTACAGTATTAGAAAATCAGTAATTATATTTAAAATATTTTTCTTAAAGTGGATATCCTGGTTTTTTATTTTATTTTAGTTTTTTATACTGCATTACCAACTTGGAAACAAGTTGGTAATATAGTCCACTCAAATTATATATATATCCATCTGGACATAAATTTGATACTGGGAATATTTTAAAAATCAACACCTCATAATTCCTGGATCCTTGGTGTGTAATGTCCTGTAGCACTATCCAAGTGGAGGAGTTGAAACAATTTATGTCCAGGATGTGAGGAGTCTGTACATATCTTCTCAGCCCTCCTTCTGATTCGCACAATATACAGATCTTCTATAAAGGCAGGCTGTTTGCCATTTTAACTATCTGTTGGAGTCTGTATCAATCTCTGTTTTCCTAACAGTTCTAAAGCGCTTTGCTGTAAATCAGTTTACTTCTCTTTTATTAAATCCGTTGAACTTTCCCCGACTCTCTATGATTCCTTATATTTTTCCATGTTATCAGCATGTTGAGATTCTTTCCCTCTCTCTTAGCTTGTATCCAATTACCAAATATCCAGGAGCACTGGGTAGATCATGTATGTTAGAAGCCAATTTGCAATGTGTTTCCAACTCACAAATCCTGCTGCTTAGACATTGAATGATAACAAATTTACCATCAATTGTTTGGATATTCTTCCCAATTGACACCTTAAGGTGAACATTACTTTCCTTTGAAATGTATATTCATCCCTCTGCTCTTCATTGTTCCTAAAGTTTGTGAAGTAGTCAGAAAACTCATACATTTATTTGTTTATTTACTTGTGTTCTCACACACACACTCACAGATCTGGTCCAAGTATATTTCTAATCATGGGAAACATGGACACCAAATACATGCAGTTAATAAACACTATACTTATAATATCCTTGATGGTTTGCAGTTTGACATGCTCCGAGAGCTTGCATGCATCAGTGATGACGACAAGTATGCCATTAGTAAATTGTCTACTGGTCACAATGGACAGATCTCAGTTAATGTACCAGACTAAGAAGTCATCTAGCTACACAGATAATGTTGGTGATGGAGAGTTGTGTGGACTTGTGTGACAAAAGACCCAACACTGAAATTATCTGCATAGAATAATTAGTAGTCTGGAAGTCTACTCATCTTGCCTGGAAAACTGAATAGTCAAAACAAAAGAAAGTCCAATATATTATTGACAGATGAATTTGTCACATTGGAGGACACTCAACAAACTTCTGGAGAAATGCTGAAGTCTCTTCAGAGGAAAGAAGGCATTTATGATGTTGCAGCCATGCTCTCAGGCTGTCTGACTGTTGATGTATCTGTGTATGAAATGAGAGTCAAGTGGTAAATATGTCCTACAAATCGTAACATCAGACACATGAAGCAAAGAGATAAATTGTCAAGGTGAATGGAATACACTACGTTGTTCTGTTTGATATTGGTGAACTGAAATTCACTGATATCAAATTGGCATCAGGCACTTTGAGTTTAATGATCACACAGTGTATTGTGCAGAAAATGAAGGACAAAGAAGAAAATACATTGCATTTATAATCACAAAGATTTAAAGAGTTGTAATGAAATGCAGTTCATTCTGTGAACACTTAATTTCTACTCGGTATTGCAAAATGTCTATCAACATGACATCCACATGCAGAAGACGATGAGATTGATTACTTCTACAAAACAGGGACAGGCTAAAATTAACAGACATACAAAACAATATACTGATAATTATGGGTGACTGGAATGCACAAACAGAACAAAAAAGAAAGCTGTGTGGTTGGAAAAATGGCTTCATAAGAGAAATGAAGCTGAAGAACATTTTGTTAAATTCTATTAGACCATCAATCTATCTCAAATATTGTTTTCAAGCAAAACAAATTACTACTGTATATACACATTTCACTCAATGTACTAAATAAAAATGATGGACAAACTCAACAAACAAAATTTGTAACAGGTAGCGGTACAGATTTTCAACTATTGGTATGCAAAAAAATCCAAGCTATAGTTAGAAAAAAGAGCAAGCCAGTAATGACTATAAGAAAGTATGACTTTGAAACTATACCAACATAATTTAAAGGGTGCCTACAAAATCAATTTTCTCCATTGGATAATGATAACAGAATTGCTATGGGAAGACAATAAGAAAGCAAGAAATATTTGCATACATTGAAAAAGCAGAATCAGTATTAAAAAACGCAAAATTTCTCAGAAACATTGAGAAGAAATGAGAAACATTGAGAAACAAGGGACAAGGAGTCTATTATGGAATGGCACCAAAATTTCAAATGTGCTCATAGTAAGACAGAACTACTCTAACAATGCACACAAGGAAATAAAACCAGAAAATAGAAGAACAGCAAGATCTGTTTCCAACTGTTTTTAGCTAAAGTAAAAATTCCAACCTTGAATTGGAAATACTAAATAATGCTGAATGATATTGATCAAGCAAAAATAGAATATACCATCATTATACCATAAAGAATAAGTAGATCAACTTGTAATTTATGATTAGGAAAAATAATGATGAATGAAGAGGCGGAAGCAGCATTGAAGATGATGTTAAAAAATAAAGCACTGAGCACTGAGGGCATTCTCACTGAAATATTACAGAAATAATATGTGGCTGTTGCAATATTACAAAGTTTTGCTAGGAAATTTGGAAGACAACGTCATAGCTTACAGACTGATAAGGTAAGCATTTACACCAACACTAGAAAGTTGATCCAAACTATTACATTATTGTCCTGATCCCACATGCAAACAACAGTCTTCTTGAGATTACTGTATTCAGTGGAGACTAAAACAAAACAATTTTCTATCTGTACTTTGGTTACACATATCACTCCTGTGTTGTCACTTGTGTATCATTTATCATCTAAGTTGATCTTGTGATTAAGTATGTCAGGCTGTTCTTGTACAGCATTTCCTTATAAAGCTCTAATTCCACTATTTGACATTATTCCTAACACGTATTTATACCTAATTTTATTGCCTATATCTTAATAGTAGGTTCAGAGGACTATGTACGTAGACTGGTGTTTATAATTTCTATATTGATAGTCTACTGTAGGCTGCCCAGTAGTGAGTTCTAAGACTTGTCAAGTGCATCTAGTACTACGAAAAATATGTTTTTTAATTATTTTCTCAGTCCAGAAGATTTAATAGAATTTAATAAAACACTTTGAAAAAGCTTTAAATACAGTATCTGCTATAAGAAAACACACACACACACACACACACACACAGAGGAGTTTTTTTAAAGACAAAAATAGAAAATAGTAAGACGATGCATTTCTATATATGTGCAGATATATAAAGGAGTTTATACATCCACGGTGGCGCAGTGGTTAGAGTACAGTACTTCAGGCTACTTCTGCTGCCTGCTGCCTGCCTGCAATTTACCAGTTCAAATTTAACCAGACTCATGGTTGACTCAGCCTATCATCCTTCCAAGGTGGGTAAAATGAGGTCCCAAATTGTTGGGGGCAATATGCTGATTCTGTAAACAACTTAGAGAGGGCTAGAAAGCACTGTAAACCAGTATATACTGTAAATCTAAGTGCTATTGCTATTATTTGAGGCAAATTTAGAAAACAGTAAGAACACAAGATGGGAGTACTCATCTGGAGATTCAGATTATAGGTAGAATTCATTCCAGAAAAGATGTTGTAAGATAAAACATATTTGTCTTCTAATCAAATGTTAGGAACACCTAGGCTAAGAACAAAATCTAAAATTTTGGCATCTGATCTACTAAGCCAGTCTCTTCGTAAAGAGTCCTCTTTCCTCATTCTCTAATATCCTCTATTTTTGAAATAAACTGTATACAAGCTATCAAAATGATTGTGCTTTTAAAGTATAAAAAACTGACTCTCCAGTTTGACCAACTTTTTGCAATAATGTTTAACTATTGGATGTGTACTAGGGTACACAAGGTGAGATTTGATCTTTTCAGATTTTCTCGTATGCTAATTTAATAAATATTTCATAGAACACCATTGAGTTACATTAAAATAGAAGCATGTTTCACAGGGAGTATGTTCACAGACTTCATAAATTAATATGCGCTAGATTGCGGCAAAGAAAAGTAACCAATTGTGCTGCAAAACAACAGCAGAGCAATCTGATTAATACATAAGAAGCCTGTTAAAACATTTAAAATGTTTTTTACTTTTTGTCTGAAGTTGAAGCTGCAGTGACTTCTCAAGTTTTTGGGGATGAAAAGTGACTACAGATCTAAATCAGGACAAGATTTTTAATAGATTTTGAAAAAGTATAGATTATATACAAAATGACTTGCTTGGACTGTAATTTGAAATGGAAAACCAGTATGGGGAAGATAATTCATATATATATATTTTTTTAATTTGATTTATATGCTGCCCTTCTCCGGAGACTCAGGGCGGCTTACAATGCGTTAAGCAATAGCCTTCATCCTTTTGTATATTTTATACAAAGTCAGCTTATTGCCCCCACAAACTGGGTCCTCATTTCACCTACCTTAGAAAGGATGGAAGGCTGAGTCAACCTTGAGCCTTGGAGAGATTCGAACCAGCAGAAATTGCAGGCAGCTGTGTTAATAACAGGGTGCGTATACCACTGTACTATCAAGGCTCTTGATTGCTCCCAAATGATGACAGATGGAATGAGGTTTATTCTTTTTTCCATTGGGAAACTGGCATAAGCAATAGGGATTTAAAGGATCATCTCTCCCTTTGCATGTCTTCAGCTTCATCCACCTAAGTGGCTATTCTGTATTTTTAAAAGTCCTCTCAAAGAATTATAGATATGCAGTTTGGCTTCAACCTCTTACAGACTTATAGGTCACATGAAATACCATGGATCATGTTTAGAAGTAAACTGGCAGGCAATGCAACTGAACAAGAATAGGTGCAATATGATTCCTTTGCCTTGATCTATCCAGAAGGTGATAGGCACATTTTTTACTAGCTATATTGTACTGGAAAACTTTGAAAATTAGGCCTTTACACTGCTGTCAACATACAAATGTATTAGTGTTTCTTGTCAATATTACACAATGCGAACAATGCTTTGAAAATGCTCCTCGGAAAAGGCTGAAGTTCATAATGGAGATTCCACGTTGCCAACAAAATACCTAGATTACTAAGAAATACTCTGATATTCTGAAAAGATGTTTTGTTTAGTATTAAAAGACGATGTGAAAAAATCCCCAGCTGATATATAGAACATATTTATGACTGTTCCGCTATCCTGGTTTATGTGATCACCATTTGAAGCCTTTCCAGTTGACAAGCAAAGTCAGTGGGGAAAGCCAGATTCGCTTAATGACCATATGATTCACTTAATAATTTAGTGATTCACTTGACAACTGGCAAAAACTGGCAGAATTTATTTAACAACTGTCTTGCTTAGCAAAGGAAATTTTGGGCTCAGTTGTGGAGGACTACCCATAAAGAAGGCAGGGTGAGTTTGTTGTTTTATCAGTACGAAAAGTTTAGGAATCAACAAAGTCACATGCACTCTTTCCCTTTCAGTTGTCTATAGACAAACATTGTTTCACTGTTTCCACTTTTGTTTTTTCTGTTCCAGTCTAAGCTATGTTGCATCACAGTTCCTGAGATGAATCCATCTTAATGTAGAAAATAAAAGTGTTCAGGAATATATGCTAGTGACTAGTAACTTTAGCCTCATCCAATGTTGCTGATAAATAACTCTGAAATTGCAGTCTCAATATAACTGAAACTGTAAATTAGCAATTTTTGCTAATTACCGTAAGTCAGTGACAGAAAAGAAAGTTTAAAAAATCATGGAAAATGATTTAATTAGAACAAAATGGAAAGAAAAGAAAGAAAGGCTCAGTTACTTATCTTGATAATTAATTTTCTTTTCTCCAATATTGTGCAATATTAATAAAATATGCTGCATCAGGGACAAATAACTCCCCTAACCCACTATTAGATTGATTCACAGAACACTATGGCCTAGTGCTGTGATGGCGAACCTATGGCAAGCGTGCCACAGGTGGCATGTGGAGCCATATCTGTGGGCATGCAAGTGTTGCCCTAGCTCAGCTCCAGTGCGCATGCACATGCTGGCCAGCTGATTTTCAGGCCTTCTGGGCCCATTGGAAGTTTGGAAACAGGTCATTTCCGGCTTCCGAAGGGTCTCCGGGGGTGTGGGGAAGGCCGTTTTTGCCCTCCCCAGGCTCCAAGAAAGCCTCTGGAGCCTGGGGAGGGTGAAAAACGAGCCTACCAGGCCCACCATGCCATCATGTGCCAAAAGTGGAGGTCGCGCCAGGGGGATCGCATGTGCATGCTGAGGGGTGGGGTGCATTGAATTATGGATGTGGGCACGCACACACGCGACACCCCCATGTTCCCTCCGCTTTTGGCACTTGACGGCAAAAAGGTTAGCCATCACTAGCCTAGTGCCTAAAGAACTAACAAGGTAGGGACCATCTGGATCTCAGGAGAAACTGATCCACAGGACAAACACCTTTGGGTTCCATGAAATGGAATTATTTTTTGGTAGAAACTAGATTATACCAATCCTGTCAGATCTTGTAGGGGGGATAAAAAACAATGGATTCAGATGGTCCTCTCCAGCCCTGTGCTAATTCCATCTTTCCAGGCATGTGAGCTGTCTCCCAACTCGCGTGCAGCTACGCATGCGCCTCAGCTGGTGTTTGGGCCTCTGGTGCGCATGTGCGCAATTCAGGGGACTTAGGTGGTCTTCGTAGCTGTCCTGCACATGCACGCGTGTTTGCGCATGCATGCGAGAGCACCTGTGCGCAGCACGCACATACATAGACAGTGTTCATGCATGTGCATTGCACATGTGAAAACTGCACATGTGCAGATGGTGTGATTGCGCATGCAGTGCACAGGGGGTGCGTGAAACCTGCACGCATGTGCAGATGGTGCAATTGGGCATGCAGCATATAATCACCATGTGCATGCACAGATGGTGTTGTGGTGCAGCGCATGGGGGGCACACGTGAAAGCCATGCACATGTGCAGATGATGCGGTTGCATGCACAGCACATGGGGAGGAGCCACGTGTTAGTGCGGATAGCACACAAGCATGCAAAGTACGTACCTGTTCGGCACTCGGTGAGTAAAAGGTTCGCCACCACTGCTATATAGAATTTATAGGATATAACCACCACTTTGAAATGGTCTTGGAAGACTACTAACTATCAATACAGTGACTACAAAATAGCTGTTACTCCATCAGGTTGTAATTTGGCTGCTTGACATTTATAAATTCCCTTCAAAGATAGCCCAATGTAATAGTCCAGCTGTTGGAAGAGAAGGCTTGAGTTACTGTTGCCTAGTCTTCCTAGTTTAGGTAGGGCTATAAGTGGTGTACCAACAGAACAAAGGTCTCTCTAGACATGATTTTCATCATTGATTAAACAGGAATTATCAGTCCAAGTGGACCCATAAGCCATGGACTTGCTCATTCAGGGGAAAGAACAATCTCATCCCAAAATGTTACTGAAAACAATCTGGATAGCCTGGAGATTTTTGGACAACCAGCAGTTCCAGCTTGCTAGTGTTTAGTCTGAGCTTGTTTCTTTTTCTCCAATCCCTCACAGCCAGTGGTTCCAAACTTTCACAGCTGGAGATGATCATATTATTGAGTATCATAAGTATACCTCATACTGTAGTAATAATAATAATGATAGTTGATGATGATGATCTTTAATATTCTATTTTCCCTTCTTCATGGATATTCTGCAATAAAAAAAAAAGATGAAATAAGTGATAGGACTACTCAAAAGGAATGCAACACTATCCAGATTTCCCATAAAACTTGGTGAAGGAGATACTTGATTGTTTAATAATAGCTTCACCTAAAAGGACCCTTTATTTATTGCATAGGTACTCCAGGCCCAATTCCCAAAATACATGTGCTTGTTATTTATTTATTTATTTACTTACTTACTTACTTACTTACTTACTTACTTACTTACTTACTTACTTACTTACTGTCTTGTTCATTCCATGACATACATGAACTACTTAACACTTAATGTTTGGTTCCACAAAAGTCTGAAATGGTTATAACAATCCTCACTATTGAATGGATGAGATTAATTCTTAATGTTCAGCCCAATGCTGAAAGAGTTCCTGGGCACAAGTCTTGCTGAAATGAACAAATTTTATTCTGTGGTAGCTGTTTAAGGATTTGTGCTTGTAAAATGTCATCAATCTGCAATCAACAGGTTTTCTGGAGTTTGCCCTTTGCAAAAGCATTCCAACTAATGGCATTGTGCTAATAGTGTTTCTTTGTATCCCAAACCACAGATTGATAGGCAGCTTCTATAGCTGAAATTCCTCGAAACTATAATGAGAGAGCAAAATTTCATGCCCATGAGGCCATAAGCGATGACATATGATTTTTATACAAGGAAAATACCCCCCAAATTTTTTTATATTGTTACAGTAAGAATCCACTATGAAAGACCCCTCAAGTTTCTTCCACAATTGGCCTGAGGGTGTCTTTATATTGTCTGTGACCCAAGGATTAAGTTGACTTTAGCCCCAATCTGCTCACACCAAAACATTGAAGTTTAGTTACTGAAACACTGAGACTTCTCTTCAGTGCTGCTTCAGCCACTTATAGGATAGTATCTTAGTTTTTTGTTTTTTGTTTTTTTTGCTTTAATTTATATGCCGCCCTTGTCCAGAGACTCAGGGCGGCTTACAATGCGTTAAGCAATAGCCTTCATACTTTTGTATATTTATACAAAGTCAGTTTATTGCCCCCACAATCCGGGCCCTCATTTTACCTACCTTAGAAAGGATGGAAGGCTGAGTCAACCTTGAGCCTGGTGAGATTTGAACTTGCAATAATTGCAAGCAGCAGATGTTAATTACAGTGCTTTAGTCCACTGTACTACAGGCTCTTCCTGTAGTACAGGAAGTAGTTATACTGCTCCAGCAGTGATCTTCCAAGCTCTTGGATGACAAAATGTACCATTCATATTCTTTTATAAATAAGAGTTTCCTATCTTTCTGGCAATTTGTCAACTACATAATGTAATCAATGCCACCAAAAAATGAAGGTTGCATTTTTTTTCACTTTTCCCTGATGTAGAATGGTAAGAGGTTAGCTTTTGTGGGGGATAATGACAATAGCATCTATAAACTGAATTTCAGATGCCACAGCATATCCCATACATGGCATCAGTACTCTTCATTACTTTTCTCATGAGGGAATCATTATTATGTACCCTGGTGGCATCTTAGTCTGGGCAAATCAAGATTTACAGGTTTTTCATCTGAATTCATAGCTGAGCAGAAATGGAAATTCTAATCCGCCTTCCAATTCTTAGACTATTCATTGCTCTCAGACTGAGTTACAATGTGGAAAGCAAACCAGTTTTAAACTATCTCAGAATTTGAGTTTTATTTTTATTTTTTATAGAAAAAGTTGGAGAGGCATGTGAGACTTTACTGTTGTATATACGTCTCATTTTTCCTCCAAGATTATTTATTTATAAAATTTATTGGCCATCCATCTTACATATGGTAACTCTGGGTGTCCTACAATCATAAAAGAGATAGATAGATAGATAGATAGATAGATAGATAGATAGATAGATAGATAGATATGTGTATATGTATAAATTGCCATATTGTAAATAAATATGTATACATGTGATCAGGGCCGGATTTTCCTATAGGCTAACAGGCTTCAGCCTAGGGCCTCAAGATCAAGAGGGGCCTACACAGTGGTGGGATTCTGGGGGTTCTAGGGGGTTCGGCCGAACCCTTTGTTAAATTGCTGGCTCGCCCGCCCCTCGCCGCCCACCCGCGCGGCACCAGCCTACTGCAGCCAGGGGTGGGCAATTGTGGTTCTTTTACAACCTGTGGCCTTCAACTTCCAGAATTCCTGAGACAGCTTGGCTGGGAGTTGAAGGCCACAGGTTGTAAAAGAGCCACAATTGCCCACCCCTTCCCTAGCCTGAGTTCCACTGCCTGGGATCCACGTGGGCTGCCACGTGGTTCCCCACCAGCTCCGGACGCAAGAGAGCAGGATGGAGAAAGCAGCTTCCACACTTTCACTCACCCTCACTCTCTGCTCTGTTGGATCGCCGGCCGTTCGCTTACCCGTCCACTCCCCATCTATTGCTGCCTCCGATGGCTAGAGGAAAAAAAACTTCAAATTCTTGCCACGGGGCTTCAAAGGGCCGCCCTAGAGCCAGTGGTGCAGCCGAACCCTTTGTTAAATTGCTGGCTTGCCCCGCCCCTCCGCACCACTATTTATTGCCAATAAATAGTGGTGGGTGAGGGGCGGGGGAGCCAGCAATTTAACAAAGGGTTCGGTGGTTTTTTGTAATTTTATTGGCCCACGGAGCTTCAGCATAGGCTAATTGGCCTCCCGGCTCTCAGCTGATTTGTCTCAGCTGTTTTGCTCAGGGCTCTTCTGCTTCCTTGCAAAGAGTGCTGATTTTTTCCCCCTAGCTATGCTGAGAAACGAAACTGAAACTGCTTTGCTGTTGCTGCAAAGTTGGAAAATTAGGCAGGCAGAATTCTTTTCTTTTTCCTCACCAAAAAAGGTAGGTGCAAACAATGGGAAATTTAGGGAAAAAGAGGAAAGTTCAGGATTTTAAAACACAAAAGAAAAAAAGCTCTATTTAACTAGGGAATTGTAATAGTTGAGATACTATTAATTGGTTAAGTTGTGGTTTGGAGGAATATATGGGGGAAATTATTTGGTTTATTATTATTGGTAAATATAATTAATGGATTTGTAAGAAATTGGATTGCATGGAAAAGTCTATGCACATAGCCACGCCCACCCAGTCACATGATTGCCAAGCCACATCCCCAACTAAGCCACGCCCACAGAACCTGTTGTTAAAAAAATTGAATCCCACCACTGGTGAAAGGGCCTCATAAGTGGAATAGCCTAGGGCCTCTTTTCATCTAAATCCGGCCCTGCATGTGATAGACATTCATGTGTTATACATGTATATATATATATACATGTATATTTATGCTAAAAATATAAATTAATTCCAGTAAATGCTACGATCCAATTACCAACGGGGAAGACCGGAACAGGGAGAGAGAGAGGGGGAGGGGGAATCTTTTGTTAATCGATCAACCACTTCCACTGTGATGCTCCCCCACTGGGATCCCAAACCAACTGGCAGAGCCAGGTTTTTAAGCTCTTATGAAAGCCCAGGAGGATTCAGGCCAACCTCACACCGGAGGAGCAAGATGTAAATGTACTCTACTAGCAAATATATATCCTTACCAAAAGTTTGTTATGTTAGATTAATTTATTTATTGTCTTGATTGTATACTGCCCTTTATTCAGGATCTCAAAGCCATGTACATAGCACCCCCACTTCCAATTCATCTCACAACAACAACCCTGTGAGCTCCTTCTCCAGTCCCATTTGTACTAGCTTACCAGCCCTTTAATTAATCTCTGAAACAAGAACGTTGGCTTTGCTCTCTAGAAACTACGGTAATATTTAAAATAATGAAAGAGATTATTAGATGTGAAAGGGCTGTATTTATGTAGAATAAATTCTTCATATGTGTGAAATTGTAAGCATTACAGCATAGATCTATTACAGATGTTTCAATATAATTGTAAAGCTGGTGTATTTTTCACATAGTGAAAAATCATATAGCCCTCAAGGAATAATCAAAAACTGGGATAGATAGCATCTAATTTGCTAGTACAAACTTTTTATTTTGTTTCTTTTATAAAGAGTATATAGATTATAATGAAGATGACATATATGAGTTGCATAAATTGAATATTATTAGACAAGTAGATTATTATTATAAAGTAAAAGATTCATACTTTGTCATGTCTCCTTTATTGCAAAACAAAATATTTTGGTAAGAATGTAATGTTCAGGCTATGTAAAAGATAGATGATAGATAGATAGATAGATAGATAGATAGATAGATAGATAGATAGATAGATGATAGATTGATTGATTCCATAGCATTTCTGATGCAGTGATTAAACACATAATTTTATTAAATTTTAAATGAGAAAATGCTGAATAGAAATAATTGTTCTTTATCTTCAGGAAATGGTTTTAGATTATTATAGTAGAATTTAAGCATGGAGGTACCAACCCTTAGTTGATCTTGACAGGAAAAGCACTTAGTAATACCACAGCTGTAGATTAGGCTAGACTAGGAACTTGAAAAAAATCCTGGATGAAGAGAATTTCAAACCATTTCCATAACAGTGCCATGAAAATTGTATGAATATAGTCAGTGGTGTTCAGGTATGAATACAGACAACTAGGATATCTTTACCTGTTTTTAACAAGCTTTGTAAAACTGCTATCTACTGGTTAGACGTTTAAATTGGGTTAGGGAAAACGTCTTATAATATCCATGTAAGTATTAAATACTCACTTTAAAAATCTTATCAGGCCTTATTAGTAAAATAAGATCCTGCCATGAAACACACAAGCATGATAGAAACAGATAAGAACCAAATGTGCAATTGGCAATGAATTTCATTGGTTTCATTTATTTAATGATGTCTGTCTGATAATATCATGTTTGTTTTTTCATTCCCTTTCTTTGCAGGCTAGAACCATGTGGGACTATTTTTAAACTAAAATCTGAGACTTAAGGAATGCTACATCTTCAACTCTAAAATCCCAGCAGTTGTTATTCACTTATAGATGACCTGCAGTGATGACAGAATGTACCATAAATATTAAGGGTAGGAAATAAAATAGCTGCTAGGTTTCTGGAGATTTTAAGGACATGGGTATCCCAATATTCTCTAGTTGTCAGGTATGCTTCTGTTCATCCGTGAGTAATCATCTAATTATAAAGGCAGTAGTGATCAAGCCCCGTCAAAACCACAAAACAATTTAAGCTAGAGCAGAACTGTAATTTTTATTTGGTTCCATTTCAGTTTCTGCAGAGATCTTGATTATAAACTACAGTCTATTACAAGACATTTTACTGACCATAAGAATATAGGACAGTAAAAATAATCTTTACATACACATGTACACACAAACTGGATTAAAGAAAGAGATATATCAACACAAGTACACATTTATTTAAAGATTTTTCAGTGGCATAGTGTTTGTTTAACTTAATATATGTTCTAAAATTGCAATACCTTGCTTCAGATTTCACAAATGTGGGGAAAAGTTGCCTGTTCTTGGGATAATAAACCCATTCTACTGATGGCTTTACAGTGTTCTGTGCACACTGATTATCTTGGGGAGGGGGGGAGGGGGAATACAAGAGGATTTTCTATTATAAATAAATCCTGTGACTTATTTTAAGAAGATAGTTCAAACTGTGGCAGATACCCATCTCTTATTTGAATGCATAAGGGAAGAGGGTTTGCAACTGAGTGAAGGATTGTGTTTGTGTGTTGCATATGGAAAGTATAGCCAAGGGAAAGTTTTCTTTAATGCTGAGGCCCTCAAGTTTCTTCCTTGATATGTTTTAAATAATTTGACTGTGATATTAAGGCGCCCCTTTATCCCTATTTCTTGGTTCCAAATTTATGATGCTACTAGTTGTGTAATTCAGGGACAAGTTGTAATTCTGGTATAAAACAGTATGTAACATGCAGCCTATAACATTTGTTAAGATACTTTAGGCTTCCTATAAATAACTGAAATATAATATATCTTGAAAATGTAAAAGAAGAAAAAGAAAAGAAAAGGACACAAAAACTACTCTATCTGCATGACAACCAGGCCTATCACATGAAGCAGGAAAAGGGCAGCCTTATCTGCAGTTGGCTTATGTTTACTAGCCCTCTCTCCTCTTGGAAGCTTCTCTGGGGAAATAGCTGAAGCCTCCCCAGAACATAAGCTTAGATCCTGCAATTATCTTGTTTGTGCTGAAAGCACACCACTGTCTTGTTCATGCAGGATTTTGATAAATATTATTAGCACAGCCTTCTAACTACCCTACTATTGCTTCAGATTTTAATAAGAAAAAAGGATTGAGAAATGGCTACTATATATAATTGCTTTTTTACTTTCATTTTTAATCCATTTTTAATTTATGTACAGACAGCTTGCTTTGATGCTTGAAAACAAGGAACACTGCTGCTTGTCTCAACGTTCTTTCATTGACTATTAGAAGACTCACTATTTTGCATTTAATGTTGGGATCAAGATCAGATCTGGCTAGATTGGACTTTTCCAGCCTAAGTAGAGACTGAGACTGTTACTCCTGGTCATATTGACTTGAAATCCCAACAGATTTGGACTACTGCAATGTGCTTTACATGGGACTGCAGGAGGCACAGAATGCAGTGGTATTGGCAATAATATGTGCTTCCTGATCAGCGCATTTTCTGCTCCATGACTTGCATTGGTTGCCAGTGTCCTATGCTTAACAGTAACTTGTATAAGTTAATGTACAATCTTCATGGCATGGAGCTCTGTTATTTCAGGGATCACTATTCCCTCAGCTACCCATCCCATTAGGTCTGAGAGGAGAGGCATGATCTGCATTCTATGCATTAGGGAAGGCTATCTAGTGGGGCACAGGAAGAGAATCACTCTTGTGTTACCGACCTTTTGGAACATCGTATCCCAAGAGAATAAATTGGCCTGATCCTGCTGACCTTTCATAATGCCTTAAAGACATGAATTTATCAACAAGCTAGATAAGTCAGATATGTGGCAGAGCTCATGCAATAGCGATGTTGCTGGGTTCTTGGCTGATCTGTTTAACTTTGGTTGATGACATGAGTTATATGTTTTATGATGTTTTTACCTGCCCAGAGATAGAAAATTGAAATTGAGATGGAGGGGGGGAGCATATCAATTGAAATAATGAATGCATAATTGAATAGATAAATAAATGGAAGGATATACATGTAGAAGGCTGAGTTAAAGTCTAACATGAAGATGTTTTTATACTGGGCTTCTTGGATGCTGGTCTAATTATACAGCAGATCACATTCAGATCCTATACAATTAATAAAGTGGGACAATTCATATTTTTACCCCACATTTTGGGAGTGCTGAGACAATATATTTTCAGTATCAAGACTGGATTCAAGATATTTTTTTTTAAGTGGCATCCAATGGTTTTACTTACATAGTTCTTTCTGTTATCAAGTCTGAAATGTGCCATAGTGAGTTTGTGTCTAAGTTTCCTAATCTTGCATATTTTAAACCATGCATGGAATAATCAGTTTTCTCTATGTTCTTTCCTTTTTTAAATCTCTTATAAACTTTAAAAGATGTTTTACTTCCAGAATGGAAGTCTGCTGCCCTGGTAGTCTGCTGCCCCGGTAGCGCAGCAGACTAAAGCACTGTTATTAACAATTACTGCAAGTTCAAATCTCACCAGGCTCAAGTTTGACTCAGCCTTCCATCCTTTCTAAGGTAGGTAAAATGAGGACCCAGATTGTGGGAGCAATAAGCTGACTTTGTATAGATATACAAAAGTATGAAGGCTATTGCTTAACGCATTGTAAGCTGCCCTGAGTCTTCGGAGAAGGGCGGCATATAAATCAAATTTTAAAAAAATGATATGTAATCTTGGGAAACTTTCAGATGAATAAGAGGGTAAACAAACGGATTCACCCATTATTTTGTTTTATGATTGCTATTGCTTTAATTCAGTGCTGGAGACAAGTTCAGCAGGTCTGAATGCTGAGATGAAGCCAAGAAAAAGTAGAATTGCCCAAGATTAATAGGCATTACTGATAATGTTGTTTATAGCCATATTGTTCTCAGGGATCAACTGGTTATATTTGGGTCAAAAGATGTCTGAGAAGAGATGGGCACAAGTCAGTTCAAGGATTTGGATAAATGATTCAGAGGGGATATGAAAATATCCATAAAGGGACCCAGTCACAAACAACAGGACAAATCCACCCAGCCTCCTTGCCTAGTATGAGGATAACTCACTGTTTCCTGAAGGCATGTCTTGCATCTCAGGGTCCCACAGGTGAAACAACCTGAGCGTGGCTTAAGTTGCTATGCTATAAAGTGATTTTCTCCTAATTATCTCCCTTAGAATGCTATATTTTGACAATGGGGGGGAGGCACTTTGGTGTGCCTCAGGGAGGCAGCTTCAAAATACATGTTCCATGCTGATAATTCTCTGGCCCCAAATAGTTTTGTGGGAACATACACTTTGAACCCTGGTGTCTTTGTCTGCCTTCAATCCTTTTTTGAGACTGGAATTCCCACTTCTGCAGACCCTTCTCTCTTTTTTTTATGGGTTACTCAGCCCATTAAAATAAGAAACCTTGAAGTTGCCTGGCTTCAATTATGTAATTGAAATTAGAATTGAAAGGACTGGCTCCTGTAGTCTCCCTGGCAAGGGATTCCCTTCCCAGAGACTGCTGCTTCTAGGAGCTCTGGTTCCTCCCTTCTTCTTCTGATGAAATGCTTTGGGGTAGTTTATATCTCCTACAACAATCAATCCCAACAGTTCAAAATCCATTTCCCAAACTCTACTTTCTTCATCAGCAGTAGTGCTGAAGAAAGTGACATGTTAGCTGTTCAAATCCAGATGACCAGCAGAGGGTGCCAGGAAACATAATATCCTGTAATTCTTTGCTGCTCAAGCTCAATTGGTGAACAGTACAATGGGAAAGAAAGAAAAGAAGTGCATGGAGTAATTAGAGTGTTTAGTGTGTTATTTGGAAGTCTTGTGCTAGATGATGTGGGGTAGGGTTGAAATGTCAACTGAAGGAGCCATTCATCAGGTTTTTATATTATTGTGCATTGAAATTGCAATGAATAGCAACACAGCATAGATTTGTGTCATCTCTGCTCTAAGAGCCTCCATTTTGCCTCCATTCTCTTAGACTCCAAGGAGCCACAGATCCCAACAGTTTATTTCCAGTTTATTCTATTTGGGGAAACTGATTACCTGAAGGAATCTCCCACATCTGGATGGGAAGAGGCAGATACCTATCGATTACTGTAGGCAGAGGCCTCAACTGGATTGCCACTTTCATCTATGAATAAGATTTATTTCCATTCACAAAAAAGACTGTGCTGAATCCAGTTCAATGCCATCACATGCACACACTACTTCTCACATCTTTCAATTATACGTTCAGAAACTGCAAGATATCCGATGTGGGATTTGTCAGAGGACAGTAGAACTTCCTGTTTGTAGTCAACAGTTTGTAGCAACTTTTTGGTAGAGTTTGCATTTAAAAAATGTGTTATAGTGTTTAAACAAAACTCAATAAAAATTCATCTATTATGAACAGCGTAATTCTCAAATCAAACTTTTTAAAAATAACATTCTATATAAATAGGATTTTAAAACAGAACTTGTGGAAAATGTATTCACTTTCACTTCTATCTATAAGGTGGTTTATGAATGGTATTCCTGCTGAAGAAAAATTATTGCTCAGGAGCTTCTTAGTGGCTGGGAACTAGGTGTTTAGACTGATTATTTGATTTCCAGGCAGAAAACTTTATTAGTCCTGGTTTTACATCATTACTTTCCCATGGAAGTTTTAGAGTAGTAAATATGATCTGTCATTGCCTAAAATATTAATGAGTTCTGATTGGTCATTTCCATTTAGAGATAAGATTTAAAATACTCAGTTAAACACAAAGCACATGATGTATTTAAAATATCTGAAGGAATTAATCTATTCTGTCTCTAAAGTAGATGACTTGATGGAGTATAGCGAAGGTCTCCACTGAAGATACACTATGAGGTAAAATGCAGCCAAACTACTGTATTTTATGAACACAAATGAAAAGAGCTCAGTAACATTTTTAACATCTACTCTCTTTTACCAATATTACACATGTATGATGATGAGTCTTTTTATTGATCTTGTTGTCTTGTTATACAAGATGTTTTTGCAGAGATTTACCATAATAATGCTCTCTAATGAAGCTGATTATGTTTCCCATAAGGCACATTAATATATGAATAAATTGTTCTTAAGGTAGGTCTATTTATCACAAGAACAGCAATAAGCATAATACAGTGTTCCATAGAGCATAGTATACCCTCTAATATATGTATGCATCTAATATTTATATATTTTTCTTAGACTCATTTCAAGAACAATGATCAGCCGAAACTCTTGGTATTAAAAGAAACAGACAGAGAGCAAGGAAAATGTTAGACAATCCGTGTAAAAATGCCCTTCACTTAAATTGGTTAATAGTGGTCAGATTAAAAACCATGGGCTATTTTTTTAATAGAAAAACATTAATAGTGGTATGACGATGCATAATGCAATTGGAGATAGTTGACACTAAGTAAAGTACTGTCAACGTCAAAGAAACATGTCACATCAATTTAAGTGAGAAAAATAGGAATGTATCACCACTTTAATCACTCTTACATAGATCTTCTTGTGAACAATCTCTAATATGACAATCACAGTAACAGGATGTCTAGAGCTGTTGAGGCTTGAACTGCAAACACCTCATTGGGTATCATATCAAAATTCTATCTTGTCCAGGATTCTAATTCTCATTTTGACCAATAAGGTGCACTTGAGAAGACTACAATCAGAACATGAGAGCAATGTAGTCTCCCAACAGTTCCCAAATTCTGAATTGGCCCTGCCTAGGCAGGCTAGCTGTTGGGTCCCTTTAGTCTGAAGATTGAAATAAGAAATTTCCCTTGTTCCAAGTCTTTAAGTCATCTAAGATTATTGTTTATGATTCAGATATGATGATTTTGGATATAGGTGGGAAACAGGCTAACATAATCTTGGATTTTGCTCATTTTTTCCCCATTTAAATACATCTGGAGCTGGCAGGCTGAAAGGCAATTTAGTAAATTCCAACATAATTTATTATCTCTTTTCTTTTTTATAAGGTATCTCTGTTCTCCACATAGGTGCTACAGGATCCTGAGATATTAATAGTAGATGGATGTAGCCATGTGCTTTGTTTCAAAAAGTGCCCAATGATTCAGTAAGAAGACAATTTCAATCAGATTGGTAAAGTACATCCTGTGGAGTTAATGAGAACCACTTCATCAAATTTGTTTTTGGAAATTAAGTGCTTTGTGAACTTGCTAAACCCCTGGCACAACAAATTTTCAGAGTATCGTCAAACTCTCTATAACAACCATTTTATGAGAATGTCTACAAAATGGTTTCAGAATACCAAGCTTGGCATTGTCCCACATCTAAACATACAATAGAATGTATAACATGCAAAATCAATGGATCCTTCATCTTAAATAGATGTAGGATAAACTAGGAAGACAACAGGTAGGAGCATAAATTATATTTTCTGAATGTACCAGTTCATCGCTAATCTTTGTATGGCTTCCATTAGATTTTAGATTCCCAAATGTTTAATAATATCAACAATAAAATACACCTCTCCTGTATTAAATTATGGTAATGGTATAAAAGATACTGTATACATACACATACATATTTGTGAGATTGTAAGAAATCATTCTTTAAATGGAAAGAAAGGAGTCCTGCTCAGTTCTGATACTCAAAAGAAAACTTCTGAAGGCAGCTTAATCTTGAAGGCTGAATTCTTCCCCTTCCTAAATTAGTAGCTTGGCATAAAGAAATGCCATCCTGCAAGTTATATTTCATTATTTTCTTGCAACTTTAGAATGTAGAATAATAGGGTTGGAAGGAATTATGGCAAAACAATATCTAAATGAATATCCCACTGAACTTATTTTGTTTTTTTATTGGGAAAAACAAGATAGAGTACATTGGAAAGATTAAAGTTGATTTTAAAAACGTTCGTTTCCCTAACAATAGCAATGCTGTTTAGCAAAAAGCTAAGCTATAAGAAAATAAGCAGCTATGCAGGCTGATAAGTTAGTTGCTTGGTTTAAGTCTTGAGAATATTAGGTTGGAGAAAGCAGCATAAAATGTTTGTTAATGTTATGTTTGTTAATGAAGACTAACAACAACCAGTGCAGAAAACTATTGTCACGTTGCCATGATATTATATTGATTTTAACCTCCTCATGTTGTAAAGGATTGGAACATTTTATCTTATGTCGATCTCTTTGAGATTTGCTCCTGAGCAGCCTGAATTGTCCATGTCTTTTTACCGATCTGTTATTTGACCTTTCATGTTTGCAGTTTATCTTTCAATGTTTAAGAGAGAATTAATGTGAAATAATTTTGCTAGGCAGGCACCTGGCATCTCAATCATTCTTGGGAGGTAATATTTGATTTAAATAGAACTTACTTTAATTTTTTTTAAAAAAAGTTTAGGATGTAGATTGGATTACTTTATATCATTGCAAAGTAGAGACAGTTGTATATAATGAGAAGCGTGGAGGACCATATAATCCAACAACAATAGTCAAATCGTTTTAAAAGCTGAAAAAAGGCTCTGTTTACTCCTCAGACTTAAATTTGTGTAATTCACAGTGTTTGTTTGTTTTTTTTACTGCATGAATAATGTGTAATCTGCATGTATGATTGGGAATACCTTTTTCATCTGAGTGCACTCCATTTTGATTTGTTTATCTCTGGAGTGCTTAACAATGAAGATGCCAGTTGTGTGGAGAGGAAGAGATTTGCTGAATCACAAAGAGCAGACTTTATCAGAAAAATCTAACAATGTGCCGTGCTTTGCTAAAGTGAGCTAAAGTGTGGCCAGCTGGAACTTTGAAATTTAACTGTAAGCCACTGGGACTGTTAAATCATAACCGAACTTATCTTTAATGAAGTTTTCTGAAATGGCACCCGACTACATAATCATCACAGTATAACTCTTTTTAGCTGAGGTGTAAAGAGAAGGCACAGTAAAGCTTTCGACAAAAACTGGGATATACTGTACATCTCAATATTTGAAATTAAGAACCGGTGGATGCAAATATCTCTCAAAGACAAATGAAGAAGTGAGATAACCTGCCTATGACATGGTGCTACCTTCATTCATCCACGCTATCTCCTAGCATCATTGACTAGTGCTAAACCTTTGAAGAGCATTCAGAAGCTACAGCTGGCGCATGGGTAGTTTTGGGCCCCCCAAGAATGGTCCCTGTGACACTACTGTTTTGTGAGCTGCATTGGTTACCAGTCTGCTTCCGGATGTAATTCAAGGTATTGGTGATCACCTTTAAAGCCCTTCATAGCATGGGTCCAGGTTACTTGAGGGTCCGTCTCATCCCACTGGATAGGCCCATACCACTTGCGCCAGTAGAGGAGGAATGCTGCAGGTCCTATCAGACTGATTATTCCAGCTGGCGGAATCCAGGAGGAGGCCTTCTCTGCTGTTGCTCCTGCCCTATGGAACATCTTGCCCCCAAATGTGAGGTTGGTCCCAATCCTCTTATCTTTTCACAAAGGCCTAAAGACGTGACTCTGCCAGTTGGCCTGGGGCCCCAGTTGGGGAACAGCACAATGAAGGTAGTTGATTGAGTAATAATAGATCCCACCTTTCCCTAGTCTGTCCCCGCTCCCCCATGTATACTTGGTTTTGATGTCTGATTGTAACTTTTTATGTTTTAACTGTATATGTAACTGTAAACTGCTCAGAGTTACTCTATGGTAAGATGGACAGCCAGTGAATGTTATAATTAAAAAAATAAACATTAATTCTACAATTTTGAATTGTTTTCATTCAATGCTACTGATTTTATTTAATTTGTCATTACACAAAAATTATTTACATTTTTTTCGGAAGAGAAGAAAAACGCCATTAATGTAATCTGGGATTTTTACACTCATCCTAGTTTTGAGGTGGCTAAAGAGAATGTAGAAGTGTCCAACCCTTCATTGTAAAAACTCTCCATTAGACAGTAGCTTCCCTGGCTTGTTGGACATCCTTAAATCTCAAGGGAGGACATGAAAAGGAATTACATTTCAGAGAGTTTTCTCTACTTAGGATGTGTGGGCTGCCAGGGAGGTTGTGGAGATGAAGAGAAGTGTGTCAAGAAAAACCAAAAGCAGACCACCACATCCTCAAATTACTCAGAAATGCTATCCCAAGAAAATAATGAGAAAAAGGATTTTTTAAAAACAGGTGATTGTTCATAGCAAACAAATGACTCATTGCCCATTTCTTGGCAATATAGAAAAGTCATTATATATGATTCACCTCAGTGGATAATATAGCTATTAGACTTAAGGCTAGGTTTAAGGTTACAATCCTTTGTTTAGCAGCTGTAATGGAGGGTTGCAGAATTGTTTCCCGAACCAACCATTATATCGTCTAACATAACTCATACCATTATTATCCTTCAGTTGAGTACCTGCAATATATTCTATAGTGAGTGATCTTTGAAAACCACCTGACATCTGTAGGTGGTTCAAAATAAAGCATTGGAATGGTCCATTTGCTGACTGGTGCCTGTCACCTTTTGCTTATTACAGCTACACTCTAGACCCTGCATTTGCTGCTACTGGTAGTAGGTTTCCAATGCAATTCACAATGCTAGTTTTGACTTACAAAGATGTCCAATGGCTTGATGGTGAGGTCCCTACAGGACTGCCTGTTCTAACCAGAGTTAACCAACCTGAATTGGGGGGTATCTATTTTTGTGAAGTGTGAATGCCAGGATGCATGTTTATGTCATGGCACTGAAAATATGGGACACCTTACTTCTGGAATTTGATTGGGCTCTTTATGGATCAAAGCTGTCCTGGAAAGTTGTCAGAGCGAGTGTTATGTTTGTGTTTATCATGGACCTTTTAATTTTCTTACTGTATGATTTTTATTGCTGCCATTGAACAAAGAGTCTGGGCAAAAGTGGCAGCATGCAAGTGAAATAAGTAAATATGCAAACTAAATAATGCCATAAATGGCTGGAGCACAAATCTTCACCAGGAGGAGATGAGAAAGACATGGGGAAAAAAAAGGCAGTTTATTGGACATTTTGTCAGTACAAAAGGACAGACATGGTACAAAAGCTTCCTATGAATGATTTTGGAGGTATGTGGTATTTCTATCTATTCTACTGTGTTGTGTTGTGTTGTATTATATTATATTTATTATATTTTATTATATTAGATGTGTGTGTAATTATATATATAATTTTACATTTGAATTTAAAAGGCCTTTGGAATCATTGCAAAAGAATATATATATATTCAAGACTTCTTCATTCAGTCTGCATATCATATTATAACACTAATAGTATATATAATTTCAACTTCAAAATTTTTATTATGCTTACATCTAAACAGTCCACCATCTCTCTCCATCCGAAATGGCTTTAAAAAAGAGCTCCAGATAGAGTTACCAAGTTCCTTGTAATCCAATTGGGAAGCAGCGTAATAGAATAAAATGGCTAGAGGTAGTCATACATTTACTTTTACATTCATACTTGAGGGTTAAAGGTTGGGGTTTTTTTTTAGCCAACAACAACTACACACAAATCTAAGTCTACTTAAAATTTGGAATAGCTCCTCAACTGTTTAGAAAGCTTGTCCCTGGAGTGTTCAGCCACCATTAAGGCAGCTTTTACTGATGTTTGCACCTTTATTTCAAGAGAATGAAATGGCAGCCTGTCTATCACATGATGAGTGAAAGTAGCAGTAAACAGAGACTGAAACAGAAGTACAATACACCAGGGAAGAACCTGCATGGGTTTAATGTATTCCCACCAGAAATCACAAAAGTCTTTCGGAATCTTATGTATTTATTGTTAAAGATCTACACTGTTTATGTGGGTAAAGGCATCTGTGTACTTTATATTTTGTTGTTACAGAAAGAGGCATTTCATAAGCATTTGCATTGCAAGTAAGTGCTCCTAGCACTTGCAAACATTGACAGAAATGTAAATGCAGTTGGAGAGTGACTTTGGCATATTCTTAATTATGTTGGCACACTTTTGTATTGATTTTTGCTCTGTTAATTACTAAAGTATCAATATGTTGTAAAATAACATGCATTCATTATCTTTGCTTGCAGTCCATTTAAATAATTACAAAAAAAAAAAAAAATCCCCCACCAAAACATCTACTCACACAACACTCAAACATATACACAAACATGTTCTCAGTCAGCAATTCCATCGAACCAGAAATTAACTTACTATATTTATTGTTACTGTGCACACTTAATTAAATAAAGCATCAGTCATGTAATGTCCATGTCCTCTCATCAATAATAAGCATGCTGAATGTTACTCTATTTGTTGAGCCTTTGTAAATGAGGGATACTCAATGGAAACATCTCTGCATTTTTCTTTGAATGCAAGTGGAGATGGTTGTGATTTGAAATCTGTTGGGGTTATCTGTGATTTCCAGAAAGGTTTGCCTAATTTAAATTTTTGGGTTCTTTTTCACAGCCCTAACATTGGAGCTACCAATCTAACAGGCCCATCTATTTATTATCAAAGTTCTTGTACCAAACTGTCAACCTATTCTTTATGTGCCTCTGTTAGTAAGAATATGAGAGGGAAAGAGACAAAAAAGATCAGAAAGAAAAAAATCAATGACTATGCTGATTTTTAGCTACAACTCTGGCTCCAATCACCAATGACATCGACTTGCTTATGATGACTCCCTTGAAAATGTTGTTCTCAAAAGACAACAGTAGAAAATCTTCATGCAATGGCCAAGAATTATAACTTTGAAGGAAATGGCTTGACAGAAAAAAAGTGCAAAGTGGAAATTTGTATATAATAATTGAAGCATCTAAAATATTCATATATGTTCGTGTGTTCATATGTTCTAAAATGTCTCATATATGTTCATATAAACATATGAGAATAAGATAAACAGAAGAGCACATATAAATACCACTAATTCAGAGTCTGAAATGTGAGTTTCTCAAAAAAAGCTTTGCAATAGTTTTATCTTCCAGAAAATTCATTTAAATAGATTTCTCTTCCAAAGATACTTTTTGTTGTTGTTTTTACAGGAAAAATTAAGGCACAGTCTGTGGTCAAGCCAAGCTGGTCTATTTCCTTCAGCAAATCTGTAGTCTGCGGTACAGTCTATGTTCCTTTGTGACTGTGAAAAACTGGAAGAAAATCTGTAAAAAGGGAAGGCAGCTTGTCTGCTATTACTTGTCTTCTTGTCAAAGATAATCTCCTGGATTTACTAAGAACAGAGTTTAAAATCTGGCAAGGTAAGGCATTCATATCCTTCTCACCAGATGCAATTCGTGCTATGACCTTACATTACTCGGTATAGCAGCTGTGCATGTAGAAACCTGTTCCTGTAAACAGATTGCATTTTAGGGGCAGGGTATTTAGGCACCCAAAGGGCTGAATATAGGAATTTGATAGTAGGTGGAGAGAGAGGGGGAGGAAGGGGGAAAGAGAGAGAGAGAGAGAACCTGGTATCAGCCAAACAAATATCTCTCTCTGTGTGTGTCTGCTGTCTGTCTGTCTATCTGCCTGTATATGAGATGGTGATCATTGTTTTTAAACTTAGTAATGCAATTGGTTCTGCCCATTTAATGGTTATGTAGCATTACACTTTGCCTACTGAATATACAACGGAAATACCTGACTAAATGTACAATACGTATTATATAGATCATTGATTTTCAATAGTGGAACTGTTGAAGCAACTGCCCATTTATCTGTAAAATTGCCATCTGTTAACATCACAGTAGAACAGTTTTACAGAGTCTAGCAAGGGCCTCTATTTATCAGACATTGGTCAGCACAAATTCTCTGTACTTGGTGCACCTTCATCCCACAATCAAATATAGAAGTAGTATACAACCTTCAATTCCAGAACCAATGTACTACTTTCAAAATTCTAATTCTAAATTTGTAAGTGAGAAAAGAGGCATGCTATATTTAATTAACCAATTAATCAAAAAAAATGACAAAATAAAATTGAGTTTTATGCTGACCTTTCTGACATTTGGTAAAGCTAAACGTGGCTGTTGGCTTCCAGATGTATATATTCTGAAGTACAGGAAGAATAACAGATACTAACAAACCGCAGAAAGTTTAAGGGAAAAAAAACATAAATTTCATTCCATAAGCATAGCGACTATTGTCCTATGAAAAATACCCAGAGATGTACAAAAGCTGGAGTATGCTGTCAAATGGTAGCATGTTTGTTTTCTACTTTATACTGTTTGACATTATGTGCTAGATCACATCAGTTCAGGAAACAAACTTGTTGAATGAGATTTCACATTTGGGGGCAGAAAGCAGTCCCTGAAGGAGCTACAGACCCTTAACAGGAAAGTCCACGCATAACATTTTGGAAGGGGAAAGGAAGATTTTATTGACATATTGACATAAAGAAAAATACAAGGCTGCAGAACCAACCAGTGTAGTAATAGGATCTTCTAAGGTTGTGCAATACATACCAACACACACACACACACACACACACACACACACACACACACACAGAGTTTTGGATAACATGTAAATCAAAATCCTTGTGGGAAAGACCAGCTCTTGAGCCAGTCTGGAAGTACCTCCAATGTTCTCTTTCACTTCTGCTTTACATTATGCTTTTATATTTTGTCTTTCTTATAGTATAAGCTGCAGGACCAGCTCCTATGAGTGCCAAACAGAAGGGAAGGGAAGTAGTGGAAGGGAAGCCAAGACTGGGCAAGTAGAGAAGTATTCACTGGCTGCAATACTGATGGTAACTTTAAAAAAGCCAACTACGATCTCATAAACAATGAACTCTCATCTCTTGATTGGCAAATTCTATTCACTGGCTATAATACTGCTGATAACTTTAAAAAAAAAACATTTGGGGAGAAAGAAGTAGTGAACGTTATTAGAAAAACTATGCAGTACTTCTAGAAGCATGGTAAATAGTTGGAGAGCTTACGTACCTTATTAATAGTGAAGCCGAATCTGCCCATTATTGTGATAAGAAAAAAATCCTCAGGGTGGATAACCCAATAGCTTCTCCATGCCATTTTTAGCTACAATGATTATAGTCATATGCTTCTTGCAAGTGGAAGATGACTCACATCATGGTGTAGACATCCTTCATGTCCAACTCAGAATCTGTTGAAAATTTTATAAAAGGAACTGCTCATTTCAGGTCTGGCTTAAGTATTTCTAGGGGACTTAAATTTGGACATATTGAAATTGGTCATCTTCATCAATTCTTTTGTAGATTCTTTTCTTTTCTTTTCTTTTCTTTTCTTTTCTTTTCTTTTCTTTTCTTTTCTTTTCTTTTCTTTTCTTTCTTATAAATTTAGGATCACTGTCTTATTGCATGAGTCACTTGTGTTACACCTTAGAATGATGGCGAGAGGGCCTGCTACTCTTCTCTAGAATTGTCTCATATGAATTCATATTTTCTCTCATGGTAGCAAGTTATTCAAGTCTTGCAGCAAAACATTTCCAAACCTTATCATTATCACCTCTAAGCTTGACAGCAGGCATGTTATTATGGAAAGTGGTGTTTCTTTTCTCATGAAATAGCAGCACTCGTGCAACCTGAAATGTTCAAAATAATTCTGTAATGTTTTTCAGACTGATATGCATTTATGGCTTTTTGTAGGGTCTTGTTATTTGAATAGAACCTGAAGGACATTTCAGATTTGTTGGTAGGATCTTTACTTGTTGAGGGGAGCCAAAGTTTGTGAGATTTATATTGTGTAAAGTTGATCCAATTCAGCCCTGACCATATAGTGAAATACTTTCCCTAGTTAACTAAATTGACTGAATTAGGAAAAACTCCTTTTTTCATTGGCACATTAATTTTGAATGACTTTATTTATGAACTAATGGAAAAAAGTGGTATCTTCTTTGTTTATTTAGATTTCCTTTATCCATCAGTACATAAAGCTCATGCTTAACATTACCTTGCAGAGATATGCAGGAATTCAGAAAATCAGAAATGGGGTGAATACTTTTTCAACTAGTTAAATTTTACTTTTGTACTATTTTTTTTACTAATTTTACTAATGATTACTAATTATACAACTAGTTAATAGTTCCAAAGATACATATCAATTAAAATACTGCATTGTAATAATAGGAGTGGTATTGTTAGGGAAAATATTTTAAAAATTAATTTGAGGCATTTAATCATTTATTTATTTCCTCATTCCATTTATCCCCACCTCTATCCAAAGAGATTCCTGATAATTATAATCCTAATTCATAATTAGATGGATACAGATACATGTATTATAGCTTTTCTCTTTTGAAAGGATTTACAGATTTTAAGTAAGATGAAACTCTTCATACTGTATTAATAATCTTGAAAGGCAAATTATTCTTAGGGTGGAAATATACCATGTGTGTATGTTACAGGCATACATTGTAATGTGATTTTTTAAAATAGTAATGTCTTCTTTTAATAACTGTTTATTGACTGTATTCACTCCATGCAATCTAGTTAAGGAATTCATTTGGACGGTTTGCATAATTCATTAAACCATAAGTTACTAAATAAGCTGAATTTGCATAATATGTTAAATCACAGGAAGACTAACTAAGGTTAGCACTAACCTCATGTAGCAGGTTACAAATGTAGTTGCTAGAACTGGGCTAAATGTGTTATAAGACCTTGGGCATATAGTTTTCTTTCTATATGATCGCAAACAGAAGAGATCAGCAAAACTGTCATTTTTATTCTTCCTTCTCCATAACTAGTAGAACAATTGGGGAAGATTAATTAAGTAATAAACATTCATATAATCACTGTATAATCAACACTAATATACAATACCTCTTCCTCATTTCCTTTCCCATACTAGATTTCAGATCTGTTATCATCTTCTTCTCCCGGTAGGCAGGCTGTTTCCAGTTTTTATCTTGCCAACTTCACTTTAAGGAGCCCTGAACAGAATCTTGTATTTTATGTGTGAGTGTATTTTTTAAAAAAGTTACTATAGTTTATGGCAGTAATGGGGCATTTGCTGTGCTTCAAATGTTGTATGTGAAATTATTGTATATGTATTGTGAAATTATTAGGGATGCTGGAAGTTGTAACTGAATAGCTGAAAACCTCCTCTGGCTTATACAAGTCTTCACCAGAAGGCTTTAAATGATACACTTTACCTTAAACTGGACAGATCATATAAGCCTCATATCAGGACCGGATGCCAGGCTGAAAGAGTGCAGATAATCCATTTTTTCTATGTGCTGCATAGTGATCCGCCTGTTTAAACGTTTCCCAAACAAAAAAGTTTGGAAACTGGCAGATAGTTATCAAGGACTCTAGGTCCAGACATGGCTTCTTCAGAAGGAGATATATCACTGCCTTCTTCATGGCTGCTGGCAGTTTCCTCTCAAGCGGGGAGATTTGAGCAATCCAGGTAGTCATTACTGCCCACACTCTTTGCAATGGTTAGTGTTACAATGGCCCAAACTGCATATGGCAAAAGACAATCTAGATAGATCCTATCTGCTTCCCTCAAACCAAGTTTTACTTCTTCCTCTCACTCTCTAGGCTGACCTCCCTCTCCCATTGGAAGGCTCCAATTGAGATTTCCTTGCAGCATCTTTGAAATCTAGTGAGAACCTCTTTAGTTCCTTCTGTGATCTCTTTACTATTACCATCTTTACCATTATTTACTTATATACATTCTCTTTCCTGTGTTCTGCCTTCAGTTAATTACAAACTCTAATTTATAGCACCGCTTTGTTTCTTTGCAGTTTATGATAAACTCCTACCAGTTTGCACCAGTTTTGCTAATTTCCCCAACTTTACTGCAAACCCCTGGGTTGCAATAACAAAGGAAGTTGTGTTTTAAGAAGCTTACTTAGTTAAGAATTAATGTATAAATTACTTACTATATCTCAACACTGTATTTTAATACCTTGCTCAGCATATACTTTTATTCTTTTTTACCTGCAGCTACATCTTCCTAGTAATTCTGTTCTCGTTGACATTTCATGTTAGGCTTATTTCTGCTTTAATTCATTGCCAAACCAGTTCAAAAGTGTGCAACATATAGTTATGGATGCTGGGGTTGGCTAATTAGTACTTTATTTACCTCCTACTGTGCTGTTGCAAGGCCATGCTGTCTAGAAACATTGAGAGTTGAAATCCAACACATCTGGAGGCATCAGATTGAAGAAGGCTGAATGAATGTTTGAGAAATAATTGGCAATCTTTTTTATGTATTTCAATGAGACATTGAGAAAGGTATCATATTTTCCATCCACTTAAATTTAGGGTGCTAATAAACTTAAGTGAGGGCAGGGGGTGAATGGAAAGAAAACGCTGTGAGTTATCTGAAATTCGGAAGAAACTTGGAGATACACCCACTCGGTGTTTTGCAAAAGGTTCCTAAACTGTTTAAAGTAAAACAAATATTTTGAAAGGTTCCTTATGTAGCCAATATTTTCTTATCCCAAAGATACAATACTCAACTTGCATTTTCTTTGAAAGTCCCCATTCAGTTCAGGATAGTAGAACAATATGTCTTTGATTATAACACAAAGTTCATTCAAACCAATCATAAAATTCCTATGATAATTTTATGATCATCCATGGGCTCATTCACATCAGATTTCATTCTAAATCTTTACTGTAATGTTAATAAGAAAACCTGTTTTTCTCCGAGTTTTCATTATGTGTTAAATACTAGCACATTATGTCTTGGGCATTGCAGATTGAATTTCTGATACTTCATGAGTCTATTGAATAGTTTCAGGCTTTCATAAGAGGGTACAATATGCAGCACCCTACAATTTGTACATGGTTGTAATGACTGCATATATTAACGACATAAGAGTATCATCTAATTCAGCATTCGATATAGTCTAATAATAATTCAGCTTGAATCCAATTCATTCAAAGGCTAACTATGTGCAGGATGTGGTTTTGACTTTAGTTTTCCCAGCAGATGTTCATCCCATATGTAGAGTTGGAAACTCTACATTTGCAGGTCAGTGCCAAAATGTAAGAATTCTCCCCAGAACACTGCTGTCATCCTGCTTTTTGTGCTTGTGTTTTGCTCAGAGGATCCATTCTGCTATTGAGAAAGTAGTATTGCTTTTCCAAGGCCTATCTTGCTGATAATACTATTTGCTTGGTAGTGGGCACTCATTCTTAATTACAGGACAGGCCCAACTTCACCAAATCAGCTGAGTGGGAAAGTGCCTAGTGGAACTTTTCAGAAGATGCTGTGTTATCAGGCTACCTGCTTGGCATCTTGAAGATCTTTTGTGCAATTTCCCCAATTATCCCTATTTGGAAAGAAATGAAAATGAACAGGTAACAATTGATTGAACGACTTTCATTGAGACAAGGTCCCCAACCTCTGGGCCACAGTTCACTACTGTGTCATGACCAATTTGCAACCAGGCCGCCTGAAAGGTGGGCAAGCACGCATGTGTGTGCAGCTCAACTAGTGCAAGCGGTAGAATGACATGCGTGCACATGCGTGCACAGCTCAATTTGCGCTTGTTGCGCTGTGTGCGCATGCTCGTGCATGCCAGATCACCGCTCGTGCGAGTCGAACTGCATCTGCACATGGCCGTGCTGAGATGCCATTCACACAGCCTGTTTCCCCTCTCTTGCTCCAGCCGGCCCGCCAAGCCACAAGGCAGTGTGCAGCAGGTGGGGACTGGTGCCCTAGACAGCTACTTATGGATGAAATACACAGTATTGGGCGATATGGAAATTTGGTTTGCTTTCATTTCAGGCAGCTTCCTAGCTTATCTAGAAGGCTACTGAATATATTAAAACTATTCAGTGAATAAAATACTATCCACATAATGCACATAATGCTTAACCCACTGCTTGTCTTGAGATTGCAACTGGGAACCCCAGCTTTATTTTATATGTGGGTCATCTTTAAATATTTGCCTTTTTATAAAGGGCATGTCGACAGAGAGCTGAAGAAAGCAGCTCTATAGGATGATTGTTAAACAGGCTTCATTTGCTCTGACTAAATCAGAAGATGATCTCTTATGCATCTGTTTCCCCTTGTTTCTACTGCCTGAGCGACACTTGCTTTACACTAGCATTAACTGTCAAAATATTATTTAGCTAGTGGATACCTTCCAGAACAACTTTTATTAATAAGAGATCAAAACTTGTTGTGATAATTGAATCTCTCTATAATCCCACTATTACTGAATGGAAGATGCCGCTGTTCGGACCAGAGTGAAAAACTCATTTGGGTTTCTTCTCTGCCCCTAAGACCCTCTCTCCTCCCATACATTATAATAAGATTTGATTTTCAGTACCACAGAGGAAGATAAAATTTGCAATGGGTGCACACAATCAGTAAGGCAATAGCATCTCTCTATTTCTGTCTTCTTTTAACCCCTGCAGGAATCATGTTAAATAAATATGTAGCATGCTGCATTGTCACAATAAGCAGATGTACAATTATGAGGCCAAATCCCCAAAGGAAATCAACCTGAGACTTATTAATATCCTGACCCTACAGAAGACAACTGTCAGACAATTGGTCAACACAGTACATACTCTCTGATAGATACTGACTAACCCATTACGATCTTTATGGAGTGTCCTTTTGGGGTCTAGATCTTCAAATATGAGTTGGAAGACCCTTTCCTTTTATTAGTTGCTAAGCTCTTTATACTTTTACCATATTGCAGCACGTTAGAAGTCTGGGCTTTATTGTCTTATGTTATTGAAAATCCAGATTCCCTCAGCCTTCTCCCTCAGGTCAAGATTTGTCTGCGAATACATTCTCATTTCTCCATGTACAAAGGCTGTCTGGAGAGAGGCTGAAAAAGATTATGACTGTAATATACTTAAATCCAATTTATTTGCCTGACTAGAAACTTCCACACTTCACAATTGCTTCCTACAGAAGATTTTGTACTTAATTCTTTCTTGGCAGTAAAGAGCAAGCTCGATTCAGCTCATCTGACAGGTATATACACAGCACACACATCTGAGCCCCATCGTGGAAGACACTGGAAGAGACAGGATGAAAACAGCGAATTTGCACATTTACCATTATGTGTTCACACTTTATTTTAATTTAGACATGATTAATTTGCTTCATAGAAGCAGCTCTTTAAAGTTCATGTGAAAAGCCAGCATGATAGAGAGAGCAATGTGGCTTAAAACACACACACACACACACCAACCAACAACAATTAGATGACTAGCAACCTGATGTAAAGGAATTTTGGAGAGATGTACAACTGTTTGCATTTCACCTGAATACAACCCCTTTTTTATCTGTTTTATAATGCAATACTCAAGTTATTGCTGAATTTTCACTATGCCTTAAAGGAGTGCATCTATATCGTCGGCATTACAGTTGAGAAAGGGAGAAAAAGACCGTTTTGAAAAAGATTAACTTGTCAAGAGCACTAGAACTCAAACTGGGCCAGTGGATCTTTCTGGAAGCAGTTATTGGAACTTTACTTTTTTTTTTTTTTTAATTTGATTTATATGCCGCCCTTCTCCGGAGATTCAGGGCTGCTTACAATGCGCTAAGCAATAGCCTTCATTCTTTTGTATATTCATACAAAATCAACTTATTGCCCCCACAACTGGATCCTCAATTTACCTACCTTAGAAAGGATGGAAGGCTGAGTCAACCTTGAGCCTTGGCGAGATTCGAACCTGCAGTAATTGCAGGCAGCTGGTCTTAATAACCAGCTTAATCTGGATCTACAGAGTTACTTGGATATAAACCACAAAGCACAGTGAAATCCGTAACCTACTGGATAGAAAGACATTCCTAACAATATAAGACCAATTTGACAGTTTGACCAGTGTAAGACAAAGAAATGGTGGTCTCTTCTTCACTGGAAGTACTCCAATGAAACTAGGCAGCCATCTCTGTGAAGTTTAACTTAGATTCTGGCGACCTTTGATACAAGGCCTCTGCTAACACTTGATCTGTAACATTTAGGCATTAAGTCAGAGCCAGAGGCTCTGGCAGAAGAAAACAAAGCAGAAGAATTGTACAAGAATACAGACTGGAACTAAACAAAGATTAACTGCATGGTGGTTTTCTACGCATCACAAGAAGCAAGAAACTATTGCATAGAGTGGTTCTCAGCTGTCATACTCAGAAGAGGATTTTTTCTATAATTTAATCAGAATCTGCTTTCCTGAAACTATAATTCATTATTCTTCTATTTTTTGTGCTCAGGGGCAAGAAAGGACAGGTGCAGGTGACATTCCTTTGGATCTCTCCCTCCATTCCCTCTCTCCCCGTAATCTTTTGATTCTTTTCTTAAGGTTAAACATAACCATCTCCTTCAATTTGCTGTTCATTGGACTTTGTTTCTAATTCCATTCTTTTTGAACCTGTTCCAGTTTGTTATGTCCTTATAAGGACATCCGCCTTGATTGGCTGCTAGCCATCGGGCGGGAGATTTGAATCCCTGTCTAGGGGCGGTGCGTCTGCCGGGAGTGAATATAAGGAGAGCTCCGGCAGCGCGCCAGCAGTCTTGACTTGTTACTTGTAACTAATAAAGTTGCTAAATGTATCGAGCTGGTCACGTCTTCTGTTCCTGCGCCTGATCTAACACTGGCGACGAAGGACGAGAGAAGAGAACCTGAGCAAGACTCGTGGCACGATCGCCCACCGAGCTGAAGTCACGAAACCACAGCGACTCCCAGAATGGCAACTCCGCAAGCCCCGATTGCCACACTGAACCCATTCGACCCATCCCGAGAGAAGTGGAGGTCATACATGGTCCGATTCCGGCAGTTCCTGCGAGGAAATGGCTACCAGAATCTCGACGATGAGCGAAAAAGAGCCCTCTTCCTGGCTCACTGCGGATCGGACGTCCTGGAGATGGCGATTGACCTCGTGGCACCCAGGGACATTGAGGAGATGTCCTGGAATGACCTGCAGGAAGTCCTACAGGAGCACTACGCACCCACAGGCACCCCAATCGCCAACAGGTTCACCTTCCAACAGAGAAACCAGCGGGAAGGTGAATCCATCAAGGAATTCGTGGCAGCGCTCCATCAAATCGCTGCCAACTGCGAGTTCGACAACGTGGACAATGCCATCCGAGACCGCGTTGTTTTTGGAATGAGAGATGTGGGGCTGCAGAAGAAGTTCCTCAGCCGAAAGAGGATCCCACTCAAAGACGTCCTCGACGAAGCAACAGCGGCTGAAACATCCGAGAAGGCAGCCGCCGCGATGGTAAAAGCTAGAGGGATCCACAAGATCCACAAGTCGGGCCTGGCCTCATCAGACGACTCAACCACGCAATCCGAGTCTGATGAGGAAAGGGCCGTCCACAAGGTTTCCCGCCACCCCAGGCGGGAGAACCCACAGCTTGGCGACCAGGGAGAACGATGCGGCAGCTGCAAAGGCGACCACCCCAGGGCAACCTGCAGATGGAGGGACGCAACCTGCCGCCGGTGCCTGAAGAGGGGGCACATCGCCGAGGCCTGCAGAGCAGCAGACCCAGCCCCGGAACCGCCCAGACCACGATTCCGCGAGAATCGCAAAGAGGACCAGAGGACATCCAAACGGTCCTCGAACCAGCCCAGGAGCAGGGAGGAGGAATACCCACGTAACAGAACTGTGCACCAGACCACCATCGCACACACAAGCGACGAAGGGACCACCAAGTTCCACGTGACGCTGCTGGCAGAGGGGTCACCGTGCAAGATGGAGGTAGATTCTGGATCCGCCTACTCCATCATGGACTGGCAGCACCTACAGCAGCTGAAGCCATCCTGCAAGAAGACCCAGCTGAAAACCCCGAAGTCGAGGCTTGTGGACTTCAACGGAAACCCCATTGGAATCCTGGGCAGAACCACCATCCACATCAAATACAAGGACTTTAACGGAGAGCTGCCCATCACCATCGTGGAGAACAGCCGACCGAACCTGTTAGGAGTGGAGTGGTTTAAGCCGCTGGGGCTTTCCATCGAGGGCATCCACGAAATCCATAGGGACGAACTCGACACCATCCTCGAAGAGTTCAAAGAAGTCTTCGATGGTAAGCTGGGGAAATTTGTGGGGAGGCCAATCTCTTTCAATCTGGACAAGGGAATCACCCCAATTAGGCTCAAGCCCCGCCGAGTTCCGTTTGCCCTGCGGCCTAAAGTAGACGAGCAGCTGGATAAGCTGATCGCTCAGGGCGTCCTGGAACCGATCGATCATGCCTCATGGGAGACCCCCATTGTGACCCCACTGAAGCATGATGGGTCTGTGCGCATCTGCGCCGACTACCGTTGCACCATCAACAAGGCGTTGGCACAGAGCGCATACCCAGTCCCAGTAGTGCAACACCTGCTGCATTCCCTGGGATCGGGCTCAATTTTCGCGAAACTGGACCTGGCCCAGGCTTACCAGCAATTGCCAGTGGACGAAAAAACGGCGGAGGCACAAACAATTGTCACGCACAGGGGGGCATTCAAATGTAACCGCCTCCAATTTGGAGTCAGCGCTGTCCCCGGCATTTTCCAATCTATGATGGAACGCCTTCTCCAAGGCGTTCCAAGGGTGGTGCCTTACTTCGACGATGTGCTCATCTCCGGTGACTCAAGAGCTCAACTCCTTGAAAGGCTCAGGCTTGTCCTGCAGCGATTCAAGGCCAAGGGCTTGAGGGTCAGGCGGGACAAGTGCATCATAGGAGTACAGGAAGTCGAGTTCCTGGGCTACCTCATTGATAGCACAGGCATCCACCCCACCAAATCAAAAGTGGAAGCAATCCATGAAGCTCCAAGCCCAAAAAACAAAACGGAGCTTCAGGCTTTCCTTGGGTTGCTCAACTTCTACGCCATTTTCTTAAAACAGAAAGCCACAGTTGCTGAGCCACTCCACCGCCTGCTGGGGAAATCGGCTTCCTGGGAGTGGGGCCAGGAAGAGGAAGCAGCGTTCCGGGCCATTAAAGGACTATTGACGTCCAAAAGCGTCCTCATCCAATACAGCGAGACGCTGCCCATCAAGCTGACTTGCGACGCGTCGCCATACGGGGTGGGGGCAGTCCTCAGCCATGAACTGCCCAACGGCACGGAAGCCCCAATCGCCTACTTCTCTAAGACAATGTCCGGCGCAGAGCGTAACTACAGTCAGCTGGACAAAGAAGCCCTGGCCATCGTGGCTGGAGTGAAGCGCTTCCACGAATACCTCTACGGAAGACGTTTCACCATAGTCACCGACCACAAGCCACTCCTGGGGCTCCTCGCAGGCGACCAACCCACCCCGACCTTCATGTCCCCACGGATGACGAGATGGGCCATCTTCCTAGCCGGCTACTCCTATAGGCTCGTGCACCAGCCAGGCACAGCCATAGGAAACGCCGACGCGCTCAGCAGATGCCCGTCGAAGAATCCAGTCGAAGACCCAGCACCCACGCTCCATCTACTCCATATAGATGACGACGCCAGTTGTCCTGTGTCATCCGCAGATGTGGCCGTCCACACCCAAAAGGACCCCACACTCCGCCAAGTGAAGTCCTGGATCCTCAGAGGGTGGCCATCGGAAAAGCCAGAGGAAAAGTTCAGCCCGTTCGCCAGGAAACAGAAGGAGCTGTCCACCATAAAGGGCTGTCTGCTATGGGGAGACAGGGTGCTGATTCCAAGCACTCTGCAACGGTGGACGCTAGAAACGCTGCACAAAGGGCATCCGGGCATCGTCCGCATGAAGGCCCTGGCACGGAGTTACGTCTGGTGGCCCTCCATGGACAAAGACATTGAGCAATGGGTCTTCAGATGTGACCCGTGCCAAGAAGTTCGCCCAGCGCCGCCGCAATCCGAAGTCGCGAAGTGGGAGACCCCCAGCAACCCCTGGGCGAGGATCCATATTGACTTCGCGGGTCCGATGCGAGGGCGACACCTCCTCATTGTGGTAGATGCCTTCTCCAAGTGGCTCGAGGTGGTGCCCATGGCATCTACCACAACAGAAGCGACGATCCGAGCCCTGCGCCATCTGTTCGCCACACATGGACTACCGGACGTGCTGGTCTCAGACAACGGCCCCCAGCTCACATCCCTGGCCATGGAGTCCTTCCTGGCAGGACTGGGCATCCGCCACGCCCTGTCCGCCCCCTACAGGCCGGCTGGAAACGGGCAAGCTGAACGCATGGTCAGACTGACCAAAGAAGCCCTCACCAAGATGGGCCCGGGAGACTGGCAAGAACGCATAGACAACTTCCTCCTCACCCAGCACATCACGCCACATGCCACCACCCACAAGAGCCCGGCCGAACTGCTGATGGGCAGAAGGTTGAGGTCACCCTTGGACCGGCTGCACCCCCAATACAGCCCGGAAGTGACCGCAACCGCCAGCCGCCCGCTTCGCGCGTTCAGCAACGGAGATTCAGTTTTCGCGCTGAATTTCAACGGCTCTCCCAAGTGGCTGAAGGGGAAGATTGCCAGCACAACCAGCCCCAAATCCTACACCGTCGAGTTGGAAGATGGACAGGTCTGTAGACGGCACATCGACCAACTCCGAAAAAGGTGGGGGGGAGAACACGAAAACCAGCCTGACGAGGGAGGCCTACAACACCCCGACGAGGTAGGCCTCCAACACCCCGGCGAGGTAGACCTACCACACCCAGACGAGGTAGGCCTACAACACCTCGGCGAGGTAGGCCTACGACACCCCGACAAGGTAGGCCTACCACACCCCTGCGAGGCGGAGCAGCGCCACCCCGACGAGGTCGGCCCAGCCCACTACCAGGTACTGTCACGTCGGCAGTCCAGCGAGGTAGACCGGGGCCAACCGCACGGGGGATGGCAACACCAACCCCGCCAGGTGGGCACCGGCACAACAGGGCCAGGGAACACCAACCCAGCCCACAAGTAGACCGGGACCTGCCCAGAGGAACAGCAGCGCACCCACCCAGCGACGGCAGCCATCACCAGCCCAGCCAGGGAGACCGCAGTTCCAGGCGAGTAGACCGGGACCCAGCCAGGACGGGCACCCCACCACCCAGGGGCGAGGGTGGCACACGACTCCCCGGCGAGAGGGACCCCCGCCCATCGCCAAAGACAACCTGGAAACAACAACCCGGCCAGGGGGACCCCAGGCACCACCTGACGGTAGACCAGGGACTAGGGGGAAGGGAAAGCCGACAACAACCCGGCCAGGGAGACCTACACCACCCCGGCAGGGGAGACCTCCGCCGCCCCGCAGGGGCAGCCCCGCAACAACACCCCGACCAGGTCGACCACCGCCAACCAGACGGGGGAGACCTACGCCAGCTCAACCGAGGGGACCAACGCCACCCCTGCGAGGTCGGACAGCACAACGCAAGCCAGCACCACCCCCAGCCGGCGGACCGGACCCGAGGGCACCGAGCGGAACCACCACCCGAACGGCAGCAAGCCGGACCGCAACCGAACCACAGCGCCCGGGGGACCAGGGAGGAGCAAGAAATGGACTTACCGAGACTCAGACGCTCTTCCCGGGTCGGAACCGAGCAACCGAGACAAGGCGATAGATCCACAGGCCAGGAGGAAGACCATCAGAACCAGCCATCCAAGGTCTGCGGTCCGGCCGGAGGCGCTGGGGGTGACCCCGCTCACTCGACAGCCGAACCGAGCCCGGTCCCGGAGAGGGAACCAGGAGACGAAAGAGCCCCGTCCGTCCAGGCCAGAGACAGAGAAGAAGTGAGACTGCGCAGGTCAGCTAGGGTGCCGAGGCGTCCTACGTACCTGCGCGATTACGTGACTTTTGTGGACGAGATTGACAACTCGAACTAAGGGGGGAGGAGTGTTATGTCCTTATAAGGACATCCGCCCTGATTGGCTGCTAGCCATCGGGCGGGAGATTTGAATCCCTGTCTAGGGGCGGTGCGTCTGCCGGGAGTGAATATAAGGAGAGCTCCGGCAGCGCGCCAGCAGTCTTGACTTGTTACTTGTAACTAATAAAGTTGCTAAATGTATCGAGCTGGTCACGTCTTCTGTTCCTGCGCCTGATCTAACACAGTTTATCTAACTGCATGCAACACTCAAATTGATGTCTGATCCATGAAGAATGGCATGGAATAATTTACTTCCTATGATCTGAATACTGATTATTGTAGTAGTCTAATATTGAATTTACCTTCTTTTCAGCCCCGTCATGTTTCTGATTCAGATGTGGTTTGTGGTCAAGTACAATTCCAATATGTTTGACAGGCATGGTGAGCAAACCAGGTATTTCTCCATTTTATACTCATATAATCAGATTTTGTTTTATAATAAGATTCATTCATTCATTCATTCATTCATTCATTCGTTCGTTCGTTCGTTCATCACATTTATATAGCTACCCATCTCACAACAAGCTACTCTGTGTGGCATACACTTTCCACATGTTCCTATAAATTTCTATTTTGCTACATTTGGAAAAGAAATTTTTGCATTTCAGGTTGCTTATTTCAAATGTGTTCTTCACATATTGCTGTTCTCAATTTTCTGCAAGCTGTATTGTATTGTATTTGAACTTTGAATTAACTTTAGCTATATTTATTTTGCAGAAATAAATTATATGAAAACTAAAGTGTGCCATAGTGGTTAAGGTGTCTGATTCAGATCTAAGAGGCAAACATTCAACATTACCTTCAGCTATGAGAAACTATCTGTCACTCAACCCAACATATAGCTGCCCTGTCACTTTGCCTAACCCTCACAGGGAATTGCTGGAAAAGGCAGTTTATTTATTTATTTATTTAGCACATGGTATATTATACATGGATTAGCAATATATATTAACAATTCGTCTTCAGATTAATAAAACACAATAAAATATAAATATTAAAAAGATCAATGTTCAAATACCAAAGTCTAGGCCATCTAACCACTGAAGCAGGAAAAAGGTAGTATTACACATGTTTACTTGAGCTTCTGGAAAAAAATGAGATATAAATCTAATAAATAAATAATAATAAACTTTTCTTCCTTAGGAATAATATATCTGGATTGCAAACTCTTTGTTCTTATCTCATATATCGTATATTACCTCTCTACTTCCAGGTTATATTAGTTTCCATATTCTTGTGGCTTGTTAGAAACTAAATTAGTACTAAGACATGTAGAAAAATTAGATGACAATTTAATGGCAGATTACAGTTATCCAGACTTTTGCAATCAGATCTGACAGCTCTATGTATTTAAAACTACATTGTAACTAGTATTTCCTATACAAAACCTATGAGAACAGAATTTAAACTCTCCAATTGTGTTTATTTTAAAAAATATTTTATACACAAGACTCCAGAATATTAATTGACTTAAATTCTTGAAGTAAATTTTACTTGGAGGATCTAAGGCCTGAAGAGTATACTGAATCATTTTCCAGTTGTCATGCTGGTTAAAAATAATGTTATGCTTATCTGAAACCAAAACAGTAGAATTGCTTAAGATAGCTTTCTTTCAAGCTGCTGGTTCCAGAGGTAATAGAGATGGCCAAGTGAAATCAGTGTCATCATATCTTGTCTTTAGAGCCTGGCTTTTTGTTATAGTGATGTACACCTTTGTTTTGCAGTCAATACAGAAGGACCATAATTCAGTGCGGTATACATTTAATTTGCATGTGAAATGTTCTAGGTTTAATCTCTGGCATCCCCCAGATAGAACTAAGAAAGATTCCAATCTTTCCATGAAGCTTTGTTGCTTATGGTAATTTGAACAATATGAGCAAGATAGATTACAGGTTAGACTCAATATAAATAAGTTTTTTACATACTTAAAAAAAAATTCTCTCCTCTTCTTCTCTTCTCATGCAATTTGCAGCAAAAGTATTTATGTTTACTTTTTTCACTTTCACAATGTAAGACAGAAAAAAAGCCCTGTTCAATAAAAGAAAAAAGATTTTCATTAATTTCTTTTTTACATTATTAGCAACCTATTGTATTCACAAGGCCCCCTCTTGTGGTGACTGTATTATGTGACTCACGTAAAAAACTAATGCTCGATACTTAAAAGTTGCACTATTACTCCCCTGCAATTCCTTTAACAAATATTTCCAATCTTCTTTGTATAAGTAATCTTATAAATCTTCTCAAGGGATTCTCAGGATCCTCCAAATCTTCTTAAGGGGGTTGAAAATATCAGCTGATTTACAATATTATATTAGGCCAAAATAAACTTACTCCTGGATGTATTCAGTAATAAATGCCTAAATCACAATAAAATTCAAAACTAAGGATGTTTAAATAATGCTGAAATATTCAAAATGACTGAAATCTGTATGGCTTTGAAAAGTGACTTATTTATCTTATCCCAGAAGAAAGTGCTGGGGCTCCTCCTTTTCCTCCACATTTTTTTTTTATTGAAAAAGTTTTATTAGTGAAAAAAACACACACAGTTTTCCCACAACCCTCCCACCCAACCCCCCCTCCCCCTCCCCGATTTCCCAGAGCAGAACACAAGGTATTTCTATTAACTTTAACAATAAACTAAATTGCTTAACCAACCATTAAACTAACACCCCCTAAAAAAAAAATCTTAACCCCCCATAGATAAAATCCTACTTCTTAGACATAATACTTCTAATATCACTTATATAGTGCTTATACAGTTAAAAAAATCATTCATAAGCTATTTGATATTTTTTAGTCTGATACTTATCTTGAATATAATCAATCCATCTTCTCCAGTCCTGTATATACCTTTCTTGTGTGTGGTCCTTCAAATATGCTGAAATTTTAGCCATTTCAGCTAAATTAGTTACTTTCAATATCCAGTCATCAATAGTAGGCAAAAAGTCCTTCTTCCAATGTTGTGCTATCAACAATCTTGCTGCTGTTATCAAGTTCAAAATCAGTTTAGTCTCTACAACTATACAGTCCGTAGTTATACCCAGTAAAAACAAATGCGGAGTAAATTTCAATCTTTTTTTTAAAATATTCTGCATCACCCACCAAATCTTTATCCAAAATGCTTTGATTTTTTTACAAGTCCACCATATATGATAATAAATTGCATCATCACAGTCACATCTCTTTTCCTCCACATTTTTGAACTATAAGGATCAGTGCATTTCAACAGGAGATTATTGCATAGAGTCCATGCTTGGCATAAACAGGATCCAGAGAATGATCAAAGTACAGAGATGGGGATTATGGCACCTCCTTGTGTTTAGCCAATGTTTCAGAATTTAGGACATCGGCCACATTTGCTAGGACTGTTGGAAATTAGGCCAAGACATTAGGCAGGCACTACTTGCTTCCCTTTGGTTTAAGGATACTGGATATGTTATTACATGAATGAGATTTCAGGCTTTTACAGTACTATTTCAAGCAATCTGAAAAAATTGCTTGGAGTAAAAAGAGTAGATAAATGGGATTTTAAGCACAGAAACACCTCTGATATGAATGCGTGGATTATGTGCACAGCATAAAATGACTGAATTGGATCCCAACTCTAAGCTACAAATTAATAAATGATTAAGAAGCCTTGGCAGTGCCAAACTATACATGTCAGTAGTAACCATGAATGATTTCAGTGGGTTCTATTCTTACATAAGCAAATCACACATTCTTCAACAACACATATGCCAATATTGAATCTATTTCTTCAATAGGCAATAATTTAAAATTCATATACATATTAATGGCTGAGTCCCAATATGGTAGCATACAACACAAGAAAAAGAGAAACAGTCGGTTACCATGATGGCTGCTTTTAAGCTCAGTAGAAATTGGCAAGCAAATCACACATATTTTAAGAAACATTTCTCAACAAATCATTGTTTCGTTGCATTTCTATCCCACTCCAATGAAAACAACTGTTGTGTGAATGTGTGTTTGTGTAGGCCTGCAGAGAGAAAAAAATAGGATGTGCCATCAATATAGGTCAACTCTTAGTCTCTCAGTGAGTGGATGGACGGATGGATAGATAGATAGATAGATAGATAGATAGATAGATAGATAATCTAAATGAATATTAATTTACATATTGTTAATCCAAGTCAAAAACTTTTGCCATTTGTCTGCAAAATAAAAATAACAAAAAATTGTTAATTGTTATGGTTAGTATTTAATAGGAACCCCAATAATACTAGTTGACTGGATGCCATTCTCTCTCTCTCTCTCTCTCTCTCTCTCTATATATATATATATATATATATAGATAGATAGATAGATAGATAGATAGATATAGATATAGATATAGATATAGATATAGATATAGATATAGATAGATATATATAGATATATATAGATATATATATAGATATATAGATATTGATATTGATATTGATATTGATATTGATATAACTGCAACTCATTTACCTGCCCCGCCGCTCCCATAATTACCCGCGCGGCCGCATTTTGGACCAGCTGGAGCCTCCGGATGCTCTTCAAGGGGAGCCCCATGTAGAGAGCATTGCAGTAGTCCAGTCGGGAAGTGACGAGGGCAGGAGTGACCGTGTGCAGGGAGTCCCGATTCAGAAAGGGACGCAACTGGCGGATCAGGTGAACCTGATAAAAAGCCCCCCTTGGGCTTATTTGTGGGACTGTAATAGTAGGTAATGATTCTCCCTGAGTATAAGTTATCAAGTACAGCGATGCCTAATTAACCGTAGCTTTCAAGAGGATGCAAGCTGTAACATGTTGTACATTATGAGTTGCAGGATCCAAGCAATCTGTGTGTACAGCTTGAAAGATAGGCCCCTGGGTGGTCTCTCCCTATCTGCTGATCCCATACCACTTCTTGGTTTTCTCAGGAGGTCCATGAAATGAAGCAGTAAAGAGAACCCTGGAATGGAACTGGTGGAAAACAAGAAGTGACTGTGACTGGACCTAAATAAGAGCCCATATTCAAGTCTACTTGTGGCAATAAAGGTAGCAAAGTGTAATTACCTCTCTACCATTCCATTTGCAGAATGTTGACTAGTTACACTGTTTAAAATGTTGCACATTCTTGGGAGAAGTATGAGCCAGGAGGGCTAATTGGTGTAAACTATTATATGGCTAAGCATTTAGTGGATAAAATCTGTCCCAGGTTGAACCATTCTAGATCTAACAAAAATGGAGAATTATTGCTATTATTCCTTTTTGGGGAAAGTTTACTGAGAAAGTGGTAAGACTGTAGTTGCAGAGATCTCTGGAAGATATGCATATAGAATGGAAATGACATATGCCCAACTTGTATAAATTGGCTCTTTATGGGATTGGGGTGCCCTGAAAACTTGCTGTGTTGGATTGCCCTGGGCTCATAGCTCCTACTTAGGAACAGGCTGAGCTGGGACCAAGAGGGCTATTGCACACTTTGGGCTGGTGCTCTAATACCTAGAACAGGATTGTCATTCATGTTTTTCCTGCTAGATGGTACTGTTCATTTCTTCTCTCATTGGACCATCTAGAAACTTCAATTGGTCCAGAAGGTAGCGTATGTGTCTGGACTGTGTAATCTCTTGTCCAAGTCCCTCCTTAACAATGTTTTCTTTTCTCCCATTACAGCTCTTTTGTACTTTCCCAAGGTTGGTTTTAAATTCCTTTACAGGTGAAAACATGATTTTTCTGCTGTCCCTTTGAGGATTAATTGTTTTAAAGCAATGCTTTACAATTTTATAACTTTTAGCTTCATATTGTTAGTCACCAGTTTAATTTTTTTTCAGTTATGCGGTCTGCTTTTAATATTTAAACTCTGTAAATTGCCTGGAGTCCTGCTGGTTTCTAGAAATCAGATAAATTTCATAAATAAATAAGATGAACTGGTAACAGTCTATGAAGACTAAGTTTCTCTCTTCCTCTCTTTCATATCCAGAAAGCAAGAAAAAAAGACATGGTCCTTAGGAAAGGGACAGAAAATGCTTTAATCTGTCCATTTGGAACATGTAGCCATGGGGTTCATCCAACCATCTGGAATTTATTTTTATTTCTGGTTTTGTAATTTGATTTGATTGTACTATTATACTAGCTCAATTTGTCTGGATTTTTCCTCTTTTTCTTCCATCTTTCTTTAAGATTTGCTTTCATATCCTTCCATGGATACTGCTTCTTTAACTGGAGACAATAGGGTGGGCTTTAGTTCTGACCTCTTCTGAATGAAGTTCTGTCAAGAATACTTATCCAGATAAGGTAAGGTAAGGTAAGATAAGATAAGATAAGATAAGATAAGATAAGATAAGATAAGATGATAACATAACATAACATAACATAACATAACATAACATAACATAACATAACATAACAACATTATACACACACACACACACACACACACACACACATGTATATATACACATACATATATACATACATAATATATATATTTCTTCCTTCCCTCACTTTATCCCCTCTATTTCCTTTCCTTCTCATTTTTTCACATTCATATACAGCATACATGAACACTAAGATAGGCCTAGAACTGACAGGTTTCTGGTTTCTAGCCTGGGGTCTTAACCATTACTCCAAAATGGCTCCCAAAACTATTCTTACAAACTTATTTTTAAGTGGACTTTATTTTTGAGCTAGCTCTTCCATTAATATTTTATATGAATTCCTATCACCTCCACCAAGGTTGCTGAAGGGTATGACTAAAGTTGGAGCAATGTTTGAAGTTATAGTGGTATTTCTATTATTTCAACAAAGCCCATTTTCATCTGTGTGGCATTTTATAGGTTAAATTTATTAAACTGTTAAACTTATGGATGGGTTAATCAACCTTTTTCCTTTGTATTCCTGTAAAAACATTGTGGGGAAAATATATGTGGGGAAAATATGGCTAATTTTCAATATTTTTCATCAATTGCTGATGCCTGCTCATGGGAAATATTACAAAAGGGATTGGGCCACCTCCAGGCACTGAGCATACCTCACACAGAATATCATCAGATCAGACCATGTCTATTTTATTAATTATAGCAGGGGAGTGTTGCAAGGGAAATTATGCACATTTCTGCAACTTCCTGTATCCTGTTTGAACTGTTCTGGTTGGCTGATATGAGACCATACTTGAACTTCATGCTGTTTGCACAATATGTTAAATTTCCCATGACATTATATAGTATTAAGCTTTCTTCCCTTAGAAATACACTCATCTTTCTGAAGTGATGTATAATCTTAACTATTTGTGAAAGTATTAAGGGATCATGCTTAAGCTGGTACACTGAAACTTTTGGTATATTTTCAAACTATTTAGCTTAATTTTATTGATTTTTTAAAAAACCAAATGCTTCCCTATGATTCTGTTATTTTAGGTTTGTTTGCTTGATTGGGTAAAACCTTACACAGAGGTTTGTATTTTGATCTGACCTCACAGGAGAAATTCAACTCTGGGAGGACACCACCTTGAGGTAACACAAAAACCCAAAAGGATGACACTATTAAGCCTTCTTGCATACTAATTCCTACCTAAGAAACACATGGTGACAAAAACGACCTGGGGGGTTTCTGAAGTAGAGTCGTTGGCATCCAAGCATCTTCATAAGGTATTTATATCAGTGGGTGATTAAAGCAGCACGATTCCAAGAGAACATTGCAAAAATTAATTCCTCCATGGTTGCTTGCTCAGATAGTTCAGGAAGATATTTTCCAGCTCTTGGTATGTCAGAACTCCTTGAAAATCCTGACTTTTCATCGCCATATCCAGGGCTATGATATGCCTGCTTCCGGAGCTCTTATTATTAGAAGGGAGTCAGACTGATTATGTGGCTGTCTCTGTGACCTACAGCTAGCAGGGTGAATCTGAAATTTGCTATTGGATTAACGTTAATGATAGGCACAATCCAACCAAAGTTAAAGTGCTCTCTGCATAGCTCCAATGATTATCTTTTATATAGTTTGTTTCAATGGTGGGGATGGGAAGATACTGCCCAAACAGCCTACTGCCAATAGCATTTAAGCATATATTTAACTGAATAATGTAATGTTGTGCTTTGTGAACTGCCCTGCCTCCCAGTGGAATTCTGTGTACAATTTAAAGCACTGGTGATTACCAATAAAGCCTTGCATTGCACAAGGCTAGTTTATTTGTACATCTCCCCAACTGGGTAGCCTTAAAAGCCCTGGCTTTTACCCCAGGCAGTGAGACCAGGCTGTTAATGGAACTTAATATGTATATATTTTTGATTGGGAGATGTCTTTTAGGGTCTTGAGTACATTTTGGTGCTTTTATGAAAGTCTATATATCTATAATTTTTTATATTGTGAGTTTCCTAGAGATACAAGGTAAAGACATGTGGCTGTATACCTTCAAGAAACAAATAAATTTAAATAATAAATAATAAATAAAACAAACAGATAAATGAATGAATGAATGAATGTTCATTATTTTGGATTATCCCTAATGTTTTCCAACATACTTTTTATAATTCTCTAGTTTTAAAGATTTCATCTACATTATTTTCAGGAAATTCATTTTTAAAACTGTATTAATTTTTTAAAAATAGCCTAAATAGAAGCATAAAATATTATAATCCACTATTTTGATCATGTGACTATGGAGATACTGCAACAATTGTAAGTGTGAAACATGGTCATAAGTCACTTTTTTCCGTAAAAATTTCCATTAAAAATTTTTCAAAATTCCGTTGTAATTTTTAACGGTCACTAAATGAATGGTTGTAAGTGGAGGACTACTTGTATATCCTGACAGATTCTATGTTATTTTGAATCTCTTTCCCCTCCCCTTTAGTTTGGGACTACATAGTCTCTTAATCTGGACTTTTGTCTAAAAGCACTGCCTCCTTCCTGGGAAAGCTCTGTGCTGCCAAGAGTCCCCTTGGCTGCTTCTTCTATCACACCTGTCCAATACAGTATAAGCCATGATGACATCTTGCCACCATAAGATCACCATCCAATGGATAAGAATTATGTAATTTATACAGCTGTTTGTGTCATCAGAACAGAAATAAGACATAGTACAACATTGGCATTATTTATGGAATAATGTCACAAATGTGTGGCATCATAGATGAACTTCAACTTACTGCTGTAGATGGTCATGCTTCAGAGTAAAGTACCAGAACTTAAGGCTACTATGTAGCGCAGAACCATTCTGAGTAGAATTTATCAATGGATCACAAACTATATTTGTAGTTGTATTTTCAAGATTTTTTTAATATGAGTTCTCACAATATACATGCGGCTATATATCATGGCTTAGAAAATAATGACATTGCTAAAGGAATCAAATCACACTCCCTGCGCAAGAAAATCACTTGTGAGATTTGGTTCTTTGGATCTGTGAAATGCGGAATGCAAATTCTGTAGTTCCATTCTTAATCCCTTCTTTGCTATCTTATCCATGGAGCCTGATGAGCACAAGTAGAGTTTGCAAAGCACATTTTCTTAGTAAATCTAATATAACTTTTTTATTTATGGTGACACTGATCATTCCTTCATACTTTTAAAGTTCTTTTCTATTTTAGCTGAAGAAGGCAGAACTGAATTGCGTAGCAAAGGCAGTATAAGCTTAATCAAATTGCATTATTATCTTTCTCCAGGAAATTCTTTTTACTAGACATGTACATAATGTTTTATGACATACACCTGGTCCTTCCTCTTATGGCACAGGGAAATATCTCACTGATACCTATCCTCTTGCTGTTTATCCCTCACAGTTACTTTGTGTTTACATCTGAATGGAGGTGCCTCCAGCTTCATAAATCTGTATGCAGTAGTATGGGCTCTCTAACAGCCATTCATTTTAATTATGTGTGACATAAAAGGACCACCTACTGATGAGACAATACAGCTGTAAGATTTTCAAGGTTGCTACAGGGAATACTTCATAACTGAAGTATGTTTTCCCTAAGGAGTTATACTACCATTTGATTTAATTTTTAATTTTTACATTTTAATCAAAAATAGATCAAATGGTAGTGGTACCCCCTGGGAAGCATACTTCAGATATGAAGCTGTTCATGTTTCCTTTAAATATGTAAAGCTGCCATTTATGTATAACTCATGAATGACATCCTGTGTTGCAAGCAAATATCCATGCAGTAGTTTCTATACTACTCTAGTAACAATAGAAATGCATACATGTATAGCCAGATTAAGAAAGTAACACTACTAAAACATTTCAAGACATAATTCTATTCAATATGAAGTTAGCCCTAATTAAATACTGTATGTTTAGAGAAAGCTTGGAGTCATATTTCTAGTCTTTGTCTTATACAGAAATCACACAGCATTTCCCTATAAACGTGAAAGAATGTTATATTTTTATTAATAAGTACCTAAATGCCTATACATGCCTATAAGTGTTAAGTCCCTATAAATAAGGGGATTATATGAGGCTAGTCCAAATTCTTTTAAGATTGCTTTGAATAGAAGAAAGGAATGAGGTAGTGAAGGAAGTGTAGGAGGGGAAGGGAAGGAAAGGAAGCATGTTGGCATCACAAATATGTAATAGAACCGGATAATCATCTGATCTTTGAAGTAAGCTTGAATCCATGTATGAAAAGGAAAGTATAGTTTAATGATAAATGAAAGATATTTATCAGAAATGCATGTCAGAAGGTATGAATTAGCGCCATCTAGATTGCTATGGGCACTTCACATAATAAACTGATAATAGGAACTGGATAATATATAAATATTCATAATTCATAGGTTGGAATAATATGAAATTATTTTGTTACAAAATGCCACTTATGTTTGTGGAGTCATGCTAAAGTAAAGATGCTTACTTGGAATTATGAAGGAAAGGTATCATGGAAGAGAAAATGCATGACCATAATTATGGCACAAACCGAAGTTGAGGAAAATGCATTGTGCAATTGGTATATAGACCATAATTGCATAATGCATGACCATAATTATGGCACAAACCGAAGTTGAGGAAAATGCATTGTGCAATTGGTATATAGAGAAAATGGACCGTTGTAAAGAATTTGTTCAAAGAGAGCAAGAAATAGTTAAATTTGAATAGGATGCAGAAAATTCAGAGTGAACTAATGGAAATAAAAATGGTTTTGGAGTATACAAAAAAAAGTGAAGAAAGCTTAACACAAAGTTAAATGGCAGTAAGGGTAAAAATGGAGAAATCAGATGTGAAATGTTAATATAGATAAATGCTGTAAATGTTAGTCATCAAGGAAAAATGTGGTGAGGCTGCAACTTCTGATAATTCACTGGAGGGATATTATCCTTGTTTCAACCCAAGACTTAGAGATGGAACACAAATTGTTCTATTATGAAACCTTTGCCCAGGTTCTTATCAGTCTATAGTAATATACTGGTATCTTGATTATATATGATGCCAGCTTCCTTGTTTGACTTATTACTTTGGTAACTGACACTTTCAGATTACTCTACATTTATCTAAGGTATCCAACCTTATTTATTGGGATCAAGCAATGTTTCCTAAATTAAAGGTAATGGGCCAAGGAAGGCAGTATGGTTATACATTTCACTCAAAAATAAATCCTGCTGAGTTCAGTTAAATAGGCTCCCAGGTAAGTACATATAGGATCAGAGCCTTAATTTTTCCATGTTTTAGTAGAATAGAATAGTTTCATATCTAATCCATAGAAAAGTTATTTATATATGGAAAATTCCGGGGAGTTATTTATATATGGGAAAGTATCAGGTGGAAGCTCTGAGCAGAATTGAGACTGTACAGGTCAGAGGCTATCAGCCCCTCTCCTGGCTCTCTGAACTGCTTTTTCTTGATGGTTTTAATCTGCAGGGATATGGGCGGACGGATTGGCAGATGAAAATGGAAGGATCTCTTTCTGGTTGACCTTTTTTAGGGCTGGAAGGGAGGACATCAGGCTAAGAAAGTCAAGGCCTTTTCCTTGAATGTTGGTCTGGCTCTTCTGCCTGGCCTGGAAGAATAAACCAGTGGAATGGCTTCTCTCCAGAGGTTGTGCGCACTTCATCACTAGAGGCTTTTAAAGAGATTGGACAACCATTTGTCTGAAATGGTATTGGGTCTCCTGCTTGAGTAGGGAGTTGGACTAGAAGAGCGGTCACCAACTGGTGGTCCATGGACCACTGGTGATCCGTGAGAAAATTTTGGTGGTCTGCAGAAAAATTATTTGCATTTTTTAATATTGCAATAAATCAGGGGTCCTCAAACTACAGCCCCTGGGCCGGATATGTGCAATGAACATTTGTGTTGCTGCAGAGTTTGTCCCTTCTGGGTCTTTTTGTGCAGGTCGGAAGGGGGCAGAAATTCCGACTTGGGGTCTGCTTCAGCCTCTTGGTACAGGGCTTTGGGCGAAGGCTGGAGGGAAGTGCAGCTGGTGGCGAAGAGCCGGAGGGCCTCTTTCCAGTGGGACTGCATCATGGCCTGGAACTGGCTGACCATCTCATCCCACTGAGCCTCCAGCCGCCTGTACCTGGCCTTGCACTCCTGTAGGTCTTCCCTCTGCTTGGAAAGCCTTTGCTCGTAGTCCTCAGTGAGGTGCTTCTGCTGAGCCTCCTTCTCGGTCAGATCCAATTTGAACTGAGTCAGCTGTTTTGCCAGCTCTTTCTCATGGTGGCTGTTTAGCTCCAACAACTGCTTCCTATTGGGGCCCTAAGGAGCCTGTGCATGCGGGCGAGGAGTAGTGAGTAGAGGCTGGCAGGTGCCCCTCAACGTGAGTGACATTGAGTTGGCTATGCCCACCCAGTCACATTACTACCTTGCCACGCCCACCCAGCTGGTCATTAGGCAGATCATATTAGTGGTCCGCGGGATTTAAAATTATGAAATTAGTGGTCCCTGAAGTTCGAAAGGTTGGTGACCCCTGAACTAGAAGACCTCCAAGGTCATTTCCAACACTGTTGTTATGTTATGTTATTTTGTTTTGTTATTGTTATATAATCCACTATAGTACGATACTTGAGATATTTGCTACCACATTTCCCGCATTCTACTTATTTAAATAATATATTCATTGTTGATGTTTATCTATAAAAGGTATTCAGGCCTAATTTGAAACTAAAGTGAAAGTTACATCCGCCTGATTCATTTTTGTTGTGTATCTAACGTAGAATGTGTGATACTGTATGCTATAAAGTGCAACTATTTAATATTTGGGTATGATAAATAGGAGCTAAAGTATTTTTATAAGGCACACTTGGTCACAAATGTGAGGTAGGGATACTACTTCAAAAGAGAAAAAGGACCACCAAGTAGTAGATTGACCAAGCAAATTCAGAATATAGCAATGTAATGAATACTAAAAAGACAAAGTCTTAAATTCTGGGGGAAAAGAGCTTTGAGGTCAAACTATGAACTCCAGGGATTCTTCTATAGGTCAATTGTTGAAGAAATAGGTTGTGGAATGCAGATTGAGAAAGTCGAGAAAGAAATTAAGAAATGAAAACAAACTTGGAGAAGTCTGAGAATCAAGAGATCTGTAATGAAACTTGAGCTTTGAGTTTTGAACAGACCTCTTTGCAAGTAAAGTTAGATTCAGAAATCTGCCTTTTTTTATATTTCCCTGAAATGTTTGTTTTCTTTTTGAATAAATGCAAGTTGCTGAATATATACTATCTATATCATCTTGTCTCTATTTTTCACATTATAGATGAATGCTTACATGTCAGGGGAGGAATATTCCCTCATTTGGGGTGGGGGATCTTTTGTCCTACTGAGCCTTCCTGAGAGCAATCCTCTCATGGTTTATATTTCACCAGAGTTCAAGAAGAAGTAGTTTGGGAATATGCAGATATCCTTCTTGCACTTTAAAAGCTCCCATCCTTAATTTGGCATACGCTTTTGTGGATTACAACCCACAATGGATACATGAAATGTTATCTCCCTATTAACGTGTGTATAGTCATCCCAAATGGGTGGGGAATGAAGGATGGAATAGTACCCTGTTTCCCAGAAAATAAGACATCCCCTGATAATAAGCCCAATTGGGCTTTTGAGTGCATGCCCTAAAATAAGCCTCCCCCCGAAAAATATTTAAACACAGAGCTGGAAATCAGGTAAGACAGCAAGAGAAGCCTCATCTTGCTCCATGCGCCTCAAAATAATAAGACCTCCCCGAAAATAAGGCCAAGCATTTATTTGGGGTTTTTAAAAAATATAAGACATGGTCTTATTTTCAGGGAAACACGGTAACATGACATCACGTTGAAAATTGTTTCATTTATTTACTTGTGCCTGACATCATGGCACAAGTGCAAAAGGCCAGGGTTTGCATCAAGAGGTTTCACCTTTTATGTCACTGCAATCTGTACCAGATACTCATGCAGTAGGAGAAAGTGTCAAACTGGATTGCAAAATATACAATCTATGAGAATTACATCAGATCATAAATACATGGAAACATTTAAGGAACCGTGATCTTTGTTCAAAATAAAACTATTTGATAACAGAAACATTTCAATATTAGTAATTGAAGCAACATATATAGTAGAACTGGAAGCCATCATCATGGGACAAACTGGAAGTGACAGCTCTACCATATGATAGCTTATATTTGAAATTTCATATAAGAATTTTCCTATTAAATCACTAATGACGAGCACTTTTCAAATGTAAAGAATGTCAAGTTTTCAATTACACAGCAAACTAGTCTTCTAAATTCTATTTTATTTATTTATGAGGAAATAAGTGAAAGGAGAGCATGAAATACAATTTACCTGGGCAGACTTGGAAGATAAATTTTAGAAAGATAAAATAAATTTTTATTACACATTAACAGATCTTTTAAAAACATAATTGTCAGCCTTAATAGCAAATATGCTATTTAATACTCCAGCTTAAAAAAATAAATTATAATTTACTAAATACAAAGTTTTAAAGTTATGCAACAAAATGTAAATTGCTGTGTCAATTTCTTTGTTTTACATTCAGGAAAGTAGCATTCTTAGATTTTATATACAAAAAATATTACAATGTATCTATATTTTTAATTATTCTATTATAAAATGAAAAAGTGGTTAACATTTCTCAAAACAATTCTGTGGTTATCCAATTTGATTTGGAGACAAAACTTATAGTTAGTTTGAGGGAAAAAATCCCAAATGTTTATTCAATGTAAGGTTTAAAAGGTATGATGTACAATATAAAATTGTATTTCCCCACTGAATGTTTGCCAATATAAATATTCTAGGATCTCTTAATTTAAAAAAGTCTAAGAGTCTTTGAGTTATGAATATAATGGAACCTGCCAATTAAATTCGTAACCTGAGGATTCATTGGAGTGAATCGCATAAAATAAACGTGATCACTCTCTGCTTTCGCAGGGAGTGCACATGAGGTATCTTAGGGTGGGGAAGTCATGCAACCACCACAAATAGATACCAGTTGCCAAGTGTCTAAATTTTGATCATGTGACCACGGGAATGCTGCAATGGTCGTAAGAGTGAAAAACAGGAATAAGTCACTTTTTACAGTACCATTGTAATTTCGGTTACTAAACAAATAGTTATAAATGGAGGATGACATGCATGTGTTTAAAACCTGCTTCTACAGAACAAAATCAACCTTGGGTTATACTAAAAAGTATACAATAAATCATACATATAACTTAATAAAAGTCTAGGAAGTCTTCCAATATACATACAAACAACAACTTCAGATTTGTGAATGGCACTCCTACATTTATTTTCCAGTAAGTGGTGGGATACATAAAGGAAGACAGATTTACCTATCATCCTCTTTGCCACCTATGTTTCATAATCTACGTGGAGATAATGTTGAAATAAGAAAATGTAGAATCTAATGAATGATTCATGTAAGCTTCAGCCCTAAATTTAAAGGCAATGATTGCATGGATGGAATCTACAAAATGCTGGATTCTATATAATAGTCTATAATAGGCTGTAGTATATTATACTACAGCCAATGTTGCCAATATCAGATGGGCCTGGTGAGATGGGATGCACCTTGTCAAAAATCCTGTGAAATTTAAGGAAGTCTTTCCTAACACACTTAATATATTTATTGTCCAATGCAGTTAGACTCTGGGCAACTTGTAGAATATGTATTAAAATATTATAATAATATCTAAACAATAAACAAATACTGTATGCTAAAACTAAATCAGCAGCTTTGGAATCAATCGTCCCAAATGAAGGCTTTATAACTCCCTGGCAGGTTGTAAGAGTGAAGGTCATCCTCACTTTTGCAGGTAAAGTATTACATAGAGAAGACGAACCCTGACAATTTGTTCATTGAGACTCTTTCAGAGATAAGGGTCCATCAGAATGCAGTCATAGGTCTCTTCAAGCTGCTGATTTGGAAACTGCTTTGTTGATAACATTCTGAAGAAATAAATGAAATATCTCAGTCTCTGGATTGCAAAGGCATAACTGTTTTGTGGTGGAACAGAAGAAAATTGTACTCCCTTTCCTTAATTATATTCTTAATAGTTTATTCATAACTATATTACTTTCACGAGCAAAAAGTATTTGATTGAACTGCAAAGTCAGAAGGAGCAATAAACCATTGGTAGTTTAATTCACCAGGTTTCAGTTGCTAAATATTTCAGCTAAAATACATAAAATCATATGACAGAACTTTTATTTAAATTCTGGCACAGTGCTGGCATTATTTATACATTTTTGTTAATTCACTTAGCAGAAAAATATATTATTTTTAAAAGGTCCTAATGTTTTAATATAAAGTGCTTCCATAAACTTTGTTATTAGAAGCAGGTCTATGTCTTCTTGCTGTAATGCTGAATCACAAATACATCCATGAAAATGTACCAGATGTATACTTTTTAAAAATTGTTTTAAAAGTAATTGATTTAATCTTGCATTTTAAAATAATTGGAACAACCTCAAGGGCATTTTATGACATAGTCAGCAAATATGCAGATTAAAATAAGGTTTACTTGCAGCAACCAAAGAACTGCAAGCAATTCATTTGACTCATTTTTATTTCATGTAAAAAAGAAATAGTTCTTATCTTAACATTTCATTTTTTTCACTCAGGATTGATTCAGCCAGCAAGAATCTCTCCCAATTTATTGCTCCCCAGGTGAGTTAATTCTAAAGTTCCCCAGTCCCCCTTTCCCTAGAATTTGTGGGATTGTATTAGAAAGTAATTTTACTAAATGGTGGAAGTGCACAGAATATTGCTAATCAGCAAAATTTAATTTATTTGATATTGTTTTAAGATTGGGAGAATAGATCTCTATTTGAAACAGATGTTTACTGCTGACCATTACTGTCAAGATTCATTTAGAAGCAACACACAATTTGGGTGTTCAATGCAAGATGTACCAGTGAAAATAATGCAATTAAGAACTTATATTCAGGAAAATATGCTGCTAGTAATACATGATACGTATGTATTAGAAGTGGAGAACTTTTTTTTTCCTAAACAATAGATAATATAGAATATTAAAAAACAAATCAAACTGGGATTCTACTGAAAATACTTTTAAAAATATTACTTATTTACTTCTTTTTTTACACCTATAAGAATTTTTAAGAGAAGTAGAGAAAATATTAGCAGCTCAAGCTTATCATACATAAGTTTGATAAGCTTGAGCTTATTCTCTGTATCAATGTCCTTTGATCTTCTATAAACCCATCATGTGACCAAAGTGTCCCTGTAATGAAAAACAAATTGTATTAATTGAAAGCAAGGTTTGTTATTCAGATAAGTTTTCTATCACAATAAAGATAGAGAAGAAATGTACTGCAGTAAGATTTGCAGTTTTGTTGAAGTTGGAAGGTTATAAATACTACACTAAAAAAAAGAATCATGTTGCTGGCAGCCAGATACTAACTACAGCTGGACATGTTCATTCAAATAAAGGCTGAACTGACATCCAGCATGAATTGCTGAATAAACCAAGTTGGTTGGATTAATTTATCACATGGATATACAAAGCAAGCTTATAGCCTACAATGGCTGGTTCTATATAATTCACTATTAAAATCAAATAGGTCATATTAAATCTTAGCACAATGTGTGAACTCCAATGCAATTTCAAAAATCCTATGTTTTCTGAATTGAATCTGCAGTATTTTTTTCTTTCTTTTAAAGAACATAATAATGGCTTTGTTAAATGCACAATATCCAGCTTTCTTTCAAAGAAGGGCCAGGGAGACAAAATGTGAATACAACTAAAGTTGTGGATTATATGAAGGAGAACCTACTTCAAATATTACATAGAAACAAAATAAAACATTTACTAATACTTAATTTTCCCATTTATCAAATTTGTTCATAAATAATTCTGTTTTCATGGCTTTCATAGTATTGGAATATGAAAGGAGATTTCAACTCTAAGGGTTAGTGTAGTTTAATGAAAACAAGTTAAAAATCATACCCTTATTTACTTTGTTTTAATTGTTTATTTCCTTAGGTTTGCTCTGACCAATTGTACTCAGTCTTAATTTTTTTTTAAAAAAATGCACAACTGGGAATATTAAAGTATTTGGAAATTTGCACTAAGAATTTTGGCTTGGAGGAATATCATCTTCCTTGGGTTGAAAGCAACTCTGCTTAACCTCAGAACTGTAGTTGAATTAAGTTATGTCTTAGATTGAAGGTATCAAAGAATAATATGCGCTTCTCCCCTCCTCCAGTGTTGTAGAAATACTTCTAAAATCTCTTTGTAAATCTCAAATGTTTCCAAACAGGAAGAGAGTAATACATGCCTTAACTTGCATTGAGATTAATTTAGGTGAATGAATTCTGCTTTCTAGAGTGTGTTTGAAAAACGAGCCTGCATTCCCTATATTTTCAACCTAATGCAGGAAACGTATTAGTTTGCACTCTGCTAGCATACCAAGAAAAAGCTAAATCAATCTGCTGCTTTTATTTACATGCTTTATCCCTGAGAAATGTAATTGCTGTTTTTTTTATTAACCTTATGTTTTATGGCTCTAATATTTAAGAACAAGCCTATCTTATGTCACAGTAAGAGGGTTAATATACTTACAGATTCGCCAGCAATACATCTTGGACACGGCTGGGCAGTAGCTTTGGCTTCATTATCCGTAAATATCTGATTAATAAGCACATATATACAGATTTCTCAAAACAAGGTAAAAATCACTATTTGACCTCTTTGTTATAAAACAGTGAACCTAATAGCATAGATCCCAGCTTATAAAACATACCATATAACTTGGTTTCTCCTTCATAATCTGAGGACTGAACAATTCAGTGAGATCACTCTCCTTCAAATTCCACTTCACAGCCCAGTAATCCGTAAAACGGTTGCTTAATGGATGGCAGGGATTGATTGCCTGTGGAACAGTCTCCAAATTTTTGCACACTCGTTTCTGTGAAAAGAAAAAGAAATTAAGTCTAAGGGCTTTTCCCATATGCTTGTTATACATGCATCTTGGCCAAAGTGGCTGGTTCTTGAGAAATCATGATTCGGTCTCTATTGCAACCACAAATTATTGCATGACCATGAGCAATTGATGGTCATTGTTCTTACTTGAGAAATGATACATCTCACTATTATAAGAAGACTGCAAAATATTTCTGTATTAAGATACAAAAAAATAGACATCATATTGTCAGGCACAAAAGTTCACACTAATTTTCAATTAAACTGATTTATTGCTCATATGCACAGGAATCTAGTCAACAGCACTATTTTGATGCTAGATAAGGGTTAAGAGAATTTAAGAGGGGTTGGACTTAACACTGCTTGTGGGAATTAGAGACTCTAGGCTAATTCCTCTTTTGACCCAACACCCAGATTCTGCCACTCCTTCTCTTAACACATATTTACCTAACAAGGAAGCAAGTTTTTCCCCTAAACAATTACCTATGATTTTGAAGAAAGGTCATTTCTTAAATTAAAAGATGCTGTGAAAATGAGGAAACGGATGACAGGTGTAGATGGCCAAAATTTAGAAGTGTTCGTAGATGAACAGTTGCCAGTCTGGGGCTTCTTACCTAGAATTCCAACCCTTTTGGTAATACCCAATAATATTTCCTTTTTCTTTTGTGTGAATATCTCTACCCTTCTTAACCTAGTATTGTTTTCTCTCCTTCTTTCTCTATCCTTTTCTTCTTCATTTTGAGTCTATTAGAAGGGGAAGGAATGTATACATGTAAACTTGTGCAATTTTGGGTTTAGGAGTGATGCTTTGGTAGCGCTAAAAAATAAAACAAAAGAGTATTTCCACTGGTAAACACATCCTGAATGAGATAAACATTATGGCTGAATTGGTGGCTAGATATTGGACCTGACCACTGAAATCTCTCCTGAAAAAGGAGAGACTAAGATCATCCATATGTACTTTGGACACTTGCTATTTGTGACTAGATGGCAGGAACTGACATTCCTAAGGTTGATTATATGTCAAACAACTGGGACTTGAGGGATTTCATCAAGCTCAGGAGTATAATGTAGCCTCTAAGGATTTTATGTTAAATGGATCCTCATTTCTTAGTAACTATAGGGATTAATTTTTATTGTTTTTTAAATATTGAAATATTGGAACAGCAGGTTTTACAGTTTTCACTGGGTGAATCTCCTTCAATTCATAGTGAAAGGATTTGTAATTTATGAATTCAAAGGCTCAGAAAAAAAATCTTTTTGGAGTAAACAGAAAAGGAGTGATTAGATCTTGGAAAGATTTAAATTGTCTAAAGATTCAGATAGATGTGAAATAGGATTTAAAACTCCCTGCAAAAATAAAAATGTAAGATGGATCTTGAAGTTTTGGACACTAGAGGTAACCAGAAAGAACTAAGGATTGTGTTTAAAGAAGAAACACACAAATTATTTGCCCATAATAGAACACAATATTTTAACATTAGATGTAATTAAGGACATATGGGAATAATAGAAAGAATTTTAAAAATATCTGTCATTATAGATAAATGGATTGTAATTTTTGTGGAAGAGGAATGAGTTTTATTTCATAAGACTGAAACTAGTTTAAATGTGGAATTGGAATTGAGAAGTTATAAGAATGATACAATATGCAAGCAGATAATAAACTGCTTATATAAATAAAATTGGACCATGCTTCCACAATTAAAAGGGACATATTAATAGTAAACCAGAAGAGGAATATCCTGTAATGGATGTACAAAAGAGATCTGTTAAAAATTAAAATTTCTGCAACAGAGCAAACATGAAAATAAATTAAACTCTAAGAAAGATCAGTTAAAATTTTCAAGGTTTTTCTGAGAAGAAAATAAACAGAAAGAAAGAAGGAAAGAAAAGGAAGGAAGAGAAAGGAAGAAAGTAAAAGAAAGAAAGTAAGGGCATTATTTGTGGGGAATAAAGACTAAAATTTCAGGGAATAATGAGAAGGAATATAAAGTTGGCTTATTTGATCAAGGGTAAAGTAGATAGGTTGCTATCACTTATAACCATTAAAGACCTTTGGCTGATCAGGACCAAACCAAAAGGTTTTAAGGATATGTTTTCAGGTAAGAGATATTAATATACTTTGTATTTTATATCTTGATTAATTTATATCTTAATTATTTTATATCTTTGATTAACATTAATCTAGTTATGTGTTAAACCCTGATGGATTTTCATTAATTATGATTGAATGATGGGGTTTTGGTGGTTTCTTTGAACATAAGGGATGAGATATAGAAGGAAAAGAAAAAATGATAACGTTTTTTTAAAAATTAAGTTTAAAATAGATATTTTGTTATTTATGGTAACACTTAATGAACTTTTCCTGATTAAAACTGAATGTTGAGTTTCTAAAGTTGTTTATAAATAAGGAGATGAGATATGGAGTGAAGAGATATTTTTTCTTATTAAAGAAAGGCGATGAGCTGTTTTAAAAACACTAGTAACAAGCGGGAAGTTACTTCTTCATTATTTCTTTTTTCTGTTCTCTATTAAATTTTTCTTTTTCTACTAGTTTTATCTGTATAAGTGTAATCGCTAATTAAATTAATATATAAGAGTGATCAGCATATGATTTATTTTATAAACAGGCTTCCTTCATATATGCAGTTAATTTTAGTCAGTAGATATTAATTCAATACACAGACACATTCCTAATCTTGCTTATAGTCAGATATATATGCCCACACATATATGTATATACACATATACAAATAATAAACATACATCTGACTGAGTGATATTCAGAAAGATTTCAGATGCAGTTTCCAGTCTAAGGCTGGCAAGATGGAGAAATTGGGTTTGCAGAACATTATTGTTTGATTGTTGTCACCTTTCTTTTTCTTTATTGAAGGAATTATCTAAGATTCAGGGGTATTTTCTTTTTGGAGAACTATGATGCAGGTAACAGGTATTTAGAAAGGAACATAAAATACAAAGAAAAACATTACATTATATAATGGATTTTGGTATCAAAATGATGTATTCTGATTTCTGCAGTTTTCTATTTTATAATAGGACAGAGATGGAGGATGCAGTAGGAACACATTCGGATAAAGCTGATCACAAAATCCATAAAGTTCCATCCCCAGTAACATCTGAACTGAACCTTAATATACCTTTATAATAAATGGTTTGAGTAGGATGCAAGAGAAAAAAGTTCTCTCTCTCCCTCTCTACTTTCATCAAGTCTTCCTGTATCTTCTGAAAATGGCTTCATGATTCCTGTCTCAGGTTGACTGGACACTGGAACAGAAGTACTTTATTTTGCAAAAGATACACCTTTATAGAAATCAAGTTTTAAAAAATCTGAATATAAACAAAAATGAAATGAAATAGAATAGAATCCTGTTAAGTTAAAACAAAGTGGATGAGCACAAGAAGAATATCCAAGGGAAAAAGGCTGAAGCATGACTACTGTTGAAAATGAATCAGCATACATCTAGAGGAAGTGAATCAGAAACAAAATATGTATTATAGTAAGAGTGTACAAAATGTAATAATAAAAATCTGAGAAGACCCTCTGAAGACAGGCTGCTTTCCATTGGGAAAACATCCATCTCCTTTGTTCCTGGAGAATTTGTCCTTTATTAAAAGCTATAGCAGGCAAGTACAAGCAGCATAACTAGCAAGATGCATGAAAGGATAGATAAAAGAGAAAACTGATTTACTGCTATGCATTAGAAGAAATTTTCTCTTATCAAAAATAAAACCAGGCTATTGCTTTGGGTCTAAAGCACTTATGATCAGAGACAGGAATTTAGCATACAGAGTAGCTGGTTATGAATGCTACACTAATACAAGCAGAACCTGCAGAGTTTCTATAGAGACTCCCAAATTATTCTGATATTTGAAGGCATCAGAAACATCTCGAGGAACTGAAAAAACAGACCTGTGTAGAATTCTGATTGTGGAGACGGCATTAATAACTCATACCTAGCATGTCTGTGGCAAGGCCCAATGGGTCAGAGAGCTATGGAGACCTTCACATTGAATTTCATAAAAGTGATGCATAAATGTGGCAACCTCATTCTTCTGCAGTTGAAAAGTCCAAATATATTAGGAAGGATTATGCTATCGAGCAAAGTTTAGGTTAAAATGATTATAATAGCATCTCATATGATTATTAATGGTATGTGTGTTTTGTGTGTGTGTGCGCATACACACACATACTGTACGCATTCTGAACAGGAAATGGATTTTTGCTTTCTGCAATCAGAAGAATAAAACTTGGAAATTGCATGAGGATTCTTCATGAAGTTTCACGATATGTATACCATGATCACAAGGAATAACAATTTATCATTTGGAGGCATATGCTTTAGATAATATTAACTGCAGCTTTAAACTACAATATAAAGGACCTTTAATATTATTATCCCTCTTGCTTTTAATATTCTGCTTACAGCCTCTCATGTTCTGTTCAATATGAACAAAATTTAGGATAATTATTGTGGTTTTCCTGTTGAGCAAGATTACATTGTTTCCTTTGTGATTGTACTTGAACTTCTATCACCATCAGCTACAGCAAGCAAGCTCACTATTTTCAGACAATGAGTGCTATTCTCCAACAATGAGTTGTCTTTTCACAGTCCTCCTATAGGAGAGTGTGCAATTTACCTTTTAAATGCAGCACCTGCTGTTTTTCCATATACAATGCAAGGAGGTATACATAACATTAGGTTTGAGGATGAAACATCCACCAAGGACAAACCAAAGGCCAAAAAAAAAAAGATGGTATAGCAAAAGTTAACACTTTCACTAAATAAAACAAATTTCTGTAAACTCCCAATTTCTCATTCTGGGTTGCTTTATCCATAATACTGTAGGAATTTGGGACAACATGCACAATTGAGTTAAATCTAAGAAGACATAATACTTGACTTGCAACCATTTGTTTGGTGACTGACTGAAGTTGCAACAACACTAAAAAAAGTGAATTATGACTGGTTTTCACCCTTATGACAGTTGTAGCCTCTCCATGGTCACATGATCAAAATTCAAGCACTTGGCATGTATTTACAACAGTTGTGTTGTCCCAGGGTCATATGATCACTGTTTATAACCATCCCAACTGGCTTCGGACAAGCAAAGTCAATAGAAGAAGCCAGATTCACTTAACAGCTGCATGATTCATTTAACAGTTGCAGCGATTTGTTTAACAACTGTGGCAAAAAAAAAAGGGGGGGGAGGGAGAACACAGCTCATTTAACAACTGTCTTGCTTAGCAAAGGAAATTTTGGATTCAATTGTGGTCGCAAGTCTAAGACCACCTGTAGAGGAAATATAACTGTATATGCTCCAGAAAAATGGCAGTAGTTTATCCTACATATTTTGCCTTAATTGGTATGTGTAGCAAGTTTTTTTCTAATAAGTTAGCCCTATAGCACATACTAGAGCCTGTATTATGAATTTCACACACAAATGCATTAATAAAATTAATGTTCTATGATTAATCCCGATTTTATATAAAACATAGTTTTATAGTAATATGGCAAAAATAAACACAAAAGATTATCTGGTATTGATACTGTTCTTAGTTAAATTTCAGCTCTGCAAGGGCACTGAGATTCAATAATAGGCAGCTTAGAATATCTCAGTCATGTATCCTTGTTTAAACTCCAGGAAATGTTCTATATTGCCGCATACAATGGAGCATATGCTGAAGTTCAATACTCGGTTATTGATAACTGCTGACAGACGTTGTCTATTCTTGTTATTTGTAGAAACCTTGGAAAAAAACACCCTATTTTCTTTGATCTTAGCGTGATATCTTTTGCAATACAATTTGAATCAAGAGAAGGCTGGGCTAGGTAACTTATGCTTGTCGACTGGTATGGCTGCATGTTCATTTGGTTGAGAGCACTTCCTTAGCTAAGTATATCAGTGGGATAAGAATTAAAGGAGACGCCAATTACCATCTCTGATCTCAAAAGCTGCAGATAAGACCAATCACCCCTTAAGGGTGATATTAAAACTCACTCTACTGTATATAAAGCATTAAAGTAGATGGCCTTTAGACAGACAAGGAAAATGAGGATGGCATTAGCTTGCATTATTCTGATCAACCGCGCCAACAAATCCAATCCTCCGTAGAAATGCTATTAGTGTCAGCCCTCTCCACCACCCCCCCCAAAAAAGGGAGAGGAGGGAAAAGGCTTTGTATAAAGTCCCAGAAGGAAAAGAAGCAACTAATGTCATTAATGTGTTAACAGCCTCTGGTCACTTAACAGAGTAGTTTTAATAGGCTCTAGAGGGGAAACATGTCCAGCCCTTTTCAGCCAAAGGGTAGGTTAGAGCTGTGTGTGGGTTTTGAAGATAGTGGGTTAAGTTCCTGGGGGATTTGCCTGCCTTGTTATATATTTGCAAATGTACTTTTAATAAAGCAAATGATGGCTAACTACAATTAAGTACCAAAGGTGGCTCTTTTAACAAGCACATGCCATTGCACTGATAGGTTTAATTACATTATAAAGCTCACTGGAAAACACTTCAGGAAAAAGATATAGGGGCATCACCGTTCGCAACATTAGCATATAACAAGTCACTAGTGATTTCACTTTCCTGTCATAAGTTTGCTCCTGCATTTGAATTCTGAATTACATTTCAAGTCTCTTAAAAATAGATTTTTCCTGTAAACCCCCCCCCACCCCATTACAAATCTCTTTACGAGAGTTTTTTTCCCCTCCTATAATAAAAGTACTATGAAATTGCCAAAGGTCTAGGCTCAGCACTGTTTAATTATTAACACTAGAGGGCTAAAAGAAAAGGTAATATCGAACAATTGAATTCTTAGAAATATGAAGTCAAGTTTTATTTTAAAAATGAAATGATATTTTCAGGTAGATGTTTTGCTTACAAAAAAAAAAAAAGATGGCCAACTCCTATTGACTTTTAAGGGATGACATTTAGGACAGTTCTCATTGTACTGTAGGTTTCTCTTTAGCTATGAGGGAAAAACACATTAGCATAGGAGAATGCAATGAATATTATTACCAAGGAGTGTAGTACTCTACCTCCTCAGGCTTCTAATTGCCTTTATAAATAGATAGATTGATTGATTGATTGATTGGTTCGATTTATATGCCACCCTTCTCCGGAGACTCAGGGTGGCTTACAGTGCGTTAAGCAATAGCCTTCATACTTTTGTATATACTTGCTTAGTAGGGCTTTCGGGCCCCCCTAAGCAGTGTTCCTTTTTATACAAAATCAGTTTATTGCCCCCACAATCCGGGTCCTCATTTTACCTACCTCGGAAGGATGGAAGGCTGAGTCAACCTTGAGCCTGGTGAGATTTGAACTTGCAGTAACTGCAGGCAGCTGGTGCCACTTAACAGCACTTTAGTCTGCTGCGCCACCAAGGCTCTTACAAAATTGTACTGTCTGTCTTCTCCTCCTGTAATGGCGTGTAGGTGTGACCTTGGGAGAAGGAAGATCCATGGACAAGGAAACAGCCTTGGTAAGAGATGGTTCAGTCTGCAGGTAGGTGATAAGCATGAGAAGCGTTTATGAAGGGACCTTCCCTAGTTTCTTGGGAACTAAAAATAGAGGAGGGGAGAAATACTTTCAGTCTTGTAGAATTGATGGCAGCTCTGTCAGGTACTCCAGATAAGAATAACAGAGTAACAGAGTTGGAATGGACCTTGTAAATCTTCTAGTCTAACCCCTTGCTCAAGAAGGAAACCCTATACCACTTCAGACAAATGGCTGGCCAGTCTATTCTTAAAAGTCTCCATTTGGTACTGGACAGCCATTTGTCCAATGTTGGAGCACTCACAACTTCTGGAAGAAGCTGTTCCATTGATTAATTGTTCTATCAAGAAATTTCTCCTTAGTTTTTAGGACGCTTCTCTCCTTGATTAGTTTCCTTCCATTGCTTCTTGTCCTGTCTTCAGGTGCTTTGGAGAATAGCTTGACTCCCTCTTCTTTGTGACAGCCCCTTAGATATTGGAACACTACTATCATGTCACCACTACTATCATGTCTTTTCATTAAACTAGACATGCCAATTCCTGTAACCATTCTTCATGTTTTTAGATTCCAGTCCCGAATCATCTGTTGCTCTTCTCTGCACTCTTTTCAGAGCTTCAACATCTTTTTTATATTGTGGCAACTAAAACTGGATGCAGTATTTCAAGGGTGGTTTTACCAAGGTATTATAAAGTGGTGCTAACACTTCATGTGATCTTGATTATATCCTGTTAATGTAGTCTGGGACTGCATTGGCTTTTTGGGCAGCTGCAGTACACTGCTGGCTCATATTTAACTGATTGTCCACTAGGACTTCAAGATCCTTCTCACAGTTACTACTATAGAGCAGAATCTTGCCAGGCTGAAAGTAATTCTCCCTTTCTCTCCTTTTAGTTTACAGAAATCCAGGGAGGGTCCCTTCTGAAATGCTTCTCATGTGTTCTCCCCATCTATGTACAGGTAGTCCTCGACTTACAACCACATTTCTTTTGCTAAGTGAGTCATTTGTTAAGTGAATTTTTGCCCCATTTTACAACCTTTCTTGCCAGACTTATTAAATGAATCATTGCTGTTCTTAAGTTACTAACATGGTTGTTAAGTGAATGCTCATTGACTTTGCTTGTCAGGTCACAAAAGGGGATCACATAATCCTGGAACACTGCAAACATCATAAATATAAGTCAGTTGCCAAGCATCAGAATATTGATCACATGACCATGGGAATGCTGCAATAAGTGTGAGAAATGGTCATGAGTCACTTTTTCAGTGCCATTGTAACTTTGGTCAATAAACGAACTGTTGTAAGTTGAGGACTACTTATACTGACCTGCCTCTTATCAGAATATTGCCTAACTTGTGGGTCCTCCTCTGTTTCCCAAGGTTATTCCCACATACCATTATATTTCTCCACCATCCTGTTCTCAGGATAAGAGAGGAAGGTGATTTTATAGTTTAATGTTTCAAATTACAAACAAAAATCTTTAATGCCAGCTACCTGGATATTTTTCCAGCCCTAGGCAATATTTTTAAGTGCACACAATCTATTCTGCCTCTCCCCATCCTTTTAGCTTTCCACCTGATTCTGTACTTCTGAACCAGCAAAGAGTTATGCCAGTAGCATCTGCGGTGTAAATTTATAACTGAGTGATGGTTTCTGACATTTATGTATATACAAGCTGCTACATCTTTCTCCATTCTCCCTTCCATGACAGCTCATGAAATTTCCTTGTCAGAATCTGCTATTTTCTTGCAAGAGTGGCACAGCCTGATGGATGAGAGGACCCTCCAGGAAAGGAAGGTGATGTAGAATCGTTTGAAGATTTTGAAGAAGCACTAAAAGTATCTGTCAAAGATACTTTAGATTTACAAATACTAGAACTGGTCCATGAGGCTGAAGTTTATGGCCCAGACCTGAGTTTTAAAATAATTGCTTTGGAATTCACAAGGGTCAGAAGAAAAAGCTTGGAGCAGAACTTAGAATATACTCTTACCGATCTTATATTTGCAAACAGCTATTATTAGCTTTCATGATAAAAGTCTAAGAAATGTCTTTTTTCAATTGCATTTTTAGCACTCTCTCTCTCTCTCTTGCTCTCTTTCGAGAAAATATGGAATATTGGGAAAATTTTCCCTATGTAGTATTGTCCAGATATGGTGGGCTACAATTCCCAATATTCTTTATCAGTTGGCTTGGGATTCTAGGAGCTGTACTCCAATGAATCTAGAAAATATGAAGATTGGGTAGAGAAAGCTGTACTATATTAAGAGTTTTAATTAAAGTCTGCATTTGTCTTACTGGTTGTGAAACCAGTATGTGGGGTAATTCTGGTTCCCATGGCTAGCGATCACTACAATTTTGGCAGCCTGGATCTGGTAGCCTCACTCAAAATGCCAAATTGCACATAGACCTCATGCTGAGCAGCACTAGCTACAGCCAGGAAATTTGAGTAGCCCAAAATGATTTGCTTTCTTTTCAATCAACAAGAAACTCAAAACTGATCTGATCCCCTTCCAGCAAAATAATATATTACCGTATTTTAATTATTATTTCCTGGTTTGCATTAGGCTACCAGAGTTCTCCAGCTAAGCTCATCCTCTAATGTCTGAGGCTCAAAATGGGGATCAGGAGACCTCTGAGGAGATTCATTGCCACATTTTGGTACATTGGGGGTGCATGTCTGGGTTCTCCTAACCTGCTTCTCTCCTGTGAATCTAAAGGAAAATCTCAGGAATGAGGGAGACAAGAAAGCAACCACAACACTTTTTAAACCTTGTGCCCTCTAAACTCTTCCCAACTTCTCTTCTCCTTAACCTCATCAGAGGTCATTCGCAATCGAAGGACAAGGTCATATTTAAAACAGAGGAAAAGAACCATATAAATTTCTCCCAAGGAACAGCAACCCACCCCACAGGAGCCCGTTATGAAACAACGGAGAAGTCTGAGAAGTAAAGAAAAAAAAAAAAAAGAAAGGGCTGAAATATTCCAGCTGGTCAGATCTGCAAGCCAGACCCACTGTTACTTTGGATTAAGACCAATTCAAGATACGACGCGATGCATTACGACTTTAAGAAGAAGTGCATGATAAAGAGGAGGAAGAGAAGTTAACTTGCCAAGAACGTCTTGTCACCCTTCTGAAGTCCAACCGCAGCTACAGTAAAAGTTTGGATTAAGACGGAAGCGAGCGGCCCCCCCACCCCATGAATTTTATTTCCCTTTTCCCATCATATTCGTTTCCCCGCAGTTCTTTCCTCTTCGTCTCCCGGCGGAAGCGACGGGCCTTCGGCCAAATTTAGAAGCGCAACCCTTCAACGTGCAGCCGGCTTGCTTTCAGCACCACCGTCCCTCCAGCGCTTTGCAAAAGAGCAAAGGCGCAGTCAAGTGAGGGCAAAGCGGCTGAAAGGACGGGTCGTTGTAGCGTCGGGGACTCGACAGCGCATGCTCAGTGCCACTGCCACCCTCTTTTTTCAGGCAGGTCGGGCGGCCGGCCTGGCAACGGCGCTGGCTTGCGCAGTCCTAAAACGCCGAGCGGGATGGACTTACGCGCTCGGGCTGAGGGGCGCAGAAGTCCTCCGGCCGGCTTCGCCGCCGCTCTTCCAGCAAGTTCATGGAGGCCCGGCCCAGGCAGGCAGTCCACCTCTGTCCGCGCTTAAGCTCGCTGGGCCGCTATTCAGGGGACTTCGCGCCCGGCACTCCGCCCCCTCTTCTCGATAGCCAATCCTCTTAATTTAGCCGCGGAAGGCAAAGACTCCGTTGCCCGCGCTGCTTTTGCTTAGAGTGGAAAGGCCCGACGGGCAGCGCGGGAGCTCTCTCGGGGGCGATTCCGTAACACCCAGAAGTATCGGGGCTAGAAGCCCAGGACGCAACTCCGGGGCAAAATGGGACAACTTGCAGCAACTAAGCCGCCAGGGCCACCTTGCCTTCATCAGTTCACTGCAGCCAACTCACAATGGCCAACTCACAAGACAACTCAGCACAGGACAATTCAGCAATTCCAGTTTAATTATTTAAAATAATTAAAACATTTTGTCATTCACGTATCATTTATTTATTATCCTTTATTATCCTTTCTTCAATGATTCTGTTCCACCATTTCTTCCATAGAAGCGTAACTCTTGTCTCACATCCAGTTGTCCTGGGATGAGTTGGCCGCAATGAATTGGCCACTACAAATTGGGTGCGATGAGTTGACCTAGATCCAACTTGGCACTCCAAGAAGTGAAGAGGCGGGCTCTCGATATCTCTGGAGTTGTCGCCAATTATTACGGAAAATTCTGGTTCATGCATCCCGCTAAAGTATGGTTTGTTTAACTGACTTTTTGAATGCACTACCCATGGCTGGCTTCACATCGTGCAAGTGGTATTCTATGTGTTGGTGTCTGGTATCTATGGCTGGGATGAGTGGAAACTTTATTTTCTGCAGCCTGGGGCATACCAAAAGGCTTTGGCTATTCACAATACAGGTAGTTCTTGTAGACCACTGTTGAGCTCAAAGTTTCTGTTACTGAGGAAGACAGTTGTTAAGGGAGTTTTGCCCCATTTTATAACCTTTCTTGCCACAGTTGTTAAGTGGATCATTGCAGTTCTTAAGTTAGTAACACAGTTGTTAAGTGAATTTGACTTCTCCATTGACTTTGCTTGTCAGAAGTTGGTAAAGGTGATAACGTAACTGGAGACATTGGAACTGTCAATTGCTAAGTGGCTGAATTTTGATTATATGATTGTGGGGATGCTGAAATAGTCATGTGTGAAAAATGGTCATAAGTCACTTTTTTCCACTGTCATTGTAACTTTGAATATATATAGACAAACTAAACTTTAAAAAGAATAGTAAGAAGGAAAAAGTGGAAGAAAAAGAGGAAAGAAAAGAATATAATAAAGAAAAAGAAATATATAAAGAAATAATGTCCAACCTTCACAAGTATAAACCAGTTTAGTGGCTCTTCACCCTCTCTAAATTACCTTTTTATTTCTTCATCCCTATTCCATCCTCTTACCAATAAACAAATCCATAAAATACCATCTTTTCAGTCCTGTCAGCAGAAAGTCCATAAATGATTGCCAGAAATAATGCATATTTTAATCTTGATAAAAAAACATCTTTATATTCCATCCTTTTATTTCTAACAGCCTTAAGGTTTAGTTCATTCAAATACTGTTTTAGAATTTGATTTCTCTTTAATTTTTTTCTTTGTCCCACAGAGTTCTTCAGGATTAAGATTAAGGTTAGGGTTCTTTTGTAAATCTTTTGTAAATTGTAAGATTCTTTTGTAAATTCAGTAAGAAAAAAATAGTCAGGTGACTCTCTTGGCTGGTCATTTTTATTTTGGCTGGTCATTTTAAATTTTGAAACCTTTTAGTAGGTCCGATGAAACATCATTTTCTAATTTTCTTGGCCTGTTGGTTGTAAATTCACTTTTAATACCATCTCTACCTTGTCAAATAAAATGTGTTATAGATCTGTCATTTCTTCAATAATATCTTTCAGACATAGTCTATCTACTGAAGCAGACATCATTACTGACCCTGTTGTTTTTGTAGCTACTAATTTCCAACCCCATTATTCAAAGGTCCTTCAGTATTTTTATTGTTATAATGTTTTGCAACATTTTACAGTCTTTAAGTAAAAAAAAATAGCCATCTCTAGGGTCTAGATTTTGAAATCATGAAATTGCTTATCTTATTTGTGTCTTATAAAAACAAAATCTAATTCCCATGAGAAGTTATTTGTTTTATTTTTAATTCCAAGATCTTATTGCAAAAGTTCATGTGTAATTTTTTAAAATCAAAATCTTACTAAGCTTTTTGTTGTTTATTTCAGATTCTTTAAATTTGTAAGTTTATGGGTTATCTGTCCTCTCCTTAACTTGAGAGGTTTCAAGGTACCAGTCTTCTCACCAGTTCCTTGGTGTTTGCCATTGTTATTGGCTTCCATTTTTGGAACTTAAGAGCCATGTTAACTTTTCACTTTTTTTTCATTTTATTTGATTTATATACCGCCCTACTCCCAAAGGACTCAGGGCGGTGAACAGGCACAAGATAAAACACATAGAATACAAAAATTTAAGAGCAGAAGTAAAATCGGATTAAATCAATTTAGCCCAAGAAAAATTTAAAACCCCAGGTTAAGAACAAATTAAAATTCGCATTAAAATTTACATTAAAAAGAGATTGGGAGAGGTTAGGCCAGGCCAGACCAGCCTGGTGAAATAAAAAGGTCTTGAGAGCGTGGCGGAAGGTGCATAGATCCGGGATCCTCCGTATCTCCGGGAGGAGCTCGTTCCAGATAGTAGGTACCCCCACAGAGAAGGCTGTCCCCCTGGGGGCCGCCAGCTGACATTGTTTGGCCGACGGCACCCGGAGGAGTCCCTCTCTGTGAGAGCGTACCGGCCGGTGGGAGGCCGTTTGTGGCAGCAGGCGCTCCCATAAATAACCAGGCCCTAAGCTATGGAGCGCTCTAAAGGTGGTAACCAAAACCTTGAAGCGCACCCGGAAGACCACCGGGAGCCAGTGCAGCTCACGCAGGAGAGGTGTTACATGGGAGCACCATGTCGCTCCCATAACCATAACTAACTTCACCGTACTTTCTCTCAAAGTCGAGATTACTAGTGTTAAGTGCATTGACATTAGCTAGCTGAAATAATATTGCTAACCCTCACTCATTAGCTTCCTAATAACCTTCTTTGGAAGATTAACTGAACCACTTACCTTCAAGGAGTCTCATCTAGATGACATCCAGAGAAAAAAGTAAATTCCTAAAATTGTTGTGTAACTCTCCTGATAGATAAGAAGACGGTGGTAAATGGCTATATAAGTAGTCCTCAATTTACAACTATCTATTTAAAGACTGACTGAAATTACAGCAAAACTGAAAAAAGTGACTTATGACTGTTGCAGCAATGTTACAGGTATGTGATCAAAATTTGGCTAGTTGGCAACCAGCATGTATTTATGGTGGTTGCAGGATCCTGGAGTCTCATAACTGCAATTTGCGACCTTTCTGGAGGCTTCTGAAAAGCAAAGTCAATGGGAAAACCCAGATTTGCTTAATGATTGTGTGATTTGCTTCACAACTACTGCAGAAAAGGGTATAAAATTGGACACAATGATCACATCAATTTGAGATGAAGTTCTGGTCCCGACTGTGGTTGTAAATTGAGGACAATCTCAAGTCAAAAGCTCCCAATTCAGCAAAAGGAGATTCTAAGAAAAAAAAATGGTTTAAGGATGCTAACTATAAAATCACTGGATAAAAATCTAAAACATAATTCCTAAGCTACAGAGAAATAAGTCTTTAGCAAGCATACCTAGTAAAACAAAGATTAAACAACACAACATTCCTTGATAAATGTTTTTACTGTTTAGTGGTACCTGTTTCCTAAAAAAATCCTGTCTGAATTATTTCTGGAGTTCCTTTGATTCCAATAAATTAATGATAAATCTGCTGTGAAGATAGGCGGTTCTCTTCCCAAGCTTGGTCTACAGTTTAGGCATTCATAATGTCCTATTCAAAATGCAGAGGTGAATGCCATTAGAGGCTCTAAGGAAGGTAGACAACCTTATTATGTCCTTTTTCTTAATCTGAATTCCACTTGGGCAACTAATGTGGCTATCAAAGTCAACAATATTTTTTCTTGATAATTCCTGTAGGAACTTTTAACTGTACAGCATGATGATACAACTCAGCAATTTTGAAATTTCAATACCAAGATTCTTTTTTCCACCATGTGGTAGATGTGAACATTCATATATTACAAGGATCAGGAAACCTTATGTATCAACTTCCTTCATATAGATAAGGGTTTTCCAGACAGCTTTAAACAAAAGAATGTTCTGGAAAGTTTCCTCACGTAGACAAATGTGATTCTATTTACAGTATTCATTTCAATATTTAGAGCTTGTTCAAGAATTTCAGGTACATTATTCAATGTTAAAAAAAAACCTAACCTATTTTATAATATAATAATATCCCACTATATATTAAGAGAAACTAAGAGCTTTATTATATGCATAAGGAGAAATAATCTCTATTGGAATGTTGGAAACAGTATTGTGCAAGAAACAATGACATTCTATACAAATTTTAACTTGCCAAAAGTAAAGCATTTTCTGCAGAAAATGTTGACCTTGAAACTTTTACAGCCCATACTTTATCTCTCCCTATTTCATTTTCATCTAACTGATTATTTCATTCTTTTTCCATATTCCAACTCACCCCAGATGTGTCTCATACACATACTGAACCTAGAAGTCTAAAACATTGTAGGAAACTCTAATTTTGTCCTAAAGATAGGAATGTTCTTGGGTACAGTGATACTTGTGGTCTTCTAATATGAAAATAATAATAATAATAATAACAATAGCACTTGGCACTTAGACTTATATACCACTCCATAGTGCTTTACAACATTCTCTGAGTGGTTTACAGTGTCAACATATTGTCCCCATCTATCTGTATCCTCATTTTACACATCTTGGAAGGGTGGAAGGCTGAGTCAACCTTGAGCTGGTTAGGATCGAACTCTTGACTGTGGGCAGAGTTAGCCTGCAATACTGCATTCTACTTACTGCACCACCACGGCTCAGGAAAACATTCATGAATATTAAGAATTGCTAGCTTAAACAACAACAAATTACATCTGGATATTCCTTTCTTTTGTAGATGTTAAATATTATGCTATTACCTCTAATTCCACATCTGTTTGTGCTAATATAGATACCTGCTACTGCTTGTATGTCATGTAGCATTCTGCTAAAACAATATGCAGCACTCGCTATAGGTCTCAACTCTAATGAGTAATGTTCTCTTGTAGTTTTCAGCTTTTCTGCATAAACTGGAATTTAGGATAGGGTTGATATTTCAAGGGTTGTCATTTTAAAAAAGAGATAAGTATATTATACTTATTCCCATGCTCCTATCTCCATCCCACCCTCCCTTTCTTCCTTCCTCCCTCCCTCTCTCCCTCTCTCCCTTCCTTCCTTGCTCTTTCCTCCCTATCACAAAGGACAAAAAAACTATGATTTTCAGGAAGAGTATTCTGATTTGTTAGGAAGAGAATCTGGTCAGCAGAGATTGGTTATAGTTTCCTCCACAAACATTTTCAAATCCACATTAGTTGAATTACACTACAGTTCCACCAGGTTCACGACAACGGAAACTTCATGATATAAAAATGATTGAGGATGTGTATATAAAAACTTAAGGGACTGCACTGAAATAAACATTTTGAGAACTAAAGCAATTGCCATCTTGTTTCATTGTTCAAATTATTGTAAAATGTATCATTGTTCAAATTATTATACACATGGCTATATGCATGAAATCCAAAAATATTAGATTATGACCTTACCTTCTAGGCAAAAATATTAAGATTAGTTTGTTAGTTGGCACTTAAGACCCACCTATGGAGCAGATGCCTGCTCTAACTCAGTTAATATTATATTAACATATCTATGTTAATATATGGATGTTGACTCTTAGCAACATGTAGATTTTGTCCATGCCAATCTATCTCTGTTTTTTAAGTCTTCCAATGGTTTACTGATCACCACTGTTACTAAATCGTTTTTTTCTTCTCTTTCCTTCCACCTTTCCCAGCATTAAAGCTTTTTCTGGAGAATTAGGTCTTTACATACTATGCTTGAAGTAGAATGGTTATTTATGTCCTAAGTGTGTACTCAGTTGATTTCTTCAATGGTCTATTAGTTTGTTTTCTTGGTTGATTATGATATTCTCAGAAGTCTTCTCCAATGTTGAAATTCAAAGCCATCAACATTTTTCCTATCCTACTTCTACCAAGTCCAACTTTTATTTCCATAGCATGTCATAGAGAATATTATGGCTTGCCCTATTCTGATCTTTGTAGTTATAAACACACTCCTGATTTGATAGTTGAAGAAACTATCTATCATTTTGATACTTCATTGTCAATTTTCACTACCTTGTTTCCCCCAAAATAAGACATCCCCTGATAATAAGCCCAATCGGGCTTTTGAGCGCATAGCAATAAGGCCATGCGTTTATTTCAGGGTTCAAAAAAATATAAGACTGGTTCTTATTTTCGGGGAAACATGGTAGTTGACTAAAGGAAATGCATATATTTAGCAAGAGACTAGGAACATGTGTCTCAAAAACTTATGTTGGCTTTGCTTTTCTCAATAAAAATTTCTTGTCTCTCTCTGTGAACGAGTTTCAGGCCTTTGTTTTATAAAAGGTCTTTTCTTTGTTTTATAAAGAAAAGAAAAGCTTTGTGTAGATAGAGAAGACCCAAATGACCTCACATATGATTCATGCAAAATGAATTTATTTGATAATAAAATTGTAAGACTTTGTACAATTTCTAGATTTCTTCTTTCTGCAATTCTTTTCTGCTTTTCTGAATTAGAGCCCTGGCTCATCTAGTCCATTAGTCTCTTCTCACAATGTCCAGCATAAGAAAGTCTACTAGCTATATTTCCTAAAGGAAGGCAAGAAGGCACCAAAAGGAAAATAGATAAATTATATTAGGAAATTCATTAATGTGTATCACTCGCTATTCTCAGGATCTAGTTTTAAGAAATAGTGCCTCCAGGTAAGCAACACTCATTCAGCTATTACATTTGGCAGCTGTGAATGTATACAAGCAAGATGAGAAATTGATTTCAGTTAAAATGCCATATCTATGGCTCTCTTTATTTTATATTGAAATTATAATTATTTGTAAAACATTGTTGTAATAAGGTGCTTACCTAGAAGTGCATTCTAAATTAATTCTCTCATTTTTCTACAGCATAACCACATTCTGCATTAAATATTGTATTATCTGCAGAATAGGTTGTCATGGAGATTTTTATGTAGTATATTTAAAAACACACTTATTTGACGAATGACCACACTATAAGAAGGCTTAGGGAAACCTGTCTTTTAATAATATAATGATATTGTTATCAATTACCTTTGATTATATGTAACATCAGTAAATCAAAGTGTATGACATAGTCACTCAATGACAGATATTTTGATTTGATTATTAAGCTCTGGACTCCAGATGCATTGTTTTTCAGATTGGCATTTATTTCAAGGCTGAGCCTTAGGGTTTACTCCAATAGAGCCTGCTTAATTTGGTTGTGTTACTCCAATAAAATGCGGAGGGCAGGCATATTCTTCTGTACAATGTGTTTTTGATTTACCTCAAAATTGTAAGTTTCTTTTTCATTTTGATAATTAAAACTTTAAGGTGCTTAATTCTTACACTGCAAAGTTGAAATTCACTGATCATAATGTAGCGACCAACTGTGTCAGGTGCAGAAAAACACGTCCATATATGAAAGTTCTAATTTACTGATTTATTGCTAAATCCTATTCACAGGAATCTTCTCAGTCTAGCTGTCTGCAATCTGGGCAAAATTAGATAAAGGTCAACTGGCATTCGGGGGTGGTGATTTGAAATTCATTCTTTTGTGACTACCTAGTGATTCTAAACTAATGTCTCATTTAACTTCTCTTCCCATTTCTGCCAGTTTTTCTCCTATACATTTAGATTGATGTACTAATTTAGATTGATGATGGGGTACTTGAGTATGAAGCCAGTGGGTCAGCCCATATTAATCAAGCCCAATTCTTTGCCAATATAGAATATTGCATAGCACATCTATAAAAAAAGTGGGGAATTTGACTTTTTTAGAATCATAAAATAAATAGTGCTGGAAAGAACATTTAGGCCATGAAGTTCAACTACATTATAAAAATAAAACTGATTCTGCTGAAAAAAACCAAACCCCGCATTTAACAATGTATTTTCTCACGAATGAAGGCAAATACACATGTCCCAGGCAACTCGGGAGACTAAACCTCTGGTCATGGTGACCGACCCACATTGGATCCTGCAATGTATTTTCTATTTCAAATCTGAATTATGGATTCAGTTAGCACTGAGATTTCTTACTAGGTATGCTGACAATCCGAACAGTTTGACATATTTTCAAAATGCATTTGTTTTTTCCAAATACACTGAGATGTTTGGCCATATTTCTAAAAATATTTAAGGCTTACTTCACTAACACTCCCCTCCCCGCTCCAATAGCTTATAATAAGAATGAAAGCTTTAAGAGAGAGTTGCTCATCTTTAGAGACTGTTAATGCCACCTACAGACAAAGAACTATCTTTACAACGCTGATTTGTAGCAAGAGTCATTTCTATGTTAAGAGCTTAATTAGCTCTGTTAGTTTAAAAGCAAAACATGAAATTGTTAGATTGTTTCTTTATTAATAAGATTAAAAGGATTTAGGAATCGTAGGTATTTGCTATCTAAATAACTTTCTGCAATCTGATTTGACTCATATGTTAAAACAAAGTATGGAAGTCTGTGCTGGGTTATTTTGCACTAGAGAAGCTTATGAGTTTACAAAGTAAAATTTATTGCATTTTCACACATAATAAAAATTGCTTATGGTAGTTTCAAACGTGGATTTATTTTTAAAGAATATAAAACTAAGGAACAATTAAAACATTTCTTTAATGGACCCCAGGTGATATTTTGTGGAGTGCCCACAATGGAGAAACTCACTTGGCACTTATTGTACAGTTCTCTTGGTTCCTGTGTAATCTTGGAAATATTTAAAAATAATTTCCAAGGCTGTCCCAATGGTGCTTTTTGAAGAGGCAATTGGATTTTCTGGTTTTTCTTTGAAGATGTTTCGCTTCTCATTCAAGAAGTTTCTTCAGCTCTTCGATGAGAAGCACCCTTGGGACAACCATGACCTGGATTACTGACAATCTCCATAGACAACTTCCAAGACTGTTTTACAATTACTTTTATTGTGGTGTTTTTTAATGTACTATAATGTTATTGACACCTGTAACTACACTATTTGCTGTTTTACTTTAACAATTTTTGAAGTTACTTTTCAAGAAAATAATGTGTAGTACTATACTATATAGAGTAGAAATATAGTCTTCAACTTACAACCATTCATTTAGGAACCTTTTGAAATTACAATAGCATTGAAAAAAGTGATTTATGACCAATCCTTGCAGTTACTACTATTGCAAGCATCTCCAAGGTCACATGATCAAAATTTGGATGCTTGGCAAGTGGCATATATGTACAATGGTTGCAGCATCCTGGGGTCATGTGATCACCATTTGTGACTTTTCAGCCAGCTTCTCACAATGCGGGATTCACTTAACAACGATTTTTCATTAGGTTCGCCTGATTCACCAGTTGTGTCCCTTTCTGTATCAGGACTCCTTACGCACGGTCACTCATGCCCTCGTCACTTCCTGCCTGGACTACTGCAATGCTCTCTACATGGGGCTCCCCTTGAGGTGCACCCAGAGGCTCCAACTGGCGCAGAGTGCGGCCGCACGGGTGGTTATGGGAGTGACATGGCGTTCCCATGTAACACCTCTCCTGCGCGAGCTGCACTGGCTCCCGGTGGTCTTCCGTGTGCGCTTCAAGGTCTTGGTTACCACCTTTAGAGCATTCCATGGCTTAGGACCTGGTTACTTACGGGACCGCCTGCTGCCACCAGTAGCCTCCCACCGGCCGGTACGCTCTCATAGAGAGGGGCTCCTCTGGGTGCCGTCAGCCAAACAATGTTGACTGGCGGCCCCCAGGGGGAGAGCCTTCTCTGTGGGGGTACCTAATATCTGGAATGAGCTCCCCCCGGAGATATGGAGGATCCCGGATTTTTATTCCATCAGGCTGGCCTGGCCTAACTGTTTCCCTTTTTTCCTTTTTTAAAATTAAATCTTAATTCATTTTTAATTTATTGGGGTGTTTTAAATCTGTCTTCGGCCAAATTGTTTAATTTGATTTTATTCAGTTTTAAATTTTGTATTTATGTTTTTTATCCTGTGGCTGTTCACCGCCCTGAGTCCTTCGGGACTAGGGTGGTATACAAATCAAATTAAACTAAACTAACTAAACTAAACTAAACTAAACAACTATATCAGCAGTGAACTCTGGCTGGATTTAGGGCCGGTGGCAGGAGGCTCTGTCCACCCACCAGGACGTCATCACGTCCCGTTTTTTATCCTCTGCATATGCGCAGAAGGCTCTGCACATGCGCAGAAGAGGCGCGCACGCTCACATTTCCGATCTGGTAGCGAAGGTATGTGCATTTTACCCCTGGACTATATGATTCACTGCAGCACAGTTATTTGCTTAATAACCATGACAAAAAGGTTGTAAAATCAGGTTCGATGCACTAAACTGTTTGCTTAGCAACAGAAATTCTGCTTCCAACTGTCATAAGTTAAGGACTATTTGTATATAACAAAAACGAACAAGCAAGCAAAAACACAATTCTGCTTGACTTAAACATGAATTTTATAAAATGAAGTGTTTGGGCATTCAACATTTCTGTTTTATTAACAAATGAGAAAGTGGCATTTTGATGTTAAATATAAGAATGCCATTAACGTCTTTTAAATTTTCTTCCAAATAAGTGAACTAATGACTGCAAATATTACATGGCTTTGCCCAGTGTTGGATATTCATCACAATGCAGTTTTCGTTGTAAAAATACAATGCAAACCAAGCAGTAAGGAAGTAGGTTAAACTATAACAACTTAGGTAAATAAAACATGATATTTAGAATCCTTTCATAACATTACAGTTCACTGCTTTTCAAGGCACGATCTCAAAAACATATGAGCAAATCTGGGATAAAATATGGGATCATTTCTTTCTACCCAGTTATCTCTGTGAAGTTTGGGAAAATACCGCACACATTCCTTCAATTTATAAAAGGTTTTATGTATGCATGTATATACCTACAAACAGATATACATAAGCTCCCTAATGCAATCAATATAAAATGGCATTTATGATCCCACCAGTACTACAATTTCCCAGCTCTAGAAGATGGTATGTTAATAGAAAAAGGTAGGTGGTGAGCAGTTTTAAAGTATTTGTTGTAGACATTTGGTTATGTGCTTATGTATTTTATTATATAGCCATGGAGAAGTAAAATTAATGTAAATAATTTAATCTCACATCTGCCGTGTTGTTTTAATTTTAATTCTATTAAGTGTTTTGTCTGGACGTCAAACACTTTTCTAAGATTTAAAAAAGTTGAGTGCTTTGTCCACTGTGATGACTTTTGTTTTGTATGAGCGAAGTGGTTTTAAGACCAAAGAGCTTAAAGAAGTAAATCCTATTTTCCACCTTCAGATAAAAATTGTGGTTTCAGAGGGAATAGTGAATTCTGTTTAGCAGTTAATTTTTAATGGGTGAATTTCTCCTGTGAATACAGCAAAATAAAAACTGAGTTTGTCAGAGATATCTTTCATCCGCTTCATTCTCTCCCTTCCGGGTTTCTATAATGTGGAATCTCTATAAATAATTTGCGGTTTTACACGTCTTGAGCTATTACAGATGAAATAAATTCGGATGATGCACTCGACGGTAAGCCTAAGAATAGTTAAAAGTGACTCATCCTAGGGGCTTCACTTCCCATTCTGTTTTGATTATAGAAGAAGGCTGCATGTGATCGGGACCATGTGATCTGCAAGGTATTGTATGCTTCTTAACGTGGATTCTGTTATCAAATTTCTTTAACTTTAAGTGCACCTGCACATCTGGAAACACTGCTTTGTGTGCTGCTGCCCCATCCGTTTCCTTGGGACTTGTATTGGTTGAGTAGTTGGAGGATTATACTGTCTGGGAGACCTGCCAGATTAATTTGGCCAGCTGCCTGTTGTTCAATCTGGAGCCACTGAAGCCCTCGGTTTCTCTGGGACCTTGCTGCCAGATATTCCATATGGGATGCCCAGAAATATAGCCTAACATTAGGGAGATTTAGTTCTCCCATATCTCCATGGGCCCATACATTTTTAATGACAATTCTTGTTTTTTGCCTACCAAATGAACCTTGAAAAGGTCTTGTGGAGCTTATTAAAGTGTGAGGTTTTAAATTCTCAAACAGTTGTAGTTGATATAAGGGACTAAGGAGGGCATTTATTTTAGGAAGCTGTATTCTTTCCATAATTGGTACAGAGAGATTCATCTACCTATCCAAATGATCCTCAACATTTGATGGCATCAGGTTTATGCTTGGTGGTCAAATGGCCTCATTAGCATCTTAAAACTAGAAGAAGGACATGTAGTCTAAAAGCTTAAATGATTTGATGAGGGATGTTGTATACTGAAGCATGAAAGCATCTTTGCAAGGCTCCAAAGTTCTATCTTTGTTGCTTTGGTATAAATCCTGTTGTTTTTCAGGGCAAGTAATATACAGCACAGTATAAGCAATCAGCACTGTGTTGCAGAATCACCCATACAATCAGTGATCAGTTATAAATTCAGTAGCCAGATTTCATCATTTCCAGAACACAGCAGCTCCCATTCTTCCTCCAGTCAGACTGGCATCTCATCTGAAGTTGCTTTGCATAAAATGATGGGGTGGGAATGATCAAGCAATTGCAGTTGGAATTTGTGTTGGAATCTCTGGTTTCCTGTTGCTAACAGCTGCTCCCTCTTGTTTTTAATGCAGCAATTTCATTCCAGTATTTATTTATTTTTTTGCATGCAAAGCATGTTTGAATATTAAACATTACTGGCCACAATTTTGGGGTTTTTGTTTGGTTTGCTGAACGAAGTCAGCTAGTGTGATTTTGTAAGCCATGGTTTATAGCTTAGCATGTGTGAACCAGTTGTGGTTTATTTAGGAAGCCATAACTTAACTGCAGTGTGAGAATTAAATGTAATATATGGTTTTAAAAAGTTTATTTACATGAAAGTAGACCAATTATGCATGCAGCATTTTTTTTTGATACATTTGGTGATTTTGTTTAAATTGGTCTTTTGCAAAGCTTCCATTGACTTAAGAAAAACTAAATCAATGGAGGCTTAGCAAAAAAGCTAAGCATTTACTTTTTTAGTCATAAAAAGTAACGTACAGTACATAGAAACAACAGATTAATTAATTTCATTGCTATATTGAAATGGCTGATCCCCTGGATATCAATTATTATTCCAGAGTTAATGGTTTCTAATTTAAATTTTGTGGGCAACATAAAGGTGAAAGGTGCATATATGAAATTGTACATGTAAAATTGTAATCTGTTTACCAGATAGTAATGGGCTGGCTCCAAATTTAATCATACTTGGACTGGACTCTTTGAAATTAATAGAGTTTTTATTGTTATTATTTATTATTTATTATTTCAGGTCATGATTGACCTGAATGCTGATTTTAAATAAGCATTGATATATTTTTGTTATTGCTGTGAACTACTCAAAATTTTGGTAAAGATGGGTGGCCATGTAAGTTTGTTAAATAAATAATGGTAAGTTCCAAATTATAAGTTTGCTTTTAGCATACCGATCCAAAGAATGCCTAAATATATTCTATGATTATACAGACAGAATCAGAATATTTTAGACAATAACAACAGCCAACGTTTGTCAACTGATAAATTAGTTTCTGGCCTTGTTGCAAAGGCCTCAATTGAAGGAAAGAAAACATATTCATCAGAACAAATGTGGTCCCTTGTAGTTTTGATAGGATTATGCTCAGTGGTGGTATTCAGCCGGTTCTGACTAATTTGGGTGAACCTGGTGTAATACAATCCTATTTAACCACATTTTCGAGGCTGGGTGCATGTGTGGAAGGTGCACACGTGAGCAAAATGTATGTGCAGAAGGCGCGCGTGGGGTGAACCAATGGTAAGAATATGTGAAACCCACCTCTGATTATGCTGCTTTACTATAACATGGCTGCTACCGGTAGGAAGAAAATTCCTCTGTATTCAATGGGATTTATTTCCATGGGTAGATAATTGTATATGTAGTGATTATTACATTATACTTTTTAGTTTTTAGTTTTACAATGACTTTTTAGCTTTATTTCTTAATAGACCTAAGTAGAATTAAACTATATCTTTTACACCAAATATAATTGATACAAAATGAAAAATACAACTGGATTATAAATGGAATATTTGTATAAAATTTGCTGATTATCTACCATGAAAATTTTCCTGAAAATAAGACCCCGTCTTATATTTTTTTGAACCCTGAAATAAGCGCTTGGCCTTATTGCCATGTGCTCAAATGCCTGATTGGGCTTATTATCAGGAGATGTCTTATTTTGGGCAAAACAGAGTATTAGCATTGTAGGATGTATTCAAAAAATTAATCCAAAATTTGGTACATACACAATTCAAGAAATGCAATTTTACAAACACTGGAGACATTTATCGTTTTAGAAAAGTCAGGGTGCACTCCAAAAAGATTAAATAATTCCTAAAGGGAAATCAAGATTCTTAGGTGTATTCCAAAAAGATTAAATAATTCCTAAAGGGAAATCAAGATTCTTAGGTGTAATCCAGAAAATATTAATTTTTTGAGAAAAACATGGAAAGTTGAAATGTTTGAAATCTGGTTAATAGTAAAATTAAATTTATATGCTGCCCGACTCTCGGTGGTTTACAATGGCAAAGATTGAATGGTTAATTCCTAACGACGACTAGGACTGGAAAAACAGAACAGAATAAGAGGTCTTCTTATTCCCTATACCAGGGGTCAGCAACCTGTGGCTCTGGAGCTGCATGTGGCTCTTTCACCCTTCTGCTGTGGCTCCGTCACTCAAAATATGTGTCACAACTGCCAACCCCGGTAGCCCAAACATGGATAAATGCAAGGAAAGTTTTAGAAGAAAACAGAACGTTTAATTCGACTACTCGTTTTGTGGCCACTCAAGAATTAGTCAGTCACGGGAAGGGTTTTGTGGCTCCCAGTGTTTTCTTTTCTGTGGGAAACGGGTCCAAATGGCTCTTTCAGTGTTTAAGGTTGCAGACTCCCGCCCTATACCATTCCAGAGAAGTGGCTGTTGTCTCTTCTTAAAAAGCCTCCAGTGATAGAAGATAGGAAATGTTGGGGTGGGAGGGGGCAGAGAGAGAGGGAGAAACAATTACAATTAGTATACTGGAATTTATTTGTATCTGTATTTTCTTAGGGAGATTAAGATGATAATACGAGGGGACGTCGCCTCATTTTTCTTCTTCACAGGAACTCGGGTTTCTTAACCTGACAATTTGTTCAAAGTCACCCAGGGAACCCTGGGAGATCAACACACGTCCAGAAAAAACGGCACGTTTGTTTTATTTATTTATTATTTATAAAACAGCCGACAGCTTGAAGCACCCTTTAAATTGGCTCGTTCATGTCAGGGTTCACAGCGGGGAGCACGTCGAAACTCAGCTTCAGAACTCCCGTCTCCATTCACCGCATAGAGTTCGAATCTTCCCTCCGGCAACTTCTCAGTCGCGGTTCCCGCTCTCCATGCAAACAATCGCTCTATCTAGCCTCTAGCGCAATTGACTTCTCCGACGAGACTGTCCGAATCCCGGCACGCATGCGCGGGATTTCAGCTACCATTCGGGAGGCAGGAGCTAACTTCGGAAGGGTGGCGCATGCGTGATAAAAGAACGTCACGAATGGAGGGATAGGCCCCCTCTCCTTCTTTTGAGATCAGAATCAACGATGGCGGCGGAGGGAGTCCCGGGAAGCTTGCTAGAAGCGACATCCTCGGCCCAGTTCCAGGATTTGCTGCAGCGGCCGGACAGGTGGGTATCTCGTCGCCGTTTCGCGGTTATGAGGCTCCGTTGGGGTTTCCTTGGGGCGGGGAAGGGAAAGGAAGCCACTGCCAAGTATCGAAATTGCCGCCTGGCTGGTTCTGCTGGGGCTCCGCTGGAGATTTAAATGCGAAAACTTTCATTGTGGACAGTGCTACCGTTGGGGTTCATCTTTCCTTATCCCCAGCCACCCTTGGATTAAAGTTTTTGCTGGCTAAGGAATAGAAGATGGGGTCCCCAAAGTGGACAGTATGTCGTCGTCGGCATCATCATCATTATCTATAGCAGGATTCTCCAACCTTGGCACCTTTAAGACTTGTGGACTTCAACTCCCAGAATTCCTCAGCAAAGCTGGCTGAGGAATTCTGGGAGTTGAAGTCCACAAGTCTTAAAGGTGCCAAGGTTGGAGACCCCTGATATAGCACTGTCTATGGAGATTCTTCTGTCTATGCCCCAGAGGTGCTTTTTCAACAGGACTTTCTTGTTTTTCTTTGAAGAGATTTAGCTTCTCATCCAAGAAGCTTCTTCAGCACCGAAGAAGCTTCTTGGATGAAAAGCCAAACCTCTTTAAAGAAAAACAAGAAAGTTCACTTGCCTCTTGAAAAAGCACCTTTGGGACAACTATGACTTGCATGTCTGAAAATCTCCATAGACTTCTGACTATTATAGCACTATTAGTTAAACTACCAATTATTAAATTATTTTCATGATATAGTTTGTTGATCAACAGTGTGAAAGTCCATGAAGGAGCTGATGTTGTTAAAGAGTTTGGGGACCCCTGGTCTAGGGTATTTTCAGATTGTCTGGTTGGGGAAGGCTAGTATGAATTGACAAAGCTTTCCTAAAAGCAAGACAGTAAGTTTATTTACAGAAGAAGTTGATTGATTGATTGATTGATTCGATTTATATGCTGCCCTTCTCCGGAGACTCAGGGCGGCTTACAATGCGTTAAGCAATAGCCTTCATACTTTTGTATATACCTGCTTAGTAGGGCTTTTGGCCCCCCAAGCGGTGTTCCTTCTATACAAAATCAGTTTATTGCCCCCACAATCCAGGTCCTCATTTTACCTATCTCAGAAGGATGGAAGGCTGAGTCAACCTGTTTTACCCTGTTTTCTGAAATAAATGGTATTAGTGGACCTGTCTTGAGGCATGCATATCAACAGATACACACACCCTTACACCCTTACACAGTCTTATTCGCTTGACCCCATACCAGAAGATTTCCCATGCTTTTTTTCCATCTCCCTGCAAATGGTCATGGTTTTGCAAACTTAATTGCACTTTGTCTTCTCAGTCTGCAGGTCTCATTTTAATCCCATTCAGCATCTTTTCTGTAAACACTTATGACATAAAGGAAGATGTTTCTGTCACTATATGGCAGTCATTTATCTGCCCATCACATCAATCAGCCATAAGACCTGGCGCTCTTTAAATACCATATTCATCCCCCAGTCTCTCTGTTCATGTTACAATGAATGGGCTTCTTGGAGGGAAGATGGTGTTCAATAGAGCAGCATCTGAGAATGATGAGACAGAAGTAAAAGGCTTTATAAGTAGTCTGGATGGGCATGTAAACAATGTAGGTCAATCCATCTGGGAATATTGAGTCTGAATAAAAAAGAGATTTGTGACAAATATGTTAATATGTCGAGTCCCACAGATTTCAGTAAAATCATGTCTGGATTCCACCTACTAATACAGTGTGTTGACAGGTTGCCTCCTCTCTGTTCTTTAACTGTAGAACCTTTCTGATAAAACTCTAGTTCTTCAGTATAATGTTTGCCAGATAGGTTGAAATTAAAGCAAAAGATGCAGGTACACTAAGAAAGTGTACCTGCATCCTCCAAAGGAGGATAATTAAATGTAGTATCTCATCTTTAAATTCTTTTATGTTATTTGCCATTAATAAATAGGTGAATCCTATGTTGGGAATGCATATAGGTTGTCCTTAACTTATGATACAATTGGGACCAATTTTTTGCCATGGTTGTTAAGCAAATCAGTGAAATTGCATGAATTACATGCTCATTAAGCAAATCCAGCTTCAGCCATTGATTTTGCTTGTCAGAAGCTGGCTGGGAAGATTGTGAATGGCAATTACATGACCTGGGACACTGCAGACATGCCAGTTGCCAAACACCTGAATTTTGATCACATGACTGGGGAGGCTGTGATTGTTGTAAGTTTGAGTACCGGTTGTAAGTCACTTTTTTCAGTGCCATTGTAACTTTAAAAAGTCACAAAACAAATGATTGTAAGTCAAGAACTACTGTAGTTCTCTAGTTTCTTACGTGTATTCTTTAATTTTTTTCACTGAAAATCAAATAATTTAGGCAGAAATTTGGTTTGCTACTCCAGTTTCTTGTTTCTTATTATTTTTACAACTGAATTGAACTAGAGAGGGAATGCATGAACTGTGTGTATTATTTCTGTAGAACTAGTTTTTGTGCTGAGCAAGGTGGTATTAAAATAAAACCCTGATCTTGCTGAATGTAGAGTTTGGCCCCAAGGAGTCTTGCAACCTATCAATATGAATGAATATAGAGGTGAGAGAAGGGCATTATCTCCTTCACATTTTAGAAAATGAGAATGAGAGCACTAAGCTGTATTTTGGTGGGAAAGGAGGAGTTTTGCAGTGACTCAGCAGGACAAAGCTTTAGTCTAAGCTGTACTAATTGTTTTTCTTACATACTGCTACAGTATAGTTTTAAGAAATAGATACAAATCCATTTTAGATACAATTCTAGGTGAAGGTAGAAATAATATAGTGCATTGAAATGAAATAAAAATATGTGTGGGAAAGATTTAAGAATTATTTCTTCTATATCCCTCACCGAAGTATCTTTCCAAAGCTGGAATGTGTTTGTATCCTAAATGGTGTAAAAAAAGGAAATAGAAAGTTAAAAAAAATATAGCAAAGAACAAGAAAAATATATGAAGAAATGACTTTCCCAATAGCCCAATAAGAATAAACAATTTTAGTAACTTATTCTCTTAAAATGTAAAAAATGATCTTTCTCCCATATCCCATCTCATATCTACAAACAAATCCATAAAACTTTGTCATTACCATTCTGATGTCGGCAAACGTTCATTAAATGTTAACAGAGATAACAATGTATATTTTAACCTTGATTAAAAAAAAAACTATACTTCTAACAACCTTGATTTTTTTGGCCCTTCAAATAATGTTCTAGAACTTGATTCTTTTTCATTTTATTCTTTGTCCCTTCTTATAAAATTCTTCAAAGCTTTAACAAATCTCTTTTGTTCAATATAGGAAAATTATTCAGACCACTCTCTTGTTTATTATTTTATATCTCTTTTACATATTCAGGTACAAGCCAATTTCTTTTGTAGGTCCATTGTAGCATCTTGTTCCATATCATGCAGCCTGCCATTTTTAATCCACTTTAAGATCAGTACGGCAGGGGTCCCCAACCTGTGGGCTACAGCCCACTAATGGACTGTGAGAGGATTGCAACCGGGCCATAGAAATGGCCAGTGTGTGCGCGCATGTGCACGCGCAGCCTCATTTGCATGAGCAGTGGGCAAGTGTGTGTGTATGCTCCATTTGTGTGAGCAGCAAGCATGTGTGCACACGGCTCACACAAATGGAGCTGCATGTGCATGCTTGCCAGTTACTCATGTGGAACCAACCCCTTCCCCCCCTCACCAGCCCGCAAAGCTAAAAACATTGGGAAACTCTGTTCTACAATAAAACTTGTCCCTCTTCCATAACATCTTTTAAACACAGCTTATCAATAGTAGCAGACACTCTTAAAATCTGGGTCCATTGTTTAAAAATACTCTGCAATGTGTGCAATGTTAAAATATTTTGCTCCATTTTTATATTAGTAAGTCAAATTTAACTGTTCTTTTCCTTTAATTGTAATAGTTTAGTTTATTTTAGATTATTTTAGTTCCTTCAATATGCCAACCTATCCTTTTTTTTAAAAAAAAAACAATAAATCATTTTTTGACGTTTTCCCACAGGAAGGACTCTTATAATTAATTCCAAAATTTTAGTCCCTTAGTCTGTGTATATTTTCCCAGCAACAAAGTTCTAGTCATTCTTTTGCTATTTATTCCAAAGTTTAAAAAAACCTTTAAACTTGTATTTAAAATGTCTTTTGCTAAAATTGAAGTTTCAGGCTAGTTAATCCAAAAGTTCCTTTTAGCTGAAAAGCAGTTAAAGCAGTGAAAGTGATTTGAAAAAAAAGCATGTGGTTTGAGCAAGATGGCTATTCCCTTGCCTCCCAAAGCTCTAAACCCACTAGAAACCACTGTCTCGTAGTCTCCTTGCAAGGTGCAACTGACTGAAACACTTGTGGCTGATCTCAGGTCCTCTCCGTACCTGGAATGGAATTATGAAGAGCTGATCAACTTTCTGGCTCTTCATTCTACCAAGGTCACAACTCTGTTTTTAGAGGAACGGTCTTCATTTTGTCCCTGGAAGTTCAAAAAGTGAAAAAAAACATTTCTTTTTTCATAACTTTCTATGCAGAATGTTTTTAACTACAACTGAGCAAGTAGGAGTTGTGTACCAACAATTACATGAGAAGGTACTTTCAACTTTTGTAACCCTTGCGGTTATGCAGAGAATGGTTGGATTGGAAGTCTTTGATATTCAGTTTCCCACTGAGGAGCAGCTGTCAGGGTCTATTCTTTGGCAGCAGTAAAGAGGATGTGAAGGGAATGGCAATGAATGTGAGTTGAATTTGGATCAGCCTTGAGTAGAATCAGTAGGTATGCTGCAGGGAATATAGGGACTGGTAATGTATCATGTCAAAATCTTGATCCATTGCTACTGTCTATTTTGACTGACAAGTGGTTCTCTTTAGGCAAAAAGGAGGTTTTTTTCCAGTGCCAAATTCTTACACCGTGCCTCTAGTTGCTTTTTATATTGCTCTGGTCTGCAAAAATATCTGACTTCTATGTGTTTCTTTTTTCCTATTGCAGGTCTTTAGTGGTGGTTCATTTTTGGGCCCCATGGGCTCCCCAGTGCGTTCAGATGAATAATGTCATGGCTGAACTAGCAAAAGAGCATCCACAGGTTATGTTTGTGAAAGTAAGTCAATATAGCTGTGATTGCTGACTTCGAACAAAAAATGTGAAGTTATTCCAAATTAACTTAAAAAAAGAGAATTGGGGCAAGTGAGTTTTGTTCAACCTCACAATTATTTTCCATTTTCATTGGTGGCATATCAAATGCTTTCTTTAGTACAAGTGAATATTTGTTATACTCTTACTTTTAAACCAGGATAAACTGTTAAAATGAGGATATAAAAGTGGGGATAATGCTTGGCCATCCAGTACAGTACAGCAGTACAGACCTCACTCTGTACTAAACATCAGGATTGTGGATTGTGTCGACAGTGACAGTAAAAGCGGCTAAGTTCGAAAAGTTGTTGCCATGCTTTATTTTTAATAAATCCTATATAGAGGCTTTTGAGATTGATAGCATACAATAAGACCTTGATATAACAGACTAATGGGGGAAGGGTCACCTTAGAGATGAATGTCAAGTAAAAGGCAAATGGAGAACATGTATATAAGATGAGCAGAATATGTTTAAATGTACATAATGTGAACTGGTTTCCTTAGGATAAAATCTGTTGTTTGAAATGCAGTTTTGATCTGTTACATCCAAATTTGGATAAACCGAGGCCTACAAAAGACTTTATTCTAGTAAGAGTGTATTAATTATTTGATTTGTCATATGCTGCTGATTAAGCAGATCTCTCACTTTTCAATGCAGTTCAGGTGACCAAAATGCCTGCCTCTTTAAATTATTTATATTAATACACAATATCATGTACTCTCATCCTGGGTATGAGAATATTTACAATTTCTAATAAGATGTTTCAAATAATCAAGAAAAAATAAGTCTACTATACATGTAGACATGTATATCTCTGTGTTATAATATGTATACGTGGGAATTAGTATAGAAAAATGCAAAATTGGTAAAAATTTTGAAGGGACAAGAAAAACAAATTCATTTTAAAAAGAAAAGTTGGTGTAACTGAAATATACATAACACATAGTTTTTTAAAAGATAAGCCTAAAATTCAGTCTATAATGCATTCTGTGTATTCATAGGAAATATGTAGTAATATAGTGTTACAGATTGTCCTTGCTAATGACCCTAATTGTGACAGGCAGTTCTGCTGCTAAGTGAACTAGTTACTAAGTGTTGTTTCATCTTGTAGAGAGGTGCAAAATTTATCCTATAGATCCCCATATAAGACATTTCCCTATTTGGATACCATCCTGATATGCAGACTTCAGCTCCCAGACGTCTCAGCTAGGACTGTGATAGCCAGATATAAGCTGAAGTCCTCAGATTTGGAAGAGAGCAAGTTTGAAAAAGCCTAAAGTGTTATGTATCTAGAGTTATATATTAACTACTTTTTCATAATTAATGGTTTTTAGAATATTTCAAGCATAAATATTCACATGAATATTTACTGTTGTTAGTGAATTAAAGCTAGCAGAATTACTTCTATTTATTAACATGTACTTTCACACCAATGTTTGTGTCTTAAATATATAGTTTTAGACTGTTTTATTATTCAAGTAATTCATTCAGTTGTGTAGTTTTGACCTATATTATGCAAAGAAATGTTCATTTGCCATTTCCAGAAAAATATTTGAATTCTTTCAAAATATGTTCAATTTCAAAACATCTGGATCTTAATAGACAAGAATCTTTCTATGGTCAAATAATCAGATTTTGAACTATTTAAATTTTAAGCCTAAAAGTCACCAACTCATACTCTGTCGTTATAATACATTTATATTACACATAGAAGACACAATTTGATTACTAAAGCATTATAATTAATGGCTTTATTATAATTATATATTATAATTAAAGCATAAATGTATGTTATACTTGCTTATTTTCCATCTCCAAATTGTTCGGGCCATTAATAGTTTCCAAGGATGCAAAATTAGATCAGGACTTCTGTGGAAGCCTCATTCCAAATTGCATTTTTGCAGTTTGATATTGGATTGTCAATTTCTCTTGTCAACTTAGTAGTGTGCTAATACCTAACAGTCTTTCAGGAGTTAAAAACTAAAATGTACCAGGCATCAATAGTTTATTGAAGAAATACTCCTTTTTTTTGCTTCATAATTTGCAGAAGGCTGGAAATGTCAGTCATGATGTACTGCCTCTTGAAATTAGTCAATAGAGCAAACAGCAAGAATTGCTGTGGGCAGAAAATAAGCACTGTAATCATGACATAACTGGGGTCAGTGATTTATGGATTTCAATATAGTAGTAGCTGCATATGATTGAAAATTTACTAGGTCACTAGTGCACCACGAATTTTATTCACAGCCTCTAGGCATCTTTTGAAATGTGCAACAAAATAAAAACCTCTGAACCTATTTTGACATGGCAGGCTCAGTGGATGACAAGCCTGCCCTGTGAGTTTCATTTAAATGCAAATGTGTCACAAACTTTTGTGCGGAAATCCTTTTTAAACATTTAACATGACTAAAAGAATAGTGTAGACAAGATCAGCCAGTGCAAACTAAACTATAAATAAGCTTTTGGAAACAAAATCATATTTCCTTCTTTTTTTAAAAAAGCTGGAAGCTGAAGCAGTGCCGGAAGTATCTGAAAAACATGAAATTTCTTCTGTTCCAACGTTCTTGTTTTTTAAGGTAAACTTATTTTATCTTTCTTGAATTAATGCTTTGGAGGAGAATACATTATTTCCAGATAAATATTTAAATGTTTATAATATTCAATTTATATAAAAATGTTAGGAATTTCATAATTAAACTGTATAGAATTCCTATTTTTAAAATACTGCCTCAGAAGGTATTCCTGTTTTTTTAAAATATTGTCTCAGAATCTATTTACAAGAAACTACATTTCAGTTATTAACCATATTAAAATCAATTTGATACCTAAGCTCATTGTGTTAACTTAGTTATTAGATATTTTAGAAGCTGTGTTTTAATAATTTTGATTCTCATGCCCACTGATGGGTTTACTAGCTTACTCTGCTCTGTTTCATTTCTTCTTGTGAAATGAATTTTACACCAGCTGCTGTGTTTGAATTTTTCTTGTGGCTTTTAATATAGCAATATGCTTTTGTTCTCTATTGTATGGTGATAGTTTTTAGAATTGTGTTGTTGTAGCCTTTGCAAATTGATCAAAGCGGCTATTGTCTGTTGACAGAATTCCCAGAAAATCGATCGATTGGATGGTGCTCACGCACCAGAACTGACCAAAAAAGTTCAGCGACATGCATCTAGTTTACCTCTTTCATCTGCTTCTGCTGATAATGAAAAGGAGGACCTTAATTCACGACTGAAGAAACTGATTAATGCTGCACCTTGCATGTTATTTATGAAGGGAACACCTCATGAAGCTCGCTGTGGTAAGAATTATTTTAAATATTTGTGTGGTGGGACAATTTATTATATAAGAGCCGCGGTGGCAGTGTTTAGTGTGCAGGCTGCTTCTGCTGATCACTGGCTGCCAGCAGTTTGGCAGATCGAATCTCACCAGGCTCAAGGTTGACTCAGCCTTCCATCCTTCCGAGGTTGGTAAAATGAGGACCCAGATTGTTGGGGGTGATATGCTGACTCTGTAAACTGCTTAGAGAGGGCTGTGAAGTACTGTGAAGCAGTATATAAGTCTAAGTGTTATTGCTATTACTATATACAATTTTGTGTTATAGGTTTTCTAAAAAAATCTGATCTCTGAATGCTCAGGACTGATCAGCATTCTTTTTAGCAATTCTACTAGTTCACTTATTTAGCCTGGGCGCTAAATGATGGAGGACACAGTTGCCTTGGTGCAGCTTAACTGCAGCTATGCTAGACCTAGGTCTGGTTTTCTAGGTTCAGGAGATTTAGGAGTTATTGTTAGGTTAAGAATACTGTACAGGTAGTCCTCAACTTATGACCGCAATTGAGCCCAACATTTATGTTGCTAACTGAGAAAGTTGTTAAGTGAGTTTTGGCCCATATTATAACTTTTCTTGCCACATTTGTTAAGAGAATTACTGTAGCTGTTAAATTAGTAACATGGTTATTAAGTGAATCTGGCTTCCTCATTGACTTTGCTTGTCAGAAGATTGCAAAAGGGGATCACATGACCCCGGGACAGTGCAACTGTCATAAATGTGAGTCAGTTGTTGAGCATCCGAATGTAAATCACATGACCATGGGGATGCTGGCAATGGTCATAAGTGTGAGAATGGTCATAAGTCGCTTTTTTATGCGCCATTGTAACTTTGAATGGTCACTAAGCGAACTATTGTAAGTCAAAGACTTCCTGTAGATCATTTTGGATAGAAAGGGGAACAGGGAAAGAGATAATAGAGGTTTAGTCCTATATAAAGTATATGGAGAAAAGATATGTAGAAATCCTTGCTTACAGAGATACTACTCTTGTTTTGACTGAAACTATTCCAACATTGGCAGAGACAAGTGATCAGAGTATAATTACTCCATTGTCTCTTAAACCACACAAGGAAACCTTAACACTTAAAAGTATGATAATATTTTAAGTGTGGAAGATGGGCAAAGGGTTGGGAGTGATTTCTTTCACATTTATAATATGGATCAATGAGCTACGCAGTGGGTTTCTGAAGAGAAGGCGGCTTCATCCACTTCAGGGTAATGCCTGTATCCTTTAGGTCAGTACTGTATCTGTTCTCTCTTTGGAAGGAGTTTAGGTGGGTTGGAACACCTGTATACGTGAGAATCATTCAGCTACATTTATTCTAAGTATATAAAAGATTCCAAGTTTGTTCATGAACTTCTATATAGCACCTGGATCATTTTTGAGCAATATTTGTTAGTAACAAAAAATTGGATCTCTTGTAATAATATATAGTGGATTCATCTTTAAGGACATTGTTTGACGAATGAACCAAATGTTGCATCTACTTATTATCATTACCCTCGTCTTTACACAATTTTATTCAAATTTTTCTTCATTATCTTTTGTTTCAAAATATTTCTATCTCTACTTAATTTGCTATGTATTGGCTTGCTGTAAGCACTGTACTGTATACATCATTTCTTTCACAGAAGTGCAGCTAATCCTCGACTTACAACCATCCATTTAACAACTGTTCAAAGTTGTAATGGCACTGAAAACAAAAATTATGACCGTTCCTTGCACTTAACAACCATCACAGCATCCCCACAATCATGTAATCCAAATTCAGGTGCTTGGCAATCAGTGTGTATTTACAATGGTTGCAGGGTACCGGGATTTCATGTTTGCCGTTCGCAACCTTTCCAGCTGGCTTCTGACAAGCAAAGTCCACAAGGGACGCTGGATTCATTTAATATTGTATGATTCACTTAGCAACTGCAGCTGATTCACTTAATAACAGTTGGCAAGGAAGGTCATAAAATTGGACGTGATTCACTTAACAACCTTGCTTAGCAATGGAAATTCTCATTCAAATTCACTGAGTTCAGTTACTGAGTTTAATGTAATATTGATTGATAAGCTATGCATGCATACTCATTCCAGAACAACAATATAACCGGCATATAAATGAATGTGAGGAAGAGATGGGTTTTAGCTGTACTGTGCTATTCCTTGGCTGCTGCTGTATCTGTCTATAAATCTCATGCACATTTATAACAACAGATAATCTGTATTTTGGCTCTTATTTCCTCGGGAAGATTACAACAATAGTTATGATGTATATTATAAAATTCTATAAAATTGCCTTATAAGGACCCTATAACTGTTCAGAACAGGATATCAACTACACGAGTTACTGGTTCTAAAGTTCCTAACAGATTGTGTCCAAACTAATTGGCATAAAAAAGGCAATGGTTTTCCATTTGTATCTGAGTATAATTGAATTATTGGAATCAGCAGTCCTTATTATGGCTGGTATTTCATCACTGCCTATGTAAAATCTATTTACAACAATGTTATATTTCATCTGTGCCCTAGCTCCCTGCTTAGAGGTGTTTTTGCTTGCTGACATCATTAGTATTACACAACGATTATATGTTGCTTTCCATCTCTTTTAGTGTACATTCTCATTATGCAGCCTTGGTCTGTACGTTCTTAAATATACACTTCAGACGTGCTTTCATTAGCTTTTGCATTGCTCAGATTGCATTTGTTTTTTTAAAAAAAGTCAAATATTTTGTTATGGGAATAAAGTATGATGTTGGCACTTTACCCTAAGCATAATAACATTTTCAGCCTGCTACTTTAACCCTTAAAAATGAAGTCCCATCAATCAATCTTTTTGTCTGTTTATAGTTGCCTACAGCTAAAATAAAGTGTTGGTGCTCTTTTCTTTAGAAGCTTCTTACTGTAGAAATGAATTAATATATTGGTAGCAAAATAACCATCAGCAATCACCCTGTAGCTGTTTACTAATGAACTCCCAGATGAATGGGGAAAGAAGGGAGATCAGGATTCTTGTTTCACTCGAGGCAGTACAAGAACTTAATGCTTCAGTTCTACGAAGAAAAGCAACTTATACATCATATAAATAAATACTGTTTGCTCTTGGCTCAAAATGCAGATTACGAAGACCTCAAGCTACAGTACAAAACAAAAGTAATGGGAAAATTTGCCAGATAGAAATCTTGTATAGGTTGCTTAGAATGTGCACTTATTTTAAAACTGTCATAATATATCTGGTGTCTTGGAACTTCTTGTAAATTGGGCAATATTTTTCAGATACCGTGCAAAGCTGTGAATATATATAGCAACACATGTAGACATATAAGGAAGGTTTCTGTTTTGTAAGGAGAAAATTTAAATATAGTAGACAAGATTATATACACATGCACATATACAGTATAAATTTTGTTTTCTAGGTAGTTTTATTGCTCTTGTTTAAATGGAGTTAACAGTAAAATAACATGTTTGATACTGAAGTATAAATATCAAATATCACAGTTGTACAATTGAAATTAAGGAGATGGGTAAGTGATACTATTTCATTGGGCCCTTTTCCTAAGTTCTCCACCTCTTGGCTGCTGCTCAGTTTTATACCTTGAATTATTAAAATATTTGTTAACTGACATTAAGCAAAAATTCTCTGAGTCAGCCATGAACTTTTCATTAATGTAAACATATTTTCAACAGTGGCCACAGTTGGGGAGGAAGAAAAATATGCTATTAGGAGTTGATCATGATGCTGGAATAAAATTATGAGTCTTATATATTGTGTGTAGGAACCACATAAAATATAGAGTAACAAGGCTGTAAGGGACCCTGGAGCAGAGGTGGTATTCAGCAGGTTCTGACCAGTTCTGGAGAACCAGTAGTGGAAATTTTGAGTAGTTCGGTAAATACCACCTCTGACTAGCCCTGCCCCCATCTATTATCTGTCTCCTGAGTCCCAGCTGATCAGGAGGAAATGGGGATTTTGCAGTAACCTTCCCCTGGAGTGGGGAGGGAATGGAGATTTTATAGTATTCTTCTCCTGCCACGCCCACCAAGCCGCGCCACACCCCCAAGCCACGCCCACAGAACTGGTAGTAAAATTTTTGAATCCCACCACTGCACTGGAGGTGTTCTAGTCTAACTCTGCTCGAGCAGGAGATCCCATTCTGGGCAGATGGTTGTCTAATCTCTTCTTGAAAACCTCCAGTGAGAGAACACACACAACTTCCGGAGGTAAGCTATCCCACTGATTAATTGTTCTCACTGTAGGAAATTTCTCCTTAGTTCTAGGTTGGATTTCTTTTTAATGATCTTCCACTCATTACTTCTTGTCCTCCCTTCAGTTGCTTAGTTTAGAGAATAGGCTGATCCTCTCTTCTCTGGGACAGCCTCTCAAGTACTGGAAGATTGCTATCATGTCACCCCCTAGTCCTGTGATGGCGAACCTATGGCACATGTACCACAGGTGGCACATGTAGCCATATCGGTGGGCATGTGAGCTTGGGCCTTCTGGGCCCATCAGAAGTAGGGAAACAGACAGTTTCCTACCTCTGGAGGTCCTCGGTGGTGGTGGTGGGGAAGGCCTATTTTTCTCTCTCCCCAGCCTCGAGAGCCTTTTTAGGAGTCTGAGGAGAGCGAAAATAGCCTTCCCCACTCCCTCTGGATGCCAGAAATGGCCCGTTTGCCAACTTATGGTGGGGCCGGAAGGCCCGTTTTTTGCTCTCCCCAGCCTCCAGAGCCTTTCTAGGAGTCTGGGGAGGGCGAAAATGGCCTCTAGAAGTCGACAAACAGGCTGTTTTCGGCCTTTGGAGGGCCTCTGGGCAGGAATCGTTTTCGCCCTCCCCAGACTCCTAGAAAGACCCTGGAGGCTGGGGAGAGCAAAAAATGGGCCTGCCATGCCATTGTGTGCCGGGAGTGTGGGGGGGTCACGCATGCATGTGCGGGGGCAGGGTGCATAGAAATATGGGTGCGGACACTTGCACGCAACCCCACCCCCCGCTCCTGGCACGCGATGGCAAAAAGGTTAGCCATCACTGCCGTAGTCCTTCTCTTTGTAAATCTAGACATATCCCTTTATTTTATCATAATTTAATTTTGTGGGAGACTTCTATTAGTTTTAAAATCAATACAGTTTCATTAAAAATTGTGCTTTTTTTTCTTTTTGCCTCCCCCCCCCCCCCCCCCCGCAATCTTCCAGGTTTCAGCAGACAAATCATAGAAATTCTTAACAAACACAACATTTTGTTTAGCAGCTTCGATATATTTTCTGATGAAGAAGTGCGCCAAGGTCTAAAAACATACTCCAATTGGCCTACTTATCCTCAGTTATATGTAAACGGAGAGCTTATAGGTGGACTGGACATTGTTAAGGTTAGAAATTAAAATCATCGGTTTCTTTTTTTAAAAAAAAAATCTTATTAAAAAACTATTTTACGAATACACATTTTTGTATTTTAGGAGCTTGAGGCTTCAGGCGAATTGGATACAGTCTGCCCTAAGGCACACAAATTAGAAGACAGGTATGGTACATTTTGTTTTCGGAAAGAAGAAAATGGGTATATTCCATGTTTGAATTTAATTGCTGTCCACTTTGTAGCATTGTTAGTTTTCTTTTTCGTGCTACAAAAGAAAACCTGTACAACAATGTGTGATATGTGCGTCTTCTTTTTTCTTTTGTGTTTTCAGCTTGATTTCTTTCTTTTTTTAATACTTAAGTGTAAGAATACTCATTGCTATTCTACAAAATGACAATTGCAAAATCAGATTAGTCGCAACTAGTTTGGTCAGTCACCAAGGATGAAAAAAATATATCTGTATTCATTGGAAAACCCATAGGTTGTTATTCTCTATACTAATGGCTTAAGGAGAATTTATCTTCAGTTCTTTCAAATTCAAACACTATAATTTTTTTAAAATACATTATTCTTCCTGTTCCTCAAGAGAACATAACTTACATAAAAAATAGTTATGCAAAATATTTCTGGATCAAAACACTTTTATCCCAGAATGTTCCATTCTGAGGTTTTGAAAGCCTTTTGACCCTATTTGAAATGACATGTTCCGGTTTTCTTTAGAAGTCGGAAAGGTGGGAATATTTCTAGTAAATTTGCAGTCATTATAATACTTCTTGTAAGACTGAAACTGATACTCTGGTGTAGGAATGTTCTTCAAATGTTCCCTTTGTCTTTATCCTGTTGACCAGGTGTCCCCAACCCCCGGGCCGTGGCTCACTACCGGGCCGCAGCCTGTTCAGATCAGAGCCGCAGAAGCGGCGGGTGAGTGCAGACGTCCATGTGCAATTCCACTTGCATGTGGATAAGACGGTGATCATGTGTACACACCTCCATTTGTGTGAGTAGTGGGTACATGTACCTGCCGCTTGTGCAAATGGAGCAGCACATGCATGCTTTCCATCGTTTACATGGAACGATCCCCTCTGCCCCCCCCCTTCCCCCTCAGCCTGCAAAGCCAAAAAGGTTGGAAACTGCTGATGTTGACTACACATATTCATAGGCACAGATTTGCTGAGATTTTACTGTTATTTCATTATTCTTGTATATTAGCAATTCTCACTGTTAAAATGCTATCACAGAGCCTGTTAATTAAAACAGCTTTACTGCAGGATACTAACAAGGCGGAGTGCAGAAGAAAAACACGTCACATTATTATTGAATAATAATTATGATTATTGAATAATCATGATTATATTAGAAACTGAATAAAGTTGACCAAAGTGGTTTCAAGATACTAAATCATCACCACTGTTTTTTGGATTATTTTGAAGTAATTCCTACTATGTTCAGTAGAGATTAAGTGCTGTGATTCTGGCTGGACTTTTAAGAAAAAAAGTTAATGCTTGAGAATCCATTGCTAACCATTTTTTAGAAATTTTTATCTTTATTATTGATATAGTTGCTTTTTGGGATTAGCCACTTTTGGTTTTATATTAAGCTTTGTTCGCCATTTTTGGAAATAAATGTTACCTTTTCCTGCGTTTAAAATTATTATAAATTCATGACAATAATTGGAAGTCACTACTGTGTATGTTACATTAATCTTATTTGCAAAACAGACTAAATACTACTCTTTAATGCATTTCTAATATAAATCAGCAGTTGTAAACAGCCAATTTTAGAGATTGTTTAAATCTATACATGGAAAAGCATTGTTAGAAAATAATTTTAAAAGCCATATCTTGTTATGAGAGAAAAATAAGTAAACATAAAATCGTTGAAAGAACAGTGACATGTTTCAGTGAAATTTTGTTTTTGATCTATATTCTCTTACAAGTTAATGCCAAGATGTTATCAATCTTTTCCTTTTTTAGGCTCAAAGATTTGATAAACAAGGCCCCTGTGATGCTATTCATGAAAGGGAATAAACAGGTAAGATTTGTAAGAATGCTTTAGTTTGATGAACATTGTAACTTATTACAATAATGCATTAGCTGTTCCCAGCTTTATGACTTCTATATACAATAGAACCATAGTGTCAGAATTCCCACCTATTATGGTTTGTATAAGAATCCTAAGAACTACAATCCCAGATTATGAAAAAATGTCATCTGGAAAATGTGGTTGAAAGGTCAGAGCATGAAAGTATAGTATTTATGTATTCCTGGAACTAGAAAGTATAACTCTATGTGTTTTTTGGCTAGAAAACTAACTAAATACAAATGCAAACAGCCATTTGTCATGAAAAAAGCGTTCCTGAAGTATAGTTTTTGAGGAGTTTTGATAGTAACATTTGAGGCCAACACTACTTTATTGTTCCTGTTTAGTGACCATTTACAGTTGTGACAGCGATGAAAGCATAACTTTGTGACCAATCTTTGCATTTAGAACCTTTGCATGAAGGTCTTTAAAGGAAAGCTGAAGACATGATAATTAAAGTTGCAGTTTCACTTACCAACCACTTCATTTAATGATCTAGTTGTCAGTTCCAATTGTGGTTACTAAACAAGGACTACCTGCAACCATGCTTCCATGTATAGTTAGGTTTATAGACATGTAGAAAGTTTACAGCAGAATGTACTGCATATCTGATAAACTGATATAAATATCATTTTGAGGTGATGACGGGGGAAAATTGCTCACATTAATTTTTAGAATGTCTTATTTTTTGTTCCTTATTTATGAATTGTTCCAACCTGTTGCCTTCTAAATATTTTGAGAATTAAAATTATGTTTGAATAGTGATCTACTGTCTTTTGAGGATTTCAGGTTGGAGAATGTAAACATCCAAAGACTATCTTAATTTTTTAAAATCTGTTTGCCACAACTTTAAAATTAATACATATGCATTAATCTAGTAGAAAACAATGATTTGTTCTTTTATTCTTATTTTAGATGGCAAAGTGTGGGTTCAGCAAGCAGATTATAGAAATTCTAAATAATACTGGGTATGCAACTAATGTATTATCTTAAATTTTGTTAAAATATGCCAGCATATTATTTTCTTGCATTATACATGATATAAACTAAAAACATTATAAAGATTAAAAACATCTTTGGTATGTTAATTCTTAGCTTTTTAATCTTTATAGTACTTTTATCTTTTCAATATCCATTAATTCTCTGATTGTATCTTTTGTTGTCCCCTCTGCATTTTTGCACTCTTCCTCTATATACTGGAAGGCTCTTTGTATCTGGTTGCCTACTATTATCATAGTTAATAATTAAATAGAAGAAAGGCATTTTACCAGATATGGCAATTAATCCTAACCCTAACCCCTCATTTCCATTCATCAGTTCTGTTGGTTCTCTCAGTGGCAAGCTGACTTGGACTTTAATAGTGTCATCTCAGTAGTCAGTTTAGGACTGTAATGCTAACCTTGTTAACTACATAATCAGAATTAGATCTCATGCTCAAGATCTTTTGTTCAGGTTTCCATCTCTAGCCCTCTTAGAGTTCACTTTAAATCCCCTTGATCAAGTTCAGTATGCTTTGATTATAAGAGCCATGGTGGTGCAGTGGTTAGAATGCAGTACTGCAGGCTAATTCACTGCTCACTCCAGCAGTTCGAACCTGACTGGCTCAAGGTTGACTCTTTCAGCCTTCCATTCTTCCAAGGTCAGTAAAATGAGGAGACAGATTGTTGGGGGCAATACGCTGACTCTGTAAACTCCTTAGAGAGGGCTGTAAAGCACTATGAAAACGGTATATAAATTTTATTGCCATTGCTATATTCCTAACCACTCTTTCTTGGTAAGTGTTAGGATTCTTTTTAAAAATTGTCTCCAGTTAGACTGATTGACTCAAAAGAGTCACAAAAGCAGTGAACTCTGGACAGGTGATTCTTTTCCCCCCAAAAAATCCCCCTATAAGGGTTCGGGGGTGTTTTATTTTGAAAAATAAAAACAAGGTATAAATTATGAAACTTACTAGTTTATATGTGTTGTATATAGCTTCTATCCTATATTACTATCGTATCCTATACTTACTATCCTATATTACTGTATAAATTACTATTACAACAATACTATCTACTTCATAGTAGAACTATTATATGGCAATGTTTTCTTCTTAAAAAAATGTTTTGCCTTAATTTCCTCTCTCTGGAATTTCTTCTGAATTTTTTCTTCTATTTCTGACCAGGATAGAGTACTTGCAAATTTCCATGTTGTGCTTCTATACTTGTACTTTTCCTTGCTTTGCCTCTGTAACTTTTTTTCCCCCTGGACCATTCACTTGGTTTGAGGGGAAAAAACACCTTCATTTATGTGGCTGCATTATTCTGTTTGCTGGTGGCTGCAGAACTGCCAAAAGAAATGTCTCCTCTATTCCCCTCCTGCACCTGTTTCAAGATTGCAGCTTTATTGGCAATTCTGCCCATGCTGACATTGGGAGAAGCCTTAAATAAAATAGGGAAATAAAAAGGCAGCACAGATGCTGACAATTTTTCTAAGCAGGTTACTCTGAGAGTAGGCTACCTTTCAAAACTGTTAACTATTTCTTTCAAGGTGAAACAATAAGTTTCAATGTCTTTTTTTATTTAGTGTGGATTATGAGACTTTTGACATACTGGAGAATGAAGAGGTACGTTGTTCAAAAGCAATTCTCTTATTACGGAGTTTAGAAATCTATAATGTGGAACATTAATCAAGTCTACATTTCTCAGGTGCGGCAAGGATTAAAGAAATATTCAAACTGGCCAACTTACCCACAGTTGTATGTGAAAGGTGAACTCGTTGGAGGTCTAGATATTGTTAAGGTGAGAAAAGAATAGTTGAGAAGTTTGTAACCATTTCATTTTTTAAAAAATAGATCTCTCGTTATCCATTTTGATACTTACTTGATGTTCAGATTTATGATTTCTTTGTTGCTTATTCCTCAATTGTAGTTTTAATGTCCTAAAAATTTGCGTCCAGGATTAAAGTTAAATAAATGGAAATAGCTTTATTACATTTTATCAGGGCCATATTATTGAAATGGGGAGTCCTTGGTGCTCTCCAAGGAACATCTTGGTGCAGTTGTTTTGCTACCTTAACTAGGTAACATGTTAGATAATGAAACATCTGCAAGAAAACAAGCAAGCTCAGAGAGCACCAAGGAGCCCTCAATCATTAATTTGTACAAGTTTATTTCTGGTGTTTTTGACATTTGAAATATTATGTCTTAAAAGTTTTTTTATAACCTATCATCAGCCTGATATATTGTAAAAAAAAAAACCACCTTAAATCTTCATTGAGTAGTTATACTACTACTACTAATAATAATAATGAAAAGTTGTTTCTTGACATCAATCAGTTATTTGTTCTAAGAGATATCTCTTCTTACTCCCATGGGTGCATTTAAAGTTATTATTTGGTTTTTAGCTTTAGTCTTCAACATTATTTTTTTCCGTAAACAATATGTTTTGCAAAAAAAAAGTGTCACATTTCTGAAAAAGAAGGTAAGATTTTATTGTATACTTTTAAAAAATGGCCCTGAAGGAAAAAATAGATCTGTATTTCTTGCTCCATCTTCTTATATTTGTGTGTGTGCACACAATGAACAAGCATTGACTTCTAAACCTAAATACTCTGGGGTCTATTCTTGTCTTCAGTGTTTTATAGCTAATATCAAAGTCATTGTATCTACTGGGAAGGAAGAATCAATAAGTCTCATTAGTTTTTTTAAAAATAGATTTATATTATTTAGCTCATGTAGTTATTTTTTTAAAAACAAATGTTCAGCAGTATACTGCATTCAAAGATTATACACTGTATGGTTTTAAGGAATGTAAGATATTTTCTCTTTTGTTATATGTAGGTTCTATTAAATTTCCTTACATATGACATTATGTTTTGAGGCCCTGGGAATTGAGATGAATCAAATGATACAGTTCACATTTTAATCATTTTGAAAATCTACTAGGAAGTATTTTTCTTCGACAGTAACTATTTTTCTACATAGTTCTATTTAGCAATTTTCAATAAAAATTCCATTTCGACAGGCAGAATCATCTGGTTTCTTTTTGGGTTGATTTTAAAAACTATGTCCAATAATTGAATTTATTAAAACTATAATTGGAGCTTGAAAAGTTCCCAAAACAGTTGTTCTACATTATTATCTTTCTTTTTTCCAGCGTAGAACATTTAACAGGTTTCTTTAGTTTCATTAACATAGAAATTTCTCAGGATGCTGCAAACTAATTGTAGGCCTTGTCCTATTTTTTTTTTTTTTGAAGTCAGTGTAATTTTTTTTAAGTCAGTGTCTTTTTTTGAAGTCAGTGTCTGTTGCTCTGAATTGTTCTCGCAAACAACCAAAGATATAATGAAATATGATTAACAATGCCAGAAAAAATTATGCTTATAACATTTACCCTTTTCCATTCGTGTGATGCTCTCCCTGCTCGTGTTTCTAGGGAAACACGAACAGGAACAAAACTAGTGTAGAATGTATTCCAGACATAAAGAAAATTCTAGGTTCATTTGAGGGCTTATAGCCGCCTTGAGTCTTCGGAGAAAGGCAGCATACAAATTGAACAAATAAAATAAAATATAGTAAGTAGTGGTAATACTTTCTAATGCTTAAGTCCCAGAGAACTGTTGCTGTTACGGATTACAGTACTGGGTTTAGATTATGAATGCCCAGCCTTTTGACTTGCCTGAACTGGATTGAGTCAAGAGGAGTTGTCTTGGGCTGCATATAAAACATAATAGAGATAATGTATATAAATCATACAATAACGTATATGATCTTGTGGGGCTGCATTCTAACTCATGGACCATGGGTTGGAGACACCTGGTTTATATGATGAAATCTTACTTGGTCTAAGGTAAAATTCATATCTGAGGCTAAAGAGACTCCATGAAGCTGTGCCAGATAAGATTTTATAGTTGTCATATAGCAAGTTTATATGACAGATTTCTAGAACACATTGGTAGATACCCAGTTAATGAATAAAACAGCTACAGGCACTGGACTTTATGCATCCGACTTGCTTTTTGGTAGAGCTTTTGTAATCATATCAGTCCCTGAATGTTTTCTCCCTTTCTTCTTCCAGGAACTAAATGAATCTGGTGAGCTGTCATCTATCCTGAAAGTAGAAAATTGATGCAAATGGAATACATTGATCAAGACAACTGAAATACAAACATTATTATTGACATTTGCACTAGAACAGGTTACGACAGGAAAAAAAACAAACCAGAATGCAGGTTTCTGACTTCCTTTTCATATCAGACCATACTAGAGAAGTATGTAAAATGTAGACATGCATACAAGTGTAAACTTGTGAACATTGTCAGACTGGATTAAAATTGAAGTTCAAACATGTATCTGAGTACTTTAATTTTTCATTCCATTCACACAGGCAGCTAGCTGACCTAGCCCTTGTTTAACTGGTAGATCTGCTCTGTTCTGCCCCTGTCTCCACACACACACAAACACAGCCAGCCGAGGGTTAAGAAAGCACTTGGCACACACACAGGTTATCTAAAACTTGGCAGCTATATGAGCATCGACTGCCAAGGGCTTTACTTCATCAGATAAACAGAAAATACATACAAATTGCAAATAGTCCAGTTCAAAACAAGGAACCTTTGGCAGATTTAGGCGTTGTTCAAGTGACTAGCCAGAGTTAGTTTTTGTTCGTCACAGAGTCTTAAACGGCCACCACACTCTCTTATACAGTCTCTGGGGTGTAGTCCAGTGACTCAGTTATAATCCCTGGCACGCCTCCTTAACTGCTGCAACCATTTATCACGCCTTCGTTGGCGTGGATCCAGGAACGACAGATCACCTCCCTCGCTCTCATCGGAGACACCTGGCTCCTGGCTAATCTCCTCTTCCTCTGCAGGCACTTGAGGCAGTGCCAGAGGGGAGGGGCCTGGAGAGGGAGGCCTGGCCGACTCCTCCTCTTCATGTTTGGAGCCTTCTTCCTCCGATGAGATAGGCTCGGAGGGCGGGGCCACAACATGCTCAGCATCTTATAGCCATTGAACTTTCTAATGTTGTGGTCTGATGCATATAATAAAATAAAGACATAGTTATGGGGGTCCAGTTAGACTCAAGAATGAGGACTCCATCCTATCAGAATTAATGAGCCATATCTTTTTAGCCATATTTTATGGTTAAAAGGGGCATAGCATAACACACTTAGGGGATTTTCCTTACCTTCATTGATTGGGAATTTCATCTGAATTATATATCTCTTACTAAATTTGTAGTCATTCTTCCAAGACTTTTGCCTGCAATTTCTATAATTTAGATTAAAATGCACGAAAACCATTTTATCTATGCCACTCAAACAACTTGAATAAAGTAGCAGTAGAAAATAGAATCGACTCTTCATAGCAAATAGGTGCTGAGCGTTAAGAGAAATATCAGCATGATTTAATGTAATGCTAAATTCTAGATAAATTCTAAATGACTTAAGCCACACAAAAGGATTAAAAGCAAGTCCATGTACTCAAAGGAATGTAAGCAATGGTTTCTACAACAGTTTCTGCAGCAGAATATTTTGTCAGCATATTCCAGCTGACCTTCAAGACAATGGTCAAAAATCTGCTAAATTGCTGAAAAAGCCTAGAATTTATTAATTTGTTATATTTATATAACCACCCATTTCACAATCAAATAGCTGTGGAAGTGTAGAAATGCTGATTATCTACCTACCTACCTACCTACCTACCTACCTATCCATCCATCCATCCATCCATCCATCCATCCATCATATAGGTTGCAAAAGAAAATGGGAAGCCAGGGAAGTATACAGTAGTACTTTGCTTGTACTGCTACATTTTTGCACATTCTTCTGATATTCATATTAGGGATTTGCAGAACATATAATATTTTCCAACGCTACGTACTGTCTGCTAGCCATATTATAGACATTGGGTCTGAATTGGGTCTCCCATCCCCACAAACATTTGGGTCAAAGGGACCTGTGGCAGTATTATCCTCTATGGCCTGGATAAAATAGGCAAACTACTTTTAGATTATCCTAAAAGCATCCTGGGCCCAAACCTTGTAAGTCTTTACCTGCAGTAACTATAATATATGTGTTAAACTGTTGAATTGATTCTCATCTCTGAACCTGTTAGTTGCCACTTTCTGTACTTATTTTAGTTTCTGAGTGAAGGTCAGCCCTGGTAAGAGTGCATCATAGTAATCCAATCCTGAGGTAATAGACCATTGTTAGGCCCTCCAGATGGAACTTCATGGCTTGTGAACAATAAATGCAATAGTATCTCAAGAACTTTAAAACTCTGTAAATATCACTGTATTGAAACAATATAATGTATGAAGATTTCTAACAATACAATAAAAGGAAAAACAGAAAAATGCATTTTGCGATGATTCAACTTGTTCGGTCTCATCTAGTCACTTACTGCTTCCAGACATGGGTTAGGATCTCTACTGCACCTCTTGCTTGGTTCTGTGAGGGAGAAATACATCTGTATATATTGATGACAACTCTCCCCAAGCCCACTGATAACTTCAGCCAGTGGTTTCCTATAGATGTTAACATGGGGGAGAGACTAACCCTGAGGCATCTCATGTTGGAGTAATCATGAGTTCAAATGCTTCTTCATCTTTAGATTGGAACCAGTAACTCAGGAAAGAGTGGAACCATTGTACCAGTGTTGTTCCAACTCCCAACTGTAGGAATCCAGAAGGCGATCAGTATTAAATACTATTGAGAAAGCTGATAAGCCAAGAGAGCCATGGTCCCTCTATCCATGCTGTGATTAGGGTAATCCACAAGAGCAGGGGTGTCAAACTCATGGCCATCATGCGCTGGCCATGTCAACCCCCACTTTAGCGAAGGGGGGAAAAGTCAAGATATGTCACATGATGACAACATGACATCACGAGTTTGACACTCGTGCAGAGGAGCAGTTAATGTGATTTAACTCCAAGATCTTGGTCTTCAATGTGATTGAAAAAAAATCCAGGTGATCCACTTTATTCAGAATCCTTGATAGCTGCAGTTTCATCACATTCTCTCCAATCCTAAAAAAAGCTGAAAGATCTAAAGATGTTGGGTTTTAAGATGGCCTCTTCAGTCAGGTGTGTAATGATATTTAAGTAATTAATGAGCTGAACCTAACCCTTCCCGTCATTGGCTGCCCAAAGAAATGAAGGAAATCAAGGATCCAGCCTACAAGTGGATAACTCATGCAAAGAATCCATTCCACTTCTGAGTGCACAAGATCAAAGAATCCCAGGTCATCTCACAAGTAATCCCATTTACTACATTTTGTCCTGTTTGTGCAATAACTCCAAATATGAGTCATTTTATCCCCAATATATCTAGCAAATCACCTCAGACTGATGGATACATCCCTAATATGTGGATTAAATAAAACAGCATTGTTGGAAGATGTTCTGTCACTGCAATATGGGCAGAGAAATACTTTTTGCTGTGCTTATTGTCAGAATCTCAGCTCCAACCTGAGCTCAAAGGGCTAGATGTGGTCTTTGTCTTATACTGGCGCTCCAACTATTTTTCTGCTATACATCTGTTGTTATTCATTGGTAAATCTTAAAGCCCCACCAGGCTTTGATGTCATGATGAGGTTCCTTGAGGGCAGTCGATTTTAATGGTTTTCTGGCCACCTTCTGGAAGCCAAAAACTTGTGACACAGCTACCAGCCATTAAGAAAATTACCAAGTATTTATATCCTGAACACTGAGCAAATCCATGTAATATATACAGGTAGTTCTTGACTTATGACCACAATTGAGCTCTGCTGTTAAGAGAGACATTTGTTAAGTGAGTTTTGCCCCATTTTACAACCTTTCTTGTCACAGTTGTTAATTGAATCACTGCAGTTGATAAGTTAGTAACCCAGTTGTTAAGTGAATCTGGCTTCCCCATTGACTTTGTTGTCAGAAGGTTGCAAAAGGGGATCACATGATCTTGGGACACAGCAACAGTCATAAGTATGAACCAGTTGCCAAGCAACTGAATTTTGATCACATGATCATGGGACGCTGCAAAAGTCATATCTGTGAAAAACTGTAATAAATAAGTTTTTTCAGTGCTGATGTAACTTTGAATGGTCATTAACAACTGTTGCAAGTTGAGGACTGTGTAGCATGGACCATCTCATTCAATCCTTCATTCTTATGACCCAAAGCTAAATAGGCCAACATATACTAATTATCATCTCAGACTGATGGAAAGTGATCTGAAACTGGAAGTCACGGTCTGCCTCTGATCTCTCTCTCAGCACATAGATATCAAAGCCTCCCTAAAGGTAATCAGGAAAAATCCAGATAATAACATTATGATGTTACCTAGGACCTCAGAAAAAGATGCTGTTTGGCAACTGGTGGAAATACACCAGCAGAATCCATAGTTTGCCCCTTCAACAGAAGTTTTTTTTTTTTTTTTTAATTTGACTTATATGCCGCCCTTCTCCAGAGACTCAGGGCAGCTTACAATGCGTTAAGCAATAGCCTTCATACTTTTGTATATTTATACAAAGTTCAGATGAAGACATGTTTGGCAGTGGTGAAATCCATTTTTTTTTACTACCGGTTCTGTGGACATGGTTTGCTGGGTGTGGTATGGCTTGGTGGGCGTGGCAGGGGAAGGATACTGCAAAATCTCAATTCCCACCCCACTCCAGGGGAAGATTACTGCAAAATCCACATTCCTTCCCCACTCTTGGGAGAAGGATATTGCAAAATCTCCATTCCCACCCCACTCTGGTAGAGTGCCAGAGGTGGTATTTTACGGTTCTCTGAACTACTCAAAATTTCCACTACTCCAGAAAATTTCGAGAACCTGTCAGAACCTGCTGGATTTCACCCCTGATGTTTGGTCATCTGAGTAGCAGGGTCCCTGATCATATCAAGTGATTTATTACCACTTCCTTCCTGTCAGTTGCTCAGATGCTCAAGCTATTTTCATTTTTGGTTGGACTTCAGATAAAATCCTGTAACTCATTGAATCTTCCTGGTCCTTACATGTGCTGAAATAACATTTTTTGGGTTAAAATTCTAGCTAAGATTCTTATAATTTTGAGTGAATTTAACTAAATTTGTAATTTGGCCAAGAGCATTTGTCAGCATGTATTTTTCTGCCCTTTGAATAAGGAACTAGCAATTCATTTTTATATTTTAGTCTAGTATACTCATTACCTTCACGAGAATTGAACATGTCTAATATTCTGTATTTTTCCAGTATATATGGAATTTGTATTTATTTATTTATTTTTCCACTTTCCAATTTTCAACAGTATTTTGGTTGCTGTGTTCCATGCACTAAATGCATTATGTATCTTCTCTCTGCAAGAAAAAAAAAAGCCATATTAAAGTGAAGCAAATATTAACCCATTTCCCCCACGCAAAAAAAGGTAGCAATAATATCTCATGAAATTCTTTATAGGAGCTGATGACATGCACTCCTTGTCCTGGGATTTTTTAACTTTGACCTTCTTTGTGGCAGAGGTCTTTAGCCTTAGGAAATGTGGCTTATTTTAAAAACAAAGCTAATGTTTCATTCTGCCTTGTTCTATCAAATCAGACCTTTAATCTTAAACTTCAATTTAATACGATTATATTGTGATAAGACTCCTGCATTTCAGAAAAAAAATATTCTATATGCTTTATGTATCCCATCCATTCCAATATAGTTTGATGTTTAAAACGCTATGGCCTCAGGGGTAAAATGCTACCTGTTCGGACTGGTTCAGCCGAACTGGTAGCAATGTCGGTAGGTGGTTCGGAGAACCGGTAGCGATGGCAGCATGAGGCTCTGCCCGCCCATCCGGTTGTCATTACTTCCTGGTTTTAACCAGGAAGTAATCTGTTTTTTAACTTCTGCGCATGTGCAGAGGGTTTGTGCATGCACAGAGGGTCCGTGCGCGCATGTGACATGCGGCGTGTGCACTTCTGAAACGGTAGGGAAGGTAAGTAGATTTTACCCCTGTATGGCCTGCTACTTTCTCTTCTAACATTTGTAAAATCTATTTTTACTTAGTCTCCCTGTTTAACTGAAGAGCAAACCTGGCCAATTCCTTAACGAGGAGTGCCACCAGTGCCTGGTTAATCATGTGTTTTGTTGAACCATTTCATCTAATTTCATTTTACTTAGATTGTAAAATAGCTAAGTTCAGTTTAATAATGATAGCATATGTTGTATCAGGAGATTCTGAAAATTCATTTTTAAAAAACAAGCTAGGAAATAGGGCAGAACTGAATTTAGATTAAATGACAAGGAAACTCCAGTTCTGCAAATTAAAACTGCTGTCTTGATAGTTACTTGGTTTCTTTGAACTCCTCTGAACTTTAATTAGAATTTAATATGTGGAAAAAATGGGAGGGCAAAATCCTCCCTGAGCTCTGTTATGGCTTGCAGGAAATTATTTGCCTAAATAGTAAATAAATGCAAACAAGTTGAATAAAGGGAAATATGAACAGTCTCACCTGTTTTGCCTTATCAGTTCTTGGCATCCTCCAAAGTATAAAATGTTACTAATATCAAAAGGATTGTATCTGGCATTGCTGAACAATTACGAGGATGGTGGAAGATATGGATTATTTTGACGGTAACTGAAGGGACATGTCACTTCACTTATGGTCAAAATAATCCATATCTTTCATATCTTAGTTCAAAGATTCAAATTGCTACAGTTAACATCTCCCTTCTATGGTAATTTTTGGGAATCCCACAAATCTTGTATTTTTGCTTCAAGCAGAGATCTCATTTATTACATTTTAGCCTATTTTAACAGTTACATTATACTCTCTCACCTCAACCTACTTTTAAAGATTGTAATTGTGTGGGATACTGGACAAGGGAATTGTACAAATGTCAACTGGAAAAGTGGGATGTCAATTCCCCTCCCCCATTTTTGTATTTTTTCATATGGTGTATTTTATAAAAACAAAGGAACATAATAAACAATTACATAAAAAAGTAGAGACATAGTAATTAAGAATAAGACCTCAGTAAAAATAGTGGGAAGCTTTTACAATGCCTTTTTTGAGCTTCACACAAGGATGGACTTCAGTTGCTGATTATGGTTATTTTTTGCTTTTAAATGATTATTGTTTTATAGGATTTTGTATTGGTTCTAAATTTGTTTTTATTGAATTGTTTTTAACTGTCGTGAGCATCTAGATGCTGTGATGCTGTGATGGGCAGCAGTTAAAATTGAATAAATAAAAAAAAATAAACAAAGAGTTTACGATGTTCACAATATTTAACATTTATTATTTCATTCATTAATTTAAATGTCTACAACTAAAGTTGAGGGGACGCGGTGGCTCAGTGGCTAAGACGCTGAGCTTGTCGATCAGAAGGTCGGCAGTTCAGCGGTTCGAATCCTTAGCACCGCATAAGGGAGTAAGCTCCTGTTACTTGTCCCAGCTTCTGCCAATCTAGCAGTTCGAAAGCACGTAAAAAATGCAAGTAGAAAAATAGGGACCACCTTTGGTGGGAAGGTAACAGTGCTCTGTGTGCATTTGGCATTTAGCTATGCCGGCCACATGACCACGGAGACATCTTCAGACAGCGCTGGCTCTTTGGTTTAGAAACGGAGATGAGCACTAACCCTAGAGCCGGAAATGACTAGCACGCATGTGCGGGGAAACCTTTACCTTTAACTAAGGTCATTCTGTTGTCTTAGAAATAAATAGAAATGTCTATGAAACTGTAAGCATATCAATACTGATATATAACTATGTATTTATCACTGTCCTGAAGACAGACACACGTAACGATTTAAAAGGAACAAGGAAATAAAAATGATAGGAAAAGAAGTAAATACAATTTTGGGAAATTCATAATTTTAAATTTCCTCCTTTATTGCCAACTGATGATTACATTATCACATTTTTAAACAACTAAGTTAGAAATCTGACCAACAAACAAAAATATCAAGAAAAATTGAGCCTGGCTTTTTTAATTGGAAGACAAGTGAGTTTAGGTTTTATTCTCACATACAGTGCCTTGGTGGTTAGTATTATTTCTACATTATTATAAACAACTAGATTGTTTCTAGTTAATATTATTTCTATTATTTCTACTCTTTTAATTCTGTATAGTAGCCTGCATATTTTTGGTACAAATTAGAAACTTATTTGTAGCCAGAAATGTGTATCTGGTGTCTCTACAGAAGTTACAGACACTACAAATCCCAACAGCCTTTGCAGCATTAAGTGACATGAAGAAAAGAGTTGTAATTCCAGAAACATCTAGCAGCCCTCTCTGAATGACAAGTATTTTTTATTTTTTAGGTAGTTTAACCAGTATGAAGCTATGCTATTTTTCCACAAGAGGGTGCAGCATACCATCTTTACAAAAATACGATGAAAACAGCTATATGGCTGCCTTAATCATTTTTACCACAGGATGTCAGCCTAAGACAATTCATGCATTAAGCATATTTTGTGTGCGAAGGCTGAGGATTTTTTGGTTTAAGGATTCAGATCTTCACTTGCTCTGACAGTCGTGGCTCATCATGAAGAAAAAAAGAAATGCAGAGCTAGATGCTTATTGGGATTGACTGCACATTAGTTGTTTGCTCCAGGATAGAAACCTTTCTTGATCCAGGTTTTCCAATTGCATTGGAGGATTTCTTCTCTCTCCCCAAACTTCCTTTTGTAAAGTTCTAATTTGCACTATTTTTCCCCTCTGATTTTTCTTTGATTGCATGATTACATTTATAACATTAAAGTTGAACCATTATAAAATGATTGTCAGTAGTCATCTTAACATGCTCTAAAGGTATTAATGAAACACCAACATTAATAAATGGCCTGTGAAGCTGTTGGGATCTCTCTGCCATTTTCACTTAAACACTTTTTCCTCCATCCTTTCTCAAAAGAACAACATGACTTCTGCTACAAAATGTAGAGTCATAACCACATCTTGAATAGCCAAGCAGAATGAATGAATATATGAATGAGTGAAACTGGTCTATTTTAGATGGCAAGATTTTAATTTGCATTGGTTCTTTGTATCTTTGCTACTATATCTCCCACAACGTGGTTCTTTCGTTGTTCTTAATCTGGGCCTCTGCCTTTCTTTATTGGGTTTCAGGTTTTCAGAAGGATAATTGTGCTAATCCACTTTAAGAAACAGAACATTTTGACTCCTTTTGCTTTGATGGTTGTTCTTGGCACTGTAGCACAGCATAGTTGCTGGCTACTGCTTCTGCCTTTGCCATGTGGGATTGCAGTGAAGATTAAATAGTGCTGCGTAAGTACTTTGTGGAAGCACATTGAAAAATGTGCTTGTGGGCAAGGAGCTTCAAAAGATCTCAGCCATGCTAAAGAACCTTATAGCAAAGAGCCATACATCCTTACTTGATGAACACACACACACACACACACACACACAGTAATGAAAAATGGGTGCAGCCAATTAAGCTGCATTTTGTCTCTCCCTGGATGGTGCAAGTTAAAGTTCCATAGCAAAGGTCCAGCAGAATGAGTTGAAAAGCCACCCAAAAGGGCAGACCTCATTTATTGCTTTTGAAGTGAGTAGATGATGTACATGATTCTCTAAGAAGCAGTCAATAAATAAAACCAGAGTCTAAAATTGCTTAATTGCACCATATGACCATCACTATTTTGTTAAGGATAGAAACAGACTTCTTGCAATGCAGAATTCTTGGAACTCTTTATTGCTTGGTTGATTTATCAAATTTAGATGTCATGGATCTCACAGAGTGGTGTCCAATTAAAACGTAAAAACCCTATAAAATACAATCTCTCAAAAAGAGCCAGATAAAAACAAAAATAAAAGCTCGCTTCTTCATGTTACAGGAAAAAAAACAACAATCCACCTTTTTCATGTATGTGCATTTGGCAAAAAAAAAAAAAAGTGAAATGTTGCTTTGTTACAACAACTGAAATGTTGTGACATGCTTTACACATAACCTCATTTATGTTTTCCTTTGGACTCATCAAATTGCAGCCCTAACAACCAGCCAGAATGGCCTTTCATCTGCTTCGTTTGGAGGAGGCTTTGTTTGGAGAATAAAATATGTTAAAAGGTAAAGGGAAGGTCTTCAAGTCACCCAGTGTTGCATGCTGCTCAGTGAGGCCCATGGCAGAACCAAATCTTCAAACTCCTATGAAAGGCCAGGGGGAAAAGTATTATAGAGAGTGAGAGCCATGGCAGAGAAGGCCATCATCTTGGACCTCTTGCTCCCTATCAACAATGATTGGGACCAGGCTTGGAGGAAGGAGGTGAACCAGCCCAAATCGATGCCCCCCACCATCCTTAAGCTGGTCTAAAAGGATGCTATGACCAATGGTATTGAAAGCAGTTAACCATAATTCTGTTCATGTGTACTTTGTGTGATCAAAACAGCTTAAATTAAATAAGGTTATATCAGGTAGCTTCATAATTATTGTAGCAAAGACATCAATAGGCCTCTGCAGAATGAGATATACAGTATACAGATCTTCAAGTCATAGATTAGATAGTTGAGTTGAATAGAACAGTCTAGTACCATGATGGTAAACCTATGGCACGCATACCGGAAGTGGCACGCAGAGCTATCTCTCCGGGCATGCCAGCCATCACCTTTTGCTCTTCCGGGTTCCAGTGCACACATGTGCGCCGGTCGGCTGGTCTCCACGCAGGGGAAGTGCCGGAAACTGGAAGAGCAGCTCCCTGGCACATGTGTGCATGCTGGAAAGCTGAGTTTCTGGTTTTCGAAATGTGCATGCATGCCATCCAGCTGGTCTTTGTGCATGCATGTGCACCAGAAACTGGAAAACCAGTTGACCGACACGCATACACACTCCAGAAACCGGAAGCTCAGCTTCCCGGCGCACACATGCACACTGGGGAACTGCTCTTCCAGTTTCTGGCTCTCCTTTGCGCGCGCGCCGGGGAGCTGCTCTTCCAATTTTTGGTGCTCCCACATGTGTGCGCGCTCCCATTTCGGCACTTGGTGCCAAAAAGGTTCACCAACACTGGTCTAGTAGATGCTGTCTGAAGCATACTTCAAGGAATTCATAAGGTTTGAGTAACCTTAAAACTGTTTAAGCAGGGATGATGCTTACATTATCTCTCATTTGTAAAACAAGAATAAAAATGAGCTTGACATGAGAACTGTTTATGGACATTCTCTTCTTGCTTGTTCTTGATGTTGTTTTTTAGAGAATTGAATTTCTCATCATGGGTGGAAAAACACAGTTTGTGCAGCCCTGCAAACAGCCTGGTAAAATTAAGGATGCATAAATGAAATATTAGAATATTAGAAAGCCAGTTTGTTGCAGTGGTTAAGGCATCAGGCTAGAAACTGGGAGAGTGTTTATTTCTGCTTAGGCAGAAAGCCTATTGGGTGATCTTGGCCCAGCCAAACTCTCTCAGCCCTGGAAGGCAATGGCAAACCCCTTCTCCAAAAATGTGTAGGGACTAACCAGGAGTCAAAAACCAACTGAAAGGCATAAAATAAATAAAGAAAAAGTATTATATCAAATACTCTTTCTTCATGAAAAGACAACTCATAGCACCAAGCAGTATCACCCTCTTGTATCTTAGTTTTAGCAGTATTTCCTGGGAGCAACATAAAAGTGTACTAAGTTGTAGCTGTCAGAACAGATCCTGTAAGAAATGGTTAGCTGCAAAGATTTTGAAAATTAATCCATTCTCATTCATTATTAAAAGCTAAGAGGTCAGTACTAAGTATACTGTACTAAGTACTAAACTGTATAAACAACTTTCATAATATGAGTTCATAATATGCTAAAGAAAGAGAGATAAATGCCCCAGAAAAGGTATGATCTGGATAACATCTGTCTTCATGATATATCCATTTATATATTAGGTTTGTCAACTCAATAGCAATCGTTCCTATGTTCTCTCTTTCTCTTTCTTTCTCTTTCTCTTTCTGTCTCTCTCTCTTTCCCTACCTCCCTCTCTCCCTCCCTCCCGCCCTCCCTCTCTCTCTTGACTTTGAGCAAACATCTATCTATACTGAGTGGATCCATTGCTCTCTGATTGATTGCAGTCTGCAGTTTGGTACCTATTTATAGACCTTAATAGAAGCATTCTCTTCTTTTATGAGCCATGGTGGTGCAGTGGTTAGAATGCAGTAGTGTGGGCTACTTTTGCTACCTGCCGGCTGCTTGCAATTTGTCAGTTCAAATCTCACCAACTCAAGGTTGACTCAGCCTTCCATCCTTCCGAGGTCAGTTAAATGAAGACCCAGATTGTTGGGGGCAATATGCTGACTCTGTAAACCGCTTAAAGAGGGCTGCAAAGCACTGTGAAGCGGTATATAAGTCTAAGTGCTATTGCTGTTGCTTTCAGCAGAATAATTCTATTCCTTAGACATGCGAGCAGCAAAGTGGTGTAAGGAAGGGAGAAAATGGGCAGAACTTGGGATGATGAATGGAAGAGTAACTGGTATTAAATGGAAAGGGACCATTTAATAATTACATGCTCATGGAAGATGGTTGAAAGATATTCCAGAATCAATTCCTGACTTTTCTAATTAGTATTCTTTTCCGGAAACCTAGGAGTTCCTACCCATTGATCTGTGGGGTTGACTGCCTCATGTTAGCTATGCTGTTGGTACCATAAATTCACTTTGCCAAACAGCATGATTATTAATGAGAGAAGCTTGGAGATAGTCTCCTACAAGTGACTCCTTTTGTGTTGCAAATTATTAGCATGAATAAGATGCAAAGGGTATTCACTGCACAGTGTTGTTTAAAACAGATCATTACTAATTTTAATAATTTATACCGATGCTTGCTAAATAATAATTTGGTGGACAGCATCAAGAACTGATTACACAAAGTTCCATTTGTACTGAAAACTTTTGTTTTCTTGAAATGGATATTTGATATTTTTAGCTAGGAGAACATGAATAATCAATATTTCCTTTTTAGAAGCTACTGTGAGGCTGCAGCAAAGTGGGCAGCCATTGTTTCTTAATTTTACAGGTTTTGAAGTCCTCTCAAGTCATTCCTGCAAAAAGGCCTATGCTGTGGAGTTGGTAAAGAGCCGTTTACAAACTATCATCCCAGTGGATTTCACTGCATTTATTCCCATACCCAATAATCATAATTCTTTTGCCACTTTGCATGCAGAGTTCTCAACGAATAGTCTCGATTCTTCCTTGCAAGTCAGGCTATGCTTTCCTTTATATGTGTATATATTTTTTCTTTTATGAGTCGAAGTTTGCTGACTCCTCTCTTTTGTGAATGCTAATGTGCTGTTTGCCCACATATGCATCAGCACTCACATTCAATATGATAGGCAATGATTTGTGCCCTATTCAGCATTAGTGGTTTGCTTCCAACCAGCATATTATAATTTTTGAGTTCCTATTCTTTTGTATGAAGTGAAAATAACAACAATAACAAAAACAACAACAACACTAAAGTCATTTATCTAAAGGGATTGATTAGATTTGGCAAGTCCACTGACATTGTGCCAAGTGTTCTGTTGGTTTTAATTTAAGATTAACTGGTGGCAATAAACTATATTAATGGGGTGGGCATGGTTATTCATCTCTAATATATTATCACCATTTAATTGCTTTTGATGCAAGCATTACTATTCATAGGGAGGTACTGCTTCTCAGCTGTCATATGACATTGGATGGCAAAAATACCCAGTTGTTTTTCTGACATTAAAAATGGATGGCATTTATAGCAATTATTCTAAAGTTGCTCACTCAGCTTACAATGAATTCAGAATAAATATGAGCAAGGCTTGGTGGAGTGTTCTATCCTTTAGTCTCAGTTGTCATAGTGAATACACACACACACATATTTGGGAAGGATAGCTGGCATTAGGAATTACTCACCATATCCTACGCCAAATAAATAAGTAATAGAAAATGAACACCATCGAGTGTATAGGCACAATATGATAAAAACAAAAATTAAGATAGTTGCTATGATAAAAAACAACAGGGGAGCTTTGATAACTTCAGTGTGGTCGTCATCTTAATTTTTTTCTTTATTATATCCAGTGGAGAGCCCTGATTGAGAGTTATCTTATATCTAAATGTATTAATATTTTAAAGTTTCCAAAATTTCTGCAGTACAATCCTTGCTTTGCTCTTCATAAAACCAACATAGTGGGGTAGAATGTTATAGCTTTTATTTCATGCAGAAGAATTTTGGGAATGGGAGAGTGTATAGGTTTCAATTTCTCATGCTTTCTCACTTTTCCATGAATTAATTCAATTATTCCATCGTTGCTCCAGTTTGAGATGTGCTTTAGGAACATGTAATCCATTTCGAGTATCTTTAAGTGTGCATATGCATTTTTGTTCTCTGATATGCATTTTTGCAGTAATATGTTTCTATTTTCTCCATCTTTTTCTGTCTGTTTTTTTTACAACCGAACTGGAGATTTTTAAAGAATTTGAACTGTATTAGAAACTTTAGAAAAATGTAACTAACAAACAGATTTCACAGAATTATGTTTGGTTTGTGGATTGAGTCTATTCATAAATCCAAAATTAGAAAAGGCTACATTTGGATGTGAAGTAAATGAATTTCTCTTCTATCCTTATCTTGAATTTGTAGTTCCAATATTTCTTAAGGAGAGCAGGATGGAAAGATTGTGCTAAATAATTAATGCTGTCTAATTTTAAGCTGCCAACATTGGTATTCAAAGAATTCTTTCCATGACTGTCAGCCCTCTAGCACAGTGTTTCTCAGCCTTGGCAAGTTTAAGATGCGTGGACTTATTTATTTATTTATATTTATTTATTTTATTCATTTAATTTGTCAACAAGTACAAGGAAACAGTATCAGTATAAACGTAAACATGGACACATGAAAAATGGTACAAATAAATGGATGTAACTAAGCAAATCATAGCCATAAACACATAAAATGAGTACATATAAATGGGGACCATAGGACAGGGATGGTAGGCACGCTGGTGCGCTTATGAACGCTCCCTTTATTGACCTAAGAAATGTGCAAGGTCCACAGTAGACAGTTTAAGGTAAAAGGTATGGGGATTAGAGAAACTAATAAGAGGATCAGGCAGAGTATTCCAGTCATTTACTACTCTATTGCTGAAGTTGTATTTTCTACAATCAAGATTAGAGCAGATTACATTAGTTTGAATCTATTGATAGCCCTTGTGTTATTGCGTTTGAAGTTAAAGTAGTCATTAAAGTAGTCATAAAGTTAAAGTAGACAACAGGTAGCCTACTACATTAAAGTAGTAGCCAGGTTAATGTCCAGGTAGGACATTAACAGGTAGGACATTATGGTGGATAATCTTCTGTACTAAACTTAGGTCGTAACGTAGACAGTGTAGTTCAAGGTTATCCAGGCCTAAAATTTCAAGCTTGGTGGTATTGTGAGCTGAGGAGTTGAGTACTTCAACTCATGCTGGCTGGGGAATCCTGGGGATTGAAGCAACACATATCTTAAAATTGCCAAGGTTGAGAAACACTGATCTAGATCTTTGTAGCAAATTAAAGAAATCTTTTTTTAAAAAAAAAAAATGACAGAGATGGGAATGAGCAGGGAATCCATCGATACCATCCTAAACTGCCTTGACATACAAGTAGTTGCAGTAGAAAAGAGTTGTTACTGTTGTGACTTCCTGAGTCATTAAAACACACCAGTAGTCCCAAAAACCTCTTTTATTGCAACAGCTGTGAATTACATTCATTCAAAAGCTGAGTCTCAATTAGTTGCAAAAAGTCCTTCGGGAGAAGTCCTTTGGGATAATCACCAACCTTTATCTCCCTTGGCAGACCTACTTGTCAAAGCCACACGAAGTCCAGAATCAAACAGAGATGCTGACTGGGAACAGAATTAACAACGTTGCTTTCCTGCAAAGTGCCCACATGCCTTTGCTCCTCTTTTAAGCCTTGTGGGAGGGGCCAATCATCTCCAGACCTTACTCCCGAGTTGTCTCTTTTGTTTTAACTATTCTTGCCTTCTGGCAGCTCTGTGCATGTGCGCACTAGGAACAGCCTCCTCCTTTTCCTCTGCCTCTCTGATGTCTGACTCTGGAGCCTCCAGAGTCCGTGCATAACTCCAAGATGGCCCTGGCCCAATGTCTGCCTCCGAAGCAGAGCCCTCGTCCGAGCCTTCCCCAGACTCCAGAACTGGTCCATGTTCCTCCCCAGCCTCCTCACTGTCCGACTCTGCTGCCAGCTCTGCAGGCTGCTGGCAGACCACAACAGTTACTCTAAGATACTCCTAGCTACCGTGTGAATAGAAATAACTCACCATGAAAGATGAAGATAGAGTTAAGTTGGGCTCCTGTTGACTGTACATTTGTCATTGTCTTCTTTCAGGGTGTTTTTCAACTTTTGAATCTAGCATATCACCTTGGCTTTTTGTACGTGTATCTCACATCCATGACTAATCCGGCCTACATTTGGTCAGCTTCCAAGGCTAGAAGCTGTTGAAAGGTCTGCCTGTTTTGAAGGGGCTTTGGGTGGTGAGCTTATGTTTTTTTTCTTTTTCTTTCTTTGGTTTGGTTGTTTCTACAAATTCACAAGTTAAATGGTGAAGAGCTCAGCTATTTGGCAAATTCACTGATAACAAGGTGAAGGGAAGTAGTACTCCTTCCCCCCCCCCCCACAGGCAACATCTAAGAAGCTGGAGTTCAAGAATGGATTGAAATCTAGATAGCAAGTTTGTTTATTTGTATTTATATAGGACTTAAGTTCTTAAGCCAGCTTCATTTTTATCTAGCTTGTGCTCGGGAATATAGCAAATTGAGGTTATGATGTAGAAAAAAGCCTCTGCCTACGGGTTTTTAAATAAAATATCCCAGTGAAAATGACTTCTCTTTATGTTTTTTTTTTCCTATAAAAAGAAAAAACATTTAAAAAGCAGAAGTGGGATGAAAAAGTGACAGTTGTGCTCAAATGACTGCAAAGATTTTAACCAAAGGCCATTGCATGGCAGAGCCTGAACTCTGGGATGTTGGCACATAGAGTTAAATATATGGATGGAATGAGGGCATGGCTCCTTATGTGTGTGTCAGAAGAACACCTCACAATTGTCTTTGGTCACCTGCCTTGCAGTGTTTCACCTTAAAAACTTCTCTGAGCAAAGTAGCCCTAAAACAGCAAAAGCAATAACAGAAAAGAAAAATAAAAAGACAGACTTTCTCCCTTTACTTCAAGTAAAGGGATATTTTTAATTGTTTCTGAACTGAATTAGTTACTATTATTTATTAAGAATAGTTATTAGGAGCGGCATGGTGACCTAGAGGTGAAGACACTTGCCTCCCACTTGAAAGGTTGAGAGTTCAATCCTAGGCAGTGGCACATGTAGAGAAAATATCTGCTGCGAACTCCATATAGGCACATGGAAGGGCATCCGGCCAGTAAACGCTTGGCTCCTTTCAGTCGCCGTGTTTTCACCCCAAATAAAGAGATTAAAGGAGCCTGAGTGGCATAAGAGGCTAATGCCTCCTACTAAGGCAGCATTTAACATCCAGCTGCCTGCAATTACTGCGAGTTCAATTCTCACCAGGCTCAAGGTTGATTCAGCCTTCCATCCTTTCTAAGGTGGGTAAAATGAGGACCCGGTTTGTGGGGGCAATAAGCTGACTTTGTATAAAAAATATATAAAAGTATGAAGGCTATTGCTTAACGCATTGTAAGCCGTCCTGAGTCTCCGGAGAAGGGCGGCATATAAAAATAAATTAAAAAAAATAAAATAAAATAAAGGGCCACAAAAAGAAAAAAAAATACTAATAATAGTTACCATTATTCCTGAATGAATCCTAACATTGCTTTTCCCTTTTTGAAACTTAAAATGTCACGTTTGTATTTAAGGAATCATTTGTATTTTTAAAAAATGTCTTATATAAAATATAAAAAAGAAAAATACTAAGATTTTATAAATACGTTTCTAGCTTGCCCGCTCGATTAGGTTTTCCTAATACAGTATTTTGAAGCATAGGGGAAATGCTTCAGTGAATGTTTAAGTTGACATTACCTCAATATGCTGATCAGAATCTGTCAAAAATTGTAATAATATTCTAACCAGCTGATGCAGCAATCAGTCAAGGATTGTTAACAAGGCCAATGGGCTAATCTCTTGGGCTGTTTAAGCATTCAGAAAACTGACTAGTATAAAGTGCTGAAGCAATGAATCCCTTTCAGGTTTACACTTTAGTTTCTGTGGGAGGTGGAGGGGACCATCTGATCATTTACCATTCCAAAATGATACTATAGAAGAAATTCTTTCAAAGCTGGAGAGAATTCTAAGGGCTGATGTTTTATTTTTCTATATGTATCCTTATCATTATTGAGTCAGCTTTTGAACATGAATATTTTCAAACCACAAGAGCGTTGCCCTAGCTCAGCTCCAGCGTGCATGCATGCGCCAGCCAGGTAATTCTCAGGCCTTCTGGGCCCACCAGAATTCAGGAAACGGGCCGTTTCTGGCCTCCAGAGGGCCTCCGGGGGGGGGGAGCTTTTTTCACCCTCCCCAGGCTCTTAGAAAGCCTCTGGAGCCTGTGGAGGGCAAAAAATGGGCCTTCAGGTCCCACTGGAAGTCAGGAAACAGGCCATTTCTGGCCTCTAGGAGGTGGGGATGGGGAAGAATGTTTTTGCCCTCCCCAGGCTCCAAGAAAGAGTGAAAAATGGGCCTACCGGGCCACCGGGCCACCACATGCCAAAAGAGGGGGGAGGGTTTATAATGTTTTTTTTTATTGAAAAAGTTTTTCAAATACAGATTTTTCCCCCTTTTTCCCCCCTCCTCCCTAACCCCCCCTCATCCTCCCCTCCCCCCATGGCTTCTCCAAAATAAAATCATTGATATCAAATTAAATAATACTTTACCATCTTTTTACACCACCCCCCACATGCTAACCATTTCTTTCTAACATTGTTATTATATCCCCACTATACTATACATTTCAAAGCAACCTTCAGCTATAAAACTATATAATAAATCCTAATTTGGCATTTATTCAACTCATAATCTACCCATTTCCTCCACCCCCATACATATATCTCTTAATTCAAATCTTTTACGTATATTAATATCTGAACCTAAGATCCATTTTCCTAAACTAAACAATCAGTAACCTAACCTATCTCCACCCATTTTCCTACAGGTCTACCATACATAATATTTTAATATCTTTGTTCTTCTGCCCATACCACACCACCAATAAAAGATATTTCCATATATAAATAAAATCCTCAAATGACTTTAAGTTTGTAATCCATATGATATCTTCTGTAATGTCTTCCAACTGGATTATTAATTCCATCGCCCATGTTAGGGTAACATCAAGTTCTAGTTCCAACAGTATATTCAGTATCTTCAATTACCATCTGCCCCCATCAATAATAAGTGTTTTCGTATATAAAAAACCACCCGAGTGACTTTATATTTATATTCCATATAGTATCTTCAGTAGTGTCTTTCATCTAGATTATTAATTCCAACCACCATGTTAGGGTAACAATCAAATCTTCTGCATGCCCCAATCCCATAGTTCTCGTGCCTTATAGCTCAACATATACGTAATTGATTTTTCAAAGAGTCCAAAATAGAAAGTTCCAATCCACTCAGTTAGAGGCCATCTTTCACATCCCAAAAACACAGCACTGCAGAGATCTGTTATTCTTCTCAAAATAGTATAAGTCAATAATTTGCCTCAATTATATTTTCATGTATCAGCCGTCTATAAATCCCGCTTATTATATTTAATAGTCTCTTAAGTAACTGGCATTAGACTGTTGTTTAGTCTAAAATTTTTTAGTTTTGTAGAACCTGCTTCTTCTTTTATTAACTTTTTGTGGTTTAGATCTCCATCCTGGTTGCCTTTCTAGGACTTGTATATCAGCTGATTGATTTCCATGCTGGTCTGTAACTTGATAAGACATCACATTAAAATCCAAAGCCGCCTCTCTTGTATTTATAGGTAGTCCAGCTATAACCTCTGAAGGAGAATCCAAAAGCGGCTCGTCCAAAAGGGCCTCTGTAACTTGTTGTTTTTCCATTACCTCCATCTCCATCTGTTTAACCTGGGTTTCAATCTCTTGTTCATTTTGCTTTTCTTTATTCCCCTCCTGTGTTCCTAACACTGATGGCATACATGGAGATGTTGAATCCATTTTAAGAACCTTGTAGGAAAATTCTTCCACTTTTTCAACAGTATTTAGTTGATATCTTTCTCCTTGGTATCTCAATATTATACCAACTGGAGCATCCCACCTAAATGGGATGTTTTGTTTTGTCACCAAAAATCCAAATTCCTTTCTATCTTTTGACATCTTAGACGGCAGCTCTTTATATATCCAAATCTTCCTTCCATTCATTTCTAGAGTGGAGTTAAAAGACTTTTGCACAATATCATTTCTTATTCATTTATCAATAAAGTAAATCACCACATCTCTAGGCAACTGCCTTTGCTTTGCAACCCAAGAATTTACTCTGTAGGCCTTATCAATCTTACAGGATGCCTCTCCAGGACTAACCTTTAAAATCACAGCCAGAACTTCAGCAGACATCTTTCTCAAATCATCTCTGTTATTTTCCTGTATTCCCCTCATTCTGACCGCAAATTCCATGGACCTATATTGCATCATTGTGACTTCTTTTTCAATCCTTTGTTTTATATTATCTGCATTGTAAGTCTTCTGGTCAGCTTCCTTTATTTTAGACTTTACTTCTGAGCTATTTTCTTGAATATTGATCAAATCATTTTCAATTATTTGTATTTTATTATCCAGATTATGAATTTTATAATCAGCTTCCTTCATTTTAGACTCTATTTCTAAGTTGGTATCTTTATCCAGCTTTATAACTATTTCTGAAAAGCTTTTCAAAGCTGTTACAATCTGTTGTTTCAGATTATTATACTTTTGTTGTACCAACTCTTTAATTTCCTGCTTGAATTTTTCAAGATTCTGGTTCACAATCTCATCATGTCTTGCCATCTCCTCCAAAACAAATTACTTTAGGTCTTTAAAGCCATTCTTCTGAGTCTGCAAGCTCAAAACTTGCTCATATGATTTGTAAATGGGGGAACCCCCCCCTCCCTGCAGCTTGGCTGTCTGGCTTTGTCAGTTTTAACGCCATCCTGCCACACAAACAAACTCTTTTTTAAAAAAAAAACTTTTCTCCAAAGATATCAATATCAAGCCTCTAAGAAGGAAGAAACATGAAATAGAAATTTTTCTCTTCAGTTCTAGCCAGCGCTATTGTTTCAGATACTTTGTAACGTATTAGACTATTCAAATGGAAGGACTTTCGCTTTCAGCTTTCTTCTTCTCAAGCCTCAGCCAGTCGCTATTTTAAACTTTCTTTCTTCGCTTATAAAATCACTCATAGAATTGTTAGAAATACTTGCAATTTAGGATCCCAAATCCGGATTTCATCCTTTTTGCTCAGGCAATCTGTTAGATTTCGTTGATTGGATTGGTCCCATCGCCTGGCTCTGCAAAAGGCAGAGTTCCCCCGACGCCCAGAGCAGCGGTGAGCCGGATAGGGAGCCACATTCTGCTTCCCCCCGAAGAGTAAAAAAAAACTCTGGGGAGTTCGCAGAGGGCTCTACCTGTGCTCGCCGGCTCTATCTCACGTCTCCTCAAGGAGACGGAGTTTTTCGAGCCGTCTCTCAGCTGTAGAGACGGCTCTTTACGGGCGACAAGGCTGGCGGTCTCGAAAGACCATCTGGCGGCGACAGAAGCCAAACCGGAAGCCAAGGGTTTATAATGTTTTGTTAGAAAGAGATTCAGAAAATGAATTGGTTAAAGATTGTATGATAAAATGGGCACAAAATTTTGGAGAACCAGTTATGATGGAAACCTGGGAAAAAAATATGGGTTCAGAATGTTAAATTCACACAGTCACAGAATTTGAGGGAAAATTTTTATAAAATGTTTTATAGGTGGCATTTACATCCTAAGAAATTGTCATACATGTATCCTAATGTTCAACCGAAATGTTGGAGATGTGATTGCTTAGATGCTACATATTATCATATATGGTAGACATGCAAGAAAGCAAAGGCTTTTTGGATAAAAATTTGGTGGGTTATGCAAAATGTTTTGAAGAAAAAAATTCAATTTTCTCCTCAATTGTTTTTACTGGGTATAGTTAAGGGCTTTTCAGTGGGTGAAACAAAATTGATATTGTATATGGTGACAGCAGCTAGGTAACTGATTGGTCAATATTGGAAAAGGGATGATATGCCTACAATTCAAGAATGGACTTTGAAGATGGCCAGTTTTGCAGAAATGGCGAAGATATCAGCATATTTAAAAGACCGGACTCAGGAGACTTATGCATGGGAGTGGAAGAAATGGATAGATTATGTGCAGAATAAATATCAAACTAGGAAGTATCAGATAGCTTTTAGCTGAATGTTGTGTAGAAATGTATAGTGCACAGGGGGGAGAATAGAGGGGTGGTAAAGTATGATATAATATAATGTGGATGGATTTCACCTTAGAGAAGTCATGGGAAGAGGGGAGGGTTTGGGGGGGTTAGGGAGGGATGGGGGGAAGTGGGGAAAAATTGATATTTGTAAAACTTTTTCAATAAAAAAAAAGAGGGGGAGCACTTGGGGGGGAGCGCATTGAATTATGGGAGTTGGCACACACATACATGACCTCCCCGTGCTTCCCCAGCTTTTGCGACAGCAAAAAGGTTAGCCATCACTGGCCTACAGTCTTGCTTACTTTTCACACTTCAATCAAATCTTAAAGGAAAAATCATGAAGGAATTCTTTCCATAGAACATTTCAGCAGTGGCTCTATAAATGTAAAGCAAACAATGTTTGGATAACTTTGTCCATCCAAATTCTCTGCACAAAAATCAGACTGATAATTTGAAAACTTGTGCTCAGCTTTATTTTTTTTTTGTTGCTGTGCTTTTTTTTTAAACCTTTATTTATTTAAGAAATCAAAATTTAAAAGGAAAAAGAAGCAATAGTCAATGCAACAAGCATGTAAGTTATATTTATAAGCTTTTATACAGCATAATTTTATTGCCATGTTAATGATTTTACTGATTTTCATTGCCTTGGGTATACTTGTAGAAAATGAGTTGTAAAAATTTATAAACTCTAACTTTATTTTGTTCAAAATAAAAAGTATTAAAAATAAAGCTTCTTCAGCTCTTACTGGATTATATTCCTTATAGTCAGCCAGTCATTTGCATTCTTTTAGAGAATTGTTGAAGCCACTTGGAGGTTTTTCTGTGTTCTTAGGGTCATCCGAGTAGTGCAAATGGGCATGGAGCCTTCTTGGCACTGTGTTGTAGAGCTGTGTTTTCTGCAAGATGTTTTCTGCCCTGTGTCCCTTCACTGTTGAGTAAAGGAAGCCTATTGGAGATGAGTCTGTGTTGTCTGCATCGCAAATGGTTCCTGTAGTCTGCAATTGTCATGGAAATCCATTCATAGTCCCATACCATTCAAAGGTTCAAATCCCAAAATGCATAGCTGTTGTGGCCCGTCAGCGGCCTGTGCAGATTGTAGCTGATTCTGACAACGAGGAGGCTGGTGTGGTGCTGCGCCAGCAGCCTGTGCAGCTGGCACTTGAGTCAGACAATGAGGAACCTGGAGAAGATGTGGTGCCAGAGGCAGAGACTCAGCCAGGGCCAGAAGCTCCTTTAAGTGAAGAGGACAAAGAGGAGGAGCTTCTTCTCGATACACTGGCACGCAGAGCTGCCAAAAGGCAGGAGTGGCTCCTCATGAAGAGGTCTCCTTGAGAGTAAGGCTTGGAGATAATTGGCTACTCCCTTAGACTATTTAAGGAGGAACGCCAACTGAAGCAAATTGTAGGGAACAACTTTAGTTCACTCTCTTTCGCATCTGGATTCTCTGCAAATTGTTTCTGGACTTCCTGCCAACCATTGTAAGATTGTGATTACTTTATCTTTGGTTTCTTGTAGGCTGTTAAGAAAGTTTATTAACTGCCTTTGTTTGAAAAAGACTGAGTTATTTTAGTAAATTAAGTTTTGTACAGACTTTGTGTGTGCTGCATTCTTTGGGGTCCGTAGCTGGGGCAGAACAATAGCTAAATGTCTATGGAGATTCTTGGTCATCCAGGTCATGGTTGTCCCAAAGGTACTTTTTCAAAAGACAACTGGACTTTTTGTTTTCCTTTGAAGACATTTCACTTCTCATCCAAGAAGCTTCTTCAACTCTGACTGTATGGTGGGCAATGGAAAGATTTATATTCTTTGCAGACAGCTGGCCATTTGCATTCTTTTAGAGAATCGTTGAAGCCACTTGGAGGTTTGTCTGTGTCTTCAGGGTCACCCGAGTAGTGCAAATAGGCTTGGAGCCTTCTTAGAACTGCTGAAGTACTGTCTTGTGGAGCTGTGCTTTCTGCAGGATGTTTTCTGCCCTGTGTCCCTTCACTGTTGAACACAGGCACAGGCTGAAAAGTCCAGAAAGTCCAGTTGCCTCTTGAAAAAGCACCTTTTGGACAACCATGACCTGGATGACCGAGAATCTCCATACACATATTAAAAATAAACTGATATGGAAGGTTTTATGTCTAGTGGCATCTTCAGTCTGGCTCAGCAACTGACATAGAACTATTAACTGCCGCTATTGGTAGGAGTCTAAATTGCAATTTCTCAAGATTCACTGTTGAAATGTTTTCCCCATTGAAACAAATTTTATAACGTTTTGGCATTTCTGGAAGTCTAGGAGTTATGTGACAGGTTTTTTCTATTAAAAGTGAGGCCAAGGAGTACAGGTAATCCTTGATTTACAACAGTTCATTTAGTGACCATTCAAAGTTACAACAGCCCTGAAAAAGGTGACTTATGGCCGTTTTTCACACCATAGTATCCCTATGGTCACATATTTCACATTCAGGTGCTTGGCGACTGATTCATATTTATGATCTTCACAGTGTCCCAAGTCATGTGATAATCTTTTATGACCTTCGGACAAGCAAAGTCAACAGAGAAGCCAGATTTACACTGATCGAAGAAAGCGTATATTTAAAATATCAACTATTAAGTAGTTTGAGAAGAGAAAAATATTAAGTTGTTTAGCCATGGCAACATTTAAGATAGAGGTAGGGAGCGCTTATCTTTTTAACATTTTGTTTGGCGGAGTGAACCAGATTACTGTTAACTTCAGAGGAACAGAAAGAAGTACTTTCCCGAATCACAGCCTATCTTTCATCCTATGACTTTCCTTGAACTTCCTTCAGCTCTGCAGAAGGTTTATGGCTTTATTTTGTTCTAGTGATACAGCTTAATGGAGGTGAGTGCTATGAAACTATACCTGAATTTGCAAGAGTGAATTGCCCAGACAAGAGAGGAATGCCCCAGACAAAAACTGTCTGAATATCTAGTGTGAACTTGAAACCTTTGGCATAGCAGACATTTCAATTTAGTAAATAAGAGCTTCTTTTCAAACCCTCTGGTGGCAACTCCATTTTCTACACTTTTGCAAAGAGTTTACTCCTGCCATATCTAGGTTAAGCTAAAATAACTAAAACCTGGTGGTATCTTTGAAAATGATGACGCAAAGCTAATGCTAGCTCACAGTATATTTTCAAAAGCTTTTAAATGAAGGGAATGAAGACTAAAGGGATGTTAGAAAAGTTTTTAGTTTAGGTTGTAGAGGTCAATAAGATCTTGGAATGTCCCAGCAGCTACAATTAAGCCAGATTTCTTTTATCAAGAAAAACTTTGTTTATTTAAAATCAATAAACTATTTACATTTTAAATCACAGAACATTGTATCTTGGTCTTTATTTATTTCTGAGGTAAATGTGCCTAGAGCATAATCCCTTCTTCTCTCTTTTCTCCTCTGTGTCTCCTCTGTGTCTCCCCATGTGTCTCCCCTGTGTCGCCCAATGTATGTGTGGGTAAAGGGATCGTATTTATAGAGTGGCTAAGCCACTCCCCCTTCAGTCCCTTAGACAAAATGGAGGGAAAGTATAAACACAAAACCATCCTTCCAGTATAGACAGTGTGGTTCAGTGGCACTGTTTTAGATAATTATCTGACAAGGGATTTCAATAAACCTTCAGTCAGGATCCCCAAATTCAGAATTCTCTTTATTTTATAGTTTTACTTCTTTCCCTTAACGAGAAAGCCTAAGACCTAGAAGATCTATTTCGCCTTCCATTTGTAAAAGTACAAACAAAGAAATATATCGTTTCAGGTTAATAATCAACACAGGAAATAAGGAAGATAACCCCAAGTTTAAAATTCTGTTCTCTGTTCTTACTCCCAAGGTTTAGACATGTCAGCAGTGAGCTATACAGGTAGTCCTTGATTTATGACCACAGTTGATCTCAGAATTTATGTTGATAAGTGAGAAATTTATTAAGTGACTTTTGCCCCACTTAACAATTTTTCTTGCCAAATTTGTTAAGTGAATCACTGCAGTTGTTAAATTAGCAACACGGTTGTTAAGTGAGCCAGACTGAAGATGCCACTAGGCATAAAACCTTCCATAACAGATGTAAAACAATTGTTTGAAATTTTAATCGGTAAGAATTATGATCCAGGATGTCTGCAGAAAATTGTAGCAATTTTCTGTTTCAGTTCATCATGAGAATAATTCAGATCATACCTAGCCACCAGGTATAAGAGCATGTCATTTGTTTAAGCTTCACAATGACAAAAAGTGATTTACCATTGAACAAATGAGAGATAAGTGGGACACTTGTAAGATTCTTATATACCTCTTGATGCATGATTAACGTTTGTTGATTGCAGTACATAGGGACTTTTTATGTCTAGAATGTGGATAGTTAGATACATAGATAGATATTACAAATCAAAAGTTGTTAAAAGATATCAATAGTTTATTTTCAAAAGACATGTTGAAAGACTGATGCTGAATGAAATTGATAAAAATTAACTCAATATTTTATTTAGAGGGCACAGCAAGGGACTGCTACAGATGAACTCCAGGTCCCTCCACCAGCAGATGTTGTTAGATTGACTCCTCATAATTTTTATCTTTTTCTAATACTTTTGAGGATGGTAGTAGTAAGGAATGTAGTATTTTTATGAAGTGGTTTGTCACTATTTTCCTCTTAGGGTTGACAAAGAGTGACTGGCTCAAAGTTACCCAGCTAGCTTGTGCCTAAGGCAGGTCTAGAGCTCAGTCTCTCAAAGTCTAGCCCAGTGCTTTTGTCAAAAGGTAAGTCAAAAGCTGTAAGTACAAAACTTAGGGAATTCTCAAAAGTATAATCTCCAAAAGACCAGAAGTTATCACCAAAAGATCACAAAGTAAGTCACGCGTTAAAACCAAAGCAAAGATTCAGTGTCTGAGTCTGTAGTTCAGTGGCGGGATTCTACTGGTTCTACCTGGATCGGGCGAACTGGTAGCGGCGGTGGTGGGAGGCTCCGCCCACCTGCCCGGATGTCATCATGGATGCTCTGCGCATGCGCAGAAGGCATGCATGTGTGCTCACATTTCCAAACCGGTAGCGAAGGTAAGTGAATATCACTACTTTTGTAGTTGGTAAGTGGGAATGATCTTGGGAGGCATGAAGAAGAACCACAGACTAGACCACAGTTGAAACATAGCATTTGAGTCTGAAAGACGAGGATTGGTGAAAGTATCCCCTCCCTAGTTTTCGGTAGAATCAATGTGAGGGACAGGAGAAGTACTTCAAGATTCTGTTAGTATAATATTACAATAAAGATAGAGCTAATATCCTAGTTGTACTTCTTGTCTGAATTACCTTGCAAGGCTAACAGAAGCGCAATATTCCAGTCAGAGTGGAGACAAAACAACTATCCTTGATTAAGGTCTAAGAATTGGTGCAAATCATTAAAATGTGGACTTGCAGCAGAAGATCTGAAATGATTGAATAGAGATTTTTAAGCCTCCCTTTTAAGCCTCCCTTTTAAGACCTCAGGGACATGGTGGCCAGTACCTAAGACCCTGAGCTTGTTGATCGAAAGGTCAGCAGTTTAGCAGTTCGCTTTCATGGCTAAGGCAAAACTAGAACTCATGCTCTCCCACTTTCTAGTCAGATGCCTAAAATACTTGACCAAAGTGGCTGTTCAGTTTGAAATCCTAAAAGAGAGTAGGAAAAGTGTGTTTTTTCATGCTAGCTCCTCCAAAGGATATATAGGAATGTGCCGAATATCCCATTTTTCAGTGCCATAGGTATTACATATTATTTTGCCTTATTAGAACACTAAAAATATGTGTTACCATTCAAAGCGTTTCCTAATTTTCAGGATTTTGTATGCATTTTTCTCTGTAATTAATGGATTGGTGTGGGGGTGGGGTTGTCACCTCCCAAAAAAGATTTTTTGTTTGATACCTCTTTCCACATTGTGGACTTCTCCTTTTTGTTTTGTTAATATATGAAATGATAGAAGGAAGATTGAATCCATTACTGTCTGCTTATGTTACAGTGGAGTCTGCTCCAAGATTGGTACTAGTTTACTCTGGTTGAAATCTTGGGAGATTTCCTGTTTATCCAACTGAGATTAGGGGGCCTTATTCCTTTGCTATGACTGCTTACTAAATTTAACTTTGTCTTACAGAAATTGCTCAGGGCATCCTACAAGGAATATTATCAAAATACTTCGAAGAGGTTGAATTGATTATCTAACCCCCCCGCCCTCTGTTATATTCTATTTATCTTTAATTTCAGTCTTTCAAAGAGCAACATACTTTTGCATACTGTTTTTTAGAATAATACTGCTTTTGGAGTGAGTGGGCAGAGGAGGAGAAAATAAACCATCCAGATGGATTGTGTGCATTATTAAACAATAATGGATAAATACAGTTGAATATCAACAGTCACATATTTGCTGTAAGCTTCGAAACAACTACACAATCAGAGCCTTGTGGTGTCTTGAAGGTGAGAAACTAATGAGAGCATATGCTTGAGTGGTTTAGATATTTGTGGCACAGAAATTCTCCCCCCCCCACATCCTGCTTTCAAGGTTATAATCACATGCCCTGTAGCTCTGTGTTTATTTATTTATTTCCTTAATGGCAACATTTTTTATACAGCTTCCATAAATAATAATCATCTAGGCAGTTTGCAAATAAATGTTAAAACCAGGAGAGTTTATTCATACTTGGCCGGTGTGAGGATGTTGAAGAGCTTTATGCAAAATAATCACAAGCATTATTTTCTATTGTCTATTTTACTTCTTTTCCTTGGTAAAATCTAATTCCCTGGGGATCCTCTCTCTCTCTCTCTCTCTCTCTCTCTCTCTCTCTCTCTCTCTCTAACTTTTCCTCAATCAAAAAAATTATATTTTTCATATTTGCTTCCCGTGGGACAAGTAGGAAATTTGACCAGAAAATTGGTACGGTCTCTTTCCCACCTTCTCTCTTCTGACAGCTGGTATAGCTAGTATAGCTTTCATTAACATCTCTTGAATAATATATAGTTTATTCCTTGGTAGAAAAGAAAGCAAAAAAGAGAGAGACAGATTTACTACTATTGTTTTCAGTTCATGGTCTCTGTCTCCAAATTGTCTAGTAGTGGTGAACAGAATTATAACTAAAAAATCAATCCTTTGTTTCCACATTAGCAATTTAGGTTAGAATTGCCATTCATCGTTCACTAATTATTTATGGAGATGTCAAGGAGCCAGCCCACTGCATTCGCATGCAGTGTGTTCAATCTCTCTCCACCCGTCCATTAGTTCAGACCTCAGCTGTAGTGATTTTTTTTTCTTCTGTTTGCAAAGGAATAGAAGGCAGCTCTAGCCTGCTCAATGTACCGAAGCCTTCCAGAACTACTGTGACTTGAATGAAAAGCTTTCTGTCTGCAAATTCAGCAGATTTTGTCTCTTTATGTCCTGCCTAATTATGTTATTGGTAATATATCCCTGCTCCTCTTGGGGGAAAAAAATATCCTTTCAACTGTTGCTTCATGTCACTTATTTGTTAACCAGGGGTGTCAAACTTGCATTGTCATGTTGTCGTCATGTGACATATCACAACCTTTCCCCCCTCTGCTAAACCAGGCATGGGTGTGGCCAGCGCGTGACGCATCCAGCCCATGGGCCGCGAGTTTGACACCCTATGTTAAAGTGACAATTTACATGAAGGCCATGTGGAAGCTTTAATTATTATCTCTTTCTTCCTTTCCCCATGTCTGCATTTTTAGACAGCAAAAGTATGCTTCTTCTCAATATATAAAGGGGGAGGTGCACTCAGATGACTGCAGGAAACTACTGCTTCAGGAGCTCTATAGCAGTCAAGCAACCAGTTGTATCTTGAATTAGCATATTTGGGAAGCTGCATTTTTCCTTGGAATGTTTAGCAATGGTTGTATTGTCAAGAGTGAATTTTCAGAGTGAGATATCTGCATGTGAAATGCAATGCAGGTAGTGAAATGTATCAGCTAAGCCTGCATATTTTTGATATGTAATAAATTTGTCAGAATTATATTTACTTTTTTTTCTCTAGAAGTCAGAGTAGCATCATCTTTTCCTCTCCAAAACAATAACCCTAACAGTGTCCAGCCCATAGTCATTCAATGAATTTCCATGGCTAAGAATGGACTTGAACGTGCGGGTATTCTCTATCTTAATTCAAAGCTAAAATATACCTTGCTGGCTCTTCAGCCAGAATTTTCTGAGGGTATTTTCTCATGAAAAATTCTGCATCCTGAAGGCAACTGCAGAATTTACAGAGTTTCCTAGTGTCCTCTGAGTAGGACAAATGAGTTGAGTTTTCTCTGGTTCAGCAACAGAGTAAAAGGGAATGCCATTTCAAATTGGATGGAGTATTTTTCCATATTTTTTTTCTTCACCTGACCTGGTCTGATCTAGAGTCTTCTAAAAGGTTTGACAGGCAATCTGATTGGTTAATCCAATCTTAATCCTTCTAGTGAGCTATTACCACATTCACAAACCCTGTCAAAAGCTTGATTTTCCTAGGTTATATAAAACACATTGAAAAACTGTGATTTTTCACAATTTACAATCCCTGTGGAAAAATCCCTCATTTCTTCTTCTTCTTTTGCATTAATAGTATAGAATGAATTCTTGCCCATAACCCTGGCTGAAGTTGTTGGAAAAGTTGTTGGACGCTTGCTGCAAAAGTCTCCTGATACTGATTTTGGTGAGAGTTTCTTTGCAGGAAGAATGATACTTTGAGAATGAGGCAGCTTTACTTTCATATCAACAATTCAGATTGTTTCAACTATCCACAGTATGGGCTTAAAGCATGAAGGAGTGGGGATGCTAGAAATATATGTGTATATACACATTTTCATATACACATGTATTTTTATGCATATTCATTCTTTCTCTCCCTCTCTCTCTCTCTCATATATATATATATATATATATATATATATATATATATATATATATATATATATATATATATATATATATATATACGCAAAATATAAATTTGGTATAAAAATGGTTTGTCGTGAATGCGACTGCTTGAGGGCTCCTGGATTGGAATTGAAAGGCAAAAGGAATGCAATATGCTCCCTCCCACATGCTGGGATAGATCAGGTGTCTCGCTAGAAAAACACTTAATCTCTCCCCTGGGTCAGCTGATGAAGGGAGGAGAACTTGTGGCTCAGAGGTTAATACAACTGCCTAACATGCAGGCAGCCCAAGTTCAAATCCAAGTAAGGGTATGGCTAGCTGATGAGAACTAAATAGCTTGAAATAGATCTATACTAGTCTCCCTTTATTTCTTTATCAGCAAAATATAAATTTGATGTGTTTGTGTGTGTGTGCGTGTGTGTGTATGTATACATACATACATACATACATATATGAGAGAGAGAGAGCAACAATATATATATAGCTGACTGGCTCATTCTCATTCTCTGTTCTCAGAATTCTAAAATTGGCAGGAGAGAGTTTGATTGCATACGTAGTTGGCTTCAAAATGCTTTGGAAAGACTGTAGGATAGAACCAGGACTGTATGTGGAAGTACCCTCAATCACCCACATTTTGAAGAGAAGCTATTCTGTTTTATATATTTGAAGTATTCCTCTTCTTTAGACTATTCCTTATTTTAGTGTCTTGCTAAAATAAAGGAGCAGTATTGTTTTTATTGTACCTATAGATTATGTGTTGGGTGGATTTCCCAGAAACAACATGAACAACCAAAACAAACACTTCCAGAAATGTTAAGTCAATGGTGCTTAATTGGTCTGAAAACAAGAACCACTGGCTTAAAGCAAATATGGATTTGACTCAATTCAGAGCTTTCTCTTGTCAATCAGAGTTTGAGACTTCCAGGTACATACAAGATTATTGTTATTTCATTACTGTATAGGCCTCATCAGCACATGATGAGAGAATGGCTATTTTTGGCTCTCTGGGGAAAGGTAGGAGATAAACATTTTGAACATATCCATCTTTGCTTTTCCTTCTAGTTTCTACATTGTATAGACTTTTCTTAGTCCCTTGGTGACACATGGAATGCATGCATGCTGCAGATCATAAGAATCTAAAGAGGAATCATTTTAGGATCCAAGGGCATATGTAGCCTTTGATCCAGTGCAAAGGGTTCTAAATTTGACTGGAACAAAGGTCAGAAAAAATGAAATTGAATTGAATTAAATTACACTTAAATTCATTAAATACAGTTAATGTGATTGCTTTTGTGAAGGTAATAATTTTCTGCTTAGACCACATTAAAAATTTTAATTTGATAAAGTGCTTCAGAGGGGTCGAGGAGAGAGTTGCAAGTTGTGAAGCCTGATTTATGCAAACCATTGGTGCTTCATTTATTAAAATTCTTTCTACTTCCCATGGTTTTATTAATTTAGCAAAATGTGGTTTTGGATTACAGGTACTCTTTTACCCAAAAATGCATGTTTACACTACAAACAAGCAATAGTTCTTAGTTGGAAAAGACTTCTTCTACCATGCTGGAGGAAACATATTAAAATCTGAAGCTGAATAATTAATGCTCCAAGGGATAAATGATCTCATATATATATATATATATTTTGCATCTTGAGTGCAATACTTGGGAAATTAAAAGGCTCACAGAGATGATAGAGAATGCTAAGTGTCAGTTATTTAATTCTCAGCCTCTTTAATAGTGTATTTTATGCTGATGACATCATCTTAGAGTTGTTTGTATCCCAAGGCTGTACCACACAGCCTTTAAGAGTTCTATTGACTGATGCATCCATTCAGAGTTGAACAGTGTTCAAAAAAAGAGTAATTAACCTAGGGAAGCTGAATTTCATAGCCAAGGTTGTTATTGATTTGCACTGGTCATTTCTTTTCTTTTTGACATCTTATATGTTTCAACCTTCACCTAGCATATTTAAGTCAACAGAATCAAAAGTAGAGATACATTCTATTTTTGACCCAGTAAATTTCTATGGATTTGGATTTGGAAGCTTCAGATTAAGAACATTAATGTCAGTAGCAGAAAATTATTATATGCTGCACCATCACATGTCTATCACTATGCATACATGGATGTAGTAGACTCAGGTGATGGGCATAAGTGCCTTTTGATAGTGGCCACATGTTATGGAGCTCTTTTGGAAATGCTTTGTCGGGCAGTTAAAATGCAAACTTTTTGTTGCTGTTTTTCTTCAAGGATGAAGAACGGATGAATAATTAGGACACAGATTATCTCAGACTATAGTTTCAAAATCTCTATCTCTATCTCTATCTATCTATCTATCTATCTATCTATCTATCTATCTATCTATCTGGTATATATTCTCATTGTTGAATTAGATCTGTAGAATGTGAATGGACAGGTAACTGAGGGATCAGTTTTTCCATTAGAACTGAAATAGCATGTTAGCTTAGGAAATTCAAGCCAGGCTACGTGACATGTATTTCTGTGTTCCTTAATAAAGGTTTAATGGTGGGAGCAAGTAATGGAATGCAGCCATGGTGGCGCAGTGGTTAGAATGCAGTACTGCAGGCTACTTCTCATCAGCTCAAGGTTGACTCAGCCTTCCATTCTTCCGAGGTCGGTAAAATGAGGACCCAGTTTGTTGGGGGCAATATGCTGACTCTGTAAACTGTTTAGAGAGGGCTCTAAAGCACTGTGAAGTGGTATATAAGTCTAAGTGCTACTGCTATTTAGGTAAGAACTATAAACTTCACAAGCTGTCTTCCTTTTGATGAATGGGCCTGGAAAGCTAGCCATTTAGTAGATGTGTTTGTCTTTTTGTCATCATTATATTATTACATCATTAATTATTATATTATATTATTACATTAATGTATATTATTACATTAATCCAGAACAGGATAATACTATAGGCCAGATTTGACCAGGGACCGCAAAGAAAAGAACTTCCACCAAAAATCTTGTAATACAACATCCCTACAGTTGGGCAGTGGTCCAAGATGTTGCTGATTGTTCCATTCTAAATCCATTGCTTTTCCTTCTGGGTCATGTGCTCCAGAATAGAGCTGGCCTATTTTTGCTTTATTCATTTTAATGATAACCCTACAGTGGCACAAAAGTAAAACAAAAGTGTGAGTGTATATGAATGTCTGTATATGATACACACACATGCATAGGCATACATATATTCCTACATAACACATTTTCAATAAGTATATATTAAATATACTTATGGATCCCACTTGATAAAAAGCATCTACAAAAGAGAACTTAAACAAGACAGATCGACGACATCAGCAAGTATTGCGGGTCCAATTGGCAAAATAAAGCTCAGGATTGTATTGGTTGGAAATGTGTGGAAGAGGCCTTCATGTGTGGATAGACAATGGCTGATGATGATGATGATGATGATGATGATAATGATGATGATGATGATATTTTAAATAATTCCATAGCAACTCATCTAATGTGGACTTTTCATTAGAAACATGAAAGTCATAGCAACAAGAATACCACTGATAGCCCAGATAACATTAAAATTATTCAAAGCAAGCCATAATTTACACATTTGTCCCAATTTGGTGACTTCACAATCATGTCCATACTATTGTTTTGTTCAGGATGTTAATGACTTTTTTAAAAAAATTCCCAGTATATCTAGACCTGGGGCATAATTCATTCAATCTACACTGCCACTATTGATAGCTAACAACAATGGAATCCTTATATAAGATTCTTAGGCTTCTCATCAAAGATTCAAGGATTGTGAATATTTCTAATCAAATCTTACAGAAATATTTAGAATGAGGAAGAATAGTTATAGCTCAATGATTTACCTCATAACATTGTAGCATCCCTATCAGGTGTGAAATTCAAAAATTTTCCCTACCAGTTCTGTGGGTGTGGCTTGGTGGGCATTTGCAAAATCTCCATTCCCTCCCCACTCTGGAGCCAGCCAGAGGTGATATTAGCTGATTCTCCAAAGTACTCAAAATTTCTGCTTCCGGTTCTCCAGAACCTGTTAGAACCTGCTGGATTTCACCCATGATCCCTATATTGTTGCTTTCTTTCAGTCTTAAACTGAAACGATCATCAACACCTAATTCCTATTTATTACTTTACAGAAGAAAGCTATTGTTAGCAAAAAACCAACAAAAACTATCACAAGAGGAGCTGTGTAAGAATGTCACTGTATTCAGATGAGCACAAATATACTTCAGCAAACTGTAACAACAGAAAGACAAAATGGACAGCAAATAGATAGAAAAGAATCTAAAGTGCTTGGGGAGTATAGAATTCAAACAGCATCTATCTTTAACCAATTGCAATACAAATGTAAAAAGCAATGTTGTAAAAATACTAAAACTTTACTGACAATAAACTCATTAGTCTTTAATTATACTTAACAAATCCGTTTCATGTTTGTCACAGGCAGTTATTTTGTTTAATGCAGTATCATTTGCTATTCAGCAATTACTAAATACAAAAACTGAGAACTTGTTATGGTCCACTGGCGACCTGCAGAACTGGCAGCAGAGTCAGACAGTGAGGAGGCTGGGGAGGAACATGGGCCAGTCCTGGAGTCTGGGGAAGGCTCAGACAAGGGCTCTGAGTTGGAGGCAGAGGTGGGGCCAGGGCCATCTGGGAGTTATGTACAGAATCCGGAGCCTCTAGAGTCGGACATCAGAGAGGCAGAGGAACAGGGGAAGCCTGTTCCCAGTGCGTGCATGCGCAGAGCTGCCAGAAGGCAAGAACAGTTAAGACAAAAGGGGCGACTCAGGAGTAGGACTTGGAGATGATTGGCCCTCCCATAAGACATAAAGGAAGAACAAAGGCACGTGAGCCTTTGCAGGAAACAATGTTGTTCATTCTGGCCTGTTTAAATTCTGCAGCTCTGTTTTGACTTTGTGTTCCATGTGGCCTTGCAAAGTTAATTGCCAATTAGGTCTTGGCAGCATGTCAAGGGAGATAAAGGTGGGTGGTTATCAGCCTTATCCCGAAGGACTGTGGCAGACTTCTGTTGGTCTCTTTACAAGTATTTGTGGCTCATCTGTGAATGAACAGAATGAGAATGAACAGGCTGTGAATGAACAGAATTCACAGCTGTTAAGATAAAAAGAGAGTTTTTGGGACTAATTGTGTGCTTTTTACTGTCTCAGGAAGCCTAGGTCAGAACACATAAAATGAGCTCTCTGAAAAACCCAAGAAGATCATCTATCATAGGGTTACCTGCATTTTGATCAACTGAAAACATTTCTCAGTGCTTTCAGATGAAACAAGAATAATGTGGACATATTTGGTCCAAAGGGGACATATTTTGCCCTCCCAATGTTGTTTAGAGTTTCGCAGCTGTTTATTTGAAAGGCTGAGGTGATGATAGCCACTCAACACACACACAAAAATACAAGGGAGGGAGGGAGGGAGAGAGAGAGAGAGAGCGAGAGAGAGATGGAGAGAGAGAGAGAGAGAGAGAGAGAGAGAGAGAGAGAGAGAGAGAGAGAGAGAGAGAGAGAGAGAGAGATTGAGATTACAGAACCATCAGAAAAAAATAATTATTATACAAGAAAGAAAATCTATGATACCGGGATTAAGATAGGCAAAAATTGAGAGCAATGGCATATTATGGATGTCTTTTGTAAAATAAGGAGAGTAAGTTTCTTTCCAGTTATATAATATTATGCTGTTTGCACACCCCTGGCTCAAAAGAACCAAAGTTCATCATAATTGTCAAATAGCATATTTAGGGCTATAGTTGAACCTCATATTATGATTCTCAATTATAATATTTCTTCTGGAATAATTCTGAATTTAACAAATTATACCAAATAGAGAATGGACATTGTAATGCTGATTAAGCAAAATCTTTCAAATTTCTTAAAGGGCATGAAATGCCATTAAGGGATTACTATTTTTAAGTCATTGAATTTGCATGCTAATTTATTAGTTTTCTGCTACCTTGAAGAAGCAACATGTATTTGTGGGCAAGTGGAAAAGCTGGTGTGTTGAATTGCAATAAATCAAGTCAGCTTCTTAGAAGAATCAGAATTAAAACATATCTAATATTTCATTGCTATATTCAACCTAGAAATAAGGATAAATTTTCTGACAGTGAGAACAATCAAGCAATGGAACAGCTTCCCTTTGGAAGTTGTGGGAGTTTCATCACTGGAGGCTTTCAAGAAGAGATTGGATTGCCATTTGTCAGAAATGGTGTAGGGTCTCCTGCTTGGGCAGGGGGTTGGACTAGATGACCTACAAGGTCCCTTCCAATTCTGTTAATCTGTTAATCTTGAGTTTGTCAGAGGTAAGTATATTTTTCAGCATTTAATGGCTGTAATCAAGCACTTAATAATCTTATAGTTAATTTGTACTATCATAATAATACAAAACCTAAAACAAGATGGATTGAGCAAGTATTGCAAACCCAATTGGCAAAAGAAAGCTCAGGACCATATTGGTTGGAAACATGCGGAAGAGGCCTTCATCCTGCGGTGGATAGACAATGGTGATGATGGTGAAAAATCAAGACTCACATGCCTATAAATGTGGTCATTAACTGGCTTGTTAACACAATCGTATTGTGTGAATATAGAAACCATGTATTAATACCCAATTATGCATTTAAGAACATGACTAAAATTTAGCAGATCTCCAAAATAAATGGGCTTTTTAATTGGTGATACTTTGTTTTTGTTGCTCATCATTTTCAAGGAAGGAGTTGTTTTTGGATCCTTAGAAGTTAAGGTAAACCCTGGATGAGTTGATCATTGTGCTTTATTCCCTCTAGAATAAAGTAGGGTTTGTTTCTACTTTTTAAATTATTGATTGATCAATAATAATTTATTATTGTTGTTGTTGTTGTTGTTTTAAATTGATATTTTCTTTGGTTTTCTATGATTCGGATGACTTTTATGCCCCCTATCAATCAAGATAGGGAAAAATAATTGTTGATGGTGCCCCTTTCTCTGCAGCTTCTGCCCAGATTCCAGACCAGAATTGTAGGAGGCAATAACAAGATTTAAGATGTAATAAAAAGGAGAAGGAAATATTCTTTTTTTAAAGTAAAAGGACATTACCTGCGTATCTATATTTTTCTAGCACTTTAATTTAGTTTCTAATGAATTTGTTTAAATTATTTAAACCATGAGCAAGGATATAAAATTGTAACAAATGAGTAAAATGAATACCTATAAATCTTTGGATACATTGGTTGAACACTTATTGAAGTGGTTGCATTTGGGCTGGCATTTCTTTGCATGCTTGTCACAAGAAAGCTCATAAAGTCTTCATAAAGAGAGCCAGCTAAATGTGACAGGATCTTTCTAAATAGTATAAAATTCCATTTGGGACTGTTGTTTCGTTCATGGAAGGAAAATTAGCTTAATTTGTAGAGATGGGAATCTGAACTCTCATAGATATCATATTAACTAATACCAGTTAAGCCAGGTTCGCCACTGGCCAGGAATGATGGGAACTGTTATCTAGTAGAACCATAGTGCCCTAAATACATTGTTCACCAACCCATGCAATCAAGGGTGAAATTTACTTACCTTCCTTACCAATTCGGAAGTACCCACGCACTTCTGTGCATGCGCAAAACTTTCTGCGCATGTGCTGAACCAAAAAGTAATGACACCTGGGTGGGTGGGTGGAGCTTTCACTACCGGATCGCTGAACCACTGGACAAGATCACTACCGGACTGGGCAATCTGGTTGGATCCGGGAGCATTTCACCCCTGCATGCAATCCCCCCAACCAGCACTTCACCTCCCAATGAGCCTCACGTGATGTAACTTCCCCAACACAAGAACCTTCACAAAACCCTTACCTGATGTGACCCACACCTGACCCCTCACCTGACTCCTCAGAAGACCCACATCTCATGTGACCCACAGCTCACCATCACAAGACCCTCACTGGGCATAACCCATCACACCTGATCCCACAAGACCCATCCCAAGACCCTCACCTCACGTGATCTCCACATCACAAGACTTACTGATCACACAAAGCCCTTATAAGCAGAAGAACACTGACACTGACATCCCCTAAATTGAAGATGTTGCCTAGCCTGATAAGAAAACCTTCGGAAACCAACCAGTGGTGAAATCTAAAATTTGTTACTACTGGTTCTGTGGGCGTGGCTTGGTGGTGGTGGGGTAATGTGACTGGGTGGGCATGGCCAATTATTTTTTTTAACTTTTAAAACCATTTTTCCTACAACCTCTTCGGTGAAGAGGTTGTAAAAAAATGCTTTCAAAAGACTCTGACGATCCCAGCTGAGTGGCCTGATCGTCAGAGACTTTTTTTCTTTTAAATGCCTCTGCCGATCAGGCAACTCAGCTTGGATCATCAGGCATCATTTTGAATCATCAGCTTGGATTGTCAAACTCAGTTTGACGATCAGACAACTCAGCTTGGATCGTCAGAGGTATTTAAAAGAAAAAAAGCCGGCTCAGCTGGGCATGGGCGGGGGATGGGGGGTGGTGCAGGGATTTTTGCTACTGGTTTTCCAAACCACTCGCCTCCATCGCTACCAAATCGAGTAATCCAGTCCAAACCAGGAGCATTTCACCCCTGAAACCCACCCACAAGATCAGAGAACGAACCTCCACCCTCATTATTCACCAGTTCTTCCCTTTCATCAGAAGACATAGTCTTCAGTGTGGCAGTAGAGAAACCGGCCACTCATTCCTGGTGTCCAAATCTAAATTTAGTTCTAACCCAATATATTTTATGAAAACAAGCTCCAGGTGGATGGCCTATAGTTGTCTGAAGCAAATAAATAAATAAGTTGGATATCTTTTTTTTTTCCCACTAGAATATTGTTTCAACTCCAGTGCTCTCACAAATAAAACTTGTTTTGCTGGCGACTCTGCTGAGTACCAGTGAATGAAACAAAGATAAATCAAGTAGCTGGCTATAAAACAAGAGTGAAAAACAATTTTAAAGCAGCACATTGTCCTTTGATGTCTCCAATAAAGGGTTCATTTCCTTTTTGAAACATGCCAATCTCAAAACAGTTTTGGCTGGTGCAATATAGATGGCAATATTAAGTTTTTATCTGCACTAAAAATGCAAGGAAAATTGGTACAACTTGTATTTGTGTTTGTCTAGAGAATAAATAATGATGTCTAGGGTAGGGAGGAACCAATGATACTGGCTAGTTAAAAATGAGCAAATAAAATCTGTTGTTCTTTACAAAGGGATGAATTGAGTAAGAAATAACACTATGCCGTAATAGATATCATAGAGAAAGTATGTGGTCACCAGGAGTTGAAAACAACTTGATGGCATATAATCGATCAGTCATGATATTTACAAAGCATGATAAAACCAGCCCCAAATTAATCCATCTCTAAATGAAATAATAGAAAAGTTAAAGAGCTATCCTATAATATCTGAGATGATATGCTAAGGCAATATGATTTTACAATATTTTGAGTTTTATCCTAGGTATAGAAGTTCTGAATTCCATGTCTGTCTTGTGCACAGAGAAAATTTCTGTGGTAGTTGCCTCTCCCATTATCGGGTCATAACAAATTGCATTCTTTTCATAGCTATAGTTGCCCCATTTTTTTCAATACTTATCGAGGGGAATATAAACTGTGAGATCATTACTTTCCATTTCAAACATAGGATCATAGAGCTGGAAGAGCTAACTGAATTCATTGAGTCCAATATCATGTTTGTTTGTTTGTTTGTTTGTTTGTTTGTTTATGTATTATATACATGAGTATCAGAGAAATTAATCTGGGTGGACTAACTAGATTAAAAGTAAATAAAAACAAATATATGTACAAAAATTAAAACACATAGCAGTTGAGAACAATTGCAAGTAGCCATTATGGGGTGATTATGGGCACAGCTCCTTGCGCCCATGTAACACCTTTCCTATGCGAGCTGCACTGGCTCCCAGTGGTCTTCCGGGTGCGATTCAAGGTGTTAGTTATCACCTTTAAAGCGCTCCATGGTTTAGGACCTGGGTACCTACGAGACCGTCTTTTGCCACCAATAGCCTCCCACCGACCAGTTCGTTCTCACAGGGAGGGACTACTCAGGGTACCGTCAGTCAAATTATGCCAACTGGTGACTCCCAGGGGGAGGACCTTCTCTGTGAGGGCTCCAACCCTTTGGAATGAACTGCCCCCTGAGATACGAAATATCCCTGATCTCCATGCTCTCTGCCGTGCCCTCAAAACCCTGATGTTCCAACAGGCGGGGCTAAACATATGAACATGTGAATGTTTTTAAAATGTTATCTAATTTTAGGTTCTATTTAATTGGGCCAAACTATGTTATAATAATAATTTTAATTAGCAATTTTATGATGTTTGTGTATGTATATTTTTCTTGACTGTACACCGCCTTGAGTCCTACGGGAGAAAGGCGGTATAGAAATAAAATAAAATAAAATAAATAAATAAATAAATAAATAAATAAATAAATAAATTAATTAATTAATTAGCATGGAGATAGGTTCCTTCACATACCCAGAACCTCAGCCTGAAGCACAGAACCAGATCTTTGAGGCTTTATGAAAGGCCAGTAGAGTTGGGTCCTATCTGATCTCAGGGGGAATGATATACTAGAGCCGTGATAGTGAATCTGTGGCCCATGTGCCACAGGTGACATGCAGAGCCCTCTCTGTGGGCATGTGAGCTGTCATCCCAGCTCAGCTCCACCGTACAGGCACACACGCGTGCCGCTGGCCAGCTGGTTTTTGGGGTCCACATGCATGGGGTGCACACAGTGGTCACGTGTGCATGCGCAGGGGGTGGGGTGCACATGGGAGGGTCACACATGCATGTGCAGGGGGCACATGCAGGAGGGGTCATACACGCATGTGTTGGGGGCGTGCAGGGGTGGTTGTGCATACATTGCATTATTGGTGTGTGCGCACGCATATTTATGTGACTTCGCGCCTTGGTGCCGAAAAAGTTAGCCAGAGCTGTACTAGAGGGAAGGCAACATAACAGAAAAGGCTCTCTTTCTGGGCCCCACCCGCTGATATTCTGTAGCTGATGTGACCCAGAGCAGACCCCTCCTGCCAGATCAGATAGGATGGGAAGAAACTACTAGTGAGAGGTACCGGTAATTCCTTAAGAAAGCTGGCCCCAAGTTATGAAAGGCTTTAAACATATGTCCCCGCACCTTGGTGGGAATTCATAAGAAAGAATCCCTGGTCAATGTCTCTCTTACTAAAACAAACCTTGCACACCCACTGCCTAGATCAGTGATGGTTAATCTTTTTGCCATCGTGTTCCAGGAGTGGGGGGGGAGGGGGCGTGCGCACGCATGCCCACACCCATAATTCTATGCGTCCTGCCATGCGCATGTGTGTGTGACCCCCCCGCTCTCTCATCCGCGATGGCCGTTGGGCCCGGTAGGCTCGTTTTTCTCTCTCCCCAGGCTCCAGAGTCTTTCTAGGAGCTTGGGGAGGGTGAAAACGGCCTTCCTTGCCGCCCCTCTGAAGGCCCTCCAGAGGCTGGAAATGGCCTGTTTGCCAACTTCTGGTGGAACTGAAAAGCCTGTTTTTTGCTCTCTCCAGCTTCCAGAGCCTTCCAGTCCCACCGGAAGATGGCAAACGGACCGAGCTCGCATGCCCACCAATATGGCTATGCGTGCCACCTATGGCACGTGTGCCATAGGTTTGCCATCACGGGTCAGCAATCAATTACTGTTTTATTCTAATCCTGGACTTTCAGATGGCAATGCGTTTATAGGTAGGACTGCTCTTGCAGATAAAACAAGCCTCATAAATAATCTATTTATCAACTGCTAACTCTTAATAAACTTTCCAAAGATTATTCTCAAAGGCTAAATAGAAACCTGAAAAATTTATGAAGTTGGCTACACCTTCTCACAGATAAGATATATAATTAACCCAGTCTTGTTTAGTATATTCACCCTATCAAACTACAGAGATTGGAATGGTTGATCGGAGCCTATGCACCAGCACAAATATAAAGTGCTGGTTTATGTCCTGAAGTGAAAGCATTTCAAGGCAATTTGCATAACAATTGCATTAAATCACACATCTTCTTGCAAAAGGCAAGGATGCATGTTATCAGAACATGATCCATTGGATAATGGGCAAGATGGAAGCTTAAATGCTACCTCGAACTCTCCTTGTAAAAAAAGGATCTGGGGCAGTGAATGAAAATATTCATTATCTTCCCCTTTCCTTTTTTGCCAAAGTAATCAACACAAACTGCAGAGTTGAGCAAAAGACTGGCTAAAGGATTTTGAGCTGACATAAGCAAATGCTTTAGCCATGTGCTATAAGCGTAAGAAGAGATGGAATAAAATATAGTAAATGTAGGAATGTTGTTGGTGAAAAGACTGGATAACAACTCATCATATAGCATAAGCACTTCCTAGTTAAACTAGCTAAAATAGAATTTAAAGTAACAGAAATGAGAGTTAGAGAATTAGTATATTATATTTAGTACCAGTCACGTGTGTGTCTGTATGGGTGTTCCCTAATTTCCCAAAGATAATCAAAATAAATGATATTTCATCCTTCAAGGTGACTTTTGTTTTTGACAAAATCAACAAAATCACATCTATAGTAAACCACTCTTCTAAACTCATTCTCTCTTCAGCAGCAGGGATGATTTAGAGACTAAAGAACATGTGGCCCAAATGAATTTTTACTGTCACTAATATGGCCCAATCTGGCTATAACTGATGGGAGAGGAGTCCTCTGAAGAGACGGTGTTGCTCATTTCTGTCAGGGACAAGAAGTTAAAAATAGAGCACGTCAAATGGCTGCTTTTGTAGTTTTCTGTTTCTTTTTGTAAAACTTGCAGAAACTTATCAGCTTATCTCCCTCACTTGGGAGATAATGAGCCCTTTGCTGACTTTTGTTTTATGTAAAAATAAATGCATGGATAGAAAGACATTAAAGCAGTAATAATCAGTCCCTTTCCTTGGCTCTGTGCTTTTAAAGGTATGTCAATGTGATACATTTAAATACACATGCTCACACAGACGTATACATAAATATATGCATATATACTATGTGTTGTAGTTGCGTGTATATGTACATGTTTGCCTGTGTGTGTGTGTACTAGTATAGTGGTTAAGGCATCAAGCTACAAACTGGAAGACTGAGTTCTATTCCCATCTTAGCCACAAAGTCATTGGGTTACCTTGGGCCAGTCACTCTTTCACAGCCCTAGGAAGGAGGCAATGGCAACCCACTTCTGAAAAATGCTACCAAGAAAGCTAGAAGCACTACGTGCAGGAAATTCCCAGGAATTAAGACTAATTTGAGGGTGGAAAACCCCCTGCTCCCCCAACAACAGCCATTTGCATACTCCATGCCAGGGGAGAAATCCTCTGAAGTCTGCTACCGGTTCTGTGAGTCTGCTACTGAGCATGTGTATGCGTGCCTGAGGAGTGCCCATGTAGCGCTAAAAAAGGAACATTTTGAAGTCTTCCAAGTCTGGAGCATTAGATCTTTTTCTGTGTTGGGAAGAAAAGTCTGTAGTGGGATTTGGGGAGAAGCAAATATATCAAGAATCAGAAGCTATTTTGCCCATGATTATAAAAGAAGAACAAGAAGTCAAGAACTAAAGGAAGATTACTCACAACTTCTGTCAAGAAATCTTATCTGTTCAAGACTATAGCCACTTCCCTGTCGATCATAGGGTTTAAAGAAGAGGGGGATTGTTTGTCAGTTAATAGCTCTATATTAAACACCCTCTGACAGGATGTGAGCCAAATACTTGTTACCCCAGTTTAATGGAGTGTTGTGGAGCAAATGTCACCTGTGACAAAATATTGTTGGAAGAGCAAAATTGAAGACAATCTCAATTTGTTTGATTTAGATATGTTGCACAATACGGCAGGGAGTTCCTTGAATAGACCGTACATCACCTCTTCAGGATAACAGTTTTTAGAACAAATGAAATTCATAGTAAAAATATCCTGTAGCAGGCAGGATAAAAAAACAAAATATAAAGATTTGCTGTAGAATTAACTTGATCTTTGAAGTCAGTATTTCTAAGATAATAATGCTGCTTTGTGTGTCTTTCAACCACCAGAATTCAAAGTAATGTGCAATTAGATGTGTGTGTGTATATATATATATATATATATATATACTGAAGAGATAATTAGGAGTGTGCTTCTTGGACAGATACCACCCTCCTTTAATTTGCCATGAATGGAAGCAGCTTTTCCAATGATTAATATTAGATTATATAAGGGATTTTCAATGAAAAAATGGTCACAATCTTGGTTAACATGCCAGCCTGAATTTGTGATATTTATTTCTGACCAAATACATATATGGTTTATTTAAAAAAATGTATTCCAACATTCAGTTTTAAACTAATGCTTGAAAAAATACGGAGAAGAAATTTTAAATTATTATTTTTCTTTTTTTCTGCTTCATTTCCCTCCCCCCCCATTACTCTGCTGCCTCCTATCCAAAGTTTATTTTGGTTCAAAATTTTCCTAATTTTCATTGAATTGATTGCAAATGCTTTTTAAAATACACACACATGTCCTATTATGTTCTGTATCCTATTTTGCTCTGCTGCATCCTTTTTTCCTTGTTTTTCCTCAGACTGTGACATGGGCAGCAAATAAATTAAATACATAAATAAATTAGAAACACAATTCACAATAAAATATCTGTATATCTACTGTCTTTAAGATAAGGTCTTGGGATTTGAACATGCAGAATTATTAAGAAAAGATATTCCCTTCAGTTTTGAAACTTTTTTTTTTTTTTTTTTGGAGTGAAATAGCAATGGCCTTACATGTGTAAGTCATCGGTGAAGAGATGTTGTGAGTTCCAACTCTTATCCTATGGTTTTATCATCTGGTAGAGAGGGTGGACAGAAGAAAAATAATACAGGTAGCCTTTGACTTACAACAGTTTATTTAGGGACTGTTCGAAGCTACAATGGCACTGAGAAAAGTGATTTACGACCATTTTTCACACTTATGACCATTGCAGCATCACTATGATCACTTGATCAAAATTTGTACGCTTGACAACTGGTTCATATTTATGACGGTTGCAATGTCCCAGGGTCATGTGATCACCTTTTACAATCTTCTGACAAGCAAAATCAATGGGGAAGCCAGATTCACTTAACAACTATGTTACTAATTTAACCACCGCAGTGATTCACTTAACAAATGTGTGGTCATAAAATGGAGCAAAACTCACTTAACAAACTTCTCACTTAGCAACATAAATTCTGGGCTCAGTTGTGGTCATAAGTTGAGGACTGCCTGTAAACAGATAGGATCTCTCTATTACATAGATATTTTGCTTGATTTAGCCATATTTTTCATTTTTTATAAGAACTTTGGATAACGCCTTTTAGATTAAATACATAAACCTGCATAATTGAATTAATCCACTACATTGGCTAAGCCAGGGGTGTCGAACATATGGCCTGTGGCCTGGATCCTCCCCACTATAGGCCCAGAGTTGTCCTGCAGGGCCATCCTGGATATGGCAAGCGATTGGCCAGTGCTGCCCTACCCCTGCCCCACCCACCCAGTCAACCCTGATGACCAGGCCACGCCCATCATGGCCCGCCAAAGGCAACAAAATCCTGAAATCACTTGCAATGGGATCGAATTTAGGACACCCCTGATGGGACACCCCTGGGATAAGCAAATCATGATATAACATATCACTATATGTTACAACATACATACAGTGGTGGGTTTCCCCTGGTTCTATAGAACCGGTAGTAAAACCGGCGGGAGGCTCTGCCCACCGACCCCGACGTCATCAAAATGCTTCTGTGCATGCGCAGAAGAGCGCCCACAGGCATGAGCAAAGTGAGCGCGTGCACGCAGTCCCGCTGCAAATTGGTAGTAAAGGTAAGTAGAACCCACCCAGAACCCAGTTTTACTCTGAACCTGAAAAAAAGATGTCAATCATGGAAAAGATACAATGAAAAGAATCAACAGGATAGCATGTCTCTCTTCTTCTGCACATGAGATTATAACATTTGGGATTATTTAGCTGATAAGGGAAAAAAGTAATGAGGGGTGTTATTAATGGGTACAGAAATACAGAGATATACAAAAACTTATTTTTACTAAATTGGCTGCAGAAACTTGTATATCAAAGGTTGACAAAAAGATAACTCTAGGCACCATGTGCCAGACTACCTGTTTAGTTTACTTTTGAAAAAAAAAAAACTGTGAGTAGATGACGCGCAATAAAGAAAAACATTGATTTTATTAATTAAAAAAAAATATTTTATCATTTTACAAAATAAAAATGGTGGGTGGTTGTGGCCAAATTTGTGCACACCCAAACATACAAAGATCCTAGAGCTTTTCAAGGAGTTCAGGAATAAACTTCATTACATGGCTACATTACATGTAGGTGTGTTGTTATTGGCTATACCTGTTAAATCAGCCATTTTGTGAATGGGCAAAATTCCCCATGAAAATACTTTCTGAATTCCCCCCCCCACCCCCCGTTACATACTATCATTGTTCCAAACTTTCTCAACGGCTGATAAATGTTAATATATATGTGTTAAGTGTTGAATAGACAGCTGCAGGAGTCAGTAGCTAGAGCGGGAAAATTAAGCGTGCGTCAGTGGCTGAAGACGTGGACAGCTTCGATTTAAAAAGGGCTGCCACAGCTCGGATTTCCATTGCTGTTACTGGAGCTGAATAAAGCTGTTGAACTGTTGGATGTGTCCCATGTCCTCTGTCTGCACCCACTACTCAACAATATGCAAAGACATAATTGAAAAGGACTTAATACAGATGAGAGCAAAGCCTATTCCCTCATTAGCACTGATGGTGTTACATCACTGGTGAAATGTAAATTTTGTTACTACTGGTTCTGTGGGCATTGCTTGGTGGGTGGGTGGGTAATATGACTGAGTGGGTGTGGCCAACTGTTTTTTTTAACTTTTAAAACCATTTTTCTACAACCTCTTTGGCTGAAGAGGTTGTTAAAAAAATGCTTTAAAAACCTCTGATGATCCCAGCTGACTTGCCTGATCGGCAGAGGCTTTCTTTTTTTTTAAGCCTCTGACGATCACAGCTGACTTGCCTGATTGGCAGAGGCTTTGTTTTTACTTTTAAAAGCATTTTTTCTATAACCTCTTCAGCTGAAGAGGTTGTAGAAAAATTGCTTTTAAATTTTTTTAAAAAGCCTCTGATTATTGCATGGCTCAGCTGGGCAATGGGGGGGGGACAGAGATTTTTGCTACCGGTTTTCCGAACCATCACCTTCATCGCTACCAGATCAGGCGATCCGGTCCGAACCGGGAGCATTTCACCCCTGTGTTACCTTGTTTGGTAATGAAATGTCTACAAGAAACCAACCAATGACTCCAAAATTTTCTATTTTGCTCTGTTTCCTCCAATGTTATGACTTCCAGGTATATTGAGCTTATAATTACCAGAGTTCAGAGAAGCATGCTATTTTGGCCAAACAAATTTGGAGTGCTTTAAATTGGGAATGTGTGTGTGTCCCCAGCTCAGTATTTTTCCTTAACTTATAGCTGTTTTATTGGAGGCCCATTAATAGAGATTACTTAAAATAGAAATGTTCAGAATGCAAACACATAGCTTTTAATGAGCTATGGCTGTCCACATCTGTCCTTTTAACCTGCTTTGCAATTATGTTAACAGCAGACAGATATTTTATATAAGCAAAAGTAGGTTCTGTTCCCCACTTTAGCATATAGAGAATATATAATTTATTGCTATTTTAATATTGATAATAATAAATATAATATAGGTTGTCTTGTACATATTAATACTTTGAGCAAACGTTGATGTTACTTTCAGCTGCAATGCCCAGGATTCACCCTGATGCACTTTAAGTGTTTGTGTATCTTTTAAAAATGCTACATAAATGAAAAGTCAGTACTTCCTATTAATTATTTACCCTGCCATGCTCAATTGCTTGTGCATGGCCCTTTTTGCTTTGCCTGCAAAAATCACTTTGCACTGATAGCCGACACAGAGGAATAATTTTGGAGCACATAGCAAACATGACCTTTTGTGTTTAGAATACTACCAGCACTGATTGCCCAGGAGAAAAATGGACTCTCTCTTCTTTGCTATTCACAAGATGATCATTAGAGCTCCAGATCATGAAATTAGTTAAATGCCAGGGGAGCCTCCCCTTCTTATCAATACACTACTTCACTGCAGTTTTTACAATAGATTCCAGAATGGTAGGGAAAAAAATCTGTATGGCTTGTACAATGCTTTCATTGCCAACACCCTGCATTTCAATGCAAGTATCTGCTTTCGGAATGCTGACCAAAGAAATTGTTCAAATGATCAGACTGTAGCCGGCAAAGAAAGGAAGCAAAGCCACATGGATTTTACAAGGGTATCTTGAATGTTTGGGGTTAAAACAGAATCCTGAAAACTGTAAAAATAAAGTCAGGTTGTCAACTTGCAAAGCTTTCCAGACCAGCTTTCAAGTTGTCATAAGCGGGGGAGGGTAGGGGGAAAGAACGGATGGAGCTGCTTGGCTGACCCAACTGAAAATACATTCCACACAGGCCTTTCTCCAGATTGTATCCTAGATTACCGGACTCAGCAGGAGGGGTGGGGTTTTTACAGCCCACCAACGTGGTCCATTGGAGAATGTGATTTATGACATGCCCAGGGAGGGGGGGGGACAGGGTCATGGGGCCCCCGTAAAGTACATGGGGTCAGAGCTGACTCCATTTGAGTAATTGCCAGAATGTTGCTCCTAAGAAATGACTGGATTTCTTTTGAAATTTGGCTCCAGGCTCATGAATTAATTAGGGCATCTTTCGGAAACTTTGCACCGGTGAGATGTTTAAGTGAGATTCTCTTTGAAATGCTTTCTTCCCACAACTCTTATATTCCTGCTCTGTTCTTCTTGCCTAAACTGTATTTCTCCTTTGCTTCCTTTCCACAATTCTCTCAAGATCCTTTAAAAGGGTTACCAAACCCATTTGAGTTTTTGTTTTTGTTTTTAGTGTCTTTGAGTTGTTGGTCCATTCCTGCAGTACACTTGACAAGATTTCAGAAGTGGTTTGCCATTGCCTTTTTGCTGGGGCTGAGAGAGAAGGTCTGGCCCATAATCACTCACACTAACTTAGTGCTTAAAACAGGACTAGAACTCACAGTCTCCCGGTGTCTTGCCTGATGCCTTAACCACTCCACCAAACTGTGTCTTAGTTATGGGTATGTTCAATCAGAAACTTAATATTTCCGTCTAACATTTTAGACCAGCATTGGGAAGTTGATAGAAGGAGCTTCCTCTATTAATTCCACACAATACTGTATGATTCTATGCATCTGGACAAATGGCAGTCAATATATATATATTCATTAATAACATCATAATAAATGCAATGCAATGATAATCAGATCTGGCAGAAGAGGCATGCTGCATATCCTATTTGTTAGAGAACTATACTTGGTGGACCCAAGGTGGCAGGACCTTTCTAGCATATGAAACATTATCTCTCCCCCTTTGAGGTGAGATCAGCTGTATCTTTACTTACTTTCCAGAAGTCCCACTCAACTCTGTCTTCTGGCATGAGGGATAGGGGTGTCCCAGTGGTGAAATTCAATTTTTTTTACTATTGGTTCTGTGACCATGACTTGGTGGGCGTGGTGTGGCTTGGTGGGGGTGGCTTGGTGGGCGTGGCAGGGGAAGCATACTGCAAAATCTCCATTCCCACCCCACTCCAGGGGAAGGATCGTGCAAAATGCCCCAGCCAGAGGTGGTATTTGCAGTTCTCCGAACTACTCAAAATTTCCGCTACCGGTTCTCCAGAACCTATCAGAACTTGCTGGATTTCACCCCTGGAGTGTCCCCAGAAGACCAATGCATTTTTTAAGTGCCTCCCTTGCTAATATAATCTTTGGTATGTCTTATTCTTTTTAAACTTTTTAATAATGGCACGTTTTTTGACATTTTTATTGTTTTATATCTTTCTTGTATGCTGCCTACAGTCCCTTCTTGTGAGATGGTTGGCCATATAAATTTGATAAACAAACAAAGAAATAATGCATTGATTGATGCATTGTTGATAAATTTAATTTTGAGGACATTGGTAGCTTGATTCCCCCCCCCAAAAAAAAATTTAAAGAAACAAGGGAGGAAACTCCATTGGGATGAAAAATGGTGAAAAATCAAAAGTCACCTATCAAGATCTTTAGACATGTGAGGAATCGAACCAGAATCATTATCCAGTACCAGTCGAATAACTTAACTCTGCTAGTTTAGAATGTACTACAATAAACTTTCCACTACTGATAGGAGTTGATATCAGCCTGTAATATCTTGTCTAACTGCTATATCCCTATCTATGAGAACTGTAGCTGGAAAGCACTGAAACAAGAATTCTAAAAAATAACAGGGTGCCTTCTAAAGAAAGACTAGTCTGGAAGTAGTTCATTGGAAAGAACTGTAAAAGAAGCTCAGGATCTGAACTGTGAAGAATACATATAAATGCATTCAGTTTCTTAACTTGTTAGCAACAGTTCTTTGCCTTTTTCTAGTTGCTTGATTTGGCAATAAAGTAACTTGTTTCGGATCCAACTCAAGCGAAAAAGGACAGGAGTTAAGGGGAAAATATTTGACACAATCCTATCATGAAGCATGACTGATTGATCCAAACCAAGGAAAAGAAATAAGTTTGGGTGTATCAATTTCTCTTATCATGCTCAAGCTTCCAATTATTTTGACAGAAGGCAGTAGGGTGTATTAACAACTCGGAATATGGATTATTGCTTGGTGTAGAAAGAAAGTTCACTTATAGTTCTGTGTCTTACAGGATGAATATGCCTTGAGCAATGAGTTAGATTAGGTAAATTCCCAAATGTCTTCCAATTATAAAATTCTATGAGTCAGCAGGTCTCGTTTCTATGAATCAGTTGCTTATGAACAAATGTGAACAATGCCTACAGACGTGTGTTGGGTTTTTTTTTTTTATTAATACATTATGAATATAATCTTTTGTGCTTAGTCCACACAATTTTCTTCCTGAGGTAGTTTCATCATCGATTCCTCAGTCTTTATCCTTTGCTACTTTATTGTTACACATTGACCAGTTTTCTCATCTGGGTTTGGTAGATAGAAAAAGAATGATTGGGTTCATAACATATTTCTCTACAAATGTTCAAAGTACAAGGTACAAAGTACAAATATACAAGCCTGGGGGAAGGTTCAGTTTAATATTTCAGTAGAATCACATCCACTTTCTTCTACCAAATTTTCTGAGGGAACTACATTATAGATCAGTGATGGCTAACCTTTTCTGGACTGAGTGCCTAAAATGCGTGTGCGCACCTGAACCCCAAAATGCAATGCACGTGCACCCCCTGCACATGCACTTCACTCCCGTGCATGCGTGCATGGCCCCCTGCACATGCCACACCTCCTATATGCACCTCGCCCCCTGCACATGCGCAGATGACCAGCTGGCTGGTAGGAGGCGCATGTGCAGGGGTGGGTTCCTCCCAGTTCGGCCTGGTTCCTCCGAGCCAGTAGCGATGACAATATGATGTCACCAAACTGGTTCTGCTACCCCGCCTCCCACCCCCGCATTATTCTTACCTTTTATTTGGCCCCCAATTTATTGCTGCCTCCGGAGTCCCAGCTGATGGCTAGAGGGGGAAAAACTGTTTAAACTCTTGCCGCAGGGCTTCAAAGGGCCGCCCTACAGCTGATCAGTGTTAAAAGAAAACAAATGAGTAGACCGGTGCCTGCAAAAATACATGAGTAGACCAGTGCCTGCAAAAATAAATGGGTAGACCAGTGCCTGCAAAAATAAATGGGTAGATCAGTGCCTGAAAAAATAAATGGGTAGATCTGTACAGCTCTGCAAGCAGTTAAAAGCCTGGTAGACCTCTGCTAAATTCTAAATAATTGTCACATGACCATCAAGCCACGCCCACAAAATAAGCCACGCCCACAGAACCAGTAGTAAAAAATTTTAGAACCCACCCCTGCGCATGTGTATGTGTGGCGGAGCTGAACTGGGGCGACGGTTCGCATGCCCACAGAGAGGACTCTGCATGTCACCTGTGGCACATGTGCCATAGATTCATCATCACAGTTAGAGATCATTTTCACTAGCTCTTATTATTTAAATTACAATTACCTGGCTGTGATAAGGTTCAGTTCAGTAGCGGGATTAAAAAAGTCAGTGACAACCATGCTTTGTACTTTATACTTCGAAGGAATTAAAGTCCTTCGTCTTTTTTACAGTTGACCACTATCTTGCTGTTTTTGATTTCCCCAAAATACTTGGGGAATCCAAACTACAGTTTTTGTTGTTGTTAAAGGTTGTTGTCTTAGATTACCCATGCTAATTCTTGTTATAATTGCAAAATATCCAAAGTTGACCAAGATAATTTAATATGAGGCATTGAACTTTCCAAATATCTACTCTATCGAAATGGCAAAATACACCAACAAGGGACTAACTAACACGATAGAGAAATAATCAGAATATCACAACCTCTCTCTGCCCAATGATAGGGCCAGTTCTGCAGGTGGGGATCATCATATGAGAAGGATACAGTATTCTGGCCCCTTGAAGACCAAAGTAGAATCACAGCACAATAGAAAGCAGTCTTAGTCTACTGGATAAAACAAACATTTTAAATATTTATTGTATGAATTTTTTGTTAACTGTTTTTATTACAGTGCCCATTCCTATAGGCCCCAGGATAGCTTACAAAGCAAGCAAGTAAGCATATTATACATATTATACAGAAATATGTATAATAAAAGCAGGATCATTCATCCTGATAGGCCACACACTAATATCCGAACATCTTTCTGTTTACAAACACAGGCAACTCTGTGTGTGTGTTTGTGTATGTTTGTGAAACGCATGCAAATGGCAGTCCCAACCATGAAATTGAAGCCCCACACCTCGCAACAGCATAAAAAAACCCAAAAACAATACAACTTAAATGTCATGGTTGTGACTTCTATCTTGGTTTTTTTTTTAACCTCCCAGTGCTCATCACTAGTTTTTAGTATTTTATTTCCTTTTCTAGAAGTCTGCAGTCTTACTTACGAGATAATTTCCCTTAAAACAAAGAATTACACATTCCTCTTCTCAAATGTGTAAGAGAAAATTAGAGTAATTGGTCCTTTCCCCACTTTTTTTCTTGGTAAACAGCCACACGGGATTAAAATGTATATTTCCAAATTTGCATTGTTTTATCTCTCCCAGAGCCTGCAGCCTTTTTCTGGGAAGGAAAGCTATCAAACTATGTCTATTAAAGCATCTGCATTTACGAATATAAGCATTTTTCCCTCCTTGTCTCACATTGCTCTCTTTTATTCAGAATGTTATTTATAATAGCTTTACAATAAGAAACATTCTGTAGTATTGAGCATTTAATTTTCCATTACTTAAGAAGCTTTAGAGTTAAAATGGTATGACAAAGCCAAACAAAATAGTACTTATACTTTCTACACCAGTATTTTTTAACTTTGGCAACTTTAATATGTGTGGTCTTCAACTTCCAAAGTTCCCCAATCAACTTGGTATAGAACAATGGAAAGAAACAGCTGTGGTTTGTGTTTTTAAGAAAGGGGCAGAATAAATTCCTTGAGAATTGAATGCTTCTGTCCTTGCCTTTCTTAACTAACAGTGGCAAATCATCATTTTACTGTTTTCCTTGAATGAGGATTGCATTTAAAGTATATAAGAATATAAACTATAAAATAAGCATTTGTAAGTGCACATTCTTACATACATTAGAAGTTCTGGCTCTTAGATGAAAGAACACCTTAAAAGAGGGAAAATGACATTATAATATATAAAGGAAGCCCCTCTCCAGAATAAAATATTTTCCCAAGGATTATCTCCCCAAAAAGAAAAGAAAATTCCCTTAAGAGTAGGCAGGAAACATCTCCTGTCTTCTCTCCACCAAAACGGCCCTTAGGCATAGCCTATGGCAGTGATGGCTAACCTTTTCTGGACCGAGTGCCCAAAGTGCGGCCGAAACCCCCAAAATGCAATGTGTATGTGACCCCCATGCATGTGCCCCGCCCCCGCACATGCACGCACACGGCCCTCTGCACGCACCTCCCACGAATGCATATGTGTGCCCCCGCATGCGTCTCACCCCCCACATGCACATGTCCCCCCCCACGGCCCCCCCACACATGTGCAGCAGAGACCCAAAGACCAGGTGGCCGGTGGGAGGCACACACACATGTGCAGAGGAGCTGAACTGGGGTGATGGCTTACATGCCATCAAAGAGGGCACTGCGTGCCACCTCTGGCATGTGTGCCATAGGTTTGCCATCACAGGCCTACGGAAACTATGTCTCCTTTAAAAGGATATAATGCTGCCCATTCATAAAACGGGACTCCTGTTCAGAAAATACTGTATAACAAAGCGGATCTTCAAAAGGCAGGCCAATTAGATACAGGACTGAAACTGATCACCCAGGCTAGGCCAAATTAGAAAAACAAAAACACTTATACTTACATTTCCCTTAGCCCTCAAGGGCAACCATAACATCATACTCAATAAAAGGAAAACCTGCAATTAGAGTACTGTTTCCAGTTCAAAGAAAATGGAAGGAATGCATACTCACAGATATACTGACACATTGATGACAAAGAACTCAGAAACATATAAAAACCCAGTGACTCACTACCCCAATTTGTCAGCTCCCCCAAGAACATGCTTGCTGTTATTGGAAAATAAATCTGAACCTCCTTTCCAGCAGCTCGCTTCGCCTCTTCTTTTTGCTCGCCATTCTTCTGCTTTGAAAGAAGGACCCAAACCGATCCTCTCAACACAACACATCATTTGGAAGTTAGGCGTCAGTTCCAGATGTTTTATTTTTGTGGTTCCTAGCATTGTCTCTTCCAAGGGAAAAAGGAAAGAAACCTATAATGATTTGCTTTGATGGAGTGACATATATTGCAGACTTTCCATCATTGTCAGATTGTTTGAGTTAGAAGAACACCGTTATTTGTTTGCTATGAACTTGGATACCTTTATATATCATGCTAGTTTTATATAAACTATCCTAATCCTGCATATGTAACATTCAGCACGTTGACAAAGGAAATAGAACTAAATTGTTAGAAAGAAAGTCATCAGATGCACAGTTTCTAATTAATGCAGAAACTGATTTGCAGTGCCAATCTTGCTGATTGGGAATCAGCCTGCCTTTAAATGTGCTTTGCTCTGCTCTTTCTACTCTCTATAATCAGAAGCCAAATTGTTCTTTACAAAATGAGGCATCAAGAAATTAGGCTATTGTTTTGGCGAATTGTTGATTACTTCAGGGGGAATAATATGATCTCATGTTGATGGATCCTTTGGTAGTTTTTGTAGGAAGTAAGAAATTACAAAGATTATGCTTATCATCATCATCATTATCAACTGGAAGCATTATCATTCCCATTTGTTTCAAATCAAATCTTAAAGTGGCTCAAATTAAAACACTTTGGCTTCAGATTGTAAATGTCTAATTCAAACTGAATCACAATGGATCCAAACAATGAATTCACCTACCAATGATTCATCAAAGTGCTGTTAGGATGTAGGTAACCTTGTTCAGTGACTGCCTATCATTGTAACATCATTGTTACAGTGATGATGAAAAATAATGTTGTGAGGAATTCTCTCATTCATAATCTTCACAAAAATTGACATGATCCATCAGAAAGTACTGGAGAAGATAACAAAATGCAAAGACTTCCAAATAGAAGTAGAATCACTGTGGCAAAAGAGAGCAAAAATAGTACCAACTATTGGTACTAATAGTAATATAATACTATACTATAATGGTAATACTATTACTATAGTAATAGGCAACTTGGGTACAATCCCAAACTGTCTGGAGCACCATCTGAACACCATTGACATTGACAAAATGACCATCAGTCAATTGCAAAAGACAACTTTACTTGGCAGAGCTTACATCCTGCAACAATATATTTAATACTATTAAATAGCAACATCCGCCTATCCCAGATCCTTGGAAAGGCCTTCATAGGTGGACAGAGATGCCAAATACAGCCTAAACATCTACCTGACTGTGCAATCAACCATAATAATAAAAATAAAATATTCTTTTACTTTAGAGCTTTCTACAACCTGCCTTTCATTACTTTCATGTTTTAAAGAATCCTCTTAGTTTCTGTTTATTTATATTTTGAGTCAATGAACTCCTGCAAATGGTATCACACTGTGCTAAATAACACAGTTTAATACATTTTCTAAAGGGCTACTTTTGAAAAAAAATATTTCTTTGAGAGCTATGGATGGGATCTCAATATGAGTTGGCACTCAACCAATGACACAACGTGTATAAACTTCCAATAGTCATTTCAAGTGCTTTTTTTTTAATTGAAGCAGGAATGTATGACAACAGTGCTTAAAGGTATTATTAAAGTTAATTAAGAACTTGACAGTGTATCAAACATCAAGCCATTAGGTTTTGGGTCTGTAACTTGGCACTGTGCAAATTCTAGCCCTAAATTAAAATTGAAAACAAGGTCCCAGCTTGAATAAGAGGAAACCAGAACAGATGACATCTGAATGAATGTTATGGCATATTATTAAGAATCTAGCATTACTTCTGGTCTGCCCACCTCTGAAGTTAGATAAAACTTCAATATTGACAAATCCCAGTCAATTAAACTGAAAAAAGGGCTAAATTTAGGAAATAGCAAACCAGTTGTATGCTCTCATAATACAGTATGCTAAATCTTACTGCTAAGACTGATTATGAATGTTCTTTAATCTTTTATTGCCATCATATTTAACATGGTATTGCAAAAATCCATATCCAAACTATCAGATTTTTACCCCCCAGGGAAAAAAAAGTGTTTTAAAAGGACTTCTCCTTTGAGGTCAAATTTACAGGATTTGGTTACTTCTACATCAATAATCTCTTTCAACATTTTGAACCCTATGCCACACTGAAATCTGGTCAATATACTGACCACAATTTATCTTGATTTTAACGGGGCTTGATTCTTTATCCATACTGTATTACTCTCTTTAAGTATTTTATTTATTTTCATTTATTAGATTTGTATGTCACCCATATCTCTACCATGTGATTCTACAGTCCATACCAAATTTTGGCTACAGAATTCTAGAAAAAACTACCAAGAGCTTAAGCTCTTTACTGTTGTCTAATCATGGTTTGGAATTTGGCAACCAGTTGTGGTATGTCCACTATCTCTAAATCCCTCTGTAAAAAGTTGGCATTTTATAGTTTGGCAATAATAAACATTTAAAGTCTAAATTCTTCTTCTTCAGCTTTATTATTTTCATAGAAGTTTGGTCTACAGTTCCAGAGGTTGATAATGAAGTTCTGAAGTGAAAGTGAAATTTGTGTTCACAAAACAAGCCAGTCACTGCCTTCAGCTAAACCAATGGTAACTTCACTTCAGACTTCTATTACACAGAAAAATACTCTTATGTTCTTTTTAAAACAACTCATTTGATTTCATGCAAAACAGAAATTGATTTCAATGTTTATCTTTTAATGTTGAGAGAATTTCAATGAAATTTTCATGGACAGAATGTGGGGTTATTTTGTTTTTATTCACCGTGAATGGCCTAGTACTGAATGTGTGTGTCTATGAATCCCTTGTTCATAGAACAATCTTCTCCTGTCCTGCAGTGTTGCTGATTTTCTTCACTGCAATTAACCCTCAAGGAATGACAACATAGGGCCTTTGAGCCTTTTCAAATTGGGATGTGTAAACACCAGGAAGATTCAAAATGATGATTTTTTTTTGTAATAAAAAATCCAATTGCTATTAACTGTAAAAATCCAATTGCTATTAACTAGCATCTAACTGTAGGTCCTTTTGCCACCTTCATCAATTCAATTAGAAACTTAAAAAAAGAAGGAATTTTCAAACACATAGAACATGACACAGAAAATCAGAAGTTTCTTTCACAAAGGAAGACAACTTTCAAGATATTGGAACAAAATTACTTTAGAACTTCAATTAGGACGATACAGGAAGTTCAGAGACAAATGAATAGTAGACTAGAATATGTACTTTTTTTCTTTCAGAAAGCTATAGAGATATTTATCAACATTTCATTTTGGTTGCCTCCATCAACCAGTATGCTAAAGGAAGCCAAGGATTTTCAGCCTGACTACTGGCCATATCAGGTAACCTGGTAGAAGAGGTGGTCAAAAGAAGAATGCAGCCATTCTTCCTAATGGATGGCTGGACTTTCTTAAGTGCTGCAAAACTTTTGACCAATCGGATTCATCGTTTAAAAGAGTATCCCCTGCTAAGTTTTTAATCAAATTGCAAAGCTTATGGATAAATGGAGAGAGATGTTCTATTCAGGGCTCTCCAGGGTATTCAGAAGATTTCCTATCTTAATTATAATGAGTGCTTGGAGAAAATTTCTACACCTGAGCAAACAAGGAAATAATTGCTGCCTCCAAAAATGGGAAGCAATTCCTGTGAAAACTAAACCTTTCATTAGCCTAATCTGATACTGTATTCCCTTCAATCTCATTTTATTTTCTATTAATTTAGGGTGAGAAGCACCCTAGTGGATGGTATACTGAATGCAGAGGATGGATGTCTAACTGCATGTGAAAGTTTTTGCAAAGCTGTCAAATTGTTCATGGAAGGATATAAATAGGTTATCATTCCCTATTATGTAATACTACATACACAGCCAATATAAAGACTTTTCTAGGGCATCATCTGGTCAATCTTGACAGAAGAGAAAACATTATTTGAAATCTTGATGTTGGACAATATATACACAAACAATTTGAAATCAAGAAAAGAGAAGGATTAAAAAAATACCCTTTCCCAATTAGATGCTCCTCAGATGTTTAGAGTTTGGTTCTTGAAATTCCCAGCTAGCTTGATTGAAGTCATCTAATAGAATTACTGGAAAAAAAGAGACAAGCAGAAGAAAGCATTGGTACCTTGCTCAATAGAAGTAACAGTAAGAGGGATCTTGGAGTCCTAGTGGACAACCATTTAAATATGAGCCAGCAGTGTGCTGCAGCTGCCAAAAAAGCCAACACAGTTCTAGGCTGCATAAACAGATGGATAGAATCAAGATCATGTGAAGTGTTAATATCACTTTATAATACCTTGGTAAATCCACACCTGGAATACTGCATCCAGTTTTGGTTGCCGTGATGTAAAAAAGATGTTGAGACCCTAACAAGAGTGCAGAGAAGAGCAACAAAAATGATTAGGCAGCTGGAGGCTAAAACATGAAGAACGGTTGCAGGAACTGGGTATGTTTAGTCTGATGAAAAGAAGGACTAGGAGTGACATGATAGCAGTGTTCCAATATCTCAGGGGCTGCCACAAAGAAGAGGGAGTCAAGCTATTCTCCAAAGCACTTGAGGGTAGGACAAGAAGCAATGGGTGTAAACTAATCAAGGAGAGAAGCAACTTAGAACTAAGGAGAAATTTCCTGACAGTTAGAACAATTAATCAGTGGAACAATTTGCTTCCAGAGGTTGTGAATGCTCCAACACTGGAAGTTTTTAAGAAGAGATTGGATAACCATTTGTCTGAAGTGGTGTAGGGTTTCTTGCCGAAGCAGAAGACCCCAAGGTCCCTTCCAACTCTGTTATTGTATTTCTATTTCCAAAGGAACCCATGATCCAAAACTTGTATACAGGTAGTCCTTGATTTACAATAGTTCATTTAGTGACCCTTCAAAGTTATGACGGCACTGAAAAAAGTGACTTATGCCCATTTTGCACACTAATGACCACAGCACTATTCCCATGGTCATGTGATCAAAATCCAGACGCTTGGCAACTGGTTCATATTTATGACAGTTACAGTGTCCTGAAGTCATGTGATCACCTTTTGCAACCTTCTGACAAGCAAAGTCAATGGGGAAGCCAGATTTGCTTAACAACCGTGTTACTAACTTAATAACTGAAATGATTCACTTAACAACTATAGCAAGAAGAGTCATAAAATGGGGAAAACTCATGTAACAAATATCTCACTTAGCAACATAAATTTCAGGCTCAATTGTGATTGTAAATTGAGGACGTCTATTTCAGGATTTAGATCCCATCATATGTTTGCCTAGAAAACTTTTTTTGCCACAAGAAAACAAATATGGATGCATGGACATGATTAACATGTCCATGTTACTAGAGTAATTTACTATTGTGTGAGACTTGTAAGCTATGATGATCCTAAGCTTTGACTTTGTTTTTAAAATAAATCTTGTTATTTGCATCCAGACCAGAATCAATCAGAACTGTTTGAATATATTTAAATCAAAATGCTCCTTCAACAAAACACAAAGTTATATCCACAACTCCAGATGCTGGAGCTATATTTTAGCTTTTTGAGTTTCAAACAGTTGATTCAACAGATAAAAGTTCAGAATTACAAAATTTCATTCCATTTAGCATTCTCATCCTCCCTCCCTCCCTCCCTCCCTCCCTCCCTCTCTCTCTCTCTCCCCCTCCCTCCCTCCCTCCCTCATATTGTGGGTTATTTTGAAACTATTTAACCTTGATTAACTGAGGGGGGAACATTGTTACAGAATTTCCATTATCACATCTATACTAAAGTTGGAGTTTTTACAATAGCTGATTGAGATAGAAAAGAGCATGCATTAGGGAGCTGATATCTTACTGGGTCAAGAAGTAGGAAAACAACTGTCTATAAAAGATAAAAATAACAAGCAGCAAATAAAACTAGCAGAACCCTGCTATCACATCAGTCACACATGCAGCATGAGCAATATCAGAGACTTATTATGTTTTCCTTAACAGGAATTGGCACTCTACCACAAGTTCTTCTCATAGTTACTCCTGCACTGTGAAACTTACATCCCTTGATAAATTCCAAGATAGGAATGTGTAACAAGCTGTCCATTGTAATATACGTTCCACTTGTGTTCTTGAAGTCTAAAGGAAATCAACACTGCATTTGGTAAATTGCTACAGAAGGCAATGCATGGAGATTATTTACGGTCTTGTTGTGTCTTCATATGTGGGTCCTCCCCTTTCTTAAAAGACTGCTGTTGTAATGCTTTGGAGAGTTGAACTTCTACTTGTTTGTGGTGTTTGGAAAGCTAACTTCTTTATTTCTAAGTAGCTAAGTTAGTCCGTCATCATTAGATTTTGAATACTTGGAAGTTAACACAATAGAGTGTAAATTAATAAAAAAAAATGTGAGTGCTAATCCAATGTTCACATGTAGTTTGATTTGAAAAATACTCTAATTAATTTGGTTCAATTAAGAGTCCCTAAATATAAATCTTGATTTTGGTAGCTGAATCCTTGCACCTTCCACATATTACCATTGGATACTAACAAAAGAGCTATAAATTTTTAAAATAGAATTTGATGACACTTGCATAAAACACTCATAAAAAACAAATAAGCATGGTTGTGGCTATACATTGGCCTTTTTAAAGAAAATTGAATTAAAATTTTAAAGTATTGTATCAATACTATCCACACTAGATGCCTTTACCGTATTTTCCGTGTCGTTCTCCTGTAACCAGGCAGACCAGCCTAAAAGGCTCTGACGAGCCTTAAATGGCTCTGGCGATCCAAGCTCTGACGATCCCAGCTTTGCCTGCTAATCAGGCAACTCAGCTGGGATGCCAGAGCCATGTTAAAGGAAAAAACTTTTTTCCTTTTACGTGACTCTGCAAGCTCTGACGATCCCAGCTGAGTTGCCTGCTAATCAGGCAACTCAGCTGGGATCGCCAGAGCCCAGATCCCTGTAAAAAGAAAAAAGTTTTTCCCCTCCAGCTTGCTTACCTTAGCTGGTAATCGCCACGCTTGCCTTGCTTCGCTTGCCTGAATCCATTCCATCAGCAAGCCACTTTCTGCCTGCAATCATGAAGGCAGGGGTTGTGGACTTCAACTCCCAGAATTCCTCAGCCAGTAAAAACAAAGCTGGCTGAGGAATTCTGGGAGTTGAAGTCTACAAGTCTTAAAGTTGCCAAGGTTGGAGACCCCTGTTCTATTGGGTAAGTTTTTTTCCCCTTTGGGAGCTTTAAAAAAATAGTTAATTGGGGTTTTTTTAGTTGTTCTTTTTTAGACCTAGCCATTTAAAGTTTAGGAAGTTTTAAATTTAGTTTTCATATAAAAATAAAAATAAAATAATATTTGTGCAGCTTTCTGAGATGTGGTGTGTTTCTGTAGTGTTTCACTCTAACTACACAAACACACAAAATCTCACAAAGCTGTATGTGGAATTTTGTGTGTGTAAAGTGTGAAGGTTGATTTTTTTGGGCTTTTTGTGGCTGTGTGAGGTTCCTGCTTGTTGCAGGGGCCATTTTGGGTCTAGCACAGCTGCTTTTACATTGTGGATGAGCCAGTTGTGTTGTGTTGTGTTGTGTGTGTGTAAAGTGTGAAGGTTGATTTTTTTGGGGCTTTTTGTGGCTGTGTGAGGTTCCTGCTTGTTGCAGGGGCCATTTTGGGTCTAGCACAGCTGCTTTTACATTGTGGATGAGCCAGTTGTGTTGTGTTGTGTTGTGTGTGTGTAAAGTGTGAAAGTTGTTTTTTGCGCTTTTTGTGGCTGTGTGAGGTTCCTGCTTGTTGCAGGGGCCATTTTGGGTCTAGCACAGCTGCTTTTACATTGTGGGTGAGCCAGTTGTGTTGTGTTGTGTGTGTGTGTGTAAAGTGTGAAAGTTGTTTTTTTGGGCTTTTTGTGGCTGTGTGAGGTTCCTGCTTGTTGCAGGGGCCATTTTGGGTCCAGCACAGCTGCTTTTACATTGTGGATGAGCCAGTTGTGTTGTGTTGTGTTGTGTGTGTGTAAAGTGTGAAAGTTGTTTTTTTGGGCTTTTTGTGGCTGTGTGAGGTTCCTGCTAGTTGCAGGGGCCATTTTGGGTCTAGCACAGCTGCTTTTACATTGTGTTGAGGCAGTTGATGTTTTTTAATTTTTATTTGGTGTGTGTTGGAAGAGGGGTAGTCTTACATGGCGAGTATAGCCCAAACCCTATATTTTAACAGGAAAAGTTGGGGGTAGTCTTATACGCCCAGTCGTCTTATACGCCGGAAAATACGGTAATTTATTTTTTAAAAATTCTGGTATCGTTTTATTTATTTTTATTTATTGGAGGGCTCTTGGCCAAGAAATGGCTAGAGTCAGACATTTACCTTTATTTATAGGAACTGTGGTGGCACAGTGGTTAGAAAGCAGTACTGCAGGGCTAACTCACTGCTCACTGCCAGGAGTTTGAGTCTGACCAACTCAAGGTTGAATCAGCCTTCTATTCTTCCGAGGTGGGTAAAATGAACCAGATTGTTGGGGGCAATATGCTGATTTTATAAACCGCTTAGAGCGAGAAGGAAAGCACTATGAAGCAGTATATAAATCTAAGTGCTATTCCTATTTATGTGGAGGAGCTGGGTGAAATATTAAGGTATTACCCTGTCTATAGATGAAATTGTATGCATTAAAATGGAAGCTAGTTTGGTGTAGTAGTGAAATTGCTGGCCTAGAAACTATCAACAACGAGTACCAGACCTCACTTTGGCATGAAAGACTATAGGATGACTTGGGGTCAGTCACCCTCTCTTAGCCCAATCCACATCCAAATGCTTTTCTAAAACTTCTCATGAAATAAGAAGCATATTTTTGGGTTGAGAGCCACCCTTGTTCTTTGAGTTATGCGCACAGTGCTTCTTTCAATTAAATTGGTGTAACTATGTAATGTTGTTTTGCTCTTTTTAGATTCTGTTTCAATGATGGTGCTCTCTGAGCCTGGTTGTTTTCTTGCAGACACTTAATTACCCAAACTAGATAAGTGCTAGTAAGAAGTGCACTCTCAGTTTATATTCTAGTGGGTTGCCCTGACGGTGTTGTTGAGGAGTGGTCTTAGAGGTTCTTTGGTTGGACTGTTTACTGTTGGCTTCTTTGGCAGTTCCTTCATTGGGGTATTGTTTACTTGATTGTTGGTCTGATGTTAATCTTGGAATTAATCTATGCTGAACTGGGTGCTGATTTCGGGTGGAAAGGTGTTTGGGTCTTTTTGTTCCTTTTTTGACTGGTTGATTTGTCTCTTTGACACAGTTCTATAGATATTGTTAATGTCTATGTGTCCTATGATGTTAATTTGTCAGAGTGCCAGGCTTCTAGAAATTCCCTGGCATTTTTGGACTTGGTTTGGTCTAAGATGGTCACATTTTCCCAATTGAAACGGGTTCTGTTTCTACAAATTCTGACTGCAAATCTTCACTTAATCACAGATGCTAAAATGGTAGAATCCTTGGACTTCGCACCAAAAGTGTATATAAAGGCCCATTAAGCAGAATGCTATCTCTACCATATTAGGTCTTCTAATATGTTGGGAAACTGGAACAAGTTATCCCCAATAATAAAGGCATTCAGAAGATGGCAATGATTTAACAATTGGATTAGGAATCCATTATAGTTGGTGACGGCAATGTTCCTGAAACAATTTTTTAAAATTTATCTTTACTTAATGGCCTTATAGACATACATATATATATATATGTGTGTACTCAGCACAGGTCAGTCCTATCTCATTATTAAAATGCTGTCTATATAAAATGAAGTTTGAAAATTGCTGAATGCCAGCATTGCTTTTACATTGGGGTTAACTATAAGAGGCCCCATTTGATGGCCTGATATACACCTAATATATGAATATATGAATATACTATTTATTATTATTATTATTATTATTATTATTATTATTATTATTATTAATAATAATAATAATGTATTAGAACTTTGTAAAGATATTTGCTTAATTTAAAGTCTTCTTTTGAATATAGCAATAGTTAGTAACTGTTACACAGCATGCATTTTTTAAAACAACAACAACAACAACAACAACAACAACAAAATCTTCATTCCCAAATCTCAGACTGACATACTGGCTGCCTATTTAAATTTCAGAGAGGTTTACCCTAATAGGGAATAACTAATCATAAATAATAAAAAAATACATCAATTTTAACAAGTTCAGTAGTATAATCTGTTTGTGTTGCATGACAGAGAATATGCAAGCAATAAGGCATATTGGAAAACCATAATGGGATTTTAATGGGAACTGCATGGTGGTTTCAGGCAAAATATTTTTAAAATCAAAATATGTTTTACATATGTGAACAGAAAAAAAATGCTGATTTTCTCATAACAAGTGAAAGAACATTTAAATAACAGTGAGAATTCTTTCCCAGAAGAACAGAATAATAAAATGCAATTAATAGCTGGATTGATGTATTCCATTTTTCTCAATAAAAATAAGAGAGCATTTCTGTCAGCAGAAGATTTTTAGATTGGTATTAGACTTAGAGAAAATGGACTTCATTTGTATAGTGTGTGAAAAAAATAGGCCTGTGAGCTTTAGGATGTAATTTAGTGTTGCTTGTGATTCTTTAATTTGTGTCTTGGGCCAATATTTATTAGTGACTGCAGCAAGCAAATTGTTGAAATGGCAACTGGGGAAGTAAATTGGCAACCTGTTGTGATACTGGTTATTTTTCAGAGTAGGGGTTCACATGACAGCATTTTCCAACGGATGTTGTTTCATTATTTCCCACATCCTTGAAGTATAGCATTCAGACAGAAATTTGAGAGCCCTTCAAACACCTCATATTCAAACTCCAATTTCCAGCTCGCTTTTATTCCTTAATATTCTTAGAATATCTGCAGAACTGATGGCATTGTCAGGAAGAATGTCACCCTAATGCATTCCAGACATTTATAAAGTCTCATTGCTACAGATTTCAAAGGCAGCCTTGGTGAGTCATTGTACTGCCTGCACTCAAATAGTGTCTGTGTGTGACTTTGTGTGTGTGTGTGTGTGTGTGTGTGTGTGTGTGTGTGTGCTATGCAATAATAATTAAAACTGCCATATTATAATGGCTTGGAGTTGACAACCTGTGTCAGGTAAATAAAAAAGAACAAAAGACATTTGTTCCGAGTACAGGTAGTCTTCGATTTATGACCACAACTGAGCCCGCAATTTCTGTGAAACATTTGTTAAGTGAGTTTGCCCCTTTCTTTCCATTGTTGTTAAGTGAATCACTGCAATTGTTAAGTTAGTAACATGGTTGTGAAGTGATTCAGGCTTCTCCATTGACTTTGCTTCTCAGAAGTTTGCAAAAGGGGATCACGTGTCTCCAGGACACTGCAACCTTCATAAGTATGAATCAGTTGCCAAGCATCCGAATTTTGATCACATGACTATGGGGATGCTGCAATAGTTGTAACTGAAAAACTATCATAAATCACTTTTTTCCAACTGTGAGTGGTCACTAAATGAACTGTTGTGAGATGAGGACTACCTGTAGTTGCATCTTCTCCAGATATGTTGCTCTATATCAGGGGTAGGCAACTGTGGTCCTTTTACAACCTGTGGACTTCAACTCCCAGAATTCCTGAGACAGCTTGGCTGTCTCAGGAATTCTGGGAGTTGAAGTCCACAGGTTGTAAAAGGGCCACAGTTGCCCACCCCTGCTCCTATATCCATAGGAGTGACAGACATTATAACCCATTGCAGCTGCAGACTCCAAAGCTGGAAAAAAATGTCTAACTTCAAAGCTGTTTTAGAGACTTGTTGTTCTAACCCAGCCTTCACAAGTAGTGATAAGACATTTACTTGTGAGTAAAACAACTCCTTTTTAGAACAGGGCAGTAACAGTCTTTTATTCACACGGGTAAACAAAAAACCCAAATGTAATTAGTCCCAACAAACCTGGGTTTAGCCAAAAAACCTGAATTGCTTGCTGTATACTAGAAACGAACCATTGTCTGTGACAACCGGCCACTCCCAAACCCCTCCTATTTATTTCTCAGCCAGGGAGGGGGCTGGCTATCATCTGCGTCTGCCTCTCCCTGAGAACTGGCTTATTGTTTTCCTTTGCTCTCCTCTCTTTTCCCTTCTACACATACATGCATCTGGGATGGGCCCCATCTGTTCCTCCCCCTCACTTAGCTCAGGCCCCAAAGACAGCTGCCTCTCCACCTGGGGGAGGATGGAAGGCCCCGGCTTTGTCTCTGTCTCTGATGCTGTTTCCTTATCAGACCCAAGGCTCCGAAGCTGGCCCAGGGTCTCTCTCCACCTCCTCCTCGTCTGACTCTGCAGATAGGTCTGCTGACAGCCGACAGGCCACAACACTTGTTTAGTATCTCTGTCTTATGGTTGGCAGCCTAATGATAGTGCTACGAGGTAGACCAGAGCTGGAAACTAATTCCACTGGAAGCTTAGAACAACACTTCATTGAGATATACTACAGTAACAGACAAACCGAACAGCTATAGCGTCTCTAGTTTGAGAATCCTTATGAATTAGAGATGGAAAAAAGAACACAACATGTAACTCAGCATGCCATTAGTATCTTTGTTTTCTCTAGGGTTTGTATGACATGGCTAGCATCATTGTCCTATGCTATTTCCCATCTTCCTCCATTTTCTACAGTTTAATCTTTCCTTGTATCATTTGTATCTGCAGAAACATAAGCAGAACAATAAATCTGTAATTATGAAGCACAGCGAGCAATGTGGTGCAGTCTGGAACATTTTCTTGTCAACACCTCTGTTCTACCTGAAAAGTTACTGCTTGTATCTTAATCCAGAATCTTTTGGGCTTTTGGGTAGTATGGCAGCCTATAGATCACCATATCAAGCATTTTCTTGTTTATTTACTGGGCTTATAACACCATACTCCAATCATAGTTACTACAGCTTTCCAATAAAAATAGTTTTAGATCTACAGCAGGGCCTTGGTTTCTTCTCTAATATACCTTTTAAGGCTAATGCAAAAACAAACAAACAAACAAACAAACAAACAAACAAACGAATAAATAAATAATGCCTTTTTGCTAGTCTTACTAGTGAACGAAATAAAACAGCGATAGAGGTTAGAGATTAATGGCAATTCTCCATCTTTTCTGAGTCTTCTAAGCCAGTGCCTCCCAACCTTTTAGGAACCGGTTCCATGGAGAGAGGTTTTCCCATAGTCTAGAGCAGTGGTGAAATCCAATTTTTTTCCTACCGGTTCTGTGGGTGTGGCCTGGTGAGCTTGGTGTGGCTTGGTGAGCGTGGCTTGGTGGACATGGAAGGGGAAGGATACTGAAAAATCCTCATTCCCACCTTACTCTAGGGCCAGCCCAGAGGTGGTATTTGCCAGTTCTTGAACTACTAAAATTTTTCGCTATCGGTTCTCCAGAACCTGTCAGAACCTGCTGGATTTCACCCCTGGTCCAGAGGGGGTGTGGTTTCGTGTGCTGTTTGCATCCCATAGGTGGGGCTTCACTTGTTTTCACGGCCCCTGTTTCTAGCATGACATAAACTGGATGATCTGTCCCCCTACCCACACACACACAAACACAGCCAGCCGAGGGTTAAGGAAACACTTTGGAACGCACCCAGTTTCTTTATCTCCCACTTGGCAGCGATAGACACACCGCCTGCCAAGTGCCTTTATTTTCACAGTAAAACAGAAAGATTAAATACTCAAGAGTCCAAATGTCCGACAACAAGAAATCTTTCTCTCAGCAATTCCGGACGAGGCTTTAGTGACTATCCAAGGTTTGCTTTGTTCGTCACAGGGATCACTGACCACCACCCTCTATTATATAGTCTCTGGGGTGTGGTCCAGTGACTCAGTTCTAATCCCTAGCACGCCTCCTAAGCTGCTGCAATCATTTATCATGCCTTCAGAGGCGTGCGTCCAGGAATGATGTTTCTTCGTCACTGTGATCCGAGCCACCTGTCTCCCTACTGATCTCCTCTCCCTTGGCCGGCACCTGAGACAATGCCAGAGGGGAGGGGCCTGGAGAGGAAGGCCTGGCTGACTCCTCTTCCTCATGCTCGGAGCTTTCTTCCTCCAATGGGACAGGCTCAGAGGGCGGGGCCACAACACTGGTGTGGGTCCACAGACCAAGGATTGGAGACCTGGGTTCTAAGCTATCTTGCCCTGTTCCTGTATCCTAGTCTGCTGCTTTGTTTTACAGGGTTGAAATGGATCTTATTTGCTAGACCAGTTGTCTCCTGTATATAAGATGTGTGTGAGTTCCATTTTGTCCTTTTCTTGGCCTTATACAAAGTTAAAGTTTATCTGATGAAGTCTGGATGAAGCTCATTAGATCTCAGCCATTATGAGACATCCCACCATAGAAGAACAATCCGAATGAGGTATAGAGACTTGAAGACAGAGCATACTTTAATTCATCCATTATGCTTTTCTCCCATTCTCCATTTGATTATTGAATGTACTCTTTGAAAAACAGGCAATTATTGAGATGATTTCTAGTTTGGCCATTTTATTCTTTCCTGAGAATTAGATAGCTTCTAGGCATCCAGTCTAAAGAATGAGTTTCTAATTAATTTCATTTATACCAAGAATAATTTGTTGAGAATGTGCATTATGGAAGCTGGCAAGGAATTCACCCTTGTTTTTTAAACAGAAACTGATACCCAGTTAAATGCTGATGACAATTGAAAAGGTTGGTTGGGTGCATTAGGAAACAGTTCTGCATGTAATTCCAGTTATTTTTGGCTTTCAGCATGCATGCTTAGTCTTTGAAATATCATTTTGATGAGGCCATCTGGGGTCTCCTTTTGCTTCTAGCTGAGGATTCTATTATTTGTTTTCATCACTACTATTCTTGCCTCTTGCTCAAAATAATTTATTTAATCTTACTGGCACATGGTGACAGGCATTTATTCAGAAGAGTAAAGTGGCTCAGAATTTAATAAATAAAAATATTTATCAATTTATGCATGTTTCAGTTTGTCATTTGTGTTTCCCATGAGCTATGATTATAATGATTATATAATAATATATAATGATATAATGAGCTATGTAATCTTATATATTTTTAAAGGATTTCAGGTTGGCTATAAAAAGACAAGTGAAATAACCTGAACTGAAATCTGTGAGGCAAACAAATTAGAAGTAAAAAAGAGAAAAAGCGGCAACAATCCAAAGAGACCAAAATACATTTCCTTGTCAGTATTTAGATAATCAGAATTTCATTACCTATTTTTTTCTAGTTGCTCTTTAATTCACATAATCAAACTAAATAGCAAAACACCTAAGGAAATAGGTACTTTATGTTTTACTTTAGCATTAAATACTTCTCTGCTGTGCGTTTGGTATGGCACATATATGTTCTATTTAAAATACTAGGTCATTTGTTTTTCAGATTTAATAATTGCTCTTTATGTTATATTTAGAAAATGCAGGTTTGAATGAGCGGTGTATAATCAAATGATGTATTTCAATGATGTATTGGTTTGTCTGTTCCACCTCTTTAACTGAGCAGTGTTAGGGGAAGGGAATTTCCAAGTTTTATTTACAGAGTTAATATAATTTTATTTTATTAGCCCCTTGTTCCAACTTATTATTTAATTTCATTTGTACTAGAAACAAATGGGCAGTTATGTAGAACGAGACCGTGCAAGTTCCCTGTTCGAAATGTTAAAGCTACAATTCAGTGCGCATGTACACAGACACACAGAAAAAGATTTATTTGTTGATTGAGAACTTTATAATCATTTCTACATTCATAACATTCTTGTAACTGAGGAAGCCAGGTATAATTTATACTGGAATCAATATTTTAGAAAAAGAGCAAGCACTTATGTTTATGAGCTGCAACAGACACTCAAAGACAAAAAAAATAGATCTCAACACCATCCCGTTAAGTTCATAAAGGATTCCCTTTGAAATAATAAAAGAGAGCTTTCCTATTGGGCCCCAATCAGATAGTGAATGAAGCTTCTATTTTTTCCAGGCTGCTATCTTCTGTCTCCATATACAGTTCACGCATTTCCCAAGACATGCTGATGCATTCTGATATCAGAGAGTATAATTTGAACTCCTCTAGTGATCTAAGAGACCTTGTGGGGTCCTCCCCCCATTATTTGATTGTAGGCTTTAGTCCTCCAATCCCCAACACCCCCTACTCACAAGCGTTCCAGCTCCTTTAAAGCTAACTACAGCACTAGAGACTTTAAGACAAGGATCCTCAAACTATGGCCCGCAGGCTGCATATGGCCCACCAAAACCATTAATCCGGCCCACATATGACCACAAGGCTGCCCTGCCCACATCTCTCTGCCCATCTGCCAGCCCCCATCCTTTGGCCAAGCGCAGGACTTAACTTCATGAGCCCCACAGGCTGAACTGGAAGGTAAGGCCAACAATTTTGGCCTGCAGAGATTATATATACATATATACATATATACATATATACATACATACATACATACATACATACATACATACATACATACATATATTTGTTTTCTGAGGTTTTTGCGGGGTTTTGTATGTAGGTCTTTGGTTATTCGGGTTTTCTCCCGCGTAAAATTAGAGGTTTCTTGGCAACGAAACTTCGTCAAAACGTTGCCAAGAAACCTCCAATTTTCCACGGGAGAAAACCCAGATAACCAAAGACCTACATATATATATATATATATATATATATATATATATATATATATATATATATGTATATTCTTACTTCTTCGTAGGATTTATGTGTGTTTTTCCTCTAGCCAGGTTTATGTAGGAAAAACCTGGCTAGAGGAAAAACATATATATATATATATATATATATATATATAGAGAGAGAGAGAGAGAGAGAGAGAGAGAGAGATGCGCGCGCACACACACACACATACAGAGAGAGAGAGAGACAAGAGACACAGACAGACACAGACAGAGAGAGACTTGTTGATTGTAAACTCCTTGAGGCTGAGTAGAATTGCTGCAAAACTGAGTTTCCTGAAGTGGACCACTAGACTCCTAAACAACTGAAAAAATGATCTAGTAAAAAGAAAAGTCAACCAAAAGAGCAACATGCAAACCAAAGCAAATAAAACACTCCCAGGATCAAAACAAATTAAAGTTTAATTTGTGTGCATTGTTTAATGGACTGTTAAATTGGCCATGCCCACCTAGTCACACCCACCCAGCCGGTCTGGCCCCCAACAGACTGAGGGACCATGAATTGGCCCCCTGTTTAAAAAGTTTGAGGACACTTCCCTTAAGAGCTTTCAGCAAAACTCTGTAGGATCTGGACTCAGTGCACGGAATGCTCTCCATGGTGCTGAAACTGAAGTCTGACCGGGAACTTCTGCTTGTAGTTTTGAGTACTTCTTGCCTACTTAGAAACTCTGCCTCATTGGACATGTGAAACAAATGAGAACTTCCAGAAAAAGCACAACATTGCTTCTTCCCTCCACAAAACTTGGAGCTGCAAATAGGGATTGTTTTGAATCGGGCTCCTCCCCACCCTTCTCTCACACAACACACACCTGTTTTTCATAAGCATATACGGTTGTTATCCAGTGTTGCTTCATAATATGAGTTTTGGATTATGCATAAAGGTGAAATAAAAAAAATGAGACAAAGATTTTAAGGAAAACACACCCTTGGGAACTTTAAAATAGTCTCCAGGTTTTTATTAAACTGGTTATACTTCATCAAAAACTGAAAAGTAGCAAAATCTTCTCTTACCTTTTCAACTTTGAACACCTATAGGTTTCTTGAGGGAGTGTCTGAGGAACCTTCTTGACAACCTTAAAATTGCTTTTATCTCTATGGCATGCCAGCTTCTTGACAGCTTTCTAAAGTAATAACTCCCTTTTTTATATAAAAAAAATCCACCCACGAAAGCTATTACATTTTGCGTTTCCTAACATACTTTGGGTAGAAATGATAGATATTGATGCACTGCAATGCCTTATGGAAATGATATGTAGTGTTACATGTTGAAAAGTATAAAATATGAGCAAAAGAATTTTATGATTAAATTGCAAGCTTTCTTTAAAAAAACTATAGCAGATGAGTTGTTTAATCTCTGGGACAATTTTCTTCAATTGCTACTCTGCAGATATATTGCATTTTAATTTTGATCATGCTGGTTGTGAATTATGAAACTGAAGTCCAGCATACTTCATTATTTTGGGAACATTTGAGAAAAAATGAAATTATGTAACTAAAAAATTCAGCATCTGTTCTGTAGCATTGGGTTGTGTATATATTAATAACTAATCTTTTTCAGGAAACCACAACTTTCAATTTCTGTATATCAACATTATATTTTCTTGGAAAGAAAATGTTTCTTGTTTAATTATTTTCCTTCAAGATGGGTATAATCAGGTGTAATGTAGATAGGCTGATATAAAGACTTTGCTAGTTTACAGAATTTCTTATCTACTCTTTCTTAATTTCTTAATCTACTCTTCTAAGAGACATGGTGGCACAGTGGTTAGAATGCAGTATTGCAAGCTAACTCACTGTTCACTGCGAGGAGTTTGATTCTGACCTGCTCAAGGTTGACTCAGCCTTCTACCCTTTGATAAAATGGTCAGTAAAATGAGGAGCCAAATTGTTTCTGATTCTGTACACTGCTTATATAAGTGTAAGTGCTATTGCTATTGTTTTTACTATTATAATATTCATCCATCCATCCATCCATCCTGCAATCCTTTGGATTTTAAACATGCTGAAATCCCATCATATGTTCATTTTTTTTGAGGCAAGAAAATCCTGGTAAGATAGCAGTTTTATATTCATTCTGATTCCATAGAAGTAATGTGATAATCAGTTAATGTTTTCTGATTACAGGAACATAAAGTGATTAATAATTTACCAGGATGTTAAATTTCTGTTGTGCTTGACTGAAGCAAAGACTCACAGTGTAGAGTGATTGCTTCTGTTTTTTATTTTCTGATTATATTTAAACTGTCAAATAATGATATGAGGGAGTGGAGAGAAGATTTTAAAGCCAGATGACTACCTTTGCTCTAAGATGTTTACAATGGAGTTGTATATAGAGGAACAAGGCCATTTGGCTTCTGGATGAGGACCTACAGCAGGTTTCATATCCTTGTGAGCATCTCTGGAACAAGGACAGCACAGTGGCAAATATCAACAGGCATTCAGCAGATTCTAACTTTCACATCTCTCTACAGAGAAGTCATATAGAGAATAGACAAAAGAGTAAAATTAATAAAAACACAGACTGGACATTTGTATAAACACTGATTGTTTATTAAGGAGGGTAGATAATTGGTGAATTTAAAAGAAAAATAAAAGGATATGCATACAATAGGCCATTCTATATGTCAATAGTTATGGAGAGCTAATTGGGACTAAATGTTGGAGGAACTTGTGATGGCCTTCGAGCACTCTGCCAGAGAAAACAGGCTCCCAATCTCCATTTTTGGCTGCAACAGCCTCCTGCAACCCTCTGCCTGTGCAAACAGAGCTTGAGAGGGCTGCACGTGGCCCTCCCAAGCTCCGTTTTCTCTGGCAAAGGCACCGCAGGCTGGTCCTTCACTGTTTTCAGGGTGGACCTATGGGCCAGATCTAAGCACCTCACAGGCTGGATCTACCCTGCGGACTTTGAGTTTGTCACCCCTGCTTTAGAGGATAAAGTCTAGATTCAAAAGGATTTCAACAGATTGAATTTTGGACAAAATTTAGTAGGATAAATGAATATGATAAATGAAAAATCTGATTAGGGAAAAGAAAGTACCTAAAGCCCAGGATCTGTGAATAGTAGAAGACTAGTTGAAAAACGTCAAACAATCATGGGCTGCATTAATAAAAGTGTTCTGTTAAATCATTGGAAGTACTAATTCAGCTATACCCTACACTGGTTAGATTGCACTGGGAGCATCAAATTTTGAGTTTGTTTCAAATTGGAGAATTATCAGACAAATTTTTTAAAAAATCTAGAAAACAAGCTTATGAGGACCAGTTATAGAAGCTGTGCATGTTGAAGCTCAGGACAGAGCAACGTTCAAGGTGATTCAGGCTAGATATTAGAAGGACTTTCCTGATGCTAAAAACTGTTAAGCAATGGAGCAACCTGTTTTCAAATGGTAATTGGATTGCTATGTGTCAAGGTTGTTTTTCGAGATTTCAGCACTGAGCTGGGTGTTGGATCAGAAGGTCTTTTCAACTCGTACAGTCTTTGATTCTATGATTATAAACTATGGTTTGGAATCTGCTGCTTTTATAAGGATGACCTGTTTGCTTTCTGTTGGTTTTGCTTGCATATTTCTTAACAACTATAATCTCTCTTTCGAAGAAAACCAAATCCTGTAGGGCAGCTACTTGACCTTTTCAGTGTACATCTGTGGAGAATATGTAATGTAGATAAAAGGCACATTTTCCTTTGGTTGAGACTAACACCGGCCTAGAAGGAATACAGGGCCCAACAGAGAAGCTGCAAAGTAGGAAAGAAATTCAACCCTGAATGCCTGCTTTTCTGTCTTTTCCATTGGAGGACATGTTATTCTTAAATTACCTCCTTAGGGAGAGTATTAATTCTTCAGCCAGTTATTTTAGATGCCGTGCAATGCCATCTTGCTTGTGCTGAGCAATACAAAAATCAGGAGATATCAGAGACTGGATAGGCTCAGCAAGAGAAATTCCGAGATTGTAACCATTTTATTTATCTACATTACCTATATTTCCATCAAGTCCTCTTATCATAACTCGATCAATTGCATCCATATGGGGTGACATGATAACAGTGTTCCAATATCTCAGGGATTGCCACAAAGAAGAGGGAGTCAAACTATTCTCAAAAGCAAGTGAGGGTAGGACAAGAAACAATGGGTGGAAACTAATCAAAGAGAGAAGCAACTTCTATTCTATTCTGTTCTGTTCTGTTCTGTTCTGTTCTACACTATGCTACGCTACGCTACGCTATGCTACGCTATATAAAGGGAAATAAATATAAAACATTTGGGTTGAAAATTTTCCTATCCCCTTTAAGAGTTTGGAGCACAGGTGAAGACAAAATGCTATAACTTGTATTTTATTGAAAAATAAGGGAACAAGATTCTTCTTCTTAAAATGGATGTATCAAGAGTCTAATTCTGTAGGCTGTTTTAAAATACCAAGAGTTTGCCCCCCTTCTCTTTCCTGTTTCCTGTCTCCTGTTTCTCTTTCTTCTTTCTCTTTCTCTTTCTCTTATCTATTTATCTTTAAGAGCACTTTGAGATTCTCAGATATTAATCTTTGCTTCAGTAGTCACAATCCCATCTTCCATAGGACCCCATTTATTGGCTTTCCTGTATTTCTAACAAATCCATATTTTGTTCCTTTTGAACAGTGCAGCCACAAGGAGACACAACACTGGCTTCTCGTTTTGGTTCGTTGCTGTTTAGTATATCATCCACATCCTGTTTGTTGATCTCACATATGCTTATTACAACATTCTGTTTCATAACATCTGGTTTCAAATTCATCTTCTTTTACATGCTCCATAATTAAGATTAACTTCTTGACTCTCTAAAGAAAAAAAAAAGAAATCAAACACAAACATTCTTTTTGGATGTGTTTAAAAGACAATTTGCTTCTGAAATTCAGATGAAATGTTTACAGGTGAAATGGGTAAAATGTTCATGTCACTGTATTCGTGGGTGAAATGGATGAAAAATTTTGTCTTTTTATACTTTTTAAAATTAAGGGATAGCCAAGGAAAGTGTTTTTTTCATTGTACAAGCCAATTATTGAGATAGAAAGTTGGAAAAGGAACTTTCCAGACGCACAATGAATCCTTTATTCAATAGTGATGTTTATTGCTAATGATCTGTAACAAAGTTTCCAAACAAACAATTTGTAATTTTTATATATGCATTGGCCTTAGCTCACCAATCCAGGCATACATCTCTATATAGAACCCTTTACCATTTCTTAACTTCCTTGCTGCCTGCTTCCTTGATTCCAATGGGTATTTTTTTTTAAATCACAACTTTACTATTCTTATTTACACAGCTTCAGCACTCTCATTTTTCAGACTTGCTGTTAGAAGGAAGAAAAAGAAAAAGAACTCTTTCTTCAACTTTTTGGAATGTTAACAGCTTGGTCAAGCTTATCTCATTGATATTTGTTCTGTCCTTTTCAAATATAGCAGAGTTTTCCATTAGCCAATCCGCTCTGCAGGCCTCTATGTCTGATCTGATACTTGATTCTGCTGATCTTCAAATGAAGAGTCCTTCTCCAGATCTTATTCAAACAGCCCCTCCAGCCTTCATACACCTCAGTATTAATTGGGAGCTTCAAGCAGCATCTACATGTCACTTTGCAGGATAGTGTCAAATAGGCAAAAGTCCCCTTAAACTTCAGCCCAGTTTATGGTTCTGTCCTAATCAGGGCATCTTGCTGCCACAATCTGTGGCCTGAATCCTAACATTCAATTAAATCCAAGATGAAATCTCATGAATGTGTTTTTTAAATTGTGGATTTTTCATTAGGGAATGTTGACTGCCAAGGAGGCTTGAATGAAGGAAAGATTTATATCAGTAAAGCTACACCAAGAGTAGCTTTAATCTGCCATTTTCTCCGATAGTTCAAAAACATTGCCAACAGAACTTCAAAAATTCCAAAGTACTCTGAGAATAAAGTAAAAAAACACTCCAGAAGTCTCTTTTACCATTTATGAAGTCTGATTTACCCAACAACAGTGTTTAATAAAAAGACATGCAAGCACATGGTTCTGGACTCTTCTTCTCAGGAGTATCAGAAGAGAGAATCAAAATGAATTTAATTTAAATTCAAGACTTTTATGATTTATGTCACAATCAATTATAATTTATCACAAACACTTAATTTCAGTCTCTGCCTGCATTCATTTCCAAGCTGTGAAACTGGAAGGGTGTATTCAGCTAGTAATCTAATGATTATTAGTGCAATGCACTGAGTCTACAAGAAATAGGAACAAATCTGAAGCCTGAATCATAACAGTCAAGAAATAACTCTTTTTTCCAGAAATATTTTTGATAAAGTATCTTTATACATTACTTTTCAAGAAAGAACCAGTCATAACTTGTACTCTGATAGTTCTGCTATTCTTATTCTTTACGTTTCATTAATGAAATAAGGTATCAAGAGAAAAATAGAGTTCTGTACAATGTGGTGTCCAGAGGTAGTGGACCATAATTTCAGACCAGGGGTCTAGATCAGGGGTGGACATCTATTTCACTGACGGCTGCATCACAGTTGTATCTGACCTCAGGCGGCTGAGATGGGCGTGGCCAGGACGGGCATGGCGAGATCGATGTCACTTGTGTTGGGGGCACCTGTGGTGGCCCAAGCGCTCTGCTAGCAAAAATGCACGTGGCCCTCCCAAGCTCTATTTTCACTGGCAGAGGCACCGTGGGCTGGTCTTTCACTGTTTGCAAGGTAGTCCTATGGGCCAGATCTAAGCTCCCCATATCCCAGATGTGGCCTGCAGGCCTTGCGTTTGACACCACTGATGTAGGAAAGCACTAACTTTAGGAAGGCAATTCTGATGTCACATACTCAGTGTGTTTAGATTTGTGTGTTCAGCTTTGGCCTTGAGTGTCTCTGCAGTATAGTATGCTGTTCTAGTGTGGGGGCGTATCTGAAACACGTGAAATAAGTTGATATCACTATCAAAGAAGCAGTACACTTAGTGACAGGTTGTCTCAAATCAATTGGAAAAATATATTGTCTTTCTGGCATTGCCCCACCTAAGATCAGGAGAGAAGTAGTAGCAGATGCTGAGAGAACTAAGCAAGAGAATGATCCTGGACATCCTGTGAATGGACATATCCCCCAAGCCTGCCGACTCAGATCTAGGAACAGCTTTATGGCAAGAACAAGCATTCTTGAGGGCACACAAGGACAAAATCAAATTAAAAGATGAATGAAGGAAACCATCAAGCAAAGAATAACATTAAAGGAGGATATAGCTGAAGGATCTGACCTTCCTTATATACTTGGAGGACACTGAATAGGTTGAGAGTTGGACTTGAATGGAGGCTTTTAGTGGATAACAACACACAATGTGAATATGGAGAGACGCAAAGTCTGACCCATCTGCTGGTATGTTGGCTACCACTAGAAACATGTACCGATAAGGATGTATAAGGACAAAACCAAGAAGGTGGCTTCATTCTGGCAGTTTGAAGTTTGATCTAGACATGGATGAAGAAGTGTGTTTAGATAACTAACAGCTATTTTTTAATCTCTTATGTTTCATGATAAAGTGACCAATTTCATCCAAGGTGGAGGGATGATTTTATATTTTCCATCAGAGCCTTGCATTTAAAGCTGATTATAAAGGAGTTTAAAGTATCATGATAGTGCTTCTATAAGGAAATGTCACAGTGACTGAAAGGTTGATGCCAGGATGATCTTCAGTTATGAAGGTATCAGATATTTCTCTTTTGTTTCGTTTTCATTTCCTAGGCAACTGTGCTGAAGGACTCAGAACTTGCAAAATGCATTTAAGATTGCTTCTTGTCAATCTTGTATTAACTGGAAATAAATTTACATTTGCCATAAATCTATATATCTCTCCTGATTGTGTCGCCCATGATTACTGTATACGTTAGTGGTAATTGAATGTTCAATAAATTGCAGAACTAAATCACAATTTTGTGTTACTCTGTAAAGTTTTATAACAATTAGGCACCCACTGATACATGTTTCTGTTGAAGGAGAAATTTTGGTTTACTTCTGGACAAGTTGTTATCTACCTCAACAACATTTGAGTTACTGTATTTTTCGGAGTATAAGACTCACCTTTTTCCCCTCTAAAAGGGAATGAAAATTTAGGTGCGTCTTATACACCGAATATAGCCCCGCCCACCCACTGGTCCCCACCCTTTGGCCTCTGCCTCCCAGCAATTTATCTCATTGCAGCAAACAGCAAGAAGAAACAGCTCGTTTCAGCTTCAGCACAGCCTAATTAGCACAAGTTGATTGTCCGTTGGATTGGCCTCCTGACTCTCAGCTGTTTTGCGATGGCCTCTGCTGCTTGCTGTAAGGCGGTAAATTGCTGGGAGCAGATTTTTTTTTCTTATGCTAATCAAGCTATGCTGAAAATGAAAATGAAAGTAAAGCAGGCTATTTGCTGTTTGCTACAACAAGGCAAAATTGCTAGGAGGCAGAGGCAGATTTCTTTTTCTTGTTTTCCTCACCAAAAAAGGTAGGTGCATCTTATAGTCCGGTGTGTCTTATACTCCGAAAAATATGGTATCTGCAGAATAACATTTTCATTGACATATTAAGAGCTGGGTCAGTTGTTAAGGCTTCGAAACAGTTTTCCCAAGTAAAAAAGTAGAATACAAAGAAGCCAAATTTGCTTAATTGTAATGGCAATGGAGGTAATTTCATAAAGGAAGAAAAAATCACTGAAGGTATGGTTAAGGTATTGAACTGGCACCATTCAATACCTTATGAGGGAGACTCATGTTTCAATCTATCCTCTGCCATGAAAATTTGCTTGGTAAGTTTGGGTCGATCATTTTCCTTTGGCTGAATCTATCTCACAGGGTTGCTATATGAATAAATGACAGAAACTATGTTTGTTGGCTTGAGCTCCTGAGCATGGTAGAAAATGGACCAGTAAATAAATAATTTTACAAAATTACCACTGGCAATTAAGAGTAATCTTAGTAAGGAGTGGATGAAAGACCAACAAAAATTGTATGAGAAACAAAAGTAGATAATTTTCTCTTTCGTTCCTTGCGAATTCAGGAGAGAATAAATGCAGTGGTTTTATGATTATTTGCTTTTGGAAATTAAGTTGAAAGATATTCTCACCTGCCTTTATAGATATGGAAATCATTACTTGATGAAATACACATTCTTAATCATCCAAACAAGTTTTAAGCATTCAAACAAATTTTAGTCTTTTCCTTCTTAGAATAAATCTAAGATTGAATCTATATCCTATTTGAAAATTATCTGTAGTATACTGTAGTACTAAACAAGTGACCTAATTCAGCACGATAAAGAGGAACACTGGTTTAAGTTAGCTTCTGTGAAATTTTTGAAAGAAAGGTGTGATAGGGCACCTAACAAAAATAAATTTCTGCCTTTTTGTTGTGAGGACTTCAGAACTGACCCATAATGGAAATTGATTGGTGTTGTTGCAGACAAAGATTATTGTTGCAGTGGCTTTTAATTATGGAACAAGAAAGATAAATGATAGATAGATAGATAGATAGATAGATAGATACATAGATAGATACATAGATAGATACATAGATAGATAGATAGATGAAATATTTTATTATGATTAAAAAAACAACAACAAAGGCCAGGCTGTTGTTTTAAAGCAGGGGTGTCAAATTCGATTTCATTGAGGGCCGCATCAGGGTTGTGTTTGACCTTGGGGAGTTGTGGAGTGGGCGTGGCTGGTGGGCATGGCCAGTTCAACGTCACTTGTCTCGGGGGCACCTTTGGTGGCCCGAGTGCTCTGCCAGAGAAAACAGACTCTTGAGCTCCGTTTTCACTGGTAGAGGCACTGTGGGCCAGTCCTTCGCTGTTTCTAAGGTGGTCCTGTGGGCCAGATTTAAGCACTGGATCCAGCACCAGGCCTTGAGTTTGACATGCCTGTTTTAAAGTTTGCTTTCTTTCCAACAACAGATTTAGAAAAAGACATTAAAGAATCAGCTTGGCAGCTAAATTATTCCTAAACCATACAGCAGATTAAAAGTTAACTGAGCGCTCTGAACAGCATTTTAATACCAACAACTCCAGGTAAACTCCCTGCCTTAGGCTGAACACTTTTCTTTGCATTGCATATCAATACCTCAGCATGAATTTTATTTATTGAAGTAAACAAATTGCTTCTCTCCTTTAGCTTTGTTGTGGCTTCAGGCAGAAGTGTCTGTATAAATAGGCAAAAAAATGGAAAATGCAATACTGTCTGCTTAAAAAATAAATTGTCATTAAGAATTATGGGGTTATGTGTTGGTTGATTCTGTTGCTCTATCTTCTCTTTCATATTAATGCAATAAGATTTAATAATTTATAGAGGCAGTTCTCATTTAATGACTGCAATTGTGACTCAGTCATTAAGTGAAATGGCCACTAAGTGAAACCATGACGATGCATGTAATCTTACATCAGTTTTCCTTTACTTGACAGACCTGCAAATCTCATAAATGCACAAATTGGTTGCAAAGTTATCTTTTTGTCAGCATCATGATAAGCAGCCACCGCATGAGGCAGTTGCTAAATGAAGATGAAGGTGATCTATATAGAAATAGATCATCTAGGAGGAAAAAAAAGATAGAGAATATATTAACCTAATACCTTTGCAATAGTGGTGAATATCTATAGCTCAGGTGTAGGATGAGAGTGAAGGCTCGTTCTACAAGCTTGTGGGTTGGTTTCCAAACATTTTGTTCCCAGGCTAGGTAACATCTTCAGTGGAGTTTAGGGGGTGTCAGTGTTCTTCTGTTTATAAGGGTTTCAGGTGTGGGTGTGTCAAGTAAGGCAGTGGTGAAATCCAATTTTTTTTACTACCGGTTGTGTGGGCGTGGCTTGGTGGGCATGGTGTGGCTTGGTGGGTGTGGCTTGGTGGGCGTGGCTTGGTGGCCATGGCAGGGGAAGGATACTGCAAAATTTCCATTCCCACCCCACTCCAGGGGAAGGATATTGGAAAATCTCCATTCCCACTCCACTCTGGGGCCAGCCAGAGGTGGCATTAGTCAGTTCTCCAAACTACTCAAAATTTCCGCTACCGGTTCTCCAGAACCTGTTAGAACCTCCTGGATTTCAACTCTGAAGTGAGGGTCAGCTGTGCGTCATCAGTTGGGTCTTGTGATAAGGAGATTACATCAGGTCAGGATCATTGGGAGGTGAAGTGCTGGTGGGGGAGGGTTGTGTGGGTTGGTTGAGGGTTAGTGCTGTCTCTGGTTGGCTGTGTAGCTGATTTGGATTCTGAGGGGTTCGTAGGCTTGTTGTAGGTCAATGTGTCTGTTGATGGAATCGCTTGTGGAGTGCCAGGCTTCGATAAACTCACGGGCCTGGCGGATGGCCATGGCCGATGATTTTTGTTTTTGCTCCAATCGAACTAATAACTTTGGCCATATTAAGTGGAAGGTATGATCCTCACTTAAAGGTAGAGATTTGCACTCTCCTTCCCAGTGGAGATTTTAGCTAAATTTATATTCCTTTTCAGAATTTTTCACTCATTTATAGCTCCTTATTTTAAATTAGACATTAAGGGTTTATTGTGTTACTTTCTCTTCCAAAAGATTTCAAAAATCTTAAAGGAAAAAAAAACTGTTTTGCTAACGATGACAAACTTTTTTTCCTGTTCTGATATTTATATACAAAGCACTAATTAGCCTAGCTGAAATCAACCTTTGCTATAATAGAAGTCTCTAGTTCTGATGATTAATTTAAAACAACTTTCTCCAGAAATACAATGTGCAAAAATGGTTTCTACTAATAACTACTACCCAAAGGAGAGAAACTGGGAGATGAACTAGGTCTTAACCTGAAAATTTATCTCCCTTCCTTTGATTTATACATGCACACGCACCAACACACACTAATGATATACATGACTTGTGTAACATTTCGTATAAAAACTCCTTTTTTGAGACATGATAAGGGAAGACCTAGCCTTGGATCGGCATCAGTGGTGGGTTTCAAAAAATTTTACTACCGGTTCTGTGGGTGTAGCTTGGTGGGCATGGCAGGGGAAGGATACTGTAAAATCTCCATTCCCACCACAGTCCAAGGGAAGGATACAGCAAAATCCCCATTTCCTCCTGATCAGCTGGGACTTGGGAGACAGAGAATAGATGGGGGTGGGCCAGTAAGAATTTTTACTACCGGTTCTCCGAACTACTCAAAATTTCCTCTACCGGTTCTCCAAAACTGGTCAGAACCTGCTGAAACCCACCTCTGGTCAGCATGTCATGGTATGTGGGAAAGACCTGAAATAGGTGGGTGGGGCAAAGAGATACTGCCTAGACAATGGCCACATAAGAGACATCATAGGTCACAGCTGGATAATGGGCAAGGCAAGAGGCTCAGAAGACACTCTCTCTAGTTTCCTGACCTGTAAAAGAGGCAGTAGGAGAAATGTATTTCCATACTTGCAAGATTCGGTTAATGTAGCTTTAAAATAATATAGAATTAGCTTATCTGGTCATGCTTCCTATCTGGTCTACCTGATAATGGTGACACAGTTTTCTTTGGTGATGTATGAGGTGGCTAGGAGGAATGGGACTTCCTGGGGCTAATGATAAATCTAATAATTTTCCCTGGACAGTTTTTTAATCTTTAACAGTAATTTTTTCCCCAAGATCCTCTTCAGTTCTTTTTTTCTGTTTGTGGCCTTGTGGGACGTTAAGAGAAGCTGTTTACCTACCTAGTTGCATCTTTTTGTATGTTCTTTCTGCAATAGCAAGTAATTTAAGGTCTATGCCACCAAAACACACAGATCGTCTTGTTCAGGGAGCAGATGATGATGCGTATTGGGAGGTGATGGTCCAGAGTTGAACTTCTAAATCAGAGAGACTGCTGAAAATCTGGGGGGTTAAAGTGTTCATTTTATTACTACAAATAGAAAGGAGTTGGTGATTTATGCTGTGCAGATTGAAGCGGATAGTTTTGTGTGTCAGGTATTGAAACCCCCCTGGAAATAGGTATCTTTTATTTCTAAAGCCACAGCCAATTGTCTAACTTGAGAACATTTATTGTTTTCTGCTATATAGATGGTCTCATGGGCCTGTCTCTTATATAACATTTTTATTGGTTTCTTAGGTCAACATTGTTTTGTGAATGGCACACAGGATTTAGATTTGGGCCGCCTCCATTAATATCTTCTCTCACCTGTGAACTTATGTCACAGTCTTTTGTTCTTAAAACTTATGTGACAAAGAGGAATATGAAACTGTGTTAACAGTTAAAATGATAAATGGGATTCAAAACAGTGAAACAATGGCAACATTAAAGCAACATTAACAATCTTCCTGAGAAGTTGGGAACTAGATCCTCTAGTAAATTTAAACTTTTGCTGCATTTCTGATGGAGTGCATCTCTGTCTCTCTCATTCTCTCTTTAATTAATTAGAATAGAGCTGGAAAGAACCTTGGAGGTCTTCTAGTCCAGCCTCCTGCTCAAGCAGGAGACAAAGTGGTGAAATGTAAAATTTGTTACTACCAGTTCTATGGGCGTGGCTTGCTGGGTGGGTGGGGTAATATGACTGAGTGGGTGTGGCCAACTTTTTTTTTTTTTTACTTTTAAAAGCATTTTTTCTACAACCTCTTTGGCTGAAGAGGTTGTAAAAAAAATGCTTTTAAAGCCTCTGACGATTTCAGCTGACTTGCCTGATCGGCACAGGCTTTCTTTTTTTTTTTAAAGCCTCTGACGATCCCAGCTGACTTGCCTGATCGGCAGAGGCTTTCTTTTTTTCTTTTTTTTTTTTAAAAAAATCCTCTGATGATCCCAGCTGAGCCGTGCAATCAGCAGAGGCTTTTTTTTTTTAACTTTTAAAAGCATTTTTTCGGCCAAAGAAGTTGTAGAAAAAATGCTTTTAAAAATAATAAAAAAAAAGCCTCTGATGATTGTGCGGCTCAGCTGGGCAATGGGGAGGGTGGGCAGGCATTTTTGCTACCGGTTCTCCGAACCACCTGCCTCCATCGCTACCGGATCGGGTGATCCAGACCGAACTGGGAGCATTTCACCCCTGAGGAGACCCTATACCAGTTCAGATAGATGGTTGTGCAGTCTTTTCTTAAAAACCTCCAGTGATGAAGCACTTACCACCTTTGAAGCAATCTGTTCCCATGGCTAATTGTCCTCACTGTTAGGAAGTTTCTCCTTAATTCCAGGTTGCTTTTCTCCTTGATTAGTTTCCATCCATTGTTTCTTGCCCTGACTTCTGATGCTTTGGAAAATAACCCCCGCCTTCTTTGTAGCACCCCTCAAATATTGGAATACTTCTGTCATGTCTCCTAGTCCTTCTTTTCTCTAGACTGGTCACACCCAATTCCTGCAATCATCTTCATATGTTTTTGTCTCTAGGCACTTAATCATCTTAGCTTTCACATAGAGTTCTATCTTTAATGCTGTCTTAATCATATAATTCTAAAAGGCTTGCACAGATTCACTCAATATAATAAATAATACAAGTTAAATAATCTAAACAAATAAACAAAGCCAAATCAAGTATGAGTATCCAATAATCTAATGTTTATAATACAGCACCCCCCTGAATAATGAGGAAAACGTTCATTATAAACAACACACATTCAGTGATTTTAACTACTTTCCTGAATGTTCTCAGTTATGAGGTCATCCTTGTCTCTGTAAGTAAACTATTCCAAAAGAGGAGTGTCCTAACAGAGCATGCAGTCATACCTACCATCAATTTTACACCCTGATGGGAAGCTGTAATTTCTTCTCATATCAGCTGAGCAGACTCTACTGATAAGATATCCAGATAGCCAATACCTTGAATTATTCATAGGAGCAAAGCAACAACCTATTCAACTCCCACAACACAGGTGATAAATGACAATACTGGCACCTACCTGTAATCAAGTGGGCTCTTAAATTTTATGAAGTTTTAAATTCATGCTAGTCCCTTCATATAAAATATAGGAGACGAAGTGGCAGAGCCTGAGGGGGAGGTGGGGTTGGAGTTAAAAAACGGATCAGCCTAGAATCCCTATGGAGCCAAAAGTGAATTTAGTCCAATCTCCCTTGGATTCTGTTGACCATTATCTAACCCCTAGCAGGTGTTAACTATTAGTTGAGAAGATGATTAACAATAAATCAATTTAATTGGACCTGACCTTTTGCACCTGACATAAAGTGAGTTATAGTAATCCAGTTGTGAAATATTGAGGTCATTGAGTGCTTGTTTTTTCCATTCTGTGATGAGAATAGAAGCTGGCATACCAACCAAATTTAAGCAGATGTTCTCCTAGCATGGCCTCCACCTGTTCTTCCTGAAGGAGCAGAACCCGTCAGGGAAATGCAACTGAATCCAGTGCCAAACAAATTGTGTTGGAACTGGATAGTTTCCTAAAACATAGCCACTCCAACTTGCCAGGTTAAGTCTTAGCCTAAATCTCTTTTTATGCATCCAAGCACTAATAGCTTCCAGTGTGAAGGTATACAATTGGGTGCATAATTTTGTAAATTGACTATAAAGGTCAAGCCATTCAATCCTCTGCTCAGTTCAGGATTCACTAGAATTTCTCTGATAAATGACCATCCAGTTTCTGTTCAAGGTCTCAGGTGAAGGAGAACACACCTCATCACTTGGCTGCCTGAACCTTTGTGTCAATGGTCCTGTGGGGTATACAGCAAAAGAAACTCCTGGGGCATTTTTTTTAAAAAACCAAGAATATAACTTTACTGATAGATCCATATAGGCACAGAAGAAGCAAAGCGAGATCTTAGGTTTCAGACTCCACTGAAAGACTATGATTATACTTTATTGAGATAAGTTGCAGTAATAGAATCTTGAAAGCCTGATCCAGTGGTGGGTTGCCCTGGTTTGGACCAGTTCACAAGAACCAGTAGTAAAACCAGTGGAAAGCTCCACCCACTGATATTTAGATATTTAACTGTTCCTTACAGGTTTGGTTCCCAGGTGCTTCACCATTTATTTATTTTATTTATTTTATTTTATTAAATTTGTATACCGCCCTACTCCCGAAGGACTCAGGGCGGTGAACAGCCATAAAATAAAACATATAGATACAAAATTTAAAATGGAGATAAAACTAATTAAATAAATTTGGCTGAAACATTTTAAAACCCCAATAAATTAAAACCAAATTTAAAATTTAAAATTCCATTTAAAAAGAGGAAAAGTTTAGGTCAGGCCAGCTTGATGGAATAAGAACGTCTTAAGCGCGCGACGGAAGGTACGCAGATCCGGAATCCTCCGTATCTCCGGGGGGAGCTCGTTCCAGATCGTAGGTGCCCCCACAGAGAAGGCTCTCCCCCTGGGGGCCGCCAGTCGACATTGTTTGGCCGATGGCACCCGGAGGAGCCCCTCTCTATGGGAGCGTACTGGTCGGTGGGAGGCTATTGGTGGCAGCAGGCGGTCCCGTAAATAGCCAGGTCCTAAGCCATGGAGCGCTCTGAAGGTGATAACCAAAACCTTGAAGCGCACTCGGAAGACCACCGGGAGCCAGTGCAGCTCGCGCAGGAGAGGCGTTACATGGGAGCGCCACATCGCTCCCATCACCACCCGCGCGGCCGCACTCTGCGCCAGTTGGAGCCTCCGAGTGCTCCTCAAGGGGAGCCCCATGTAGAGAGCATTACAATACTCCAGACGGGAGGTGACGAGGGCATGAGTGACCGTGCGTAATGAGTCCCGATTCAGAAAGGGACGCAACTGGCGAATCAGGCGGACCTGATGAAAAATCCTCCTGGTCACGGCCGTCAAGTGTTCTTCTAAAGACAGCCGTGAATCCAGGAGGACACCCAAGTTGCGAACCCTCTCCGTGGGGGCCAGTGCTTTGCCCCCAATAGTCAGCGATGGCACCAGCTGACTATATCGGGACATCAGAAACCACAGCCACTCGGTCTTGGATGGGTTGAGCCTGAGCCTGTTTCTCCCCATCCAGATCCGTACGGCCTCCAGGCACCGGGACATCACTTCAAGAGCATCGTTGGGGTGGTCTGGGGTGGAGATGTACCATCTTGGTAGCCCTCCATAGCAATTTTTTTTTTAATTTATTCATTTATTTTCATTTTCATTTTTTTTTCTGAACTGAAGGCAACATCATACCCAATGGTCCCTTCTCCAATTTTCCCCACAGCAACCATACGAGGTGAGTTGGGATGAGAGAAAGTGAATGGCTCAAAATCACCCAGCAGGTTTTTCACATCCAAAGAAGGACTCGTAGTTTTTAGCTCAGCACTTTCGCTAGTTCAGATTGGCTTTCTTTATCACTGTCCATTTGGAACTGTGATGCTCAGAACTGACCACAGTTCCAGACCAGAGCAGAGTAGAAAAATGGCTTATTTCTCTATATTTCTGGTAATGATAACTTTTGTGTTTTTAGCAGCTTCATCACACTGCTGGCTCTTGTTTAATATGTGGTTGATCAGAACACCTGATCCCTTTCATAAATATTACTTTTAAGCCAGGTTCCCCATTATATACTCCTGCTTTACATTTTTTCCCCTGCACAGATGAATAACTTTACATGTCCTTCTCTTAACTACCATCTTATTTATTTCAGCCCACTGCTGAAGCCTGACATTATGTTTTTGAATCTTTCTACTTTCTTCTGAGATATTAATCATTTTTCCCAGTTTTGTGAAATCTGCAAACATTATAAGTGCCTCAACTGCAATCATCCAAGTCATTGATAAAAATGATGAAAAGCACAGAGCCCAGGCACAACCCAATAGTGCTCTATGCAATACTTCCTTCCATGCTAAAATGGAATAATTAATAAGATACTTTGGATGAAATGATTCAGTCAACTCTCAGTCCATTTGACTTTTCAGTGATACTACCTTGGCATGGTGTACTATGTCTTTGGCATTCCCCTAATCTATTAAGCTTCTCTTCAAGAGGGAGATAGGTTTAGTATGGCTGAAAAGTGTCTATGGACACTATGGCTGAAGATTCTCTAGCCCCGTCAATGGATAATCACTCTCAGTGTGAGAGATGATGCCCATGGGGAGGTGTGTGGCAGCACAGCCTAGAGTTGGAACTGGAGACAGAGGAAGAGAGTAAGAATAGTCCCACTCTATAATTTTCCAGGCCAGGGGTCAGCAACATGCAGCTCCAGAGCTGCATGTGGCTCTTTGGGGTTTCTACTGTGGCTCCCTGTCAGGTGATCCCACCATTGGCTGGCCCCACCCCACCCCTCACCCTCCCCTCCCAGTCACTCCTCACCTGGCCTGAGAAGATGGTGGGAGATGGAGAAACAGCCAGGGCAGAGACAGAAAGATACAGAGAGAGGGGGGGAGAGAGAGACATAGAGAGATACAGAGAGAGAGGGAGAGAGGTGGGAGAGAGCAAGGAAGAGAGGGAAGGAGGGGAAAGAGAGATATGTCAAAAGGATTTTGTGGTTCCTGGTGTTTATTAACAACTGGTTCTCTGCCCTAATGACTGGCTGAGTAGGCGTGCGTGAGGGTTTCATGTGACTGGTGGAAGTGAGTGACATTGAGTTGGCCATGTCCACCCAAGTTTTGTGGCTCCTGGTGTTTTCTTTTCTGTGGGAAACTGGTCCAAATGGCTCTGAGTATTTAAGGTTGCAGACCCCTGTTCCAGGCTATATTTGGCACAAATAAAAAGAAACAAATAAGCAAAACATAGCCATAAACACATAGAATGAGTACATATAAATGGGAACAGTAGGATAGGGATGGTAGGCACACTGGTGTGCTTATGCACGTCCCCTTAGAGACCTCTTAAAAAACATGAAAGGTCCACGGTAGACAGTTTAAGGTAAAATGTATGGGGATTAGCAAGACTAACAACAGGATCAGGTAGAGTGTTCCAGACATTTACTACTCCATTGCAGAAGTCATATTTCCTACAATCAAGATTAGAGCGAAATACATTGAGTTTGAACCTATTGATAGCCCTTGTGTTATTGCAGTTGAAATTAAAGTACTCATTTGCAGGTAGGACATTTTTGTAAATAATCTTATGAACTGATCTTAGGTCGCAATGTAGACCGGCATAGTTCGAGGCTATTAAGGCCTGAACTCTAGCTCAATTGTTCTACATCATCTTTATTCTGACACCCAGTGGTCTCATGTAGAATTCCATCTTGATCTATCTTAACCTGTCCTTCCCCTTCTGCTTAAGGAAGAGCACCTTTGTTTCCCTTTCCTTCCTGGAATCAATAACAGGAAATATGTCAGAACAAGGGCTGGTATAAATGAATAATAATGAGTGGGATCCAAAGATAGAAATACTGTAGGTTCACAGAATTTCCTGAGATGCCAAGAACATTTCTTGGAAGCCTTCTTGATCCCTTTCCAATGTTGTGGTTTTGACAAGTGAGGAACTCATCTTAAAGGCTTTCATGGAGACCTGGAGGTCATATATAGCCCTTGGGTGTTGAATCTTGATGGAAGATATTTACTTAACAGATAATCTCATAAGGGTCATCAGGTTATCACTTGAAACCTATTGCAGCATGCAGGAAATAAGCTCCATTAAGTAAAGTTAATTCCTGAGTCAAAATACATAAGGTGGTATTGCATAACTGATTAATAGTAATTCAATGTTGGCATGGAGCTGTTACATTTATTTATGGGTCATGTCTTATGTGAAGAAAAGCAAAATACGGCCTGACTTTTAAGGAGCTAACCTTAAGTAAAAAAATTCTCTAATCTGACACTTGGTTTATGACAAAGAAAATCCAGCATTTATTTGGTTTTTGCTTTGGTTGTCGTCAGTATTCTCTAAATAATTGTTGACCTTTTTTCCTCGCATATTTTATGAAATGTTAATATTTACTTGGATAAAGGTAATGGAGCAAAAGCTTGTTCAACTGGTTGTCAGTTTCTGCAATCGAAATCTAACAATAAAAGAAAGAGGTGGCAAAAAGAAAGATGAGGAAAGTAGAATTAGTGGTTAAAACCAACCTCTTTTGGAATACTAAAATAATGCCAGGCATACCTTTGCTTTATTGCTATTTATGTTATAAAATTTATTTATTCATTTAATCAATTTGCATCAATTTGCCCAATCCACATGCAATTCAGGGCATCTAAATCTTGTTCAGTAAAACTTGGCTTTATTAAGGCATAAATAAGGGGAAAAAAATCTCTATCCATAGGGTGATTGTCGGTTTGTGTAATTGTGGCAGGGGAAAAGCAGAATATAATTTTATGAATTTTATATAATATCTTTATGACTTAGCGGAATATTGCCTGAAACTGGACTAGATATGAAATAAAAGGAATAAGGGTCCATTTAGCTGGGGATAAACCATGGCATGCAAGAGGCCTTAATTCTGATATGCCAAGTTGAATTGATGTCGCCCTTATGGCAGTTCTAAAATGTCTTCCATATTGCTTTTAAACAATTGCTTTAAATTATTTATCTCTAATTGAAGAAGAATCAATGGTCGAAGTCAGAAAGGCATATTCTAGGTGACTTCATCAAAAATGAAAAACAGGAGAGACTTTCAGTTTGGCGTCACTGTGACAGTCATACGGAGAGGGGCTCCGCGAACCAAGGCTGAATTCTCTTCTTAATAAATAATATATTTATAATGTTACAATAATGTGAGTATGGCTAATATAATTAATATAATTAAAATGGATAAGAGGCAAAGGATAGAAATAGAATACTTACTAAGATAAGGTTGGTGTTATCAAGATACGAAATAGAGGTAGAAATCAGAAAGGGGGAAATGCTACAATGGATATTGTTATGTAACATGTTAAAATCAACAGGTAAATGAAAGGATAAGAAGTTGAGATATGACTATATTCTGTATAATGTTATTAGAAAGATACAAGTATGATTAATGTAAGGTGATCAAAATTGTCAATTTTATTATTATTATTGGGTATCAAAATTAATACCCAGAAGCCACACTGTTCATGTACTTAATACTTATATGCATTTAAAAACAAAAAACTTAAATTAAAAAATGAAAAATGGGGTTTTAAACCTGAATATTCCTATATAAATTCCTCTCACCCACCCTTCTCCAAGATGGTACCATCCAGTTTGGAGAAATCTGTCAATTTGAAACACATGGGGATTATATCGCAAGACATGACATCAAAGGAGGTTGCTGTAAATGGTCATTACCATACAGCAGTGTTTTTAAACAGTGCTCATGCTAGGCTTTGGAAAGAAGAAATCCCCTTTATCTCTCTGTCACATTCTCACCATTGGAGAGAGACTCTGATATAGCTTTGTTTAGGAACAGCTGTTGTAGCTTCAGGCACTATGCCAAAGGAGACCCTAGAATTAGATGTTCCAATTAATTCAGTTGAAGTGTTGAATGCTTTACAAGTGGGATGACTTTTATTTCTTCTGCAGTGGTTTGACTCTATTCTGATGAAGCAGATGATTGTTGCATATGTATAAACCATGATGACTCCCAAATTTGAATATGTGCTGGAGGAGAAAAACAGAGCTCTTTCTCTTTCATATCTATCTATCTATCTATCTATCTATCTATCTTCATCATATCTCACTCTCATCATCTATTTATCGGTCATCTATATCTATCTGTGTCTGTCTGTCTGTCCGTCCATCCATCCATCCATCCATCCATCCATCCATCTCCAATCTATCTGTCTATTTTTATCACATTTTAGACTGCCTATCTCAGAATAAGAGAATAACAGAGTTGGAAGGGACCTTGAAGGTCTTCTAGTCTAACCCCTTGCTCAAATAGGAAATCCTATAACATTTCAGACAAATGGTTGTTAAATTTCTTCTCTAAAAATCTCTCTTGGACATTGAAGGAATGTAGGAATGATAAAAAGCTCCAAGATCTGCTTCTCTAGACCATTTAAATTCATGTGTTAAGCAGACTTAATATTGAAAAAGTTACAAGGGGTTGTCAGGGATCTGCAGACAGCTAAAAGAATTTTACATATTCTTTTGTATATTTAAAATAGTAAAATGTGAAATCAAGATGGGCATAATCCAGTAGTTTTAAAATACAAATGATAATGAACAGAGGAAAGAGAATAAACATTTATGAGTTTGAGTCCCAGCTTGGAAATGGCCAGTCAAGTAGCAGTAGAACGACCAAAAGTAATGTTTTTTTCTATCCATCAGCCCAGTGTTCTGTAATTTAAATAATGCCAGATCTGCAATGTTGATGACTGACTAGATGCCCTCTAATGTACATGATTAATAAGTAAAATAAAGTCCTGGTTCTGATAGATACAACTTTCAAATATTCCATTTTTTAAAATCTCAGAACGTTATTCAGCTCTGAAAATGTGGCAATGGTGTCACTCTCTCTTAATGTACAGTATGGTGGCTGCTTATCTATCCTAGATCTTGAATTAGATTATTATTTTTAGCACTGTTTGTGCAATATTTCTTTGCGTAGAATATAGATGAGCTGCATGTTTAGAAATAGTTCCTATCAGAATAAAGTTTGATTAAATGGAAAGAAGAAGAAGAAGAAAAAAGGAGAGGAAAACCTTCACAATTTATTCGGAAGAAAATGTGAGACCCGGAAGAGAGGAGGTTGTGTGAGAAATGGATGACATGCAGAAAGGAAAAACCCTTTTAGCACATGAAATTTGAACTTTGCTTACAAGTTCAGGATGATATATTTGTCACAGACTGAAGAGGTTTTCTATCGGCACATTCATGTCTTATGAATAACTTTCCAAGGCTCTGCTTCTAAGGATGAGCCAAACTGCCTAATTGTTTTGGAAATCTGCCCCGTGACAAATATCTCTGAGAAGAGATGAAATAGATAATATCTGAAACTGAAATTAGAGTTGATTGATTAAAAAAAAAAATAGGTGTTTAGCATGGGCCTTGGGTTTTTTTTTACAACATTCTCCGTTCCAAATTTCTCTAATTCATTCCTAAAATTAGTCAAACACAATTTGCAGCAGTAAGAGTTTGTCTATGCACCAATACATTTACTTAGCATGATCCTATTTTTATTTTAAATAAAACTCATCAAGAGAGTCAGTGGTAGGGAAAAAAACCTCTATTAGGAATTCAAAACGTAGTTTGATGTCACTGGAAGGAGCACAAGGTCTATTATTTTCAAATTAAATTAGATTAGAAGAAACAGAAGAAAATGTGAGAGCCTCTGTTTTAATTGAAGATCTTTGAATGTTAAAATAATTGACTTTAATCTCATTCTTTTACTCTGGGATCAGAATGTTCATTTTCTAAATCATGTGATTCTCATTTGTCATCAGTTCTCAATAAAACTTGCACAGATAATTATGTAGTGGGTCACCGAACTTGAATTGTTCTGCTTATTAATCCTTACTGAATCCTCACTGGTTTTGAAAATTATAATGATGAGGACAATGATGAGGCTACCAGATCTAGGCTTCAAAATACAGATCATCAGGAGATAGAAATGCCCATATCATTTGGTAACATCTAAAACAGAGGTCCTCAAACTTGGCAGCTTTTAGACAGCTTCTCCAGCCAGTTATGTTGGCTGGAGAATTCTGGAAGTTGAAGTCCACAAATCTTAAAGCTGCCAAGTTTGGGGACCCCGATCTAAAAGATTATCCACTTTTTTTGGGTACTTCATATTTAAGTGGAAGATACCTAAACCTGAATATCATCCAGACCAGGGGTGGGTTCTAATTTTTTTACTACCGGTTCTGTGGGTGTGGCTTATTTTGTGGGCGTAGCTTGGAGGTCATGTGACCGGGTGAGCGTGTCTAGCTGGTCATGTGACTGGGTGGCCATGGCTATGTGTATAGGGACTACTCAGAGGGCTGAAAAAAGTCATTTCTGACAGGTCCTCGCACTTTTGACTGGTCCTCACACTTATGACCATCCTCACATTTATGCCCGTGCAGCATTCTTAACAACCATGTCACTCATTTCACAACTGCTTCTCTTCACCATGGTGATAAGATAGGGCAAAAAACGTAAAATGTGAGGACAGTCGTAAGTTTGAGGACTAGTCAAAAGTGCGAGGATCAGTCAAAAATAACTTTTTCAGCCCTCTGAGTAGTCCATATGCACAAAAGGACTAACCAGAGGGCTGAAAAAAGTGATTTCTGACAGGTCCTTGCACTTTTGACTGGTCCTCACACTTATGACCATCCTTACATTTATGCCCATGCAGCATTCTTAACAACCATGTCACTCATTTCACAACTGCTTCTCTTCACCATGGTGACAAGATAGGGCAAAAATGTAAAATGTGAGGACAGTCGTAAGTTTGAGGACTGGTCAAAAGTGTGAGGACCAGTCAAAAATAACTTTTTCAGCCCTCTGGTTAGTCCTTTTGTGCATATGGTTAGTCCATATGCATAAAAGGATACAGAAATAGAAAGGGATGAAGGAAGGGAAGGGAAATTAGCGTAGGAGTGAGGGTAAGAGAGGGAGGAAGAGAGGAGGAGAAGGAGAAAGGAAGAGGAAGTAGGGAGGACAAGAAGAGGGTGGGGGAAAGAGAAAGTAAGAAGGAAAGAAAAGAGAGAGGTGGTAGGTTTGAGGAGAAAGATTGCTGTACAATAAAAAAGATGAAAGGGAAGAAAGCCAACCCCAAACAAATATAAAGATATTAAGATAAAGAATGAATTGTTAAACTTTAATGAATAAAAGCGAACAAATATGAATAAAGAGCAATAATTAGAATCACACATATAAACATACAATGTATTTTCTTTGAACAGAATATTTGGCTGGTTCACAAATTTAAACAGTGTTTAGTCATTTCAATTAAATTTACAATTTCTATATTTCCTTTTTGTCATATTTATTCCTCATCTATTTTTTTAAAAAACCAATATTACCCTTCATCCTCATCTCTAATCTTAATCAAATTCAATTTTTCCCTTCTGTTCTATATTATACCCCTTCCCATTGTCATCTATTTTTATATCCATCCTCACATTGGTTAGTTATGTAATATTACAGTTGTTTAATACAAATTCAACATTTTAATATAAATCAATTAGTTATATAACTATCTTTTTTTTGAACATTAATAATCCAATTATTTCCATGCAATCCAATTTCTTACAAATCAATTAATTATATTTACCAATAATAATAAACCAAATAATTTCCCCCTATATTCCTCCAAACCACAACTTAACCATTTCTGCTTTCAACACAATATACAATTAATAGTATCTCAATTATTACAATTCCCTAGTTAAATAGAGCTTTTTTTCTTTTGTGTTTTAAAATCTTGAACTCTTCTCTTTTGCCCTAAATTTCCCATTGTTTGCAGTTTTGCACCTACCTTTTTTGGTGAGGAAAAAGAAAAAAAAATCTCTCTCTGCCTCATTTTGTCACGTTGCAGCAAAGACCCTGCTTTACTTTCGCTTTCGCTTTTTCAGCATAGCTAGGGGGAAAAAAATCTGCTCCAGGAACTCTTTGCAGCTAGCAACAGAACAGAGCCCTGCGCAAAACAGCTGAGAGCAAATCAGCTGAGAGTCGGGAAGCCGAGCTAATCAACTTGTGCTAATTAACCTATGCTGAAGCTGAAAGGGGCTGTTTTTCTATTTTTGCAGGCATCGGTCTACTCATTTGTTTTCTTTTAACACTGATCAGATGTAGGGCGGCCCTTTGAAGCTCCGCGGCAAGTTTAAACATTTTTTTTCCCTCTAGCCATCAGCTGGGATTCAGGAAGCAGCTGGGAGCAACCCACCACTGTCGTGCATTCTTTCCGGGACTTTTTTAAAACGACGTGGGACAAATTGCTAAAAATCGGGACCTTCCACCAAAAGCGGGACATCTAGTCACCTTAGACTTTACACATCCTTGCATGTTCTTGCATCATTCAACTTTTCACTTAAATGTTTTTATTTTATTTTCTACTTTCATGCCTTTTTAAAAATTGCAGTAGTTTTGACAGAATTTGGGCATGTGTGCATGTGTGTGTATGTGGTGGAAAACTTGACAAATGTCATCATCTAAACCCTATTTGCCCAGGAATGAACTATTTTTCCTTTTAGCTGAAACATTTATCAACACTATTATTTTTCTGCAATGTCTAATTTAAAATGTTTAGAACTCATTAGGGAGAAATCATGGAAGCTTGTTTTTGCTCTCTGCCATGATACACAATGTGCAAATAAAGTAGCCAACTAAGTTTTGATTAATATTTTTATATGAGCGTTTAGAAAGGTGAAAAAATATCATGACTAATTCAACCCTATTTTTGATGAGAACAAACATGAAGGCGGTTGTGATGACCTTGATAGAGCTAAGAAATGGACTGCAGACAGAAGAATTGTTAAATTGTTGAAATGTCCAAAGTGCAAGCAAATTCTCAAAGATGCTGGCTGGGGAATGCTGGGAGTTAAAGTCCACTCATCTTAAAGTTGCCAAAGTTGAGAAACAATGTCATCATTCTAAATCTGTTATGAAGTTACTACTGCCACTGAATGAAATCAGAGTGACTAAAGGTGAAGATTGGATGTCTGATAGTCACTATGGACTCATCTAAGAACTTCTTATGTTCTTTGGTCACAAGGTATGAGAGGCAACCAGCATATAGCTGTTTCTAGCACCTATTCTCACTGTCACAGAACCTCCAGGATAATTAAAATGAACTAGCAAGGTGTAACTATGAACAAGAGACATGAGACTGCAATACATAGTTCAGAACTCATCTCTTCTGTGCACCCAGTTCTACATTACTTTTCAGCTTTTTCTATATATTTCTCTTTAATTAAAGGATATGGCACATTTGTTGTAAGGATTAGTGAGCTAAATATGAAGTGTCTTCAATAACCAACATGCCAAGATTTAAGAAGAAAAGACTGATGTGGTTGGTACTAACAAGAAGTGCAGTTGTAACATCCTGGTAGAAAATATAATATCAATTCATGTTGGGAGAATGTTTGATTTGGTCCTAATAAGCAATTTCTTTGTAGATTTTTTAAAAAAGCTTCTAATTTTAGAATGTTTTATACTCTAAAGGTTCCACACCTATTTGCACTATTCAGGTGACCCTGAGGGCACAGATAAAGTCCCAAGTGGCTCAATGAATCTCAGAAAGAGTACTAACAAGGAGATGACTGCAAGGAATATAAATCCTTCCTTTTTCACCATTCAGTAAAAACTGAAGAAGCTTCTTGGATGAGAAGTGAAATATCTTCAAGGAAAAACAAAAAAAGTCCAGTTGCCTCTTGAAAAAGCACCCTTGGGACAACCAAAACCTGGTGATTGAGAATCTCTATAGATTTTTGTTTTGGATTTTTTTCATTGTTGTTCCTCTGCTTCCCCCAGTTTCAGAAAACTCTAGGTCAGGGCTGTCATACTTGCGGGCCAGATGTGTCACGTCACGTACTGGCCACGGCCACGCCTGGTTAGCGAAGGGGGAAAAAGTCCCAATACATCATGTGACACCACCATGATGGCTCGAGTTTGACACCCCTGATCTAGGTTGTTTTTTTTAATGGAGATTTGATTGGAAATGATATGTTTTCAACTAATTTTAACTCCAGCTCCATGATACAGCATGGGAAAAATATTTTGGATGGTTTTTTTGAGAAGTTTATATTAAGTAGAACTTGGTTTCTATGCACTGTTTGTATTTAATTTAATTTAATTTTAATTTAATTAATCATATTTCTATGCCGCCCAACTCCCTAGGTACTCTGGGCAGCTTACCACAGAAATAATACAAACAGTGAACATATTTTTTGTTTAAAAAAAAAACATTATAAAATCATTTTAAAAACATTAAAAACACATGCACACCATCCATGGCTGGATCTCACAAGATTGAATAGCGAGATCAACGGCCCCAGGCCTGCCGGAAAAGCCAGGTCTTCACTGTTTTCCAGAAGGCCAATAGGGTGGGGTAGTTCGGACCTCAGGAGGTAACTGGTTCCAGAGAGCTGGGGTAGCCACAGAGAAAGCCGTTCCCTGTGGGCCCACCAGCCAGCATTGTTTAGCTGACGGGACCCAGAGGAGACCAACTCTGTGGGATGTATGATGAATATAAATAGTCAATCAAAGTAGTGAATCTGATACTTTCCTGATGTTTTGGACTTTAGCTTCTGTTTAATCCACCTTCCTTTATCCACTACAGGATTGTGAACAAGGTATTCAGAACACAAGCAGAGAACAACCTTGACTCATAATAATTTGTTTGAATATTATCAAGGGTCTTCTGACTACTGAAAACTGAATTTGTTGTGGTCTCAGTTTATTGTAGTCAATATAAATCCTAACCCAGTTTCCAGCTTGCCCAGATAACGTAAGTCTACGTTTGCATGGTTAGCAAAGTTTCAGAGCTAAACTGGGGCAGGGTTATGATACCACATCTGCTGCACACCTGAATTTCTGAATTTCTGTCTGTATGTGTGACTATTTCTATGCTATATTAATATGCCAGTGTGGAAAGGGGGAAGAGGTATTAGCATAAATGTTTCACTTTCTTCTAAACTGCCCAAGCAAACCAGATTCTGAAAGATAACTCCTCTTATTAAAAGGTAAAAAGGCAGCCCACAGAACTTTACCTATTCCTATTGCTGAAGGATACAAGTAATTCTTGACTTAACAACCAGAATTGGGACCAGAATTTCCATCACTAAGCAATGAGGTAATCAAGTGAGTCATGCCCAATTTTATGACATTTTTTGCTATTGTCATTAATATATCACCACACTAGATAAGTGAATCAAACATTCATTAAATGAATATGGCTTTGTACGTTGACTTTCTTGTTGAAAGTTTTCTAGGAAGGCCACAAATGGCAATTATGTAACTGCAGGATGCTAAAAACCATTATAAATACACCAAGCGCCTGACTTTTGATCACATGACTGTAGGGACTATGTGACAGTTGTAAGTGCCAAGAGCCTTGGTGGCGCAGCAGACTAAAGTGCTGTTAAGTAATACCAGCTGCCTGCAATTACTGCAAGTTCAAATCTCACCAGGCTCAAGGTTGACTCAGCCTTCCATCCTTTCAAGGTAGGTAAAATGAGGACCTGGTTTGTGGGGGCAATAAGGTGACTTTGTATAAAAAAAAGAACACCGCTTTGGGGGGGGGCGAAAGCCCTACTAAGCAGGTATATATAAAAGTATGAAGGCTATTGCTTAACGCATTGTAAGCCGCCCTGAGTCTCCGGAGAAGGGTGGCATATAAATCGAACCAATAAAATAAAATAAATAAAAATAAGTGCAAGAACTGGACATAAGTTCCCTTTTTTCAATACTGTTTTAACTTTGAACAGTTGTTAAACGAATGGCTGTAAATCGAGGACTACCTGTATTTTGGGACAGATTTTAACATTTTGCTCTGAACTCATCCAAAAGAGCTTCAACCACTTTATTGATAGAAAAGATCAGCAGGTTTGGCAAGGCTAAACTTCTTATTGATTCTTAATGCGTTCTCAAATCAGGGTTTGTAAAATAGCAGATAAAGATGGTAAAATAGCAAATAAAGTAAGTAAGTTTTATAGATAATAGGTTTCTTAGAATTAGTTAACCAGATTAGCTCAACAGGATTTATGTCTACAATTATTTTATGATATCTTTAATTCACCTACAAGTACAGGGATATTTTGATGTTGTTGGTTGTTTTTTTTTACATTGGTCACTAATAAAATCTGCTCTCTTGTCTATGAGTGCAAAGCAGCAATTTTAGGCTCGCCAGGTTACGAAATGTAGCCATTTGGGTCATACCCAATTCCCATCCTTCTCCTCTTCTTCTTAATTGTTTATTGTCTTTGAAGTAGCAGAGGAGTCTTTCGCTGTCCCCTCTCCCACACAGTTTCATTAAAGAAAGCCTGAAGCAGGGAGGATGAGTTGCTGGCTTGACTACTTTAATTAAGCAACGCTTCAGAGAGATTGCTGGGTCCATTGTACAAAAAGCAAGCATGTTATTTAAAACTTAATCTGAAGGATCTGCCAAACTGTACAATAACAATTCACGGCAGCTATATAAAATATAAGCTGGGTTTTTTTCCCTAGCTCCTGCTATATGATTTATTATTTTTTTAAAGATACAACAAAACTTGATTTGACATGAAATGCACCAGATATCATCCCGGGTGCTTTAATGTGTAATCATTTAAAAACCTAATGAGGAAAATCATGTAAAAATAAATTATACATCTCCTCCTCCACAGGCGGCTGGCTTAGCTTTACTTTACATAAAGTACAAACTCTTCTTTCTTTCTTTCCTTCTCTTCCTATGTCTTTTGTACAGCGAACATAATAAATGTATTTTTTTTTTGTATTCTTGTAAACCCAGCATAGAACCTAAGCGAATCATTTGGAAAGGCAGAAAAATGCCATTCCAGATTCAAGTCATGGAAATAAAAGCATGCCATTTATGTTGGCCTTAAAAGGTTGTTTGCCAGTGACAAAAATACTCAACAAACAGTTTTCACCCTCTGGGAGACAATCTACTGTATATAAGCTTGAACATTTACCTTGAGTCAGTGGTGAAATCCAAATTTGTTTACTACCGATTCGGTGGGCATGGCTTGGTGGGCATAGCAGGGGAAGGATACTGCAAAATCTCCATTCTCACCCCACTCCAGGGGAAGGATATTGCAAAATCTCCATTCCTACCCCACTCTGGGGCCAGCCTGAGGTGGTATTTGCCTGTTCTCAACTGCTCAAAATTTCTGCTGCCGGTTCTCCAGAACCTGTCAGAACTTGCTGGATTTCACCCCTGCCCTGATTTCATTTTACAACCACACAGTATTCTTTGCAGTGCAATTACTGCAACCTGATGCTTCTGAGCATCTCACAATATTTGCTCTCTGCTCATGTTCTCAAAAAGTACAAGCATAACTTTACTTTCCTTTTGAAATCAGCTAGTAAAGATGCCTTCGGATATGATGAGTAGCAAAGGGAAAAACCAAATAAAATTCAGTTTGTATCAAGAATATGCTTGTAGGTATTTGGGTTGTAATTATATGTACAAATCTATGTTGTTAGAGGCAACAAAGCAGAAGAATTCTCCACTATCGCTAGAGAGTAATGGGGAATAAATATTTTAGAAGTGTTGCTCTTAGCCTGATATCTGTTTGTAAAGCATTTTATAATAAAGAATAGTTTGGTTAACCAGCAAATTTAACGAAGTAGTGATGCTTCAAGATTCGCAAATGGCTATGCAAATAATACTGAGTTTTCTTCATCCCGATTAAATTTTCCAGTAAGGGAGGAGAAAAAAAAGGAAAGGAGAGAGACAAAGAGAAAGAAAAAAAACACCAGTAAAAAGATATTCTTCTACAACATTTTTAAAAAAGTAATGTTCAGTATCTCTCACCAAAAGAATGAAAGATTATAAATCTAAATTCTAACAGTGGGACATATCAGTTCCATCATCTTTTCTCATATTTTAATTTCCAGTTTATGTAGCACATTGAAAGAATGGATTTAAGAATAGTAGACAATATTGTCACTTTTCAGCCTGTGTAATCACATGTTGTTTTGACTCTTTTGATAAAATATCTACACACGCTCTCACATTATGCACACTGAAATATTAAATACGTGTCACAATGAATATAGATGTGGACAACCCACAGTTCAGCATTGTTGCATAACTTACACAGCTCTACACAAACAGTAATAGAACAGGATACTGTTCAATTACTGTTTGTGTAGAGCTGTGTAAATTATGCAACAATTGTGCAAGTTCTTTTAAAGAAAGAAGCTACAAATTCATTTTTAGTATCACTTCCAGAAGGTAGATAATAATATAAACAGTTATTTGGGGTACATTTCACTTTAATTGTTCACTAGATAAACCTTAATTTGGAATGGACGTTTTCCTTCTCCACTCAGCCCAATCTGGATCATTAAAGTTTTTCATAATTACTAAGGACATGGAAGATTTAATTGTATGAAGCCATATTCAGCGCTTGCTCATTTCGTACTCAAATAGTATATACTTTTTCGAATTGCTTGATTTGAGTCACAGTAGGAAATGAAAGCCAATGTATTCAGGAAAATTTCCAAGAAAGTTAGAATTGCAGTTTAAGCTGCTAAAAGGCAAAGCAAGATCAATGTCCTGTATCATGTAGAGTTGCTTCAAATTTTGGGACCATATGGTTATTTCAGACTGCTTAATAAACCAGAATGTAGAAGCAGAAGACAGAACCTAATGAAAAACAAATAAGACTCAGATTTTAAAAAGTACTGGGTGGGCAGTTTGGATGGTATGAATGTGAAATCTGAGACCAGAGCAGATGTTTTGCCAGCAACTTTTTCCCTAGAACTGTTTTTAAACTTGAGTTTTCAGAATCCTTCCTAAGAACTTCTGGAACTTTGTCAGTCATCTTATTTGCATATACTGTATACTCACTGCCAAAATGGTTGTTTCTAATAGTGTTCTCCATTCTAGGAAATAAACATTGTCTTTTTTTAAAAAGTTGCTTTATTTCAGAAACTTTGCCAGACATTCAATAGCATTTATTCCAATGAATGTCATAAACATGCCTAAATTATAATAATAATGAGTACCTCCAGTGAGGCACTACCCTTGACATGGTTGTGGGGTTTGTAAACCCTGAGGAAGATGAGAGCTATGCCAGAGGTTTAACTACATTGGTCAGGTCTCATTAGAGGAACGAGATGAAGAGTATTTTTCTGATAAACAATATGATGAGAAGTAACTTACAGATAACCTGTCAACAAACCAAATGAAAAAGATGAAGAACAAAAAGACCAAAGAATACCTAAACAAGATATATTGTGTAGAAACAAGGAACATGGAGAAAGCATTGGAAATAATAAAGCAGCAAATGATCATTTTAGTCAAGAAGATCAGCAAATATGAAGCTTGAATTGCATGCAGGAAGCAAAAGATCCGCTCCTAACTATTAAGATAATTTTGGAAAACTGCAAGAGAAGGAAGACCCAATCAAGGAAAGCTCTTAAAACAACAAAGGTGAAAGCTGAATATAGAAAATAAATAACTGAAAACTGATTTTTTAATTGGAAGAGCAAGCCAATGCATAGTCAGGATTGTTAAAGAAAGAAACTGAAGGCTTTATTTTAGTAGCTCAAGAAGAAGCTTTGGCAACTAATTGCCCAAACGTGAACATTCAATATGTAAAAAACAAAACCACCTTTGTAGCAAAAAGAATGAAACAATTGACCATTTGATGTAGAAGATGACCAGGTAGAACCTGAAGATGTAGTAAAATGTGTCATCAGTTTGCAGTTACTATACTCCCACAAGAGACCTGAATTCTGTTGACTCTTATCTAGTGCCAATTTGCCTTGACTGTTAGTAGATCAGATTCTTATGTATGGGTAGCATGAAATAAACCTTTAGTTCATCGAACTCAACTCAGCATACAGTTGAAAAGGTTTTGCAAATTGAGTGGATTAAAATCTTATTGGTCTTTAAGACTGAAACAGACAGGCATTTATTCATAACATACCTGGTATAACAGTTATTGAAAAGTCTGGTTCATTGATCCTATTATTCTGGGTTACACTATGATTGAAGAAAAACAATTGGAAAAAATGGCAAAATACAGATTGAACTTGAACATTTATAGAAAAAAGTATCCACTGTTATACTAATCGTGATTGGAAACCTGTTTCCTACTTTACAGGTAAAGTAAAGTACCTAAAATACTTTCTTGACATCTGGAAATATTTTATTTATTTATTTATTTATTTTATTTATTTATTGGAATTTGTCAAACAAAAATGAGAACAAGAATAAGAGAATAAAAATTCAATGACAGGGATGATAGGCACGTTAGTGTACTTATGCACACCCCCTCTACTGACCACTTAAGTATGAAGTAAGGTTCACGGAAGTCAGTGAAACTGTGAAAATTTGTAGCTGAGTCAACTGAATCAGGTAGGGCATTCCAGACTTCGACAACTCTATTACAGAAATCATATTTTTTACAGTCAAGTTTAGAATGCTTTACATTGAGTTTAAAGCGGTTGTTCGCGCACATATTATTGCAATTAAAACAGAAAAAGTCATTTACAGGTAAAACATTACTATGTATCATTTTGTATGCAATACCTAGGTCTGACCGCAAGCGACACAGTTCTAAGTTATCCAAACTGAGAATTTCGAGCCTAGTAGCATATTGAATTTATCAGACTTTAATTTTACAAAAAACACACTCTTCTTTGAACTGTCTATGTCAGGAATGTCAAATTCACGGCCCGCGGGCCAGATGCGTCAATTGCTGTCTACCCTCCCCCCGGTTTAGCGAAGGGGAAAAAAGCCCCAATACATCACGTGACGACTACATGATGACATGAGTTTGACACCCCTGGTCTATATTCTTAGACACTATCTTAATAATTCTTATCTCTTCATTAAGAATTTTATTGTCAGCTTTCCATTTTCTTGGACTGTGAATCTGGCTGCCGATTCACATAGTAATAATAATGGTACAACAAATTCTTTGTAATTATTAGGTTGTGCCCTGTTTCATTAAATCATTGGTGGGATAAAACAGACGCTGAAGCAAGTTAACTATAATATGATGTGCCATCGTTCATGTTTATATATCCATGATGTGAATACAGAAGCCGTAGATCATTTTTAAATAACTGAACACCATGCAAATAGCTTTTAGGCATAAGAAAACAAAACCCCTTAATTGTATTCCCAGGCAGTCATAAGTGCAATAAAGTCACACTTTGTATGCTAGATGAAATATACTTTGGGATATAGTGATAATATTACTTAACAGCTGTGAATATGTATTCATAAAACTAAGGTCACTATTTAACAGATGTTGTGCACTCTCCAAGTAGACTTAACTTTTTCCTTCAGTAAAATAACGTTTGTAAACCTGATGACTATCATCAAGAAATTTTAATATATGGGATTATTTTTTTACATCCAATGAGAATGTCTGAGAAAAAAACCATGACTTTTCTGATTCACGACATACTTAATTACCATTTCAGAGTTTTGAAAAGCAGTTGATCTTTTATCAAATGCTTTGAAGAAGGGGGAAGTTATTTCTTTCTAGGCAGGTGGTCCTCAACTTATAACAGTTCATTTAGTGACCGTTCAAAGTTACAGTGACATTGAAAAAAGTGACTTATGACCATTTCTCCCACTTTTGACTGTTGCAGCATTCCCATGATCATATGATCAAAATTTGGACACTTGGCAATTGGTTCACATTTATGACCGTTGCAGTATCCTGGGGTCATGTGACTAGCAAAGTCAAGGGGGAAGCCAAATTCACTTAACAACCGTATTACTAACTCACCAAGGCAGTGATTCACTTAACAACTTCATTGAGAAAGGTCACAAAATGGGACACTTAAGCAACAGATATGTTGGCCTCAGTTGTAATTGTATTTTTCTTCTTTTTTATATAGCTTTCTCTCCCCCTCCCCTTCTTTTTTTCTGTTTTGGCACTTTCTTTTTTCCCCTTTATTTATATTCCCCTTAATATATTAGTTTTTTATCTTTGTAATTTTAAACTTCAATAAAAATTATTATTAAAAAAAATGAAAATGAACACAGTTGATCTGTTCCAAACTTATGGATTTTTATAATATCTGTGTATCTCTTTGATACCAGTATGGTTGCTGAACATACTACAGTCGGGACTTGGATGAACGCCTATCGAAAATCTTAATAATAAAAATGTGAGATTTGGGGCTGGCTATTTTCTGGATTTGATACTGAATCATATTCTAGTGCCATACTGAGTAGTAGCTCTTAGCCATTTGATGTTATACAGCAGAAAGTGAATTTAGTATACCTTCAAAGAGAAAGAAAGATGTCATGATAAGGGTATTGGTTTGACAGAGATAACAAAAGTGCATTTAAATATATCTTGTCTTACTAACACAGTCATTTTGTAACAAAAATATGACTACTTTAAAAAGCCTGAAAATGAAACTGTGAGTGCTTAAATTTAATTAATGTGTATATTTTGCTATTGCTGTATACATAATGGTCTGAGGATTCCCAGCAACACAGAATCCACAAGAAGAGGACAGGAAAATGGTATCAATAGAATGTTATGGAATAGAATAGAATATAATAGGATAGAGTAGAGTAGAGTAGAGTAGAGTAGAGTAGAGTAGAGTAGAGTAGAACAGAACAGAACAGAATTCTTTATTGGCCAAGTATGTTTGGATACACAAGGAATTTATCAACAATCAATTATAATGTATGGGATGCTAGAAGGTAAGCTTATTGTTTGTATACAAAATATGATTATATTGTATGATATTTGCTTTTATTGGGAAATCAGTTTCCATAAGGATGCTTCTGGGTATTACAGCAGCAAATAGTATTCTTCAAGCTCACTTTGGTGTGAAGACTACCTTCTTATATGGAGAAATTAACTAGTAATTGTTAGAGTAACCAGCAAGGTTTTAAGAAAGTGGAGAAGAAGGTCAAGCTTTCAGAAGAGTGTTTAGGACAGTGATGGTTAACCTTTTTGGTGCCAAATGCACCCACGCATGCCCAAACCCCCCAAATGCAATGTGAGTGACCCCCACGTATGAGCCCCACCCTCTGTGCCCTGTTTTGGCTTCCAGGTTGGTGCAGGAGGCTTTCCAGACCCAAAACAAGGTGCAGGGGGCTGCGTGAGGCCCTCCCCCCTTGCCCCGTTTTGGGCCTGGAAAGCCATCTGCACCAACCTTCCCCCCCTGCACATGCATCCACCCCCGGCACATGCACGGCAAAGACCCGAAAACCAGCTGGATGGCATGGGACACTGCACATGCGTGGTGGAGCTGGACTGGGGCAATGGCTAGTGTGCCTGCAGAGAGGGCTCTGTGTGCCACCTATGGCATGCGTGACTTAGGTTCGCCATCATAGGCTTAGGACTTTAAATAAGCAACAAGAACTTGGAAGGACAAACTGAACAAACGCTGGTTAGGTAGCGATTTATACAAGCAAATCAGATTCCTGCTTGTACTTAAGATTATTTGATTCTACGCTATCAATGATTGTACATGTACACATACATGGAGGCAGCTGGCTTTTTATTATATCAGGTAACATCCTTAATTAATCTGATTTTTTCCTTTTGGACTGTGAGCAGCTTCTGTAGATACTCTTGATTATATTGATTATGCTCATGCACTGCTAAATATTGAATACACTGGAAGATTCCAATCAGATTTGTTTCAATATCTTACAGATTTTACTGACAGAACAAAACACAATTGATCTGAATAATGCATGAATTTCAGCCAGAAGATCTTCTAAGGCTGTATTTGTTAGGGCGAAGAAAAAAAAAAGCCAAAAAGGCCAAAAACTTCCCCCAAACATTTTAAAAGTTGTAACAATCACTTGTTTTATTGCACCATTTCAAGCTGATATTCTAGTGGAGGGATTTCACACCCACCCTCCCAATTCAAAAGACAAAACGTCATCTCTTTCTCCCTAATTCTGGTTGTTTCCTAATTTGCTGTCTAAAAAACTCAGTCTTGGCACAGAAGCAAACACGGTGTACTTGTTAGGCGATTATCAACAAGGAAATTATGTACCTTTAAATTTAAATGTTGTGCAAGGTGGCAAACAGCAATTTGGCTAATGAACGTTTTTGGGTTTTTTTCCCCCTCCCAGTATGTTTTTGCAGAGATTCTGCAGCAGATTGTCTGTAATTGCTCATTGCTCTCCATTAGTGAAACACCTCCTGGCAAATTGCTAATAGTTTACATCTCTTGGGGCTGAAAATTACTATTTTAATTAAAGCAATTTGTTTCAAATGGGTCTTCCAACTCTCAGTATGATGTTTTAAGTGCCTGGGGCAAGGAAATGAAAAGGGGAGGGGGCAAGGGGGAAACATCGATTGTTATGAAAGAGTTCAGTGGAGTTTGAAGATATAACTTTGGGACAAAAGAAGGAGCCCTAATTTACTGGAGATCTCCCATTGACAGGATTGAATAAAATGAAGAGGATTTGTGTGGTGAGAATGGTTGTTGTTAGTAACATTAGCTAAATATTTAGATCTCGATATTGGTTTTATTATTACAGAGAATGATAAAACATTGTTTGAGAAAAACAGGTTTCTAACATATCCTTGTTTGAAAAACTAAGATCGCTGTATTGTTTAGGATATTGCTGGTGGTAACCAAATTATTTTCATTTATGGATCTTTTGAGTTTGAAAAGTCCCTATCTGGAAGAACCGAAACAGTTACTAGTGTGATTTTTCTAGTATTTCTGCTTTCATGATAACTTTTCTGTGCCTTTCTTTAGGGATATATTTCTCACAAATGGCTTTCTACATGAACAAACCTATTTTCTGTGTAAACTAGACTTCCTTCCTTCCTTCCTTCCTTCCTTTTCCCCAACCAAGCATGTCTGCATAGGCTGCTATAGCTGCTGAATCTGATTGCTTTGAAATTAATTAGAAGTGGTTCTGGAAAAAAATAGCTGAAGGGAAAGTAACTGATAAGGAAATTGATAAGCGTGTAATGACGCATGAACCAGTATATTTTATGAACTGAACGAATATGGGAGCAGAAAACCCTGAAACCAAGTAAGCACATTAGAATACAGACAAAGTATTGGCCCAGAAAGTATTGACCCAGAAAAGGCCCTATGTGTAATATTTCTAAGCTTATTTCTTTTTCACCCCTATGCCCATGCATCGGGGTGAAATGCTACCGGTTCACATATGTTCGGGTGAACCGGTAGCAGTGGCAGCGGGTGGTTCGGAGAACCAGTAGCGGTGGCAGTGTGAAGCTCCGCAAACCCGCCTGGACATTGTTACTTCCTGGTTTTAACCTGGAAGTAACCTGTTTTTTTACCCTCTGCGCAAAAGGCTTTGTGTATGTGCAGAAGCTCCAAAATTGCACACGGCGCATACACTTCCGAACCGGTAGGGAAGGTAAATAGTTTCACTCCTGCATAGACATGTGCGTGCACACCCACACCCATAATCATCACAATCCTTTCCATGGATCTAATTCAGACATAACCATTGTATTTTGCATTCCTACCAGTTTTAAATCTGCCCCCTTATTCCATTTTTCCTTTTCTTCTCAATGAAGTTATTGCTATTGTGGGAATTCTTCAGAGTACTTGAAATATGGGAGTCTCGAATTTTACCCACCTGCATTGATTGATTTGATTAAAGCACCCAGAATGAAAAGAAATGAAAAGAAAAAAGAACCTGGCATCTGAAAATTGATAATACCATAATTCTGATTTTCATCGAAGTGTTGAGTCTCCAGAGATAGGTAACCGTCTTCTCAGTTTGAGCTACTAAAAATGGAAGTCTTCAGCAAAAGTTGATGTCTTGCTATAGATTTTTCATGGTGTTGGATGGAAATCAAATGCTTGCAATCCTCCATGCATTTAAATGGAGAATAAAACAATTATATTACATGGAATGACACATAAAACTAGATTACTATTTAGATGTGATTCCTGAATATATCCAGCTTCTTCCTGCCTCCTGCAATATGTTTACAGTATGTACCAGTCTTTTCTTTCTTTCTTTGTGTGTGCGTGCCTCAAAGCTTTTTCACAGTCAGATATTCAATAAGATTAAAATCTAATTAGTAGTTTTGTCAATATATGCTAATGATGAAGCTTCTCCACCCTTTTTCTTTATTACCTTACAGTGTGATATTAGTTTTGTCTCATATTCTATCTCTATAGGTGATGTGTCAAATCTTGCACATTATTATTAAACTGTTGACCATCTGTTATCCCTAGGAAGTTCATCTGAGCCAAAGACTCTCTCTAAGGGAAATGGACTGATTCTTTGTTAAAATGAACTTCTGCTTTGCTTGTCATATAGTATGCCTGTCTCTATATTTTACTAACTACAGTACTGATTAAATTTGCCACAGTGGTGAAATCCAATTTTTTTTACTACTGGCTCTGTGGGTGTGGCTTGGTCGGCATGGTGTGGCTTGGTGGGTGTGGCTTGGTGGGTGTGGCAGGGGAAGGATACTGCAAAATCCCCATTCCCACCCCGTTCCAGGGGAAGGATATTGCAAAATCTCCATTCCCACCCCACTCTGAGGCCAGCCAGAGTTCTCCAGAACCTGTTAGAACCTGCTGGATTTCACCCCTGAATACACTAGAAAGACTATGGTCTCCATTGCGGTAGATTCTGCAGCTAGTAATGCTGGGATTTCATGTTAACATACCAGTCGCTGTGAGAGGGATCTTGGTGTCCTAGTGGACAATCGCTTAAATATAAGCCAACAGTACAGCAGCAGCCAAAAATGCATTCCAAGGCTACATTAATAGAGGGATAGAATCAAGATCACGTGAAGTATTAGCACTGCTTTACAAAGCCTTAGTATGACCACACTTGAAATACTGCATTCAGTTCTGGTCAACACAATACAAAAAAGATGTTGAGATTCTGGAAAGAGTGCAGAGAAGACGAACAAAAGTGATTAGGGGTCTGGAAGCTAAAACATGCAAAGAATGGTTACAGGAACTGGATATGTCTAGTCCACGGGTGTCAAACCCGCCACCTCATGTTGCTGGCATGTGACATATCGCAACATTTTTTCTCTTTAAAGAGGTGGGCGTGGCCTGCATGTGACGCATCCGGCCCATGGACTGCCAGTTTGACACCCCTGGTCTAGTCTAATGACAAGAAGAACCAGGGGAGAACATGATAGAACTGTTCCTATATTTGACGGGCTCCTACAAAGATGAAGTGGTCAAACCAGGGGTGGGTTATACCTACCTTTACTACCGGTTTGCAACAGGACCGCGTACACGCGAGCAAAGTGAGCGCGTGCGTGCATTCTTTTGCGCATGCGCAGAAGCATTCTGATGATATCGGGGTCGGTGGGCAGAGCCTCCTGCTGGTTTTACTGTTGGTTCTATAGAACCGGTCCGAACCAGGGGCAACCCACCACTGGGTCAAACTATTTTTCAAAGCACCAAAAGGCAAGACAAAAGCAAGCATGGGATTGGACTAGAAAATCTTACAACCTTATGTCTCGTTCATTTATCAGGTATAAACAATACCTAATAAAAACTTAATGGGGGTGGGTGGGTGGTGATGGCTTAGTGGTTAAGGACACTGAGCTTGTCAGCTGGAAACCCGACAGCCTGGGTTCAAGACTAAACCATTTCATGATGGGGTGAGCTCTCATTACTTGCTCCAATTCCTGCCAACCTAGCAGTTCAAAAGCAGGAACATACAAGTAGATAAATAGGTACCACTTTGGTGGGAAGATAACAGCATTTAATGCACCTTGGAATATAGTCATGCCAGCCACATGAACACGGACAATGTCTTTGGACAAAGCTGGCTCCTTCGGTCAAAAACTGGAGATGAGCACTGCCCCCTAGAATCAGAATCAATTGTATACAGGGAAGCCTTTACCTTTATTGTATAAAAACTTGGAATATGTTTGTTATGTTTTTTATATCATTTAGATGTAAAAACATTCAGCTCATAAACAACCAGAAATTTCACTTGACACTTTATTTATAGCACGGTTAAAGTCCAATTCATAATTAAAAGGCTTCCCCAAAGATTTTATTTTTATTTATTTGATAATAACATATCATTGTCTGGGATCATCAAGATTTAGAAAGCTGGCAAACAAAAACAAATTCCACCCAAGCCATCCAAATTCATAAAAGTATCAGAAGATGACTGAAATGAAAGATGAACCTGGTAAACATTCATCTTTTTTTCTAATGTATTCTAATTAAAGGAAGACTTTCCATTATTCAGAATTGATTTCATACTTTCATTTTAGGATTGTGCATATTGTGTGTGTGTGTGTGTGTGTGTGAGAGAGAGAGAGAGAGAGAGAGAGAATTAATTAATTAATACAATTTTAATATCCATGAAGGTAATCAGATATTGAGATATAGTCCCCCAGGTACATCTGCACCAGCTGTGAAATGTCCATGACTATAATCACAATAAACATTCTCCTGGAGATAGTTCTTACTTCAACTGAAGAATCCTGTAAATGAATATGTAGGACAAGAACTACTAATTTTTATGAAGTCTGGGAAAAATTATGATATGCTAATTCAATACAGAAATGATATGCTACTTTAATTTCCTAACTACATGATAAAAGTACCTTGAATTCTTAAAAATGATAATTAATCCAAGCACAGGACTGGAAAAATAAAGTTCTCAGTAAATAATCATTGCACATCTATCCTATTGTAGGTGTGTAATGTCTTTTATATTGTAGGAAGTTAGGGCTCTCCCCTCTCCTAGAAGAATGAAATATTTTAGGAAATATTAAAAAGGCAGAATATATTTCCCTGGATGAGAAATGGGGAAACATGTTTTAAAGACAAAGCAGCTCTCACCTTCCTGCCTCTTCCCCTTTGTTAATGGGCCAGAGGCAGAAACCCAATTCCCCCCCACCTTTGTCAATGGACCATTATCTGCAACACAATAGGACCTATCTAGCAACAGAAACTCACCACATGGCACCTGGGAAGACCTGACCTGGTTGTCAGACTCCCAGCCCGCCCCTGGGAGTCTGACAACCAATCAGGATACTCTTCCTGTGCCCCAGGAAGTTCAAAGCTCAGAGAGGGCATAAAACCAAGGCATGCTCAGCATCTCGTCCCTTTTCTGCTCAGGAGCTCAAACCAGGTGATCCTGTTCACCATTAGACCATCTTTCCAAGCAGTCTCCATGTTTCCAGTGTCTTTTTCCCCACTTGGAACTGAACCTGGATGAATATTTCTTTCAACAATATCTACTTAGATATACAGTAAATTTCCAGTCCTGAAAAGTTTTCCTTCCTTCCTTCCTTCCTTCCTTCCTTCCTTCCTTCCTTCCTTCCTTCCTTCCTTGTGATAATTTAAAGATTGTGTTCTGCTCTATTTAAAGCTCCAATGTTTTAAAATAATGTTAAAGAAATACAAAATGATCATCTCAAAAACTGGGGAACCACGAATCATGGGATTTTTACCTATATGAAAGCTTTACCATATATGTTGCTCTTCTGGATGTGATGGCCATCATTGTGATGCATGAAAAGCCACTTTTGGACAAGGTGACAGTAAAATACCATCACTGGACACCAACATTCCCATCATGTGGTTGTGGAAAATGACTATAGCTCAGTACTAGGACACATGCTTTATGTCATGGTCCCATATTTGTTCCTTGCATTTCTAGATATGTTTGAAAAAGACCTTTGATTCAAACCTTGAAAACCCTTGAAGATAGCTGAGCCAATGTTTTGATTCTGTGTTCTTTCATTTAGTCCTGTTTGTTCTGTTTAACCTTAAAACATTCAAGTTTTAAAGAAATCATTTATAGGACATCAAATTAAATATCAGATGCAAATGTTGAGGAGTTCTCCTATTTGTTTCCTCCAACAAAACTGCATTTGGAGTGGGTGGCTTTAAAAATCAGCAACTCCTTCTTGTTTTAGCTGAGTTCCTTCACTTTTCTTCTAATGTGCCACACCTTTTTCTATATCTTTAAATGCTGTCATTATATTTTGAGGCATAAGCTTCTGGAAAATCCTGTCACACAGTACTTCTAATTAAACACTGCAGTCAAGTAGTGATTGCACCCCCAAATTGGTTTGGATACTTCATCATCTTTCCAGTTAAAGAAACAGATTTTTTTTTCTTTAGTGTTAAGTGTCTTTCTATATTTTTCAGTATTTACTTTCAACTCATGACATTTATCTTTCTTATTTTTCATTTATATTTTTCACCTACGTTTTTGGAATTTTTATCCCTTTTCCTTAATTTTTTGGGAAAGATATTTATTTTCCTTTGGTGATAACTTGAGGAAAAAGAAAATCTGAGGAAATAATGTGCTTATGTTGTTGAGGCCTCTACCAGTTGTATTCTTCAGGTTCAAGCTGTGACAATAGCAAAGAGCTAGACCTGTTAAAGTTTGGTCACAGTCTTCAATCACAGCTGCTTAAAGTGAAAGGACAGAAGAAAATTTACTCAAGAATTGGTTGGTATTCCCCCATGGCATGAAAAGGCCCAAGGAGGTTGTTAATGTGCAAAGCTAAAAGGTAGCCTAATTGTATAGAAAGTGACTTGTTTGGAAAAGCTCCAGTTCTGGCCTAGTTTATGTGTTCATTATGTCTGCTGCAGAGTGAGAAACAAATTGAGGTTGTGATTTACTGAGAATAGTCCAGGTGACAATTGAAAACACAAGGAATTTAAACACCATCTATTCTGTAGCCTCAACAGGGCTGAAATGCATTGAAACTAAGGCTAATTAATCTTTAAGACACCGATGTTATAGAATCAGAAGCAATTCTTCAAGGCAAAGGATGCCCTTAAATAGATAACATCTTTCCACTTTGTTTATACAGGAGATTGTTGGTTAACATTAGCACTATCCAATAGTTTCTTTCTCATATATTAGAATTTGATTTACAGGTTGAAGATATTACTTTAGTCATGGAATATATCTGAGTAAGGCTACCAGATCTAGGCTTCAAAATACAGATCATCAGGAGATAGAAATGCCCATATCATTTGGTAACATCTAAAACAGAGGTCCTCAAACTTGGCAGCTTTTAGACAGCTTCTCCAGCCAGTTATGTTGGCTGGAGAATTCTGGAAGTTGAAGTCCACAAATCTTAAAGCTGCCAAGTTTGGGGACCCCGATCTAAAAGATTATCCACTTTTTTTGGGTACTTCATATTTAAGTGGAAGATACCTAAACCTGAATATCATCCAGACCAGGGGTGGGTTCTAATTTTTTTACTACCGGTTCTGTGGGTGTGGCTTATTTTGTGGGCGTAGCTTGGAGGTCATGTGACCGGGTGAGCGTGTCTAGCTGGTCATGTGACTGGGTGGCCATGGCTATGTGTATAGGGACTACTCAGAGGGCTGAAAAAAGTTATTTCTGACAGGTCCTCGCACTTTTGACTGGTCCTCACACTTATGACCATCCTCACATTTATGCCCATGCAGCATTCTTAACAACCATGCCATTCATTTCACAACTGCTTCTCTTCACCATGGTGACAAGATAGGGCAAAAACGTAAAATGTGAGGACAGTCATAAATTCGAGGACTGGTCAAAAGTGCGAGGACCAGTCAAAAATAACTTTTTCAGCCGTCTGAATAGTCCATATGCACAAAAGGACTACCCAGAGGGCTGAAAAAAGTAATTTCTGACAGGTCCTCACACTTATGACTGGTCATCATTTATGCCCATTGTAGCATTTTTTACAACCATGTCACTCATTTCACAACTGCTTCTCTTCACCATGGTGACAAGATAGGGCAAAAACGTAAAATGTGAGGACAGTCGTAAGTTCGAGGACTGGTCAAAAGTGCGAGGACCAGTCAAAAATAACTTTTTCAGCCCTCTGAGTAGTCCATATGCATAAAAGGATACAGCAATAGAGAGGGATGAAGGAAGGGAAGGGAATTTAGAGTAGGAGTGAGGGTAAGAGAGGGAGGAAGAGAGGAGGAGAAGGAGAAAGGAAGAGGAAGTAGGGAGGAGAAAAAGAAGGAGGGGAAGAGAAAGTAAGAAGGAAAGAAAAGAGAGAGGTAGTAGGTTTGAGGAGAAAGATTGCTGTGCAATAAAAAAGATGAAAGGGAAGAAAGCCAACCCCAAACAAATATAAAGATATTAAGATAAAGAATGAATTGTTAAAACTTTAAAGAATAAAAGAGAACAAATATGAATAAATAGCAATAATTAGAAACACACATACAAACATACAATGTATTTTCTTTGAACAGAATATTTGGCTGGTTCACAAATTTAAACAGTGTTTAATCATTTCAATTAAATTTCGCCAGTTGCATCCCTTTCTGGATCGGGACTCGTTACGCACGGTCACTCATGCCCTCGTCACCTCCCGCCTGGACTATTGTAATGCTCTCTACATGGGGCTCCCCTTGAGGAGCACCCGGAGGCTCCAACTGGCGCAGAGTGCGGCCGCGCGGGTGGTAATGGGAGCGTCATGGCGCTCCCATGTGACACCTCTCCTGCGCGAGCTGCACTGGCTCCCGGTAGTCTTCCGGGTGCGCTTCAAGGTTTTGGTTACCACCTTCAAAGCGCTCCATGGCTTAGGACCTGGTTATCTACGGGACCGCCTACTACCACCAATAGCCTCCCATCAGCCAGTACGCTCTCATAGAGAGGGACTCCTCCGGGTGCCATCAGCCAAACAGTGTCAGCTGGCGACCCCTAGGGGGAGAGCCTTCTCTGTGGGGGCACCTACCATCTGGAATGAGCTCCCCCCCAGAGATATGGAAGATTCCGGATCTGCGCACCTTCCACCGCGCTGTGAAGACCTTTTTATTCCATCAAGCGGGCTTGGCCTAATCTCCTGCCTCTTTTAATATGTAAATTTTAATCTGTTTTTAAATTATTGGGGTGTTTTAATCTGTCTAGGCCAAAATGATTTAATTTGATTTTATCTGGTTTTAAATTTTGTATATTTATGTATTTTATTGCTTGGCTGTTCACCGCCCTGAGTCCTTCGGGAGTAGGGCGGTGTACAAATCAAACTAAACTAAACTAAACTAAATTTACAATTTCTATATTTCCTTTTTGCCATATTTATTTCTCATCTATTTTTTTAAAAAACAATATTACCCTTCATCCTCATCTCTAATCTTAATCAAATTCAATTTTTCTCTTCTATTCTATATACCCCTTCCCATTGTCATCTATTTTTATATCCATCCTCACATTGGTTAATTATGTAATTATGTAATACAGTTTAATACAAATTCAACATTTTAATATAAATCAATTAGTTATATAACTATATTTTTGTATATTAATCAATATGAACATGAATATTCCAATTATTTCCATGCAATCCAATTTCTTACAAATCAATTAATTATATTTACCAATAATAATAAACCAAATAATTTCCCCCCTATATTCCTCCAAACCACAACTTAACCATTTCTGCTTTCAACACAATATACAATTAATAGTATCTCAATTATTACAATTCCCTAGTTAAATAGAGCTTTTTTTCTTTTGTGTTTTAAAATCTTGAACTCTTCTCTTTTGCCCTAAATTTCCCATTGTTTGCAGTTTTGCACCTATCTTTTTTGGTGAGGAAAAAGAAAAAGAAATCTCTCTCTGCCTCATTTTGTCACGTTGCAGCAAAGACCCTGCTTTACTTTCAGTTTCGTTTTTTCAGCATATCTAGGGGAAAAAAATCTCCAGCACTCTGCAGCTAGCAATAGAGCCCTGCCTGCACAAAACAGCTGAGAGCAAATCAGCTGAGAGCCGGGAGGCCGATCTAATCAACTTGTGATAATTAACCTATGCTGAAACTGAAAGGGGCTGTTTTTTCTATTTTTGCAGGCACCGGTCTACTCATTTGTAGACTTTTAACACTGATCAGCTGTAGGGCGGCCCTTTGAAGCCCCGTGGCAAGAGTTTAAACAGTTTTTTCCCTTCTAGCCATCCGCTGGGACTCAGGAGGGAGCAATAGATTGGGAGTGGGCGGGGTAAGCGACCGGCGACCTGCCCGGGAACCGGTTCGGGGGCGTGGCCAACCAATCTTATTACCGGTTCTCCGAACTACTAAATTTTTTTACTACCACCCACCACTGATCCAGACGTTATTCCTCATGTATACTATGACAAGCAATTTCTGAGCAGAGGAATGCATAAATGAAGACATCTATGCTTGTTTGTTTCTGACAAACGTAGACTTCTCTTCTGATGTCCTGGAAAAGTGTGATCCTCTGAACATTGTTGCTGATATTGTTACTAAATTAAGTAACATTGGTTCAGTACCTGGTCTTTAAGGAAAAGGTAAACTAAAACCATCGACGAACCATAATGCAGAAAGTTTATTTAGCGTGTATTTCTCTGAAGAGTTCACTTATGAAATATTTGCCACCCAAGTAATTTCAGAAACTCGGAAAAAAGAGAAACATGAAATTAAATCTACTAAAAAAAGTATACTTTTTGCCACTGGTTTTTATTTTTTGTTTGAAACTCACTGATCAATATATACTAGATGTCTGAAAGCAAAGTTTAAAAATAAGATTCTATTAAGTCTAAAAAGTTACAGACACAGATTTCAGCTTCCAGGGTAATAGTAATAAGAGGGTTATAATTATTATCCTGTTTTCCTGAAAATAAGACATCCCCTGATGTCAAATGGGCTTTTGAGCGCATGCGCTAAAATATCCCCCCCCCAAAAAAATAAGCCAAAATAAATATAAGAAAATATTTAAATACATGCACAGCCGGTCCCTGCCATTTCCTCTGGTTAGGGTTAGGGAGACAGAGCTGGAAATCAGGTAAGACAGCAAGAGGAGCTCCAAAATAATAAGACCTTCCCGAAAATAAGGCCAAGTGCTTATTTCGGGATTCAAAAAAGATATAAGACAGGGTCTTATTTTTGGGGAAACATGGTACTGTTGCTGTTGTTGCTGCTGTTGTTGTTATTATTAACTTTTATTAATTAAACATGAAAGTCAGCCAACTGAACATTTAAAATGCATCACAAATGTCATTGACTGGCTCTGATGGTTGATACGGGTTGCTGCCAGCATCCTGGGTATTGACCAAGTTTCTTTTTAAAATGTATATTGTTCCGAGTAGTGCAGTCTTTTGAAGTTCCGCTGGTGTTATTGCAGGAAGATGTAATTTCTTGATGTACTTTATAAAATTCTTGGACATGGTGCCAAGTGCCCCGATGTCAATGGATATCACTGTCACATGTTTCATCCATAATCGCGTAGTTTCGAAGCCAGGTTGCGATATTTCGTGATTTTTTTCTCCAGTTCTTTTTCTTTAACTCTGGGGTCTCCTGGTACAGCAATATCAATAAATTGTACACTTTGTTTTTTGACAACTGTGATATCTGGTATGTTGTGTTCCAAATGACAATCCATCTATATTCGAAAGACCCACAAAATCTTCAGCTTATTTTCAACAACTTTTTCCACTTTATGTTCCCATGACTTTTTGGATACAGGTTAAGTCATATTTTTTACATAATGACTAGTGGATTAATTTAGCAACATAGTCATGTCTAGCTTTGCAATCAGTTTGTGTGATTTTGCTGCACTCACATATTAATTAACAACAACAACAACAACAGCCAGGCGCTGAAGACTTTCTTATTTCAGCAAGCCGGGCTGGCTTAAAATTTTTAATGGGTTAATTTTATGAGTAAGGGGTTTTAAATTGGGGAAGCCAAATTGATTTAATTATTTTTTAAAACTATTTTAATTTTCATATTGTATGTATTTTAATTTTAGCTGTTCACTGCCCTGAGTCCTTCGGGAGAAGGGCGGTATAAAAATTTAATTAATTAATTAATTAATTAATTAATTAATTAATTAATTAATAAATAAATAAATAATAATAATAATAAATTATTCCAATAACATCAGAACATCATATATTTTAAGAAGATACCTAGGACGCTGGCAGCAACCTGTATCAGCCATTAGCACCAGTCAATGGTATTTGTGGCACATTTTTAAATATTTAATATTTTTCATTAAACATGGAACTCATGAATAATGAATAAAAGAGAATAATAATAATAATAATAATAATAATAATAATAATAATAATAATCAGACTGACAAAGTTTTGGAACACAATACCCCGATATCACGATTGGGAGAAGAAAAACGTGTGGATCGTTGACATTGCCATACCTGGTGACAGCAGAATCGATGAGAAACAACTTGAAAAAGTCTCCAGATATCAGGACTTGAGAATCGAACTGCAGAGACTCTGGCATAAACCAGTGCAGGTGGTTCCAGTGGTACTCAGCACACTGGGTGCTGTGCCTAAAGACCTAGGCAAGCATTTAAAAACAATTGGCACTGACAAGATCACCATTGGTCAGCTGTGGAAAGCCACCTTACTGGGATCTGCCAATACATCACACAGTCCTAAACACAGCCCTTGGGAAGTGTTCGACTAGTGATTTGAGATACGAAATCCAGCATGGTTATCTTGTTTGCTGTGTATACTGTCAAATTTGTGTATAATAATAATAATAATAATAATAATAATAATAATAATAATAACAACAACAACAACAACAACAACAACAATAATAATAATAATAATAATAATAATAATTAACTTAACAGTTCCTAGGTCTTTGGTTAGGACTCGAGCTGCTGAGCTATTAACCAGCCTCAAAGGCTGTGAATCTCACTAAAGATTAAATAATAATAATAATAATAATAATAATAATAATAATAATAATAATATATATTCACATTAATTACCAATGAAATATTGACAATATGGGAGTTCTTGACACCCCATACCTCAAAGAAGAGGGAAGATTTGGATATTCAAAGCTGTGCAACTACTGTTAAGAACCTTTGGAAAATAGTAATGGAAAATCCACGCTGCAGTTGGTTAAGATGTTCTTTCAGGCTGTTCCTTTAGCTTTCTTAGGTCTGATTAGAATATGCAAACCCTTTTCCCCCAAAGCGATAAACTAATTATAGTGACAGAAGTCTGGGAACCAGATCAAATTAAGCAGATGTTGTAATTTATGTAGGTGATCAATATGAACACTGTTAAGGCTGATATAAGCATGAGATACATCACGAGTAAGAAAAATTAGAAAAGAGCTATTCTTAAAATGTTATTAACAGTTCTGGGGATTAATTATAAGCTTGTCAATTTTAATTCTCCATAAACTATTTACAAATAGGTTTTAAAATGTCAGACTACAGATTTAAATCCATTTCAACATGGCCCTAAATGATTAACTTACATTTCGATACTAAAAAAATACGTTCCTAATTTTGACCCCTACCTCTGTTTGAGCAAAAACACGGATGTATGTGTTAGGGCAGTGGTAGTCAACCTGGTCCCTACCGCCCACTAGTGGGCGTTCCAGCTTTCATGGTGGGCGGTAGGGGTTTTGTCCAATACTGAAGCCCTTTCCTTTTTTTTAAATTTAATTGACTTTTTAAAAAATTTTCATAGCATTATTTAAAAACATTTTCATTAGGTTTTCATAAAATTCCCTATGACAATTTAAATTTCTGAAAATATACTATTTGTATCGCCCACGCATAAGTTTAGTTCACGTCATGTAAAACTAAATGGCGCTATAGTGCGACCGCAAACAAAAGAGCCTCGTCCCAGAATAGCTCGTGCATCTCCCCCCACACTACCCAGCTGTAACAGACAAGCAGAGCTGGTAGCCGGCGCTACTTCCCTACTTTATAAATCACCATTACTGTGGAACCGGTGGGCGGTTAGTAAATTTTACTACTAACAGAGATACAAAAGTGGGCGGTGGGTATAAAAAGATTGACTACCCCTGTGTTAGAGGCTAAGAGTGAATGAAATGCTTTGATACTTCGAACAAGAAATATTTACATTTAGGTAATTTATTATGCCAAAATAATTGGCAAATGAAAAACTACAATATGCAGACAGAAATGAGAATTGTGTTACAGATTTAATTATGAAAAAGAAGTCAATGAGTCCTGTGGCTACAGAGGATTCACCAAACATTACTTATACAGTTTCAGACATGAAATTAATCTCTGTAAAGATATGAAGGTGCTTCAATTTGCTGGAGTTCTCAGGAAATAGAATTAATTTTCCAGTTCTGCAATGTTCAGCTGTTGTGCATTTGCACAAAATTGGTCCCTTCTCATATCTCGAAAAGGTTTTGGACTTCTTTTTTATTGAAGTATCTGTTTATTGTTGCTATAAAGGCTGGTTTACAAGAAAGAATGGAAATGAGTAGAAGGATAACGCTTTCCCCGTCTCTTTCTATTGCAGGTTTTTCTCCCCCACTGAAGAATGTGTTATCTGAGCTAGCTAGCTATTTCCTAAGAGATTTCTCTTATTCACGATGTCATTTTAATGGATCAGCTTGGAAATGTAGTTATAATCTTTCCGTATTTTTAACAGTGAAAACTTTGCTGGGTTTATGGGGAAAAGGAGGGGGATGGAGGAGTTAGCAAATAGTTTTGCAATATATGTAGGATGTGGATGTGGGTGAGGCCACTTCTAGGTTACATTGATTTTGATATGTTGCAGTTATTCTCAGCTCACTGTGTTATTTCCCCCCCTTCTGGTTTTGGTCACCCATCCTAAAATTGTAAAAAAAAAATGTTTCTAATCTGTTATGCCTGTTTCCTTATCTCACATTTAAATTCTTTGTTTCATCTGTTCCAGTGGTGAAATCCAAACTTTTTTATTACCGGTTCTGTGGGCGTGGCTTGGTGGGAGTGGCAGGGAAAGGATACTGCAAAATCCCCATTCCCTCCCAACTCCTGGGGGAAGGATATTGCAAAATCTCCATTCCCACCCATTCTGGGGCCAGAGGTGGTATTTGCCGGTTCTCCGAACTACTCAAAATTTCCGCTACTGGTTCTCCAGAATCTGTCAGAACCTGCTGGATTTCATCTCTGATCTGTCCTCTGTTCGCATATATTAAGTGGGGTGGGAGCAGGCCTTCTTAATATGGAACCAGCAATGACTATGTAGTTTGTCAAGCAGACAGAACCAATTCATATCCATATGAGGTGCCAGGAATTAAGAAACAAACACTTAGAAGAAGGCAGGGTAGCAGTATTTATGGATGCTTAATGGTGGGAGGAGGAATAGTAGAGAGCGGAAAAAAGGCAATTCCCAGTCTTTAACTTTTCCAGAGGTTATATCCAGCAGAGATCGACAAACAGACTGCATAAGGCTAACATGTTCTTTTCTCCCCTTTAATTTCTGCACTGGATAGTTATTGCAACCTCTTGAAAGACTTCAATTCTTTTAGTCCAACTGTGACTGGACAGTAATGTATCTAACCCAAAATAAAATGTGGGAATAATATTTCTAGTTCAGGTATTTTTTTTTCTCTTAAATTAAGTGCAATGAGAACAAGAAACAGAACCTTCCTGCCCTAATTTCTGAATATACAGATTTCTCACTTAAAAATAGGGTACTTGCAAACTTCTTGTGTTGTTACTTAACTTTAATCTTTTTTTTGCTTACTAATTGTTAGTCATTTGTAAGATTAGTAATTCATTTTATTAATTATTTATCAGAGAGTTTTGTATTTGGAATTTTCCATTTCCAGAATGTAGGATGTTACCAAAATCCTGATGCTTTTTAAAATAGCACTAATAAGGACTAAAACTGAGTGGGAAATAGGTAGAAATGGACATTAGATAAACATATCTCAGTTTTAAACATCTGCTTGAGAAAAGTGAGATGGCCCTAGATTCCAAGAGTTTAGAAGAGCAGGCATTTAGAAATTAAGTCCCCAAACATTTCAAGCTACACAGTGACATTTTGTCATTTATTACTCTACTGACTCAAACAGGCCCTGAAACATAACTACAGGCCTTGGAAGATTCTGGTACCAGAAGCACTGAATCTGCCATTGCATGGAAATATGCTCTGACCATTTGTCCATATCTGTTAAGATCAAGACTATTGATTTCAGGATGATATGCTTAGGATCCAATAGGGAATTCACAGAAACTCTACTACTTGCCACTTACAATTCCCTCCAGATCTATTTAGCCTCTCTATCATAGTTTACAATAATCTTGGAAAAATTATTATATTTATTTTCCACATATTCATTGGCACTGGGATGATATTACTTTGGATTCAAGACACAGTCTCCTGCAGGTAACCAATCCTATGCAAAATACTCTCTATTTTATCTCTGACATATGTAAACTACAAGTTTAGAAAGAGAGAAACACGCCATCCCCTTGTTAGTTCTATAATTGAATTATTAGTCTTATTTGTAGAGTCAAGTTCAAGTAAAACACCACTACCAGGTAAATTCCGGACCTTCCGTAAAGCCCTGAAGACATTTTTATTTCATCAAGCCGGCCTAGCCTAAATGGTTTTTAATTGGGATTTTAAATTTTATGGATTTGGGGTTTTAAATTGGGTAGCCAATTATTTAATTCTTTTAATTATCTTAACTTTTGTATTTGTATGTTTTTTAATTTTGGCTGTTTACCGCCCTGAGTCCCTTCTGGGAGAAGGGCGGTATACAAATTAAATTAATAAATAAACAAATAAATATATTATTAAGAGCCATGGTGGCACAGTGGTTAGAATGCAGTACTGCAGGCTGACTCTGTTCACATTGCCAGCAGTTCGATTCCTTTGATCCTGACCAGCTCAAGGTTGACTCAGCCTTCTATCCTTCTGAGGTCAGTAAAATGAGGACCCAGATTACTGGGGCAAAATGCTGATTCTATAAACCTTAGAGATGCTGTAAAGCACAGTGAAGTGGTATAAAAGTATAAGTGCTATTGCCATTGCTATTGCTACCTAGTGAGTGTTGGGATGAAATAGGGACTTAAACCTGCATCTTCCTACTTCAAATTCAGCACATAATTTTTCAGAAAAAACCTTCTGAATCATTCTGAGAAGTTAGAGTGGGTGCTTGCTATTGCTATTAAATATAGAATTAACTTATATATTACAGAGAGGCTGTATTTAACCCACACTTTTGGGGCTCTACCTTTCTTGACAAAAAGTTGGATGACTTCCTGCATAAGGTCCAGATTTACTGGCACTTCAACTGTAAAGTTGGGAAATTACTAACCTCTTCTACTCATTGAAACAGTTGTAGAAGGCATACTTATTTACCAAATTGGACCTCCGAGAGCTTGCAATCTGATTTGCATGAAGGATGAATATTTAGCTGTTTTTGTTACCTCATTTAAATATATGGTAATTCCATTCAGACTGGCAGGTAGCCACCTGGTCTTTCAAAGATTTATGAATCATATTTTCTATGCACGTTTTTAATAGTTTATTTAGATGACTTCCTGAAATACTCTAAGGGTCCTGCCATCTATAGTTTCAGCAGTTCTTCAATGGTTTTGTGACTATGGTAATAAAATGCATCATGATTTGGCTGTGGAGGGTCTATTGAGTAAACTGTATTTCCATGAAAGGAATTCAAATGTAAGATAAAATCCAAGTAATTTTGTAAGCCCTCCTTGAACTACCAAGGATATGCAACATATTTTAGGCTTTGCCAATTTTACTGTAAATTTAATTTCTTATGTTGAAGCATTGTTCCATTGAAATTGTTTGATTTCTTATGTTGAGGCATTGCTCACACCAATATTTTATTATACTAAAGCGGTGTTTGTTTAAGTTCTGAAAGGCCAACAAGCCTTTCTTGAACTGATATTGGCATTCATCTGCTATCCCATCCTTTAGGGTCCACCCTGATCTTGTACAGGTTGAATTTTATCTGGGAGCTATACTTCTAAAAATGGCAAATTGGAAGGCCATCTCATTGCTTATTTCTTTCTTTCCTGGAATTACAACCAACCAAAGGAAGCTATGGGAGCTTCAAAGAAGCTTTTCAGCATTGGCATCATCTCCTTCAAGATGCTTAATTTTATAAAGATTTGATTGGGCCACAATAACTTGGAACCCCTTTCAAATGTCCTTATGCTCACATAGAGCTAGATAAGCTGGGCACATTTTTTTCTTTTTTGACTTTTGCATCTCTAAGATAGATAGGAATCTAGATTACAGAGCAACTAGACTGATGCTTTATCACATAAGCCAAAATATTTCTTGTCTTATGACCTTCTGTAACTCCCACCTTGCCTTGTAGGATTTCTGGGGTTAGAACGGACACTCAGTTCTTAACTAAGGAAATCCAGGGTCAGCAACAGCTGGACCTATATGTGAAAACTTAGAATAAATGGCATTAGGATAATCTTTTGTTTTCTTCATCTTCATTTTCCTGGAAACCAAAAGAATTGTGCCACAATGCCTATACATTCCTGTTTCCCTAAGAGAGAGGAGGTGTCACAGCCTTATCACAACAGCCATTCACCCAAGCATTTGGGAGTATTAAAAACTAAGCAATTGCTTACCCATAATTTGTGATAGTCCTTTGCTAAGAAAGATATTAAGAAGTCTTTTTTTTTTCATGCAATGCCAAGCTTCTGACCAGCCAGACATCTGGATTGCTGTCTGTCTGTCCTCTCACCCCTTCACTATATTCCCTTGGATATAGTTTCTTTGGACTTTATAACTGACCTATGATGCCAAAGGCCTGGATATCATTCTGGTAGCACTTAATCTCTTTTCCAAGATTGATTGCCCAGCCCAAGTATGAAGCCAGACACCACTTGTGACAGCAACTGATTGATTGCTTTACCTTTTAACTGATCATGAGCACCTTTATCTTATCTAGATTAAATATCAACTTGTTTTCTTTTATGCAGGGCATGATTGGTTCCAGGCAGGTTTTTAGGGTTTGAAAAATCTTCCTTGGACTTCATCCCATGATAATTTTAATCACAAGTGGCTATAATGTGTATTATCTTGATTCTAAATTTATCCATTGGGGTGGTGGTGGTAAGGCAATCTAATATACCAAATTCGCAAGGCTACGTCTGCTACCATATATATTTAATAGACCTGCTGTCCAGATTGCTTAGTCACTACAATTATTAGACATGTCAACTATGAAGTCTCCAGAATTGCTTGATTACTTAAGGAAACAAGGGTAGTCTCTCTCTTTTCATTTATTTTATTAATTATGAAGACAAATGATCTGGAGTTCTAGGAATAAATATTAAATTACAAGAACAACAGTGTAGTATTACATTTACAAAAATGCAATGATTCTAGATGATAAAAACCTGACCAATGCACAATGCAATCGTATCAGTAAAGGAAAATATTTGTAGCTCAGGATTGAAATGAGGGGCCCTTGGTGCTATCTGAGCTTGGTTATTTTCTTGCAGAGGTTTCGTTACCCAAACTAGGTCCCATTATCAGTAGCACTAGTTTGGATAATGAAACCTCTGCAAGAAAACAACCAAGCTCAGACAACACCAAGGACACTTCAAGGAGCCTGGATAGGTCAGCAGACTAATGCATTGTAATTTAACTCCAGCTGTCTGCAATTAGTAAGTTCGAATCTTGCCAGGCTCAAGGTTGACTCAGCCTTGCATCCTTTCTAAGGTAGGTAAATTGAGGACCCAGTTGTGGGGACAATAAGCTGACTTTGTAAAAATATACAAAAGTTTGAAGGCTATTGCTTAATGCATTGTAAGCTGCCCTGAGTCTCCGGAGAAGGGCGGCATATAAATCAAATTTAAAAAAAAAATGCAACAGCAATACAAGCTCCAAATGTTGGTCAAATATATTCGTTTTCCTTGCTGTATATAGCAGAGCTTTGAAAGAATGGTTGTAGCTTCCATCTTGACTTTTTAAACCCTTCTGCACAAAAAGAGCCTTGATAGTACAGTGGTTTAATGCACCCTGTTATTAACACAGCTGCCTGCAATTTCTGCTGGTTCAAATCTCTCCAAGGCTCAAGGTTGACTCAGCCTTCCATCCTTTCTAAGGTAGGTGAAATGAGGACCCAGTTTGTGGGGGCAATAAGCTGACTTTGTATAAAATATACAAAAGAATGAAGACTATTGCTTAACGCATTGTAAGCCGCCCTGAGTCTCCGGAGAAGGGCGGCATATAAATCAAATTAAAAAAAAAAACTCATCCTATACTACAGGATGTAGAATAATCTTCTTTTAGGACCCATGTTGCTACTGAGTAGATTCTAGTGGTACAATGGGCTGTATCAATACACCACAATCCCTAAAATCTAAGGTGGTCCTTCTAATTTTGGCATAAACTCCCAAGTTTTATGTCACATGAAGTTTTTTTTAATGTCATAGTATGGCACACTTAATTCTATACAGGCTTCTGAATTAATTTATGACACCTGAAGTGAACTCTCTTGTTAGCTGCATAATTATTTATTCTGTTGTACATCTGTGAGTGACAGAAAGAAATGAAGAATGCTACGTGATGCTAAACAATATTAAAAATAAGCGAATAAGCGAACACAAAAAAGCATTGGCAATAGACAATGTAGACTACAGCTTTGGGCAAATAAATTTAAAAGGTAGCTTTCTCGGCAGATTGGATTCTCTTACAAAAGCAATTAAAATATATTCTGATGTGATCTTTTCAGCAGGGATTTTTGCTTCAGTAAAAATATTTTTCATTTTTATAACATTTATCCTCCAGCTCTCCTTATACTTCCAAATCTATGTTATATTTTGTATAGCTTCAACCGAGCTGTCAACGTAATTGTTAATTAGTATCTTATTTTCTTAATAAAATAATGCACAGTAGCAAAATATGTCTTCCTTGTCCTGGATAACCATTGTCTTGCTTGCTATTCAAATATGACTATATGGAAACATGAACAGTTATCTTCACATATTCTTTTAATGAATGAGGTATTGTGCTGGCTAAATTACAAAACCTGAATAATTCAGAAAAATACTATCCTCAGCAGTTTTTTCAGCTTTGAGCATTGCGATAATCTAACTTTAATTCAATCTACAGAATAATGGCATGGTTTCTCTTCAGCTTGCCCTTTAAACTGGTTCTAGTCAAAAGTATCTCCAGAAATTATAAATCGTTACACTTAGGTAGTTTCTAAACCCAAAACTGGGATAAGGCTTATCTCTTTAACTTCATAGGTTTGTTGCATCATAAATGTTTGACCTGTGCCCTCACAAATCAGAAATGTTTTCTAATTTGCTTCCCCTGTCTAAATTGTGTTTCTAGTTTGACTCAATGTTTGTATAACTTAAAAACTATGGTTAAACTATAATGTCAAAAAACAAATCCCATCTATAGGTGACAAATCCCATCTATACTTAAAAAGATCCTTTTAATGTTCTAGATTCCAGAACATGAGTGTCAAACTCGATCACGTCATGTGATGTATTGTGACGTTTTTTGCCTTTGCGGAGTTGGGTTGGGAGTGGCCTGCAAGTGATGTATCCGGCCAGTGGGCCGCCAGATTGACACCCCTGTTCTAAAGGAAACCCAGTATACATAGTATACTGGAAAAAATGTTCTTTTCTGAAAAAAAAAACAGAGTGCCTTCAATAACTGTAGTTAGCACCAATGAAAAAAAAATTGGCATTAAAAAGACCCCAAGATGACCTTTCTATATCATGATTAGCAAATATGAATCGTGTGTCTTTGTGTTTGTTTTGCTGATTATTGACCCTTGGAAGAATAGATATAGGAAAACGATATCTACATAAGAATGTTACCACAGTCATTAACCCTTTGTATGCTATGTTTTTCATTGGGCAACATTATGGAGAGAGGTATATGCTGTCAAGTTCAAAGCGTGATTTTGCTGTCGCAGCCATTGCTGCTTTTCAGCTTGCCACAATATCAGGTGAGAGGAAGAGCCACTTGTGGAATGCCAGTTCCAGGCGGCAACAAGAAATCATCCCATGGGAACCAAGGCCATCTAACCAGATGTTCGGCAAAGACTTGGACAGTTTTCCATAACAATACCTAGACATCTAATTGGATAATTTGACCTGCACTAATGGAGGGGGGAGGGAGATTCTATTCTTTAATTATATGAAAACTGTGGGAATTAGGTAGAGTTGGTTTTGCTTTCAATCTGTGCTATATGATGTACTCAATAAAGTTTTGCATTCAGAGATTGGAACATCTTGACAGTGCTTGCTTGGTTGGGTCTGTCAGTTGGAACCTTGACATATGCTTTTTAATGTCTCATCATTTTCCCCCTGAAATCTCTCTTGGTAATTAAAGAAAGAGCCTGAAAAATCAACTCAAAGCCATCAAATCAATCTAGTTACTTTGCCCAACCTATGATTTATTTATTTATTATTTATTTATTAGTTCAATTTATATGCTGCCCATCTCCGAAAACTCAGGGCGGCTTACAATGCACTTATAGCAATAGCCTTCATTCTTTTGTATATACCTGTTTATTAGGGCTTTTGGCCCCCCATAAGCAGTGTTTCTACAAAGTCAGTTTATTGCCCCCATAATCCGGGACCTCGGAAGGATGGAAAGCTGAGTCAACCTTGAGCCTGGTGAGATTTGAACTCGCACTAATTGCAGGCAGCTGGCAACTAAGTGCTACATAATAGCACTTAGCCTGCTGCACCACCATGACTCTTGATGTTTAAGACAAGGTTATCTATGAGACTACAGGTAATCTTGACTTACAACCTTTCATTTAGTGATCGTGCAAAGTTACAACAGCCCTGAAAAAAGTGACTTATGGCCATTTTTCACACTGTTGCAGCATCCCCATGATCACGTGATCATGAGAATTCAGTTACTTGGCACCTGACTCATATTTGTGAGGGTTGCAGGGGTTATGTAATCACCTATGCGACTTTCTGGCAAGCAAAGTCAATGGGGAAGCCAGATTTTCTTAACTGTGTTACTAACTTATCAATGGCGCTGATTCACTTAACAACTGTGGCAAGAAAGGTTGTAAAATGGAGCAAAACTCACTTAACAGAAGTCTCATTTAGTAACATAAATTTTCAGCTCAATTGTGGTTGTAAATTGAAGACTACTTGTACTTGCTTGACGTAGAATTTGTTGTGCAGAAAGAAAGTCACTGGATATGAACTTTCCCTGCCATAGCATTCCTCCAATGGAGTCAGCTACCCTTAGAAATATGTTAAAATATTAATAAATGAATTATTATAACAATAACTAGAAATATTTCTGTGCCAAGGTCCTCCAAAGATATTTCTGGGTCTTTCAGTAGCCCCTCCTCTACACTGCCTTACTAGAGTTTGGAAGGAATGTTTTTCTAGATTCCTGGAATTGGGGTTTATGTGCATTCGCAGATGAAACCAGCTATCTTCACCTACTCCAGAATCAGATGAATGAGAAATATGTCAACATCCATCATTCAGGAAGCTCAGGAGCACCAAGATAAAGAGCTCTAGTAAGCAGCTATTATTAGGGATCTGACTTTTGTAGGAACCATCTTTCAACTTTCATCTTTCAACCAACTTTCAAGAATTTGGACCATTGTAGCACCATGAATCTGAAAATGCACATTTTAGATAAACCATCTTTATCTAGAGATGCCAGTTTTGAAAGAAAGAAAAAATGTATTGAGAAAATTGGTTCAAAAAGAAGCACTTAAATGTCCTTTTACTACTAGCTGTAATTTTTTTTATGGGGCAAAGAAGTAGGACGGAATGTATACTAACGAGATTGTTAGGGAATAGTCTGAGCTGTTTATTCCTGAATTTTCCCTCTTGTATCATTAAAGAGACTTGATTTAGCTCTTGCCCACTTAAAGATAAGCTTACAGAATTGAAGTTGGCACAAGTGGACTTTTGAGAACATATAGTAGAAAAGCTTCTCTCCTCAAATGCCAGTCATGATGGATATAGCCTGACTTAAAACATCATGTATAATTATTCCAAAAGTGCTTTTTCAAGAGGCAACTGGACTTTCTGGTTTTTCTTTGAAGATGTTTCACTACCCGTCCAAGAAGCTTCTTCAGGTCTGATTGGATGGTGGAGAATGGAAGGATTTATATTCCTTGCAGACAGCTGGTCATTTGTATCCTTTTAGAGAGTTGTTGAAGCACTTGGAGGTTTATCGTCAGGGTCACCTGAGTGCTGCAAATGGGTGTGGAGCCTTCTTGGAACTGTTGAAAGGACTGTGTTGTAGATTGGAGATATATGATGTCATATTCAACTGATGATTTCCCTCTATTAAACAACCGCTTCATAAACGCAGGGCATAACATAGATGAACAAACACATCAGGACAAGATTCAGCAGTTCATCTGCATTTAAAAGAAAAAAGGCTACTCTTTTGAAGTCAGCAAAGTTCACATTTTGGACAAAGAGAACTGCTGGATTGAAAGAGAGCTCAAAGAGATCATCTATGTCAAAGCTGAGTAGCCCTCTCTTAACAGAAGGGCAGGGATACGACATCATCTCCCTACAGTCTATATTTCAACCATTCCAAAAAACTCCTGCACTACTCAGGTGATCCTGATGACACAGATAAACATCAAGGTGACCTTAAGGACTCACTAAAAGAATGCAAATGACCAGCTGTCTGCAAGGAGTACAAATCCTTTCATTCCCCACTATCCAGTCAGAGCTGAAGAAGCTTCTTGGATGAAAAGCGAAATGTCTTCAAAGAAAATCCAGAAAGTCCAGTTGCCTCTTGAAAAATCACCTTTGGGAAACCATGACCTGGATGACTGAGATTCTCCATAGACATCACATATAGTTGTGTTATTTCACTCTGCATAGCCCCAATTCACTTATCCAAGGCAGATGGGCCACTTTTGAACAAAGCAGAAGCTATTAATCAGTGGTGGGTTTCAAATTATTTTACTACCCGTTCTGTGGGTGTAGCTTGGTGGGAGTGGTATGGCTTGGTGGGCATGGCAGAGAAAGGATACTGTAAAATCTCCATTCCCACTCCACTCCAAGGGAAGGATACTGTAAAATCTCCGTTCCCTCTCCAATCCAGGGGAAGGTTATTGCAAAATTAATTTCCTCCCGATCAGCTGGGACTTGGGAGGCAGAGAATAGATGGGGGGGGGGGGGGCGCAGTCAGAATTTTTACTACCGTTTCTCTGAACTACTCAAAATTTCCGCTACCGGTTCTCCAGAACTGGTCAGAACCTGCTGAAACCCACCTTTGCTATTAATCATTTACCACTTTTATTTGCTAAGTATGTTTAGATAGAAAATGGATTCTTTTGATTATGCTTAGAATTTTAAAAGATGTAAAAAGTTAGTACTTTACTGCATTCCAACTTTTCACTGACCATTAACTTTTAAAATGATCAAACCTGGAAGACACCGGGGTGGGTGTGGGTGGGTGGAGAGTATCCATGTTCAAATGCAGGATAGTTCATGTCTTTATTTCTGGAGCTGTTGGGTTGCTAGCTTTCCCTAGATTATAAATGATGTTGTAATTCAAAGGCTAGACTAATCATTGTGGCAGTATAAAAATAATGCAGGCTTCCTTAAAAGCATTGTACTACTTTAATAGGATACCAATATAACCAGTGAAAAATAGGCTTTATATTATAATAGCTTTACAAGGAAAATACATTATATGGTCTGCAAGCCATAAAGATGTTATGCTTCTAACAGCCCTCTTGTAATAGCTATGTGCTACTGTATCTTCCCACTATGTTAAATAATAATCTGCAATGCCAAGCCATAAGATGGAGGATAATTGGATAATACTAACAGCATTATAAACAACCCCGTGAAAGTTTCTTTTGCACCAAACCAAAATGAAAACCAACAAAAAAAAAAGTGGGGTGGGGGGAGGGAGGGAACTTTATACAGCAAGGAGTCACAGTCCTTTTTGCTCTAATCTCCAGCTTGGTTTCTATGCCAGCCTTAGGAACAAGAAAACCTTTTTAGGCATACAATTTGAAATAAACATCCTTGAAATGGGGTGGGAGTAGGAATGGATTTCCAGAGGAAAAATTGCAGACTACAGGAACTATTTGCACTACTCAGGTGACCCTGAGGCCACAGATAAAGCTACAAGTGCTTCAATGACCCTCTAAAAGGATGCAGATTACCAGGTGTCTGCAAGGAATATAAATCCTTCCATTCCCCACTGTCCTGTCAGAGCTGAAGAAGCTTCTTGGATGAGAAGTGAAATGTCTTCAAAGAAAAAACAAGTAAGTCCAGTTGCCTCCTGAAAAAGCATCTTTGGGACAACCATGACCTGGATGGCTGAGAATCTCTACAGATTTTAGGAACAAGAAGACTGTACCCATTGATTCTACAAAGTGGGGGAGGTTGTGATATCCCTTTTATTGCACATTTGAAAGGAAGTAGATCGTTTACCATTGATATTAATCGTGATTTTGCCTTTCAGCTCCAATCCAGGAGCCCTCAAGCAGTCGTATTCACAACAAATCATTTAATATCAAATTTATATTTCTCTGATAAAGAAATAAAGGGAGACTAGTATAGATCTATTTCAAGCTATTTAGCTCTCATCAGCTAGCCATACTCTTACTTGGATTCAAGCTTGGGCTGCCTGCATGTTAGGCAGTTGTATTAACCTCTGAGCCACAAGTTCTCTCCCTTCATCAGCTTGAGCCAGGGGAGAGATTAAGTGTTTTTCTATCGAGACACCTGGTCTACCCCAGCATGTGGGAAGCAGCATACTGCATCCCTTTTGCCTTTCAGCTCCAATCCAGGAGCCCTCAAGCAGTCACATTCACAACAAACCATTTTATACCAAATTTATATTTTGCTAGCTGATGAGAGCTAAATAGCTTGAAATAGATCTATACTAGTCTCCCTTTATTTCTTTATCAGCGAAATATAATAGGGGCCCATCTTTCAACCAACTCTGGTTAAATTAAAAGTCCTATAAAAATCATTTTAAAATCTATAAAACAGAACCAGCTAAAACATTAAAAAAAAAGAAAAGAAAAGAGAAATCTGGCAGTAATCATCATCAAATCTCTTTCCCTAATGGGAGAGACATTGAAGACCTTATATCTTCAGAGAAAGATTTTCATGATGGTCTTCTTTAAACTCCCCTAAAAAGATAGCTAGTAGTATAAATGTCCAGCATTTTTGGTACCAGAATCTATCTGTCGGGAGTTGGGTCAGCCCACTTTAATGTATTTTAATTTATTGTTAATTATTATTATTTACCACATAGAAAAAGCTTTGGTGCTTTGTATCTATTTACGTAGAGTTGAACTGCTTTTATTAACCAGGGATAATATCAACTTGAACAAGACTATCTGCCTCTTGTTCAGGAATGCCCAACCATTAAAGTGATGGGTAAGAATCTGGTACCAGTTTGCTTAGGAATGTTTTTGATAGACGAATGTTAGTGATGAGGTAAAAATCTTAGCCTACCTTCTAACTATTAGCTGAGCTGTCTTATTGTGACTATTGTAGATGTATGATGTTGCTCTTAGTGATTGGTTTATAACGATGTATGCTCCCATGGCAATGTCATGGCAATGTCTGCTTTTCAAAATGGAATAATAGGGGGTCCACTCCAAGCTGGAGTGTGCCTATTTGGAACTTGCTTCGGGGTAACCCTTTTATTTGCAAATAAACATTCTATTTTTTTTCCTCCACATATTTGGTATGATTCATTGGGTTTGAAAACCAATAAAAGAACCCAAGCATTTTGAGACAGCATTTCCAGAACAGAGAAAAGAATGAAATACTGATATACTGTAAATAGTATAGGAGAAAGAGAAAAAGCTCTCTCCCCTCCCCCTCCCTGTCCCCTCCCTGTCCTCCTCCCTCTTCCTATCTCTTTCTCTGTTTATATATTACTCAGGCCCTTTAAAGATATAGAATTTTTTTTTTAAAAAAATGAGGTTTATTAAAGTTTAAATAAACAGATTGTGAGGTGTTAAGGTTTTTATATTTGTCGTTTGCCTAGAGCTGTTTGGTAATGAGTATCATATGCATTTGAAAAATAAATGCCAACAGATTTAGGAAAGGAACATTCTGATGTTCATTTATTATTTATTTATTTATTTATTTATTTAATTAATAATTTAATTATTTATTAATTAAATTAATATTTATTAATTTAATTAACAAGAGCCTGTAGTACAGTGGATTAAAGCACTGTTATTAACAATTGCTGCTTGCAATTACTGCAAGTTCAAATCTCACCAGGCTCAAGGTTGACTCAGCCTTCCATCCTTTCAAAGGTAGGTGAAATGAGGACCCAGATTGTGGGGGCAATAAGGTGACTTTGTATAAATATACAAAAGTATGAAGGCTATTGCTGAGCACATTGTAAGCTGCCCTGAGTCTCCGGAGAAGGGCGGCATATAAATTAAAGAAAAAAAATACCCGCCCTTCTCCCAAAGGGACTCAGGGCGGTGTACAGCCAGCATAAAATTTAAAAACAATTTAGAAAATATTAAATAGGTTGGCCCATATCTAATTAAAATAAAACTACCTGATTTAGACATTTAAAAATTAAGAATTGACAATTAAAAAATTTAAAAATTAGGCCAGCCTAGCTTGTTGAAATAAAAGGGGGGCCTTTTGAGGGCCCGGCGGAAGGTGCATGAGTCAGGAATCCTCCATATCTTAGGGGGCAATTCGTTCCAGAGGGCAGGATCTATTTATAAATCCTGGGAAACTTTACAGCAGTTCTAAAGCTGATCTAGCAAAGAGAAAGAGGATGGATTTACCATGGCTGGGCCCAGAAGAACAGAGTATCTTTATCTGATTCTGCTGCATCTCATCTGCATGGCATATCTTACTGATTCTGCCAACAAGTGGAAAGCTTAGTTTAAAGCTGATGATTGTATGAAAGTGAAGTTGCTTTACCAATGTGAACTGCACAGCGATGCAAAAAAAATAATAATAATTGCAGAGCCTGGAGGAAAAATCATGCCATATTTGATAAGCAATTTCAATACATTATATACTGAAAATTCAGCAATTGCTTCTGGAAGCATGAAGATGGAGAAAATTCTTCTTTAAAAAAATGGATGCAGATGTTCAACAAAAGAATATTAACTTTCCAGAATTTTCTTTATTCTGGAAAGTTAATATTCCAGAATACTAATACTTTTTATACAGATTGAAATATAACATAATATGCTGGTTTAAATGTTGTTAAATTGTATGCTTTATTTTTCAGTTGTGAATCACCTGGACTTTTGATACAAGATAAATGGCTATGGAAATTTAAGAATTAATGAACGGATGGATGAATGAATAAAGGAATGAATGAATTAATGAATGAATGAATTAATTAATTAATTAGTGAAATCTATGATCTTTCCTTCCTGAAACTGGGACCAAGTTACATTTTTGGATTAAAAATTCAGGCACAAAAAGAACTCCTAATGCTACGTCTGCAGAAAAATATTGTGTACATGAAATCTTTCAGAAATAGCTTTGTTAATAATAGATTTGTCTGATATGTAAGTTCTTGCTACCATTCTCCTGCATTTTTAGAAATTTATTTAAAAGAAAAAAGGAACCCTAGAAGCAAAATTATATACAATAGATTGTATGCAGTTTATAATGAAGGCATAACAATATATGGGCCAGTTAACATTCTTATGAATAAACATGGAATATTTTGACTCCTAAGAAGTGAGGCACAATTGCACTAAAGGTGCTTTTTCAAGAGGCAACTGGGCTTTCTTGTTTTGCTTTATTTCTTGAAGAAGATTTCTTGTTTTTCTTCAGAAGAAGCTTCTGGGATGAGAAGCGAAACGTCTTCAGAGAAAAATCAGAAAGTTGCCTCTTGAAAAAGCACCTTTGGGACAACCATGACCTGGATGACTGAGAATCTCCATAGACACAATTGCACTATTTTTGACACAATAGATCTTAGCTTGCATGGGCAGCAAAATAATCCTTTCTGGCATTTCAAGGAAAAGTAACTCGCATACTTTTTATTTGTATACCACAATCCTGTTTCCCCCTATTATTATTATGTATTGCTGAAGGATTTCTGTCCTTAATGTCTTACACTCATTTACTCTGAAATAGCCCCGTTGTTCAGCTATTGAAAAACCTACGCAACTGGCTGGTTAAGGATAGAGAAGAAAAACATAATTAGCCTATACTATGTTATCAACAGCTCAAAATATAACTCAGCAGGTGCTGTATGAGAAATAGCAGGTTGCATGCTGCCCAGCTATGATTGCTTTGACATCCATGAATATAAATTTACCTACACGTACATTAGAAACAAGATCTATTTCTCAAACCAGTTGACTCAGATTGGGGGGAAATGGAGCCAATTCTCAAGAATGACAAAAAAAGCAACCTATATCAACCACATTATCAAATGCAGAAATAAGGTTCTACAAGGAACTATATGCATATGTAATGCTATACCAAAGATAGAGCAACAGAGGAGTTGTTATTTCTGATTGTGTCATTAATTCACAAATCAATTATATAAAAGTCTTAGATTTTTCTTTATTTTCTACACAGTACGAAACACATGTTGTACATGGTAAGTAAAATATTAGTTAACGGTCTTTCAAAGATCCAGAAGTTATTTAAATAAGTATTTACTCAAGCAGTACTCTGGGATGGTTTGCTCAAATTTAATGGGGCATCTACAATAGATATCATATCATTATTTCTCTGTGTTTTCTCATTCTTTTTTCAGACTGCTATAAAGTGCAACCCATGGTCAAAAGTGATGGAAGGACTATGGATGATAAGTTTTTCACACTTATGACTACTGCAGCATCCCCATGGTCATGTGATCAAAATCCAGACTCTTGGCAACTGACTCATATTGATGGCAGTTTTAGTATCCAGGTATCATGTGATCACATTTTACAACTTTCTTACAAGCAAAGTCAATGGGGAAGTCAGATTCACTTAGCAACCGTATTACTAACTTAACAATTGCAGTGATTTATATTGTGGCAAGAAGTTTCGTAAAATGAGATGCGAAATTCATTTAACAAATGTTTCACTTAACAACAGAAATTTTGGGGCTCAATTGTGGTTGTAAGTTGAGGACTACCTGTATGTGAGTTTGACTCAATGTTTTACTTTATATATGAAGTATCTGTCAATGTATTGCATGAGATAAAAGCAGCATGGTTTGGGCCTGAGTTGTCCCAATGCAATGGAGGGGGTATCTAAACTGCAGTAGTTAAATATATGCATATTTCAATTTAGTTTTAACTTTATAGGAGAAAATTGGTAGTAGCTTGCCTATGAGGCTTGCTTCCAGAAGTCGGTAGGTGGGGAGTTATTACACAGCATTTTAGTCTATTGTTTTGCTTTATAAGATTTGGCTATATATTTTGCCACAGGTTGATGTTCTGTGATAAGATATCATGGAATGCCTCTTCTGTAATGTATGTGTCTAATAACATATCCACACAGGAGAAAACTGTAGAAGAGATGGTCAGCTATATTTGTTCAATAGCTGTCTATATTGTGGTACGCTGAAGGATTGTAGAGGGATGATAAGTGCTAAATGCTGCCAAAGGCTTTTTTGGGGAGTCTTTCTGATTTCTGAGGAACTGGACAAGAATTTAGGCTTCTCTGGCTGGTGCTGATAAGCTGCCTGATATCAAAGCGCCAATTTGGATTAGTGAAAGAGTACAAATCCTGAGACGCTAGTATAGACTGCATGCAGCCTTGAAAAACTTGTAGGCAAACTTTCCAGAGCTTCCTCCAAGTTGTTACCGATCATAGTTGTAAGTGTGCTATTATAATATTAACTGATCCAAGATTCTTTTGTGCGTTTTCTACCTACTTTGCCTTGGGACATGTTTGTTAGAGAGTGTGATTCCTGGCATATTGCTAAATGACCAAACTATTTAGAAGCCTGAAAAAAGTACCATCACAGTTGTAAACAGGGGTTGCCTGTTTACAACTGGGAAAACCCAGTTCCAAATCCCCACTTATTAAGTGATATCAGGCAATTATTGTATAATATTCCAATTCACCTAAAAGAACTGTAGGGCTTATGGCGGGGCATATATAAGATAAAACACCACAGGCTCAGTGGTGGGTTCTAACCAGCTTTACTACCGGTTCTCTTTGTGCATGTGCTTTGCGCGCGATCACCTCTTCGGTCATGCGCTTTGCATGTTGCTCCGCGCAAGCACATTACAAATCTGCCCAGCTGAGGTGCGGCAATCCACTCTGCCGCACCTTTCAGCTGGGCTGAAAAAGATGAAATAAAAGGTAGGAATACCGGGGGGGGGAGGGGGGGAGCGGGAGGGCCCAACTCCTGAAGAAAGAGAACCGGTTACATAATAGCGTCACCGCTACTGGCTCGGCCAAACCGTGCTAAACTGGGAGGAACCCACCACTGAACAGCTAATATTATCTTGGTAATAATCTTTTCTTTCATGTTTTAAAAAAAATACAGTGTGAAATGGTAAATAGAAGCACACTTAAGCCAGTAACAGTGGAAACAGGGCCATATCAATCGTAAAACATTAACTGCTTGAAATGCCAGATGCTACTTCTGTCTAGATACATCTCAACCATGTAAAACCTAACAGCCTCTTTCTCCCTTTGCAGAAAATGCCAGATCCCTCCCAGGCAAATAGATGTGATTTAAATTTATGTTCTAGAAAAACTTATACAAAGATCAACTTAATGCCCATTTAAAATACGCTGTCAAGAACTCAGCAGTGTGCAGCCTAGGAAAACAACCTGGGAAGACAGCTTTACAAACTGGGGCAGCCACTTTCTTTCCCATTAAATTTAAGGGTGGAAAGAGAGCTAGAAGACAGGAGGATTGATTCTACCTTCTTAAGCTCTAGCAAGATTAAGATAGCAATAGCAATACCACTTAGACTTATATACTGCTTCACAGTGCTTTACAGCCCTCTCTAAGAGGTTTACAGAGTCACCATATTGCCCCCAACAATCTGGGTCCTCATTTTACCAACCTCAGAAGGATGGCTGGCCAAGTCAACCTTGAGGTAGTGAGAATCGAACTGCTGGCAGTCAGCAGAATTAGCCGCAATACTGCATTCTAACCACCACAGCTCCAATATGCATTGGAAATATAGCATTTCAAAATATCTGGACAGGAGGAACTTAGTTTTGGTGTTTAAGACCTTTCCATGAGTAGGATTAGCATATCATGGGTGTTAAATTGTTGCAATATATACTGAGGCAACTCACGATTGTAACTGTAACTCTTTATTGCTTCACTATGTAACTGTAACTGTAACGGCTCAGCTAGAAACGGCAGTTGACAGCTCTTATATATGAACAGCTCAACCGCTCCAGCCAATGGCTAACAAAAGAATCTCCCGTGCGCATGACATCATCAGTTTCATCCAATAACAACACTACAACTATAACTAAACCCTGCTAGACATAACACCCGTCCCCTCCTGGATCACGCAAGTGTCATCATTAAGATACGCCGGGCGCCTGCGTGTTCGTCTGGACCATCGTAGTTCAGGTTCGATAACAGGTGCAGCTGATTCCGGCATGGATGGAGAAGAGAATGGTACAATTTACGGAGTGTTCCCTGGAACAGACTTCCCAGCCTCGGACTCGACCTCAGGTAAGTTGGGCCACTGCTGGCTCCTCGCGGCGCCCCGCGTTAAGTTTTCATTTGCTTGTGAACTTAGCGTTGGACCTGGCATGGAATTTAGCAGTGTTGTAGGTGACGGACTCACAACCTCTGCCGGGTTTTTTTCTAACACAAGTTTCCGTAACTGGTCCACGTATCTCCGCCAGGTTCTGCCATCAACGAGCAGGACCCTGTAAGAACAGGGACCTGTTACTTGTATAATCTGTCCCGGCAACCAACGGGGGTCGTCCCCATAGTTTCGTGTAAAAACCTGGTCCCCCTCTTTAAACACCCTAGGTGGCAAATAGCCTGTTGTAGGCCGGTCTGAGTTGTATAAAGGATGCAGACGGTCAAGTGTTGTTCGTAATCGGCGGCCCATCAGCATCTCAGCAGGACTTCGATTAGTGCTTGAACAAGGTGGTGTATGCTGAGAAAGCAAATATGTGGAAACCCTTTCTTGCTACCCCTGTGGTCCTAGTCTTGCCAGTGCTTCTTTAGTTGACCTCACAGCCCTTTCTGCCAAACCATTACTGGAGGGACACTAAGGGGCAATCTGGGCATGGCGGATTCCTAAACTGGCTAGGAACATTTGAAATGGGGCGGATGTCAGTTGTGGGCCATTATCGGACACCAGAACATCCGGAAGGCCATGTGTAGCAAATAATTTATTTAAAACACGTATGACGGCCTCTGATGTGATGGATGGCATTATTTCCACCTCGACCCACCTTGAATACGCATCCACCACAATAAGGAACTGGCGGCCCATAAAGGGGCCAGCAAAATCCAGATGGACCCGCGACCATGGAGCCCTCGGGAATTCCCACTCCCTGGGAGGAACAGATGGTGCTGCTGGCCTTGACAGCTGACAAGTTTGGCATTTGGCTACCCAATTTGTTATATCCTGGTCGATCCCTGGTCACTACACATAACTTCGGCTAAGCCCCTTCATCCTGATGATACCAGGGTCGGCTTCGTGCAAATACTCCAAAGTAGAGTTACGCAATTTTGGGGGAATAACGACCCTATGACCCCACAAAAGGCAACCCCGGAGGACAGAAAGTTCGTGTTGCCTGAGCCGGAACGGCTTGAACTGGTCGGCCACTTGTCCCAACGGCCACCCCCTTGCCACCCAGTCGACCACCTGCGCTAACAAAGGGTCAACTGCCGAGTGGGCGGTAACGTTGGTTGCAGATAAGGGAATGGGCAGGTCCTCTACAAGGAGGACAGAAGAGGTCGGTGCAGGGTCCTCCACGGGCAAGGGCAATGGACAGCGGCTCAACGCATCAGCATGTGCAATCTCCTTACCCGGGCGGTATTTTAAGGTGTAATTATAAGCTGCTAAAAATTCAGTCCAACGGGACATCCTGGGGGAAAGTATTAAAGGAGTCTGACGGTCCCCAGCTAAGAGCCCCAGAAGAGGCTTATGGTCAGTGACCAAATCAAAATGGCGGCCATAAATATAATCGTGGAACTTCTTTACAGAAGCCACTGCGGCTAGGGCCTCCCTGTCTAATTGACTATACTTGCATTCCGTGGAGGAAAGAGTACAGGAATAATAGGCAATAGGTGCTTCTATTCCATTTGGAAACCTATGGCTAAGGACAGCACCGATGCCAAAAGGGGATGCATCCGCTGTTATTACCAGAGGAAGGTGAGAACTATATTGTACCAGGACAGCAGAGGATGTTAGTAGGTCTTGGACAGCCTGGAAAGAACGGTTTTCAGCCTCGCCCCAGGACCATGGCGTATTTTTGTCCAATAAACAGTGAAGAGGCTCTGCCAAGGTGTCTTTATGGGGTAAAAATACGCTATAAAAATTGAGGAGCCCCAGAAATGCTTGGAGGTCAGCTTTGCATGCTGGAACGGCAGCGTTTTTTATAGCTGCTACCTTTGAGGGAGTAGGGTGGATACCTGTGGCATCAATTAAATACCCCAAAAATTCAACCTGTGGCACACCAATAAAACATTTAGATTTCTTCAATTTTAGGCCGGCCTTTCTGAAGCGTAGAAGGACGGCCCTATCATGGCCAACGAGCTCATCCTGCGAAGACGCGGAGATGAGCACGTCATCAAAATATGGGACTACCCCAGGAAGTCCTTGTAGGAGGCGCTCCATTAAATTTTGAAATAACCCCTGGGCTATGCTAATACCGAATTGAAGCCGTTTGCACTTAAAAGCTCCCCGGTGGGTTACAATTGTTTGGGCCTCAGCTGAGGCCTCACCACCGGAAGCTGCTGATATGCTTGAGCTAGATCAAGCTTAGCAAAAATGGAGCCTGAACCCAGGGAGTGGAGCAAGTGTTGGACTACCGGAACAGGATAGGGGTTGGCTTGTAATGCCTGGTTTAACGTACTTTTAAAATCCACTCAGATGCGGACCGACCCATCCGGCTTGATAGGAATGACTATTGGGGTCTCCCACTGGGAATGGTCAGTGGGTTCTAAAACTCCCTGGGCAATCAATTTATCTAACTCAGCTTCTACTTTTGGATGGAGGGCCAAAGGTACTCTCCGGGGTTTGAGCCTAATAGGGGCAACGTTCGGATCTAAGTTCAGTGAAATTGGGGAACCCACATATTTACCCAGAGCATCGTTGAACACATCTTTGAATTCGCTAGCCAACATTTCGAAATTGCTCTCTGAGGTTGTTGAGTGGATGCCTGTGATGGCAAGGCCAAGAGATCCAAACCAATCTAAGCCTAACAGACTGGGAAGGGAGCCATCCACCACGATTAAGGGGAGGCGGCCAGTGAAACTATCATATTCAACTAGGAAACGACCATGCCCAATAATTGGAATCCGGTTTCCTTGATAATCTCTAAGCTTAACAGGGCTGGGGTGAAGCTGATTTTTCTGCAGGCTAGGCATCATTTCTTTGATGGTGGTCCAGGAGACAATGGATTTAGATGAGCCGGTGTCAACTTCGATCCTGCAGGAACACCTTCGATCTTCACAATCAGGAAAAGCTTGTTTGAACGTGTAGTGGAGTCATGGTGGGTCGTTATTTCAGTGACCCGCCGGCCGCGGAATATCGCAAAACAGTCTTCACTGTTGACTGCAGCACCTTTTGGTCGAAACGTAGATTGCCTCTGGCGACTTGAGCGGCAGACACGTGTGAGGTGGCCAAGTTTGCCGCAACGTCGACATGTCACTGAACGGAACCGGCAAGTTGCTCGGGGGTGCTGATCGCCGCAGCTGAGGTAGGAGGATGGAGGAGTTTTTTTTTCCGGTTGGCCGCCCACCTTTTTCAGTAAACGTCTTAATACGACTGACCTCCGGCTCTTCTTCATCATCTTCGGAAACAACCTCCTCACTATGGACAGCCGTGGCTTGATTAGCAGAGGGATGGCACTTACGGATGTCCACGGCGGATTTATCTGACATCTCCGCTGCCTGGGCCTCTTCCATGGCCGTTTGAAGATCTAGGGGTTTTTTTGCTAACAAACGCCTCTGTAAGTTTATGTCATGTACCCCACAAACCAACTGTTCGACCAAAGCGTCATATAAATCCCGGAACTCGCAGTCGAGGGTGGCTGTACGCAGACGGGCGACATAACGGTTGACAGGCTCCCCTTCCTCTTGCAGTATTTTCCTTAAATTAAACCTACGGGCTATACGAGACAGAGTTGGAGCGTAGTGAGCCCTCAGTTTCTGCCTCAAAACTTCCCAGGAAGTAGTATGCACAGGCTGGGGAGCGAGTAATGCTCAGGCAGTAGCAAATACCTCAGGGCCACAAGCATTTAAAAAATGAGCCCTTTTCTTACTGCTTGAGAGGTCAGTTAAATCATTGGCTTCTAAAAAACCTTCAAACCTCTCTTCGTACGCATCCCACGTCTCAGCGGCAGCGTTGTATGGGGCGAAAGTTGGAGGAGCCATTTCGTGGATCAGTGGTTTGTGTATTGGGTGACTCACACTCTCTGAATGTTGATTGTGCTCTCAATTCACCTCAGGAACATCCCACCTTCGTCGCCAGTGTTAAATTGTTGCAATATATACTGAGGCAAATCACGATTGTAACTGTAACTCTTTATTGCTTCACCATGTAACTGTAACTGTAACAGCTCAGCTAGAAACGGCAGTTGACAGTTCTTATATATGAACATCTCAACCGCTCCAGCCAATGGCTAACAAAAGAATCTCCCGTGCGCATGACGTCATCGGTTTCATCCAATAACAACACTACAACTATAACTAAACCCTGCTAGACATAACACCGGGCATTAGAGTTTTACTTGGGATCATCTTTATTAATCTACCCTATCCATCCAAAGAATGACACTGCCAAGATTTATGTGTCATTCTACTAAAATTCTTTCAAATGTTTCATTCTGGCTCTGCCATGACTTCTTTTTCACAATTTAAAAGAGTTTAGCTTATTCTTAACTAACAATATACTGTGTCTTATAGAACCAGCCAATCATTGTTATGTCAAACTAGCAATAATGAAGACACGCTGCATATCCAACAGAGGTTGGGAGATAATATAAAGAAGTTGCAATTTATTATTGGTTTAATAGACTCAGTTTGAAGGTATTCTTGTTGGAATTAAATAGACAACTTTTCTCTTCAGTGTGATGAATCTTTGAGCTGTTAACTTTATCCATCCAAGCAGCTTTTGGATTTTCCTAATCTGAAAAGCTATAGAAACTCTTCCAGATTCAGTCCTGTAGGAGCCCTACCTTCTTCAGTCAACTTTTGTTCAGAATCTTCTGTATGTGCTCTTCGCTCCTGCTTCCTGAATTGTCCCTCTGTTCTGTATTTTTAGGTTGTCTTGCTTTGACAGAAGTAAGCTCATCTTGATCTACTTTGGTTAATATTATTATGAACTGAGTTTTGAGAATTTGACACACACATTTCCCCACAATTCATTTCATATCCATTGAATTTTGCCATGGTAATGGTGGTTTAGAAATAAATGTGAGACACAATTTTACATGTGAAGTTAGGTATTTGGAATCTTTGAGAGTTTATTCTATAGCATGTTTGCTTCAGATGCTGTGGCTTTAGATAACAAACTTTTACTAAATTCTTCCAAATAATCTCCTGAATTTATGGCTGTTTTCATATAAAATGTTAACTCTAACTTAACTTAACCATGATTTCCTCAGCCTAATCTTAGTTTTCACATATACTGTATAACAAACTAACAAGATTAGGTGTCCATAAAGCACAGTGGTTCAGTAAGACATACAAATGTCATCTATAGGTAGGTCTTTGGTTAAGGCTACATAAGATTCAAAGCACAACATTGGTTGGATTGGTAGGATTCACCCAGTCAAAACAGATACCTTAAGAAAGAATAGCTATACCATTTAATAAATGAATAAAAATAAAAGTATTAATAATTAAAAATTAAGATACAAATAAGAAGACAAAAAACATATATAAGAAATTAGGTACCATTTAAGGAAAATAGTGAATTAAATAGGTAGATTAAGAGAAGATAAAGAGAGGATGTATTAGGAATATAGATACAAGAGATACAGTAGAAAAAGACAGAGAAAAGGTATAAATATAAATACAGATCACCGATATGACAAACTTGAAAAGAAGATGTAAAGATTTGATTTATATTTATTTGTTTTGTATGTTTTGTTGTTGTTTATATGTTTGTTTGTACTTTTTAATAATAAAAATATATTTATATATATAAAAATAAAATTATTAATAAATAAATATTAACAAATTAGAGAAAAAATCTCTATTACATATTGGTATTAATATGTATCCAAAATCTGTCAGTATTGGAACAGAAAACTGGAAAAAATAATGTAAATGCATAAATGTATTGATTTATTGAAGGAATAAACTATAGTCTGCTACGCTGGTCCAGTACAGATTAGCAGATGTGAAACTGCTTAGCTTGCATTCAGCAAGCTACTCCAACAGATGTCAGCAAAACATTGACACTAACTTAATAATCAATACAAAAGCTACCAGTGACGCAAAGAGCCATGGAAAGATACATGCTTGGAATTACAAGAAAAGATTGAAAGACCTGAACATGGATTAGAAAACAAACAAAAGTATACGATATCATCAAGAGAATAAAGGAATTGAAATGGAATTCCTGGTCACATAACAAGAACTGATGGCAAGTGGTCTAAGGCAGTCATAGAATGGATCCCATTTGATAAAAAGCATCCACAAAAGAGACCTAAAACAAGATGGATATCCGACATCAGCAAGTATTGCAGGCCCAATTGGCAAAAGGAAGCTCAGGACCATATTGGTTGGAAACATGCAGAAGAGGTCTTCATCCTGTAGTGGGTAGACAATGGCTAGAATGCATAATGATGATGAAATGCATAAATAAATAATATTTAAATTTCTAGATTTAAGGATTTCTAAAATTATTTATGTACTCTTGTTATGATATGGTGTAAGCCTAACAGGTTGTTCAGGCAATATATGTGTTCTATCACTTTAAACGTATTCTGTAACTTTAAGATGTAATGCTGAGTAATTGTACTGATGAGTCATTGTAACTGACTGCCGACTGACTGCTGACTGCAATTATCCTAATTGTACTGTTGAGTCATTGCACTGCTGACTCCACTTATCTTAAGTGGATAATTACTAGTGTAAACTGTATATAAGAAGGAAGTCGAGCTATAGTCATTGTTGGACCTGCTCTCATCATTTGTTGGACTTGTTGGAACTGTTACCATCGTGTGAAGGAGTTCTCATCGTGGATGGATATGCTACCATTGTGATTTGTTACCAGCATTGAATTGCTGTTTATTACGTACTGCTGTTTGTATAGTAAGAAGATATCTGTAACTTCGGACTGATTTGAATGGCTAAAGACTTGGATTGACTAAAAGACTATGCAATTGTTTTTCACTACAAAGTAAAAGCTTTGTTAAACCAGTTTGTATGTATTGTATTCATTGCTCTCAGTACCATTTCTCTGTGCATTTACTCTGCTGGTTGGTTAACACAACAATATCCTTAACAACTCTTTCTGAATATAACCAGGTTCTTCTTGCCTATGTTGCATAAGGACCAGACAATTTCTTTGAATCTACCTTATTCCAATTTTTACCTTGATAATATAAAATATTACACAACACAATTTGCTATCTTTTATATATTGATAGCAATAATTCCAAGCAATTTTAGTCAGCCTGGCCAATGAAGAGAAATGAAGGAGTGCTACTTCAACATACTGCTTAGGCTTCATAGAAATTCACCACTTATGTATGCATTACATCACAGCGGTAAAAAACACACACACCACATTTTGCTTTGCAAACATACCAGGCTGAACTGTGGGATTTGAAGCTGCTTATAAAATGTTTACTAAAAAGACAAGAAAAAGCTGTGAGAAAATAGCATAGGACAGCAGAGAGTAAACACATAACATAAAACCTGGAGGAACTACCAGGTTGAGGTAGAGCTGTTTGAAAGATTAGATCCTCTCTCATAACTTTAAATGTTATGTAAGAAAATAAAATATTTGTTGAGGTTATAATAAAACTTTTGTATTTCTACATGGAACAGTTGTTCTTCTATGGATGGTTTTGACTTCAGAGGATCCTATCCATTAGATACACAAATCATATACATATGAACATACAGAGAAGTCCAATATAGATAGAGGTGTCAGGAACAAATGAATAAGATGTCAAGTAACAAAAAAACAGGAGCCTGAGTAGACTATTCCTTGTAGCATAGCTTTATGGTTACCCGCAGGGGTGGGTTCTATTTACCTTTACTACCGATTCACAATGGGGCCGTGTGCAGAAGTGTTTTGATGACATCAGGGTCAGTAGGCAGAGCCTCCCGCCGGTACCAGTTCTGTAGAACCGGTGCGAACCGGAGGCAACCCACCACTGGTTACCGGTCTATTGCAAAGAGGTTTTTTTTTTTTTTAAAAAAAAAAAAATGAATCCACAATGGATTTTAATTAAAAACAACATAAAACATTTACAGCTGTAAATTCTGATATGTGTTAATGTGGTCATGCAATACCCAATTCTAATTGTCTCTGAATTCCTGGATTTGGATGTGTTTGCTTTTCCTAGTTAATGTCACTAGGTTATAAAATAAGTAATGCACATAGTTTTTATTTTTATTCCATTAAATATTCATGCAAATGAGGGTTATTTCTAGGTCAACGAAAACTTAAGGCGTTCTATTTTATTTTTAAGACCATGTTTAGATAACTGAATGCCAGCATCTAGGGAACTCCGAATTTCCTTTTATTTACAACTCAGTGTGAAATTTAGACTTCTTTTGCTGTAAGAAGAATGGACTTCATTCACATTAGCTACAGCTTATAATTTTTCTGAACATAAATTATACATATACAATCTAAACTACAAAATATAACATCAAAGTAGAAATGAGTTATTAAATGAAAACAATCACTCACACACACACAAACACATATACACACACATATCTGAGATTGTATATTTATACAATCATATATATATGATTGTTTTCAGTTAATAACTCATTTCTACCCCGATGTTAAATTTTGTAGTTGAAATTTTCTCCCTCTCTTACTAAGCAAGCAAAGACAATACAAATTAGATTATCACAGTACATGCACTGCAACTGTGGCTCAGTAGGCAATATGGATAATAAGAATGGAGCTTTATTGCTGATTAGAATCCACAACACTTCTTTTATAAGAATCAGACTACAGGTCCAGATCCCAAGAAGTATGTAGGTATATCACAGTAGAAACTACTTAATTGTTTGCTTTTATGTCTCCTATCCAAGACAACTGCCTTATTTCATTAGTTCCACAGTGTGGTAGATTTCTCTCTGTTGAATGAGGACCTAATCTTCTACTTTTAAGTGATTTATGTACATCTAAGTGTAATCCATTGTGTTCTTCAGGTGACTCTTGGAATTCCTGATTTGCACTGCTGAGGTTTGGGAATACAATCTTTTTGAGTTTACAAAATTGGGAAAGAAGCAAAATAGATACCCTACGTTAATCTTTCTCTCTCTCTTTCTTTCTTTCTTTCTTTCTTTCTTTCTTTCTTTCTTTCTTTCTTTCTTTCTTTCTTTCTTTCTTTCTTTTTGCTGCCCATCTCACCATCAGATAACTCTAGGTGGCTTACAACATGGTAAAAAACAATGTTAAATATTGACATTAAAATTAACAAAAATGGTTAGGAATAGAGGTAGATTCTTTCAGCCAATTTTAACAATCTCCAGTATGAGATGCCCCCATTTTACAATCCAATCCACAGAGCCAGGTTTTGGGGCTCTTTCAGAAGGCCACATGAGTGGAAGTAGATATCATCTTGATGGGTATGATGTTCCAGAGGGCCTGAGCCATAGCAGGAAGGGCTCTTTTCCTGGACCTCACCAGTCAGAATTCAATGATCTGTATGAATCTGTAGCATATCCATGTTGGTGCTTGTGGGGTGGGGGAGGCAATCCCATTGGAGTGGTTCCTTTTAGGCCAACTGAGCAACAATACCTCCATTTTAGTCCTATCTCCTTTGATAAAGTCATTATGGTAATTTCTCATCAGGAATGATTAGGGGGCTGGGGACTAAAACATACAAAGAACAGTTACAGAAATTGGGTATGTATAGTCTAATGAAAAGAAGGACAAGGGGAGACATGATAGCAGAGTTCCAGTATTTGAGGGGCTCCTACAAAGATGAGAAGCATGATGCCAACAAGGCAAGATGAAAAACAATGGATGGAAACTAAACAAGAAGAGAAGCAACCTAGAACTAAGGAGAAATTTCCTAATGTGAGAACAATCAATCAATCAATGGAACAATTTACTTTCAGAAGTTGTGGGTGCTTCATCACTGAATACTTTCAAAAAGAGACTGGACAATCTTTTATCTGAAATGGTCTCCTGCTTGAATAGGGGTTAGAGTAAAAGACCTCCAAGGTTCCTTCCAACTCTATTATTTTACGTTCTGTGTTGATCTTGGAGCTTATAGAAACTTTTAGAGTTATTCAATAATTGTTATGCCAAAATAGTAATAATTTCTCTGTTTAGGTAAGGAAGTATTTCTGAATGTTACTTACTCATAAAGGATTGTAATCATGGCAGAGATCCTTACGAAAGTCTACCTGATGTGATTAAGAAATCAAAATAGAATGAAATATATTTATTTGGTTCGTCTTATTTTGTTATTATTTATATATTATTTATACTCATTCTATTGACAAAAGATTACTATCACATTCTGTTGCAGGATCAGAACCTTTCTTTATCTATTATTAAATTTCTTCTCAGCATTAGGTCAATAATGTTATCTTTTTAGATAGTTGGTCATTAGAAAGACAATTGGACATTACAGCAAGAATGTTCATGAGAGTCTTTTATGAGTTAATAGACAACACTTGCCCCATTGGGTCATCATTTCAGAAATATTTTCTTATCTGAACAGAGAAACAGAATGAGTGGGAAAAAAGCAGTGGAAGCAAATGTGACTTCTGACTTGGGTATCCTTGGGTATCTTGAGCAGGGAGCTCAAGAAAATCTCCTTCCCTTCCCTTCTCTTCCTGTTCCGTCCCTTCCCTTCCCTTCCCCATCCCCATCCCCATCTGTCCCTTTTTTTCATTTCTCTTCACCTCCCCTCCTCAGCAGGCAGCTAAGTGGCTGTTGTATGGGGGAGGGAGCAAGGGATTGAGGGAATGGCTGGGAAATTGTCATGGAACATTAAAAATCAGGTTCACACGAGAAAGCAACCACAGCAACAGACTGCAGCAACCACAACTTCCAAAATTTCATTCCCAAAGGGTCATGGTTCCCAAATTTTGGATGCATTTTGTAAGTTGGTCCCATTTGAGGTACCTTGGCTCAAATGTTGCTTTATAATCACTGTTTTACCCAGGTAAATGTTATAGAAATGATAGCTTTAATAGTACTGTTGCCGTAATTCGAGGATCGGACTCAATAAAGAATTCAGAATTATAGTATTCAAACAAAGTATTGTTTATTTACAGCAGGCATTCTATATTCACTGAGTGATTGCAGATAGAAGCGAAGAGGAGGAGCGTGTATCCCCTTTTATATCAATGAGGTGGGATTAGGGAGTAGGAGTGGTTACAGATGAATACATTAGGAAAGGAAGAATAAATTAACCCTTGATACTCTATGAGCATACATTTCCCCCATTCAAGAATAAGGCATTTACCCATGACAAATCCCTCTCTAAATGCCGATTCGACATACAACAGTAGTTACATTCAGATTCAGAACAATATAAAACTTGTAATTTTGAAGTTAAATATTTATGTTGTTTTGATTGTAAAGGCTTAGTCAATATATCAGCTATTTGTTCTGTGGTTTCACAATGAATAGCTCTAATGAATCCATTTTGAGATAATTGCCTTACATGCTTGTGTTTGATATCTATATGTCTAGATCTCTGGCCAATAGCATCTGCTCTAGATATCTCTATTGCAGCTTTGTTATCTTCATGTATAATAAATGGTAATGAAGGACTCTTCCAAACATCTGATAATAGATCGTTGAACCATATGAGATTATTAGAAGCTTTTGACAAGCAAATATATTCTGCCTCAGTCGTTGACGTAGCTACTAAATCTTGTTTTCCAGTATACCAGTAGACTGGACAATTGTTAAGAAAGAATACATAGCCGGAAGTACTCTTCCTGCTTTAACATTGTTGGGCTCTAACAGTAAGCAAAAGTCTAGGCTGTGTTTCAAATACCTTAGCACTCTTTTAATGGCTTCCCAATGATAAATCAAAGGCTTACTGACATATCTGGATAATAAATTAAGGGGTAGAGCAATATCGGGTCTGGTCCAATCTGGTCCAAAGAGAACCAATAACTGATCTGTAAAGTGTATTATCATTAAACTCAGGAGATGATTCATTCATATTTTTTAGAAAATCAGCTTGCATTGGGGTATCACAAGGCTTTGCATCATTCATATTGCATCTGTTCAAGAGTTCAATAATTTTATCCTTCTGAGACAATCTAAATCCTTTTTTAGTTTTACTAATTTGAACTCCAAGATATTTATTTACTTTCCCCAATGATTTTAATGAAAAATGTTCTCCTAATTTTGTTACAAATGTATCTCTCTTATCTTTATGTTTGCCAATATACAAAATGTCATCCACATAAATTAACACAAATTCTAGTGAATCACCATCTCTCCTAACAAAGAAACAATTGTCTGCAGTTGTGGTGTTGAAGTTCATAGTTTTGAGTACATTGACCAAGCATTCATACCAACGTTTGCCGGATTGCTTTAATCCATACAAACTTTTGTTTAGTTACCAAGTTTCGTTTCTATTTGTGTTTTGACTATGAGGAGCTCTTACATATATTTCCTTATCGAGTTTTGCATGTAGGTATGCAGTTTGTATGCCGTATTGAAAGACTTCAAGATTAAGGGCTGAGGCTATTACTAAAGCTGTCTTAACACTTTCAGTCCTTACAGTGGGAGAATATGTGTCGGTATAATCCTCAGGATACTTTTGAGCATAGCCCTATGCAACTAGTGTTGCTTTATATAACGTGTTGCCCTCTTCTAGATTTTTAATTTTGAATATCCACCTAGTGCCAATAATTGTTTTGTCTTTTGGAGCTGGTGTTGGGGTGAATACTTTGAGTTCTCGCAAACTGTCCATTTCTTTGGCCATGGCTAATTCCCATTTCTTTCTTTCTTCTGTGGGGAATTTTAATACTTCCTCATATGTATTGGGTGTTGATGTATCATTATTTATATGCATTATGTAATCCTTATATCTATTTGGTACTTGGTTCCTGTTACATCTAATTGTTCTTTCTGGTCTGCTGTCCTTATCGTGTAAATATCTTGCTTCCTTTTGTGTTAATGAATCTGTTTTGATTTTGGGACAATTTCCCATCCATGTTTTGTTGTTGCCCTTTTGTGCACTGTAGTTATGTCCTTTTCTTTCTGTTTTATCTTGAGTTTTAATATCTGGTCTTGTTGTTGGAAGTATCTCATTAAGATGTATCTTAGACCAATTGGCCTGTTCGTGAAATACAGCTGTCCTAGAAATTATGAATTTGTTATTATTGTCAATAAATCTATATCCCTTTGTGCCTGTTTCATAGCCCATGAATCTGAGCCTTCTAGATACATTATCTCCCTTACGTCTCAATTGTTTCGGTATATGTACATCCGCTGTAACTCCAAAGACATGCATGTGGGCTATCTTGGGTTTTTTACTATACATCAATTCATATGGTGTTTTATTTATGACACTAGACCAAAGTCTGTTAAGAGTATAATTGGAATATAATAGTGCTTCTGACCAGAAATGTTTGTCTAAACCAGCATCTTCTAATGTACATCTAATCATAGTTTGTAGTGTCGAGTTTTTTCGTTCCGCTACTCCATTTTGAAATGCAGAGAAAGGACTAGAGGTGAAATGTAGCATCCCTTTGGCTTTTAACCATTGGGAGAATTCCTTTGACATGAATTCAGATCCTCTGTCTGTCATGATCTGTTTTATTTTTATGTTGTGTTGTGTTTCTACACATTTATAAAATTCTTTAAACTTTTGAAATGTTTCATCTTTGTGTTTTAAAGTGTAGACAAAGCCATAACGACTATAGTCGTCTACAATAGTAAGAAAGTATCGTTTTTTGTATGTAATTGATAGAGTTAATGGACCAACTAGATCCATATGTACCAGGTTAAAAATATGATTTAATGATCTTGTTGCTTTTTTTGGTCTTGGTTTGGTTCTGAGTTTTGAGGACTTACATACTGAACATTCAAGTAATTTTTTCAATCTTTTATTTTAACACCTTCAGCATGTTCAATCATTTTTTGTATTACTGGAAAACTAGCATGTCCTAATTTTCTATGTAATATATGTGCACATTCATCATGAATTGGTTTTCCGATTATTGGTCTTTTGTTAGTATGTGTATTGTTGACAGATGTGGTTTCATCGTTATGTTCTGGTTCGTGTTCCTCATTGTCACTGTTACTGTTATTTTCATTTTCTATGCTAGTGTCATTTTCCATGTTTGAATCAATGTTGTGTAGCCATCTTTCCTCTGTGACTAAATATGGTAAATCTCCTTTGGTAATCACATTACCTAAGTTTGTTTTGTTTTTCTCTAGAGTTACTTTTCCCTTTGAGAATATTATATTTATGTTAGAGTCCCTGCTTAGCTTTATTGCACTAAGAATGTTATGAGGTATTTTGGGTATTAATAAAACCCCCTCTATTTTCCCTAGACCGGGTAAATCTACATTTCCTCTTCCAATGACTTGGACTTCCTCTTGATTAGCTACTTTAATTACAAATTTATCTTCTATGAAGGAAGATAATATTTTTTTATCATGTGTTGTGTGATTTGTTGCCCCGGAATCAATGAGCCAGGCATTATCCTTTGAGTCTTGGTTTTTGGTTATAGTGTATTTATCTAATCCATACAATGATCCAGACTTTCTATCTCTTGAGTTATCTCTGCCCCCTCTATGTTCTCTAAAGTTTGGTGAGTTTCTATGTCTGTATCTGTTAATAGATGATTGTCTGTTATGGTATCTGTTTCTAGTGTCATGTTTTTGTCTTTCTCTTAGAGGTTTTGGATAGTCTCTTCTATAATGTTCTTTGGATCCACCATTATAACACTCAATTGATTCTTGATACCTGTCTTGAAATACTACCCTTTTGGTCTGTCTGTGTTCTTTGTATGCGCTGTAGCAGCTTCTTCTCAAATTATCTTCAGCTATTAATCTATTTGATAAACTCTCTATAGATAGATATCCTAAATTAATTGTGTCCAAATATGATATGTAATTATCCCATGATGAGTCTAATGAATTAATGATAACGCTTTTCATTGTCTGATCAGATATTATTTCTCCCCTTAAATGAAGTTCTGCTCTAGTTTTGTTTAGTGATAGTAAATGTTCACTTACAGTAGTTCCAGGTTTTATCCTGGCTGAGAAGAAATTTTTAGACATTCTTGTTGTGGTTGCCACACTTTCACTATGAAACAATTTAAACATACAATGAATTATTTCTGAGACAGATTATGCTTAATACTATGATAGATAGCAGGAGATATACTAGATATTAGTAAATAGAATGCTCTGTGGTGTAGGCAGTCCAATTTTAGGGTCCATGGTTTTTTGGGAGGGTTAGTTATGAAAAACAATAAATTCTCTTTTAAGAAAACAACCTGGAGTTGTTGACTCCATTTCTGTAAATTAATACCGTCTATTCTCAATTTTGGAACATCATTATGCAAGTTTCCAATGATATTTGTTGCATTACTTACAACTGGAGGCTGTCCATGGTCTTGTAAATGCTGATAATTGCAGAATGGTGTAGGTATACTTGCGATTAGTCTGAATGGTTTTCTCTGTCCTTCATTGTCTCTATATTCGTCTGTGTGTATTTGCGCATGCACGTTGTTCATTTCGTTCCTGAAGCTGTCGGGAGAGGTTCTCGTCGCTGTAGCTCCCTCGTAGTGTTCTTCTTCTGATGATTCGCTCTCTGGCTCGACTTTAGGCGTCCAGGTGATGATCGGGGCTTGCTTCTTTCCATCGAAGTCGTCTTGGTTGAGGCTTCTGGCTCCCGGAAGGGTTTGTGGTGTGGGCGAGTACTTGCAAGGTTCTCTGGGTTCGGGCGTTGGTGTTCTTGCCGTTCGGGTTGAAGCGGATAGATGCCGAGACGTTTGCTTGCTTGCTTCTGCGTCTTTGCTTTTGGATTGTGCTGCTTGTCTTTTCTTCTCTGTTTGATCAGCTGCCTTTGTTATTTTCATCAATTTTTTTGATATTTTTAGATTCAGACCAAAAGTTGCAAAAAGTGTTTTCATAGCTGTTTTGATTTGCAATTCGGTTGGTGCTTCTTTGGTGTCTGTATCAGATTCTTCTGAAGAATAGAATTTTTCTTTTTTATTTTTCACGCTGTGTAAAGCTTTTGCGCCAGCCATTTTGAACTCTGCTTTCTGATTGGTTCTGATTCGGCCATTTTGCTGGTCTGTTGAAACCAAGATGGCTGCCATTCAAAATTTTGCGCGGGACCGTTAGTCTTTCTTTTAGTTACACTCTCATCTATAGGTAATTCGCTTACCATTTTGAGATCTTTAAATTCTGGTGCGTTGTTGTAATTTTCTCTCGCTGCTCCGCTATCTTTTATGACGTCTTGGAGGTTCGCGATGAGATTTTTGTCATCTTTTTGGCTTTTCAGCAGTCTTAGTATTTCTGATCTGAGAGTGTTGTTTTCTATCTCGCTCGCTTCTTGGTCGTCGGGTTCATCGATTACCTCTTCGTTGTCTGTAGATTCTCTTGCCATTATAGTTGTAGATTCATCGATCATTTCTTGATCTGTTTCCATTTCTTTGTTGTGTGCCCTGGTGTTGGGTCTTTCTCTTTTGTTTCTGAAGTTTTCTTTCTTTGGCATGTCTGTTTTTTATTGAGTCAGCCAACCATCCTCTGCTACCAAATTGTTGCCGTAATTCGAGGATCGGACTCAATAAAGAATTCAGAATTATAGTATTCAAACAAAGTATTGTTTATTTACAGCGGGCATTCTATGTTCACTGAGTGATTGCAGATAGAAGCAAAGAGGAGGAGCGTGTATCCCCTTTTATATCAATGAGGCGGGATTAGGGAGTAGGAGTGGTTACAGATGAATACATTAGGAAAGGAAGAATAAATTAACCCTTGATACTCTATGAGCATACATTTCCCCCATTCAAGAATAAGGCATTTACCCATGACAAGTACATAGTATACAGATTTTCTAGAAAGTTATGCTGTCAGTGTGACTTTTCAGTTTGGAATTTGCCAAGAACAAATTTTGTATTCTCATGATCTTTTCATTCATGTATTATGTTTTGTTAATTATATTGAATTATGTTTTGATGGAAGTTTAATCAGAGTAGTTTTCTTTTGAAGAGAAGTGCACAATTAGGGACAAAAACATTTTTTGTATTCTATTCACTCACAATATCCTGGTTCTCTGTGTTCAGATTTCAATTTATAATGAGTTCTTATTTTATTTAATCATACATAGAAGATGCCATGTATTATTAAGAGCAGAAAATTCATCTCTGCATTCTGATATCATTGCCAAATGCTTCCTTAAAAAATGATATCATTTAGTTTGACCTTGATAAACAGAAGTTGAGTTTTCTTTTTCTTTTTGGTAATGCCTTTGGGCTTTTAATTTACCTTTTTTCATTTCAAGAATCTAAAACATGCAAGTTTATTATGCAACACTGAATCAGGCTGCCCAGCATACGGAAAGAGCTGTCTGATTTAATCTTTGAAAATGAGAGCATTAAATGAAGCAGAATCTTCTGCTTTCTGTTAACAAAAGTATTGATGAATATCTAATTTCAATTACTTCTTTCTTGCCATCAACATGGGGGAAAAAAGAGTAAACCATATTTTTAATCTAAAGTAGAAATGGTTATATTTCAAGTTCTCTCTCTTTTTAATTCTGATATAAATTATGAGCAGTTTATGGTGCTTTAATACTATTTAATACATTCTTGTCTATTGTGGGAAGTAATTGTTTAAAGTTGTGATTGCTTGAATTTAACAGGCTACCAATGAACCAGCTTCATAGAGTATGTATTATATAATGAAGATGGGACGCATATGTTCTTAACATATATTTTCAGATTATGTCAAGTTAAAAAAAATATTCAGATCTGGGGTCTCCAGGTGAACTAGTAAGGTGTCTTCATTATTATTAATATCAGGGGTGGGTTCTACTAAACTTTACTACCAGTTTGCAGAATGCACAGAAGTGTTTTGATGACATCGGGGTCAGTGGGCGGAACCTCCCGCTGGTTTTACTAACGGTTCTATAGAACCGGTGCAAACCAGGGGCAACCCACCACTGAGTAATATCCTTTTCTCTATTATTGTAACATTTATAACTGTTTTTATAGTTTTTAATATTTGTTAATAATGGTTTTATTTATATTTTATTTATATATTTATAATGGTTTTATACTTGTTTGTGAGATGGGCAGCTATATAGGTCGTTTTTGACATACAACCACAATTGTGCCCAAAATTTATATTGTTAAGTGAGATAGTTGTTAAGTGAGTTTTGTACCATTTTCCGAGCTTTTTTTTTTTTTTTGCCACAGTTATTAAGTGAATTGCTGCAATTGTTAAGTTAGTAACATGGTTGTTACTTCCCCATTGACTTTGCATGTCAGAACTTCAAGCGATCACTAAACAAACTGTTATGATTTGAGGACTGTTGTATAAATTAGATAAACAAATAGTTTATCAAGTTTCCCCTTGTTAGAAGAAATATCCTTCTGGGTTAAGTTCCAAGTGGGGAAAAAGACACTGGAAACATGGAGACTGCTTGGAAAGTTGGTTTAATGGCGGATAGAATCACATGGTTTGAGTTCCTGAATAGAAAAGGGGTCGAGATGCTACGAGTCCCTGGGTTTATATGCCCTCTCTGAGCTTTGAACTTCCTGGGGCACAGGAAGGTTATCCTGATTGGTTGTCAGACTCCCAGGGGGTGGGAGTCTTAGCTAGCCTTGTTGGCTGATGTGATCTTCCCATGTGCCATGTGGTGAGTTTCTGTTGCTAGATGGGTCCTATTGTGTTAGTTTCTGTTGCCAGATGGGTCCTATTGTGTTGCAGATGATGGTCCATTGACAAAGATGGGAGGGAATTGAGTTTCTGCCTCTGGCCCATTGACAAAGGGTGGGGGGGCAAGAAAGTGGGAGCTGCTTCGTCTTTAAAACATGCTTCTCCATTTCTCATCCAGGGAAACATAATATTCTGCCTTTTTAATATTTTCTAAAATATTTCATTCTTCTAGGAAAGGGGTGAGTGCTAACTTCCTACACCCTTTATTCATGTTGCTTGTGCTATCCTATTATATTTAACAGTGTTGGAATAAATTTCCTTGGTTGGTTCCAGCTGGGAAGTGGTCACTGATGTTGAGAAGAAATAGACATGGAAACAGCTGCCAGAAAAGGGATCCTTTAATTCAGGAAGGGAAGAAAATTAGTGACACAGCTCAAGCATTCCTGGTTTACAAGCAAACTTGGAAGTGTGATTCTGAGCCTTTTATTCTTAATTCCCCTTTGAAGCTCCTGCAGCTTGATGGGTTTTGATGTGTTTCTAATTGCCCTGGGTTTTGTTTTCCTGTTTTTCTGGGTTAATCTTGGTCCCAGGTCTTTAGTTTTTCCTGTCCTAGGAGTTAATCCTGTCAGGGAGGCAGGAAAAAGGGATTTTCGGTTTACCTTGGAGAGTTTATTTTTAGCCTGATTCCCCTTATCTTAATGGCTCTACTTAAGTGTTCCTTTCAGATGGTGCTTTTGCCTGGGGTTTTCTTAAAGGGAGAAGGGTTGGCTTGAGCCTCTTGGCACTGTTTGCTGAAGTTTCTGGTGCTATGAGATTTCTGACACTGTACTTTGGGGGTATACTTCCCACAACAGTAAACAGAATTTCTACCCTTCTGTTTACTAAAAGTATAAACATGAGCTCTTCTAATTGTTTTATTCAATTACTGATAATTGTCAATTTTGAAAAAGGTGGCTTGTATGCATAGCTGATAGGATAAGTAAACCCTAAGTAAGGAGATAGAGTAGGAGCCCAATTAATAATTCTGAAGAAAAAATGCTATGACCGCTCTGATGTGCTTGCATAAGTCCAAGGAGATACTACAGTGGACAGAAGAGAAAGGAAGCTTAAGGGAGAAATGAAGGTGACAAAAGGAATGAGAGAATTCTTTGTCTCAAATGATATATAATAAAGACTTTTAAGTTACAACTTAAAAGAACCTGTGTTATTTTTTTTCCTAAAAAAACCCACAGTTGGGCATGACTCATTTCATAAAGTTTTATTATTAATGGGTAATGGAACAAGATTTGTTTTTCGGAATCAGAAACAATTGCATGCAAAAAATGTGTATACGTATACAACTGTATTCCATCGAGGCGAGTTAGCTTTAGTTTAGAAAAAGGTATTTCCAAAGATGTTTTAGTTGAAAGGGAGGGGTTTTAAAAAGTGAGATAAGGAACCAAGTAGTGTCTTCTTGACATTGGCTTCTGATTTCATTTTGTGCTTTGGTTTCTTTATAAAATCTCAATCTCTTAATGTAGCTCTCTACCATAATCATTGTCCCTACCCCCATCAGCTTTGAGTATTTGAATAGAAAGGAGGGATATAAATTGAACCAATCAGTAATAAAACAGCATCTAAAGCTCCAGGGCCTAACTTAGCAGTGTGCAAATAGCCCTATTAAACCATAATTTGACGGCACTGGTGCCATCTGCTGATAAAACAAGTTACTTTAGTGAGATGGACCTTTTTAGGTCAGGATCATGGGAGATGAGTAGAAAGAGATGGGTTACTCTCCTGGCTTTCAAAGTGAACATGCTATTTTCTCTATAGCTGAAATGGATAGGTATTTTGATATGCCAAAAAGCTGGGAGCAATTACATGAGTTAAATGGTTAAAGCATTAGAGGAGCAACTTTGGAGATGATTAGATCAAATATGCACTAAAACCCATTTGGTCTTCTTCTATAGCAGGGGTGTCAAACTTGATTTCATTGAAGGCCGCATCAGGATTGTGTGTGAACTTGGGGGGCCAGGATAGGCATGGCCAGGCTAGCTCAATGTCACTGGTATCGGGGATGCTGTAGCGGCCCGAGCACTCTGCCAGTGAAAACGGGCTCCCAAGCTCTGTTTTTGGCTGCAACAGCCTCCTGCAACCCTCTGCTAGCGAAATCGGAGGTCAGAAGGGCTACTTGAGGCCCTCCTGAGCTCCATTTTCATGGCAGAGGCACCATGGGTCGGTCCTTTGCTGTTTCCAGGGTGGCCCTGTGGGCCAGATCTCAGCAACCTGTGGGACGCATCTGGCCCCCAGGCCTTGAATTTGACACCCCTGTTCTATAGTAATGGATCCAACGAAAAATGTTCATACTTTTTCATACCTCTGGATGGAAGAGAGTGTCAATGATTTTCCACAGTATGAAGCATTTCTCAAGTTGTTGAGGTAGAAAAGCCAAGAAAAGGAGACAAGAAGGAAAAGGAAGAGGAATGGAGGAGAGAGATGATAAAAGAGGGGGAAAAAATAAATGGAAATAGGGAAAAAGTAAGACAGAAATTAACGGTGACAGGCCACCATAGAAGACATTGGCTGAACCTCTTCATGAGGTCCAAGTATTGACAGCTAAATATCAGACACTGGCTGATCCACAGCTGTCCAAGTATGGGCAAGCTCAGAAGATTAGATGCAGGTACTTCTTAAAATTCAAGGCACTGGCAAGAATTTTGAAGTGTAGGACCTCACAATACAGATTAGAGAACTTCAGAAAAGTAGGACCTTGAGGATGCTATTTTTGGTACTTCCACCACTTCCTTTTGAGTCACATCTAGGACATGGTGCTAAGGACTCTTTTTGATATCTAGGCCACCAATCTATGCTAATCCGCAGTTTTTTAAATTCTCCCCTATGCATCCATATGTATATTACTTTAGTGGTAATGTCCATTGTTTTAAACATTGATGGTCACAGCTGAGTGCTTTTGTGATAATTTTTGTCTGTCTGTTTGTTTGTTTTTGGTTCAAGTTTCAATTTGTCTCTGAAGCAGGACAAACTCCTGACATTAAAAAAAAAATCCCTCAAAACTTTAAAAATGGACATAGGCAAACTCAAACAGATGCAGTTGGGATTTTTTTTAAAAAAAATTGATTTATATGCCGCCCTTCGCCGGAGACTCAGGGCGGCTTACAATGTGTTCAGCAATAGCCTTCATCCTTTTGTATATTTATACAAAGTCAGCTTATTGCCCCCACAACTGGGTCCTCAATTTACCTACCTTAGAAAGGATGGAAGGCTGAGTCAATCTTGAGCCTTGGCGAGATTCGAACCTGCAGTAATTGCAGGCAGCTAGTCTTAATAACCAGCTTAATAACAGGGTGCCTTAGACCACTGTACTACCAAGGCTCTTTATTTATTTATTATGTTTATTTATTTATTATGTTCTAACACATATGGACATTTTCTATTTCCATATGAGAAGAGTATATTTTCTGTTTCAACTGAAAATTTCCCATCAATTATTGAGAATTTGATGTTCTGAAATAACTTTCCAGCATTTTTCAGGGGTCACCTGAAGACCTCATGGAAGAATTTGCCATATACAAATCGCCTCATTTATTGAAAGAATCCTTTCCTGCACAGGTATTTCTTGCATGTGCAAAGAGAAAAACGGGGCCCACTCCACTAACCCTTGGCAGATCTTCTGTGGTGTCAATTCAATTATAGACTGTGTTACTTGCAGCAAGTATCTTTGCAGCTGACTTTTAAAGGGAGAGGAAGAAATGACAAAATGAAATCACTTCCCTATCGTATAAATGTAAATGCTGGCATTTTTACATAACTGTATTGAGAAAGAAACACTCTTCTGTTACCAAAGGCACAGCAAATTTTACCTGCATATTTTAATACCCAAGCCTTCAACCATCCTTTATCTGCTGTTGGATTTTTAGAAAATCTATTCATTCACTTTTAGGACTGTGTTGCCAAGATAGCTAGGTGAACATATGTATCAAGGTAGTTACCAGAAGATGGGCTCAACTCAAGGGAGTCTTTATTTTTTGCTATACTTGCTGACAGGATGATGATTGAGTTAACCGTTAGCTATTTATATCCCATTGATTCCAGTAGGAAGAGTAGCACGAGCATCATTTCAAAAAGAGTTAAATTTCTGTATTAAAAGCTGTAACATTACAATAGTAAAATATTTTGCAAATGTATTTTGTTGGAGAAAGAACTCAAGTCGAATCTGTTTGGTGAATTGTTTATTCTACCCCAAATTAAGGGATTACAGAGTCGTATAAACAGAGGTTTTTTTTTTCACTTATATGAACATGATGTTTATATTTCTTTAGTTTCAAAGCTCCATTGTTCTATTGCTTAGGCCAGAGATGGGCAACTGTGGCCCTTTTACAACCTGTGGACTTCAAGTCCCAGAATTCCTGAGACAGCCAAGCTGGCTCAGGAATTCTGGTAGTTGAAGTCCACAGGTCATAAAGGGGCCATATTTGTCCACCCCTGGCTTAGGCAACATGATTTCAGAATGGATTTTTTAAATTACTGTTCCAATTTGTGCTTGGTAGTAATTATTTGATTATACAGTTTACATATGTTACATATATATGTAGTTGGGCCTTGCTGTAAACACAGGACCATCCTGTTGGAATGAATCAGTCATAGTCTTGGCTAAATTCATATATCAAATTTGCTGCTTCTTTTTCTAAGAATTTGCCTTTAATGATTGCATTCCCCTATTCAATTTTTGATTATCTTGTTTCTTCATCAATTATATAAAAATATTTCTATATTTGGGATCTTCTTGTTAGTATGTACACATGCTGAAATTTTGATCAACCTTCTGCATAAGACCAAAGTAATCTTGTAGATCTTAATTTTTGCTTGTCTGGTTATAAAACAATAGCAACATCAGCAACAATAAGAACCAGTGACTCATTGTAACATGAAACTTGAAATCAGTAAAATGATATTTGGGAATGAATCTAATGCACTCGGGAAAGGTTCAAAAGTCAAAAATACTTTTTAAAGTATTTTTTAAAAAAGGAACAAATGTTATTTAGTAGGAAATATGCCACTTATACAAGTGGGACATTAAACTCTTTGGAGAGGCAAATTTATTTGACTTATTTGTCACAGCAGATAAAGCTGGAAGGCCAAATACATTAGATAAGATATTTCGCAGAATATAATGACATTGCAAAGCCTTATCCACATTTCTGACAAGCCTCATCAAAACTACAGAAAACTTCTCGAAGGTCTGTGCCAGGCAGCAACATCCCTAACAAATAACAACAATGTCAAAATGATGACATACACTGTTCATCACGACTTTATTATGTATGATAAGATCATGACATATAACACAAGTATCTAAGTCACATAATTTGTGTCATGATGTAGTAACTTATGTTTGCTGTGACAAATAAGTCAAATAGATTTGCCTTCATCAAAGAGTTTCATGTCTCCTTTGTATAAGAGGCATATTTTCTACTAAATAACATTTCCTTCCTTATTTTTTAAAAACTATTTTTGGCTTTTGTGTTATGATGTAATCACTTATCTCATGTGCTCCTTTGCTATCCTCCATGATGTGAGACATAACCTTGTATTGTCAGTAATGAATGACTCAAAGAACCTAAAAACTTATAAAGATTGGGAAAAAAATCTTATTTTTCTCTTGGTTCTGCTTTACTTCAGGTTCTGTTTAAAAAGAAAGGACTATTACTGCAATTCAGAGGACCCAGGATTTCAGCTGTCTCCCTCTGGATTCATATTGGGCTTATTTGATGGCACCCAGTGGCATAAAATGGTGTCCTTACTGTTAAACATAGACACATCTTCTAAGAACCTCTGGGGCATGAGGATAGCCTTAGTTTGAATCATTTTTTTCAAATTTCTTGCAAGTAGAAGGCAAGGGAATCATAAATATTTATGATCTTGAGAAATCTTGAGGACTTCTATTGATGCATTATATTATTACATCTAACTATGCCCGGCCAACTTCATTGACTGCTGTTAGATGAGAAAAAGGTATGATATCCAAGTCACAAGCAATGCTAAATAAGTTCAATACAGAAACCACTAACATTGCAAATCAGAATACTGTTAATTACACTAGTAGTTTTCAACCTGTGGTCCACAGATCCCTGGCAGGCCGTGATGTCATCACAGGAATTCCGCGAAGTCTTGAGGAAATGTTATGATTTAAATCTTGAGTTGAGTCTTGTGGTCCATGGCCATGATCTGTGGCCACAAAAGATATTTAAAGGGGGTGAAGAAAAAGTTGAGACCCACTGAATTACACAACAAATTAATATATGATCTTATGAATCTGATCTTTATTTTTTTTTTGACTTAAGACTCTAAATGGCTAAGAATTAAAGAAAGGCCACTTAGGCTTAAAGTTTACATATAATTTCCAATAATAAATAAGGGGCCACTGGACTAATAAGAATGGGAGGTGTCTCATGAAACCAAATATTCATTAAACACCCTTGAACTTGAACTTGTGCCTCCTAATACTGTATTGTGGATCATGAAGGAAAGTGGAGAGGTAATTGTATCCACAGTGCTGAAATGCAGCTGGAGCTGTTAAAAATGGGACCATACTTCTAAGTAATGAAGCTCCACGTGCAACTTACTTGCAGATGAGTAAAGAGTTGCATCTGGTTGGACTGCTGTTTTGTAGATATTATCACCATCCCAAGCTACATTATTTAGTGAAAGTTGTTATTGCCTAAAATTTAAGCAAATTTCAGGTCTAGCAGATGGTATCCATTAAATAGGAAATCTACTACACCAAGGCCTATTCAATTAAGTTTTTATTGCATATGCTTTAATCTAGAATCTATTTCTTTTTCATGATATTTTCAAAAGGTTGCATTGATCCTAAAATATTCAAAGAGTCTTAGAAAAGCTAAAGTGCACTTTGTAATATTTCTCATATGTGACATAAATGTAAGATAAAGACTTCTTTGAGCTGAAAGAAGGGAATACACGGACATATCAATGTAGATTTCATGGAAATGTAATATAAATATATTAGATTATTTGTATTTACTGATTTTTCTCTGTGTTTGGCTAAATACCTCCGAGACCGTCTTCTGCCACCAATAGCCTCCCACCGACCAGTCCGTTCCCACAGAGAGGGTCTCCTCAGGGTGCCATCAGCCAAGTTATGTCAGCTGGCGACACCCAGGGGGAGGGCCTTCTCTGTGGGAGCCCCAGCCCTGTGGAATGAACTGCCCCCGGAAATTCGTAAGATCTCTGACCTCCGGGTGTTTCGCTGAGCATTGAAGACCCTGTTGTTCCGCCAGGCCGGACTATCAACACAACAGTTTTAAATTGGGTATTTAAATTTATTGGGGTTTTAAATTTGAGCCACCTATTTAATTATTTTAAATTTTATACTGTTGTTTTGTCTGTGTTTTTAAATAGGCTGTACACCGCCCTGAGTCCTTCGGGAGAAGGGCGGTATAGAAATAAAATAATAATAATAATAATAATAATAATAATAATAATAATAATAATAATAATAATAATAATAATAATAATTAAATACAACAATACTCCTAGGCAGTTTTACTGCTGTCTCTATTAGCACATACATTTTTAATAAGGATGCATGCTGTATTTGTGTTCTTTCATATACACAAGAAACAAACATTTTCTCCTATCTACACACCTATCATTGTAACGGTTTATAATCAAATTATACCTTGCAGGTTGGTTGTCATTTTCTTGTCTGATTTGCCCATTTCTTTGTTTCCTGAAATGATTTCTCATTGATCTAATAGAAATTATTTTAGAGTCCTCAAAATTACCTGTCAGACCTACCCCAACTTGGTTCTTTAGTCAAGAAAAACTCTTGACTCCATTTGTAGTGAAAAGTATACTTTTATTGAAAGCTAAGTGGATTACAGTATAGAAAAAACCAGAATGGAAGTTTGCATGCCAAAATTCCTTGGTTAACTTTCCCTGTCCACTTTCTCCCCTGATCCCTTATTGTCCAAATATATTTGAATACATTTTGAAAACAGCGTCTTCAATAGTGGGCTAGTTGGTGAGCCACTGCATTCCATTCCCAGAATGGAAATGGTCAAAGTTCTGGTCAAAGTCTCAGAACTTTGACCTTGAGCTTGTATCTTCAGAAGGTACAATGACTATTTGGCTTCATTAGTTTCACTTTCTTCTAAGCATTCAACCCCTTTCCATCCATCTTCCTTCCGCAACCTTGTAGCTTATGGCAGACTAATGAAGGCAAATTCAAGCATATGATGGCAGTTCTGACATTAGTTTGGGTAACAATTGGCATGCCAATGATTATTTTCCAACCCAACCCATATATCCATATCCTAGTATATTTCCTATGTGGCACTATTTACTCTCTTGAAGCGGGGAAAAAATAAGCCTTTTTTAAATTAAGCCGTCTTCCTTAAAATTCCTCCATCCTTTTTGAAACTTCTATTGTCATTTAACAACCCACACTTAGGTTGCTTAATTGGGCACTTTTCTCCCCTTAAAATGTTGGAAGTGGGTTCTCAGCAATTCAAGGGTCACTATGTAATTATGTAGAGCTTTATCTGGTCCATTTTTAAAAATAATAATAAAGAAATAGGTGTACTAGTCAACTACGGTGGCTAACACTTGACATCTGTGTATTCAAACAAAATTTCCCAGTTACACCAGAGAAGATATTTCTATATACCTATGACTTAGGCAGCAACATGTAGCAACCTAGCTGTAATAAAATGTGTCCTAGATTTAATAAAGCAGTTTGAACATGAATGCTCTTGGAGAAATGCTCACGTTAATATTGTCTGTGCGATGAAATCTGAATTCTAACTGGATTCAATGAGTTGCCAGAACTTATTGACAAAAATATAAACCAACACTCAGATGAGTATACTAACAACCATTTCATATATACTACTAAGATCCACTTTTTTTTTTACTTCTTATAAATAAAGTTGAAATAAAAATCATTTTAGGACTTTAGAACTTTAGAACTTTAACATAGAAATGCTAAGTATGGTCACACCTGCCACTAACTTTAAGCTAGGATATTGTTTGCCCCTAGCATCTAGATCAGGTTTCCTGCCTTGTTGCTCCCAGACAAAGCAATAACTCTGACATGCAATCAGACCAAAATTTGGAGAGTTCAGAGTATTTTTTTAAAGTCATGTTAGCGGAAGCAGTCAAGTGAGAGTGAAATGACTGCACATTTCAACATAGTGTTCATTTTCCGGAATCTGTCATGTGTGAACATAACTGATGTGTATTCTCAGAAGGGCATAGCTTAGACTACAGTCTTAGGGAGATGCTGCATCTCTTTAGATGACAGTATGGAATATTTAGAAATTTAGAATTTCACTTCTAACCAGAGCAAGGCAGATAAGCTGGATATCTAGATCTCTTGCTTTTTCTTCTGCTTGGGGGTATTGATTTCTGCCCCAAAGACCTGCTTTTATGCTCTCCATTTAATAGGAAATCCTGAGAACAATGGTTTTATTTATATAATTATTCTGTAGTTTCTATTCTTGCATAATAATGAATAAGTTGGTCAAATTTTCATACTATTTCTGTCTTCTTTTGTTTGTTCTTTTCCAAAATTCAATGTACTTTCCTATTTTTGCTTCTCTGTATAAAAGAGACTTTGATCTGCTACAAAAATAGTGTAGATCAATATTTAGTAATGATCTCCCTTGGCCAGGAGAACCCTAACAAAAAATATTCTCACTGCATGATATGTAGAGAAGAGTGGTAACTATTGGCTGAACTGATAATGAAAGTTCTGTAACTTTAACAATGACCATCTTTCTGTTAATTTTTATAAATCACCCAAAGTAAAATAGATTCAGATAAACAGGTGGCCCAAAATATGAAAAGAGAGATTAAAGAGATATCAACAGCTTTAAATGTAGTTTAACTGTACTTAAAATGTATAATTACATAGTTGTTATGTGAGGTTTTCTATTCCAAATAATAGCCTCTTTACTTAATTTGTACCAAATGAGGCTAATCTATTTTAAATGCATTAAAGCAAGTATGTTACAAATAGTAAGGACTTAAAAGGACTTAAAATAGTAAGGACTCTTTTGTTTTATTCTGATAGAAAAAGTTATAGACTGATACAATGATGCTTCTGTATGAGAGAAAGTAGTTGTCAAATCCTCTTCTTCATCTTTTCATTTTTTTTTAATGACAAAATTCATTTCTGTACTTCATTCCTGCGTTCATTGAATGAGACATTGACATGTTAAACATGCTTGTCAGCAGCCTACTTAGTTCTCTGAAACAGGTGCACAAGCTCGGAATTTAAATTAATCATTTTAAAAATACAGGGTTAGTGTATTTTTGCTGATCCTGCAGTCACCAAAGGAGGAGGGAAGCATTAATATCTGTTGCTGCAAACCTGATAAAATATATGAATATAAAAGTGGAAACATGAAATAAAATATTTTTATTTGGAGCCTGGCTGATTTTTTTACCTTGATTTCCAAGGCTTATATTCTTAATCATAATCATAATCATAAGTTTATTTGTCAAGCATATATAAGATAACAGGTAAAAGTATAAACATAATTTGAATACATGAAAAGAGTAAGTAAAAAGGAATATTAGGACAAGGACAGTAGGCACGCTGGTGCACTTATGCATGCCCCTTACAGACCTCTTAGGAATGGGGTGAGGTCAACAGTAGACAGTTTAAGGTTAACGTTTTTGGGGTTGGGGAAGAAACTGCAGAGTCAGGTAGTACATTCCAGGCATTAACCACTCTGTTACTGAAGTCATATTTTCTGCAATCGAGTTTGGAATGGTTTACTTTGAGTTTGTATCTATTATTTGCTTGTGTATACTTGTGGTTGAAGCTGAAGTAGTCATTGAAGGAAGGACATTGTGGCAGATGATTTTATGTACTATGCTTAGGTCAGACTGAAGTCGGCGTAGTTCTAAATTGTCTAAGCCCAAAATTTGGAGTCTGGAGGCATAAGATATTTTATTGCAGTTAGAGGAATGGAGGACTCTTCTAGTAAAATATCTCTGGACTCTCTCGATTGTATTTTTGTCCGATATGCAGTGCGGGTTCCAGACAGATGAGCTGTATTCAAGAATTGGTCTAGCAAATGTTTTGTATGCTCTAGTTAGTAGTATAACATTTCCAGAGAAGAAGCTACGCAAGATTAGGTTAACAACTCTTAATGCCTTTTTGGCAATGTTGTTACAGTGGGCTCGGGCACTTAGATCTTTAGAAATGAGTACTCCAAACTTCTTAAAAAGTATTGCATAGATGTTAGAATCTGTAGGATACAGTGGCTCTTATTTTATCTCATGATGGATTGATAATGGGCTATAAAGTTGTTGTAGACCCTTAGCAATTCCTAGATAGATTTTCTCCATGACCATCTGTCCTAAGTGAGTCTTTTAGGTCTTCCAAGAATATAGCCATGGCATTTGCCTAATTCATCTGAACTACAGTAGGATAATTTGAGCCTCATTGTGAAAACTCTGGATTGATTGTTCAATGATGCATTTGTTCTCTTGCCTGTCCACGGTATGGAGTCTTCTCCAAAACCAAAGTTCAAAAGTATCAATACTCTTCCTTTTCTGCTTCTTCCAAATCCAACCTTTTGCTTTCATAGAGTGTAGCAGGGAATATTAATTAACAATTCTGATCTTTGTAGATATGGAGAAATCATGGCATCTGAATATCGTTTCCAGCATCTTCATGATTGCTCCACCAAATGCTAGTCTGCAGAATGTTTTTTCCCCCACCGCTTCTTCCTTTTCCTGTTGACGGTTGATCCTAAAAGGCAATTTTACCACTTTGATGTTTTCATTATCAGTTCTTAGACTAGTTGCTGTACCTGGAGTGAATAGTTAGAATATATCTATTATATCTAACTTTAGTCCTGTTTTCTTTCCATTATGGGTTTTTTTTTACTTTTATTCCTGGAGTTTACAGATGTTTTGCATTTTGGCTTATTTTTTAAAAATTTGTATCCCACCTTTATTATTTTTGAAAATAATTCAAATTTGAATTATTTTCCTCTTCTTATCTTCACCACAATAACAAGATGGGTTGGGCTGAGAGAGAGTGCCTGGCTCAAAGCTACTATGCATCCATGTGTAGTATCACCCATGTACATTACTTATGGAGTAGTGTCATTAGCCTACTATAGATTAGTGATGTTTTTTCAATTTTAAAATCATGGTCATCTACTACTTATATATCATCTGTCTATGCATTATATTTATATATTAACAATGAACCAACATATTTTGTGCAAGAGAAATATGAAATAAAGGCACAGTGTTCAAGATGTGGCCATACACATTATTAAATTAAACAAATAATCATACAGAAGAAGGCTTGTTAAAAAATAATAAGAATGGCTTCTACAAAGGAAAGTCTTACCTGAATCAAATAAAGAAAATAATAAGAAAATAATACACCTGTTCATGGACATAACAGGTTAAAAGTATGTTTGTTTACATCAAGGAGGAAGGCTAAACAATAGACAGACATAATTAAGAGGGAAACTAGAAGAAAAGATTGTGAACAATACACGACATACAGAAAACAGATAACCTTTTCTCAATTTTTGTCATAAACTAGGACTCGGAATAACAAAATTACTCACAGGGAGATGGAGAACAAGCAGAGCATATTGAAGAAATGACAAACCAACTTTTTATTTCTATCATCGCATTAAGCCATAGTTGCTCCAAAAAACCCACAATTGTTTGAAAGTATGCTTTACCTCCCACAATCTATGATTTCCTAACCCCATGTACTAGCAAGCGAATTCAGTCATTGATGTCTTTAGCCATGTTCCAAAGACAGAGTTCATGTTATATTAATGAGCACAGTTTCCAGCAATAGAAACAATCAGTAATTTCTGGGAATTGAGGTCCAAGCCACTTAAAGTTGCAGAGGTTGGAATGTATAGCTTTAAGCTAAATGAAGATGGCTCTCTGTAGTTCTAAATATGATGTAAGCCTAATGGAGATTGTGATCTATGATGCCACTTGTTCAGAAAAATCAGACTGAAAACTGAAGGAAATTGATCCACATTAAGAAATAATTATAGTTTATTGTATTTATTAAATTTATTTGCCACCCATCTCATTTAGACTCTTCAGCAGTTCCTGGAAAATAGTTCTCTAGTATGTTTTTATTCCTACTTTGGTTGCTCCAGAGAAGAAATTAGACTTAGGTGAATTTTGATTTTGAGTCCAAAGCAAGAGACAATATTTTTCAGGCTGCTGTTTTCAACAGCAGTGATAAGAAAGCCTTAACAAAAGAATGCCAGCATTTGATTACAGAAGCAAGAAATGTTTAGAAAACTAGGTTGCAGCCTGTCTCAGCCATCTTCTACAGAAAAGGCAAAAAAGAAAAGAAAAAGAATAAAAGAGCAAACAACCAATGTCTTCCAGCCTCAGATTGTCAACTTGCCATCTTTTTAGATTTCAGGTGTCACATCCAGTTTAGGATGGGAAACTCTGGGGAAATCTCCCATAGCATTGCAGGGTGAGTTACAGAAAAGTGATTGAAAATATATTTATAAACTGCCAGAAGCTGGACTTCATAGTTTAAAAAAAAGCTAAAAGTACTTTGTGAACTATATACTAGACTGTTTCACTGCTCAGTCTGAACTCCTTCTCTCCCTCTCTCCCCTCCCCACATCTCAAAATAGATTTTGTATCACACATCTTGTTGTCAGCAATGATTGATTCTTTGTCTTTCATGCAGACAAATTTCTTCTTTATGAGCTAAGGCTTCTACTGATATATATTTTAAAAACATGTTATAGATTAATATTGCTAGGTTGTGATTCTATTTTTTGAGAATAATTTTTTATGTAGCACAAGGAATTCAGGATGATAATGGAGGCTGATGCAGTTTGTTCAATCTGAATGATCTTCCTGGATATTAAGCCTAGATTTTGAACTCCTAAAATTATTCTTTGTAGTATGGCTCAGTGTAATATGGCTCAACCTTAAACAGAGTAATATGGCTCAACCTTAAAGAAACAGAATGTGAATGACTGTGTATCTGTTGGAAACATTAAACATTATCTAAAATTAAGGAGAAAATAATGTTTGTGAATCATGCACAATAAAAGATTGTAGAGATTGAATATTATTATTTTTTTGAAAAAAGTTTTTTTTAAAAAAACACAAACATAAAACACATCTTTTTCAAAACAAAGTATTAATCCGGTCACAAATTAGTACAAATCACTAACAAATCTTAACTTCCAATTAACACAACTTAATATTTTACTCAGTTATTTCCCTAAATTCTATCAATTTACCTGTGCCATTATCCCAAAAAACCGTTACTTAAATCTTAAATCCTAACCAAATATCATTCTATTTTTCTCTTTCTTTTTGCTTAGATGGATATATTTTAACAATATAAATCATTACAGTTATTGTAAACATTTAAAAAATATTTTAATTATTGCTCCCAACATAATCATCTTCATTACTTTACTATTAATCCTAACACAATCATTTCATTTTTACTGTTATTATAAAAATAGTTATTTTTATTTTTTTGGCTATCAATTCCAACATAGTTATTTTATTTTACTGTTGAACTCAGCATTATCATCTTTATTTCTGTTGTTAAACCCAACTTATACATTTCATTTTTACTGTTAATTTCAACATACCCTTCCTTATTTTGGCTGTCCTACCCAGCATAATAATTTTTATTTTTTGTCTGTTAATCCCAGCATTACTGTTACTCCCAGCAAAATCCTCTTTATTTGAATATATTTATTTGAGATTGAATATTATTATTGCTGTCATTTAAAGTCAGAAAACTTGTAAACTTACATCCATCATTTAGCCAAGATATGCCAAGGGTTTATTCACTTCAGTGTTTTACTGAACTATATAATGTAGCATTTCCTCTGCATTTTAGAGGAGCATTTTAGAAAAATTGGTTTTCATGGGTATCCTGAAAGCTTCTGGCAGTTTAAGGAAGAACAAACATAACATTTGAAAAGCATGATATACAGTATGTTTACTTAGATGTAGACTCTGTGACATTTCTTTAATCAAAGGATAGAAGCAGTGGTGGGATGCAACTGGTTTAACAACCGGTTTGGTGAGCGCGCATTTTGTGTGCGCCTGCGCGCTTTGTGTGAATGCACCTAATGTGTGGTTTGCATGCATGCGCAGCATTAAAACACCATCCATTTTAAGCTTAAAAACTTACCTTCTATGTCAGTGCTGGTGAGTAAAACAGCCGACGCATGGCAATCCACTGTGGCGTGCGAATCAGCTGAGCTAAAAAACAGGGAAATATAGGACAGGAAAAGGCAGGGGTGGGTGGGCTTGTTAAATAGTGGGCGCAGTAAGGACACAAGACATGCACGACAGTTACATTAGTTTATTCAGCTCCGGTACAGCAATGGCTTGCCTAGCCGCAGCCGCCTATTTTTAAAGGGAGCTGTCTGCGGCTTCAGCCTCTGACGTGTTTCTAAATCTCCCACTCTATTTGCTCACTTCTAATTGGTCCGTTTGAATTGTCATTCAATACTTAACAGGGCTGGTAGAATATCACCACTGGATAGAAGATGAGTGGTGTTCCAGACGATCTTAATATTCCCATCATGGATGCTTGAGTTTTTGAAAATTACTTTTAACAACATCTGGATTCTCCTAGGTTGCCACCTGTTTCAGTTCTTTCTATAGCCTTCCTCAATCTAATTCTTTACAGATGTGTTAGGCTACAAATTCTAGAATTCCAAGTAATACTTACATTGGTTTGAAAATTTGTTCAGGTCTTAAGATGGTTCGTTGAGGGCGCTTCCAAGAAAAGGTCAGCATGCAAGGATGCAATCAAATTAAGTCTTTATTTAGAAGTAAAAGTGGAGTAAAATAAGGTCCCAGGCGTGGAGGCATCCATGCCTGGATTGAGCCCATGGGTCAGTCCCATAGGAGACTAGAACAAGAGTAGGCAAAAGGGAAAGGGTAAAAAGGGCACAAAAAAAGGGAAGAAGGGAAGAGCAGCCCCTGTGCATGGGTTCTTATAGGGGCCTCCTGGCCCCTCCCTTACAAGGTGTGTGAGGGGGCCAGAGGGCCATTAACTTTCCCCAATGGGGCTGCAAGGGCTGGAGCCTCTTGACTCACCAGTGGGATCAAAGGTGCCTCTTTGCCCCCATCTGGTGGCCTTTGAAGCGACTGCCATGGCTGGCACAAAACACCTAACAATTCCCCTTCTTGCCAGCCAATGACAGGTGACAGTGAATGTGTGTGAGAGGGCGAGCAGGTGTCATAGACATACAGATGCATCGTTTACAGGATCAAACACAAACGCTTACACAGAAGGTTGTGTCGGTCAATGGGCACAGGTTTTGTAAACAGGTCAACTAACTGGTTGGTAGTGTTACAATGTTTGATTTGTACAAACCCCATTCTGGCAAGCTGCCTGACATTCTTGTAGCGGATGTCTATGTGGCGAGACCTAGAGCCCACCGCGTATGCCCCAGAGATCCCAATTGCGGCCGTGTTATCTTCCTGAATTTGGATGGGCAGAGTAGGAGGTGCCCAGATGCCAGAGCATTGAACCAAATTAAGTCATTTGGAGTGTCTGATAGGCTGGCATATTCAGCCATGGAGCAAGAAACAAATTTTTGCTGTCTAACATGCCAATGGATAGGACAGCCATTTAGCAGTATGAGGAAACCAGAGGTGCTCCGTCTACTCTTGGTGTCACCAGCCCAGTCTGCGTCCGAGTAAGTGGAGAGCTGGGCTGGCTTCCCCTTCTCTGGCTCCAGCATAAGGAGGGCATCAGCCGTGCCCCTGAGTACCCTCTTGAAGCATTCCAGTGGAATTCCTTTGGGTTTTCCACGTGCCTGGACAATAGATTTACAGCTAAAGCTATGTCAGGCCTGCTCCAATTGCTAATGTATAGCAAGGAGCCAATCACAGATCTATATAATTTGTTGTCTGTGAAGTCAGGGCTGTCTCTGTGATTGTGGCCATAGTAATCACTTTGCATGGGGCTACGCGTTGGGTTAGACTCCGCCATTTTACACTTGGCCAACAATTCCTCAATTTTTTCTTTCTGGGATAATGCAAATCCCTTCTTAGTGGCCAAGATATGTACACCCAGGTACCTGTCAACCTGCCCCAAGGACTTTAGGGTAAATTTTTCCCCCAGGGCCTTGGAAAATTCGTCACACCTATCCTTGCCAGGCCCTACGTATAGGAGGTCATCCACATAAACCAACACCCATTCTGTATCACCTTTGGTGTCACGTGTAAAAACACACTCATCTGCATGAGATGCCCTGAAGCCAATTCTCTCTAAACCCTTTTTGAGGCACTCGTACCAGAGTTTCCCCGACTGCTTGAGGCCATATAAACCCTTTTGGAGTAGCCATGTGTTTCCCCCTCCTGCTGGTAACCAGGAGGGGCCCTCACGTAGATCTGCCAGTCCAAGTTGGCATGGAGGTAGGCCATCTGGATGTCAAATTGGTAGACTTCCTTCCCCAGAGCGGCTGCAGTTATAAGGGCGGCCTTGACGCTTTCTGCCCGGACAGCTGGAGAGTAGGTCTCAATGTAGTCCTCCATGTAGCATTGGGCGAACCCCTGTGCTACCAAGCGGGCCTTGTACAGGTAGCGGCCATTGGCAAGTGATTTGGCCTTGAAAACCCACCTTGTGCCAATGACCTTCTTTTCCTTGGGTGGTTGCCCGGGGGTGAAGACCTTGAGTTTTCTCAGGCTCTCCATCTCCTGTTCCATTGCGAGCTGCCACTTCTCCTGTTCTTCGATGGGCAGCTCCTGGATGTCAGAGAATTTCTTTGGGGTGACCACGGCACTGTTGATGGATGCGACGTGCCCAATGTCAATTCTCTTAGGTGGGACCCCCTTGTTGGACTGCTTTGACCTTCTGACCTCCTGCCACTCACCACCCTTTTCCTTTGTGGGTTCCTCACCAACTGGCTGTTCACAACCGGGATGTGGAGGCCCTCGGTCCCAGGCATTGGGCATCATGGGCCTCTGGAGCGTCGCTGGAGGCGAAGAGTCAGGTGAAGATGGCGTGTCTTCCCCCTCAGGACTGGACGGCTCATCCTCCTCATCTGGACCAGGTAGGCTGACCTCTTCGTCCTGTTCCTCGCTCTCGTCGGTGGCAGGGTCTGTGGTTGTCTCGGGCGGTGTCATGGTTGGTGCAGCTTTGCTGGGCCAGTTAATGTATGGACCCAGATCATTTGAGTGGATCTGGGTCCAATTGGAGTCCTCTTCAAAGGAGGCAGATTGGGAGGTCACAATCCTGCCCCCTTCTCCCAGGAATTGGTAGGCCTTGGAGCCAGGGGCATAGCCCAAGAACCTCAGTCTCTGGGAGACAGATCTCCCCTTCTTTCGCAGCTGCTTGGGGATGTGCACCCAAGCGTAGGAGCCAAACACACGCAAATGTCCCAAGTTTGGCTTCCTACCGTGGACCAGGAAATATGGGGTCTGGTTCACAATGCTGCTCCAGGTGCGGTTCAGGGTGTAGTTGGCGTAGTGTACCGCCTCCGCCCAGTATGATTCCGCAACCCCAGCATCCGCAATCAGGCTGCGCACCATGGTCTGCAGAATGCCGTTGCGTTTTTCTGACACATTGTTCTGCGCAGGTGTAAAAGGCGCTGTACAAAAATGGTGTATGCCCTTGTGCCTTATCCAGTCCTGGAATTTTCGGGACATGAACTCAGCTCCACGGTCGCTCTGCAGCTGCATGATCTTTGTCTTGTACTGAGTTTCCACATAGTTGTACAATGATTTTATGGCATCAAAGGCTTCAGACTTTTCTGTGAGGGTATACACATGGCCATACCTCGAGAAATCATCGACGGCAGTGAGGAAATACTGCCTTTTTCCTAGGGACGGTGTAAATGGCCCAACCAAATCAACATGTAGTAATTGATATGGGTATTGAGTTTTACGCAGTGACACCTTAGGTATTGGGGCGGCCTTCCTCTTTGCCCTCTTACAGATGGCACAGTCCAGAAACACCTCACAATCCTGGAGATGAATCCCCTCAGCGAATTCCCCCATCTTTTTAACCACTGGGAAGCTCGCATGGCCTAACCTCTGATGTAAGAGGTGGGCACATTTAGTATGCAGCGGCATTCCCACTGACACCCCCTTGGCTCTGGTTGCCTTGGGCGGTGCTGGCACCTTAGGCCCTTCTTTGGGCTTACCTGCCTTAGGTGCCTGCTGAGGCTCGGGTTTCTTGCCCGCATTGGCCTTGGAAGACTGTGGTACTGGTTGAGGCGGCGTGGGCACAACTGCCTCAGTCTTGTGCATCTTTGACAGCCTGGGAGCTGGCTGTGGAGCCTTTCTCTCTCTCTGCGCACAGGCCCCTTCTGGGGTGGCCCTGTGAGCTGTCTCCTGTAGCTGGGTACTCGGGGGAGAAATATGGCAAACCATTTATAATGGTAACATTCCCAATGACCCTTTTGTCTCGAGTGATATGACTTCCCCCTTTGCGAAACAATACCTCCACCCTGCCATCATCACATAACTTGGTTATGCTTAACAGGTTATTGGCTATAGAGGGAGCATGCAATACACCTTCGATATTGCCCAGCCCTGGTACAGAGACAGTGCCCTCCCCAACAACCAAAGCATTGTTACCATTTGCAACCTTAACAGAGGAGTTAATTCTCCTTAACCTCTTAAAGCCTTGTCTCAAGTTAGCTATGTGAGATGAAGCCCCAGAGTCCAGTAACCAGAGGCCAGTAGGGCCATCAGCCTTTGTGGCGGGGGTGAAATAGCTAGTATCCACAAAATTGCCCTTAGCACCACCTTTGCCCCCGCCAGGCCCCCTTCTCTGCCCCCTGCCCCTTCCTTGATTGGAGCCACGCTTAGGTCCTTGCTGGTAATGGGGGCAGACCTTCTTCAGATGCTCCTCAGAGCCACAGATGAAATACTTGGGTAGAGCATTAACCTTCTCTGAACCCTGGTGCCTTCTGTTGATGCGATGAGTTGTGGCCCTGGTGTACTCTCCCGCATCTCTACGCCTCCTGTCTTCCTCATTGAGCCTCCCTGTGAGGTAGGACAGAGTCATGGCTTCCTTTCTGGTTCCCTCTAGTGAGACAATAAAATTGCCCCAACTTTTGTCCAGGGATGCCAGAATGACAGCAATCATGTTGGCCTCAGTCACGGGGTAGTCCCTGAGCACCAGCTCTGCCCTGAGTGCCTTCAACTTTCCCAGGTGCTCAGCCATGCTAGCTCCAAATTTTAGCTTGGTGTTATAGAACTCTGTTGTGAGTCTTGTGGTGGAGCCCAAGCTATCACTATTAAATAAGCTATATAACAACCCCCAAATTTCACCAGCTGTGAGCCCATCTGGAATGCTAGGGTACAATTTAGCATCCAGTGAGCTCAGTAGAGTGGTATAGGCTCTCCTGTGGTACCACTCTTCTTGAGGTCCCCAAGGGAAAGGTGGGGGGTCTAAAACCATTTCTAGGGTCCCCTCTTTTAAGAGACATACCTGATTCTCTTTATTCCATATATTATAATTATCCCCTCCCAGATGTAGCTTCTGGAAATTATTTGGGAGAACAGACACAGCTGGGGCAGAAAATGCTGATATATTTTGCTGTCCAAGGTATCTTTGCTTTGGTTCCATTGAAGTAAATGGGAGAGGGATCCCTCTGCTGGCCGGTGTAGGTATTTTTCTCTGATTATTCTTTTCTTTTTCAGGTGGAGCCAACTGAGCATGTGCGAACTGCTGAGCATGCTCAGATCTCATTCCAGCCCAGGAGCCGATGGGGGCGGACCTCTCCCTCTGTGCTTCAGAGCCAGGCCTGGGCCCAGGCCTGTGGGGCTCTGAAGAGTCTTCTGGAAGCCCCCCTGGTACTGGAACACTTACCAGGGGGCGAAGGCTGCAGGATGGGGCCGGAAAAGCCCGAAAATGCTGAGGATTGCCTGGAGGGGCCCACAGCTGGCCCTGAAGACTCCGGAGGACGCATCCATCTTGGGAAGTGGGAGGCTCAGCTGGAGGCCTCCTGAAGTCATCCAGGTGAGTCCTCCGTTGCCTCGGTGGGTTGTTGGAAAGGCTGGAGCCCCCAGGGGTTCTTCTGGGGCTCTCTGGAGGCCTGGGCCCTGGCTGGGGAGGGTCCGGACTGGACAACCCCCCTTGCTGGTCCCCTGAGGGTGTTGAGGGAGGCTGGCTGCCCCCGAGGTTGAGGCCTCAGTCAACATGGCCTCCAGGACTGCAACCAGGACTTGGATTGCAGCCCTGATGCCCGCTGCAGCAGGCGGCTGGGCAGACTTCGAGGCTTGTCTGTGGGAAGGGCCGAGCAGTTTGCATGCTGCTTTGCCTGGCTGCCATCCATTGCTGGGCCTCGTGGCCTAGCTGAGGCCTACCAAGCCTCGCTGGAGTAGGTGGCCTGGGGGCCGCCATGTTGCTTCTGGTTGGCCCTGGAAGCTGCAGGTCACGATTTGGTGGGAATTTTCCTGCCAAAAGCTCCGGGTCCCCGGGGTCCCCCAGGGTGGCCGGCGCCATGTTGGGGAGCCTCCTGGGCGCTGGGGAAGAATTTACCCGGTGTCCAGAGGCCGCCTGCGCTGGTGTCCCACGTGGCTGGGCTCCTGGTGTCCCTCGGGTTGCTAGGAGCGATCGTAGCAGCTCTCTGCATTCCTCACCAGTGAGCTGGTCTATGCTGGGGGTGGCCTGGTCCCTGGCCTCCTCCCCAGTGTCCTGGCAGGCCTGGGTGGACTGCTGGTCTTCCATGCCTTCCGCTGTGTCTTGCAGCTGCAAGGAAGCATGCGAAGGGGTTCCTTGCGTTCCACTGGGTCCTCTGGGGGCATAGAGATCATCTGTACCCTCCTCTGGATCGAAGCTCGCATCAGGGACTGGATGCAGGGCTGCCAACCTTGCTTGGAGACTCCTGGTCATGACCGGGGAAGTCCTGCCATCCATCTCTTGGGGGTTCTTGCTGGAACCTCCTGGCATCTTGCTTCTGCTGGCATGGAAGCGTTGCCTCAAACCATCCTCGGCTACCACTTTGTGAGGGATCTCACGAAGAATGATGGTTCGTTGAGGGCGCTTCCAAGAAAAGGTCAGCATGCAAGGATGCAATCAAATTAAGTCTTTATTTAGAAGTAAAAGTGGAGTAAAATAAGGTCCCAGGCATGGAGGCATCCATGCCTGGATTGAGCCCATGGGTCAGTCCCATAGGAGACTAGAACAAGAGTAGGCAAAAGGGAAAGGGTAAAAAGGGCACAAAAAAAGGGAAGAAGGGAAGAGCAGCCCCTGTGCATGGGTTCTTATAGGGGCCTCCTGGCCCCTCCCTTACAAGGTGTGTGAGGGGGCCGGAGGGCCATTAACTTTCCCCAATGGGGCTGCAGGGGCTGGAGCCCCTTGACCCACCAGTGGGATCAAAGGTGCCTCTTTGCCCCCATCTGGTGGCCTTTGAAGCAACTGCCATGGCTGGCACAAAACACCTAACAATGACAATGCAATTATAAATGCTAGCCTTTTTTTCCCCTTTCTTGTATGAAAAGTACTTTTTGGATATTTTTAAATGTTCTACAGTTTGGAATTTGATTCTCTGCAACTGTAGTCCAACCCATACCATATCTCCCACCACTCCAAAATACTATAAAATATTGAAGAGAAAATATGCCCAATTAAATTTAACTGCTTACAAATCTTGTTTTTGTAGCTAAAAGTAACATAGTGGGAATGTAATTTGAATCAGGAACACATCATTCAAAATTTATATATTTTTTCTCATGTTATACTTAGATTCCAAATCCCCTTCCCTGGAATCTATAATAGGAAATGATGTTCACATGTTGAATCAATAAATATTCAATTGATCAGATTCAAAATTAAGGCTAGGATGCTTATGTCCAAAAAGGTGATATTTATGGAGAAGCTAGAAATAAACTAAATGCCTCTCTTTTGACCAATTGCAGAGGTGTGTGACTTTGTAAAGTCTTAACAGAAAGAATTTCCCTTGGAGATATACAGCTTTTATGACATTGGATGTGTTCCCTTTCAACTCACCAAGCATAGTGAAACCAATAACTGAATAACATCTGGAAGGAACTTTATAGATCTTCTAGTCCAACCCTATATCATTTCAGACAAATGGTTTTCCAATCTCTTCTTAAAAACTTCCATTGTTGGAGCATTTACAACTTCTGGAGACAAGTTGTTCCACTAATTAATTGTTCTCACTGTCAGAAAATTTCTCTTAGTTCTAGGCTGCTTTTCTCCTTGATTAGTTTCCATCCGTTGCTTTTTATCCTTCCTTCTAGTGCTTTGGAAAATAGGCTGATCTCCTCTTCTTGGTAGCAGTCCCTTAGATATTGGAACACTGCTATCATCTCACCTCTAGTCCTTCTTTTCATTAAACTAGTCATATCCAATTTCTGCTACTGTTATTCATATCTTTTCGCCTCCAGTCTCCTAATCATCTTTGTTGCTCTTCTCTGCAAAACTCTTTTTAGAGTTTCAACATTTTTTAAATATCATGGCGACCAAAACTGGATGCAATATTCCAAGTGTGGCCTTACGAAGGTGGTACTACCACTTCACATGATCTTGATTCTATCCCACTAGGACTGCGTTGGGTTTTTTTGCGGGTTGCCGCAAACTGCTGACTCATATTTAAGTGATTGTCCCCTAGGATTCTAAGATCCCTCTAGCACAGGTGTCATGGCATCACTTGATGTATCGGGACTTCCCCCCTTTGCTAAACCAGGTGTGGGTCTGGCCAACGCATGATGCATCTGGCTCACAGGCCGGGAGTTTGACAGCTCTACTCTAGCAGTTACTACTATTGAGTCAGGTTTACATTACTGTAAAAATGGTAAACTAATCCAAGATCAGAAGAAATCCACTTTTCAATGTAGATCATTGTTTTACTTTTAAAATTATAATTAGACAGCGATACTCTTTCTTTAAGTCTTTTAATAAGGCTCAAATTTTAACTCCTTGATTGTTTCAGAAATAAATCTGAAATGTGTGTGTGTGTGTGTATCTTGTAAAAAATTAAGGGTATAGGAGTATAAATGCTGGTAGGAAGAGTAACTGCCACTACACTGTAGTTGTTCATTGATGAATAAACTAAGTTCTTTATGTTACATACTTTGTTTCCCTGAAAATAAGACCCTGTCTTATATTTTTTTGAACCCTGAAATAAGCACTTAGCCATATTGCCATGTGCTCAAAAGCCCAATTATTTTGGCTTTTGCCTTATTTTGGGGGAAACAGGATAGCTAAACTGTTGAGCTTCTCTCAGTACTTTAGAAGCTTCGCTTCTCTGTTTAAGAAACGTAGTCTGAGAGATTTTTTTTTTTAATTTGATTTATATGCCGCCCTTCTCCGGAGACTCAGGGCGGCTTACAATGCGTTAAGCAATAGCCTTCATTCGTTTGTATATTTTATACAAAGTCAGCTTATTGCCCCCACAAACTGGGTCCTCATTTCACCTACCTTAGAAAGGATGGAAGGCTGAGTCAACCTTGAGCCTTGGAGAGATGTGTGAATAAATCAAAGAATTACTTTTAAAACACTTCCACAGGTAAAAGCAATGGGCCTTAGCAGAGAAGACAAGCACTTGCTCCATTTAATCTGGAATTCTAAAATAAAAATATAGCAATAAAAACAGATCTTGCACTTAGGAAGCCTTGAGTTTTCCTTGTTGTTCCCAACCTGACTATTGACAATGGTGACGACAGTGGGGAAGTATGTTTTTCTATTCTAAGGAATTTTATAGATCAGAAAAACTATACAACCCTCAAGAACTCAGCAGTGTATCCAGCAGTGAAGTGTAACAGAGGCTGGAGCAGCATACAAATAAAGGCTTTGTGTTAAAGATGTGAAGCTTGCTTTCACTTGGAGGTCCTATTACTTTGGCTCTCAGAGTGGTGATCTGAAGTATCGTGGCTGCTCCTGTGGCAAGTATTGTATCGGCTCCAATTTGTAATGATTAATAGGCAGCAGAACCAGCCCTGAAAATTCATTCTTCACCAAAAGCCAAGAGATTCTCGAGTATTCTTTTCCACATTTTTACCGTTATTACTGTCAGCTTATTTGAAGCTTATAATACCCAAAGAAGAATGTGTACGTTTGTGGCATCTCATAAAGCAGAACATTTTTGCCACTAGGGGTTGCACTTTTAAAGAAAATATTTTGAGTGGCTTCCAAGTGCCACAGATAGTGTGACAGTGATATGATTAAAAAAGGATAAGGTAGAAATCAGCAGCCCATTTTGGGACTATTTGGGGGAACTGGAGAAGTCTTGAGTAAATGGAAGTTGTAAGAAAGAAACCCATCTTCCAAAAATAAAATAAATAAAAAAGAAACCTATTTTCCAAAGCACCAGAAGGCAAGACAAGAAACAATGGATGGAAACTAATCAAGGAGAGAAGCAACCTAGAACTAAGGAGAAATTTCCTAACAGGGAGAACAATTAATCAATGGAATGGCTTGCCTTCAGAAGCTGTATGTCCTCCATCACTGGAGGCTTTTAAGAAGAGACTGGATTACCACTTGTCTGGAATGGTATAGGTGTCAGTATTACAAATAATGCACCCATATAAAGCAGAAGTCCAAGGCAGGTAGATTCCTCAAAGAACAAATTATTGGATACATTATATTGGCACAACTGGTGAAAATCGACTCTGAAAGTTCCCACGATTTTCACCCAGTTAAAAGTTCCCCCTTTTCCCCAAGTCATCCATCACATTGTCCAATAGAGGTGCTGGCTGGTTGCTTGGTTACTCTACTCCCCCTCTTTCCAGCCACCTATTGAAACGTCCTTGGTTCCCACAGGAAAACCTCAGTTTTGGCTACAAAACCCCAGCTATCTATTTTCTTTTTCCACTCCATTCCAGTGGCAACCCTGAAGCCATAAAGATGGCATCAGCTAAATTCATTTCAGGATTGACAATAGGGTCTCTTCTTCGAGTGGGGGTTCGACGAGAAGGCCTCCAAGGTCCCTTCCATCCCTGTTATACTGTTAAATTCTAAAAAGAGATAAAGACTATAAATCAAAAGGAGTTCACAGACTTTAAGAATAAGAATAACACAGAGAGAAATAACCTTTGAGTCTCCAAAGACTTCCAGAATACAGGAGCAAGAAGTAAGCCTTGAGTTTTCAGATCTTCCCACCAAATCTACAAGGAAGATCAACCCCCCTCCCCCCCCAAAGATACACTGGGAATAAGAGGGAAATATTTGCCTCTTGTGATGTATACCAAAGACAGTATCGGTTTTGGTGTGCCAGATAGCTTCACTATTTGAGTAGATTTTACATAGTTGAAGATTAAACTGGAAACCAAGCTCCTTTATATTAATACTAATAATTAGTTAACAGAGGAATGTCTATGGAGATTCTCAGTCATCCAGGTCATGGTTGTCCCAAAGGTGCTTTTTTCAAGAGGCAACTGGACTTTCTGGTTTTTCTTTGAAGACGTTTCGTTTCTCATCCAAGAAGCTTCTTCAGTTTTGACTGGATGGTGGAGAAGGGAAGGATATATATTCCTTGCAGATAGTTGGTCATTTGCATCCTTTTAGCAGTTCATTAAGGTCACCTGGAGATTTATTGGTGTCATCAGGGTCACCTGAGTGGTGCAAATGGGTGTGGCGTCTTCTTGGAACCATTGAAAGGACTGTGTTGTAGATTGGAGTTAGGGTTGTATCCCTTCCCCTCTGTTGAGAGAGGGCTGTTCAATTTTGACATAGATGGCGTCTTTAACCCCTCTTTCAAACCATTGATCCTCTCTGTCCAAAATATGGACTTTGTTGTCTTCAAAAGAGTGGCCTTTGTCTTTTAAATGCAGATGGCCTGCTCAGTGTAATCCTAATGTGTTTGTTCTCCTATGTTAACAGAGGAACATATTCTATGTGAGGTTTGAAATAATCTGAATTTAAAAAATGGACCATTTTAAGGAAATAGACATCTTACTGCCAGAGAAATATATTTTAAAATATAGGTATATTTTCAGGGGAATATGTTGTTGGGTGCACCTTAGTTTAAATGAGACTGCATCAAAATTAAAGGAAATGATGTATGCAGCATAATTTTATTTGCAGCTGTGGTAGGCTAACAATGTACAACGGTTCATTTAGTGACCATTCGAAGTTACAATGGCACTGAAAAACGCAACTTAAGACTATTTTTCAGATTTACAACCGTTGCAGCATCCCCATGGTCACATGATCAAAATTCAAGCACTTGGCAACTGGCTCATACTTAGATGGTTGCAATGTCCCCAGGTCATGTGATCACCTTGTGCACCCTTCTGACAAACAAAGTCGACGGGAAAACCAGATTCACTTAACAATTGTGTTATTCACTCAACAATTACAGTGATTCACTTAACAAATAAGATAAGAAAGGTCATAAAATGGGGCAATATGTACTTAACAACACCAGTTTTGGGCTCAATTGTGGCTGTAAATTGAGGACTACCTGTATACACTATTTCAGGGGTGTCAAACCTGATTGCATCGTGGGCTATATTGTGAGGTATCGGGATTGTTTTTGCCCTTGCGGAGCGGGGGTGGGTGTGGCCTGAATGGCCCATATCTGGCTGTGGGCCATGTGTTTGACACCCCTGCATTATTTTCTGGTTTCTCCATAGTCATCTATTGTGTTTATTGTTTTGTTCCCCTTTTTCTTGGAATGAATTCTTCTTGATCGCAGACTCCAGTCCAGGGCTGAAGAAGCTTCTTAGATGAGAAGCGAAACATCTTCAAAGAATAACAAGACAGTCCAGTAGCCTCTTGAAAAAGCACCTGTGGGACATCCATGCTCTAGATGACTGAAAATCTCCATAGACACAGACTCCAACACATTTCTGAAGCTCAGAGGTGGGTTTCAGCAGGTTCTGACCAGTTCTGGAGAACCGGTAGCAGAAATTTTGAGTAGTTCGGAGAACTGGTAGTAAAAATTCTGACTGGCCCTGCCCCCATCTATTCTCTGCCTCCCAAGTCCCAGCTGATTGGGAAAAAATGAGGATTTTGTAATAACCTTCCCCTGGATTGGGGAGGCAATGGAGATTTTTCAGTATCCTTCCCCTGCCACATCCACCAAGCCAAGCCATGCCCATCAAGTCACACCCACATAACCGGTAGTAAAAATGTTTGAAACCGACCATTGAATGCAGCTCATGAACACATCTTTCAAGCTCTCGTTTCACATCTTCATAGACTATTGATTGTAATACTGCTTTTGTCTTTCAGCATAAATCCTCAGCCAGTTGGATGTACTTCCAACTATGGTTACTTTTATTTTTAAATGGGCAGATGCATCTCCTAACCTATAGTATTGGCTACTTTGTAAAACTCACCTTTGGAGAACATGGATGTGCAGAGAGTGAAAAGCAGCCAGTTGAAATCTGGATACAGAGCAGAGATAAGAAGTGCCATAACAGCCAATCACAAGAAAGCAATCTGTCAAGGTCAGATGAGAGGATAGCAATCAGAGTTAAGAGAGTTAATGGTTAACTGCCATGCAGTAGATCACATAACAGTCAACAAAAAGCTGAGATGACATGGAAGGGAATGTGTGGCAGATGCTGTTGGCAAAGGATAAAAGAACAAGCTATACAGGCCCCTGGCAGAACACCTCCAATTGTGTACGCAACTATTATCTGTGGCAAGCTTCTTCCTTCCCAATACCCATGCATTACCTGATTGGTTTTGTAATGAGCAAATGAGCATGAGTGTGTGCATGCATGTGTAATGCTTAACCAACTGTAATTAATACACTTTTGTATTAATTTTAGCAGAGTTTCTCTGCATTCATTCCGAGCAGTTCATTACCGCATAACATCCTGAGCCTTTACAATTTCCTTTGAATGAAAATTGCACTAAGACTATATGCTGCGAAGCCTCAGCTGCCTCTTTTCTAGCTCCATCTGGGCTAGGTAGATTGTGAGGGATGTGATCTGCATGCAGAGTTCAGCAGGGAGTATGAAAGAGGAAAAGGATGAATGAAATATAAATTGAAGAATTGTGACAAGAATAGCCCTAGAGGATTAGGCCAAAGGCGGTCTACTCTAGCATGTTATTTGTCAAAGTGGCTAACCAGATGTCTCTGGGAAGCTCTGGAAAGCCAGAAATGAAGACCTGTCCGTTTTTCACCATTGTTCCTTGGAAATGATATTTAAAGATATTCTTGCCCAGCCCCCATCCTGAATAGAATATTGAAATATTTAGCATTGTCTTAATTTTGGAATGCCAAACCTTCATCAGACATTGAAAAGATATTCTCATCCAAACATTGTTTGCCTTGACACAGTTAAAGCCTGGCAACCATAATTTGAGGTGCTGACACATTTCACATATCTTTACAAGACACGTACTTCTAGATATTATGTTTGATTGAACAGGATAGGAGCCAGCTCACACATTTACTTTTCTCTAAACTATATCTTTTGGCTCAAATCAAATCTTTGTGTAGTTGGATGCCCACTGAGAAAGGTGATTAGACTTCAACTACCATGTTTTCCCGAAAATAAGACCTTGTCTTATATTTTTTTGAACCCTGAAATAAGTGCTTGGCCTTATTGCCATGCACTCAAAAGCTCGATTGGGCTTATTATCAGGGGATGTCTTATTTTGGGGGAAACAGGGTAGGTCAAACCAAGTTGTGAGCCATTATGCTTTACAAATTTAAAGTTGGAGTGCCAGTTAACTGTATTAAAAAGGTACCATTTATAACCCCCCCCCCCCAAACAGAACTAACAAAACTAGAATGCATGGTGGAACAACTTGACTCGAGAAGTTGTGAATGCTCCAACACTGGAAGTTTTTAGGAAGAGATTGGACAACCATTTGTCTGAAATGGTATATGTTTCCTGCCTCAGTAGGGGGTTGAACTAGAAGACCTCCAAGGTCCCTCCCAACTCTGTTATTCTATTCTATTTGTCCTGGCTGTGAGAATTGGGAAGGAAGCATTGAACAATTGATGCTTTCGAATTGTGATGTTAGAGAAGACTCTTGAGAGTCCCCTGGACTTCAAAGAGATAAAATTAGTCAATTCTAAAGGAAAATCCATTCAGACTGTTCTTTGGAAGGACAGATAAGGTAAAGGTAAAGGTTCCCCTCGCACATATGTGCCAGTCGTCCTCATTTCAAAGCCAAAGAGCCAGTGCTGTCCAAAGACAAGCCATGGTCATGTGGCCGACATGACTAAACACCAGAGGTGCACGGGACGCTGTTACCTTTCCACCAAAGGTGGTCCCTATTTTTCTACTTGCATTTTTACGTGCTTTCGAACTGCTAGGTTGGCAGAAGCTGGGACAAGTAATGGGAGCTCACCCCGTTATGCGGCACTAGGGATTTGAACCGCTGAACTGCTGACCTTTCAATTGACAAGCTCAGTGTCTTAGTCACTGCAATACTGACACAGATACTGAAGCTCAAATACTTTGGCTATCTAATGAGAAGAGAGGACTCATTGGAAAAGACCCTGAAAAATTGAAGGCAAAAGAAGACGGGGATGGCCAAGTATGAGATGGATAGTGTCATTGATGCAATGGGCATTGGTTTAGGCAGACTCTGGCAGGACAGGGGATCCTGCTATGGTCCAGGGAGTTGCAAAGTTTCAGACATAATTTAACAACTGAACAATATTTGTCCCACATATTAAATTTCTAAATAAGAACTTGCAAGTACATTCTATATGAGCAAACCCATCCTAAGCATTTCCTTTCCTCTATAGTGAATTCTATTCATTCTGACTGAGTTGACTTTGATGTGAGCATGTTTACAGTTGGAGTCTAACATTAATTGCCCATTTAGATCCAACTATGTCCAGGTGCTGCCAGAAAGATGTGTGTCTTCTGTTTCCATGAATAATAACATAGCTAATTCCTTTTGCTTTGCAGAAACAAGTGATTACCAAGTGAACTAATTATCTATTGAGATGCCCACTTCTCTCTGCCATTTGGTGACAGACCATTGTCACCTGTAGTGTTATATTCTGATCTTCAGAAATTATAATTGTGCAAATTATAATTTGCAAGATCTGCAAAATGGCCCCTTTCCCCTTCATCTGGCAGTCTGGGTGACACATTGTAGCAAGCAGAGGTGGAGGAGAAGTTCAATTTAAACGAAAAGAGGCAACACAGCCTATTGCCCTTACCCTAATTATATTATAATTCTGCCTAGGAAAGTAATTTTATACTCTTAAGATTATGTTTTTAACACCTGGTTTCCCTAGATTCATATGTTTATAATTTCTTTGGTTTATCATTAGATTGGGTATGACAGTCACCCAATATTTATTGGAAGGTCTCAAGTGGAAGGATGATTGCACTGAACATGATGGAATTTCAAAGCTATATTCTGCCATGGACCAATATGATTAAGAAATGTCTCTATATTAGCTTTCTAAATCAGGAATATAGCAATAGCAATAGCACTTAGACTTATATACCGCTTCATAGTGCTTTTACAACCTTCTCTAAGCAGTTTACAGAGGCAGCATATTGCCCCCAACAATCTGGGTCCTCATTTTACCCACCTTGGAAGGATGGAAGGCTGAGTCAACCTTGAGCCGGTGAGATTTGAACTGCTGAACTGCAGCTATCAGTCAGCTGAAATAGCCTGCAGTACTTCATTCTAATCACTGTGCCACCTCGGCTCTTGAACACATAAACACTTAAATGAACACTTAAATGGAGATGGAGAAGACCCCCCCCCTTTAATATTGTCCCCCTACCCTAAATCTAGAAGAATTGATAGTTTTTTTCCTCCCCTCCTTCCAAAAGATTCCATTCAACAATAAGTCAGATATTCAAATCTTATTTGGAACCCATAAATTAATCCTGCATTCTTAGTATCTTTTCCACGATTTAAATCGTTAAATTGTCTTTGATGTAGGATCTAGAGTCTTCCCCCACCCCCCCAGGCTTCATGGCCAAAGTGAAAGACATAAAGAATGGGTGAGTAATTCATCCAGAAAATAAGGAAACATTTACCTATTGTCTATGTCCATTGCAGCAATTTAGCGAAGTCAGTGTGAGGGTTTCTTTATGACTAAGAAAGAGAAACAACTTGATCTTCCCCATTGTGTTTGAAAAGCTGTATTTAGTACTGTCTTACAATGCCAACCCTCCATGCGGGGAACAATAAAAAAAAACCCCACGGAAGAGAGGTGAGGATATTGATTTGGTGTGCGAAATGCGTATTTGATAGCTTTGTTGGACAGCACAAAGAGAAAGGAAGAAGGAGTTGTATGCATCAATCGAGAACAGGTTCATGAGTGGAGTCCGTAGCAGAGATATCAAGCCTTCATATATTTATGTTCCCCCTGTGGCAGTCAGTCTTCTTCCTTTTTTAAAAAAAGAAGGCTAGGTTGATGGTTATCTTTTCTCAGAAATGCTATTTTGTACAGCCTAAAGCAATAGCCCTCAATGTCTCTTTGTTTACTCTGGGTATGTCTTTCCAACTATTATTCACTTTTGTATTTAATCCACATTCTATCTCTTTGCCATGCATGTATAACTTGCAATTTTCCATTTTCTCAGTGAAATACATGGATCTTCAAAAATATCCATATCTACGCTCTGCACTGCAACATAAAAATTGATATGATGTAATACAGAGCATAGTATGGAAATTATTGACATCAGGATATGTGGAAGTAAAAATTGTCATTCACTTCAACACATTACCGTTTGCCCAAAAATAAGACATCTACGATAATAAGCCCAATCGGGCTTTTGAGCGCAAGCGCTAAAATAAGCCTCCCCCTGAAAATAAGCCCTCCCCGAAAATATTTAAACACAGAGCTGGAAATCAGGTAAGAAGGCATCTTGCTCCATGCGCCCCAAAATAATAAGACCTCCCCGAAAATAAGGCCAAGAGCTTATTTCAGGGTTCAAAAAGATATAAGACTAATAATATATACACTAATAATATCACTATCATTCCATAGGCTTTAATCAACATCCTTGGCTTAATCTTTGCCCACTGTTGAACCATTACATTTATTTTTATGAAAAATTTATTTCCATCATGAAACTCTTTTATTATATTTGACAACCGTTAGTTTTATATATATGGAAACTGTATGTTTCTTTGTATATTTATTTTTAGGTTGCTGGTGGATCAGAGATGGTTGGGGTTGATGTGTGACCAGGCTCGGGGGAAATGTGCTAGGTGTTTTTACCTTCTAACATGTACAGTATATTAAGACTGTTTAATCATTTGTTGTTTCTAAATTAATAATTAGGTTTCTTCATTTCTATTCTCTCTACAGAAGGCTTTTTGTTTAGACATCTTCATCTACTTCCAAAGGATTTTTTTAAAATTTCAGGATCCAATCTGGGTCGGTCACCGGGACCAGAGGTTTTGTCTTCCAAGCTTTCAGACTCAAGCTGGAGCCTGTCTTCAGGGAAATCCCAAAAGTGCTTTTTCAAGAGGCAACTGGACTTTCTGGTTTTTCTTTGAAGATGTTTCACTTCTTACCCAAGAAGCATCTCACAGCTGAAGAAGCTTTTTGGATGAGAAGTGAAACATCTTCAAAGAAAAACTAGAAAGTCCAGTTGCCTCTTGAAAAAGCACCTTTAGGTCAACCATTACCTGGATGACTGAGAATCTCCATAGACATGTTCGGGAACTTCTCTCTAGCAACAGAAGGCTAGAAAGGAGGCTAGAGAGAAGTTCCCTGAAGATGGACTCCAGCATGAGTCCAAAAGAGCCCTGGTGGTGCAGCAGACTAAAGCACTATTATTAACATCAGCTGCCTGCAATTACTGCAAGTTCAAATCTCACCAGGCTCAAGGTTGACTCAGCCTTCCATCCTTTCTAAGATAGGTAAAATGAGGGCCCGGATTGTGGGGGCAATAAACTGACTTTGTATAAATATACAAAAGTATGAAGGCTATTGCTTAACGCATTGTAAGCTGCCCTGAGTCTCCAGAGAAAGGCGGCATATAAATCAAATTTTTAAAAAAAAGCTTGGAAGACAAAACATCTGGTCCCACAACATTATCCAGGGACACATATATTCATCTTTTTTAAAATTCCATCAAGATTATTTACATTTTGTTTGCCTCTTTTCATAATTATAATTCCTTGCTCTCTCTGATTATATTCTTTGCAATTATTTTTTCCCTCTTCAATATACATTATCTTTTCCTTATTCTAACTTTTGCAGCAATTGTTTTCTTATATGCATTTTTCCCCCTCATAGCTTTTTTCACATCGTAATTCCACAGTTTTTATACTTCCCAGGAGTGTAACTCCACACAGATCTGTGGATCTTGCTTTTTTCACTCTGTCCCCACATCCTCCTTCTCTGCATCCAGATTCTGTTCATTCTATTGTTGTTAATAATTCTTTCTCTTCTTGCAGTCTTTGTACTTTTATTCACGTTTCTTTGTTTTTTTTCTGCCCCTTTCCCCTCATGATTCAGTTTTGAACAAAGCAAATAATGTTCTTCCTCATATTCAGAAACTCTCATATCCTGCTTTAAATGTTGCAGTCATTCATCATAAGCAATCAAGCCATAAATGTTTTTAAGTTGTTTCTTTTGCTATATATATATATCTTATATAGCAAATAATACATATAAACAGGCCTCAACAACTCATTTGGAATTTTAAAAGCATGTTATGGACACTCTCATGATATGAGTTCCATTTTATGGATGGTAGTTTGCAAAACTCTTGTTTATCACCCCGCCCCAGTTTACTTGTCAGTTACTCCCTCTAACTTTCAGAGTGCCTTCTACATCTTCACTTTAACGCTACCTTATTTCTAGATAGATTCAAACACTTCCAAACAAAATATTGGACAGCCAAAGCATGTTAGGACACTGACTCTTTTTATTTTGAATATATATATCCGGGTTGTATGTGAAGCCTAGACATATATTTAGAAATAAACTGATATACTGGTTATCACAGATTCTTTTAAAAATTAATGTAATCAAACAAATCAGGAGGACTGTGGAACTTGGCAGATGCCAAGGAAAGTACTAGCATCACATTCATCTCAGAAACATCAAGGCACTTCTAGATTGAAAGGATTAGCTGGTGACATCACCATTGCCTCAGGGAATGCCCAGTTGGGGATTCCTTTCATTTCTCCGGCAGGAACTGGAGTGAAGGATAGGAGCTCATCCTAATCCAAGGCAGCACTTGGGTCTTGAACACAGGCTTGCTGCTTGTCAAGCTAGTCTCCTAACCACATAAGCCTCTGTGCTCCTGAAGGAAAATGTTTATGTACTAAATTCAAGACTGGGTTTGGAAGAAAAAAAAACCCCACTTCACTTTGTGGTTTATTTTGGTCTTTCTAGCAAGTTTACTACAATTTAATTTTGCATTTTGGAGATTTGGTTCTGATTACCCAATTAGCTAATGACAGTTATATAGAGTACAAATACACATTGATATAGCCTAAATATATATACACTGGATAACAGCAAGCATAGAGAATAAATATAATATTGACTACTACTTGTTATTTGCATTGAGGATAAGGCACAAAATTACTATGCTCTCAGCTGTATAATTTGACAGGAAGCTAAACCAGACAGAATTTGACCAGCACCCCAAACTTCAACTTATTGAATGGTCTTATTTTACTCTTTGTAAAAAAATCAACAGAATTGATCGCAAACAAAAGGAAGAGAAGGACACAGACACTTTGGGTGCAGGACATGTACCAAATGTTAAAAACATGATGTTGCTTCAGTGCTCCAGGTGACTAAGCAAGAACATTCAATATTACTTGATGACATGCTGGATCTCCCCTGCAAGGCAGAAAATGAAAAACCCCATCCAGTAACCTGCCTCTTAGGAAATACTATGATTATTATACAACGATATACCCAACTGAACAATTTTACCAATGGATTTAGCTTCAGTAAAAAGAAGTGCTGCAGGGAGAGAACCAAGAAGAGGCTCAGTGTTGCAATCTCTTTTCTAAACTAAGAAAGGCCAGGCTGAAGGAATCGTGTTGCAATTAAAAAAAATTCTAAATGAGATGCTTTCAAGTTGGGAAAAATAAGTAGTTTGCCTAATTAAACATTATCCTGAAAAGTCCTCTGTCTAAGTTAAATTTAAGAGTTTTTTCTTCATCTTTCTATAAACCTTTTATCCAAATCTCAGACCAATGCACCACCTTCTTTATCAAGCTTTATTAGACTACACCATTTTAACAGCAGTATCTTAAAGATATATTACTTTGGACATCTTTATCCAGTTTTGGTAATCATAGCTAATCTGGTGAATTAGTCTTGTAATGATTTTCAGTCCTGATCGCATATAGGGATCAAATCAGGGGGTTGGAGAAAATACTCTGGTGATCTGAGAATGGAACCTGGAAGCTATCTGGACTATATGTTATCAGAAAAATATATGCTATAAGTTAAATTATAGGTCATGTTTGACAGTGTTTCTGTAAGCATTATAAAATCTTGGGAGGTTTGTTCACATCAGTGGAAGCACTGAGGAAAAGCATAAGCCTCATTCTGAATTAATTGCCACCTCCAGCTCTTCTCTAGAGAAGAGTTGACAAGATGACCCAATAGGGTGTGACAGTAGAATCAAGATATAATGATCAGTTGCTGTCAGATGAATAATTCTCCCCATTATCTTAAAATGTGTAGAATGGCCTTAATGAAGAAGTTCCAGTCTAATCTTAAAACAAAAAGAAAAGTCTATATATCAGCCTTGTCACATGTGCAGCAACTTTGAGCTGAATTAATTGCTTTCTTTCTCTTCTGCAGTCTGTTTCTTCTGAACTGCTTGTTGAAAATTAAACAGGACCTTCGTGTGGTTTCTGCTGAAAAAACAAAAAGCAAGCTGGGAATGTGCTGTGTTTGTATGTTAATGCAATTTCTTATCCCTCTCCCCCATCGATTTAAGTTAATTCAATGCATTTAACTAATAATATTACTATCAATTATTCATTCTCTTTAACATTTAAAAACAACAACTCTGCAGTAACAGTTGGAGAGCTTGGGATAGAGTGTCCAAAAATTGGGAATAACTCCTTGGTATTGCCTAATTTGTCTCATCAGATTTCATCCTTTCCAAGGACTGCCTATAATTGGTGGCAGTGCCTGGTGAACTTGGTTGATCTTGGCAAACGCCAAGCAAGACTGATCAGGTGATTAACAAGTGGTACACATTCATTTCCAATAGATCGTTGGAAAATACTCAGATGTTGTGAAGTTGAAAAAAACATTCTAGAAAAAAAGCAATAGCAAACTATATCATATTGCCAAGAAAACATCATGATTTGTTCATGTAATCATCAGAAGTCAAGGTCAGCTATGTCTTTACATTGAAGTTATAAGGCAAAAGAATTTAACTTTAACTATTGTAGACACAGTGAGTGTTATGTAAATAGGTTTGTTTGGCGGGAAGTTCGAATTAACTGACCCTCAGCTGATTGGCTGACCACCACAGCTGCAAGGTATATAAAGGGAGCTGGCTCCCCAGGTCAGTTGCTGGAGTCTCACCCTATAATAAAGAGCTGTTGTCACTTACTACTCTGGCTTGCTGCGTCCTCATTCACCCAACTTAACATTGGCGACGAAGGTGGGATTTTGAGGCCAGAAGCAGAGGAGAGCTGAAGCCACACGCAAAAAAGAGCTGAAGCCACACTCAAAGGAGCTGAAGCCACGTTCAGAGAAGGGGACCCGAGACCGCATCTGAATCCAGCCAGGCGAGCGAGCGAGCGGAACACAGGAGAATCCCGAAACGATGTCTGCCTACACCCCGCCAGCGCCTTTCGACCCCAAGGAAGAGAAGTGGGGATCCTACATGTCCCGGTTCGAGTGCTTCATGGTGGCAAACGACATGCAAGGGCTACCGGACGTTCGGAAGAAAGCCCTGTTCCTGAGTCACTGCGGGCCAAGGGTCTTCAACACAGCCGAGGCATTGTCGGAGCCGAATTCGGTCCACAACATCTCCTGGTCGACGCTGCAGACCCTGCTGAAAGACCACTATGCGCCAACGCCATCGAAGTATGTCCAGCACTACGACTTCAGGCAACGGCTACAGCAGGAGGGCGAATCGATCAGCGAGTACGTCGCCGCCCTGCGTAAGGCCGCAACCCAATGTGAGTACCGAGACCTGGATGAGATGCTCCTAGAGCAACTAATTTGCGGAGTTAGAGATAGCCGGCTCCAGAGAAGACTGCTTGCGAGGTCAAACCTGACCCTACACATCGCGCTAGACGAGGCCAGGATGCAAGAGTCATCAGTAAAGGCCGCAGAGAAACTAAAGAGCTCCCGCCTCACCAGAACAACGCAGAAGACGGCGCCTGTGCACCGAGAGGCCGTAAGCACCGCCAGCGAGGGGGAGTCTGAAGAAGAGGTCTACCGCACCGAGCAGCCCCGCACAGCCCGCAGAGAGCCCAGAGACGGATGCGCCAGCTGCGGAGGGTCCCACTCACGACAAAACTGTAAGTTCAGGGACGCCGTTTGCCGTTCCTGTGAGAAGAGGGGCCATGTCGCTAGAGTCTGTAGGTCGAAAACACACCAGAGCTACAGACCACGTGGCCAAACGGCCCAATCCGAGACGGCGCCACACCGAAGGCCCAACAGGGATGGCGGAAACCGGAAGGGCGCGAAATTTGAAGACGCTGGGGCCTACACCATTCGCATCGCACGGACCTGCACCTCGCCCGGAGAAAAGACCTACACCACGGTCGAGATCGAGGGACGGGAGTGCCAGATGGAGATCGACACGGGATCGCCGATATCCATCATGTCTTGGGAAACCCTAAAGAGAGTCATCCCCAGCGCACACAAGCGACAGCTCCAGCCACAGCTTCGCAGACTGAAGGATTACCAAGGGAACCGCATACCCGTCGAAGGCAGAGGCGAGTTCCAAGTCCAGTACGGGGAGTTTACCGAGAAACTGCCCCTCACCATCGTCAGAGACAACCTTCCCAGCCTCCTGGGCATGGACTGGTTTAGAGCCCTAGGCATGGGATTCACCGGAGTAAGGAACGTTCGAAGCACCCTGAAGGAAGACCTGATGCAGGAGTTCCAGGACGTGTTCGATGAGAGGCTTGGCAAGTATGTGGGGACCCCGATTTCATTTAATCTACACCCCAACATCGCACCCATCCGCTTAAAGCCCAGACGTGTACCATTTGCCCTGAAGCCCAAAATAGACATTGAGCTGGATAAATTGATCAAACAAGGGATGCTCGTTCCAGTCGACCACGCCAAATGGGAGACCCCAATTGTGACACCGGTCAAGCCGGACGGATCAGTGCGCATATGCGCTGATTATAAATGCACAATCAATAAGGCCCTGCAGCAGAGCGCCTATCCAGTGCCAGTCGTTCACCACTTGTTGCATTCCCTGGGCCCCGGCAAGATATTCGCAAAACTCGATCTGGCGCAGGCGTACCAGCAGCTGCCAGTAGATGGCGCTACCGCAGAGGCACAGACTATCGTAACCCACAGAGGGGCCTTCAAGTGCACCCGTTTGCAATTCGGAGTAAGCGTGGCCCCCGGACTGTTCCAAAGTACCATGGAGCGGCTTCTACAAGGGATCCCCGGGGTGGTGCCCTATTTTGAAGACGTGCTCATCACCGCGGACAATGAGCAGCAGCTAAGAGAAAGGCTGAGGGAGGTCCTAAGGAAATTCAGGGATGCGGGACTCAGAGTAAAACGCAATAAATGCATGATCGCAGTCCCCTCGGTCGAATTCCTGGGATACAGGGTAGATGGCACCGGCATACACCCCACAGAGAGCAAGATCAGGGCAATCAGAGAAGCACCCACCCCCAGGGACAAGGCAGAGTTACAGGCCTTCCTGGGACTATTAAATTTTTATGCCATCTTCCTCAAAGACAAGGCAACAGTGGCAGAACCCCTACATAGACTGTTAACCAAGAAAGCCATTTGGAAATGGGGGAAGGCTGAAGACAGGGCATTTGCCGGCATTAAAAAACTACTATCAGCTGAAAGCTTCTTAATTCAATACAACACAATGCTCCCCCTTGTCCTAGCATGTGACGCGTCCCCGTTCGGGGTGGGAGCCGTCCTGAGCCATAGACTCCCGAATGGCCTGGAAGCGCCCATCGCATATTACTCCCGAACTCTATCAAGTGCCGAGCGAAATTACAGCCAGCTCGATAAGGAGGCCCTCGCCGCCGTTTCGGGAGTAAAGAAATTCCACGAGTACTTGTTCGGGAGGGATTTTGAGCTAATCACAGACCATCGACCACTCCTGGGTCTCCTCGCGGGAGATCGACCAACCCCGGCAGCACTGTCGCCCAGGATAACACGCTGGGCCATCTTCCTCGCAGCATACTCCTATCGCCTGGTACATCGACCAGGGGCGAACATGGGCAACGCAGATGCACTCAGCCGATGCCCACTACCCGACAGCCTAGAAGACCCCACACCCGGCATCCCCATCCTGCTGATAGACGTTTTGGACTCTGGGCCCATAACATCAGCCGAGGTTGCAAGAGCCTCAACCAAGGACCACGTGATCCGGACAGTCGCAAGTTGGGTCATGAGGGGATGGCCGGAAAAGATTGGGAGCGGGGAATTTAAACCGTTTGCGGGAAAACGAGACGAATTGACAATGCAAGGGGGTTGTTTACTATGGGGCGATCGGGTTGTTATTCCCTCACGCTTAAGGGAAAAGGTTTTAACGTTGTTGCATGAGGGGCACCCGGGGATTGTGAGAATGAAGGGGCTAGCCAGGAGCTACGTCTGGTGGCCCAGCATGGATGCGGACATTACAGAGTGGGTGGGGAGATGTCAGCCCTGCCAAGAGTCCAGATCAGACCCGCCAACGGCACCCGTGAGGGAGTGGGAAAGGCCCCAGGGACCCTGGTCCAGAATATATATTGACTTTGCAGGCCCATTCCATGGACAGACCTTCATGGTCGTCGTAGACGCATTCTCCAAATGGCTGGAGATCAAGCTAATGAAGGCCACTACCACCGACGCAACCATCAGAGAGCTAAGACAATTATTCGCCACACATGGGTTACCGGACATCCTAGTGTCAGATAACGGGCCACAGTTCACCGCAACACAGTTCGAGGGGTACTTAGCGGGACTTGGGATCAGACATGTCCTTTCTGCCCCCTTTCACCCGGCTAGTAACGGACAGGCGGAGAGATTTGTGAGGTAAGCAAAGGAGGCCCTCTCACGCTTAAGCCCCGGAGACTGGCAGGAAAGGGTAGACAAATTCTTAATAGCCCAGCACTCCACACCCTGTACAGCCACAGGCCGAAGTCCGGCCGAACTACTAATGGGGCGGAAACTCCGGGGAGTTCTAGACAGACTAAACCCCAATTACTCCCCAGAGGTCTTCAAGGGGGGGGAAAGGAAACTTAGGGAGTTCACCATAGGAACACCGGTACACGCTAGAAACTATGGACAGGGCCCACTCTGGGAGGCCGGAACAATCACAGAAATCACAGGCCCCAAGTCATACAGGGTAGACATGGGGGACGGGAGAGTTTGGCGCAGGCACATTGACCAATTAAGAAAAAGAGTAACCACAGACACCGAAGACACACCAGACGACCCCATCTCCGACCACGACTACCAACCAGAAGCACAAACCACTAGCCCGAGTAGAGCGGAGGACTTAGCTGAAGACTCTGGTGTCCAGCGCTGCCCCGTCGAGGTAGTCCCAACAGCAGGAGAAGTCGCCACCCACGAGGAGGTCCTGGAGGCCTCATTGGCAGAGCAGGGAGAAGCAGAAAGTCCCTCCGACCTGCTCGACGCCGCCCCTCCGACTGAACTGCGCAGGTCAGCTAGGACTTGCACACGCCTTAGTCACCTGAGAGACTTTGTATGCAAATAACACCCCAAGTGACTTCTGGGAGGGGAGGAGTGTTATGTAAATAGGTTTGTTTGGCGGGAAGTTCGAATTAACTGACCCTCAGCTGATTGGCTGACCACCACAGCTGCAAGGTATATAAAGGGAGCTGGCTCCCCAGGTCAGTTGCTGGAGTCTCACCCTATAATAAAGAGCTGTTGTCACTTACTACTCTGGCTTGCTGCGTCCTCATTCACCCAACTTAACAGTGAGATAACGGCATTTTAACACAAGGAAAACAGAAGTTGAATCGTAGGGAGTAGGTTAAGCCTTTAAAAAAGTCAAATGAAGGGAACTGCTATGTCTGGTCTATTTTACCAAGGAATAATCTGAAAGCCCTTTAATAAGAAATAAACAATTAAATTGACGCTTGAACTAGATCTCATGGCAAATTCAGAGTATAAATTGGGTGCCTGTGATTCTTTAGTGTTGCTATTCTACATCTCTCATTGCACCGTTTTCATGATGGCATCTTCCAATATCTGTCATCAGCAGCCCTCACTTATTTGAGACTATAAATTATTGTTGAGGAACATCTGGAGATTCACAGATTTTCCATCTCTGCCTTACAGACCAGATCAGCTAGGAATCTAGTTTCTAACTTTGTTTCACTGAATCAGAAGAGTAGAAGACACATGACATATATACCTTCTTATATCAAGTTTAGTATAATCTGCTAAAAGGGTGCAATGGCGCAGTGATTAAGATACAGGGGACTGTTGGCTGGAAAGTTAACAGCCCAGATTCAAGACTCAAGTGACACACAATGGTTACCTGTGCCAGATCCTGTCCACCCAGCAGTTCTAAAGCATGCAAATATGAGTAGATAAATAGGTATCACTTTGGTGGGAAGATATCAGCATTCCATGCATCTCAGCATATAGTCATGCTGGCCACATGACCGCAGAAATGTCTTCAGACAACGCTAAGCTAAGCTAAGAAACAGAGATGAGCTCTGCCCCCTACAGTCAGACATGACTGGACAAGGGAAACTGTTATTTTTATAATCTTCTGACTTCACTACATAATGAAGCTATCTGTGCAATGTACTAATATTCACTTCTTATAAACATCGTGTTTTTCTCCCTTTCCTCCCTTCCTCTATTTTTAGAAGTAGTGAGGCTTTGCTAAGAACCCTAACCAATGAACAGAACCAGGGGAATGAAATTTAAAACCCATTTACTTCCTAAAGGTTTTTCCCCCCACTAACCTTGACAATTAATTAGCGCTAAAATAGTGTTGTGTGTATTTCACTGAAACCAACAGGAGGGAAAAATAAGTAAATGGATGTTAGGATTGCTGCTGAAGTTCATTGATAGAGACCTGTAATCTCTGTAGCACATGAAATTACTTAAATAGCATGAAATAATTAAGCACGGGGGAAAACATGAGTACCATTCCCCATTATTCACCATCTAAATACTTTAAAATGAGACAAATCAATAGCAGGTACTGACAAGATGTGCTTAAGATAAAGGTGTTCACATAATGAAAATGAGGATTCAATAGAGACATGGACTATCTCTGAAGAGAAAGTATTATGCAGTTAGAGCATGGACTTTTAAGGTCAGATTGCATGTCATTTCAGATTTTAAGTAAATGATTTTTATGCCTATTGTTTTTCTGATTGGTTGGTTCCTTGATTGCTTTTGCAATCTTAGTTTCCTGGCCTATGCAGGAAACATTTATACCAATAGTATAACTGGTATAACTGTTGAGTTATCAACAGCAAAATCAACAGTTGAGAAAGCCTGCTATGAGAATGTTATAATACAATAATATAATAGTAATAAAATCACAACAAAAGTAGCAGAACCACCCTTCAATAATTTTATTTTATTTTATTTTTTACAATGTCAAGGAGACATTTTGTTGGTTCCATAAGAACTTTCTGGGGAGAAATTACCATACAGAAAATACCACTATTGAGGGAAAAAAACCCAACCATCTTTCTGGGGTAATCCCCCTTTTTTTGGCTTCCATAGAAAAGAGCCTCAGAAGTGTTTTGGATAAGATTATAGGGTTTGGGTGGATAAGTATAAGACAAGATGTTCCTTCTACAATAAACTGAGGAAGGTAGATTCAGGTTAGAACCTTAGCTTGAGGAAGTAGGAAGTCTGTTCTGCTGTACTGCTCTGATAAAGGTGGGTCTCAACTGCTAGTATTTTCTGTGCCAGATACTGGACAGAGAAAAGGATGTGGGAAGATTCTAATCGGGGCAAGATAGGGGTCAACATTGGGTTTCTTTGACTCTTCTTTTTCAGTGGTCTTCTGATGTTCAAATGGTGATGATGACATGGCTGGAATCCTTAAGGGGTAAGTTGGATATTTTTTATTCCAATGCAGACTGGTCAGCTTATCACTAAACTGGCTCCCCATCTCCCCAGAAAGATCATTAGTAAGAAAAAGAAACAACATAAATAGCCACGGTGGTGCAGTGGTTAGAATGCAGTACTGAAGGCTACTTCTGCTGATCACTGGCTGCCAGCAGTTTGGCAGATCAAATCTCACCAGGCTCAAGGTTGACTCAGCTTCCATCCTTCTGAGGTGGGTAAAATGAGGACCCAGATTGTTGGGGGCAATATGTTGACTGTGTAAACCACTTAGAGAGGGCTGTAAAGCACTGTGAAGCAGTATATAAATCTAAGTGCTATTACTATTGCTATATTAGGTAGATGGTGCCAAAGGCAAGGAGGAAAAGAGAACAAAGAGAACAAACCATTTTTTATGTATATGCAGAGCATTCTCTAGACTAGTCTGAAATGGACATAAATTGGGGATTAGTCCCTTCTAGGCTTGTTTGTAGTATCTACTGTAAATATTAATATTTTTTGAGAAGGGAGGAAAGCTTCCTTCGCTAGAGGTTTACCAACCTGGATGGAAGCAACAACACAATGGCTACCCCTGGGGTAAGTTTATTTCACTTATCAATTACATATAAAAAGAAAATCAAATTTAATGGTATGTAGGGACTGACCTTGGGAGACAAGAAAAAACAACTGTAAACCAGCAAACATCAGGAAAAAATTCCTAAATCAGAGGTGTTTCAGAAGGTGCTCTCCCTAGTTTTCTGGAGAGTAAAGTAAAGGAGAGCAGAGATACTTTCAGAAAAAATATTTTTTTTATTAAACAGTTTGTCTTTAAAAAAAAAAACAACAACCACACATGCATGAAAAAACCAAAAACATATCAAAACAACGTATTGGACATTACATACCATCGATGGTAATTTTACAGTATTCTGTATCGACATACAAGTTTTGCTTTTGTAGTTCTCTATTCTATCATTTCTATTTACTTCTCAATAGTAGTATAATAATGTTACTCCAACGTGTATGTATGTGTGTGTGTGTGTGTGTGTGTATATATATATATATATATATATATATATATATATATATATATATATATATATATATATATATATATACATACATATATACATATATATATACACACACACACACATACACACACACACACACACACACTTTATAATATTCATTGTTCTTATCTACACATTTATATTTGTTTATATTTTCATCTCTTTATTTAATGTTATTCAATTACTCCAATTTAAGTTTCATCAGTATTAAGTTAAACCTTTCCTGTTCTGGTTTCTATTTTTGAGCCAACTGTACATTTTATTCCATGTTTCATAATAGTCCGAATCCTTCCTGCCCTTCAACTCCATAGTCATTTTATCCATCTTGAAAGCAGAGATGCTTTCAGACTTACAAAATTCTGTTACCAAAAAGATAGAGTTAGTACTCATAATAGTGGTTCCTGTTGAACTACCTCAAAGGGCTTCCAGAAAATTAATACCTGCCTCAATTCTCATGCAATTAGGGAACTCATTAAAAGTTCTTTTAAAAAATAATTTAATATATAGTTCCTTTGGAAGAGTTGTAGGACCAGGTTAGGGACAGAGCATCATAGAGGAAATCTATCAGTGTGATTGCTCTGAGTTGATAACAACTGGTTGGCATGTAATCATCATGCATGGTTCACTTAGTTTCTGTGACTTACTATATTTTTCCTCACGGGCGACTAAATGGCAATATGATAAATCCTCCTGAATGCAGGAGACACTCAGAAGTCATCTTTCCTTTCTGTTCCTTTTTTTATTATGAAAACCTTGATAGAAAAGATGCAATTCACCTCTGTTTATAACTTACTACAATGCTTTCTTTGTACAAATGTGAAATGCAGGTGAGGTAGCACACAGAGAATGAATATCGGGGTATGGGGGGCAGCCTGTTGTGATTGAACACCTAAAATTTTAATGAGATTGACAAAGATCTTTTCAGACCTACTGTGATAGTTGTAAATGGTTTTATTTTGATGTTCTGAATGGTTTCTATTTTGAGTTATTTTCAAAGTATCGCATAACAGTGCTTCTTTTCAAGGACATTGGTCTATTGAAAGAATGTGCTTCAGTTAATAAACTGTATTGTGCATTTGTGATTTTTCAGACTACATTCAGCCCAGAATTTGATGATCTTTTTGCCTTTGCACCATCTACCTGAATACCCCTGTTTCTTCACATTCTTGACCTTTATGGATGACTGATTTATTTTACTGCAGTTTTGTCCTCCTTCTGACACCATGAAGCTCAACACAATTAGGAAAAAGAAAATATCACACACAAACACAAACACACACACACACACACACACATTCCAGAGAGATAATATGCCGAAGCTATTTTTATGGGGTTAGTTGTGTTTTCATCAACTATGCAGTCAAAAATGCATCAATCCTTAGAAAAATGATGGATGGAAAAATCACCAAGGAGCTCTCCCCCGAGTTACAAATATTCTCCTTTATTAGTAGTATAGGTAATCCTCGACTTACAACTCCAATTGACCCCAACATTTATGCTGTTAAGCGAGACATTTGTTAAGTAAGTTTTGCCCCATTTTATACTTGCCATAGTTGTTAAGTGAATAGCTGCAGCTGTCAACCTGGTTGTTAAGTGAATCTGGCTTCCCCATCAACTTTGCTTGTCAGAAGGTCGCAAAAGGGGTTCCCATGACCCCAGGACACTGCAGCAGTCATAAATATGAACTAGTTTCCAAGCATCTGAATTTTGAGCACGCATGACCATGGGGAAGCTGCAACAGTCATGTGTGAAAAATGGCCAGAAGTCATGTTTTCAGTGCTGTTGTAACTTTGAACAGTCACTAAATGAACTGTTGTAAGTCGAGGACCACCTGCATTATCCTCTTCCTTTCCTGTCACATTTACATTATTTCAAAGCACATTTTTGTTTCTACGTTAGATTGTATTTCCCCCCCCCCACACACACCCAAAACAACTTTCATGACTTATGTATCCCCCCACCTTCATGACTTATGTATTGTCTACTCCATGCAAGCAACCCATCCAGTCCTCTAACTTTTTTGTAGGCATTTTTCTTTAACCAATGTATTTTTATAGATTTTTTTTTTAATATTGGAGAAATACTTGGTATTTGGATTGTTTTGCTCCTCTTCTCTTGGTTGCTGCCTTACAGTCCTTCCTTTTCTATTCCATTTTTCTGTACATCATTTCAAAGTGAATTGGCAGCTGAGACACCAATGAAAGGATTGAGAGTGTTATTTTTTTTAAAAAGGTATAATTTGAATCCCTTAAGTTTATGAATCTTTTGTAAACTGGTATAGCTTCAACTTTTGCCTCTCCCTATGTATGCCACAGCTATAAAAACCCAAACAAATATTCTTCCAAAACCACTACTGATCCAGGTAAGGGGCTATGTGATTCAAGAGAGATTTGCAGCATACTCTTTCTTTTAACAAGATTTCAGTTGAAGTATGTGTCTTTCCTGGTTACACGAATCAGAATTCTCTGTATGTGTCCTTAAAAGTAAACACTTGGGATTCCTCTTGACTAAATGTGTACAGAATTTGGTTGTTGAATTTGTGCAATCCATAACGTTGGGAAATTGTTTTCTAGTTTTCTTATGTTAAAACAAACAGGTCTCATTTCTAACATGGCTGGAATTATTGATATTGTTAGTTGTAGTAGGAAAGAAATGTTTATCAGCAGTAATTATACATTTCTTAAGTTCTGGCCTTTGCATTTTATTAAAGGCTCCCATGAGTTCTTAGTAAAATTGGAAAATAATTACTGACCTTTGATCATATTCTTTTAATCATCTTCATTGTTAAAGTTTACATTTTATTATTAATTTTCTATTAACAATCTTTAAAAACATTTATGGATCAAGGCACAATAAATATGGAAATTATTGAATGGAATGTGGATCCATCATTTGTGTCTCAATAGTAACTTTTTATGTTTAAATATATTAAACTTTTCAGCATAAGCACAAAGAGTACAAACAAAGGAAATTGGAGATAGTGAATATAAGCAGAGAATGTGCCAAAGAGCATGAAATAGTAGATAAAATGAAATGAAATAGAAACATGTTGCGTATTTGTGAACCTAAGAGAAAGATGTAAAAATCCAAATGAAAATTTTCTGAACTTGTAACAAGGAGTTCACAGGCAGGCAAGCATTTATTCATGAACAAATAGGCTAAAATTGTGATTTCAACTGTGAATATTGCAACATTCACTATCATCAAACTTGCTATGAGCATGTATAAAAGAAAACATTCAAAGGGTGATGATATGTTATGTCCCAGTGAAAGTTGCATTTATAATTACCATTAATTGTAATAATGAACTGGGGATGAGTTTGGACAAAATCTGAGTAAAAACTGGAATGAATGCCATCTAGTGTCAGGTGCAAAAGAGCAGGTTCATGTGTGAAGGTCCAATTAAAATGATTTATTACTAAACAGTCTACAGACAGGAATCTTTTAAGTAACTGCACCAATTTGGAGATATATAAAAACAAGAGAATTAAAGAGGGGTTGGACTTAGTCTGTTTGTAGCTACATAGGGATTCTAGGGTGACGGCTCTTTTAACTCTGCCCTCAGATTCTGCCATTCCTTCTCCTGCATCTAAGCTATCTCTCTCCTCTCTCTCCCCCCCTCTCTCTCTTCTCTTTCTATGCACACACACATGTTCTATTAGGTGACATGATTGGATATGTGAGAACAAGTAAAACACAGAAGAAGGCAATAGGCGTTTATCAAAAACTGAATAAGCAATTGTTATCGTTTGGTGAATATCTATTATCTGATCAGCTTAGAAAATAGTGAATTTAGCCCCATTTTATGACTTTTCACGCCACGTTTGTTAAGTGAATCGCTGCAGTTCTTAATTTAGTCACATGATTGTTAAGTGAATCCGGCTTCCCCATCGACTTTGCTTGTCAGAAGGTGAATCATATGACCCCGGGACACTGCAACCATCATAAATATGAGTCAGTTTCCAAATGCCTGAATTTTGATCACATGACCACGGGCATACGATGGTCTTAAGTGTGAAAACCGGTGATAAGTCACTTTTTTTTTTCAGTGCTGTTGTAACTTTGGTCACTACACAAACTGTTGCAAGCTGAAAACTACCTCTATTATTATTTGTCTGTCTAGAGCTATTCCTTCCTTGAACTCTTCTCTACGAGGAATGCAGAAAATAAAATAAATGCTTTTGGCAAGACAATGAGGAGAATATCTCTATCGCTATCTCTATCTCTATCTCTAATCTATCTATCTATCTATCTATCTATCTATCTATCTATCTATCTATCTATCTGTGTTTGTGTGTGTATATATGGTATATATTTATATACCATAAACATACATACATACCTACATACATATCAAATTTATATTTTGCTGATAAAGAAATAAAGGGAGACTAGTATAGATCTACAGTTTTTCAAGCTTTTTAGCTTTCATCAGTTAGTCATACCCTTACTCGGATTCGAACTTGGGCTTCCTGCATGTTAGGCAGTTGAATTAATCTTCTGAGCCACAAGTTCTCCTCCCTTCAACAGCTTGAGCCAGGGAAAGATTAAGTGATTATTGATTACTGTCAGTGATATTTTTAGATTAATTTAATTTTCATAATCCTCTAATCACTTATATCCTTTAAAGATACAAGTCATTTAATTACATAAAACCAAGCTAACATCATCCTGACATGTCTCAGCTAACATCCAACTTTATTGAATTCCATAATTTTTTATTCATTATATTTTTTATTTTTATTTCTGTCTCCCTTTTCTTTTCTTTTCTTTTTTTAATTTGATTTATATACCGCCCTTCTCCGTAGACTCAGGGCAGCTTACAGTGTGTTAAGCAATAGCCTTCATACTTCTTGTTTGTCTTTTTCTCCCCTTCTCTATAAAATGTTCAATAAAAAAAGAATAAAATAATAAATAAATAAATAATAAATAAAAATGATTTTGAGGGAACTGAAATGAAGGAATGCTGAAAATAGTATTTTCAAGATCTGTGTGGCAATGATGGTGATATCTCGAAGAATGAAACTGAAACAAGTGTTATAAAGTTCAATCTAAGAAAAAAATATGGCGGCTTTCATAAAAATGCCATGAGAATGATGAAAAATAATAAAACTTCAGATACAGATGGAGTAACTAGAGAAAAGATATATATTGTTTATGGAGAGCTGTGCAATTTGTTTAACGTGTTTGTCAGAATTCTGATTGAGAGGTTATGAGAGGGGACAATGACAAATATTGAAAATGCAGAATGGCTTTTATGCAGACATGAGTTTTGCTTGGTCATTGGGAAATGTATGAATAAGAGCAATACGTTTATTGAAAATCTGTTATTTGAGGGAAAGGATAAAGCAACCCTTTAGAATTGAATATGAATTGCTGAATGTGATAAGAATAATATGATGAAACTGAAACATACATGAGAATAAATTTAATGATTAGCAAATAGCTCAAGGAAAGAGCAAAATGAGATGTGTGCTATCCTCTTGATTAATTAATGTATTTATGGACAGGCAAGGGATGCGGTGGCTCAGTGGCTAAGATGCTTGTTGATCGAAAGGTTGGTAGTTCAGCAGTTCGAATCCCTACTGACGCATAATGGGGGTGAGCTCCCGTTACTTGACCCAGCTTCTGCCAACCTATTAGTTCGAAAGCACATAAAAAATGCAAGTAGAAAAATAGGCACCACTTTTGGTGGGACGATAACAATGTTCCATACTCTGGCGTTTAGTCATGCCGGCCATATGACCACAGAGACATCTTCAGACAGCACTGTCTCTACGGCTTTGAAATATAGATGAGCACTGCCCCCTAGAGTCGGGAACGACTAGCACATATGTATGAGGGGAACCTTTACCTTTACCTATGGACAGGCATGTAGAAATACTTCTGATAATATTAGATATGTAATGATTTGGAACATGAATGTGTGTGTACCTTTGCATGTAGATGATGCTTTGTTTTGATTCAAAACCCAAAATGTTTGCAGAAAAATATAGATAGATTGTATAAAACAATGAGTCACATGGGACATGAAATTAATCTGAAACCAAAGAAGTTTTGTTTAATGTACGAGAATGCTATTACATCTTATACATAAAAAGGGAAAAATCAGAGCACCTAAATGAATGTGCTAGAACATTTACTAAAGTTGGAAAATAGATGGAGAAATTGTAAGATATGTAAATGTTGTTAGGAAAGTGGTACCTGTAGATATTATAGTGTATATGAGAAATGAAGGTTTGTCAAAAGATACAAAAATGATGTTTTTTCCCTCATTCTATCAAATTAAAGTAAGAGTTAGGAATATCAAATCAAACACAGAGTGACTGGTTACATTCAGACATATGTGTGGTAAAATAAACAAAACAAAACCACAGGATCAAAAATGAATGGTGCATAATAATATAAATAAATAATATAAAAAGTAACTTGGAAGTACAAAATACGTAAAGGGGATTTAATCACTTGGAAAATGAATGAGGTTCATACTGAAAAGCAAATTTATGAAAATATATTGAATGGGTTGAGGAAAAAAGAAAAGTCAAGAAAGTCATCACTGAATGGACTTGATGAGAATCTCAAAAAGACAAGAAAATAGTGTCAGAGGTGATCAAAATAGGTAAGATGATGGTTGTGGCATTGTGATATAAGCTCCATTTCTTTATATTGTAGCATTAACCCATTTATAAAAGTGGTGGGGCTTGTATTGCAATGCTACAACCACCATCTTGTCTATTTTGTCTCTCAATGAGTTGGCAAAAGTAAAGAATAGAAAGATTAAAGAGGTATAATTAATATGGCTGGTGTAAACTAGACTTAGATTTTCTTTTTCCTTACTTGTGGCCTTTAACTTCTATTGTTTGCCTCTTATTACTTATTAATTGTATGCACTTCGTATAGCATGGCTTACCCAGGAGGAATTAAAGTAATGGATATTCGTACACAAATAAATAGGTTTCTTTACATAATATATAAATGATCACAAATCAGCTGCCATGTAGATGCTGTAGGAGATGACTAGGCTGAGACTGAAGGAGGGAAGAAATGTGTCATCAGTCACGAGTTCCTTCACCACCACAAGAGATATAAGTCCAGCCCACCTTGAATTCCATTGACTCTTATGTACCTCCAATTTGTTTGGACTGTTAGTAGTTCAGATTCTTGTAGAGAGCAATAATCTTTATACCTACTTGAAATGCTTGGATCTTCTGATTTCCCTGGTGCTTCCCAGATCGCCTTGGAAAAGGCGTCAGACAAATTCATGAAGTTCTGGACTATCAGTAACTGAAATTATCACCTCATGGATCATTTGCAACTTCTCTGAGACACCATCAGCACAATGCTTAAATACAAAATACAATCAGCACAGCTGTCCACAGCTGTGAGATTTTTGAGTGCTACTGTGTTCAGCATAACACTCAAGTAGGTAACCTTAACCTTATCTAGCAGGTTTCTTGCTATAGTTTAAGGAATATACACTGTAGGAAAATATTGCTTGCAACTGCTTTACACATTTGAAATGCTAAATTAAAACATTTCTGCTTGTTCTATCATATTACTTTTTTTCTATTTATTTTGGCATTTTCTTACATTTGTTATGTGATTTCGTTTCCTTTTTGATGTTTCTCTTTCACTGTATACTGCCCTGAATTTAAGTTGATAAACTATTTTAAATAAAAACAAAGTGACACCCTACATTGAAAAATTTCAAGGTCCTACCTGATGGAGAAAATATAAGGTCTAATGAGCCATTTGCTTGATGCTTTAGAAGGCACTGCTAATTAATCTTCAAAATGCAATTTGGTGGATGGAGGCATTGGACCAACATTGAAAGGGTCACAGTTATTTACAGATGCATCTTCTTTGTCTTCCTCTGCAGAAGTTATTTTTTTAGTTAAGATATAAAAATGATATCCATGAACTAGGAGGAAGGCTACAAAACCAGATTTATCGCATGTATAAAAATATAGAAAGATGTTTTTTTAATAGAATGCAGATTTGTATCTTAGTATATTCAAGGTCACTTGGAAAACAACTCAGCACAATGTTGCTATAAATAATATAGTCTATGTCCTGCAATCCAATATTGTTTAATAATGATATTTAAGGCATTTATTCTAATATTCTTTACCTATTTAACTGTATTTATTTTTATATTCCAAAAGCAGCATTTCTATAGCCTTTTGGTATCATTTTTAATGATGAGGGTTCTAGGAAAATATTGCAATTTGCTTTCACAACAATTTTTTTTTGTAATGAATGTGTTTGACTTTAAGAAGAAAAAGGAAAAAAATACAGGTAGAAGCTAGATAAATGATCTTCTAACTGAATTATTACAGAATTAACTCCTTTAATCTGTACAATAATTTGATTTTTTTCTGTTGATTCCTCGAATGTTGGGAAACTTTTTAGCTACAGTATAAATTGTATAGTTACTGTATGTGGTAGAAATGGAAGTTCCATAAAGGAAATTAAGAGGTAGCTGGTTCTATCTGTTAGAAGCTCTAGTGTGTTAACTTCCCTAAGAATGATATATGGTGACTACCACCTCACACTTTTTCATTGGTTTATTTTATTTTATGTATTTATTTAAAGAATGTATATAGCCATCCATCTTATATTGTGATCATAGATGGCTGACTACAATCAATAAAAGCAATAATAACAATTATGAAGACCTCTTCCCACCAGGGAATAGGTCTTCATACAATTATTAGCCACCAACTGAGCCTCCATCATCTCAATGCTGGGGGGAAGAACCAGGGTTTCATGGATTTACACAAGGCTGAAAGGGTAGGGACCCTTCAAATCACAAATGGAAAATTTTATTAAAGGGCTGAGATAGCTACAGAGAAGGAATACCTTTGGGATCTCATTGGATGACAGAATTTAAGGGAAAGGATCTGCAGTACCCAATTCTAACAGACCTAGTGGGGCAGGCAGTTATTCTGGGGAAGAGGAAGCTCCTCAAATAATTTTGCTCTGTTCAACCATTTAAAAAATCACAATCAAATTGTTGTGGTTTATAGGGAACTAGATGACCCATGACCCATCATTGTTTCAGAGGTATTTCTTTACCTAAGCAAGAAAGAGAATGAACTCTGGTGATCAAAAAAGAAGTGGTAGTGGGAGCAATTTCTGACCTTCTGTTGGCTTCCCCATTGGGTTTCCTTGTCGGAAGCTGGCAGGGAATATCAGAAATCCCTTCCTTCCTTCCTTCCTTCCTTCCTTCCTTCCTTCCTTCCTTCCTTCCTTCCTTCCTTCCTTCCTTCCTTCCTCCCTCCTCCCTTCCTCCCTCCCTCCCTCCCTCTCCTTTTTATATAGGGCCTATCATAGTCACTTTTCTCCCTGTATTATATCCACTTATATTACTGCCCCATAAATCTAAATCTAAATGTTGAAATGAGATCTGGGAATAATTAAATAGGAGATTAATTTTACTATATTAAATGAAAAGCATTGATTATTTTTTATATATTCACATGAATGATATATCATATTATCAGGTATTAAAACTTTTAAAAGATGAAGATTAAAAACTAGTGCAAACTAATATAAAGTTAGGAAGAAAAAATCAAAATCAAAAGCCTTCTGAACTATTTTTCTGATTATATGTTTGTTCTCATTCATCCACTCATGTCATCTAACAGAACATGGAGGGAGGGGGAGAGAGAAAGAGAGAGAAAGAGAGAGAGAGGGAGACAGAGATGGGGGAGAGAGATGGAGAGAGAGATGCACAGCCTAGATGCAGGTGAAGGAGTGGCATAACCTGGGGTGGAGTTAAAAGATGGATCAGCCTAGAATCCCTACGTAGCCATAAGCAGACTAGGCAAATTCCCACCTTGATGAACTCTTTTCTATTTTCAAGCAGGTGCTAACCAGGTAGTTGGGAAGATTCCTGTGCATAGGCTTTTTAGCAATAAATCTATTTAATTGGACCTTTATATGTGGACCTGGTCTTTTGTCCTGACATTAACTTAATCAGTACCTCTAAATAACATTAGTAATAGTTTGACAAGTTTGGGTTGAAGAACATAGTGAAAGGATGGGCTATGCATTCACTCATTACTGTTACCATAGCAGAGTTTTAAGACAAGGGATCAGGAAACCATTTAGTAGGATGAAAAGAATTTGCAACATATCCAGACTGGTTTTCATATTTTGAAATAAATAAGATAATACACAGCACTGCTCTTTGAAAAAAATAAATGCTCTGGATAATTAAATAAAAGTCTAATCTGACCAAATTTTAACACTGATTTCAAAGCACCACATCCACTGCTGCCTTTCTGCTTTCAGATACGTATTTTTGATACATGGGTTAAGGGAAATACTTATACAGTAAATGATTGTTCCAATGAGATTTAGGTATGTTGTTTTGGCTACAGTTTGATAGTGTTCTCAGAAGCAATTTAATGTAGAGCTGATAGGATGATAAGATTATCATATAATATCCTACAGATTCTTCGTGGCATCAGGGATTGTATCCTGCTGTAAACAATCAATAGTTATCATGTCTAAATGGAAAGCTTTGGAACAATGTTTCATGAGCTCTGAAAATGAAATGAGATACTTGCTAAGGCCTTCTGAGGATTGCTCGAACTTTACATATTTAGTGTAAGGATGGTATTTATGTGTAACTGAGACACTAAGCAGTGTATTATTTACACTGATGGCTTGCGATTGATCATCAGAACTTGGTTTAGATCTTGTACGTAAAACCTACGTAAAACCAATAGTTTCTCTGATTTATTGGAAAATATTGGGGAAAATGCTGTGCAAAGAATTACATTTATCTGGGAAGACCTGCTTCAGTTCATGTTACAGCTTTATACAAATGAACATGATATATTACTTAGTGGTCCCATTTCCGCAGTTAGTTGCTTTTTTGAAATAAATAGCTACTGTGAATAACAAAGTGTGAATAACATGGAGCGGCTGATACTCTGCCTTGATCTTGGTGAGAAAAGAGACAAAATGGACATTATAAATGTATATTCTATCATTAGGCCTTTTATTCAAGCTAACATGGGGAAAATCCAGGACTGATATTTATGGCATGCAGAGTTAAATAATTTATTAGATGCTACCACATGTGCTGATGGCCACCAATTGAGATGGTTTTAAAAAGAAATGAGAGATATTCATAGAAGAGAAGCCATCAATGCGACTAGCACTAGCTATCCTTTAGGGCAATGGTTTTAATTGATACATGCATTATGTTATTTTATTATTGATATTTAATTTTATTTAATAATTGGTTGGGAAATCATCTAGAGTTCAATACAAGTTGGATAGTTATAGACTGTAGATCAAAGTTCCTCAATCTTTCCAGCTTTGTGACCTGGCGGCGGAGGGGAAGAGGGGATGGTTCCATGTGAGTGGAGAACAAGTGTGCACGGGAGCACAGCTTCTGCAAATGGAGCACGTGTGTACATGCCCACTCGCTGCTTGCACAAGTGGGGATACCTGCATGTGTGCGCGCTCACCTGTCACTTCTGCAGCCCAGTTCCAAACGGCTCAAGGCCCAGCAGTGGGCTGCAGCCCAGGGGTTGGGGACCCCTGATAAAGATATTTTAAATAAATAAGCAGTTAAATCAATGCCAGCAAAGGTTAAATATACATTTTTGATAAGCATTGGTTAATTCTTTCTTCCTTAGGAGCTTTTTTAATATTCCAGTTGTCCATTATCTAGCGCAGAAGGTTGGATTAGATCAGGGATGTCAAACTCGTGTCATCACAGTGTAATCACGTGATGTATCAAGATGTATCAACTTCCCCCCCCCTTTGCTAAACTGGGTGTGGATGTGGCCAGCATGTAATGCATTCGGCCTGTGGGCCGCGAATTTGACAGTCCTAGATTAGATAATGTAAGGGTATATAATAAATATATATATATATATATATATATATATATATATATATATATATATACACACATATATATATATATATATACACACACACACATATACACACACATACATACACACACATACCCCCTCCCCCCAGAGACGGGTTTCAAAACCTGTCGCTACTGCTTTGCTTGTGGGCATGCACATGCACAGAAGTGTTTAGGTGGCTGGGTAGAGCTTCCCGCTGCCACTACTGATTTGCCCGATCCGGGGCAAACTGGTAGCATCCACTCACTCACTCTCACACACACATACACAAACATACACATACACATACACACACAGAGAGAGAGGTGGGATTCACTTACCTTCCCTACTGGTTCACAAATGTGAGTGCGCGGGTGTACTCACTTTTGTTGCCAGCAGTTTAGACATTAATGGCTGTGTGTTGTGTTATTTTGAGGGGACAGCACATTTATACTGTTATACAAGCTGTATACTCACTACTTTATATTGTAGCCAAGTGTCATTTCTTCAGTGTTGTCACATGAAAAGATATACTTAAATATTTACAAAATGTGAGGGGATGTACTCACTTCTGTCATTTACCGTAGGTATGTATGTACTATATGTGTGTGTGTGTGTGTGTATGTTTGTGTATGTGTGTGTGTGAGTGAGTGAGTGGGATGCTACATATGTCTCTATGAAGTAAAAGTCTCTGTGAAACACTTTGTTACAGTATACAAATAATTTCTTTATATGAAATTAAATCAGTTTGATTTCTGATAATAGAAGTTATATAGAACGATGGTTCTGATTTTGATATGAAACAAAGATGTTTACTCTTGTTCTATTCCATTCCTTAATAATGCTTTTTCTGCTCCTTCTTCTAACCAAATGCATTGTTGTCAGATATCAAGTTTTTCTACTTTTGCAGAAAAAATATAAAAATATTGGGTTTTTTTGTCTTTTCCTTCTTTTCTATTTATTCTTCAGATCTTCCTTCCCTTATTCTGCAAATCTTTAATAGGTGGAATCATCTAGTCCAGTGGTTCTCAACCTTCCTAATGCTGCGACCCTTTAATACAGTTCCTCATGTTGTGGTGACCCCCAACCAGGGTTGGGTTCTAATATTTTTTTACCAGTTCTGTGGGCATGGCTTATTTTGTGGGCGTGGCTTGGAGGTCATGTGACTGGGTGGGCATGACTAGCTGGTAATGTGACCGGATGGCCATGGCTATGTGTATAGGGACTACTCAGAGGGCTGAAAAAAGTCATTTCTGACAGGTCCTCGCACTTTTGACTGCTCCTCACACTTCTGACCATCCTCACATTTATGCCTGTGCAGCATTCTTAACAACCATGTCACTCATTTCACAACTGCTTCTCTTCAACATGGTATAAGATAGGGCAAAACACGTAAAATGTGAGGACAGTCATAAATTCGAGGACTGGTCAAAAGTGTGAGGACCAGTCAAAAATAACTTTTTCATCCCTCTGAGTAGTCCCTGTGCACAAAAGGACTACCCAGAGGGCTGAAAAATGTGATTTCTGACAGGTCCTCGCACTTTTGACCGGTCTTCGCAGTTATGACTGGTCATCATTTATGCCCATTGTACCATTCTTAACAACTGTGTCACTCATTTCACAACTGCTTCTCTTCACCATGGTGACAAGATAGGGCAAAAACATAAATTGTGAGGACAGTCGTAAGTTCGAGGACTGGTTAAAAGTGTGAGGACCAGTCAAAAATAACTTTTTCAGCCCTCTGAGTAGTCCATATGGATAAAAGGATACAGCAATAGAGAGGGATGAAGGAAGGGAAGGAAATTAGAATAGGACTGAGGGTAAGAGAGGGAGGAAGAGACAAGGGGAAGGAGAAAGGAAGAGGAAGTAGGGAGAAGAAGAAGGGGGGAAGAGAAAGTAAGAAGGAAAGAAAAGACAGAGGTGGTAGGTTTGAGGAGAAAGATTGCTGTACAATAAAAAAGATGAAAGGGAAGAAAGCCAACCCCAAACAAATATAAAGATATTAAGATAAAGAATGAATTGTTAAACTTTAAAGAATAAAAGAGAACAAATATGAATAAATAGCAATAATTAGAAACACACATACAAACATACAACGTATTTTCTTTGAACAGAGTATTTGGCCAGTTCACAAATTTAAACAGTTGTAGGAGGTTAGCACCCACCCCTTTCCTAAAAGAATGAAATATTTTGGGAAATATTAAAAAGGCAGAATATTATATTTCCCTGGATGAGAAATGGAGAAGCATATTTTACAGACAAAGCAGCTCCCACCTTCCTGCCCCCCACCCTTTGTTAATGGGCCAGAGGCAGAAAGTCAATCCTTTGTCAAAGGACATTTGCAACACAATAGCAACAGAAACTAACACAATGGGCCCCATCAAGCCATGTGAACCTGTCCACCATTAAACCATCTTTCCAAGCAGTCTCCATGTTTCCAGTGTCTTTTTTCCCACTTGGAGCAGAACCCAGAAGGATATTTCTTCCAACACAGTATTTAGTCATTTCAATTAATGACTCTGATGATTAATCTTAATCAAATTCAATTTTTCCCTTCTATTCTATATTATACCCCTTCGCATTGTCATCTATTTTTATATCCATCCTCACATTGGTTAATTATGTAATACAGTTGTTTAATACAAATTCAACATTTTACTATAAATCAATTAGTTATATAACTATCTTTTTTGTATATTAATCAATATGAACATGAATATTCCAATTATTTCCATGCGATCCAATTTCTTACAAATCAATTAATTATATTTACCAATAATAATAAACCAAATAATTTTCCCCATATATTCCTCCAAACGACAACCATTTCTGCTTTCAACACAATATACAATTAATAGTATCTCAATTATTACAATTTCCTAGTTAAACAGAGCTTTTTTTCTTTTGTGTTTTAAAATCTTGAACCTCCTCTTGCCCAAATTTCCCATTGTTTGCAGTCTTGCACTTACCTTTTTTGGTGAGGAAAAAGAAAAAGAAATCTCTCTCTGCCTCATTTTGTCACGTTGCAACAAAGACCCTTCTTTAGTTTCAATTTCGCTTTTCAGAATAGATGGGGGAAAAAAAACTTGCTCCAGGAATTTACCTGTTTGCAGCTAGCTCTTTGAAGCCCTGCGGCAAGAATTTAAAGTTTTTTTTCCCTCTAGCCACCAGCTGGGACTCCGGAGGCAGCAATAGATTGGGAGTGGGTGGGGTAAGCGAACAGCGACCGGGCGATCCAACAGAGGCAGAGGGTGAGGGTGAGTGAAGGCGTGGGGGGGGCGAGAGAGGGCTTTGGCGACCCCTGTGAAATGGCCGTTCAACCCCCAAAGGGGTCGCGACCCCCAGGTTGAGAACCGCTGATCTAGTCATTCTTATTTTGAAAGCAACTGATTCAAGTATTCTGGAATACAGCTTTATAGTTCTTTATAATCTACATAGTAGTTTTTGAGAATTCAATCCTTGGGGGATTTTATTTGTCATCATATTTATGTGCTTTTTATCATTGTAGTCTTGCCTCCTGCCTGTTAGGGTTCCAATTGTGCAATTATTCTTTCATTTCTATTCATCAGTAGGATTGGCCTAGACTAATAAATAATTGTAAAAATGCGAAGTGTTATTTAAAACAATGAGCTATAGTAATGAGGTAAAAAAAAATGTCAAAATAGCATTAGTAGTAACTTGATGTGTAAAATAAACCTGCCCAGAATTCTGTTATGGTGAGAAGGTGCTAATAAATGTAAAAATATTCTTAGTACCTATGCATATAAATACATTATTTCAGTAGATATTCTTTTTAAAGTGAAATAATGTAAATATAATGCAGCTTACATTATAAGCGAATCAACGGAGATAATGAACTGAACTTGCTAACATTCATTGTTTTTAACTCAACATTTCCATGGGCATAGATGTAGAATTGAAAACATAAAACTGTATTTGAGAAAACTGCATATAAAAAAAAATTCAAATGAATGTGTGAACAATACCTTCTATGAAAAGTTGTATGGAATGTTACTAGTAATTGCTTAAAAAGAGCGTATAGCGAGATAAGTTAACAAAACCACACATTGCACACAAAGTGAATATGTTAGGGAAAATTGCATATAAAAATGCCGATTTATTTTTCAGGTTTTTTTTTTTTTAAAAAATAAGTTACATAAAATTAGATGGATCTGAGTCCATCTAATGAGCATCAGTTCATTAGATGAGCATCAGTTAGACTTGATGGACCAAATCTGAATTATCTTTAAATCCCTTTTAGATACTGGCCAACAATAAACAGCATTTTTTAAATTCAGTATAGCAACAATTAACCTTTTTTCTTTATGGTTCAGCTTCTTCAGCTTATCTTTCTGACCTTAAAAATATAACACCCAGACCCATTTTGCAATGTTAGTTGAGTACAAAATCTTTTTTTTTTTTTTTGCTTGAGTGTTCAAAAAATCCCTACCCTATTGGGATCCTTGTTGTAGTCTTCAACTTACAACAGTTCATTTAGTGACCATTCAAAGTTACAACAGCACTGAAAAAAGTGACTTCTGACCATTTTTCACACTTCTGACCACTGCAGCATCCCCGTGGTCATGTGATTTATATTCGGATGCTTGATAACTGGTTCATATTTATGAAGGTTGCAATATCCTGGGATCATGTGATTATCTTTTGTGACCTTCTGACAAGCAAAGTCAATGGGGAAGCCAGCTTCTTTTAACAACCGTGTTACTGATTTAAAAACTGTAGTGATTCACTTAACAAATGTGGCAAGTAAAGTCGTAAAATGGAGCAAAACTCACTGTACAAATTTCTCACTTGGCAACATAAATTCTGGGCTCAATTGTGGTTGCATGTGGAGAACTATCTGTATTATTCTACCAATCAGGAAGTGATTCCACGGGAAGATAAGACTTGAGGGGGATTTACTGCAGTTAGTCAAATATTAACATTGAATATAACTAAAATTAGTTCCTAGCATTGGTGAGTTGCCCCTGGTTTGTACCGGTTCTATAGAACCGGTAGTTAAACCGGCGGGAGGCTCTGCCCACCGACCCCGCCATCTTCAAAACGCTTCTGTGCACATGCACGAAGTGAGGATGTGCGTGCGGGCCCACTGCGAACCGGTAGTAAAGGTAAGTAGAACCCACCCCTGGTTCCTAGGTAAGAGCAAGAGAACAATAGCCCTTAGCCCTTTACTCTACATATTAAAACATATTAGCCCCGCAATCTGGGTCCTCATTTTACCGACCTCAGAAGGATGCAAGGCTGAGTCAACCTTGAGCTGGTGAGAATCGAACTGCTGGCAGTTGGCAGAATTAGCCTGCCATACAGCATTCTAACGACTGTGCCACCACGGCTCAATGTAGATGATTACTGTTTCTGTTTTCCAGCTCTGATCCATTTGTCAGTAATTTTTTTTTTGCTGCAACAGACCTCCTGCTTATGAAGTCAAATTAGACAGGACGCTAAGAATGTTTTTTAGTTAATATCATGGAAATGGGATTAAGAAGAGGGAGATGGAAGCAAAACAAAGGGCTTAAACACAAAAGCACAGGAAAGACAATGATTACACTGAAATGTCTGTGGAGGTTCTCAGTCATCCAGGTCATGATTGTCCCAAAGAGGCTTTTTTAAAAGGCATCTAGACTTTGTTTTGCCTTGAAGAAGTCAGAACTGAAGAAGCTTCTTGGGTGAGAAGCAAAATGTCTTCAATGAAAAGCAAAATCCAGTTGCTTTTTGGGACATTACACTTAAATGAGCTAGTAAGTAACCATAACTCAGGCATGTTCAGTTTTGGTTTCTCACAATTCTTAGGAAGCTTCCTTTGAGTATCACCCAAGTTTAATCAAATAGACATTATTATGATGGTTCTGGGAAGGTTGAGAAACACAAATTTCATGTTTGTGTGGGTCTGTGCGAGTGGCTTTTAATACGAGTCAGCTGATTCTCATTCCCCAGCCTCATGATAGTAGATGTTTAATTTTATGTTTTTTCCTATGTAAATTAAATATCAACCAACATGTCAAAGAAAAAAAATACTGTAGTCTACAAAACACCGAGTCAAGATTAATCTTCCTTTCCCTGATGCATCTCTTTCCTGGAAGATTAAAAGAATGATACTCTCTTTTTCTCTCTCTGCATTTATTAAAATATTTTTTTCTGAAGTCTAGTTAATTTAGTTTCATGGAGAGAAGGTAAAAGTATTCTATTCTGTGCAGCCCTGGGCTCTTGTTTCATTTTTGCCCACTAAAATGTTTTTGCTTCCAAGTTAGTGTCATGAAGCAGTATAGTTATTTTGGCTCTCTGGCACTATTTTCCCACAGCAAATGGGTTATGGTTAGAATTAGGATTAGGTGTATCAATCATTGATCTCTGCAAATTTATGTACCGGTGCTGTGATCAAAAGGATATTGTACCAACTGATATTGCAACAATTCACAGTGAATAAAACTTTCTGGGCAGGATAATTTAACATTAGTGGCAGTGTGAAGAGTTGAAATCAGAAAAAAAACTGTATAGGCAGTCCTTGACTTACAACAGTTCATTTAGTGACTGTTACAAAAGCATTGAAGAAAGTGACTAATGACCATTTTTCACACTTATGACCATTGCAGCATCCCCATGGTCACGTGATCAAAATTTGGATGCTTGGCAACTGATTCATATTTATGGTGGTTGCAATGCCTTGGGGTCATGGAACCACCTTTTGCGACCTTCTGACAAACAAAGTCAAGGGAGAAACCAGTTTCACTTAACAACTGTGTTACTAAATTAACAACTGCAATGATTCACTTAACAACGGCGGCAAGACAAAACATGGGCAAAACTCAGCTAACAAATGTTTCATTTGGCAATAGAAATTTTAGGCTTAATTGTGGTCATAAGTCAAGGACTATCTGTATAAATTTAGAAACTTTTTAAATGAGTGCCAACTGGAAATTAGTAGGCTATACTCTCCTTCATTTAATTACCTGCTTTAAGGAACAATATTTCATTCCCTTTTTTAAATTCAAAGAATAGCAACAGATTAGATTGAAGATGAAAGGAGATTCTAAAACCCAGATGGTGGTCAAAGTATGTCTTTTATTTATTTATTTATATTTTTTAAATATAGTTTGGATACAAAGAAGTACTTCCTGAAATAGTTATGTGATCACAAAATGGACAATTGATTTTTTTCTTAGGGAAGGCCAAACACTACAGAAATTTCTTTCTGGGAGCATTTATCTTTCTATGAATATGCTAATTTTCTTCCTGGAATTTTTTGCAATCCTTAATTTGAACACTGGTAACGTCAATTACCAGTGACATTAATTAAGCACTGCAAAGAGAAGTTCCACAACCTGAGGAAAAAAGAATTTTGGTTGATGAATATTATTATGGTTATTTTTAAATTAGCCTTGCATTAACTCATTGCTAATTAGTTTAGTAACATACACTGTGCATATGGGTGCCTGTATACACATACAAACACATATAAATAAACATTTAATTATTTGGCTCTAGATTGTGTTCTGAACAATGAAAAAGTTCTAATGTTTCTGTTAGTATTTCCACCACTTGGAAAATATGAATGCAGATATAAATAACAAGAACTATTTACTTAACTGATATCACTTGATAAAGTGTAGGTTTATTTGAATACCCAGCACTAGTAGTTTTGTAGACAGTTACTTCTGGTTTACTAATGTATCTGAGGAGATGTATAGATTATTATATAAATATTTTACCCAATACACCATGTTCTCTACATGGTGGGAGAAAACATGCAGAGAAAACTTCAAATGAAATAATAGCAAGCAGCTGCTGTAAGCATTTACAATGAGAGGCTAAGAAGGAATTTCATTTGATAAATGAATATAGGATTACAATCAACAGTATTTATAGAAGAACTCTTAAAAACAGACCTTCTCTTGCTTAGTCATTTATATTTTGAGTGAGTGAGTGAGTAAAATATCTGTAAATATCACAATTACGGTAGTGAATTTTGAGATCCAATAGTTGACTTATTCTTTAGGATTAGATTACTATATTTCCTGTACATTATATTTTCAACCACCACCATATACAGTAGCTATGGATCTAAACTGAAAGCAATAAGTTTATGTAACTTGGCTTCCAGGCCAAGATAGTTCTGCATATTATCTGTTCAGTTGATGGCTTGTCTTTCACATTCCCCAGTACCACCAAGAGCTTGTAGCTCCATTCTTAGTTTTCATATATCATTTCTTAGAATATGATTTTAGCTTTAATCTCCTGTTCCGTTAGATTCAGAACATGTCTTTCTGAAACAGTGTTCAGCCAGATGGAACCATCGATTGACTTTTCTGCTTGAGACAGACTTTCTTAGAGTAACAGTAAAGGGGCCACTTAAGAGCTTTTCTGCCACCTGTTTTTATCAGAAATGGATTGCACCTATGTAAGATACCATTATAAATTTTTAATTGCAAGCCATTACTAATAACTTGCATTTATGAGCACCGATAACCACAGGTTTCCTGAAAATCTTGCAAGTATTTCCAATAGATTAAACTGGATTTAAAGTTACAATAACAATATTGTTTCTGTTTACAGAAACAGATCAGGGGTGTCAAACTTGCAGCCCGTGGGCCAGATGTGTCATGTGCTGGTCATTCCATGCCCGGTTTAGCGAAGGGGGAAAAAGTTGCAATACATTATGTGACACCACCGTGATGATGCGAGGTTGACACCCCTGCTTTAGATGATGCAGACCAAGATCTGTTTCAACATTTCTTGCATAGGCAGATGGCATAAAAATTAATCAGACTTGGCTGTGTATATCTAGATCTGTGTATCAAAAGTAGGCATATGCATCCCAGTATTGAACCAAGTCAAATAGGAGAATGGTTTAAATCTGGGGTGCCCAACCCCCAGTCTGTGACCCAGTGCTGGGATGGAACAGGGCTGCAAAAGTGGTGGTTGAGTGCACACGTATGCGTGTGCATGTGCTCAACTACATTTGTGAAAGTGGCACATGCACAAAATTGTCCCCTCTCCTCCCCATTGATGCTGCCTCTGCCAGTCTGCCAAGCCAAAAAGGTTTAGATCGCTGGTTTAAATGATTTGTCCCTTCATTAATAGAGTGTGCCTAAGATCATTGCCTAAATCAGGGGTCTCTGACCTTGACAACTTTAAGACTTGTGGACTTCAATTCTGGGAGTTGAAGTCCATAAGTCTTAAAGTTGCCAAGGTTGGCGACCCTCGGCCTAAATCCTTTCAAGCTATACTAACTAAACATTCTATAATATAAAAGATCATAAATGATAGCCATAGTTTGAAAAAAATTAAACCTGTTAATTGCCCCCTTTGAAAAGTATACAGTCGGTTTCTAATCAGATTTATTGATTGATTGATTAAATTTATATGCCACCAATATCACCATTCAGAGAAATGATGGTCCTTGATAGCTTTGCTTGGGACTAATGAAAACCGAAGAACTCATGAGGACTCTAATTTGTCCACTTCTGGATTTTTATAGATACTGAATCTGACACTCACATCAATACAAGTATAAATCATGTAGCAAGTTATACTAACAAATGATGGTTTCTTCATTCATAGGTGAAATTAGATGTTGAATCAGAAATATTTTGGCAATACCAACTCATAGTTGTGGGGAAAAAATGGCATTTCCATGTAGCTCGTTGGTTGGGGGTGCTCCTGAATAAGTGAAATAATGACTGGACTGTTAAGCATAATAAACCAACTATGTAGAGATGTTCCTTGGATTTATATTTATCTCATCTTAATTAAAAACAGGCAGAAATGCACATTTTAAGTGGACCTAGACAGGTTACCTTCAGAGATCTTTCTCCTAATGGTATTGATCAGAATGAATGCACTTCTGAAATTGCTGAATGTATTACCTTGATGTGCTATTCTCTTTTCAATTAACATGTGAACGCTGAAGTTCTTGCATAATTGAAACTGGAGGTGTGAAGTTGGGGCATTGGGCAGCCTATACATAGTATACTTGAGGAGTTGATATAAAATCCAACCAATTAGATAAATTATTAGAAACTAAAGAGGGAAAATTAATTTCAAAGATCTATAAATATCTTCTAGAGTTTGACCTGGCAGAAAACATAGTCAAAGGCCAAATGATAGCTTGGGCTAGAACATTGGGAGAAATATACAATTAGAAGAGTGGGAAATGATATGGGAAAATAATTGTAGAATAACAAAGGCAACAACGTACAAAGGGAACCATTACAAGATGTGGTATAGGTGGTACCTAGCCCTGCTAGATTGGCAAAAATATATATATAAAAAATACAAAAAATACAAAAATATAAATCAAATTAAAAAAACAAAAAAAAATGTACCCAAATTGTAATCCGATATGTTGGAAATGCAGAAAATCACTGGGAACCTTTTATCATCTTTGGTGGCTTTGCCCAAAAATTAAAAAAATTTGGATGAAAATTAGAATATGGATAACAGAAATAACAGAAGAAGAGATTGACCCAAAACCTGAATTTTTTTATTAGGCATACTTAAAAAAAGTAGTAGAAAAGAAATAAAATACATCATGTTACATAAAATTACGGCAGCTAGATTAACCCGAGCCCAATCCTGGAAATTAGAACAGTTGCCAACAGAACAACAAATAATCCAAAAAATATTATATGTGCAGAAATGGATAGATTAACTTTAAAATTAAACAACAAGGAAGACTCACAGTATTACACAATATGGGACAGATGGTATGAATGGATCAATCTATGGAAAAAAAAACTAAAGTCAAATACAGTAAGAAATTAAGGGTAACAAATTTACACCATCATTAAGAAATCAAGGTTAATGTATTTACATGTTCAAATATAGATAGATAATCCTGTTTGTTAGTTTTAGTATATTTGTAATTTAGAATTGTACCTTCTTTTTTAGAGTTAAGAACGTTTTGTACAATCTTTTATCTTTTTATATTGAATAAAGTTTGTTTTTAAAATTAAAAAAAATAGCATACTTGATACTGTGTCAGTTTCTTACTAGATATACACAGACTCAGCTAATGTCAAGCACTGGAGAAATCAGGAGAGTCAGGCAGTTCAAATATATAAAGATAAAGATTTATTACAAGCTTAAGTTCTTTACAAGAATCTGAACTATAATGATCAAGGGAAATTAGCAGGAGTTAAGAAAGGAATTCAAGGTGGGCTGGATTTAGATCTTTTGTGGGCATGTAGGGATTTATGACTGATGACGCATTTCACTCCCTCAGGCTCAGCCTGGTCATGAACCAAAGTAGAAATAATTGTGCTAATTAGTGCCCTAGTTCTGCTATCTTTATTATACCAAACTACCTGTGGTGGGATGCTGCCGGTTAAGGCACTTGTGTGTAGCGCTGAAAATGGAGCATTTAGAAGCTCAGCTGCTTACCTTCCAAGTCAGCAATGGTAAATAGAAAAGCGAGGGGGAGGGAATCAGCTGTGCCGCGCGATTGAGATGAGCTACAAAGCTACAAAGCAATAAAGGACAGGAGAGGGGTGGGTGGTTCACCCGAATTGGTCTGAATCAGCTGAATACCACCTCTGCAGAATACCTCCCATGCATTTAAAGGTTGGGCTGATATATTTTGGACAGTAGAACTAACAATTTCAGGAACAGGGCCAGGTTATCTTCAAGACCGCCTTCTACCACATAGCTCTCAACAACCGGTAAGATCCCACAGAGTTGGTCTCCGCCAGGTCCCATCAGCTAAACAATGCCGGCTGGTGGGCCTGCGGGGAAGGGCCTTCTCTGTGGCTGCCCCAGCTCTCTGGAACCAGTACCTCCTGAGGTCCAGACCACCCCCACACTATTGACCTTCCGAAAAGCGGTGAAGACCTGACTTTTCCGGCAGGCCTGGGGCCGTTGATCTCGCTATTGTGATCTTGTGAGATCCGGCCATGAATGGTGTGAATGGGTTTTAATATTTTAATTTTTAAATGTTTTTATAATGGTTTTTTAAATGGTAAGCTGCCCTGAGTCTCCGGAGAAAGGCGGCATATAAATTGAATTAATAATAATAATAATAATAATAATAATAATAATAATAATAATAATAATAATAATAATAATAATAATAATAATAATATAAAGTTTAGAATGGGACTGTCCTACATCTGTAGCAATAGGGATATTGTTGGAATCAGCATTCTCAATTATAAGTTCTCTTAGACCTGGAACTGACATATTAAAGCAGGAATCCCCAACCCCGTACAGGTACAAGTCTGTGGTCTGTTAGGCCATGCACCATGCAATAGTGAAGCTTCATCTGCACCTGAGGGGAATCTAGGTTGCATGTAAAACCATCTACCCCCCACCCCACCCTTGGTCAGTGAAAAAAATATTTTCCACAAAATGTATTATGTGTGAATTTATCTGTAACATTTCATAGAGAAATAATCTGAAAAAGGCAATAGTTTTGTGGTTGAAAATGATATTTATTTCAAAAGCTAAACCAGTTCCCAGATATAGAGTTTTACAGCTCATGTCATGGCGAAGTTGATAAAAAGCAATTCATTGATTTTAATATGCTGTTTATCTCATTAATCTAGAACATATCAACCTTAGAGAGCTCTGTCTAATCCAGTATCATATCTGACTGCAGATGGAAAGTGAATACACACCCACACACCCACACCCCCGCACCACACTACACACACACACTTCACAGAGACAGACATTATTGGTTTTTCATCTCCTCTCTGAACTTCATAAGGCAATTTGCTTTTATTGTAAGCAATGATTGTAAGCAAATAAAAATCTGGTCTTTGTTTTGGCTCATAGCAGCAGTCCACTCTACTAAGAATCCTGAATCTGCTTTTCTACCAAATCCTCACATCCCATACTACCCTTTGGATCTCCTCACTATCACAGTTTCTAATTCTGGCAAAACTCAACAGGGTAGAGACAGTTTTCAACATTGGTTTCTACCCTCGGAGCTGAGGTTTTATATCAAAGGCCTGCAATGATAATTGCAATATAATCAAAGTTTTATGTCATACAAACAATCCCGCTGCTTCATTTTTAAAGGCCTATCTAGTCTGGTATCACATTTCCCACAATGAAAGAAGAAACAGAATAGTAGTCTCTCAGTGCTGTTTCCCACTGGGAACCCATTCATATGTTGTCTCTGTTCCTGGAAATAATATAGTCATGATGATTAGCATTTAATAGTCCATAAATTTGTTGGCATCTCACTTTTAAAGCTCCCTGTAATGGATAGCAATTCTATTTTGGTGGACATCTTAGTAGAATCAAGTCAATGGCCCTTCCACACATTATAGGAAGGGGAAATCTATTTTGACAACAGCCATAACCTGGATGGCAATATTTTAAGGAATGCTGGGAGTTGTTAGCAACATTGGGGTGGGGGACGGGTAACTGTGTACATCTCTCACCCCTGTAGAAAATGGGATTACAAAAATCTTTTGTTGCTTTGTGAAAACCTATAATACATTACTTATCCTTCTAAATAACAATCTCAGACTCTTAATCTAATATATTGGTCCTGTGTGTTGCTATTTTATTGGCAGTGCTTTTTCTTGTTTTGGAAAAAAATAGCACTTCTGAAATCCCCTTTTAATAATAAAAAAAGTTAACTACCAAAGCAAACTTGCTTATGAAAAGAAGTTTGCTTCGAGAGGACAAATACAGACATAAAACTGTTCGATCTACTGAGCTGAACACTTTAATGATGGTCTTATAATGGTAGAATTTTTTTGTCTAAATATACAAAAGATTGAAAGTAATGGGGTGTGAAAAAAAAAAGAGCCATTTGGTTAGCATTCTCTAAACTCTTGCTTTGGGAAGCTTGCATTTTTCTTCTTTCTTTCGTAAGTGTGAGTTTCTTTAGTGACATGTCACTTGATTTAAGAGACTCATTTGGTTCCCTTAATTGTTATCTATAATGTGATTAACTCAGTTTTCAAATAACATCTGTCCTTACATATGAATAATAAATTAGTTTTAGTAGGACATGGGAAATAACTAAGTTTGACCATCTTGAGAAGCATGGCAATTAATTTATGGACATACATCTCATGTAACTTGATTGATTGATTATGCATCATCATTGATGTTTAGTGACTAAATAGATAGATTTTATCTATCCCTAACCTGGTTCCTTCAAGTCTTTCAGTAGCCATGACGCTTACTGCAATATATTAAATAAATCATAGCAAGATAACCTAATATATTTGCATGTGCACAATACATTGTGTGCAAACAATATATTAGAGTGCACACTTACATATACACATACATGTAGGGCTAATTTAAAAAGTTACAATGTATTGCCTTTCTTTGATTTCACTACCCTAGAATTCCTTTCTGTACGGCAATGTGGGAAGTGCAAACACTCATAGTAGATGGAATAAAAGAGGCATAAAAGGGATTCTGAATTATTTCCATGCCCCTTGCATGCGACCCCCCCTCCCCCCACTCCTAGCAAACGATGGCCCGGTAGGCCCATTTTTCTTTCTCACCTGGCTCCAGATCCTCTCTATGCATCTGGGGAGGATGAAAACAGCCTTCCCCACCTCCTTGGACACCCAAAACGGCCCATTTCCCAACTTCTGGTTGGACAGGAAGTGACTTTTTTGCTGTCCTCAGCCTCCAGAGACTCTGACGCATGAGCATCAGAGCTGAGCTGGTGTGCCAGGCAACATGGCTCCACGTGCTGCCTGTGGCACGCGTGCCATAGGTTCGCCATCACGGGTCTATGTCATGTGCATATCTGAAGTTAGAATTGTTATTCTTTTAAAAATTTGACATTAACAATAGCACTTAGACTTGTATGCAGCTTCATAGTGTCTTAGAGCCCTCTCTCAGCGGTTTATAGTCAGCATATTGCCCCCAGCAATCTGGGTCCTCATTTTACCATCCTTGGAAGGATGGAAGTCTAAGTCAACCCTGAGCCAGTGAGGATCCTGGCAGTGGGCAGAGAGTTAGCCTGCAATACTGCAGTCTTAACTATTGAGCCACCCTGACTCACATTAGATTTATTTAAGCTTAGTGGACAATGTTTCTTCATTTTGTTCTCAAGATGTATAACTCATCATTGTCATCATCATCATCAACAACAACGTTATCAGCAGTGGTAGCCAAAACTCTGTTACAAATTTTTAGGAAATATTTAGAAAAATATTGAAGAAAAGTTTGATGTTTTTCAAAAATGCAGCTTGAGAGTTTCAGCTTGGTCTGAATTGTAGCTAAGGCTTGATCACTATCCAGAGAAAGTCTGATTTTCATAGGCTGTGGAAGAAAACATTTCATCCCATTGACTATGAATATTTTAGCCTGCTACTCAATTAACAGAATAACCTCAATTTCCTTCAATGATCACCGAAAGAAATCTTGCAAAAGTTTTGAAGAAATAATGTATCAATTTGTCTCAAAGATATCATTTTCATTTTTTTATGGCATAAATGACTTCCCACAGTGAAATAAAAATGAAATGAAATATCGTATATAAGGATTAAACTAATTAAGTTTAATTTTTTTTAGTCTCTATAAATTCTGTGTTATTATTGGAGCTATCCGAATGTTGACTGAAGAATAAAAATCCCTAGAATATTAAATGTAGTTATATGTAGTTTCAGAACTTTTTTACACATATATGTAATGTGTTTTATTTTAATGAAAAAAAACAAGCAAACTAAACTTGGCCATTTGTACTGAAAGTCAACATTATACAATTATATATATTATATAATTATATATATTATATATATAATATATAATATATATATTATATAATTATAATATATATTATATATTATATTATATAATATAATATATATATTATATAATTATGACTTATATATTATAAGTCAACATTATGCAATTATAAAGCTAAACCTGACTCATTGGTAATTCTGGAATGCCTATTAAAGGTCCTAACTTAGAGCTAATAAAATTCATAAGTGTTAACCTTAACACTTTCAAATGTTTTATATAGTATGCTTTAGGAGAAACATATAAAAGCTACAATGACCTGAAAGCTCTTAAACAGCATTATCTTAAAAAAAAAAAGTTCTCTGAGATTAGGAAAATCCTAAAATTGGGAGATTTGTTATAGAATTTTCCTTTGTTGTTGCTTTTAACCAGATTTGATGTTATTAAGCTAGCGTATTCTTTGCTTGCCCCAGAGGTGACATTCAGCAAGTTCTGACCAGTTCTGGAAAACCGGTAGCGGAAATTTTGAGTAGTTTGGAGAATTAGCAAATACCACCTCTAACTGGCCCTGCCCCTATCTATTCTCTGCCTCCTGAGTCCCAGCTGATTGGGAAGAAATGTGGATTTTGTAGTAACCTTCTCCTGGAGTGGGGTGGAAATGGAGATTTTACAGTATCTTTCCCCTGCCACTAAGCCATGCCCACCAAGCCATGCCATGCTATGCCACGCTCACCAAGCCACACCCACAGAACCGGTAGTAAAAAATTTTGAATCTCACCACTGGCTTGACTCTTCTAATTCCAGGAACCATTCCTAGCTTCATTGTCTTCTCCAATGAATTTGCACATGTGATGTGGCCAAAATAAATCAGATGTAGTTTTATGATTTTAGCTTCTGGTTTTATATGACTTATCCCCTTTCTGTTATACCCAGAGGTGTTACACATGGTATACACAGTAATTTATGCCAGCACCACAGTTCAAAGGTGTCCATTTTTTTTGATCAACCATTCTTAGTGTCCAAATTTCACACCCATAAGGAAAGACTATTTCTCTAACTAGCCTGCTTTTTGTGTTTATATCAATATCTCTGCTTTCCCAGATTTTATTCATGTTAACCATTGCAATGCGGCCTAAGGTTATCCTGCATTTGATTTCACGAATAGAACTGCCATAGGGAACAATTTTGGATCCAAGGAAGATAAATTCTTGAACTAATTCAATTTCTTCCCTGTTGATTTTAAATGTCTCATGTCCATCTGCAACTGTTGTCATTATCTTTATTTTCCTGATATTAAGAAACAATGCTACTTTTTCACTTTTGTCCTGGATTTTTCAGATCATTTTTTCCAATTCTTCCTTATTTCTAGCCAATAGTGTTATATCATTTGCATACCTCAAATAATTTATGATTCTTCCCCAACTCACACCATCATCAGGCAGTTCCAGATCTAATTCCTGCATGATCAGTTCAGCAAATAGATTGAACAAAAAAGATGATAAAATACATTCCTGTCTCACTCCCTTACTGATTTTGAAGTAGCTCAATGAAATTTTACTTAACCACCATATAGCTATATGGTGTGGGCTGCGGTGGGAAAGAGAGGAAAGAGGAAGAAAAGAAAAAAGAACAGAAAGAAAAGAGAGGAGAAAAGGAGAGATTGTTGGATCATCCACCACATTTAGAATACATGTGATAGGAACTGAACATTTAAGCCTCTTAAAATGATTTTTACCTTTCAAAGGGTTAAAATATGCTGAAAACTTCTCAGATCACCTTACTTTATTGTAAATTTAACTTTGCTTCTTTGAAATCTTCTAAGGCAACCCTTTTTCCGAATTAAAATATTGCTGTTGTAACTAAGAGCACAGTTATGGCTTCAGACAATAAAAATTCACCTTTACTAAGTATTTTGTGTGCAAATGGAGGTATTTTAAATCTCCTTTCAATCATTGTGGAATTCAACTTTCCTCAATCCCAGCCACAAGGCAAGAGATTTTGAGAGTTATAATCCAAAACATCTGGTGAGTTACATCTGTGATGGATACTTCGTGATTATCCACTGTTTTTAAACAAGAGCAGTGTGCTTCCTTAATAAAGAAAGGACCAATACTTTTTCAGAAATCCAGCTAGTTTAGCTGTTAAGGTACCAATTAGATTAGAAACTGGGAAACTCCTGCTCTGGGCACAAAGCCAGCTGGATTATCTTGAGCCAGTCACTTTTTCTCAGTAGGAGTTAGTCAATGACAAAGCACTTCTCAAGTCCTACCAAGAAAAGTGCAGGGACTACTCCAGGCAGTTATCACGAGTCAACAGTGATTCAAAAGTTCCCTCCACTCCCCCGAAAACCCCCCATACACATTTCCAGACTAAGGGAAAAAAAGAGAATAAAAGAGGAACAATCAGGAAGAAGAGAAGTTTTAGAATATTTGGATTCAGGTTCATCCATTGAAATAACAGGCAAAGAAATTCAGGGGAAAAAAAAGGAATACTATTTGGGGATTTTGATGAACATAGATACATAGCCATGAAAACAACCAGCCAATTTGTAGTCTAATTTTCCATGAATAAATCCATTCCTTTTTAAAATACTTCATGTTAGCATCAACCCACAAACAACACAGCAAAATCTATAGGGAGCAATTTTTAAGCAAGAAATCATTTAAATCATCCCTGTGTGCACATGACCTGCTTAAATTGTTATTTGATTTGATTTGATTTGATTTGGGCTGAAAATTAGTAGTCACCACTCAGTGTTCAAGTTTATTTTGTAAGACAGAATTACAATGTCTAGACAGCACATATCAATTGTTTCAGTTGAGTTGATGTCTTCTGTCAATCTGATTTCAAATGTTCGAAATCGTTGTATTAACTTCCAATTTATAAAAAAGGTTTACCTTTCTAAAGCCAGTTTTACTGAGTTGGGCACGCATAATATTCCTCTATTCAACCTTTAAAATGAATTTATATTTTACATACATATATTCACCATGTTCTATAGTCCTAATCGGACTTCAACTTAACTTGGATCAGGACTTTTAAAATAATAGAATACCTTAGTCATGTTGTTTGCTCTTAACCCAAATAACATTCTACAGTTTTGTTTTCTTTAAAAATATTCTAGGTTTCCTCAGCCTCAGCCTTTTAAAAAGAAAGAAATTGTGATGTGGTAAAGCAATGGAAAATGGAATTTCTTAAATAATAAAATATTCTGTATGATCCTGGGATTTCAGATGTGTTCGCTTTTCATATTTCTAGCAAAGGAGATGTATTCATGTGCTAAACTATTTGAACACCAAATAATCAAATAGTTGTGGTATTTATGTAGCCTGTTGTTAATTTTTAACTGATTTTTTTTCTTGAAAAATTAAATTGTTATGGCAATGAACATGAGTGCTATTTCCCATTTGAATGAAAACCTCTACATCAATTAGTTTATGTGACTGGTTCATAGATAGGAACTGTCAGCCTGTTCCCTGATGCCTATCTGTTGCTTGTGTATAATGTTGATACTTCTTGTGGGAGGTTGGAACAAAATGGATATAATAAATGAATGAAGAACCACCGTGCACAAAGTCATCTTCCCATTTTGGTTCAGTCAGATGCTTTTTCTTATATCCTATTACGTTGACTTAAGTCTTCCTTTCTACTTCCTTGTAGAAATTTTTTAAAAGACATCCCATTGCATTGTACCGTATCTTTCATGTTTTATTGATGGCTCTGTATAAAATTAAATTACATCACTCAAAGAGCAATGCAACTCAAACGCTTCACTCTATTAACATTTTATTGCTGGAGGGGACAACTAGCTGGTTGTTTGAACTGTGCAATAGATCCCAAAGGGCAGAGTTGCTGCTGTAAATGCAGAAAATGTAGCTTTCAATAAATATATTAAGTTGTTACAATTTGTTTATGATAGTAGTTCATTTGCGGTATAAAATTATTTTCTGTTCCATTTTGTAGCACCCAGGGTACCCTCCTGTGGATTTAGTTCTGGCGTCACAAATATCAGAACACAATACAATCAAAGGACAGAAAATGTGTTTAAAGTTCCTAAAGTTCCTTGATCAGCAGTCTGTTAGATGATATTTACAGAGTACACAATACCTGGATAATATGTAACTTTATTTCAAGATTCCCAATGGATTATAACAAGGATTTTAAATCTTTTGGAAAGCATTAGTTTATATTTTATAGCCAAATAGCTAAAGCAAGATTTCTTTTTTCCTTTCCTTTTTCATCGTGGCATTCTTATTTTCACTCTTTTATTTGCTATAATGAATGTTCTGCATATCCTTGGTGGCTTTTCTCTTCCATGTTTTCTTTTCCTTAAAAAAAGGAACATCTGTCTAAATTTATTTGAAATGGTTCATTGTTCCTGCATTTTTAGATAAGTGTCAGCAATAATTTGTAGTCCGGGATGGGTGGTGGTGATTGATTGATTTAATTAATTTATAGGGTCACCAACTCAAACAATGAGATTATGAGAAGTGTACAGCAAAAGCAAACGATAAGCAAACCATAGTATATATAACAGTGTTTGTACATGATAATTAAACAACCAAAAAGAAACTTTTGGGAACCAAGGCAACTTGTGTCACACGGGCGTAACAAGGTGTACCCATAACTAACCATACCACTGTATTCTGGACCAACTGAAGTTTCTGGATGATGTTCATGGGTAGCCTCATATAGATCATGTTACAGTAGTCTAACCAGAAGGTGACTAAGGCATGAGTGATTATAAGCAAGGACTTCTGGCTAGGAATGAGCACCACTGTGTTCAAAGGTCCTCCTAACCACAACTGCCACCTGTTCTTCAAGCAGGAATTGCAAATCCACTAAGTCAAACAGGGTAGTGTCTTCCTATCTAGAGCCAGCTGGGGTTCAGCTCAGAATGAATCTTAATGGCTTTATCCACCAGTTATTGAGAATAGTCCTCACAACAACCACATAGATGTACCACCAATTCCTCCTGACCTAGAAGAGACCAGGTCACCCTGAACAGGACTACTAGCACACTAGCAGAAGACATAATATTGTTTTTCCACAAGGAGCCACCCACAGGTCTCACTTGGATTGGTGCAGGGGTGAAATATAAAATGTGTTACTACCGGTTCTGGGGGCATGGCTTGGTGGTGGTGGGGGTAATGTGACTGGATGGGCGTAGCCAACTTTTTTTAAAAAAAAAACTTTTCAAAGCATTTTTTCTAATGCTTTAAAAAGCCTCTGGCAATCAGGCAACTCAGCTGGGATCGTCAGAGACTTTTCAAAGCATTTTTTTAACCACCTCTTTGGCCAAGAGGTTGTAGAAAAAAATGCTTTGAAAAGCCTCTGAGGATCCCAGCTGAGTTGTGTGATCATCAAAGGCTTTTTTTTCTTACTTTTAAAAGCATTTTTTCATCAGAAGAGGTTGTAGAAAAAATGCTTTTAAAAGTAAAAAAAAAAGCCTCTGATGATCGTGCAACTCAGCTGAGCATGGTGGGTGGGATTTTTCTACCGGTTCTCCAAACCATCTGCTGCCATCACTACCAGATCGGCCGAACCGGTCCAAACCAAGAGCATTTCATCCCTGGATTGGCACCTGGTTTTCTTCCAGTGGTACTTTAAGATTTTTTTTCTCCAGTTGCTTCATCTTCCTGAGGCCCCCTGACAGCCAAAGGGTTGGTGTGTGTGTGTCATGATAAACACACAGATGCAATGCAATCTAAAGCTGTTTCTGCTATTTTATTCTAGCAAGACTTCAATTGAATTCAGTATCAAAAATCTCATAAATAATCCTAAATTTCCTCTGAAACCTGAGGTGAAACATTAGCTTCCTGAGATGGGCTGATTGACTAGACTTCCCCTCCACACGGATCATACACAAGTTTGTTACAGTAAACTCAGTTCATTTACTTATACATATTGTAAGAACTGCTGAGCAGAGTAAGATCCAGGATTGATTAATCTAAGATCTGGTCTGGGCTTCGTCATCAACAAAATCTTAAATAAAAAATCTTACAAAAATGATACTTGGATTCTGTTCTTAGGTCCTGAAGCATCTTGGGTTCAGTGCAGGGATGAAATCCAGCAGGTGATGACAGGTTCTGGAGAACTGGTAGCGGAAATTTTGAGTAGTTCGTAGAACCAGCAAATACCACCTCTGGCTGGTCCCAGAGTTGGGTGGGAATGGAGATTTTGCAATATACTTCCCCCAGGAGTGGGGAGGGAATGGAGATTTTGCAGTATCCTTTCCCAGGACTGGGGTGGGAATGGAGATTTTGCAGTATCCTTCCCCTTCCATGCCCACCAAGCCATGCCACCAAACCACACCATGCCCACTAAGCCACACCCATAAAACTGGTAGTAAAAAAAATGGATTTCACCACTGGTTCAGTGATATTATGGATTGTACATTGTGATTTTTATAACATATAACTATCTAGGCCAGGGGCACCCAACCTTTTGAGCATCAGGGACCGGTTCTGTAGAAAGAGGTTTTTCTGTGGACCGGTGGGCATAAGTTTTGTGTGCTGCCTGCAGCCCGCGGATGGGGCTTCGGTTGTTTACACGGCCCGGTTTTTGGCATGGCCCATTCATGGACCGGGGATTGGGGTCCCCTGATATAGGCAACCAAGCTCCTATGTGTTCTCTATTACAGCAACTTGTTTTCTAAATTATTTTTTTTTAAAGAAAAGTATTTCATTTCCATTTTTATTTATTAATAAATACTTTTGTGTAACTTCAATCATTTTCTCTCCAAGCAACATAAAAAGTTGAAAGTATATGCCCAGGACTGGTATTATATAAAAATATGTAACTGCATTAAAACCATTAATTTCATAGTAAGAAGTTTAAAATATAAGATTTGATTTCTTTGCACATTTAAATAGGTAATTATGAATTAGGACACTGTTGCTGTGTATTTTAAGTGTTAACTGCCAGAAAAGAATGACGAATCCAAATTCAGCTTTAAGCTATTGATGTTGTTTCATTTTTTAAAATTCTAAATATTTCTAAATAGAAATATTTATTTTTATTATTATTGTTTTATTATTTATTATATTTTTATACCTCCCCCTCCCCCGAAGGACTCGGGGCGGTGAACAGCCAAAATTAAAAAACATACAATATAAACATTAAAATATGTTTAAAACAGAATGAAATCCAAAATGGCTCCCCAATTTAAAACACCTTACCCATGACCCTATAATTAAGACAAATTTACAATTTAAAATTTCCACATTTAAAAAGGGGGAAGATTTAGGCCAGATTTCTAAACATTTTTACTTATTTCATAACAAAAGTCACTTGGGCAACATACAGTAACAAAACTAATCATATCCACGCTTTGTTTTCATGATATGCACGTGGGGTGGATTTTAACTCCTCCAAGATAGGGAAGAAATTGCTAATCGTCTTGTTTCTAATCAAGTATTTTTCATGGAGCAACTTTGTCTCCAATGTGTAATTCAGGTGCAAAGTGTCCTAGGAAAAGGGTACCATTTACCAAGGAGTGAGTTTTGATATAGGCTCACAAACCACCCTCTACATCAAAAGTTCTTGTTTTTGTTGGCAAAATAGAACTTTTTCATCTTTCATACTGTTAAACTGTATGAAATACAGAAATACTTATCTTATAAAATATTCCTCTTTTAAGTGTTGAATAGAAGGTATTTGCCATAGAACTTGATTTATTTATTTATTTATTTATTTATTTATTTATTTATTTATTTATTATTCAAATTTCTATACCGCCCTTCTCCTCTCGGACTCAGGGCAGTGAACAGGGACCAGCACCATTTGGCAGAAATCTGTTAGCCTGTCACCTGTTTTATCTTCTATGATGTGACTAGCATTTCCAGTTATTCCATATGCTATTTAATTTCTGACTATAGCGTTCATTTATTAGAATTAGCATGATTAGAGAGGGCAAGGTTTGGTAAACATTCAAACATTTTGCAAGTATTCTATGTCGAAAGATTACAGAAACCTTGAGTCCTGCGAGGCACCTATTTTTCAAATATTTTAATGAGGATTCATTTCTTCACGTCAACAGTGCTGTACATAACATATTTTTCAAAAACACAAGTTACAAAGGAGTTATATAAAGTACGATGCAATAGAAAGATTGGACTTTAGAGAGTTTTAAAGTCCAAATAATAATACAATAAATTTTCTTCAGAATAAAAAATGCATACAGAATAAAGGGCACGTAAGACTGGAAATTCAAAATATTTTAATTTTCAATATTGTTTAAAATGAATTTTTCATGTTCCCTATATGACTAGAAAGTGCAAACTGATATTGGTTCTTCCTTATGCCATCTGCTTCTTTTATTACAATGAAAAGGGAGCAATATATTGAAAATAATTCCCTCCAATGCAATAGAATAAAATATGCAGAGCATCTAATTAGAGCACCATCTGCAGTAGCCGTAACCTGGAAATTTCACTGAAGGGCAGATAATCCACAGCATATTTTTGCCTGTCACTTCTAAATTCAAGAAGGAAGGGACTGTCTCACTAACCAGGATTAATGTAAAAAATATATGCAAGAACTTTACGGAAAACATTGAAGTACCAAATTGGTACTTCAATGATTTGTGTAAAGTTCACAGAAGGATTGCTTCTGAAATTCTCCATTCTGGATTTCCCTGTAAATATCAAAACACCAACAATTATCTGATCTTTTTGCACTGTATATGATTGGGACCAGCACCATTTGAAAATTAACCTCAGCTACCATTGTCAAATACATCATCAAGCCTATAGACAGTTATTTCTAGAATTTCCATAAATAAAAATCAAAAATTGATGAGTTTTGGACAACGATGCCAAGAAATGGGAACAACTAAGGAGGCAGAACTGAAGAAGCTTCTTGGATGAGAAGCAAAGCATTTTTAAGAAAAAACAAAGAAAGTCCAGTTGCCTCTTGAAACAACTAAGTCCAGTTGCCTTTTGGACAACTAAGGAAGCAGCAACTAAAATATTAAAGGAGTAGGAACAGGGGTGAAATCCAGCAGGTTCTGACAGATTCTGGAGAACCGGTAGCGGAAATTTGGAGCAGTTTGGAGAACCGGTAGCGGAAATTTTGAGTAGTTCAGAGAACTGGCAAATACCACCTCTGGCTGGCCCCAGAGTGGGGTGGGAATGGAGATTTTGCAGTTTCCTTCCCCTGCCACGCCCACCAAGCCACGCCCACCAAGCCATACCCACGAAGCCACACCACCCCACGCCCATCAAGCCACGCCCACAGAACTGCTGGTAAAAAAAAATGGATTTCAACACTGAGTAGGATGCATTGGAATAGTCTCAACATTCTTTCTGAAGTAGAAATAACCAGCTGACTATGATTATAATTAAACTTGTACCATCTGTATTATGTGCAATTTATGGGAGGGAATGACATAGCAGTCTGAATAAATGTTCTGAAGGCCGGAACATTTGGTACTGTAGATGGAATTTCCAAAAGGATAACAGTACAGGGAATCCTCTATTGAAGTGATCTATTCTAAATCACTGTAAAAGAAAATCTCTGTTCCTAGGAAGTTTTACTATGGATTTATTGGATTCATTGATCCATTTATTTATCAACTATCATGACAAATAATTCTGGGTGGCATACAACAGAGCTAAGAACACATAGTAAAATACTAAAACCATCAATGTAATTATTGTTAAAAAAATAAAAATCTATGAACTATAAAAAACTAAAAAAGAAGGAATATTAGACAAAAAGATGTTAATGTAGATGCCTTAGTACTTCATCATACTTCAAATTTGGATACTTGGTAACCAGCATGTATTTACAATGTTGTAGTATCCCAAGTTCATGGGATCACTATTTGCAACTTTTCTCGCCGGCTTCCGAGAAGCAAAGTAAACTAGCACTGATGATGTTACCTACTTAGGGTAATGAAACGTCTGCAAGAAAACAAGCAAGCTCAGAGGGCACCAAGGACCCCTCATGTCAACCCTGAGCTACAAATATTCTCTTTTATTGGTACCGCATATGGGTGTCAAATCTTCGGACAGGACGCAAATGGGAAGAGTTTGCCTGCAGTCACACTTCCACCAAAGAACAATTTTTCTTCCAGCATGAATGCTTACGACAGCATACCCTATTTACCAGTGTCAGGTACAAACCAGGGGTGAAATGCTCCTGGTTCAGACCGGATTGCCCGATCCAGTAGCGATGGAGGCGGGTGGTTCGGAGAACTGGTAGCAAAAATCCCTGCCCCCCCATGCCCAACTGAGCCACACAATGATCAGAGGCTTTTTTTTTTACTTTTAAAAGCATTTTTCTACAACCTCTTCGGTCGAAAAAATGCTTTTAAAAGTAAAAACAAAAGCCTCTCATGATCGCGTGGCTCAGCTTGGATCGTCAGAGGCATTTAAAAGAAAAAAAAGTCTCTGCTGATCAGGCAACTTAGCTGGGATCGTCAGAGCCTTTTGAAAGCATTTTTTTACAACCTCTTCACCAAAGAGGTTGTAGAAAAAATGCTTTTCAAAGTAAAAAAAAAATGGCCACACCCACCCAGTCACATTACCCCCCCCCACCAAGCCATGCCCACAGAACCGGTAGTAACAAATTTTAGATTTCACCACTGGTACAAACCTCCAATCAACTGCACAGCTGGATGGAAACTGAACCAAGAAAGTGGGTGAAAAATGATATGGCTCATGATCATAGACACACACCTCAGATTAAACAAATATCTGCACATCATAGCAAACCTCAAAGAACAGTTGGAACAGACCATCACACCAGAGTATGTGCAGAGACTGGCCACGCTAGCACTGATGATATTACCTAGTTAGGGTAATGAAACGTCTGCAAGAAAACAAGCAAGCTCAGAGAGCACCAAGGATCCCTCAAAGTAAATGGAGAAAACTAGATTTGCTTAACAATCATGTGGTTCACAAAATCAATGATTCACTTAAAAACCCTGGCAAAATGATCATAAAATTGTTAAATTGACTCACCTAACAACCATCTTGCTTAACAACAGAAATTCCGGTACCAATGGTAGTCATAAATCGAGGACTATCTGTAATCCCAACAATCCAATTATCCTAATGTTATATAAGAAAATTCCACCAAGAACATGGAATAGAAGCTGATGAATTTAAATTATTCACTTGTTGCTTCTATGGCTATAATCCTATGAATCTTCATTGAAGAAGACCAGGGAGACAGTCCAAGGTCCTTTAATGAAGGCACAATGTATGGCTTCAAAAATCTCTCTCTTCAGCTCCTGTATATATTTGAGGAACAAAATTCAGCCAATTCTTGTTTGGAAGATATTAAAGTTTATCTGATTATTTTTTTTCAGAGTATTAAAACTGTCCAGGTTCCTCAGAGTAATGTCAGAGTATGACATTACTTCCCAGAATCTGGGTGACTCTTGCTAATGAACTCCATATATTTTCTTTCCTTTATTATCCCAAAGAAGTTTCTTACACTTTCCCCCTATTTAGACATAGCTGAGCAGAAAAAAAAAAAAAAGAAATGAACCGATCCTTTGTTTCACATCTGGCCTTAGAGATTGCGGCTTGTAAATTGTGAAGGCATGCCTTAAATGTAAAAACTTACACTTCTTAACCTCATTTGAAAAGGTTAGATTTAATAATTACACATATGCCACTCTTTTTAAAAGCAATATGCCTGGAAATATACAGAGAATTAACCAAGGAGGTCAAAGCACAATAAAATTGAAAAAAAAAAATCTATTTGCAAATTCTTGTTAAAACTGAAGCAACCGATCAAAGAAATCAATTAAAAAGTTCCTAAATCATTTTTAATAGACAGTCCAAATGTTCACACCAAACGTGTTCACTAACACTCTTATCTTTGCATATTCTAAGCAGTAGCAATAGTAATAGCACTTAGACATATACACAACTCCCTAGTGCTTTACAGCCCACTCTAAGTGGTTTACAGAGTCAGCACATCACCCCCAATAATCTGGCTCCTCATTTTACCGACAGAAGAAGGATGTAAAGCTGAGTCAACCTTGAGCTGGTGAGGTTTGAACTCCTGGCAGTGAGCTGAATTAGCCAGCAATGCTGCATTCTAACCACTGCCCCATCATGGCTCCTAGTGAGTAGGCAAGACATGATTCAAAAGAGAGCTAATTCCAATCTCAGCAGAAGGAAACCCATTTTAATTGAAAAGTGAAAGACATTCTAGGGCTGTGATGGCGAACCTATGGCACGCGTGCCATAGGTGGCACACAGAGCCCTCTCTGTGCACATGCCAGCCATTGCCCTAGCCCAGCTCCACTGCGCACACGTGCATGCCTCCCACTGGCCAACTGGTCTTCAGGTCTCGGCAGCGCATGCATGGGGTGGGGCACATGCGGGGGATGCATGCGCGGGGTGGCAGGGTACATGTGCAGAGTGGTGCAAGAGGCTTTTCAGGCCCAAAATGGGGCGTGGGGTGGGCCTCGTGCTGTGCCCATGCATCCCATTTTGGTCCTGGAAAATCTCCTGCACCAACCTGAAAGCCAAAACGGATGTGTGGATGTGCAGGGATAGTGGTGTATGCATGGGGGATGTGAGTGCATACACAGAGCAGGGCACATATGTGGGGGGCACTGGCATTGCATTTTCGGAGTTCAGGCATGCGTGTGTGTATTCACATGCATGTGCGCATGCTTTGGGTACTCAGCACCAAAAAAGTTAACCATCACTGTTCTTGGGCAAGTCAAATTTTTCAGTTTTCAATGTCCAAATATTAGAGGAGCACAAAAGTTGTAACATGCCTTGGGGATTGTAAAGCTGTTTTGATTACTTTAATATAATTTAGATATGCTTGGTAAGTTACTACATAAATATAACTTTTAAACATTTCATTTGTTTCATTACTCACTGGAGTAATAATGCTGAACAATTTACATTGTATATAAATCATTGCATCAGCTGACATGTGTTTGTCTTTATAAAAATTATAATGAAGCTGAAATGGTCTGGGCATTGAATGATAAAATGCTTCTTGCTAAAGACTAATGTTAAAACAAAGAAAAGATCAATCTAAAATTGAGATGGATGGATATAATGCAACATTATAAAAATATTTATTTAAACTAAGACTTAAGTAATTCTATAGTGGTCCAGTTATTTACTTATTTGGAAATCAAGCATTCAATAAGTGTCATTTAAATACAGGAAGATGTTACTTTGAGAAACGTCCATGCCATTTTGTTGTTGATAGTGTTTTGGAGTAGAGTGAATAAATTATATTTGTCTACTTCCCTAAAATCACAAGATTCATCCCTTGCAAATTTATCTCTCGCTCACCAAATATATAATCTGAAAATATTCTGCCTTCAGCTGAATGATTTTCTACTCAAAACTCTGGAGATTGTTATGAATCTGTCAGTACAATTTGTAATGTGAAGCATATGTATCTGTCATACTGTTTTCAAGTTTGAGTACAGCAATAAATTTTTTTGCAGAGTCTAAAACTTCAGGTGAAGTTGGCCTCACAGAACAAAGTGGGTCATATCTCTGTTCAGTGGCATGTTTTCAGAAAATTGTCCACTGCAAACAGTAGAAACATAGACAGCCCAAAATCTGAGAAATAATTCTCATTGTAACATAGTTAGCATCAAAAAGTAAAATAACAATATTGAAAATTCTCTTCTGTCGATGCTAGTAAATGAAGCCTCAAGAATTTGTGAGATATTGTGATGGTAATTTCCTCCTTTCTATATAGTTATTTATTAAATGTATATGTCACTCATATTGCTAAGAAACAACTCTAGGTGGCTTACAACAAGCAAGATAAAACATTAGGCATTACAGTAATAAATATCAACATTAAATATCAATGTTTTCTTTCTCACATTCCTACAGAGAGAAACATCTATACTCATGTGAGTAATTCAGTAGTTGATCAATCTTAAGTGACTCTAATATATTTCTTGCTATCTTCCATAAATGTGGGTAGAATTAGTCTTATGATTTGGTTACATCAGAGCAGTAGTAGGGTTTCAATTTTGGTCACTACTGGTTCCCTCGTGGGCATGCTCACGCTCGCACGTGATGCTTCTGTGCATGCACAGAAGCTTCTGCGCATGTGCAGAGATGTCCGGGCAGGTGGGTGGAGCCTCCCACCACCACCACTACCTGTTCACCCGATCTGGAGCGAACCGGTAGCAACCCACCACTGCATTAGAGGCCTATCTGTCCTGCATGCAGGAAAGAACTTGGCTCTAGTGGTTAAGGCATCAGACTAGAAACTGGGAGACTATGAGTTCTAATCTCATTTTAAACATGAAAGCCAGCTGGATGAATGGGCCAGTCATTCTCTCTCAGTCCAACCCACCTCACAGAGTTGTTGTTGTTGTAGGGAAAATAGGAGAAGGAAGAAGCATCAGGCACATTCATCACCTTGAGTTATTTATAAAAATAATAAAGGCAGGATAAACAGACATAAACAAAAACAGACACATAAATAAAAATTTAAAGATAATGGAACGTCTTCTTTCAGGAGCTTCGTTTGATTGGCCATCCCTCTTTCTGCCTTTAGGAAATTTGAAATAAAGTATCTCCCTAGAGTCCTGCTATGCTTCATCATTAATTGTGTGTGTATGTGTGGCATTTCTGGAAGGTATGAAGGAACAACATCAGGCTATAAGTATGCATTTCCAGCAGAGTCATCCAAGGTGTTCAAGATCATTCTGGTCCAGTCAAGCTAATTTATTGCTAATAATGTCTATATTTAAGAGTCTAGTCAACTAGGTCAACACTAAATTGATGCTAAGTAAGCATTAATGAATTCAAGAAGGGCTGGACCTGGACTGCTTGTGGGAACATAATGACTTCAGGCTTGTTCCTCTCTTGACTCTGCCTCAGGTTTTGCCTCTCTGTCTCCTATCCAGGAACCCTATATTGGAAAGCAGTCTTATAAAGAAGATGACTTTAGTGACAACAGCAAAGATATAATTTCATATGCACAGGAGAAGGTAATAAAAAAAAAATGGCTCCTGAGTTTTCAGCATGATAGGAATAAGGGAAAAAAATCACCAACAGCAAGTTGGATTGACAATTATAATCACAGTAGCTGTCATATCGGAACATCACAAGGGCTACGTTTGGGTCAGATGTTCTGCCCCAGCTACAGACTCCAAAGAACACAGCACACACAAAGTCTGTAGAAACCTTAGTTTACTAAATTAAATCAGTCTTTTTTCAAACAAAGGCTGTTAATTAACTTTCTTAACAGCCTACAAGAATCCAAAGAATAACATAATCGTAATCTTACTAGGACTGGCAGAAAGCTCAGAAGCAATTTGTAGGAAACTGATAAAAGAAGTAAGATCAAGACACGAAGGAGAGTGAATGAAGTTGTTCCCTGCAAATTGCCTCAGTTGTCATCTGTCCTTAAATAGGGTAAGGGAGTGGCTAATTAGCCCCAAGCCTTACTCTCGAGAAGACCTTCTCCTGAGGAGCCACTCCTGCCTTTTGGCAGCTCTGTGCACCCATGCATTGAGAAGAGGCTCCTCCTCTTCTTTCTCTTCACCCATGAAAGCTTCTGGAGGTTCTGAAGGCTCTGGCTGAATCTCTGCCTCTGGCATCGCATCTTCTCCAGCCTCCTCATTGTCCAACTTGAGTGCCAGCTGCATGGGCTGCCGGCGCAGCACCACACCAGCCTCCTTGCTGTCGGAATCAGCTACTAGCTGCAAAAGGCCACTGACGGGCCACAACATCAGATTACCCTAAAAAGGTCTGTCTATGAATTTCCTAAGAGGCAATACCTACTTGATGTCGCATAATCAATACATATTTTTCATCAAACTTTTAACAATGTTATTTTATTTATGCTTTATTTAGTTTTCAATTTCCAAAATGTGTTTTATATTTCAAAATCTCTTTCTGTCTCTATCTCTCTCACATGCAAGCACACATACAGACCTTTCTCTCTGTGCTACCTATGACCACAATTGAGCCCAAAATTTCTGTTGCTAAGCAAGACAGTTGTTAAGTGAGTTGTGCCCCATTTTACGACCTTTCTTGGCTCAGTTGTTAAGTGAATCACTGCAGTAGATACGTTAGTGAGTGAATAATAATAATAATAATAATAATAATAATAATAATAATAATAATAATAATTTTATTTCTATACCGCCCTTCTCCCGAAGGACTCAGGGCGGTACAGCCAATTTAAAAACACAAGACACAACAATGATTAAAAATTAAAATAATTAAATAGATTTGGCCGATTTAAAACCCCAAAAATTTAAAATACCCCAATTTAAAATTATTATGTTGATAGCCCTGCCTGGCGGAACAACAGGGTCTTCAGTACGCAGCGAAACATCTGGAGGTCGGAGATCTTACGTATTTCCGGGGGCAGTTCATTCCACAGGGCTGGGGCTCCCACAGAGAAGGCCCTCCCCCTGGGTGTCGCCAGCCGACATAACTTGGCTGATGGCACCCTGAGGAGACCTTCTCTGTGGGAACGGACTTGTCGGTGGGAGGCTATTGGCTTCCCCATTGGCTTTGCTTGTCAGAAAGCCGCAAAAGGGGATCACCTAACTCTGAGACACTGCAACCATCATAAATATGAACCCCTTGCCAAGCATCTGAATTTTGATTACATGACCATGGGGATGCTGCAAAGGTTATAACTGTGAAAAACATCAGAAGTCACTTTTTTCAGTGGCGTTGTGACTTTAAATGGTTACTAAATGAACTGTTGTAAGTCAAGGGCTACCTGTATTTTGCTTCTATACTCCCAAGTCTCATCTTGACATTAAGCCTGTCTTTTGTGTTTCAGACTCGTTATGCAACTGTATTCAATTGTATTGTATTCATTACCTTTTTTCTTTTGTGCCAGTAACTTGTCCTCCTTTGCTTTATTTCTGTAATTTTGGCACATTGCAATTACACTGAAATCTGGAACTTCTAGCGATTTTTGATCGCAGCTTGCCGTCTTGTATCCCCAGGACTGTGAAATTTCTTATCAGAGAATCAGCAAGCACTCCAGAATTGCTTTTCTGATACCAGCAGCAAATTTCCTAAAAGGTTTACGTCTCCGTTTTATGCCGCATAAAAACAATATGTAGAAATCTCAGAAGAAGAAAAAAAAAACATAATTTCAGTCAATGACCAGTAAATTGCAAGGTAAAACATGGTGAAAGGCAACGAGAATCCATGTAATTATGAATACAGTAATAAAATATAACCAATATTATGAGCATTAAATCTATAAAATCAATTATCTAATAAATTAAATCTAAAAGAAGTCTGCTATCCTGCTGTTTGAAAACTAATGTTTATACCAAGATGCAACCAAAATGCTAATAACAGACCATGATACTTTGTTATAGTTAATGACCAACTAATAAACTAAAATACAGACTAATAAAACGATTGATGGATATAAAATGCTAGGGTTTTATGTACTTGCAAACAGTCATGCAATTATCCCTTTTCTATATCTGCGGGCAATAAAATAGCATTCTGGAACATGCAGAGATACTGTATCAATTTCATCAGATAATAAATGCCATAGCTAAAATAAATGTGGATGTCCTGCAGAATATGCTATTAATGTTGTCAACTCTCTTGCAGGAATATTCCTAATGAAAGGGGCAAGTTAGAAGAAAGTGAGAATGGTTTCAGTACAAACCATTTGCTCCATATGGGCAAAGCCATTTATTATAAGGATTTTTTTTCCTGATCCCTTCTAACAAGAATCTCCTTAATAAATCATGCTAATGTCATTGCTTGCCTGTATTTATATATTTAAATCTGCGTTAGGTATTTGATTGGACCGAGATTAAAAAAATGGAACAATTGGATAAATCCATATTGGCACAAAGTCTTTTTTTTTAAAAAAGGTTTTATATTGTCTACAAGAAACCAAAGTTCCTCTGCAGAAAAAATAAAATAAAATAAAAAAGCACGACAATTTAAGTGATTGGTAACTTTGTGGTGGTGAGAATCAATGGAGGCATACTTGTAAAATAGCATTAACGATGTTACCTAGTTTAGATAATGAAGCATCTGCAAGAAAACAACAAAGCTCAGAGAGTACTAAGGACCCTTTATTTCAACTCTGAGCTATAAATATTCTCCTTTAAGGTTATATTTAAGAGCCTTGGTAGCGCAGTGGTTGGAATGCAGTACTGCAGGCTCCTTCTGCTGAGTGCTGGCTGCCTGCAATTTGGCAGTTTGAATCTCACCAGGCTCAAGGTTGACTCAGCCTTCCATCCTTCCGAGGTCGATAAAATGAGGTGCCAGATTGTTGGGGGCAATAGACTGACTCTGTAAACAACTTAGAGAGGGCTGTAATGCACTGTGAAGCTGTGTATAAGTTTAAGTGCTATTGCTATTGCTAACTGCTATATTAAGCAATATAAAGTATTTTTGGTCCTATTGCTTAAGTCTTTTAATTTGAAGGAAAAAAATGGTAACATGGCCACATTTAAATTAAGGTTCAGGTTTTTGCTGCAATTCGATTCAGAACTGTAAAACTGATTGTTTTCCCATTGAAAACCAATTAAATGGGTAGGGATACTTGTTAAATATTCTAAACCTTTTTCTAAAGCTTTTTGGATCTCACCCCCACCTCCCACCACACCACACGCACATCCTAAAAAAAACTCATATAAGGACAAATATTGCAACAGCCTTCTGCTGTAAAACCCTTGACCAAGAATCTGTTTATAAGAATCTTTATAAGAATCTTTTTAGCCATCTATTAGTTACTTTCATAATGATGAGTAGATACTCCTCAAAATGAAGTTGTGAGATGGCTCTCTGAGGGGAAAAATTAACACATTCTTTTGTGCGCAAAGCTTGATCTAATAGGTAAGAAATGCTTAGGTAAAAGCAGGGAATATTTTATGCAAATATATTGTCCAATATTTTGCATTAGCCATGCAGAATGCAACAGAATATATGAATAACTTAACATATCTGAACCACAAGGAACCCTGAAGCAATCCATCCGTATATTTGAAATTGATCTGGATGTATCCTTCCTATCTAGTTCATTAATCTGACAGAAGTATATAGAAGCAGTAAACCATTTTATGTTATGCACAATTATGCAGAATATTCAAAAAAGATCTACTTGTCCAATAAGTTTCAGATATTACATTTTGGGTATAAGTCAAAGTTAGATGTGCCTCTCTCTGTAACAACTATATGTCCCTAGAGGTTGCTATAGCGAAGGAATGAGATTATTTCAGAAAATAATAAAACAATTTTTCCAAAACTCATTTCTCATTTCATAGTTTAGAACTTTTGTTTGTGTTGCAATATTTTCAGGATCAGACTCAATAATTAAAGTAAGAATAGTATGTTTAAATAAAGCTCTGTTTAATCACAGATGGCATTCTATATTCACTGAATATTCACAAATAGAAGCACTGAAAAATGGCATACAGCTCCTTATATATACAAGGGGAGGAGCTAGATATGGGAGTGGTTAGACATACATACATTAAGCAATGGAAATAAGTTAACTCTTGATATACTGTACAGATACTATTTACATGATGGAGAATAAAGCATTTACTTGTGACAAATCCCCCTCTAAATGCTGATTCGACATATGACAATACTTACATTCAGATTCAGAACAATATAAAACTTGTAGCTTGGTAGTTAAGTATTTGTGTTGTTTAGAAGGTAAAGGTTTTGTCAAGATGTCAGCTATTTGCTCTGATGTTTCACAATGAATAACTTTAATAAATCCATCTTGTGATAATTGCCTTACATGTTTGAATTTTATATCTATATGTCTAGATCGCTGTCCAATAGCATCAGATCTATATATTTCGATGGCAGCTTTGTTATCTTCATGTATGATATAAGGCAATGAAGGTTTTTTCCAAATATTAGACAATAAATCATTAAACCATACTAGGTTATTTGATGCTTTAAACAGACAGACATATTCTGCCTCAGTAGTTGATGTAGCTACTAAATCTTGTTTACCAGTGTACCAGTAAACTGGGCAGCCGTTAAGGAAAAATATATAGCCAGATGTACTTTTTCTACAAGTGACATCACCAGCCCAATCTGCATCTGCATAACATGTGAGAATGGGTTCATTTGTATTATTGGGTTCTAATAACAAGCAGAAGTCTAAGCTATTTTTTAAGTATCTTAATATCCTCTTGACAGCTTCCCAATGGTATGATAATGGTTTACTGACATGTCTGGATAATAAGTTAAGGGGTAAAGCAATATCAGGTCTAGTCCAGTTAGAGATATAGAGAAGAGAGCCGATAACAGACCTATACAATGTGTTATCTTTAAATTCTGGAGATGACTCATCAGTGTTTCTTAGAAAATCAGTCTGCATGGGAGTATCACATGGTTTGGCATCATTTAGGTTACATTTGTTTAAGAGTTCTATAATTTTATCCCTTTGGGAAAGTTTGAATCCCTTCTTTGTTTTGCTGATTTGAACACCAAGATATTTGTTTACTTTCCCTAATGATTTTAAGGAAAAGTGTTCATTGAGTTTTGTTACAAAAGTTTCTCTCCTTTTTGTATCTTTGCCTATATATAGAATATCATCAACATAAATCAATACAAATTCTGGAGAATCACCTTCACTCTTAACAAAGAAACAATTGTCAGCAGTAGTGGCAACAAAGTTCATAGTTTTAAGTACTTTGACTAAACATTCATACCATCGCTTGCCAGATTGTTTCAATCCGTATAGACTTTTGTTTAATAGCCATATATCATTTTTGTTTGTATATTGACTATGAGGAGCTCTTACATATATATCTTTATCTAATTTGGCATGTAAATATGCAGTTTGTATATCATATTGAAATACCTCGAGATTAAGTGCTGATGCTATAACTAGAGCTGTTTTAACACTCTCAGTTCTTACAGTAGGAGAGTAAGTGTCTGTATAATCCTCAGGATATCTTTGAACATAACCTTGTGCGACTAGTCTGGCTTTATACAGTGTGTTACCTCCTTCCAAATTTTTAATTTTATATATCCACCTGGTACCAATAATAGTCTTATCCCTTGGGGCTTGTGTGGGTGTAAAAACATTCAATTCTTGTAAGCTATTCATCTCCTTGGTCATTGCTGATTCCCACTTTTCTCTTTCTTTGGGGGGAAGTTTCAGCACTTCTTCATAAGTGTTTGGTGTTACTATTTCTCCATTCATACACATTACATAATCTTTGTATTTATTAGGCACCTGATTTCTGTTACTTCTGGTTGTTCTCACTGGTATACTATCATTGTCATGTAAATACCTTGCTTCCTTTTTTGTTACTGAATCAATTTTTATTTTGTGTTGACTATTTGTCCATGTTCTAACTTTGTTTTTGCGTGTGCTGTTATTGTTTTTCTTTTCAATATTCTCATTTTGATGTTCAGTGTCTGAATTGGTGTTTGGGAATATTTCATTAAGGTGTATTTTGGACCAATTGGCCTGTTCATGAAATACTGCTGTTCTTGAATTATGAATCTGTTATTGTTATCAATAAATCTGTATCCTTTTGTGCCTGTTTCGTATCCCATGAATTTAAGTCTTCTGGATACGTTTTCACCTTTACGCCTTAATTGTTTAGGTATATGTACGTCTGCAGTGACTCCAAATATATGCATGTGTGTTAACTTAGGTTTCCTACCGTACATTACTTCATATGGTGTTTTATTCACTATGCTGGACCAAGTCCTATTTTGGGTGTAATTGGAAAATTGTAAAGCTTCTGACCAGAATTGTTTACCTAAACCAACATCTTCTAATGTGGATCTAATCATGGTTTGTAGTGTTGAGTTCTTTCTCTCTGCCACTCCGTTCTGGAATGCAGAGAAAGGACTAGATGTGTAATGCAACATCCCTTTATCTTTTAGCCATCGTGAGAATTCGTTTGACATGAACTCACATCCTCTATCTGTCATAATTTGTTTTATTCTAATGTTGTGTTGTGTCTCTATGCGTTTGTAAAATTCTTTGAATTTCTGAAATGTTTCATCCTTATGTTTTAATGTGTAGACAAACCCATAACGACTATAGTCATCCACAATGGTTAGAAAATAGCGTTTTTTATATGTGATTGATGGTGTCAATGGGCCAACTAAGTCCATGTGTACTAATTCAAAGATTTGTTTGGTTGACCTGGTTAATTTTTTGGGCCTGGGGCTAGTTTTGAGTTTTGTGGATTTACACACTGAGCATTCTAGATAGTTTTTACAGTTTTTTATTTTAACACCATCAGCATGTTCAATCATTTTTTGTACTACAGGAAAACTAGCATGTCCTAATTTTCTATGTAAGATATGGGCACATTCATCATGAATGGGTTTGCCTATATTAGGTCTTTTATCATTGGATGAGTTTTTGTTGTTATGAACTACCTCATGTTCCTCATTATCACTATTACTATTTTCTTCGTTATTTATGTCATTGTCATCCTCTATGTTGGAATCAATATTGTGTAAACATCTTTCATTTGTTATTAAGTAAGATAAGCCTCCTTTTATAATGACAGTACCTACACTTGTTTCATTTTTCTGTAAAGCTGCATTCCCTTTTGAAAAGACTATGTTTATGCCAGATTCTCTGCTTAGTTTTATTGCACTAAGTATGTTATGAGGTATTTCAGGTATTAACAATACCCCCTCTATTTTTCCTAGGCCAGGTAAGATTATATTTCCTCTACCTATGACTTGGACCTTCTCTTGATTAGCTACTTTGATTATAAATTTATCTTCAACAAACGAAGATAATATATTTTTGTTGTGTGTAGTGTGATTTGTTGCACTAGAGTCAATGAGCCAATCATTATCTTCTGGTCTATGTATGTTGTTGTTGTTGTTGTGTTTGTTCAGTCCATTCAATGAACCAGATTTTCTATGTCTTGAATCATCTCTACCCCCTCTATGTTCCTTATAGATGGGTGGACTTCTATATCTATGTCTGTCAGTGGATGACTGTCTGTTGTGATATCTATCTCTATGATCTGTCCTATGTTTATCTCTGAGGAATTTAGGACAATCTCTTCTATTATGCTCTTTGGACCCACAATTATGGCATTTGATTGGTTCATGGTACCTTTCTTGAAATGCCATTTTCTTATATTGCTTATGCTCTATGTGATTATTATAACAATTTCTTCTTGAATTGTCTTCACTATCAACCTATTAGAAAGGTTTTCTATGGATAAATACCCTAAATTGATTGTATCTAAATGGGATATATAATTATTCCAAGATGGGTCTAATGAATTGATAATAACACTTTTCATTGTTTGATCTGAAATTATTTCTCCTCTTAGTTGTAATTCTGCTCTGACTTTGTTTAAGTATATTAAATGTTCACTTATGGTGACTCCAGATTTTAACCTGGCTGAAAAGAAATCCTTAGACATTCTTGTTGTAGTGGCTACACTATCACTGTGAAACAGCTTAAACATGTATTGAACAATTTCTGATACAGTTAGATTTGACTTAATACTATGATACATAGCAGGAGATATACTGGATATTAGTAAGAAAAATGCTCTATGGTGTAGGCAGTCCAATCTTAAAGTCCAAGGTCTTTTTGGAGGGTTAGTAATGAAAAACAATAAATTTTCTTTCATAAAGACAACTTGGAGCTGTTGGCACCACTCTTGTAAATTAACACCATCTACCCTCAGTTTTGGGAAATCATTGGGTAAATTCCCAATGTTGTTAGCTTCATTACTTACAACTGGAGGAAGTCCATGGTCTTCTAAGTGTTGGTAACCGCAGAATGGCATGGGGATGCTAGCGACGACTTTAAATGGCAGTCTCTGTCTTTCTCTTGCTTCGAAGCTGTCTGTGTAGCTTTGCACATGCGCATTGTCCATTTCGCTCCTGAAGTCATGGTGAAAGGTTCTCGTTGCTGCAGCTCCCTCGCATTGTTCTTCTTCGGAAGACTCGGTCTCTGGTTCAGCCTTGGGAGTCCTGGTGGCGATGGGAGTCCTTTTATTGAGAGCGCTGGTCTCTGGAATTGTTTGTGGCGTAGGTTGGTATCTGCAGGGCTCTCTGGGTTCAGGTGTCGATGCTTTCGCTGTCTGCATAGAGGCGTGCGATCTTCGGGAAGTTCGTTTACTCACTGTTCTTCCTTTTGTTTTTTTACTGCAGTTTTTCGCTGATTCTTTAGTTATTTTCAATTTTGACCCAAAAGTTGCAAAAAGCATTTTCATTGCAGACTCTACTTGATTTTCTATTGATTCTTCTTCAGTCTCTGTGTCAGACTCTTCTGATGTATGGATCTTTTCTCTTTTGTTTTTTGCATCAAGTAAGTCCTTTCGCGCCAGATATTTTGAATCTTGTCTTCTGATTGGCTCTTCATCGCTTAGACTGAAGGTTCGTTGAAACCAAGATGGCTGCCATTCAAAATTTTGCGCGGGACCGTTGTTCTTCTCCTTCGTTGCATTTTTGTCACAGATGGCATTCTATATTCACTGAATATTCACAAATAGAAGCACTGAAAAATGGCATACAGCTCCTTATATATACAAGGGGAGGAGCTAGATATGGGAGTGGTTAGACATACATACATTAAGCAATGGAAATAAGTTAACTCTTGATATACTGTACAGATACTATTTACATGATGGAGAATAAAGCATTTATTTGTGACAGTTTGTTAATATTCTGCCTGTATATTATTGAGTAATTGAATATGTATATTCAAATCATAGCATATCTAAGATGAATGGCCCAAAGATACTCAGATCCACCACATTATGTAAGAAAATAAACAGGAATAGTGATCAGATAAGATCCTACACTATCTACCACTTAGAATATTTTCTTCAGAAAAGCAGTACTTGACACATATATGCATAGTATTCTCTATAGCAATATTATTTTGTAAAGAAATATCTAACCAAAAGCAAAATCAAAGAAAAAAATCATGGTAAAACCTTAATCTTAACCTTAATCATTTCAATGGATGATTTCCAGACTTTTCAAGCAATTCGTGTCTTATTCTTATAGCTGATATATGTCCAACTGATACTTCACTGTAACTTTTAGAATAATCTATTTTATTAATTTTAAAAATAGCAATAACACTTAGACTTATATGCTGCTTTACAGTGCTTTTATAGCCCTCTCTAAGCGGTTTACAGATATAGCTGTTTACATATAGATATAGCAAAATAGAGATATTATTTAGATAAACAAATTAAATACTTCTTTTTTGTGAGTTGTGATGCTTATAGACCATTCCTTACATAGCTGAGGAAAATTTCTGTTCATTTTTTAAAAGTCCATATTATTTCCGTATAAGTATACAACAGCAAGTCACTTTCTGATCCCAGATTACTTCAGAGTTAACCAGCAAGATAACTAATATTTTAATGATTCTAAAATGGCTTACGAAAATCCTTTTTGGACTGCGACATTAGGAATGATCTAGATTACAAGATATTTCATCCTTCCACTGGATATTTCCCTTGCTTCTATGCCTCCCACCTTTCTTCCCCACTAAAGCAATTGCCAATTACTTTGCTCCCTGCAGTAGAGCTTTTCTGGACATCCATCCATCCTGTACATATATACATACAGTACATACATACATACATACATACATACATACACACATACATATTGTACATACTTTTGGATGGATGGATGGATGCATGGATGCATGTGTGTTTGTATATGTGTGTGTGAGAGAGAGAGAGAGGGAGGGAGGAAGGGAGGGAAGGAGGGAGAGAGGGGGAGAGAGAGAGAGAGAGAGAGGGAAGGAGAAGTGAAATTGAAATTTATATACAGTGTTAAGGACTAGCAATTGTTCATAGTAGGAAACACAATTTACTGTCTCCTGCTTGGGACTGTTTCCAAGCCAGACACTCTGTGACATTTCACCTGACTTTACTGAACAAATAAGATAAATAAAATAAGCAAGAGGGTCTCAAGATGCAGTTTAAAGCACCAAGCTCTAGCATTGTTGTCACTTGCAGCAATGACTTGGTGGCCCAAGAAGTTCCCACTGAGATGCTGAGATAGTAGATGACATCCCAGAGGCTAGCGTACGTCCTCATAAATTGATTTTTATACCTTGCCATGTCTATCATGGCAACCATTTTGTGAATCAGTAAGAATTCCAAAGCTTTTATTTTGTGCACTTGCCACATAATCTCGAATTTCTAAATGTGCTGAGAGCTATATTTTAAAAAGAAATCCTATTGTCTGACTACTTTAAACTGCTAACTGAGCAGTTACTGGGAACACTTACAGTAGCTTAGTACACTTCAATGTTTCCTTGGGACATATTTCTCTATGGGTCTTTGCTACCCAGTATTTTATCCTTAGCTGATGAAATGAAGAGTGTCTGTCTTTCTTTTTACTAAAATTGAAATCTATGTCAGGCTACAGTTATTTCAAAACATTGCTGATCAAATGGGAAAAAAATTAACACAATTAAATTACTAACACATTTCTCCTAAAGACTTGTAGCACAATTAATAAACAAATCTATCTGATTCATATAGTATGTTCTTAAGAATGAAACACTATGTTCTCTTTTTAAAAATAACATATATTTATGTAAATTTTTTATCAATATCTAATGCCTAAGGATATTTATAAATGTAGTGGGGCTGTATTACTATTATCCTTCTCATCTTTCCTATTACCTTCTCCAATTGGTATCTATGATTTTACTTAGTTGTTTGTATGTACACACTGAGATCTTGTGCACTGGAGACATATTCTATATGTGTCTAATCACACTTGGCTAATAAATATTGTATTCTACAAATATAAATATTGTATTCTACGTTTCCTTGGTAGATAAAATGATATTTAAAATATCTGGAATATTGCAGTGTTTTATTACTTTTGTTATGTTCTGCTTATCCAATAAATACCAATTATATTTTGTTCTTGATTCTGATTCTATTGATATACAATATGTCACCAGACAGGAGGCAAGAGAACGATTCTACATCAAACTAACTCTTGTTCCTTTCTTTATCTTGCATTTGGCTTATATGACCAGATGATTTTTCAAGGAAAATCTGTTTATTAATATTTTGCAGATAATGCATGTCTTTTTTACTTCAGTAGTCTTTTTTTCTTTTATAAAAATGATCCTGGAAGAACTTTCATGATAGTCAAATCTGGTTTGCCCTTTCCATTTCATGTATTTTCCATAGTCCTCTGTTATCTCACATATAGGAACCACTGAGCATATTCAGTACTCCCCAGGCTGTTTTTGGACATGTTTCTTACTTGGACCCTTTCCCCCCAATTGTTTGCATACTGTGACAAACTTGCATTTTCTTCCTATGGATTGCTATCTAAGCTATCTAAGAATTTATTCCTTTGGGCATTCAGAATCAGAAAAAGATTCATCCATGTGAATATAGCAAGTAGAAAGCCTTTATTCATACAAGTGCCTATGTTTGCTTATGTATGAGTGAAGTTCATGTATTTCAGAATTCTTGCTTGTTGGAAAACCAACAGGCTTATAATTTCTTCTCTGCAGTGATTCTGATTTTAATTGATTGAAGTTATGTAAGTGAGCTTTAGCATGATAACAGTAGCAACTGTATCAGTTGTACCCAAAATGAAGTTTGAGATAATTCTTTCTTTTTAAGGCAGTACAATACTTATATAAGGAATTTATTATGGAATTTTGTCTTTTGACATCATTGTGGCTCTTGGAACAGTTTCTAAGTTTAGAGGACAATAAACCTGAAGTGCTAATCCAAAACTAGAAAGGAATCACAATCTTTATATGTCTGAATGTCAAGTCACGGTGTCTTTGATGGCATGCAGTGAGAAATAATTCAGATGTTTCAATGCAGACATGAGGGTTCTCTGATAATGAGTTGTTATTCTCATTTCTTCTCGGTCAAATATTGCTCTTACAAATTTTATATGTGATGAGCCAAATGGAAATGTGCTTGAATAAAAGGACATCTAAGCTAGAATTAATTATCAATCTTCCCATATAATCACATTCTCTTTAAAATAAATGGTCTTTCATCTTTTATTTTCAATCGTAAAACATCAATACTATGATAAAAATGCCTATAGTATTTTTTTTTTTGCAGGAGCGAATTATCATGACCCAGAAAATTTTATTTAGGAGTAGAGTTTTAGTGATTCAATATTCCTCACTACTAAACTATAGTACTTTCTTATATAGAGAGCTATTCAGACAAATACAGCTATAATTCCCCTTTAAAATGCTGAATATAACTATAACTGAAAAAGAAGGGGCAAGGGGCATTCCACCGAGAACACAAAGCATGGGTTATATCTTTCTCCTAAATCCAAAAGAGCATAGGCATTGGAAAGTGCTTATAATGTTATATTATTCATAGCTTTGGTATCTTACTATGAACTGCCCTGAGTCACTGGAAGCATAGTAATGAATAAATTATTGCATAAATAAATAAGCTTTTTAAACCAGCTCAGTTGGGGAAAAAAAAGGAATGAATCAGCCATGATTTAATTCAGTTAATAGTTCACAATGAGTTATTGATGTCAAGCAAATCCAACTCCATCTTTTAACTGAATGGGGACAACCCACAACCTGCAGTGTTAGTTTATTTGTGGGTGTGTTGTCCCCTGAAGCATTTTACAAGATAACACCACTGAATAATAGTATTTTGACTTGGCTTGGCTTGGCTTGGCTTGGCTTGGCTTGGCTTGGCTTGGCTTGGCTTGGCTAACATGTTACAACCTTTCTTACCATAGTTATAAAGTGAATCACTTCAGTTGTTAATCTAGTAACACGGTTGTTAAGTGAATCTGGCTTCCCCATTGACTTTACTTGTCAGAAGTTTCCCAAAAGGTGATCACATAACCCTGGGGACACGTTAACAGTCATAAATGCGAGTCAGTTGCCAAACATTCTGAATTTGACCACGAGGATGCCACAATGGTTATAAGCATGAAAAATCGGTCATAACTCACTTTTTCTGTGCCATTGTAATTTCAAACGGTCACTAAACGAACTGTTATAAATCAAGGACCTCCTGCACCAACCTCACCTTTTATAGTCCCAAAGGTGCTTTTTCAAGAGGCAACTGGACTTTCTTGTTTGTTTGGTTTTTTTTTTTTTTTTGAAGACATCTCACTTCTCATTCAATAAGCTTCTTCAGTTCTGACAGGATAGTGGGGGTTGGAAGGATTTATATTCCTTGCAGGCAGCTGGTAATCTACATCCTTTTACAGGGTCATTGAAGCACTCTCCACCATTCAGTCAGAACAGTAGAAGCTTCTTGGTTGAGAAGTGAAACTTCTTCAAAAACAACAACAACAACAAGAAAGTCCAGTTGCCTCCTGAAAAAGCACCTTTGGGACAACCATGACCTGGATGACTGAGAATCTCTACAGACCTCATCCTTTATAGGAAATTCTGCAGTGGAAATACACTGTAATTCTGCCCCCCCCCCCAAAAAAAAGTTTATCAGCATATTTCGAGACAGAGGTTTGACAGCGTTTGAGATTTTCTTCCAAACAGGGCAAGGCACTTTTTGTCACAAGATGAAACTGAACTTGTAACAGTTGTATATGGAAGCATTTCCAGAAATGTATCATTTGGTGACATTTCTTTAAAAGGAAAAAAAAAAAAAAAAAAAACCTCTCTGTTTTTCTGTACCATACCTGTAAACTTTGATTTTTAAAGAAGAGGCAAATCACTTATACAGTTACTCATGCTCCAAAAAGCATGCAAATTCTATGTTTGGATGCTAGGACTCAATTACTCTGCAACATAAAGAATAAATAGATTTGATAGATTCTCATATCGGTCTGACAACCTCTTTTTGTGCATATACACACTTCTTTTAGACCTTTGGCCTTAATTCTCTTCCACTTCAGACATTTAGCACACTGAAATTTCAGTACTATATGAGTGATGAATAAAGTTTATGATTTTTTTTAAAAAAAAATCTGAGCCTTTAAATCTGACAGCCGTCCTTTGGAACAGTATTTATGGTATGCTATTTTATTTTCTCGTATTTTACAATTTCACCAAAAGTAAAACTAGCAGAATAATTACTTGGGCTTATTAGAACATCAGCTTTGGGAGGGGGAAAAAAATCATGTCTTCTGCTTGTTAATTCTAAAGATCTAATTAATTCCATTCAAACAAACTCAACCTCCTGCAAAATCAACCCTGTGCCTGTTCAGTCACAAACGTGAGATTAATAACATTTTGGATTTAAATATGTTGCTTGCTGCCTTGAGTTACTCAGTTGGACAGAAAGATGAGATATAAATCAGATCAATCAGCCCAAGTAAATCTCTGTGTTGACTTATGTGAAACATTTTGATAAATCAGATGGTAGTTCCAATGGCTCTCTTCCCTCACTTCTGTGCCAGCATGTTTTAGACAGAGGAGAGAGAGTGGAGATTGTACCCAGAATTTTGCCACATTTTATGACCTTTCTTGCCACAGCTGTTAAGTGAATCATCGCAGTTGTCGAGTTACTAACATGGTTGTTAAGCAACTCTGGATTTCCCATTGACTTTGCTCTTCAGAAGGCTGCAGAAGATGATCACATGACCCCCGGACACTGCAACCATCATAAACATGAATTTTGATTGTGTGACCATGGGGATCAAATGACCACTTTTTTCAGTGCCATTGTAACTTTGAACGGTCACTAAATGAGCTGCTGTAAGTTGAGGACTACCTGTTGTACTGCCAACAGGTCGGTCCCAGTTCCAGCCAACAGTTTCAGAAAAAGACTCAACTATAGTGTATTTCATGGTGCAAGGAACTGCCAACCGTTTATTTCTGCTTGCATGTGGAAAGTTAAATTCCATGTAATAGGATTATTTAGCGAACAATTCAATAAATCATGGATCTAAGGAATGAACATGTTACGACAGTATAGTGCACCTGGACGTGAATCTGGATTCAAGTCACAACCTATGAGCAAGCATATATATATTTGTTCATGTCAGTAATAACTCTTTAATATGGAATTCATAGACTTAAAATTGATTTATATGCCGCCCTTCTCCGGAGACTCAGGGTGGCTTACAGTGCGTTAAGCAATAGCCTTCATACTTTTGTATATTTATACAAAGTCAGCTTATTGCCCCCACAAACTGGGTCCTCAATTTATCTACCTTAGAAAGGATGGAAGGCTGAGTCAATCTTGAGCCTGGTGAGATTCGAACTTACAGTAATTGCAGACAGCTGGTGTTAAATTACAGTGCTTCTGTCTGTTGAGCTAAACCAGGCTCTAGCAAAAGTTAACACTTTTACTAGTGTTAACTAGAGCATACTTAAGTGTGTGTCTTCTATCGCCCTGCAAGAAAGATTGAGTGGACATGTGTTGTGATTTAATGTTATACTATTTAAAACTGGTGGTAAATGCTTTGTTTTTTTCCTGGTGGTATAAAATTAGACAAGCAGTTAGCAGCACTACTCTGCTGGATCGCAAATCTATAAAAGCAGCAAGTGTTACTCGTGAGATTTAGATGTAGTTTATTAAAAGCTTCTTGGTGGATGGATTCATTTGGTCCATGGGCATTTCCCCCATTGCTTTCCTGATTAGAGAATGCCATATGTATTTACAAATGTAGGCTAAAAGTACATTAGCAGGGGGCTATTAAAAATGTATATATTCCTTAATATTCTACCAACTGTGGAGCTTCTTCTATCTCCTTCTTTTTCTAATGAACATTGGTGTCCTGAGGCAACCACGAAGAACTTAATGATCAGACAATTTTAATTAATTTCTCTGTGTTAGAATAATAAAAGAAAGAGGAGAAGCTCGTGTAAATAAATAGCACTTACTATCTTCACATAGTGGCACACCTGGTTGATTAAGATATAATTTGCTTCTGTGGTTATGAACACTGAGCTTGTAATGATGGCTTTCTGATTGGGCATTCCATGGCAGACCCATCCACTTGGTGGAAGCAAGGGAACCCACTCTTAATCCTACCCACCTTGCCATCCTACAAATATTCACTACAATTTTTTCCATATCGGACATTAATACAATTGAACGAGTCCAGAGATATTTCACAAGAAGAGTCCTCTACTCCTCTGCTTGCAACAAAATACTTTATGCCACCAGAGTTGAAATTTTGGGCCTAGACAACTTAGAATTTCGCCATTTTCGGTCTGACCTAAGTATAGTACATAAAATCATCAGCTACAATGTCCTACCAGCCAATGAATACTTCAGCTTCAACCAAAACAATACAAGACCACACAATAGATACAAACTCATGGTCAACTGATCCAAACTAGACTGCAGAAAATACGACTTCAGTAACAGAGTTATCAACACCTGGAATGCACTACCTGACTCTGTGGTTTCTTCCCCAAATCCCTAAAACTTTAACTTTAGACTGTGTACTGTAGACCTCACCCCATTCCTAAGAGGTCTGTAAGGGGCGTGCATAAGTGCACCACAATACCTATTGTTCCTGTCTTAATGTTTTCTTTTATTCGTATCCTTTTCATGTATTTATAATTATGTTTACACTTGTATCTGTCATAAAATACATGCTTAATGAAAATAAAATAAAAGTAAAAAATGGGGGGAAGGAATATTAGGTATATTTGCTTCCTTGAGTTCTTTATAAAAATAATCAATGTGTATAACAGATAGATAGATAGATAGATAGATAGATAGATAGATAGATAGATAGATAGATAGATAATATAAGAAAGAAAGAGAAAGAGAGAGAGAGAGAGAGAGAGAGAGAGAGAGAGAGAGAAAGAAAGAAAGAGAGAGAGAAAGATATGTAAGAGTGCTGAACTTTGACACCAAAACAAAAGTATTGAAGGGAAGTTTTCACTTATATACTTCTTATACAAACAAAATACACCTACCATATTGAATAAGTTATAACTGTTTCTGATTTTATAGACTGGACAAGCAGTATCTTGTGTGTTATATATTTTCAATTGAGCGAGTGGGGGGGAGGATTTGTCACCTTCAAGAACACCTTCAGCAATTGTGTTGCTGAAATCCATTAAAAAAATTAGAGAAAGTAAATTAGACTCATGCATAAAAGTCTAGGTTTCAAGGCAACCTGTATGCAGACTTTCTTGTCAAAATTAAGCATTCATGCAGGAGCAGATTAAAGGGGATTTATAAGGAATCATATAAAAGTAACACATACTATCTTTGATGCCACAAGGCCCTATTCCATTTACACTATGCTTGGAGATGCTAGAACCCTAATATAGGCATAGGAAATTAGGAATTTTTATGTGTTGTATAGAACTACCCTAGCTTACATCTTCTGTATGTGCTAAAATGAGATGGTTGCAAAAGGTTGTCACTGAGTATTTAGTTAATATATAGTTTTAGTTGTTTAATTAGAACAGAAACAAGAAGGAATGTTTGCAAGACATTGTGATACTGACACTCAATAAAACTGAATGGAATGGCTGCTACATAGTGATTTGCCAAATGCCCTATATTTAATTTGGCAAGTTGATGAGATGCGATGTTTGGCAAATGGTGAAAAAAACCCCAGACATTTATGCCAATTATATCATCTTGTTTGCTGTTATAATTTCTGCAGCATCTGAAGGCTGCTATATGGATTGAAAGCGAAGCACAATAGTGAACTGAAATTGAAATATTGCATTTTATGTGACTTCCCTTTTACATCTGTATTAACTTAATCTTGTGCTTGGCTATAAAACAGTGTTTCTCAACCTTGGTAGCTTGAAGATGGGGGGACTTCAAGTCCCAGAATCTGGCTGGGGGTTCTGGGAGTTGAAGTCCCCACATCTTCAAGCTACCAAGGTTGAGAAACACTGCTATAAAAGAACACCCACAAAACCTAAGAGCATAATTCTGTGATAATCATACACACATGGGTATGCACACACACATAAACATCTCTATAGAGGGATAATATTCTAATAAATAATGTGTTCGTTATTTTCATTCTAAGTTTTATGTTGAAATAACATCATTTCAAGGCTGGCTCATGGGAATGTCTTGATTGGGTAGATTTATCATTATCATTATTATTTGGAAGAGATAGACACACTTGTAGCATTTTCCATTTTAGGTGCCCAAATGGCTTGATCAGAGGTGGGTAGGACATTTATTGCAGAATAGAAAAATGTCATGAGTTGGCTTTGCTCTTATGTTAAATATGTGTCTAGCTTTAACTTAATAAAGAAGAAGATCATCTCTATTAAAATTACTGTGAGAGCTGTCAGATGAAATTCATTTCATCCAAAATTGTAGAGTCCCTGAAGATCTGTGTCTAACATAATCTTTTGCTGTCTATTTAAACTACTAGTGAGTATTCAATCACTCTACAACAGGGATATCAAACTCACATTGCCATGGTGGCATCACGTGACTTATCGCAACTTTTCCCCCTTTCGCTAAACCGGGTGTGGGCGTGGCCAACGTGTGACGCATCTGGCCTATGGGCCAAGAGTTTGACAGCCCTGGTCTACAACATGGTAGCTACCCATTTCCATGGATGCTATTATTCCTTTTCATTTCTTGCGTTCTAGTTGAGCACACATAGATAGCCTTTGTTTACTGACTGCCTTGTTTAGTGACCATTCACTCTTATGACGGTGATAAAAAAGTAACTTTATGACCAATCCCTGCATTTATGACCTTTACAGGTCTGCAAAGCAAAGGAAAACTGAAGTAAGATTGTAAACATAGTTGTAGTTTTGCTTGGTGACCACTTTACTTAACAACTGAGTTGCCTGTCCCAGTTGTTGTTGGTAAGCGAGGACTAATTATAGTTACCAATTTTCTTTTTGAAATGCCGTTGCCATTCTGTGGCCAGCTGCCTATTTCTAAAAAAATAATAAATAAAAATCACATTTTTACCATATTTTTTGGAGTTTAAGATGCACCTTTTCCCCAAAAAAAGAGGATGAATATCTGGGTGCATCTTACATTCCAAATGTAGCCAAATGAAGCTTCTCAGACGGAGGTTTCAGAGGCTGAAAAAAGCATCAGAAAAAAGCTTCAGAAAAGAAGCCCTCAAACAGAGCTTCAGAGGCTTTTTTTCTGAAGTTATGTTTCAGAGGCTTTCAGAGGCAGAAAAGAAAGTTTTTTCTGAAACTGAGTTTCAGAAGTTTCAGAGGCAGAAAAAAAAAGCAAGGGACAGAGCTCATAATCAAGGAACCTGTTGCTAAAATTCACCTCTGGGAACAGCTGATTGGGGGTATTCCGGGAGGCCAATCCAGCCACCAATCAGCTTTTTTCTTATTTTCCTCCCCAAAAACTAAGGTGCGTCTTATACTCCGGTGCATCTTATACTCCAAAAAATATGGTACTTTTATTTCCAGCTCGAAGATTTCAAATGTTCCTTGGTTTGAGCTTTTCACATTCTCTATTCCAATTATACATCCTTGTAAAATGAGAAGGGCCATTTTCTATTCTGTCACTCTCAGTAACCTCACTTCCTTCTGATTTTGAATTGTCTTTTGAATTACAGACATGGTTGTGAATGTTTTATGTTCTTTTTCAGTAACTGCAGGAGTTTCTTCTGACCCAGGAAGTCTCATCACCTGCTACCCAACTTGTATACATTTTTTTCAGCCACATTTATAATTTTCGGTATCAATAATACACAATAATACACAAATATTAAAGTCTTCTAGGTATATAGAGTTCTTAGTCCTGAGAGGTTGGCTCATGCAGACAAGGCCTCACTTGTCCTCCCAATTTTGAGAATTACTCTTAGCTTTTTTTAAAAAAATATTTTCTGATCAACCCTCTCGAGAGGCATCCATTTTTAAAAATTAGTGTTGTAGTTTACAAATTTCAGCTACAGTGTTGGCTGAACATACTCTCTTAGTAGCTCTGTTTCAGTCCTGTTGGCAATCATCATCTGCACTTCTTATTAAAGGAAGGTAATAATAAAACCTGAAGTTTTTTTTCACTCAGATTTCAAAATACTTTCTCTCAGAAAGGTTTTGCCTACAGCTTACTTAAAACTATGGCATTAAAAAAATATTATTAACCGAGACAGGGAATAGGAAAAGAGAGAAAGAGATTCAGATTAGGGTAGTCATAAACGGGGAGCTGTGGTGACTGGTACAGAGTAGACTATATTAAGGGAAGAGAATTGGGACCCTGAGTCCAATTCCTACTCTGGACGCTTTAATTTAGAAAAGTAGTTTATAAGATCTTCAGAGTCCCTCATCTGCAATTTTTATTGTGGAATGCCATATTCTTATCATGGAAAAGAAGGCCAACATGGAAACCACTTACTGAACATCACTAACTGTCACTTGCAAGTAAGTAAGGTACCGTAAAAATGAAACTATCCTAATAACTAAGGCAAATGTGAAGGAAAAAGAAAAGTCAATGGACTGTATCTCTAATGGTATCATGATGTAAATGGGGGAATATTATTGTGCAACATATAGGTAGTGGGTTTTGGCAATTGAGGCCAAAATTTCTGTTGTTAAGTGAAACTGTTTTTAAGTGAGTTTTGTTCCATTTTACGACCTTTCTTGCCACAGTTGTGAAGTGATTCACTGAAGTGGTTAAGTTAGTAACACGGTTGTAAAGTGAATCTGGCTACCCCATTGACTTTGCTCATCAGAAGGTCACATGAAAATGAAATCACATGACCCCGGGATACTGCAATTGTCATCAGTATAAACCAGTTGCCAAACATCTGAATTTTGAACCTGAGACCACGAGGATGCTACAGGTGTGAAAGCGTGGAAAACGGTCATAAGAACCATGGTGGCGCTGTGATTAGAATTTAGTATTGCAGGCTAATTCGTCTGGCTGTCAGGAGCTCGATCCTGACTGGCTCAAGGTTGACTCAGCTTATCATCCTTCCGAAATTGGTAAAATGAGGAGGCAGATTGTTGGGGTCAATATGCTGATTTTGTAAACTGCTTAGAGAGGGCTGTAAAGCGACGGCCCCTAGTGGCCGGGCCGGTTACTCTGTTAAATCTGATTGGTTGAGATGTTGACAGCTCGGGGTATAAAAGGAGCTGTCAAGTGTGGGAGTTGTTGTTGCTGTGCATATTCGTTAACAGCGAATAAAGTTACTTGTTACCTCACTTGTCGCCTCAGTTCTGTCTGCGGACTTCAGGATTTATTACTATTGCCAAGAACTAAGTCACTTTTTTTCAGTGCTTTGGTAACTTTAAACAATCACTAAATGAATGGTTGTAAATTGAGGACTGTTTGTAGAAGGATTAAGAAATTAGGAAGAACAATATTTTTTAAGAAATGAGCATAGGGGTATGATTTTGTAGAATCATTAATAAGTACATAAATAAGGTACTATGCCATAGTATGGCATTGCCTTTACTGTATTTTTCTGTCCATCTCGCTATTGAGATCACATAATAAATAACTGCAGAATCAATTTCCTTTTGCTTCAGTAAGTTTTTCCTTTGTGAAGACAAACAATGTTAAATATCTGTACATGTGATTATTTTCCTGTGCAGCCTTTCAGAAAATGACAGTCATCATATCTTATGAAGCTGAGGAAGTCTATAGAATAAGGGGGAACCCACCCCCACCTCCATGTAATAGGATTATTGAAGCCTTATTCTTCATTTGCATCTGAGCTAATAAAGTGTAACCAGATCAAGCATTCTGTGATATTTTCTCTAGCTGCTAGGATATGAAATGTTGATTTTGCATTGTAAATATGATGCATTAACAACTTGACCACATCTGCATATAGAAACATTATTTGCTTCTTGGTTTGGATGCACAATATTATTGTAGGTGATAGCATGTAGATTAAAAGCCAAACATTTTGCAAAAAGAAATGAAAGGCTGATGGTGTTTTTTTTTTTAAATATTGCAAACATGGTTTTAAAAAAAACAAAATTCCAGTGAAATAGAAAATGCGTTTGCATATCTCATAAACTCAATTCACCAACTCCTTCCCTTTCCCCCCCATATCAAAGAGTTATTTGATCCATCTATTTGGCATTTAAAAAATGCAATTGTCCCAGATCAATCTCTATAAATCATGAGTAATTTCATGTGAATGAAGATTGACATATCTTATTGTGTAGCTATTCTCTGATGATCAAAAGCAAATACATCTGCTTTATGTCTTACCTTGTTGGATGATAAGATAATGAAATCATGCTAATGTGATTCAGAATTCTCAAGTGCTCAATTTAAGCTATTTTTAAAGCTGCCTTTGATATTGCTGCCTTTCTTTACAGATATTCTTTACAGATACTATTTTAGCATCTGTTTTGTACAACTACAGTTTTTGACTATTTGACCTGTGCCCAGAGAGGTCTGCAGTAGAGGTAAAAAAAAAAAGTCAATATATGGCCACAATCACACAACTGGTCACCATTTTTTGTTTTCTTGTGCCATGACATGTGAAAAGGGGCAGGACATCAATTATATCATTATGGACATCTTGACTCTTTTCACCCTAACCTGCAAAACTCTTGATCATGCATGGTTAATTACATATTACATCTATGAACTAGATGTTGTTCAAGAGCTTCTCTTTTTCACCAGTTTAAACAAATCTGGGATCACTAGAAATCATAATTGAAAGCAAGCAAGCATTTTTTTCCCCTGAAACACAACATGCCAGTTTGATGAGGGTTGCTTCAACAGCATTCAAGGAAAGATTTTGTCAGGAGAACATGAACTTATTTTGACAGCCAAGGAACCATCTCGCCTCAGATAAGATTATTCATCCATCTGTCTATATACTCCAGGATGGGACATAAAACTTATAGTGTCAAGGTATGTGTCATGACATTGCAGCACACACTCTGCCCTTTAAGTATTTGCATGCAGTGTCACAACACAAAAACATAATGTGGAGCTTATGTTATGTTGTCACAATGATTTACTGAATTCTATGAACCTGAGAATGAAAATGGGTATTTTCAAAATATTGCAGAAGAATAACACTTGGAGATTCCTTTTCTATTGTATGAGTGCCTGGTCAGCTCCCCTTAAATCCAAATGGAATTAGTGTAAGATCAAAAGAAAACCTGCTTAATGGATTTGTAGATAAAAGTTGCTGAAATACATACGAACTAAGGTTTCAAGAATCTCCAACTTCCTTTTTCCTTCTCACATAACAAGATTTTGTAGGAATGGTGTTTCCTTGATTACTAGAGGACTGCTTGACAAATGTATATTTCATCATTTTGGTGTCATATGGACAACTATAGATATCTTTGTTCCATGTCACATTTTGGGTCCCCACAAGTTTGTAAAGACTAAATATGGCAGCCAAAGGATGATCTTTGAGGCTACTCATTTATATTTCATATTACTTATATATTCCATAATTATCTTATATTTTAACCCCCTGATACCAAGGTCAAAAGTGTCATTCTCACCTGTTATCATACTTCTCCAGGTCCTGGTTGAAAAACCTGCACTTGTGCAATATCTTAAACGAAGGAATCTTTCCACATTTTTCCTAAACTTTAATAGTGCCTAAACACTGTAGGAATTCAAACTAGCAATAGGACTTAGACTTATATACCACTCCATAGTGATTTACAGCATTCTCTGAGTCAGCATATTGCCCCCCAATAATCTGGATCCTCATTTTACTGACCATGGAAGGATGGAAGGCTGAATCAACCTTGAACTGGTCATGACTGAACTCCTGACAGTGAATAGTGAGCTAGCCTGCAATACTGCATTCTAACCACTGCACCACCACAGCTCTTGACATTTAATAACTTATACATTTAATACGCTGTGAATCAGAGATGTTTCAATATATGTGGCTTCTATGAAAAGCAGGAAAGGGTGCATTCAGCTGTCCAAGAAAAGGGACAAAGTTATTTTAACATACGAAGCAGAGAAACCTGGAAACATCATATCCTATTTTTAGCAGTTCAGTCATTACACTAAATAACCAATGTTTTGTTATCTTTTCATGACAAAGCAGGCATTTTAAAACAGTTGCAATCTCTCCCTAATTTATTTATATAAAGTTAATACCTCCATAGCCATGTAGATAGTGTGTGTAAGGAGTCAGTACCCATTTATGCAGAGAGCCCCTTTTGTGAGAAGTAACCAAACATTCGGATTCGTATTATAATATATGTGTTATTTCATACATTGCTGTATACATTTATATAGTGTTGAAATAAGAAAACCCGGTGATGATGCATCAAAAGGCATATTATTACATTCAATTTGTTCACAGTTTTAAAACTAAATGAAATAGTGTTCCCTAAAATCTATGGATATTGAAGATTTCAGTAGAATATATATTGAGATAACAGAGAAAAATAATAATAAAAAGGAATCTTCTGATTCTCATATAATACAAATTTTTGTAACAGGGGAACACTGTACTGAAAATGATTGTTTGCCAATAATTGTCTTTCAATTTTTTAAAAGCAATTCTTTCAAACCTCAATAGGTTTCAACGTACCAGTTATGGGAATTGCATCCCTCTAAATGTAAAATTCAATTCTATCTTCAGTTGCTTAAAATTTAAAATATAAATTTTAATACATAGTAAAAATTGGGCTGCTGCTTATTAGTTGTGAAAGAATTCTACACTGTGAAACACCGTGCATATTTCCCTTGCTTCTCAAGACATTAAATGCAAAGTTTAATAAATAAATTAAGGAAAAGCCTGTATTACCACCCTAATTAGACTAATCCATCAGAGAAAGTGTTCTGAACATTCTGTTTTATGCAAATGATTGATTGCTTTTCACTGGATTCCATATATTGGCATTCTTCTAACATGCAATTTTCATATTTTTAGATTAGATTACTAGCCATGTAAAGCCACAGTACAAAATTCATCCAGATTAAGATTTCTGTTTTACAATCAGAATCAATCCTACTATCAGGCAAAGTGAAGCAATCACTTCACACATAAAGAGAAAGCACATTAGTGCTGAAGCAGAGAGTGCTATATTTCATAACTTTGCAAAGGAATGAGGAGAGGGTCAAGAGAGACAAATGACAAAACAAATACATATATACTACTTCATACCACACTCTAAATGGTTTACAGAGTCAACAAATTGCCTCTAACAATCTGCGTCCTCGTTTTATTGACCTCAGAAGGATGGAAGTCTGAGTCAACCTTGAGCTGGTCAGGATCGAACTCTGGCATTGAGCAGAGTCAGCCTGCAATACTGCATCAGGGAGCCAACATCCATGGCTGTGGAATGAGCAACAGGGCTATCAGAAGGAGGGATTTGCAAAAGACTTTCAGTGGAAATCATGTTATTGCTTATAGTCTCTCAATGTCACAGAGAGACTTTCTGTTGGAGTACTATTAATAAAAAACTTCTTTCTTCTCTGTCTCTCTGATATAGATGTAGATGTAGATATAAATATAATCTCTCATTTCTGTCCCTCTTCCATCTATCCATCCATCCATCCATCCATCCATCCATCCATCCATCCAATTTGGTTTACATGTTGCACAGGAAAGACGCATGAGGTACCATAATGGTAAGTGAAATTTAATTTGGGCTGCCCTAACACATACTGTATTGTTTGTATGTCAGCCAGTTCAATATATTGGCTAGCTACTAGCACTGCATTTCTACTTTCATAACTCCTGGACTCTTTGAAATCTTAGCAAATACCAAGATTATAGGGTCATGGTCAGGGAAGTTGCTCTGTTTTGTTCTGACAGCTCATCACGTTTTAAAGCACATTTTTTGTATTGGTTGGCAGGAGCTATTTGTGCAACCACCTATTTGTTTTCTCTAATCCATTGATCCTAAAATGTAAAGAGAGAAGATTTAAGGGATTGGAATGGTTTTAAATGTGGAAATCCCCCTTGACTTAATATGGATGGATGGATGGATGGATGCATGGATGGATGGATAGCTAGTTAGCTAGCTAGATACAGTATAGCTAGATAGTGTTAGATAGCTAGCTAGCTAGCTAGCTAGCTAGATGATAGATGATAGATAGATAGATGGTAGATAGATAGATAGATAGATAGATAGATAGATAGATAGATAGATAGATAGATGGTAGATAATAGATAGATGGTAGATAATAGATAGATGATAGATAGATAGATGGTAGATAGATAGATAGATAGATAATTATAGCGATAGATAGAATACTGATATCATCTCCCTTCCCAAGCTCTCTCCATTTTTTCCCCATCACTGAAAATCTTTTCAATGCATATTTCTTGAATATTATTGCAATTATGTTTATCCAGCTCTATGGGTATAATTTTAAATAATTTGGGTTTATCACTATTCAGTGAAAATACAAATTCAAACACACGTGTAAATATGCATATGGATAGACGCATGAATTATTATTATTTTTTCCTTGAGGTGTGGTGTAAACATATGCAGATGTATGCACTGTTGTTAAATAAAGTGAGGAACAGTTCAAATTTGGGAAATAATTAGTTCAAATTACAATTCAAGTTCCAGGCTCAAATCCTCTGAAACCATCTAGCTTCTGCAATAAAACTAAGAAGGAAAAGAAAGAATTATAACACAATATAAATCTTTTAACAGAAGCTATTTTTACTTTAATCCAATACTTATGATGGGAGTAAAAGAAGACCAATGAAAAGGAATAAAAATGAAGAAGAACATATATAGAGATCCATCCTTCATATAAATCAAGGTGAACCACAAACGTTAGTCAAGAGAGGTCAATGGCATGTAAACTGAAACAAATAAAATGTTTAAAAGTTATGATATTTAGTTACTTACCAAGCACATCTAAATTATATTAAAGAACCAAATATCTTTACAGTCCCTGAGGCATGTCATAACTTTTGAGCACCCCTAATATTTGGAAATTGAAAGCTGAAAAATTTGACATGCCCTACAAGTGTGTATTCGCATAGTACCCTGAAGCTACTTGCCACTCCTATGTTCTTATAGCTCTTGGTGAATCTTGCTTTGGCATGTCCTTTTTCCCATTGTACAATGCCAACATTCTGTAGTTCCTGCAACATGGTAGGACTTTGGATCATTTCAGATTCAAAAGCAAAAAGATGCATTGGAGTGTGGCAGGATGTTCATGTAACACAGGGTATCAAACTCGTGGCATCGGATTGTCATCACATGACATATCATAACTTTTTTTCCCTTCACTAAACCAGGGTGGGTGTGGCTAGCATGTGACACATCCATCCCATGGACCACGAGTTTGACACCCCTGATGTAATACGATTGCAACTCTCCAAATGTTCATTGCTTGGATTGGGCCAGTGTATAGAGAGCAGTTATGTGATGTTTGGACACCAAACAGCTGTATATCCAAAGTTTTTGGCTATATCATGCACAGCCCATAATAAGAGAACACTTTTCTTTTTCTTAGCATTTGACTGTCATAGAATCTGTAGAAATTGTGACACAATATTTGGGAGCAATTGGACCTCATGCTAAGAAAAGAGAAAATCACTTTATACTTTTCAAAATATATATTTAAGGAATAATTTATTTACCAAATACTTAAGTGTATCTGATAGGAAAATGATAGTAAAAGGCATTTCACCTGGAATTGTAAATTGCAAATGATTACATGTTTAAAAAACCTTTTGCTTAATGTCAACCGCTTTAATTTTTGTGTGTTTAAACTGAAGAATGACACTTCTTTTGGTTTGTTTGTGTGTGTGTGAGTGTGTGTGTGTGTGTATAAATATGTAAACCAGATTTCAAATAAAGATACACCGTGCAACTTACCTATTTGGCTATAAATAAATAAAATGCAAAAATTGATTTCTTTGTCAACAAACATATCAGTTTAAAATCAGTGACAGAATTAACCCAGATGCCAGCTCAGGCCTTTTGACACACATTGCTAAGAACAGGATGTATATATAAAGTTTTATTGCTTCCTTTCCTGGATAACAGAAATTCTCTTTAATGTCAGGAAAAGCAATCAGCCAGCATAAAATCAGCAAAAAGGACTTTGATGTGATTTGTGGACTGCCAGAAGAGAGAAGATATTATTACACCGTTTCACCAGCTATGAAAAACACATTGGGCATGAGGAAAATATTGCATAAGCTTCAATTTTATATCCATGCAAATGTTCTTACAACTAATAATTTTTTAAAAAAATTTGATTTATATGCTGCCCTTCTCCGGAGACTCAGGGCGGCTTACAATGCATTAAGCAATAGCCTTCATACTTTTGTATATTTATACAAAGTCAGCTTATTGCCCCCACAAACTGGGTCCTCAATTTACCTACCTTAGAAAGGATGGAAGGCTAAGTCAACCTTGAGCCTGGTGAGATTCGAACTTACAATAATTGCAGACAGCTGGTGTTAATCACAATGCTATCAGTCTGCTGAGCTACCAGGCCCTTTCATACTTTCAAATGAAGAAAGTATGACTGATTACTAGCTAATTGCTTATCTTTTTCAGACTTCTGAACAGTGTCCAAGTTCTCAAGGGGTGGGGGGGAGTTAGTGAGCTGAGTTAACTTCCATTAACTGGAATTCAGTTAAATTCCACTGAATTAATGTAAGAAGGAGGTATTCTTTTTGAAAAATTGTAAGCTGTATTTCGATGGCAGCATGCTGCGGAATTCTGGGTCACTTGTTATCTGCATTTCTATACAATGAACAAGGATCCCTGGGTAACTTAAAAAAACCAAATCAAACCAAACTAAACCAAACCAAACCATACCATACCATACCATACCAAACCAAACCAAACCAATATTGCAAAGACATCAGTCCCATTATCTCCAAATTATTGTATGGCATTTTGAAAAATCAAACTCTTAGTCAATAGAAGCTTTTTTTAAACAAGTTTCTTTTCATTGCCTTCCTAAATGCTAGGGGAGATTGACTGTTCTTTAGATCTGTGGGGAGGCACTGTTCCAATGAGCTGCTGGTGCAGCTTTCTAATTCTCCTAAGATTCTCCCAAGGGGAGGTTTCTTTAACATACTTATATAGGACACTTCCAACATTTAGTTGATTAGTGGACATGTGGAGAAGCAAAGAAGTATTGGACAAAAATAAAGATATGGTAGGAAAAGATGATAAAACAATGTATTGAATTTAAACCAGAAATATTTTTGTTGGGGATCTTGACTGAAACTTATAATAAAGAAAATATATATTTAATTATTCATGTATTAACAGTAGCTAGAATTGTATTTGCACAATATTGGAAAAGTTAAGAGATTCCTACTGAAAAGAAGGTGATTAAAAAAATATTAGAAAGTGCAGAAATGAATAGACTAACACTACCGTGTTTCCCCAAAAATAAGATCCTGTCTTATATTTTTTTGAACCCTGAAATAAGTGCTTGGCCTTATTGCCATGCGCTCAAAAGCCCGATTGGGCTTATTATCAGGGGATGTCTTATTTTGGGGGAAACAGGGTAGCAATTAAGGAGAAAGAACAAACTGATTATTATATGATATGGGAAGCATTTTACCAATGGTTTACCAATAAAAAAGGAAATTGGAAATAAAAGAAAAAGACAATAAGAAGAATAGAAAATACATTAAGATAGAGATAAGAATAAAATGGCAATTGATAACATGAGCATGATGAGAGTAACCATGTTTAATGTTATTATTGTATTTTTATTAGAAGATATGTTATGAAGGAAATGAAAGGTATAATTATTCAATGTATATAATTTGTGGAAGGATGTTGCACAGAAATATTTGTACCCAGACGACACGCTGCTTAAGGAGAGATGAAATGTTTATATTTTTAAAAATGGAAAATAAAGAAAAAACTTTAAAAAAACCATACTTATATAGGACATGTATAGTTGTACCACGTGCTACTTGTAATGGATAGCCCTGAGGAACCCAGTCAGATAGAAAGAGTTTATTTATTTAATTTATAGGCTGACTGACTTCTAAATGATTCTGAGTGGCTTATGATTAAAAAAACCCACCAACATATAATAAAAATAATATACAGCCAAGTGCAAGAACAAAATTGCAAAACAAAAGTAAAACAAAAAGGGAGCTTCGGAACAAGCTGATTTCCAAGACCTTGGAGGTTAGTATCCACTTACCTGGAATATGTCAAGGTTGATTATTTCTCAAAAAAAATTCATAAGTGATCTTTCCATGCAGATGCTGTCTGTATAATTTAAAATTCTTGGTTATTCAAGATTTAGAATCATAGACAGAATCTGTAAACTGAACACTTTCTATGTTAGATTAAAAAATAATGTTTTTAAGTCACTCTTGACTCCTGACAACTGTCTGGACAATTCCCTGTGGTTTTCTTGATAACATTTGGGTATTGGCTTGCCATTGCTTCCTTTTGAGAGTTGAGTAAGATTGACTGGCCCAAGGTTACCCTATTGGCTTTGTGCCTAAGGTGAGTCTAGAACCCTGTTTCTAGTTTAAGCAGTACATCAAACTGGGTCTCCGAATAGTGTTCTACATGACATAAAAATGAAAAGGATATGAAAAGGGAGCTGGAATAATTTATCTTCCTTGAGTGACATGTATTTAAAGAGCCGGAAGGATAGAATTATACATTGGAAATTATATTATGGCACTCTAACTATATAGATTACTTAATTTGGAATACATTCTGGATAACTGAGTTCTTATATCACAGATATTTGACTGAAGGCATAGTCCTAATGTTGTAACTAAATTGTAATTTTTGATGTGTCAGTAGGATAAAATTAGAACGTACATGATGAGAAAGGAATTATGTTAAATATATTTAATTTGTCTTAGAATTATAAATAAATTTAAAATTTAATCTGCCTTGCCCTCAGAGTTGATTACATTTTGAAACATAGCCCCAGATATAATATTCAAGTCTGAAGTATGGACCCCAATTCATAAAAAAAGTGGTGTATCATGAATATACAGCAAATATAATATTATTTTATATAATTTTTTATAAATTAAGAGAAGGAAGAGGTAATATTTTACATAGCAAAGAAAAATATAGAAAGTGGGAAAGTTTTATCAAAAGACTAAGCAACTAAGGAAAGTAGGTTAAATAATAATGATAAGCAATTTAAATGTTTTTCTTGCTGTCAAAAATGTATTTGTTTAAAAGATGCTCTAAGACAGTTTACAATGAACAGCATCAGAAAAAGATTTTTGAAATTGTATCTCGTATGAATAGAAAAATATGAAAATGTTATTGTTCCATAATACTTACTGTAGTAAGTATAGTTTCAAAATAACAGTGTAATTATTTAATAGTGTATTTGAATTCAAAATTTAACAACCATGAATTTCTTGGCATTTGAGCTTAATTACATTTTATTTTAAATGACTGTTGATTTAGCAAGGACCAGTTGTAATAGACCTATAGAGCAGGGGTCTCCAACCTTGGCAACTTTAAGACTTGTGGACTTTAACTCCCAGAATTCTAGGAGTTGAAGTCCACAAGCCTTAAAGTTGCCAAGGTTGGAGATCCCTGCTATAGAGTCTTCATAGAAGACAGTTATCTTAATTAACATTCAATTGAATTGTCTGATGAATGAATTCTGATCATATTCCAAATGTTCTTCTGTCCAATAAAGAAGACAGACCTAGAAAATGTGAATTATTTTAAATCTTATATAAGGTGATGCTTGTCCCATTTTCAGGAGACACCAAACTATCTTTAGCAGCCTCAAGAATTAATGATGTTTGTCAAGGTAGTTTATTATGCCAAAGCTGACAAAATCAGTACTGTATTCTGTTTCATAGTGTATTGTTCTATTTATTCAATCTATCAAAAAGACAGGTAACATTAGCCCTCAAAGATACTGAAATGCACATCAATTTCTGTAATTATGAAATTATTATGGTAGAGAAAAGTGAGCTACAGCAGTGACCAAATGGTACACATAAACTTGCTAGTAATAAAATAAAATTTAAATTCAGTAATAAATTAAAGTTCTTATTATGTCAATTAATATAGTCTGGATAATATAAACATTAAATATATAGCTGACCATGTATACTAATAATGATCAAACCTGTCTCCCAATTCCCTGAAAGTTAAATTACCTGCAAAGAGGAATTCTTGATATCTACCTTATTTTCAAGGTTCTTCAGAATTTATTTAGAGACAGATATATACCCACACATACAGAGAGGGAAGGGAGATAGGGAGAGAGGGAGGGAGGGAGGGAGGGAGGGAGGGAGGGAGGGAGGGAGAGAGAGAGAGAGAGAGAGAGAGAGAGAGAGAGAGAGAGAGAGAGAGAGAGAGAGAGAGAGAGAGAGAGAGAATGTTGTTTTCTGTTATACATGTCTCCATTATTCTGCAGCTGTGCTACTTGCACAAACTTTCTGATCTCAAAAAAATCTCTTGGGAAAAGAGAGTTTCCTCATAATACCAGTCTGGAGAATAAATTTATTTTAGACTATTGAACAGACTGAGACATTGATGGTGGTAATCTCATTACAAAGATGCGTGCAAGAATCCCGTTTTATTAAGAATTCTCCACCTTATCTTTAAGAATGTCAATGATAGTTTTTTCTATTTTGAAAATGAAAATCAATTTCTTTTCCATTAAATTCAATGGGAACAGTAAAAATGTAACGAAAGAGCATTAATTTGAAAAATGGAATCCATTATGGGAGCTTGGATCAAGATTATTGATTACAGTTTAAAATATGTAAATTGATGGAACTGATTTAATTAATTAATATGAAGTCCCCAGAAAAAAAAAGAAAGAAAAAGAAGTTATTTTGGTCTGTGTGTTTTGTGCTGTTTTTAACAAAAAGGGGAACAAGGGTAGTAAGAAATGATGAAACGCCACTTCACACATTTGAAACAAAAATTAGCTATATTTATAATAATAATTTTTATTTGCGGTCACAGACCAAAATACAAATATAGTTGCAAAAGAACATGGAGAAAGTAACATCATGAACAGTTGGCTGCCAGAAACCTTGGCTGAGAGGAATTACACTGAGTTCCTCTAATAGTTATCTCTTTAAAAAAATTTAGAAACCTGAAAAGTAATGTGTGAGGAGCCATCCCCTAAATAATATAAGGTCAAATTACTAGCATTGGATTCAGCGAGATCTGTTAGCTATATTTAACAAACTAGGAAGCAATAATTGGAAAATGCAGTATTAGGGAGATATCTATAAAGAGATTAGAATTAAAAGTCTGAAGAGATTCTCAGTCATCCAGGTTATGGCTATCGCAAAGATGCTTTTTCAAAAGGAAAAACAAGAAAGCCCAGTTGCCTCCTGAAAAAAACACCTTTGGGACTACCATGACCTGGATGACTGAGAATCTCTACAGACTTGTAGCTATACAATTTGGGATGAACATCCTTTGAATAGGGTGGGAGTAGGAATGGATTTCCAGAGGAAAAATTGCAGACTACAGGAACCATTTGCACTACTCAGTTGATCCTGGAACACAGATAAACCTCCAAGTGCTTCAAACATCCTCTTAAAGGATGCAAATGACCAGCTGTCTGCAAGGAATATAAATCCTTCCATTCCCCACTGTCCTGTCAGAGCTGAAGAAGCTTCTTGCCTTAGAAACGAAACTTCTTCAAGAGGAAAAATAAGGAAGTCCAGTTGCCTCCTGAAAAAGTATCTTGGGGTAGACTAGAACTGGACTGGAAAGCAGGGGTGAAATCCAGCAGGTTATGACAGGTTCTGGAGAACCGGTAGCAGAAAATTTTGAGCAGTTTGGAGAACCGACTGGTCCCATAGTGGGGAGGGAATGGAGATTTTGCAGTATCCTTCCCCCAAGAGTGGGGAGGGAATGGGGATTTTGCAGTATCCTTCCCCTGGAGTGGGGTGGGAATGGGCATTTTGAGCATCCTTCCCCTGCCACGCCCACCAAACCACACCATGCCCACCAAGCCACTCCCACAGAACCGGTAGTAAAAAAAATTGGATTTCACCACTGCTAGAAAGTGTTAACACAAACACACAGACACACAGACACAGAGAGAGCGATAGAGAGAATTGTTATAAATCTAGAACTAATTTATAACTGTAAAATAGAAAACCGTATTTCAGTGCAACAAAACAGCTGTACAAGTAAATAGTAATGATAAAATTATTGTAGAAGGAAGTAGATTATATGCTGATCTTTTTGTTTGTTTGTTATATATGGTAGCAGTATTGCTGCTCTATAGAATGAACAATGTAGTGTGCCTGAAAGCATTTTAAGGCTTTGAACATTTGTATTGTGTAATGGAAAAGGAAAGTTGTAGAGAAAGTTTGCAGAAAATTTGGAGCACTGAGAATTTAAAGTTGGGGAATTCACATCAGAAATGATTGTTGGATTTTCAATGAGCTGGTGAACGCAGTCAAATGCGTTCCTGGAAACAAGGAACATCTGAATCAGTGGAACCAGCGGAACCAGCCACTTCTATCCGGTTTGGACGAACTGTTAGGGGCGATTGCCGGAACCCCTGCCCACCCGTGCAGATGTCATAATGTCCCATTTTTCCTCGTTTTTGAGGCTATGCACATGCGCAGAAGGCCTTGTGCATATGTGGAAGATGGGCACACTTTGCGAACCAGTAGGGAAGGTAAGTGAATGCCACCTGTGATCTGAACACTTCTGTTCCACCCTAGAAAAGAAAGCCATAGGAAAGGCAATGATTTAAATATTGTTGGCTTTACTTCTTATCAGCATGGTCAATGGTCCAGAATTTTTAAATTATAATCCAAAGTATCAGGTGGACACTTACCATATTTGTTTCTGCGTTAAGTTATAACTCAGAGTTCCTCTGTTTATAAAGAAATAAGTGCTGATATGGTATTACTCCATTACAAAAAGTGTCAGGTGAAGGTTGAGCAGAGACAGTCATGAACCATTCAGTATTCAGAGGCCTGATCCAGCAAGTTGTTAGCAGAAAATTAACAGGAATACCTGCAGGAGGATTTAAGGGATGATGGGCCAAATCCTGGCAGAGTACAGATAGTTCTCGACTTACAACATTTCATTTAGTGACCATTCAAAGTTATAACAGCACTGAAAAATGTGATTTATGACTATTTTTCACACTTACGACCGTTGCAGCATCCCCATAGTCATGTGATCAAAATTCAAACACTTGGCAACTGACTCATATTTATGACATTCACATTCTCCCGGGGTCATATGATTATCTGTTATGACTTTCTGACAAGCAAAGTCAATGGGGAAATCAGATTCACTTAATAACCGTGGCAAGAGTTGTAAAATGGGGCAAAATTCACTTAACAGCCATAATTGTTGGGCTCAATTCTAGTTGTAAGTCAAGGAGTATTTGTACCAGCCCTAGCGACTCTCAAACAGCAGCTCACCAACTTCCAATCTGTATTATTTGCTTCCTGCTCTGCTCCTTGAGTCTTAGTGCTTCAACTCAAACTAACCAGTCTAACATTTTGATTCCCAGACTCATTGATTGCATTTATTTATTTATTTATTTATTTATTTATTTATTTATGGAATTTATATGCTGCCCTTCTCCCGTAGGACTCAGGGCAGCTTACAAAAATGACAGAGAATTACATAAACAGTTAAAATCAATTTAAAATTAGTTAAAATCAAATTAAAATTATGAAATATTTAGAATCCCCCTACGGATTCAGCCCATACGGCGAAAAAGCCACGTCTTTAATTCACGACGGAAGGAGAAGAAGTCCAGGGCTATCCTGAGGCCAGTGGGCAGTGCATTCCAGAGGGTCAGCGCTCCAACAGAGAAAGCCCTCCCCCTGGGGGCCACCAGCCGACACTGTCTGGCTGACAGCAACCTGAGGAGGCCCACTCTGTGCGAGCACACCAGACGGTGGGAGGAAGGCAGGAGATGATCCTGCAGACACCCCGGGCCTAAGCCATGTAGGGCTTTATAGGTTAGCACCAGTACCTTGAAACGAACCCGGAGAGCCACAGGCAGCCAGTGCAGCTCGCGCAGAGATGTGTCACATGGGAGTATCGAGAAGCCCCCGTAACATCCTGCGCGGCTGTACCCTGTACTAACTGTAGTCTCCGGGTGCATCTCAAGGACAGCCCCATGTAGAGGGCATTGAAGTAGTCTAGCCGAAACGTGACAAGGGCATGAGTGACCATGGCAAGGGCATCCTGGTCTAGGAAAGGGTGCAACTGGTGCACAAGACGTACCTCTGCAAAGCCCCCCCTGGTCACAGCCATCAGATGATCTTCTAAGGATAGCCGTGAGTCCAGGAGGACCCCCCAGATTGCGGACCCTTTCTGAGGGAGTAAGGACATCCCCTCCCATCACAAGTGAGATCCAAGGATGCCGGTATCCACAGCCACTCAGTCTTGGATGGGTTGAGTCTGAGTCTGTTTCTTCCCATCCAGGCCCGAACTGCTTCCAGGCAGCGGGACATCACAGAAAGGGCATTACCAGGGTGGTCCGGGGTAGAGATGTAAAGCTGAGTATCATCAGCATATTGATGATATGCCACAAGGAGCTCACACCGAAACCACGAATGATCTCACCCAGCGGCTTCATGTAAATGTTAAAGAGCAGAGGGGAGAGAACCAACCCCTGAGGCACCCCACAAGTGAGGGGCCTTGGGGTGGATCCCTCTCCCCCCGTCCACACAAACTGCGAATGGCTGAAGAGGTAGGAGGACAACCACCATAAAACAGTGCCTCCCACCCACAACCCCCTGACTCGCTGCAGTAGGATACCATGGTCAATGATGTCAAAAGCCGCTGAGAGGTCAAGAAGGACCAGGATGGAGGAACAACCCCCATCCCTGGCCCACCAGAGATAATTTACTAGGGTGACCAATGCCGTTTATGTCCTGTAACCATACCTGAAACCCAATTGGTACGGTCTAGGTAGTCAGTTTCCTCCAGGAACTTGGGGAGCTGCTGTGCCACCACAGACTCAGCAACCTTCGCTATAAAGGGAACGTTGGAGACTGGACAATAGTTATTAAAGGAGTCTGGATCAAGGGTGGGCTTCTTGAGGAGGGGACAAACCACTGCCTCCTTGAGTGTGGTGGGGAAGGCCCCCTCCCTCAAACAAACATTGACTACCACTTGAATCCAGGCTCCAGTCACCTCCCTGGCTGCAGAAATAAGCCAGGAGGGACAAGGGTCCAATAAACATGTGGAGGCACCCAGTTGACCCAAGATCCTGTCCACTTCATCCAACAAAACAGGCTCAAACTTAACCCAGATGTTTCATTCAGGACAAGCCCCCGTCAGCTCATCAGACTCTGCCCAGTCAGAGTCCAACCCAGTCTGAATCTGAATGATTTTATCTTGCAGAAACTGTACAAAATCCTCAGCTCTACCCTGCAAGGGGTCCTCACTCGCTTCATGATTGAGAAGAGAGCGGGTCACTCTAAACAGAGCGGCTGGGCAATTTTCTGCAGATGCAATGAAAGTGGCAAAATATTGGCACTTTGCTGCTTTCATTGCCACAAGATAAGACCTAATATAGGTTCTTAGCTGTGTTCGGTCAGATTCGGATTGGGTGGATCTCCAACTGCCCTCCAGGTGTCTTCTCCGATGCTTCATTTCCCTGAGCTCTGCAGTGAACCAAGGAGCAACTCGGGATCTGTGTCGGCTCAGATGCCGCAAAAGCGCGATTTGATCCAAGGCCCCGACCGTGGCCTGTTCCCAGACTGTTATTAGGCCTCAGATGAATCATGGGATAAGGAAGTGGGAAAAGACCCAAGCTCCATCAGGAACCCTTCCAGGTCCATCAGGTGCCTCAGTCTAACCGGTTCCGCCTCCCAGCGGTGAGGGGTGATGGAGAGAAAGTCCAGCCTGAGAAGGGAATGATCAGACCATGACAGGGGATAAGTTGACAAGTTTCCCCTACCACGATCATTTATCCATTGCCAAAGAGAAAAACTAGGTCGAGTGTGTGTCCTTCCTTATGAGTTGGGCCCTGTACAACCTGAGTTAGGTCCATGGCCGTCATGGAGGCCATGAACTCCTGTACTGACTCAGATGTCTCCCCAGCCGATGGCAGATTGAAATCCCCCACAACCAGAAGGTTGGGGAGTTCAACTGCCAATTTGGCGAGGAAATCTAGCAGTGCGGGCAGGGCTGAGACTACGCAGCTGGGAGATAGGTACGTAACCAACAGACCTGACTGAACTCCAGGATCCCATTTCAGAAGAAGGGACTCACACCCGCCTATCTGAGGAACAGTGACCTCTCTAGGACTAAGACTTTCCCTAATAACAACTGTCACTCCCCCGCCCCTACCTGGAGTCATGGCTGATGCAAAACACGGAAACCTGAGGGGCATAAATCAATGAGAGAGACACCTCCCTCCAGCCCTAACCAGGTCTCCGTGAGGTCCGTGTCCTCCTCCTCAATTAGATCTCAGATGAGGAGGGCCTTATTTGCCATGGACCTGGCATTCAGATACACCAGACTGAATCCAGGGCTCCACACTCCTACACCCCCGGGGGGCAGGATAAAGCCAGGGGGCCGGAGTGCGCCACCGACTGGATACAGTGGGGTGCTCCCCAGAACCCCTTCTCACATATCCTCTACCCCCCAACCATCACCGGGATCGGAAGACCCTCACTCCACCAAGCCACTTCTTTCCCCTCCCCTCTTCCCCTCAACCTGCCAGCTCCGGTCGTGTTGGATGTTGAATTGTGAGAGCCGCCCCCGGGCAAAGCTTCTTGCGCTACGAGATTCCCCCCTCTCGCAGGCCTGGCCCTCTATGTTATCGAGGGCCCACCTTAATGACGGATCTTGGGATCCCGAGAGGTGGCATGTTGCAAAAAAGGGATTGAGGGGTTTTTTAAAGACTTTTTTAAATAGATTTTTAAGGGGTTCTGAGGGTGGGGGAGGTTATGTGGGTTTGGGGGAAAACCCACGGGGGTTGGAGACTAGTCCGGCTGCTATTAATGGTGCCATTGGGGGTGCGGACTCTGGGGGAAAGGGGACTGTTAGAATGCCCTCTAGTGAGGGCTTCTCTATTAACACGCTGAGTGGGAGGGGCAGGTATGGTGGGAGCAGGGGGCCAGATCATGTGGCGGGGGCACGTGCTCGCTATCTTCGAGCGATTCCGTGCCCCGGTCCCCTTAGCTCTTCCCGTTCCCCAGGCTGCTTAGAGTCTCAGCGCCCGAGTCTCCGGCTGATGTTATGTAATGCCAGGTCCGTAGTAAATAAAGCCCCCCTCATTTGTGATCTTATTCAGGAGGGGGGAGCGGACCTGGCAGGTATCACGGAGACCTGGTTGGGCCATGAGGGGGGAGTTCCCCTCGTGGAGATGTGCCCATCAGGCTTCCGTGCATTTCATCAGCCGAGAGCTCAGGGCAGGGGCGGGGGGGTGGCAGTCATTCTAAAAGAAGGTCTTGATCCGAGGGAGACCACTGTACCTCAGATAGCTGGATGTGAGTCCCTTTTTGTGAAGTGGGGTCGTGGGGTGCAGATGGGACTGTTGATCACGTACCTGGCTCCCTGCCACGTGGCAACGACCCTGCCTGAACTCCTCAATGTTATAGCCGAGGTGGCGGCTGATACCCCCAGACTTGTGGTCATGGGGGATTTCAACCTGCCATCCATCGGTGAAACATCTGAGGTAGCTCGGGAGTTCATGGCTTCCATGACGGCCATGGACCTGACCCAAGTAATTCACGGCCCTACTCACATGGGGGGACACACTCTGGACTTAGTTTTTATCTCTGGTCAGTGGTTGAATGGCCTTGATATAGGGGATGTAGATATTGAACCCTTGTCATGGTCTGACCATTCGCTCCTTCGACTTGACTTTCTGACCGCCGTACCCCATCGCAGGGAGGCGGAACCGACCAGGTGGTTCCGCCCCAGGCGCCTGATGGACCCTGATAGGTTCCAGATGGAGCTTGGGCCATTTCCTGAGACTCTAGCTCACGACTCGGCTGATGACCTGGTGGCCACCTGGGATGGGGCGGCTGCCGGGGCTTTGGACCGGGTCGTGCGTTTGCGGCCTCTGACCCGGCACTGAACTCACTTAGCTCCTTGGTTTTCCGAGGAGCTGAGGAATATGAAGTGCCGGAAAAGACGCCTAGAGAGCGGTTGGAGGGCCAGTCGTTCCGAGTCTGACTTGACACTGGTAAGGTCTCATATTAAGACCTACCTAGTGGCGATAAAAGCGGCGAAATCTAGCTATTTTGCCGCTCTTATCGCGTCATCAGATAACCGCCCAGACGCCCTGTTTAGGGTGACCCGCTCCCTTCTCCATCTGGGAGCGCGGGAGGACCCCTTGCAGGGCCGAGCTGAGGATTTTGTACAGTATCTGGATGATAAAATAACTCAGATTCGGGAAGACTTGGACGCCGACTGGGTTAGTTCAGACGAGATGACTGAGGCAGGTCTTGAGAATGTTATCTGGGAGGAGTTCGATCCTGTGGCTCCCGAGGATGTGGACAGGATCTTGGGGCGGCTGAACACAACCACATGTTTATTGGACCCGTGTCCCTCCTGGTTGGTGCTGGCTTCCCGGGAGGTTACACGAGGCTGGCTCCAGGGAATTATTAACACTTCTTTGAGCGAGGGTGTCCTGCCGGCCGCCTTGAAAGAGGCGGTGGTGAGGCCTCTCCTCAAGAAGCCATCCCTGGATCCGGCTGTTTTGGCTAACTACCGTCCAGTCTCCAACCTTCGCTTTATTGCGAAGGTTGTTGAGAGTGTGTTGCGCGACAGCTTCCCCAGTACCTGGATGAAGCTGTCTATCTGGATCCGCTCCAGTCCGGCTTCAGACCTGGGTACAGCACGGAAACGGCATTGGTCGCGTTGGTGGATGATCTCTGGAGGGCCCGGGATAGGGGTTATTCCTCTATCCTGGTCCTATTAGACCTCTCAGCGGCTTTTGATACCATCGACCATGGTATCATGTTGCGCCGGCTGGAGGGACTGGGAGTGGGGGGCACCGTTTTGCGGTGGTTCTCCTCCTATCTCTCCGACCGGTCGCAATCCGTGTTGACAGGGGGGCAGCGGTCGACCCCAAGGTGCCTTGTTTGTGGGGTGCCGCAAGGGTCGGTCCTCTCGCCCCTTCTGTTCAACATTTATGTGAAGCCGCTGGGTGAGATCATCCGTGGTTTTGGGGTGGAGTTCCATCAGTATGCTGATGATACTCAGCTGTACATTTCCACCCCAGACCACCCCAATGATGCCTTGGAAGTGATGTCCCAGTGCCTGGAGGCCGTGCGGGTCTGGATGGGGAGAAACAGGCTTTGACTCAACCCTTCCAAGACCGAGTGGCTGTGGCTGCCGGCGTCCCGGTATAGCCAGTTGACGCCATCACTGGTTATTGGGGGCGAATCATTGGCCCCCACGGAGAGGGCCCGCAACTTGGGTGTCCTCCTGGATGCGCAGCTGTCCTTAGAAGGGCATATGACAGCTGTGGCCAGGGGGGCTTTTTGTCAGGTTCACCTGATACGCCAGTTGCGCCCCTTTCTGGACCGGGACTCCCTACGCACGGTCACTCAAGCACTCGTCACCTCTCGTCTGGACTATTGTAACGCTCTCTACATGGGGCTCCCCTTGGGGTACACCCGGAGGCTCCAACTGGTGCAGAATGCGGCTGCGCGGGGGATTATGGGAGCGACGGGGCGCTCCCATGTGACTCCTCTCCTGCGCGAGCTGCATTGGCTTCCGGTGGACTTCCGGGTGCGCTTCAAGGTGTTGGTGATCACCTTTAAAGCACTCCATGGCTTAGGGCCAGGGTACTTACGGGACCGCCTTCTGTCACCAATAGCCTCCCACCGGCCGGTTCGCTCCCACAGAGAGGGCCTCCTCAGGGTGCCGTCGGCCAGACAATGCCGGCTGACGACCCCCAGGAGGAGAGCCTTCTCTGTGGTGGCACCTACCCTATGGAACAATCTACCCCCAGAGATACGAGTGATCTCCGACCTTTGGATTTTTCGTCAGGCCCTAAAAACTCATTTTTTTCAGTTAGCCAGTCTGTCTTGATTTTAGGATTAGTTTTAATATTTTAATATTGATTTTAATTGACAAGTTTTTAAATTATAGGCCAAATTTTATAAATTATTTTAACTTATTTTTTAACTGATGTTTGTACAGATGTTTTTATCTTGGCTGTTCACCGCCCTGAGTCCGAAAGGAGAAGGGCGGTATAGAAATTTAAATAATAAATAAATAATAAATAAAATAAATAAAATTTTCACCCCCCGCCTCCTGGATCCCCTTAAAATTTGATTAAAAACCCTAATTAAAAAAACCCTCAAGCCCTGCTTTGAGCATGCCAAATTTGCAGTGGTTCCTGTTACTCTACAATTCCCTGAATTTGTGCTTCATTTGTCTTTGGACTGAATGTGTCTATGATGTGTCAGGCTATCAAGCAAGACTTCAGTTCCTGAATTTTCTGGAACATGCGTGCATCTGAACAGCTGGTTCAGAACACCTGTCTTTGTAACTGATGGCAAAAGTACTCATTGCTAAAATACTATAAATTGAGCCCTGCAGGTTGGTTCAGCCTGAAATATGACTTGCACTGTGTTGTAATAGGATTATTTGGAACAAATTTGGTGTGTGCTGATCTTCTCACATTATTGTGGTGTGGAGGTTTTAATTATCTGCCACTGAGATAACATTTGCCACATGCTATTAGACCCCCTTCCTTCTGTCTATCTCTTTCTACATTGCTAATGTGGTTAAAATAACAACATTAGGCCATGTTAAATACCTGGATGTGATTTAACCAACATTTTTTTTTAGTTAAACAGCATTTGATTTTTCACAAAATTGAAACTGCTTCTCTAAACGTTTGCCTTCAAATTCTACTTGCTGCAGGACAGAGATGTGTTACTGAGGAATATGTCTCTTAAAGCGTATTTTTGAGCGATATGTTCCTGTGAAGTTGACATCATCTCATTCCCAGTTTGCTGCTAAAAGCAGCTTAGAGACATCTTTTGATATTCCATTTGGAAAGAGTGTTTTCTTTCTGCAGCCATGACCAAACTTCCTGAGAATGCCAACAATCTACTCAGATTAAATTGGCCTAGCAAATCTGCTAAGAAAACAGTCCATATCCAGTCACCGAGCACTGAGCCCCTACGGCTCCTTTGGTTTAGCTGAAAGGAAAACAGAATTTCTGGTGGGTTTTTTTGGTCTTTACAATAGAATAAGAAATTTTCAGAAACTGAATAGACAGTTCATCCAGGATCATGGTACTTGTCCTGAGGTCTGGAGAGAATACAAAATAGGAAATATCTATGAAATAAGCGTACAAATGTGGAATACAAGTTGGGAGAGAGATTTTTGCTTCACAAAAATATGATTTATGGGAGAACGTGGCTTCCAAGGTAGAAATAAAAGAATGATGCTACCAACCTTGCCTTGAAATTATCCCACATTGAATTCACATAACAACACACTGCTCAGCTCCATTGCTGAAATAGGCTGTGAGGCGAGTAAAATGTCCGTCTATTTTCCTCCTAACTCAAAAATGGAGAACAGCACTTCCGGTTTCCTCGTCTTCGGCGGCGACGGTGCCTTCCTTTAGCACCGCCACCCCCGCCGCTTGTAGAGCCGCTTCCCGATCGTGAAGCGGCTTGAAATCTTCAAAATCCCTAGGATTTATGAAGAAGAGGCAGCAGGGTACAGGTAGAGCCCCTGTAACCCCCCCAGGGAATCGTTTCTGGGGAGGAAACAGGCGTGGCTCCCTTACAACCTGCTGAGATTCCGGGCGGCGTGGGACGTCTTCTGCCTTTGCAGAACAAGCCGACTTCAGGAAACCTTTAAAGAGCGAGGAAGTAAGCCAAATAAACACTTGAAATCCACTTGAACCCTGAAACTCTGAACTGCAAGTATTAGCCCTTTGCTGATTTTTTATGCTGAAGTGAAAGTCTCGGAATGAGTGAAAGTGACTGAAAAAATATGGCACTCAGCAAATGAATCAGTGGGTGTGGATTGGTGAAGTTATTTTGTCTTCTATAAAGTTAAAAAGTTGCTACAAAGTTGCTCCGGCTGCAACAGAAATAAGAGGAAAATCTCTCCCTTTTACTTGTTTTACTTGTTTTTGCTGCACTATAGTTTTGCCCTGAGTAAATCTGGGGGACTTTTTTAGAAGGTATTGTGGAGGTGGCAGAAGAGGCGGAACCTCCCTTTTTAGAAAAGCCAGCTTACGTGGCAGGATGGCTTCAAAGAAGCAGGAAGGCAAAACAGGGGGGGGGATCCCCCCCACGTAAACAGAACACGCAGCCACAAGCTCAAAAAAAAAAGATCTGGACATGGGAGATTTAAAAGAATTCATTTCAAATATTTTGGATGAGAAATTTCAAGACATGGATGATAAAATAAATAAAATAGATGAAAAAATCCAAAAGTCACAACAGGAAATTATGCAGGAAATGCAGCAGAACCAAAAGATGGTGACCAAAAAAATAACGGATGTGGCGTCTGGCCTGGCAGGATTTATTATGAAAGTTGAGTCAAAAGTGGATGAATTTAAATCAGAAGTTAATGCTAAGTTGAAAAATAATGATCATAAATTTTTTGAGGTTGATGACAAGATGCAGAGAGTTGAGAATGACATTGTTATGATGCAATTCCGGGCAATGGAATTTGCTATACGGCTTCGAGGAATTAGAGAAGAGGAGAGACAAGATTTGAGACAGATTTGTGCTGAAGCCCTAGCTGTGATTTTAAAAACTGATCCTGAGATGGTCTTTTGCAAAATAGATAAAATCTACAGAGTTAACTCGTGGGTGGCCAGACAAAGACAATTGCCTAGAGATGTGGTCATATATTTTACAGACAGAGCAATAAGAAATGATATCCTGCAAAAATCTTTCCTCACTTCTGTGCAAGTGAGCGGATCCAAGGTTACAGTTTACAAGGAGCTCCCACCTAAGATGTTGAAATCCAGAAAAGAATATGGTTTTCTTGTTAAAGAATTGCAGAATAATCAAATCCCATTTCGTTGGGACGCTCCAACTGGCATAATTTTGAGATATAAGGGAGAGAAACACCGCTTGAATACTGTGGAGAAGGCGGAGCAATTTTATACTGACATCTTTAAAGAAAGAACACCATCCCCACGCACATCTACAGTTTTGGAGATTAAAGAGAGTGATAAGAAGCAACCTCAAGAATTGCAACAACAATCTAAGCAGGAATCAGAGGAGTTGAAGGGCGCTGAAGGAGGTTTTCTGGATGAGCCCTTGCTGGAACCTTCTCCAATCTTGGAGCTGGCTTGGGCGGCTGAAGTTAAGGACCAGCGTATAACCCGAGCAAAAGCCAAGGAACTTAAACAAAAGTTACAGCAGGAAAGGCGAGATGAAGCTGGGGCTGTGGGGAATGCAGGACAGAAGATTTCGGATGAAATCCTAAGGTTCTGCGCTTCGCTCCAGAAAGAGAATGATGATGATTAAATGTTTATCTTGGAACGTGAATGGGCTGAATGTAACACAAAAAAGGAAAAAAGTATTTACATACTTAAAACAACATAATAATGATATAATTTGCTTACAAGAAACGCATATTACAGCTCAAGATCAAAATTATTTGAAAAATTCCAAATTAGGAACACATTTTATATCTTCAACTAACCAAAAAAAGAATGGTGTGGTTATTTATGTAAATAAAAAACTAACAGCTAAACTTATAGAAGCTGATCAAGATGGTAGGTTTGTAGCAATTGAATTGCTTTCTGCTAATAATCAAATTCTTTTGATAGGAATTTATGCTCCTAACCAACAACAGGATTATTTCTATAAAATGCTGCATACTAAAATACTCCAATGGGATTATAGATCTATTTTAATTATGGGAGATTGGAATGGAGTAATTGACTCTAAATTAGACAAAAAGACTTTGGCAAAGTCAAGAATTAGATTACCACAGACTTTTTTTGATATGAAAGAAGATCTGGAATTAAAAGATATTTGGAGAATACATAATCCAAAAGAACTGGACTATACTTTCTTCTCTGACAGACATAGATCCTTTTCCAGGATTGATTTTATCTTGTTGTCTGATGATCTACTTCTTAGGACAAAAAGAACAAAGATTCTGCCAAGAACTTTGACTGATCATAGCCCAGTGTGGATAGAAATTGAGACATGCAAGAATGAGAGACGCTCTTGGAGATTAAATGAAAACCTGTTCAGATATGAGAAAAATATAATAGAACTTAAAAAGTATTTGAAAGAGGTTTTTGAAATGAATTTGAATAAAGGCACCCCAATGGAAATTGTGTGGGACGCAAGCAAAGCTTATATGAGAGGGGTGCTTATATATATGAACTCTAAACATAGGTTGATTCGACAAAAGAAAAGACTTGAACTGGAAGCAGAAATAAAGAACAAAGAACAGTTACTTATTAAAAATCCAACAGATGAAAGAATACTTAGTGTTATAAAACTTTTGAAAGACCAATTCCAAATGCTTATAGCGGAACAAGTTGCAACAAATTTACAATATGCGAAGCATAATACATTCTGCAACGCTAATAAACCAGGCAGGTGGTTGGCTTACACATTAAGGAAGAAACAGAGCGCACGGACTATTGATAGTGTTGATATTGGGGGGAAAGAAGTTTTTCAACAGAATTTAATAAAAGAAGCTTTTCTTCAATATTACACTAAACTATATGCTAGAGAGGAGGTGCAGAATGGACTTATAGAAAAATACTTAGACAACAAAAGAGTTACAAAAATTACTGAGCAACAAAAGGAAAGAATGGATTATCCTATAACAGAGGAGGAGATAATAGCAGCAATAAAACAATTAAAAACAGCCAAAGCTCCTGGAACGGATGGTCTGACAGCAGTGTATTATAAAGCTTTGCAGGCAGAAATGGTGGAACAACTTAGAGACTTATTTTGTAATATACAACAAGGGGGAAAAGTACCCCCATCATGGACTACAGCTTATATTTCTTTGATACCAAAAGAGCAAGCAGGTCCCAAAAAACCGGAGAATTACAGACCAATACCTCTTTTGAATACGGATTATAAAATTTATGCAAAAGTATTAGCCAACAGACTGATGCCAGTAATTCAAAAGGTGATTCATGATGACCAAGCGGGATTTATTGAGGGTAGGTACATGAAAGACAATGTAAGGCAAGTAATAGACTTATTGGAATATCTTGAGAAGAATAAACAGATTCCTGCAGTGCTGGTTTTACTGGATGCGGAGAAGGCCTTTGATAGAGTGGATTGGAATTTTCTATTAAAGACTTTAAAAAAGATGGACTTTGGGGACCAATTTATACAGGCGGTTTCAGCAATTTATCAAGAGCAAAAGGCACAGATCATTATCAATGGAAGCTTGACAACAGAGTTTAAAATCGAAAAAGGAACAAGACAGGGATGTCCACTGTCCCCATTGTTGTTTATTCTAACACTAGAAGTCTTGTTAAATACGATAAGGGACTCTAACACTTTGAAAGGTATAATGATAAGGCAAGAGGATTACAGAATAAAGGCATTTGCAGACGATCTGGTTGTTACCCTAGCACAACCAATGGAATCGATAATCCAGATGAAGGACATTATACAAGACTATGGTAAAGTTTCAGGTTTTAGATTGAATCAGAAAAAAACTAAGATGGTAGTTAAAAATATGACACAAGATCGTAAACTGGAGTTAGAAAGGAGGGCAGGTTTTGAGATTGTACCAAAGGTAAAATATCTAGGAGTTCAGGTTGCAGAATCAAATATGAAATTGTTTCAAAATAACTATGAGGTGTTGTGGCGAGAGGTGCAAAAAGATATGGAGATTTGGAAAAAACTGCAGCTGTCTTTACTTGGAAGAATAGCAGCAGTTAAGATGAACATTTTGCCAAGATTTCTTTTTTTGTTTCAAATGATTCCGGTGCTCAGAAATGATAAACAATTAAAAGTATGGCAAACTGGTGTGAACAAGTTTGTCTGGAACGAGAAAAAGCCAAGAGTAAAAATGAAAATTATGCAAGACGTTCCAGAAAGGGGAGGTCTCAAACTTCCAAACCTACAATTATATTATGATGCAACAGCTTTGACTTTAGTAAGTGATTGGTTTGGAGGAAAAAAGACTGGAATATTAAACGCAGAAAGTTTCGATTTGGAATTTGGATGGCACGCTTACTTATTTTATGACAGTAAAGTGGATAAAGTTTTTAAAAGCCATATACTTAGAGATTCTTTGTTGAGAGTTTGGAAGAAGCACCGAAACAAATGGAATTATAAAATACCGCTATGGCTGGATCTTGGTCATACCTTGTGGAATACAAATATAATGTCACTCGGGGGGTTTTTATATAAAGAGGTTCTTTTTACAGATGCGGGCAGATGGCAGCTGAAGACATTACAGACATTGTTGGCTGAAGGGATCAATTTAACTTGGTTACAATATAATCAATTGCAATTGAGATGGAAAGAGGACCAAAAAACTGGTATTATGATGTATGAGGAAGAATTAGTTAGACACATAAAAGAGAAAGGCCCAATGCATATTAAAAGACTTTATAATGTTTTGTTAGAAAGGGATTCAGAATCTGAGCTAGTTAAAGACTGCATGATTAAGTGGGCACAAAATTTTGAGGAACCAGTGATGTTGGAAACATGGGAAAAAATTTGGGTTCAGAATGTTAAATTTACACAGTCGCAGAACCTGAGGGAAAATTTTTATAAAATGTTTTACAGATGGCATCTAGACCCCAAAAAATTGTCGTGTATGTACCCTAATGTGCAGCCTAAATGTTGGAGATGTGATTGCCTAGACGCTACATATTATCATGTTTGGTGGACCTGTAAGAAAGTTAAGGCTTTTTGGATAAAAATTTGGTGGGTCATGCAGAATGTTTTAAAGAAAAAAATTCAGTTTTCTCCACAACTGTTTTTATTGGGTATAGTTAAGGGTTTTACATCGGGTGAAACAAAATTGATATTGTATATGATAACTGCAGCAAGATTGTTGATAGGTAAATACTGGAAAAATGAAGCGCTGCCTACGATTGAGGAATGGACTTTGAGGATGGCCAGTTTTGCAGAGATGGCGAAGATTTCAGCATATTTAAAAGATTGTTCTCAAGAGACTTATGAATGGGAATGGAAGAAGTGGATAAATTATGTTCAGCATAAATACCAAACTAGGAAGTACCAAATAGCTTTTATTTGAAAATGTTATATCAAGATAGAAATATTTTAAGGTTGAGGGTGAAAATTTGCTAGAGGATGTTATATTAAGACAGAAATATTTTTAAGGTTGAGGGTGAAAATTTGTTAGAAAATGCTATATCAAGATAGAAATATCTTTAAGGTAATTGGGATGAAAATTTATTTGAAAATGTTATACTAAGATAGAAATATTAATGTTAATGTAAGGAAGATGAAAATTTGTAAGGGGGAGGGAAGGGTTCAAGTTTTATATACAAAGGAGGGTTTTTTCCTTTTATCTGACATGAGTATACTAGGAAGTCTGGGGGGAGGGGAGGGTTAGGGTGGGTTAGGGAGGTTGGGAAGGTTGGGGGGGTTGTGGGGGGGAAAAAGGGGTGAAAATGTAACTGTAAAACTTTTGCAATAAAAAAAAAAATGGAGAACAGCACATTAATACGGTCAGAAGAAGCAGCTTTTTGTTAAAAGGAAATGGGTCTTTTGTGTTGCCCCTGTATTCAGCCATGAGGAAATTTTTAGTATTGTTAGAATATTGTATCACTGTTTTGAGGGAAATATTAATATTTAAAAGGAGACTCAGTTTCAGTTTCAGTTTATTTAAATTTATATACTGCCCTACTCCCGAAGGACTCAGGGCGGTGAACAGCCATAAATAAAACAAATGTAATATAAAATTTAAAAACAAGTTAAAAGACATATTAAATAGATTTGGCTCACTAATTAAAAACCCCCTATTTTTAAGAACATATCCAAATTAAAATTAAACAATTAAAAAGGTTTAGGCCAGCCCCGCTTGATGGAATAAAAAGGTCTTGAGGGCACGGCGGAAAGTGTACAAATCCGGGATCTAATACATGTCTGATCAATACAGGAAATCTTTATACATCTGTGAATATTAAAAGACAGTATTTTAAGACTGTAAGTTAATGCTACCATATGCCATGCAGGCTCAGATATAAAGTTTCAGACAGGTGTTAGAAATAATATGCTCATAAATATTCTTATTTTCATTTATGATGGAGTTGTGTAAAAAAAGCATCTTGCTTTGGAAAGAAATAATAGTATTGTGGGTTATTTTTTTCCCCAAGAGCTTTGAATGATAGTTTAATTAAATGTTTGGAAATGTTTCTGTGCCTGCAGGTGCAGGCGACTTATTTATTACTTAACTGCAATGAAAAATCTCCTGGCTAGTAATTTGTGTGCAAAGGATGCCCCCAATGTACTAAGCTAACATTTGTGACATCATTTGTGTGACTCTCTGGGTTTGCATATTTATATTGTAAATATCTGTCCAACTGGTTGAATTTAGAAATAAAGATTTTTATTACAGTTTTCATTTCAATTGCAACTAACTTAAATAGTTAGTTTAAATAGTTAAAAATATATATTTATTAGCCTCTGAAATGTCACTTTTTATTGTCATTATTTGGAGGCAAATTACTGTTCCTTTGATTTTTTTCTGCACTCAAAAAGTTCTTTACTTTTTGTTACAGGTTCCATTTATTGCATAAATTATAAATCAGAAATTAAACATTGTTCTTTCCTTTTTTGTTTCATTTTGTTAAATAACTTTTTAAAATTTATATATAATATGTATATGATTATATATATGATCATGTATATGTATATATATATAGCAATAGCACTTATATACTGCTTCGGAGTGCTTTACAGCCCTCTATAAGCAGTTTACAGAGTCAACCTATGGCCCCCAACAATTTGGGTCCTCTTTATACCCACCTTGGAAGGATGGAAGGCTGAGTCAACCTTGAGCCTGGTGAGATTTGAACTACCAAATTTCAGGCAACTGGCAGAAGTTGCCTGCAGTACTGCACTCTAACCACTGCACCACTGCGGCTCATCAGAAGCTTAGCAAGGAGCATAAGAAATCCTTCCTTCTTCCTTCCTTCTGTTCTCCCTTCTTTCCTCCATCCATTCCTTCTACTGCCAGTTTTTCCAGAGTCAGCATTTTGCTCCCAACAGTCTGGGTCATCTTTTACTGACCTCAGAAGGATAGAAGGCTGAGTCAACCTTGAGCCAGTGAGAATCAAACTGCTGGCAGTCGGCAGAGTTAGCCTGCAATGCTGCATTCTAACCATTGGTTTCTGGGAAATATAGGTGGGCAGTGTGGTAGTGCTAAAACAACTACAACTTCACCAAATGTCAGTCTCAAGGGAGTCATGGCTCCTAGATTTTGGATACATTCTCTAAATCAGTTCATTTAACTACAATAATCCAAAAATTGCTGCTCTATGACCTACTCTTTCACCAATTGATGAATACAAAGTATCAAACAGACACAAGAATTTTAGTAGTCTATTGATAGATAGACTTTTCCATGTAACCTTGACTGCTAACCCATGAACCCATTATCCCAAGAACTAAATTGGCTTCTGAAGGACAGGCTTGGAACTTTATCCCACTAGCATCGTGTCCTTCTCAATGTCCTTTTGCAAAATAATAAATCTAAAAATAGAAATTTTAAAAAATAACTTTTATGAGAAAATGGTTGGATTATAAATTATTATTTTCCCAAACTGATTTTCCTTCCTTCCTTCCTTCCTTCCTTCCTTCCTTCCTTCCTTCCTTCCTTCCTTCCTTCCTTCCTTCCTTCCTTCCTTCCTTCTTTCCTTCCTTCCTTCCTTCCTTCCTTCCTTCCCTTCCCTTCCCTTCCCTTCCCTTCCCTTCCCTTCCCTTCCCTTCCCTTCCCTTCCCTTCCCTTCCCTTCCCTTTATTTCCAGATTGCTCTTTTGGAAATTAAGCTACTTTCTAAATTATATGTTAAACTAGTTGTATGTCATTTTTATTAGTAGCCATTCCCTTGAGGAGAACTGAGATATAAAGTGCTCTAGATCAGTCAATAAATCAATCAGTTTTAACATTCACTTTGCTCAGCCTATCCATTTATCAGGCAAACTTTTGCAGAAAATAAATCTTTCAGGATACATACATACAGACTTCTTTCACACTAGCTCCATCAAAGTCCCAATGCAAATGTGTTAAAGTTATTCCCTTATTTAGTGAGTAGCTGCAAATGTTTATTTCAGATTTGTGACTCTAAATTATTTACCATTAAGCGGTTGCATCTGAATGGTTAATTAGAGAATTAGGAGTAAATATCATATTAAAGAAAAGTTAAAGTAATTATAAAACATTCTGTTTTGAAACTCCCCCAAAGGCCAAAGAGTAGCTTTTATTTAAATATATTTGAACTACAATTTTATCCTTCATATTCATTCACACGCAGCACATCCCAGCCCCACCCCCCACACACACCCAAAATATATAGCCAAAGGTTCATTTTTTAAAATGTTACTCTCCAGGGAAAGAAACTGCTACAATCCATTGTAAAAAAAAATGATCCTATTAACTTATGCACACTGGAGAAAACCCATTTCAGTTTTGTGCAAATATGCTTACGGATGCAAAACTAGGTTGAGCAATATTGTCCCCCCTCTAATGTGGTGGTGTGAATTCGTTTTTGACTGCTGAGTTATCTCCCCCTTTATTTATATCTGCAATTAAACATAAAAATACAGCTTCTTGTTTCTATTCCCTCTTCACACCGGTCTTAATCTTGTAATAAACCCTGATTCCATCCCTCCCATTATGCACGCCACAAGCCACAGGAACCTGTTCTCTTGATTAGATACCAATGCGGCACAAGTAGAAGTTTGTTTGCGCAATAAATCTTTCCTTCTGTGTCTTAAATTCCCACTTCTCTGAAAGTTTATAAGACTTTCCTGAATATGGACTGTAGAAATAATGAGAGTATTGACAAAGAAACTTTGAATAAACAAAGTGTCATTTGTACTGTTTCCTTCCTCTAGCTATTTGACATTTACTTTGCTATTCTTCCCTCCTTATAGCAATTCAAGCTGCATGGGAGGGTCCCAGCCGTTTCAAAGAGGGTTTTTCAGGGAGAATCAGGACAGGGAGAAATAATTACATGATGCACACTCTGATCTGAAGGCATGAGATCATGCCTTCTGCCTCTGCCCTTTGCCTCGTGATGGTGAAGTCTCAGCAGTCAAACAGAATCTTGGAGGATGAGCTGGTAAATAATATGTCTGTTCTGCAATTTCAGGCACCCAGCAGGTTCCCCAATACTAATTCAGACAATTCATCCCTTCTAGTTCAATGTTTTTTTACACAGATTGGCAGCTGCATTTCATAGTTTCAGACAAAGAGCTACCTGGAGTTACTGCAAATTAAAAGAGGAAGGCTGGAATGAAAAGTTCAAGCTCTGCCACTGAGTTGTGGCCTTCTACAACATCTCTGCTACAGAGTGAACATGTGAACGGAAACAAAAGCACACTCCTTCCTTCCTTCCTTCCTTCCTTCCTTCCTTCCGCAATGATGCATGTTAAATATATCTTCGGTGCTTCTTTCTCAAGCAAAATTAATCGGCATCAAATCTGCAAGTGAAATATGAAACAGACACAACGCTTTAATTTACAGGCACTGAAGTGCTACACTTCCAGATAAAGCTTAGATTTCAGCCTGAACACCTACAGAACTCTTTACCTGATAAAACAAAACCATTTTTTAAAGTGTAAATACCAATACATGTATTTATACTACTACTTTTTTTTTAATTGCTTGTTTCCACCCAATTTATCTTGTCTTTAAATTAAATAGTAAATAGCCTGGAAGAATGTTATATTTTTTTTCCTTTTGTCAAAATGTTAATTCACATCTGCAATAACTTCCATGTGAGAGCGTCAAACATAGTATTCACTTTAATTTATCTTGCTGGAAATAGGCAACTATTTTTTTTTAAAAAAAATTAAGCTTAATTAGTTGAGCCAAATTATCATTGGTTTACCTAGCATTTAATTATAATAGTCTGACAGTATGTTTACTTCTCATTATTGCCAATATACAAGAATATATATTAGCAATTCAGTGAAGTTATTTGAATGCACAACACAATGGCATTACTTATTATAAAAATCATCACAGAGAATAAAAATATATTGCAGTATATATAATTACATAATTATGATCTAGATTCTGACCAACTGTTTTTAACTGTTTTAAATAAAAAGTAAATAACTTCTGTATGCAATTCAACCACCTTTTTAACACTGATTTTCAACTGTGTTAATCAATGCTATTGAATGCTATTCATTGACTAACAATGGATCAATGCAATGGATCTATTGAGTCAAAGACAGTTTGTGAGTTGAGTTAGGATTTATTCCTTGTACTGAAAGTTAGGTTGTTATAATTTCAAGCATGCATATTGAAATTGACAGAATTGAAGTATTTTGTACCCACACAGTTGGCGAACACAGTTGGCGAACATTATGCCTGGGGATCTCCTTTTTCTTAGACAATTAAAGTTACTGTTGTTTGCTTCAGTTAACTCAGTTGAATGTAGCATATTCTTTATTAGTGTTTTCAGGGCACCAGTGTAACTCATTACATTTTCTATCAGTGGAGGTTTATCTTCATAATATTATGCTTGTTACCTTTAGTATAGAGATAAATCACTATATATGTTGTATAACTGGTAGTGTTTTTATGCTCCTGGTTTACTGGTTAAATGCAGGGTGGCCTGTAGTTTTTCATTTTCCAAGAATTCTTTAACATGTTTAACTGATTTATGTTGCTTTTAAATTTAAGTTGTCATTAGGCTTTCCCTTTTTCCTGTTTCTTGTTAATCTACTGGTTCTGTGGGTGTGGCTTGGTGGGCATGGCAGGTGAAGGATACTGTAAAATCTCCATTCCCACCCAACTCCAGGGGAAGGGTACTGTAAAATCTCCATTCCCTCCCCAATCTGGGGAAGGTTACTGCAAAATCCTCATTTTCTCTCGATCAGCTGGGACTTGGGAGGCAGAGAATAGATGGGGGCGGGGCTAGTCAGAATTTTTACTACCGGTTCTCTGAACTACTCAAAATTTCCGCTACTGGTTCTCCAGAACTGGTCAGAACCTGCTGAAACCCACCTCTGATCACAACTTACATTTAGCTTATTTATTTGTAGTTAATATTAGTTAATGATTACTCCATTGATTATATCTGTTTAACTTCTGTTTATTTTGTGATATGTACTGTTAAGATATTACTTTTTATTATTAAAGGTACCCTGAGGAAGAGGATACATATTCATATTCATATGTGTATGCATACGCATACGCATTCGCATACACATATACATATACATACATACACATCGGAGGTTGGTAAAATGAGGATCCAAATTGTAGGAGGCAATATGCTGACTCTGTAAACCACTTAGAGATGACTGTAAAGCACTATTAAGCAGTATATAAGTGCTATTGCTATATACATGATCATATACATATTATATATAAGTGCAGTTGCTATTCTGATATTGAAACACAATATAGACAAGAGCCAGAAGTCACTCCCACTGATTATTTTTTTTTGGCCTGCTCATTGTTATTCTGTTTCTCTGTTTAGGTAAAGAAATATCTCCAAACAATGATCCAATGGATTGTGGGTTATGTAATTGCTATTATTTTCATGGGTGTTGTTTGTCCCATGTTTTATGAATTCAGGAGTTAAGTTTTTATCAATACTCATATAGCACTCTATGCACAATATTCTGAAAATAAATGCTTTATATGTGATTTTCTGAGTGCTCTCACCTTTTTGCAAGCAATTTTCTATGAAGAAAATGCATTTATTCCTAGTAATGTTTATGATTCAGAAACAGTATGAAACAATCTGCCTTTTTGTGTTATTCTGTATTATTCTAGGACCATAATAGAACTCAAAAGCTATATCTAAGGTTGTTGACAAGTGGGGGAAAATTTACCATGCCCGTCATAGACAAGCATTTTGGCCTTAGAATCAAGAGACAGCCATAGCTATAAATTTCCTTATATCTGCCAAAAGAATCTGACTCTTTTTTTTTCTGTAAAAGATATAAAGGAGACTTTTTTAAGAGTGCTCTAGTCTTTGTGCTAGTATATGTGATTGACCTATATTATTATTTCCAAACACTGAGTGATTTATATTTTAAGGGATATAGATCTGGGAGATCACAGGATTCTATAATTTATTTATTTATTTACAGAACTTTTTATTAAAAATTTAAAAATAAAAAAAAAATAAAACACAAATAGAAAGGAAGAAAAATATAAAAAGAAAAAACAAATTGAAAGTGCTGTGTGTATGTGTGTATGTGTATTTACTCTGTGCTTTCAATTTGTTTTTACTTTTTATATTTTTATATCTTTGCATATGTATGTGTATACATACATACATACATACATACATACATACATACATACCAGGGGTGGGTTCTACTTACCTTTACTACTGCAATGGGGCGGCATGCACACTCTTCTGCGTATGCGCAGAAGCATTTTGGTGATGTCGGGGTCGGTGGGCAGGGCTTCCCACCGGTTTTACTACCAGTTCTATAGAACCAGTGTGAACCAGGGGCAACCCACCACTGATACACACACACACACACACACACACACACACACACACACTAGCTGAATACTCATGTTCCACTACGAAACTATGTGATCAGGCTTGATAAATCAACACTTAGAGTTTGAAAATTAATGAATAGTTATGATCGGCTCTCCTTTTCCCTTCTCTCCCTCAGGCTTGTCCCACAAAAGCCTCTCCTCTCTATCCCCTTCTCTCCCTCAGACTTGCCCCACAGATCCCCTCCTATCCCCCTTCTCTCCCTCAGGCTGGCTCCATAGATCCTCTCCTCTCTCCTTCTTTCTCTCAGGCTGGCCCTATAGATCCTCTCCCCTTCTCTCCCTCAGGTTGACCCCATAGAATCCTCTCCTCTCCCCTTCTTTCCCTCAGCCTTGCCCCACAGAAATGTCTCCTGTCCTATCCCCTTCTCTCCCTCAGGCTTTCTAGCCCTTCTGTCCATGAGGCTTGCCCCACAGAAGCCTGTCCTATGCTATCCCATTCTCTCCAGAGTTATTTTCAAGTTAGGAGGGGGAGTAGAACGTCTAACTAATTAGCATCAGAGTGTGTTATAATAATATAGGAAATACTAATGCTCTGTTGGTCATTTCGAAAAATCCTTTCTTAGTGAGCACTAAGTTTGTAGGCTTTATGGTTCTGGAAATTTCTTGATTAATGTGTGAGTGATTTTTGCTTTTATATGTGTGTGTGTGTATTTATATATATAATACACACACACACACATATATACATACAGTTCAACAAAAAATATATTCTGATATCTAATCTCTTATCTATAAGCAAATTCTAAAATCTGATCATTCAGTTCTAATCAGCAAAAGTCTATTCAGAGTTACCACAAATAGTAACATATATGTTTTAACTTTAATCAAATAAATATTCCTTTAATCAAATAAATATTCCTTTACAATAACTTATCACTTTATCTAAAAATATTGACAAAACCTCTTCATTCCATATCTTATCTCGCATTTATAAACAAATATTTAAAGCTCATCATTCAGAACTAAAAAAAACCCTTAATAGCTATCTATCATAAACAAAATTATTTCTTATTGTATTCTCCTTGTTTCTCCTCTGATAGTTCTTCATAAGTTTAACACACCTCTTCTGTAAATCCATGATAAGAGAGTTATCCAAATCACTCTTGGATTTATTATTTGTATGTCCCTTTTAATATGTCAATCAAGTGTAACATCATTTTCTATATCATTCTTTTGGGTGTGAAATATTTAAATCCACTTTCAGATCCATAGTCAAATCAGTCTAAGTCTTCTTTTTTATCCAGTAAAACATGTTTTCAATATTAAATTGGTTTATTTCTCCATTGATTTGAGGATTTTCTGAAAGAGAACAGCTTGATTTTTGTTTAAATTTGTTGAATATTTCTCCCCTAGAGTACACATTTTTTGCAAATTTTTGCATCTTCTAGAAATCACATACTGCAGATGATTTATATGTATTATTAGGCAGACATCTGTCCTCACCCCCACTAGCCATGCTATGCCAAATCTGGCATACCTTGGTACTTGACTGCTTCAAAACTGATCGAATTTGATACTCAATGCATTTTGATGCAAAAATGTTGCTCTGGTACTCATTATTGGTACTCAAAGCACTGTGATAGGAAAAGGGAGCTGGCTATGGAGAACAGACACGGAGTCAGCCATGTCAGAAGGGTTTTCTTTCTTCCTTTTCTGCCAAAGGAAGAGAGGATGGACAGAGAGGATGGACAAGTCAGCCATGCTGGGAAGGTCACTGACATAGAAATAGGATAGACAGGAAATATATGTTTTGTTTGGCAGTTGTCATTTTTAATACTTCTTGTGATTTCTGACAATCACAAGTACTGAAGTACCAATTAATGACAAGTACTGAAGTACCATTGTGTCATGGAGGAAAGCTTGTCAAGTAAAATGCTATGTACTAAAAAGTGTTATTTGAAGGTATTTTCTTTTACACAGAAACAAGAGATGGGCTGCGCTTACGTTCATATCATGCCGCTAGTCATTTACTTTTGATGAAACATGTCACATCATGGCTGCTAGACCTGTCGAAGGTAATCATTTGGGGCTGATCTAAAAAACAAAGGAAAATAACAGCTGCTCCCACCTGTGATTAACCTGTTTCCTGGATTTCTTTCCTAGCTCCTGGGAACTGCATGGACTTCTTACCAAACACTGGATATAATTGAACTAATGAGATTGGGCAGAGAGTACGGGATTCTGGAAGATAAGAACTTTTGGAACTCAAGGGGCAGCTTTCATGGGAGAAAATGGACATGGTATTATTCAACAGTATGAAAGCAAAAGAGGTTTACCATAAAAAGGGAATATATTATGCATAGCAAGGTTTTCCTAGGTAATATCATTACTGTGGAAGCAACAATTTTATACTTCCAGGAGCAATTTAAGTTATTTAGAAAAAAAACCCCCTTAAAATCCTATAAAATTGCCCTGAAAATAGGTGCATGTTTTCAGATGCTCTTCTTCCAATGACATCACTGTCCCACCAGCACGGTCTCTTCAGCTCCTAGAGATCAAATAAAATGAAGTGAGGAAAGTCTGATTCCATCTTCTTGTTTGCAAAAATATAAACTAGCTTTGGGTGAAATGAAATTGAAACTCAGTTGAAGAGACAAAATGTCACAAACTTTGGATCTCCACAGCTTTCAGAATCAAAAATATGCTAAAAGGGATATTTTGAATGTTCATATTTTTAAAGTCAGATGTTCAGTGAGCAAAAAATCTGCAAAATTGGAGATTGTTGTTATTGTGATATATTGACCAATGCTGAACCACGTTTGAATTGTGTGTGTGAGAATAAAAACTGGAATTCTGTTCACTGAGTTCTCCCTCTGAGCATTACAATTGGCTGTTAGTGAATCTGCTTTTCTTTATTGTTAAAGAATAAAAATAATAGATACATAAGAAAAAAAAATACTAGCATCTAAACCGGAAGATTTCTTTTGAGATAAGATTTGCACAAAGACATTTTTATCATTTCTGATCTCCTGCACATTTCTGACCTCCTGCACAATTAATGAAGGCAGTTATCAAATTATGTCCTCAGCTTACCTCAGAGGCAGAAAGTAGTCTAAAAAGTACCAGTAGAATAGTATTTATGCTTTATCTAGTTCGAGCCTCATTAGCGTGATATTTCTGGATAGACAACTGAGGTTGCTATAATATAACTTACCATTTATTCATTTTGTTTGTTTGCTGCATTATGTTTTATGCATGTATTTTGACAGATCTGACCGCCACCTACTGCTTTTGATTTATTCAACTCAGTTCCCTTTAGTAAAGTTGCAATTTAACAATTAAATAGGGAATTGCTCCAGCTCCAGGAGGGGATGATACATCAATTCAGTCTGATTATGCTGTGTGCCCTCTCTTCCCCTATTCTGGCAACAGAATTTAAGGTATCACCCACTGCAGATGAGAGAGGAAGCAGATTGGTAGCAGAAGTCACTGTAGCCTCTCAGAACTGATGCTCAGAGGCAAGTTATTCCTGGCAACTGCCAATTGCAAGTTAAGGCAAGTTATTCCTGGCAACTGCCAATTTCGACCCAAGGAATATCACTGAACTATATTTGGTTCCGCAATAGCTCTTTATTCCTAGCAGCTCCTGCGTTATATGATTTTCATTTATAAACTGATTATTTCCCCGCTAAGGTTTATTTAGGTACTAAAAAAGGATTCTGTAATTTATTTAGAAATAAAGACAGGTGAGCAAAAACAAACAAAATATATGAATCAGTTCTAAAATTACATGAAATAGAGAGTGAAGTAGCTGAGGATATATTGTTTATTTTGTTTAATATTTTTTTTTATTTTTATTTTTATTTATATGCCACCCTTCTCCGGAGACTCAGGGTGGCTTATAAGGCGTTAAGCAATAGACTTCATACTTTTGTATATTTTATACAAAGTCAGCTTATTGCCCCCACAAACCAGGACCTCATTTCACCTACCATAGAAAAGATGGAAGGCTGAGTCAACCTTTAGCCTGGTGGAATTGAACTCACAGTAATTGCAGGCAGCTGGAAGCTAAATACTACCTTTAACAGTAGCATTAGTCTGCTGCACCACTCAGGTTCTTATACCAAAATTACAAGAGAAAAAATCCAAGAAAAAAATGGAAAAAAAATACTCAAAGCTATCGAAAGTTTCCTTTTTAAAATATTAAATGTTAGCAGAGCCAGACTTTCCAATAAACAGAGAACAGATCATAAGCAGAATAAAATATATATATATATATAATCAATACAAGATTATATATACTGTCTTTTTGCTTTAGCGAAATCTCCTTTGCTACATGCAATGCTTGATAAATCCAAAGTTTTTATTTGTATATATTATTAGAATTTTCAGTATAGAATTAAAAATTATTATACTTATATAATTCATCTTCCTTTTTGCAACTTCCTTTTCTTAAAACCATATTGACAACCTAATTGATCTATTGACTATTAAAAGACACCAAAGAATCGACTTTTATCATGATGAATGATATTCTACAAGTAGAATAGTACATATCTAGTTGCTAAAGGAACACATGTCAACCCTATGAAACTAGGTAGACTAGACTTTACCTTTTATTTATTAAATTTATATGCCACCCATCTCATCAATAAGGCACCTTGACTTGAATACTAAAGTCTAAAATACGAAAAGTACTTTTTTTTTTTTAATTTGATTTATATGCCGCCCTTCTCCGAAGACTCAGGGCGGCTTACAATGTGCTCAGCAATAGCCTTCATCCTTTTGTATATTTATACAAAGTCAGCTTATTGCCCCCACAAACTGGGTCCTCATTTCACCTACCTTAGAAAGGACGGAAGGCTGAGTCAACCTTGAGCCTTAGCGAGATTCGAACCCTGCAGTAATTGCAGGCAGCTGGTCTTAATAATCAGCTTAATAACAGGGTGCCTTAAACCCCTGTACTACCAAGGCTCTTTTACTATAATGTTACTGTAACAGAGTCTTACAACTTACGATTACAGTTGTGTGCAAAAACATATTAAAAGTAGTCCTCAATACACAACCACAAATGAGCCCAGAACTACGATAATAAGTTGTGGCAGTTGTTAAGCATATGACTGTGCCCAATTTTACAACATTTCTTGTATTCTTTACCCATATTTTATAATTTAAAATCAATTGAAGTAAATAAAGCTCTATTTTTCCATAAAATATCATGCATTTCGTGCAACACAGAAGACTTTCTCAGATACTCTTTTACATTGGAAAACTAATATATGTATGATTTGATCACTCATAAATCTGTGGTAGAATCTTCCTAGTGGAACATTTCATTGGCAGTTGCTGGTATTCTAAAAATCATGATTGAGATGATATTCTGATGGATAAACCCAGTTTCCTGTCAGACATGAAAGACCAGCTCCACACATGAAGAGTTGATTGAACAGATTATTTCTAAAAGCTTATGCACAGGAATGTTTTCAACTAATGGTTACCACCTGGTTATAGTTAGATAAGGGTAATGTCAGCTTGCTGTATATACTTGCTGTGCTTCACTGCTTTGCGATGACAATCTCTATCTATCTATCTATCTATCTATCTATCTATCTATCTATCTAGGTTCAAGTTGTGGACAGTCTGACAGGTAATAGCAATCATGGGGAGGGGAGGGTTGGAGTTAAATTTGTTTATGGCTCCATAATGATTCTAAGCTTTTTAATCCTTCTCATACATTTCCAAAGGGAAAAAAGAGAAAAGTTGCATTTAGAAATATCTTTATTTTCCCTTTTTCTACAGAACTCTTTTCTCCTAGCAACTTTTGAAGAGTCATTAATCACAGTTTTCTGTTTTCTGCCAAATCTTTTAAACTAGTTGTTATGGCAACAAATTCTTAAGCATTTGAGTTGAACTTACCTTTACATGTTTTAAAGAAGCTCTATCACATATATACTGATGAGATGGCTATTTAATTCAACTTTTTTTGAGATGTCCACAACTTCATTCAGGGCATTAGCAAAATTATTATTTTTTCCTTTCTATTTTTTGACAAAATTAGGTAACATCTGTTGATGTAGTCGGAAATGTTACAGCTATTCCTGGAGTTATTTTGGTAATTGAGATAGCATGAGAGTTGAAAAATAAATTTTAAAGCAAACAAATATTAGAAATAACAATGTCAGAAATAACAATAATAATTCATTATGTCAGTAACCCAGTATTCATTTATAAATATAACCATAAAAGATACATCTGTTAAAATGTCAGTGAAAATGTTCATCAATCTATTCTGAAAGAAATTGCAATTTGCTAGTCTAAGCTGCTAAAAAACCCCAAATTATATTTTACTGTTTTTTTATATATATACTGTATATCATAGCGATAGCAGTTAGGCTTATATATAGCCTCATGTATATTACTTTTGGATGAACAAATATAAATGTGACTTAGATGGCCTGGCAATTTTTAAAATAGCTTTATCTGAGACTCTGTGAAAAAAGTACAGTGTAATAGCACATATTTGGCTAACTCTATTTCTTCTAAATTATATATGCATAGTTTTGGGCTGGTGTATTGTTATATCCATCTTCTAAGATTGCCAAGAAAAGGTTAAAAACATGCTTTTGAGGAGGCCCAACAGTATTCTGAATAATAAGAGGCTTCAAGTTTTCAGGAAAGTATCCCTGTCATTTTCTGAGGAATTAATACATCCTAGCGATTTGAATAAATTTATATTCTAACACTGTGTCCTCAATCTTCTCCTTAATAATAACTGAGCTTTATCTAGATCAAATGATAGCAGATACTTTTGTGAGAGACTATAGCAATTTTCCTTTGATGCTGTTCCACCAAATTGATCCATGTCTGTCTAAGGCTTTTAATGGGAACAATCCATTTGTTACCAAGTTGAGCTGTGATAGACTTTGCTTTTAATTCTATAGAAGTTGGACTCCATTCTCTGTGTTGTATTTAGCACATAGGCAAGCATGAAAAAGAGACAACTTAAGAAACCTGATTGAAATGTTATTTGCACGATTTGATATTGGAGTAAGGGGATAATTATATGCCATAAAAGATCTGTGCTACTGTTTTTGCTACAGATAGTTTAATAGCAGATGGAATATATTTCTTTCCCTATTCACAATGGAGTCTTAAAATACCTGCTGCATTTTTTTAAGCAAGGGAGGAGACATCATTAATTTCCACAGATTTCTTTCTGAAGGATTGCAAAACTATCCCTAAATATTTCAAGCATTTGAATTGTTTTATATGTTGGTTGGCTGGATACAGCTGTAAATCTTGGAGCGGTTAGAGAAAGCTACTACTTTCCTTGGGGAAGTGGGTAGAAAATTATAGCTAATCAGTTCCTTACAGTCTGAGACTACCCAGTGTCTGTGTAACCCATCTATTACCCCTCTGAGCAGGATGGATAACAGTTTATTGTCTAGCCTGATACATGTGTAGATCAAGGTCCTATAAGCATTTTATTTATTTGTTTATTATGTTTCAAGGCTGTCCAACTCCAAAAAGACTATGGATGACTTACATATTTAAACAAATACATATTATAAAAAGAAAAATACAAACACCACCTCTATGCATTTGATAAAATCAGCCTCAGTTCCAGTGGTGAAATCCAGCCAGATCTATTTGGTTCACACTATCCGGTAGGGCCAACGGTGGGAGGCTCTGCCCACCCATCCGGACATCATCATGTCCCATTTTTGAAGGCTCTGTGCATGCGTGGAGGAGGCGTGCATGCTCACATTTGCGATTCGGTAGCAAAAGTAAGTGCATTTCACCCCTACTCAGTTCATAAAAGCTTATATCTTTTAAAAAAAAATGTTGGTGGTAAAAGGTGTTTCCAAACTCCTTCTGATGTTTAGCATTTTGTAACAGAATTTATATAGACCGTGAACAAATATACTAATAAGTTTCATCCCTTTTGTAGCTAAGATCAAAGTAAAAAGCTGATTACTGTGTTTTCCCAAAAATAAGACCCTGTCTTATATTTTTTTGAACCCTGAAATAAGTGCTTGGCCTTATTGCCATGCGCTCAAAAGCCCGATTGGGCTTATTATCAGGTGATGTCTTATTTTGGGGAAAACAGGGTAGCATGATTGCATTTTACTCCAAGCCTAGTGTTTTCACACTTATGGTAGAATTCTTAACCTGTGTTCGTTTGTCAACTTTGAAATGGTTTGAGCCTGGTGCAGCAATCTTTCTGCTTTTCAGATTGCCACACAGTGTGGGACGGGGGAAGTCTGGAATGTCAGCCCAGATGATAACAACAGACCATCCCTTGGGAACCAAGGTCATCTCAACCAGTACTGGCCAAAGACTGAGGGGAATTGCCAAGGAGATACCAGAACACCTAATTGGACAATGTGACCTGTGACCATGAGGGTGCGAATTATTTATTTTTTAATTATACTGAAACCATGAGAAATATTTAGAGCTGCTTCTGTTTTCATTCATGCCAAAATAATGTCCTCAATAAAACAGTCCTTTGAGAAAGCTGAAAGTCTCAAGGTGCTGAATTGGTTGGGTTTATTATTTGGAACCTTGACAGAAGTCTTGAGATCAAATTAAAGACTGCTGTAAAGTCCCAAACCTATTAAAAAGGGAAAAAATGGGGAAATTAGGATGACATGTGTATTTAGTAGCTACAGTAGATGTTGCAAGATAGCTTCAAATTATGGGTGTTCCAGTACTAGAGATTTTAAAGAAGAGATTGGGCAACTATTTGTCTAAAATTGTATAGCATTTCCATGTTTCAGTAGGGGCTTCGACTAGAAGACCTCCAAGGTCTCTTCCAACTCTGTTCTGTTATTAATTTTTCTAAATACTAATTGAGTATCCCCAAACTGTTTTTCTGCTCTAGCTAATCCCAGAGTTCTATCACAAAGATCTGGCATGTATGGTATGTTGTTAGTATGTTCAGTAAACAGAAACATTTGTAATTTCTGTAATGTTTCTTTGTCTTTATTGAAAAGACTGTCATCACCACATCCAGTTGTCAAGAATGTGTGCGGTGTTATTTATGAAACAGTAACACCACAACCTTGTTCATCAGTCTACCTTTTCTCTTAGTAACTCTGTTAGGATGAAGTTTTTGGTGGAGGCTTTGCCTAACATTAGAAACATTACTAAGTAACTATTTGATCTTCAAAGTGTATAACAAACATTAGTAGTGTATATGTTCTAATGAAAGTTCTAATGGAGAAAAGGAAATTACAGGGATCACAATTTTGTGTATGGAAATGCTCCCGTTTAGGCCAGAAGCTTTCATGCTGTCACTTTCTCATGTGTGGGGATATAGTAGAGGGATTGTCTTTAGACATAATAGCATTCTTCCTGTCGGTCAAGGTCAGGCCGATCCTGCATCTGGAGTGGTCGGAGTGGTGTCTCGAGATGGGACAGATGGTGATTTGAGCATGTGATTGACTGAGGAGTGAGGGGATGGTTTTGGGGATTTTGATTTACTGAGGGAAAACCCGGACCTCTCAGATTCGGGTTTTCCCAGATGTGCCAGTTTACCTATTCTAATAAATGGAACTTTGAAATATGCTTGCTTCAGAGTTTTACTTGGAGTTGGGGTATTTTCTGGAACACTGACACTCTCATTGATACACAGCATTATCTAAGATAAACCAGAATCAACTTTGATTTTCAATGATTCAATCAACAGCTGCCAGGTAATGAAGCCTCTCCTCTCCTTATCATGCCACACCTCCATTCATATTTTCTAGAGGTAGCCATTAAAAGATTAATAATGGGAACTGCTGATAACGTTCCTAGTTCTTTACAAGTATGGAAGGTAGAAAATTGTATTCATAGTATGAGATGGATTTTGTTTTGGACTTTTTTATAAAAATATATGTATACAAAAGAAAAAAATAAGGTGTGTGTGGCTAGATACATTTTTAAATTGATGTCTATGCTTACTTATTTTGTTGGTAGTTAATTGTGATCACTGTTGTTTGATTGTATCTCACACATAAGCACAGTGTTAGAAGAATGATTTGTGAAATGGTAAGCAAAAAATGCAGTGCAGTGGGAAAGCAGTTTTCTCCTTTCTCTTCAGTTTATTCAGAATAAACTGCCTGAAGCGTATGAACATCTATTATTAATTATCCTTTGTCAACATCTTTGCTTTCTCTGTTGTTCTTGCATTGGGTCCTTGATGCAGTTTATGAAGATCTAGTGTAATTCTACCTGCCTAGATAATTGGTGTTTCTCCATCAATCCTGCAACAGTGAACCCAGTTCTGACTTTCAAATCATCTTTCTATAATCTTTGAACATTAATGTCTGTGGAGATTCTCAGTCATCTGGGTCATGGTTGTCTCAAAGGTGCTTTTTCAAGAGGCAATTGGTCTTTCTTTGGTTTTTTTTTGAAGACATTTCACTTATCAAGCAAGAAGCTTCCTCAGTTCTTTTTTTTTTTTTTTTTAATTTGATTTATATGCCGCCCTTCTCCGGAGACTCAGGGCGGCTTACAATGCGTTAAGCAATAGCCTTCATACTTTTGTATATTTATACAAAGTCAGCTTATTGCCCCCACAAACTGGGTCCTCATTTAACCTACCTTAGAAAGGATGGAAGGCTGAGTCAACCTTGAACCTGGTAAGATTCAAACCTGCAGTAATTGCAGGCAGCTGTGTTAATAACAGGGTGCTTTAACCACTGTACTACCAAGGCTCTTCAGAAACTTCTTGGAAAACAAACAAAACATCTTCAAGGAAAAACAAAGGAAGTCCAATTGCCTTTGAAAAAGCACCTTGGGGTTTGAACATTGATGTCGTTCTGTTGATGCAAACACAAAGTTACAAACCACAGAAAGACTGGCACAAAATCACCCTATATCCAAGATACACTCTGTATTTTAACAGCCTTTCTGAATATTTTAGCCTATAAATTGGATTTATTTCTTCATGCAGTTTTATAGTTCCTGATGGACCTACAAAATTTTGCTTAAGAGAAAATAATGATATCAGGTGTGATTAAGTAATGCTAATAATAAAGTTTTACTCTCTAACCTGTGCATTTTATGATTTGCATTTATGAAATGCCCTATTGTAACTATTTGTGAACTTCATAACAGTGAAGTTTAATATTGTTATTATTATAGAGGTCAGCCAGTTATAAAAACACAAATTTGTCTGACAACACATATACAATATTTGGCCCATGCATAACCCCTCTAAAAGAGGTTGCCATTTCTTCTTTAAACTAAACAATTGAGGCAGAAACTGTATACTTTCATGAGCAATATAGCATGAGAGTTTGCAAATGGAAATCATATTAAAACGTTTAATTAGCAAGTTTCTAAATATAATTAGCAATAGTTTCTAAATTCCCCCACCCCCAACTCGATTGTGATTGTTACAGGTCATCCATTAATAAGGGTGGAATGGTGACTTAGTGATTAAGATGCTGAGTTTGTTGGCTGGAAAGCTGGCAGCCCAGGTTTGAGACCCGAGTGACAAGATGGGGTGAGCTCCTATCTTTGCCTCAGTTCTTGCCAACCTAGCAGTTTGAAACCATGTAAATGTGACTAGATAAATAGATCATGCTGGCCACAGGACTATGGAAATGTCTTCGAACAGCACAGGCTCAAATGGAATGGAGATGACCATGCTTCCCTGAAGACAGCGACAATTAGTGGAGTAAAATCCATTAATATAGTATAACTCTCCCATTATATTATCCATTATTAACATGAGCAACAGGAAGAAGAACTGTTTTAAGAACGATTTGGGTTTTTTAAAAAAGTGGCTTCATCTCTTTCTAGGGAACTACTGTTGTTTTGACAGACTAAAATGTAATTAATAAATAATACATGAAGTATGAGTGTACCTTATCCACAATCCACAAATGTTTGCAACTTTAAATATTTATAAAATAGTGTTTTATTTGCCATCTTCCAATTTAGTAAAAGTATTTGATGTTTTTGTAATATATTGAATGGGAATTAAATAAGAATACAAAACACAATTATTTCAATACCATGTCAAATGACTCAAGACCAGTGATATTTATATGAACTACTGTATATTGCAGAGTATGAATTTATGCGACCTTCTCAGAAAAATAAAACAGAAGTCATCTGTTGCCATTATTAAATTCTCAGGATAACTTATATAGCTCTTGCACTCTAAATAAAAAAATGAAAAAAGATCTAATCCTGCTTTATGTCCTTTAGGTATAAAAGTGAGATCTGTTGGTCCAATTACATACTTGGATTAGGCTGTAAGAGTCTTTTTAAATCTAAATGACTATTTTTGCAAACATTAACATTGTATTTCCTGTATGTTCCTTTAAAAACATGCTAAAACATTTATATGCTAAAATTTTCCACTGCATTTTTCAAAATTTTAGAAGGCAGCTTACAATTTTAAACACATCTGCAGAAATACGTATTGTAATTAAGGAAATGCATGCCTAAGAATGATAAAAAGTAAAAACAAAGCTATAATCATAAGAAATTTATTGGAAAAAAGCAATAATAGAAAAAGTGCATTACAAAAGTGATTTCATCGGAAGAGATTTGGAAAAAATATGGAAATGTCATAAACACTATGTTATTGTTGCTGAATTTGCAAGATGTGGAAATGAACTAAGGAAAGGTTGGTTTGCCGGCTTGAAAATGGGGGAGAATCTCTAACCTGAAAAATAATTATTATGTTATTTTCCAATATTTTTTTGGAATCATCAATCAGTCATGAAAGTCTAATCAATCAGATTCACAACCTATATAAAGAAATATTGCATAACTGATCGGCTGCTTCATTTAAAATGATACATTCTCAAAAGTCATATATTGTGGATTGTTTTCATGACCAAATCTTTATTGATTTTACTTCAGTTTAGAAGAAACTTGAGAGACAAGTATGAAAATTAGATTGATCTAAGCTTGGATTAATATAATTTCTGATCTCACACTCTCTTACATTACTACATTATTGTATCCACAATTGGTCTGAAAGCCAGTGAAAAATTTTCCAGAAGACCCCAAAATCCATCCTCAGATTCTCTATCCCAGATCTAACAAAATCACATGCCCATGCAAAACAACAACAACCAACAACAAAAAACAAAACACCACAATTTGAATCACTACAAGGCGTAAACAATATCAAACCATGTTCCATTGTAATTTGGTAACAGCAGTATGCATTGAATGTGTACAAATAAATATCCTAGAAAATAAATTCAGCAGGTATTCAGTTTTATAAATCATAGTTTGGTTAAAAAAAAATATTGGGAAAAATTGAAGGAGGAAATCATCTTAGGAAAATAGTTTCAAAGAATATTTGAAATTGAGGTATGAGACCTTTTTTTTTGCAGCTTATGAAATATAAAATCTCACCAGGCTCAAGGTCGACTCAGCCTTCCATCCTTTCTAAGGTAGGTAAATTGAGGACCCAGTTTGTGGGGGCAATAAACTGACTTTGTATAAATATATACAAAAGTATGAAGGCTATTGCTTAACCCATTGTAAGCTGCCCTGAGTCTCCGGAGAAGGGCGGCATATAAATCAAATTAAAAAAAAAAAAGGCTTAAGGCAAGAATGAAGAAGAACTAAATGACTCTTAGTATGTGCTTCAGTCCCAGAGCTACCAGGAGATAGTTTATATTTTGGAGAAAATAAAATGAAGATCGGGACTGTGTGTATAAATCTCTGTTGAATATATATCTCTAAGGAAGAACTTTTCAGAATAGAGATTTTTATAATGTATTGCTTCCAGTGATTCATAGAGCTTAATTTTCAGCTTCCTTAATTTGCAGCTACTGAAAAAATATGGGACATCATTAGTATTTGTTTTAAAATTATTTGGAGATATAATTAGCGAAGTCTATTCAAGCATTATTTGTTCAACTTATTTATAGAATGATAATTATTCTTGGGAATTACTGGAACCTATTCATAGGATAATATACTCCTTTTGGGAGAGTCATCTTAATAAGAAACATGGTTTTACTGATAAATGTCATGCAAAGAGATTCCATCTGCACCACAGCCTGTGATGTGAAGTGAGTTGCTTACTTTATTTTTTTCTGGCAGCAAAATGTTTTTTTCATAATGTTCTTTATAAGGAAAGAGTAGACTGGGTTATCAGCCTTAGCCACAGTTGTGTGAAGACATTAACTGTGACTGATAACTGGAATAAAAAGTAAATGCAAAAACTAAAGGAGGATTATTTTATTAAGTGTGTCAAGTCCAAGAAGGTTGGGAAAAATTCTGATTGAAAGAGTACAAGTTGAGTAAAATTTGAGACTTATTGCAGGTTTATTGAGAGAAGTGGTTATGCAGAGCATATTTTTGCTCTTAAAGATGAGGATATTTAGACAAAGGATATAATAGTGAATACATGTGAATTATGCAGTGATCTGAATGAATCGGAGTTGAAACTTGGTTACTTGTTAATAAGAGTGGCATGATGGAAATAAAACAGGTCTGAAAATAAATTGAATGTTTAGCAACGTTCAGCATTAAGCAGGAAGGAAAACAATAACAATAACAATAGCAATAGCAATAGCACTTATATACTACTTCATAGTGCTTTAAAGCCTTCTCTAAGTAGTTTCAGAGTCAGCATATTGTCTTCAACAATCTGGATCCTCATTTTACTGACCTTGTTTACTGACCTTCACTCAGTCTTGATACAATCATCTTATATCACACCTCCTTATAAAATGAAATCTCCCAAACATGATTTCACATATATGTTAATTTTCATGGAATCAAAATAATCTACACCTTCAGCATTGTAACTTGGGTGGAAGTTAAAATATGTGCAAACATATGCATAAAAATTTCCTTCTAGCTATTTGAGTTGCAGGCATGGACAACCTAGAAGTTTTCAGCATATTGACTGGGATGGGACCAGTTGTGAGTCCATTGGGAATGCAATGCCTGAATAGGAATTACATTGAATTTATTTTACCTTTGTAGTAAAGGAACATATTTTTTTCCTAGATTAATAATTAATTAGGGACTGGGTTCCTAGACCATGGGAATGAAAGTTTCAAAAGAGTGTAGTGTCAACAGATTATTCAATTAATCATTTTAAAGGAAGAACTCGATTTCAAAGAACTGCAAAAATAATGATAGTTCTATCAGAGAAATCTAGAATGGCAGTGTATGAGTAGTCTTTGATAAAAGTAGTATAAAGGCAAGACAGGAAAGAATATGGAATAAAAAATATATTTGTGTTTTAAATTAGATGACATTTCTTTAATAAACTTGAAAGTGGACTTTTGGAGATATATTTCAAAACAAACAACATCTTTGGATTACAGGCAAATGAGTAGATTAGAAGAAGATAGAATTGAATCTGATGCTTTTATCTGAAATACAATTTAGCATTTATATTCAATCATCCAGTTTAACAACTAGAAGAGGAAGTGTTACATAATTTGTGTATGGAGGGTGAGGAAAGACAACTCATAAAATTGTTGAATTGAACTCAAATGTCCTTTGGGGAAACTAGGGGGGGGGGAAACATCCAAGAAGCAAATGTTAAACAAAACCTATATTGAATTTTAGATTCTCCATAGCCACCTTAGTGTACTCAGAATCATTAAGTATATTCAAGTCTTGCCTCTTTCATTTGGACCTCCCATGTCTGGAAAGTGACTGTAACTACATTCAGCTGAACATTAACAATAACCAAAGAGTTTGGAAACTCTGTGTTAAGCTTGCAGTCAGTGGTGACTAAAAATATTTAGCTGCACATGGTATAAACTGTGCATTGAACAGTAGCAAAGCTTAATTAGATGAGCTGCACGGTCATCTCCAGCATTCTATTAAGCACATGAATATCATTTTTTCTTGCTCCTATTTACTGTCATCTGATAAAAGTCAGGGATAAGGACAGCAAAGTTAGGGACAGGAAATTTTTATAAAGGCTACTGAAAGTTGTGGCCATATTTATATATGTGTCACGAAAGGAAAAGCCACAATAAAATGTAATTAATCTCTTTTCCTGTAACAATTGTAACAGAGCATGAACATTTCAATATTTTAATGCAGAGGTTGTAGAAGTCTTCCTTCTAGTGTGGTTTTGGAGCCATAGTATCTGAATTTGTTTTTAGCTTTCCAAATCCTGGGCTTTCTTTTGCCAATTGGTCCTGCAATACTTGCTGATGTCATCCATCCATCTTGTTTTAGGTCTCTTCGTGGATGGTTTTTTATCAAGTGAGATCTATTCTGCATATGATATGATATGATATGATATTTATAATTTTAAAAAAAGAGAAAAGGCCACATAGAAGCTCCTAAAACATCTATAAGAATATAAACCAATTGTGAAAAATAAAATGTCAGCATGTGGAAATAATAACATTATCTAATCAAGCAACCACTAGTTCAAAAAATAATATGCCATGTTAATTCTTCAGAATGAGAAATTTCAAAATAGTTAATCAGGCTATACAAATGCATCTTTTTAAAAGCTGTATTGTTTCAACAAGATAAAAGACATAGTAAGGGCCCAGCACCATTGAGGAGATAGGGTTTTGAAACTTCGTGAGGCAATGGACAAGTAACATTTCAGATAGGATTAACCTTCTCATCACTCTGATATCACAACTGCATAAATCTGCTCTAAAAATGCAATATAGCTAGGGTTAAATAGAAACTCTCTGAGAAACTCTGAGTTTCTCAGCAGTGGTTGGAAGTTAAATCTGACAAAACCTTTGTGTAAAAAATTCCCCATGAACTGGATGACATTTCTTGACAATAAAGGAAATATACTCTTTGTTGCTTTTAGCAGACAACAGAAGCAGAAGTGACTTGATAGACTCTTGCGTGTAGACATGAAGTACAAGTGTTTATAGAGATTTTTTTTTCTTTAACACCATCCTCCCTATAATATTGCAGATATAGTATCAAGTCAGATCATTAGAGCAATTTAAAATGTTTTATTAGTAAAGAAGTACCTGAAAACTTACTGGCTACTCTTCCGTTTAAAGATCAATTTATCTAGACCAGGGGTCTTCAAACTTGGCAGCTTTAAGACTTGTGGACTTCAACGCCAGTTTGAAGACCTCTGATCTAGACATTCTATGTACCATTGGGTCATCCTTTCAAAGATGCTTCCTTACTTAAACAGAGAAGCAGAATGTTCATGGGTGTGCAAAAAAACAGCATTGATCCACAAAAAATGCCAAGGATCACATGGTGAATTATGTGACATAATAGGTTTATTTTTCTTTTCTGTTGATAGACTCTTGCTGCTGCATATAAGGATCACATGAAATGCTTTAATGACACTTTTTGATATTAATCTGGCATTGCTGCCATACGAATTATCTGTCTTGTCTATTCTGCAGTCCAAGCCAAAGAGCCACTGAGGGGAGTGCAAGTGAATTAAAAAAAAGGATAGAGTCCAGATGGAGAATAGGACAAATTTAGGGTGTATCCATACTGGGCTGGAATTAGATTAAAGCAGCGGTTACTACCGGTTCTGTGGGTGTGGCTTGGTGGATGTGGTTTGGCTTGGTGGGCATGGCTTGGTAGACATGGTAGGGGAAGGATACTACAAAATCCCCATTCCCATCCTACTCCTGGGGGAAGGATATTGCAAAATCTCCATTGCCACCCCACTCCAGGGGAAGGATACTGCAAAATCCCCATTCTCACCCCACTCCTGGGGGAAGAATATTGCAAAATCTCCATTCCCACCCCACTCCAGGGGAAGGATATTGCAAAACCCCCATTCCCACCCTACTCTGGGGCCAGCCAGATGTGGTATTTGCCGGTTCTCCGAACTGCTCAAAATTTTTGCTACCGGTTCTCCAGAACCTGTCAGAACCTGCTTGATTTCACCCCTGGATTAAAGTTACATCATGAAGATTAATCCTGTCAAAAACAGTTCTCAGAAGTGTTAGTGAGATGTGAAGATGAGCCTTCATCATCTGGATTAAGCATCACAGTTGATTGATGTAGAATTCAATTATCATAATCATGGAATTCAGAGAGTACTCTACTTATCTCTGAACAGGAGATTCCAAAGCTAGCACATCAGCACATACAATTCTTGTATCTATTTTAAAAACTTTCTGATGATGTCTATGAATATACATAGTGAATTTAAATGAATATAATTTCATTCATTTCATACTTAAGGAGTTGCAAGTGACTTGAATTTTGAAAAGCCATTTAGAGGTCCTGGGGAATTTGCCAAATATATGTAAATGAAACTGTGTCATAGTATGACAGTGTATGACAGTGAATGGAACTACCAAATATAGAAAATGCAACCTAAAATGAATAAAGAAAAGTGAGGAAAATTAGATTAGATATATCCAGGAAGACAAAATCTGAAATATTATTAAGTGTAAAAATAACGCATACGAGTTGTAGGACGTCCGAATCAGATTAAATAACCTTTATTCTTAATATTAAAAAGAGGCAGCATAGAATATTTTCGCAAAGGAGAAATGGTTCTTAAAGGCAGAAAGTAGCCCCAGTCTTTCTGCATAGTAAAACAACTACAAGCAGAAGAAACTGGACCTATGGAGATTTTGTATCCATTAAGAAAGACTGGGGCAATCTATTAATAAACAAAATGCATGAAGCTGATGGGATTAAGAATTTACATTCCCCAAATTCGAAGGATAGGATATGACTTTTAGGACGTAATAGGTTAACCCACTACCATTAGAATAGCAAAAGGCACAAGGCTCACAACATTGCACAAACCCCTGGAGCATCTCAATCAGAACCCTATAAAGATCCATCTAGTCCTTCAGCCATTTAGTCAGCCACCCCAGAAACATTGCTGCTGTCACTGAAATTTCTGGCATCCAAATGAACAGAGTCTTTCTTTCCAATCAGCCTTCATTTTATTTCCAGCATCTTTCTCCCAGCTTCGAACCAGATGGGATTTTTCTTCCAACACAATGAAAATAAAGCCTTCTTATTTTTACTTTTAACATATGATTTTACTTTTAACATATGAAAAAGCAAATTCGTTATCATCGAGAAGAGAATTCCAATGCTGATAGGCAAAGGAACATTAGGCTTTAGAGCAGCAGTTCTCAACCTGGGGGTCGCGACCCCTTTGGGGGTCGAACGGCCATTTCACAGGGATCGCCAAAGCCCTCTCTCACACCCCCACCTTCACTCACCCTCACCCTCTGCTCTGTTGGATCGCCGGCCGTTCGTTTACCCCACCCACTCCCAATCTATTGCTGCCTCCGATGGCTAGAGGAAAAAAAACTGTTTAAATTTTTGCCATGGGGCTTCAAAGGGCCGCCCTAGAGCCAGTGGTGCAGCCGAACCGTTTGTTAAATTGCTGGCTTGCCCCGCCTCTCCGCACCACTATTGATTGCCAATAAATAGTGGTGGGCGAGGGGCGGGCGAGCCAGCAATTTAACAAAGGGTTCGGTGTTTTTTTTGTAATTTTATTGGCCCGCGGAGCTTCAGCATAGGCTAATTAGCCCTTGCTTAGATCGGCTCCCGACCCCCAGCTGATTTACTCTCAGCTGTTTTGCTCAGGGCTCTTCTGCTTGCTTGGAAAGAGTGCAGATTTTTTTCCCCCTATCTATGCTTAAAAATGAAACTGAAACTGCTTTGCTGTTGCTGCAACTTGGAAAATTAGGCAGGCAAATTTCTTTTCTTTTTCCTCACCAAAAAAGGTAGGTGCAAACAACGGGAAATTTAGGGAAAAAGAGGAGATTTTAAAACACAAAAGAAAAAAAGCTCTATTTAACTAGGGAATTGTAATAATTGACATACTATTAATTGTATATTGTGTTGAAAGCAGAAATGGTTAAGTTGTGGTTTGGAGGAATATATGGGGGAAATTATTTGGATTATTATTATTGGTAAATATAATTAATTGATTTGTAAGAAATTGGATTGCATGGAAATAATTGGAATATTCATGTTCATATTGATTAATATACAAAAAAAGGTAGTTATATAACTAATTGATTTATATTAAAATGTTGAATTTATATTAAACAACTGTAATATTACATAATTAACCAATGTGAGGATGGATATAAAAATAGATGACAATGGGAAGGGGTATAATATAGAACAGAAGGGAAAAATTGAATTTGATTAAGATTAGAGATGAGGATGAAGGGTAATATTGTGTTTTTATAAAAATAGATGAGGAATAAATATGGTAAAAAGGAAATATAGAAATTGTAAATTTAATTGAAATGACTAAACACTGTTTAAATTTGTGAACCGGCCAAATACTCTGTTCAAAGAAAATACATTGTATATTTGTTTGTGTGTTTCTAATTATTGTTATTTATTCATATTTGTTCTCTTTTATTCTTTAAAGTTTAACAATTCATTCTTTATCTTAATATCTTTATATTTGTTTGGGGTTGGCTTTCTTCCCTTTCATCTTTTTTATTGTACAGCAATCTTTCTCCTCAAACCTACCACCTCTCTCTTTTCTTTCCTTCTTACTTTCTCTTCCCCCCCTCTTCTTCTCCTCCCTACTTCCTCTTCCTTTCTCCTTCTCCTCCTCTCTTCCTCCCTCTCTTACCCTCCCTCCTACTCTAATTTCCCTTCCCTTCCTTCATCCCTCTCTATTGCTGTATTCTTTTATGCATATGGACTACTCAGAGGGCTGAAAAAGTTATTTCTGCCTGGTCTTCGCACTTTTGACCAGTCTTCGAACTTACGACTGTCCTCACATTTTACGTTTTTGCCCTATCTTGTCATCATGGTGAAGAGAAGCAGTTGTGAAATGAGTGACACATTGTTAAGAATGCTACAATGGGCATAAATGATGACCAGTCATAAGTGCGAAGACCGGTCAAAAGTGCGAGGACCTGTCAGAAATCACTTTTTTCAGCCCTCTGAGTAGTCCCTATACACATAGCCACGGCCACCCGGTCACATGACCAGATAGCCACGCCCACCCAGTCACATGACCTCCAAGCCACGCCCACAAAATAAGCCACGCCCACAGAACTGGTAACAAAAAAATTTAGAACCCACCCCTGGTTGGGGGTCACCACAACATGAGGAACTGTATTAAAGGGTCGCGGCATTAGGGAGGTTGAGAACCACTGCTTTAGAGGAAGACACAATAAAATATTTACATGAGAATTAGGTGGTACTCTTCAATGGTCCAATGAATTGATTAGGATTAAAAAGTAGCAGATGTGTTTAGAGTGGACCAGTGCTTGCTCTATTCAAGATTCCCTTTAGGTACTAACTAAATGTGAAACAATGCCTATTGGCAATTGTGCTTGGAATCCTAGAGCCTACTATCAATCTTCATGGTGATTAGATTTGCTGCTGTTTCAGGTCTATTTTCTTCCCAAACATTTTAGACCTGGGGCATTAATCACTGTCTTTCTGGCTTTATTCCTGAACCATCTTAGGCTACTGTTCTTATTTTCTACTTACTATATGAATGAACTCTTGGTAGACAAGTTTCAAACATTTATAGTGTTTTGTTTAGCTCTCTCACCTGCAGTATGCTAGCCGGATATGGAACAAACTTTCAAGTGACATGAGGTCTTTCTTCTACAATCATCTTGGTTTACATGGATATGATTTTAGTGGTCAGGCTACAACTTATGTTTCTCCTAAAATGAGATATTCTCAAGATCATCTTTTGCATAAGAGTATATGAAGACCAAGCATTGAGCCAAAGGCCTAGCATTGATTTGCATCATAAAACTGTAATAATTCTAGTTATAGCATTAACAACATATTTTATTTATGAGCCTTGGTGGTGCAGCAGACTAAAGTGCTGTTAAGTAACACCAGCTGCCTGCAATTACTGCAAGTTCAAATCTGACCAGGATCAAGGTTGACTCAACCTTCCATCCTTTCGAGGTAGGTAAAATGAGGACCTGGTTTGTGGGGGCAATAAGCTGACTTTGTATAAAAAAGAACACCGCTTGAGGGGAGGCCCAAAAGCCCTACTAAGCAGGTATATACAAAAGTATGAAGACTATTGCTTAACGCATTGTAAGCCGCCCTGAGTCTCTGGAAAAGGGTGGCATATAAATCAAACCAATAAATAAATAAATAAATATTTGGAAGTAAAACTAGTTTACCTCTGTTATTTTCTTAATTTTCTACAAATGCAGTGCTTGAGACTGTTCCATTGACTTCTGTCAAGCACATGGTGAGCTCCCTGAAGGAGTAGAGACAGAGTTTACAATAGAGATCTGTGGATGGATGCTGGATCATGGCCATTGAAATATTTCTGGAGAAAGAAGAGATTTTGAGATTGATCAGATGTAGTCCAGACAATTGTTCCTCATGTGTATGAGTCATATGGGTGGAAGTCAAGGAAATTTTTCCAATCTCACAGTTGTAATGTAACCTATAAGGACTTAAACCTTAACAATCTCATTTCTTATTCTAAGGCTTAGGCTACTTCTTTTATTGCTTTTCAGCTACTAAGGACCTTCAGAATGGCAAGTTTCTATTGCATTCACTAGATGAATTTCCTTCTTAGCAAAAAAAGAAAAATGTTTTAAGTACAAGTTTAAGAACATAGAAAAAATATACTTTTTGGAATAAAGAGCAAAAGGGCATTTGGAGTATTGATTTGAGATGGATTTGAATTGCAACTTTGAAATTAATTATAAGAATATATCCCATTTGAATTGTTGTTGTTTGGATTCCTTAGGGCAGGGGTGTCAAACTGGCGGCCCACGGGCTGGATGCATCATGTTCAGGCCACACCCCAGCTCCACGAATGGGAAAACCTCATGAAACATCATGTGATGGCAACGTGATGTGGCGAGTTTGACACCCGTGCCTTAGGGAGACAAAAAGCTTGATAAGATGGGATTTTTAAGGAGAAGAATACTTAAAGTCAACTCATTAACACAAAATAGAGCAAAATACTGGATGTTTTGAAAAATATATGTGAACAGAGGATTCATAAATTAATTTTTTAAAAAATTAAGAATATCTGACATCATAGATACATGGTATCTATGGTACATGGTACATGATGCATGGTAAATGATGTGACAGAAGAGGAACAACCTCTATTAAACAATAGTGAAGTTGATTTGGATATGGATTTAAAAACATCAGGCTTAGAGGATATAAAAATGATATATTGGATAAACAAATGATACCCTATTTGGATATTTGGTTGATGTTTTAATTATTAAAAGAACATACAAAGAATAAACATGAAGAGTGATTTGGATATCTTTTCTATACTGGATTTAAAAAAGAGACAAATTAAAGTTTCTTGGAAGGGACAAAAAAATGAAACAAAATCAAGTTTTAGAACATTATTTGAAGGAATTAAAAACCAAAATTGTTAAAGGAACAGGCAATGAATATAAAATCGTTTTATTTGATTAATATTAAAATGATATGTAGTTATCTCTATATTCAATGGACTTTTGCTGAGCAGAAATGAATGATGAGATTTTAAGATTTTATTTGTAGTTAAGAGATGAGATATGGGAAGAAGAGAACATTTGTTATATTTTAAGAGAAGTTACTAAATTTTTTAATACTTGCGATGAAGGGAAAAGTTACTTCTTTATATATATTTTTCTGTATTTTTTGTACTTCTATTCTTTTTTCTTCTCTTCTCTTTCTAATTATTCTTTTTATACATACTTTTAAAGTTTGTATTAGTTTTATGTTTTCAATTTTAATCTATATTAAACTATTTTTAAAAAAATCCTCCCTCCCTCCCTTCCTTTGTTAGATATACTAAAAGCGAAATTCTCAGTTATCCAGGTCATGGTTGTCCCAAAGGTGCCTTTTCAAGAGGTAACGGGACTTTCTGGTTTTTCTTTGAAGACGTTTCTCTTTTTATCCAAGAAGTTTCTTCAGCTCTGACTGGATGGTGGAGAATGGAAATAATGCTATCTCAGAAATAATGCTAACACGATTCATAAATTTAGAATGATTTACAAAGGCTTTCAGTCTTGTTGCATGATGTTGTTTAAAAAGTTACATGATTAACGTTCTTGTTTAACCACCCATCTGCCCCCCTTCCCCCCAATGTTCATATCAAAGAAAAAGCATGAAAATGGCACAAAAATATAGTTGTTTTTTATAATTAGTTTGAACTGAAAGGCTCAGAGGAGAAGGTGGAGATTATTTTATGTAAAATTTTAATCTTATTAACTTTTGACCAATTAGTTCCCTATGGTGCATTGAGTTTCCAAATTACTTGAGAGTTTCAACTGAATGAATGTCAGAAGGAGTACCAAATAAAGATTTTCTTATGAGATAAAATATTGCAACAAATTAAAAGCAAAGCCTTTATTAAAGAAGGAGCTTTTGTGAAAATTTGGCTTTGAAATGTAAACTAAAATTCAATACACATATGAACCTCTAAAAGATTATTAACAGACACAAAAATATATTTTTCTTGTTTGATATACTTATGTATGAAGTAAGATTAAGTGACTGCCATCATTAGAAAAATAGATTATTAAACCTAGTTCTGCAGACTGTATTCACAGATATACTATCACACTTTTTTTTAACATAAACAGACGTAAAACACAAATACATACGAACACATATACATTAACACAGTATTAGAACAAAAATTAAATAGGAAGTCTATCGACTAGCTCTTAAGAAACTCTTGCATCAGTGGTTAATTTCTATTTCCCTTATTTTTCCTTTGTCTTACAGTTTTCAGATTAATTTGGTTTCACTTTGATATACCTTATGCATTTTGAGCTATATCTTTCTACAGTCATGTTAACCATTTGTTTATACCACCATACAACTCTTCTCATGTGACTAGTTCTATGTTTCTTAATTTGAGTTCTCCTGATATCCTATGTTGTTGGCCCTATCCTTCCCTCTAGCCATAGGTACCATCTTTGCCAAACTAAATAATAATCAGTATCCTCTTTTTCTTGAAGCTCCTTAGTGAGCTTATCCATCTCCGCACATTCGGTTATTTTTGCAATTATTTTTTTCTTCTGTTGGTAATAGTTCGGATTTCCAATTTTGAGCATACATTATACGTGCTGCTGTCAAAATGTGGATGGTAAGATATTTTATCTCTTTAGTGTATTGTGGTGTAGTCATTCCAAATAGGAAAAATTCTGGTTTCATTTCTACTTTTTGCCTTGTTATTTCTTCAATTATTCTCTTAATCTCCTGCCAGTAGTGTTGTGCCTTCCTGCACGACCACCAGAGATGGTAGTATGTCCCCTTTTGGGTCTTCAATTTCCAACACATTGATGATGTACTTGGAAACATTTTAGCCAAACAGTCATCCAGGCCATGTCAATCCGAGACCATGACTGGTGTGAATTTGAGTAAAAAATGTATTGTTTAGTTTGTTTGTTGGCCTCTCTCCACCCATCATATAGTTGTAATTCTTCAGTCATGTCCTTAAATGTATCCGGCAAGGTTTTCTTTCTGGTCTTAGTTTGTTTATTACTTTTATAGTCTTCTTGTATATTCACAATTGCATTAAAATCCCCGACAATGCAGATGTTCTCATACTCCAAGTCTTTGATTATATTGTGTAATTTCTTATAGAATTCTCTCTGGTTTCCATTAGGTGCATAAATAGATGCTAGCAGTATTATCTTTGTTTCTGTTTGTATTTCCGTGATTAAAATACGCCGTTCCGTGTCTGTGTATATCTGTTTCGCTTTTAAGTAGTTTCTGACATATGTTGCCACTCCTCTCTTTTTACTATCTCCTAGGGATGTATATAGTCTTCCTAATTTCCAGTTCTCCAGCAGTATTTGTTGCTTTATTTTAATATGTACTTCTTGTAGTGTTACCAAAGTCCAATTTTTGCAGTTTGGTAAATATATGTTTCCTTTTCCTTGGCGAATTGAGTCCATTTATATTAATTGATATGATTTTGATTTCTCCTTCCATCTCTATCAGGTTTATTTGTTCGTTATTTTCAACCTTGTTGTGTTTCTGGTGACTCTTTGAGTCTTTTCCCTCACTCCCTCTCTCTCCATTCTTTCTCTCTCTAGTCTTTTTGTGTCTTCCAGGTCTTTTTCTTCTCTCTCCGTCCGCTGTATCTCTTGTTTCCTAGCTTCCATTTCTCTGCTTGTCTCCTGTTCCTCTTCGCTAGTGAAATGCTGTTTGAAGAATTCTTGAGCCTTTTCTAAATTGTCAATCCTATACTTTCTTTCATCCCAGGAGATAAGCAGGCCTTCTGGTAGTAACCAGCGGAATTTTATTTTAAATTTGTTTAGCTGGGTGGTTAGAAAATTATAATTTCTTCTTTGGTCCCTTGTTCTTCTCGGTATTTGTTTGAGAGTTAAAATTTCTCTTCCCTTATGCATGATTGTCTCTTCTCTCATTTTCCTATAGATCTCTTCCTTAACAGATTTCTTCGTAAATCTTATGTGAATTTCTTTGGGTAGTTTATTTCTCCTTGCGTAATTCGTATACACCCTGTATATTTCATCGATTCCGTTTCGCAGTTCTTCCTTATCGATCTGGGTTGCCTTTGCCAGTATTTCAGTCATTATTTCACTTAGGTCCTCCTCCTTTTGTTCTTCTACATTTTGGAACCATAGGTAGAACGAGGCCTTTTCCATTTCCAGGTAAGTTAATGCGTCCTCAGTTTCCTTATTAAATGTCCCCTGATCTTGCTCCATTCTTTCCATTCTATTGGTTGTATGTTCTATTTTTTCTTCTACCTTATGGATCCTCTGCTTGTTTTCCACTATATTTTGTTGAATTTGTTCTATCTTCTCATCCATATTTTTAATGTTATCTTTTATTTCACTCACATCTGCCCTCAGTTCTTCGTGGTTTTTCCTTGTTTCTTCGTGGTTATGTGCCATGGTTTCCTGCATTCTGTTCATGCCCTCTGCTAATGCAGAGTGAATGTTCTGTATGTTGAGGGGAGAGCTGGTCTTCTCCTTTTCTGTAGTTTCAATTACTTTTTGTTGAGCTGGCGAGGCCATAAGTATCATTTGACTCGATGGTGTTTTCTTACTTATTTTAGTTGTTGTTGTTGTACTAGTAATTGCCATTATTATCCCTTTTTTAATTAATTCCCAGACTTTCATGTACTAATCAATAATTCTAAATCTTGTTCTTGAGATTACACCCAAATTTAATTTTAACTTTTCAAAAGTTCTTTCTAGCTTCCTCCGTTCTTATGAGACAATAGCGTAGGAAACTAAAGGAGAGGGTTGAGGGAAAAGTGAATATTTTAGCAATCCATCAGTTAATTGTCTCTAATATTAAATATTTAAATATTTGTATATTTGTTGTACTAATAAATATTCTCACCATTCATCATTGAGAATGATGATTAATTCTCCCTACAGAATGAGCCTCAAAAGATTGGTGAATATAAGAAGCAGCAGTAAGAATATAATAAATAGGAATCAGTTTCTATTTGTTTCAAATTTCTTTCAGACAATAAGAAATTATGATTATTTTAAATATAATTGATGTGCTGTGAGCTAAATCTTTAACTCTATATATATATGAATCAAATTGATATATCACTTAATATACTAATTATCCACCTCGTATAAATAAAGTTATACTATGCAATCATATATCACCATGAATGGATTCCCTAAGCAGTTGTGTGTGTGTGTGTGTGTATATATATATATATATATATATATATATATATATATATATATATATATATATATATATATATATATATATATATATATATATATATTACTTCTCTAATTTATCTAATTTATTCTAATTTATCTAGCATACATATATAAATATACTTTTTTTGTAGTTATAATAAGTATCTAAGTCTTTGATTCTAAGTATATAAAGACAAATTAACAAACCAATGATTCACTTAATAAGTACAAAATAATACTATGCAATCATATAAGAATAAATTTCCAGGATAGTGAATGTGTATATATAGATATTACTTCTTAATCACTGTTGGCAATTGCTAAGTAATCTTATTAACAGCTTGTATCCTTGCAGATCTCATGATAAATGTCTGATTATAGTCCAAGTCCACTTCCTTTCTACTGTCAGTAATCTCTTAATATATCTATATAATATCCAATTATTCCAAAATCCTCAGTTCAAACGATAGGTAAACGATAGGTAAACGATAGAAAAAACAATATTATAAATCCAATATATTCCACGTCCGTTCATACTTTATTCCTCCCTTTTGTATTTATCCAATACACACCGATTGTGTGCCAAAATTATCAAATGTCTGCTTCTCTCTATAACTCGATCCAATAATCCCGTTATCTTATTGTTCGATTATGGAATTAACTTAGTCCTATTAAGAAAGCCTTTATCCAAACTATTTGTTTTCTGAGGTTTTCGCGGGTGTTTGTATGTAAGTCTTTGGTTATTCGGGTTTTCTCCCGTGTTTTCTTACGCGGGAGAAAACCCGAATAACCAAAGACCTACACACACACACACACACACACACATATATGATGCAGTTTATGGAATCTCACCATTGAGAATGATGATTAATTCTCCCTACAGAATGAGCCTCAAAAGATTGGTGAATATAAGAAGCAGCAGTAAGAAAAAATGGGTTCTGTCTACAAGAAGCAAGGATATTTCAGAAGAGGGATATATATTGCCACCCGAACTGTTATCTCTGAATGTAAACTCTACTGAATTTTTTATCTGTGCTGTTATGAGACAAGAGCATTAAAAATATTTCACTGGACTATAATTTGCTTTGCACATATTGCTAAACTATTCATTCTTTCTTAATAAATATACAGATGAATTCACTTTGTTCATGACTTTGTGACTAAGTAAGCTAGAAAACTGTCAATTTCACTCTAAAACAGGAATTATGATTAATTAGTCACTTTATTTTATTTATTTATTTAACAAATGTATACAGCTGCCCAACTCACCCCTGGGTGACTTTGAGTGGCTTACAATTTTACAATTTGCAACTTTAGTTTAAACCTAGTTTGTTTGATTTGTTTACAAATAATTCAGGATATTTCTCAGATGGGACATAAAACTATAAAGTATAATTAGTATTAATTCTTTACTTTGCATCTTTGTTCATATGCAGGAAGAAAAAATATGTTCTTGAGTAAATACCATTTGTGTATATTCTGGTTATTAATACAGATTTTGATTGTTAATGTGGTCACTACCTGTACCAATCATAATTACATGTGATTCAAAAACTATAATGCTGGCATTTACTTGAAAGGAATATGTAGCTTGACTGATGAGGGAAGACATAATTAAGAAGTTGCTCGGAACTGAAACTGTTTAGTTCAGAGTCTACATAAGGATGTCATGTAATGTTATTACTTTCTGATTAAGTGTTTATAATTTATTTTTTAAAGCAATTGGATCTGCCGCAGCTACTCAACCTGATGAAGTTGTTCTATGTATTCCTTCCCCCCCCCTCTGCTCTACACAAACACACACACACACACACACACACACACACTTTTGTACTTTTGGTCTCATGTCCTTATTTTGTATATCAGGTAGCAATAATTTGTCAGTTCCAATGCATCGCTTCCTAAGGATACCAGCCAGAGTCAATGATATAGTAGATCTAAAAACATATAACATGCCATGGACATAACCATTGCATAACATAATTTTGGTTTTAAAGTAGGTAATATGATAAAGTATTAATACAGAACTAGAATTAGGTAAAGCAGGCATTAAACTATCTCTTATGTTTACAATTAACTAGCATACATCATATTTATTTTAGATCTTTATATATGCCTAATTGATTAATTAGGAAATATATCTCTTACGGAATTAATTAGAAAAGAAGAATGGCATGAAGATATTAAATACTATATAGCTGGGCACATTATTAATCGTATGCCATCTGTCTTTGATTATAAAAGAGGGGAATTAAAGTTTATCATTTGGCAGATAAAATGAGAATTCAGAATGTGAACAGTCCTTAATGGAATTAATAATTTATCTTTTATGGGATTTTATAATTGTGGAAGATTCACTGTGAAGCTTGCTCAGGTTGAAATAATCCATTACATTAGAACTTAATTTGCTAGACTTGTTAAAAGACTAGCTTTGAATGAAGCTGCTAAAGGAATTTATATGAAGCCTAGTAATTGAATTTATTATTTCTGGCAATGTATTATCCCTTCTAGACTTTAGTGAGACTTGGAAGTCCAGATATAGTTTGAAGAAGATATGGGGGCGTTTTTTGCACTAATAATCAATTCTTAATGCCAACTTTTTTTTTCTTTCTATTGTGATAGATTTAAACTATGGAGTCCTTTCTGATAATGATGCATAAGCTTTCACAAATAAAATGTCCAGCTGCAAGTGAATATTGAGGGATGCAATGTTCCATCCCCACTTTACATGTTGTATGGCTGACAGCAGAGAGGATTGATCTAGTGCTCTACATGAAATAACATGTGTTTGATCTGTCCCCATCTCCACACACACACAAACACAGCCAGCCGAGGGTTAAGGAAACACTTTGGAACGCACCCAGGTCTTATCTCCCACTTGGCAGCGATAGACACACCGTCTGCCAAATGTCTTTATTTTCACAAACAGAAAGATAAGATACTAACGTACAAAAAAGTCCAAGCAGAAATAATACTTCTCCCAGCAGTTCCGGACGAGGCTTTAGTGACTATCCAAGGTTTACTTTTGTTCATCACAAGGATCCCTGACCACTACCCTCTATTATATAGTCTCTGGGGTGTGGTCCAGTGACTCAGTTCTAATCCCTAGCACGCCTCCTAAGCTGCTGCAATCGTTTATCACGCCTTCGGAGGCGTGCGTCCAGGAATGATGTTTCATCGTCACTCTGAGACGAACCAGCTGTTTCCCTGCTGATCTCCTCTCCCTCGGCCGGCACCTGAGACAATGCCAGAGGGGAGGGGCCTGGAGAGGGAGGCCTGGCTGACTCCTCTTCCTCATGCTCGGAGCTTTCTTCCTCCGATGGGACAGGCTTAGAGGGCGGGGCCACAACAGTGTTATCAATATCTCAGAAAGCTCTGAAATGTGATTTGCGGAATGGAGAAGGATGGGGTTATTTTCATGACAAAGTAGTGTCCCCTCAGCATGGTTTGTTTTCAGTCTATTAAAAAAAATATAACACAATAGCTTAGGAAGATGGCTCCAGGTGTTAAATTTTAACTACCAATTTTCCTTTTAAGCAAAAGCATCATTCAGATGTTGTCAATTTCTCTGAGTACAGATAGTCCTCGATTTACAACCACAATTGAGCCTAAAATTTCTGTTGTTAAGTGAGACATTTTTAAAGTGAGTTTTGCCCCATTTTATGACCATTTTTGCCACAGTTGTTAAGTGAGTCACTGCAGTTGATAAGTTAGTAACCTGGTCGTGAAGTGAATCTGGCTTCCCCATTGACTTTGCTTGTCAGAAAGTCACAAAAGAGCATCACGTGACCTTGTAGCACAGCAACGGTCATAAATATGAACTCATTGCTAAGCATCTGAATTTTGATCCCATGATCATGGGGATGCAGCAAAGGTTGTAACTGTGAAAAACAATCCAAAGTCATATTTTTGAATGCCATTGTAACTTTGAATGGTCACTAAATTAACTGTAACTTACAACTGTTGTAAGTTGAGGACTATCTGTATTTGTTGGTATTGTGGCTTATACAAGTCAAGACCTGATTGATGCATGTTCAAATATACAAACAAGATAGTATGGTAATTTAAAAAAACCCCAGGGCTGTTACATCTTTAAAATTTGTTTGGAAAAAGTTATGGTGACCTACTCAAGAATGCAGTGGACCTTGCTTCAGAGTAGATAGTTATAGATCTGTGATAGCGAACCTATGGCAGGCGTGCCAAAGGTGGCACACAGAGCCCTCTCTGAGGGTACGCACGCCATCGCCAGCTGCTCTTCTGGTTTCCGGCATGCACATGTGTGCCAGCCAGCTGCCCTTTGTGGGCGCCAAAACTCTGGAAAATGGCCTAAATATTGGCCCAAAAAATGGCCTGAAAATGGTCTGAAAAACAGCCTGAAAATGGGCCAAAAAAAGGCCAAAAAGGGCCAAAAAAAAGGCATGCACAACAGACAGCTGGTCTTCGGGTTTCTGGGTCTCTGGTGCATGCACATCAGAGGTGGATTTCAGCAGGTTCTGACCAGTTCTGGAGAACCAGTAGCAGAAATTTTGAGTAGTTAGGAGAACCAGTAGTAAAAATTCTAACTCTCCCCACCCATCTATTCTCTGCCTCCCAAGTCCTAGCTGATCGGCGTGAAATGGGGATTTTGCAGTAACTTTCTCCTGGATTGGGGAGGGAATGGAGATTTTACAGTATCCTTCCCCTGCCATGCCCACCAAGCCTCGCCCACCAAGCTATGCCATGCCCATCAAGCCACACCCACAGAACCAGTAGTAAAAAAATTTGAAACCCACCACTGGTGCACATACACACACATACACGTACGTTCCAGTTTGGGTACTCGGTGCTGAAAAGGTTCGCCATCACTGTTATAGATAGTTCAAGGTAGACAGTTATAAGTGTGTGTATTTCAGAAACATAAATAATTGTCCTATCAGATTTCTTCCCATACAGGCAAGACATATGTTAAGAGTTTTTCCTTTGATCATTCGGGACTTAGTGCACTATTATCAATTCAAACTGTTCTTTTCTTCAACCATGTTTTATATCTTTATGCTACTTGCTTATTTTTAGAATGTATACATTACTGTTAATATCCTTTTCTCCCTTCAGGTTTTTTTTTCCTAGCTGAATAATTTATTTATTTATTTATTCATTGGTTCAATTTATATGCCATCCTTCTCCGGAGACTCAGGGTGGCTTACAATGCATTAAGCAATAGCCTTCATAGTTTTGTATATACCTGCTTAGTAGGGCTTTCGGCCCCCTCTAAGCAGTGTTCTTTTTTATACAAAGTCAGCTTATTGTCCCCACAAACCGGGTCCTCATTTTACCTACCTCGAAAGGATAGAAGGCTGAGTCAACCTTGAGCCTGGTGAGATTTGAACTTGCAGTAATGGCAGGCAGCTGGTGCTACTTAACAGCACTTTAGTCTGCTGCGCCACCTAATGTTGTTATTGTTGTTGTTGTTTTATTTTTTTCTATACATTTCCTCCTTTGCCCTATATTTTATTAACTTTATAAATGGTTTCATTACTTTTTTAAAAAAAACACGTTTGTACTTCATCCACCCCAATAATTTCTAGCTCTTCTCTTACATCCAAATATTTCATTTTTGCTTATTTCAATGTCTATAATTTAATTCCTGACAATTATTAATTGCCTAGTGCAGTTCAATTGTATCTGATTTTACTTTACCAGTGGCTACAGATGAACTAAAATGTGAAATAAAACAAAATGGATAAATCAGTAGTATATGCAATGTATATTTCATCTCCAAATAGACAATGTGGTACTTGAACAGTTAAAACCTTCAAAACATGAGCTGCAAACCATCAACCCTTATTATTACACCTTTCGTCTAAAGCAGTCTTTCTCAATATGGCAATGCCAGATGTATGAGGACTGCAATTCCCACAATTCCTTGCAATCCAATCCCTATCTGCAGAGCTCCAAATTAGGCCTAACCAATTTTGGCTTTCAATGTAACTCAGCAAGGATTGTTTGCTTTGTCAAATTGGTGATTTGTGTATTGGTGATAACTCTAATGAAACAGAATAAGCCAAAACACAGTATCAATTTTTCTACCATTTACTCTATTTCCTTTATATTCATGATGAGGTGAAATGCTCCATTTTTGTAACTCATCCTTAAAACAAAAACAAAAACATGTCAGACCCTTTTATTCAGTTCATAGGAGGCATTAATTCTTAATCATAGGAAATAAACCTGCATGATATTGCAGGAAACACTTGGATTCTATGTTATAAATTTTATGTTATACCCTATAATCAAGAGTACAGAAGCTATTCAATAAACAGACTCAAAGCTTCTAATCCAGTGATGACAAGAACAAAAAATTTATGGACTATTAATAACTGTCCATGATATCTAATAAATAAGTCTCACATTTTTAACCACAAGTGGTTTTATTCCCAGCCCACTTTTTGCAAAGCCCTCATGTTTAATATATTAAATATGTTACAAAGTCCCATGATATTAAAGAAATAAATATAGTTTAAAAGCTACCGGTAATTGCTTCTTAGTGATGACAATTCATTTCTTAACATCTGCTTGGAGGTGCATCTGCCTCAGGCAATAATTAAAGCTTTATCATTAACCTGCTATACTCTGATAAGATCCCAAGCCAATATAAAGAATGACTGGATGTATGATGGTTCTGATAAATAACCGTTTATCATTTCACAAAGCTTTGAAAGGCATATATATATAAGAGGTAAAAATGAGTTTGCTTGACAAATTCTCTTCAAAACTGGCAGCGCCACATTTGTAATGCCAGAGTTCACCACTGGATGCTCAGTTCTTGAGCATTATATATTTAGCTTTAGAAAAAGAGTGCATTCAGTGTTTATTACTTTTTTATCTTAGAGAACAGATTGTCTTTCTCACATACAAAACGTTTCCAAGCTTTGAGAAAATCAGCAAGTAAAATACTTTGCTTATGAATCATTAGAGCTAACATCTAACTTAATAATGAGATGATGTTGTCTATTAAAACCGCTTGGTTTATAAAATGAAATTGTAAACTGGAACCTGAAAAATTAACCAGGTATCCAGAAAAAAGTATAGACTATTTGCAAAACTGTGTCATAAGATGATACCAATAAAAAATTCTGTCTATTATATCTATATCATACATACAAACATACACACACAAACACACATCAGTGATGGTATTCGGCTGCCAGTTCTATCCAGTTCAGGTGAACCGGTAGCAGCAGCTGCGAGAGGCTCTGCCCGCCTACCTGGACATCATCATGTTCCATTTTTGACCCTCTATGCATGTACGGAAGTCTCTGTGCATGCGCAGAGATGGCTTGTGCTCTCATATTTACGAACTGATAGCGAAGGTAAGTGAATACCACCCCTCACACACACGCATGCACACACACACACACACATATATATACACACACATACATATATATATGTATATGTATATATGTATATATGCAATGCTCCTAGAAGCACGAAGCCAAAAACACCAGCCTGAAAATGACGAATGAGACTTCATCGAAACGTCGCCAAGACACTTCCAATTTTATGTGGGAGAAAACCCGAATAACCAAAGACCTACATACAAACACCCGCGAAAATGTCAGAAAACACACACACACACACACACACACAGTGTATATATAAATGTGTGTGTGCATGTATGTATGTCAGTGGTGGGTTGCCGTCAGTTCGGACTGGTTTGCAAGAACTGGTAGTAAAACTGGTGGGAGACTCCGCCCACCATCCTGGATGTCATCATCTGCGACCTGCGCATGTGCAGAAGCAAGGCGCGTGCACGAGCAAAGCAAGCACGTGTGCGCAATCTTATTGCGAACCAATAGTAAAGGTAAGTAGAACCCACCCCTGATGTATGTGTGTACACACACACACACACTTACACACACACACAAACAATCAATCCATATATAAAAAAATAACATCCATTTTTTCGGGGGATGGTCAAGGAAAAAATAATAAAACAGAACTTTGAATTATGCAAATAATTAAACTTGTCTTTCAGATCATACTAAAAAATGAACTATCTACCATTTTTAAAGAAATCCTTTGATTCATGACACAGCCAGAGTCATTGAAGGTCAGGTGGCATACAAGATTACTAAATTGATCTGGTTTGCAGTAAAGTCAGCCAGATGTTTAGACTGGATTTGGCATTTTTATCCACCTATCAAATCCTTCCCAAGGACTTGGAATAGGCAGACGTTGTTGCTTAATAATAAAAGGTACACTGGGCAAAGTGTAAGCTGTTCTGAGTTAATGCTGCCTTTTGCAATTAACTGAGGTGGTTTTGTAAATGTTGATGATGTTCAAGTGAGTGATCTCCAGATGTTTTGGAATTGCACCCAAGGCACCTATTACGATTGGTATTTTTTTTTCTTTCTTTTGTCACAGTTTTTCTACTCTATTTGCAGGTCTTTGTATTCCCTGATTATATCCAGTTTTTCCTCTTCTATTCTGCTTTATCCAAGGTTCTGCAATCGCTACTACCCTGACTTTTTTGTCTTCTTTATCAATAATTGTTAAGTCTGAAATGATGTGTGCCAGATGCTTATCTATTTATTCAATGCTAAAGTCCCAGAGTACATTAGTTTTTTCATTTTTCTATTATTGTCTATTTTTGTGGTGCCATAATAACAATAGTACAGTTCATAAGCATATACTGATAACTTGTATAAAATCAAAAAGTAATTCAACTGAAATATGCATAACCAGTCACTGCTTAGCGTTAATTTACATACATTTCTCTGTGTACTAATCATAACTAAAGTTCATCTCCTGAAACACAGAGTAACAGGGAATCAGCAAAGGCAAAATTAGATGGAATGTTTGTCAGCAGTTTATATACTGTACTTGTTCGCTGCATAATTTATGTTGCTTATACTTTGCATTTATTTGCAAATGGGGAAATCATGTAGCAGCCACATCTCATCTTACCTACAAAGATTATTGTGGTAAAACCTGCCTAAAACGGGTTAAATTCAAAACAGCTTTCTATAACATCTGAAACCATGAAAAATGCTACTTTCCCAACTATTCTACACCTTCCCTGTGTTTAAATTAATAACTGAATCAAGTGAGAAAGCTTACACAGTGCATCACAAAGCTCATCTTTCTCACATGGTGCAATCACATCTCAAACTGTGATTGCATTATGGGATGTGAAATGAGCTTTAATTAATATTCTTTCAACTACAGGATCTGTTACTGTCATTTTGTCTAATATTCATGAGATACTGAAGATCTGATTACGGAATTAATTACTGAGAAACTTGGGAAAGTAAAAGAGGCTTAAAGTCCTACTCAGGCTGTATTTGTTCTGATCACAAACTTCCTGGTTTTTACTTTTCTTTATAAATAAGAACTGTCAGGGTTCAAAACCAAGAAAGACATGCTAAATTACTCCAAAGCAGTTTCCTATATTGTTCCTCATCTATAGACAGACATCTTGCCAAACTAAAGTTAACTGCCAGCATCAATAAAGGTATACCCTGAGGACCTATGGGTGGCACTGTCTTGAACCAACTAAACTATCTAAACATCATTGTCTCTTGGCTCTCTGGAATGCAGCTGCTCCATCTGGGAATCCAGACTACATTCCACCACACAAAGAGCAAGCTTCTGCATTTTCTCTAGTGAAGATTTTCATGTGTTCATTACCTCATTTCTATTAAACGAAATGGTTTTCTTTCACTGAAGGGACTATTCAAGTATTTATGCTGCTAATGAGTACACTGAAGTGTAAATGGATACATTTCAAATTATGGTTTAAGGCTGTAACAAAGGTGTTTGAACACTTGCTTGAAAAAAAAATTCTCATCTTATTTTTATTCAGGTAGTTAGGCAGCAGTTAGCAAACTAGATTAATTCCATACATTTATTATCCATGTTTTAAACTCAGAAATGTGTATGCATAAAGATGGAATCGGTGGTACTATTTTCTTTGTTGGAGGCTGAGCACATGGGTTTTGCTATCAAAATTTATTGCTATGTCTAGAGTCATAAATAAATTTTCATCAGCCATTATCCAATTGTGAGTAACTGTCCAAGCTAAGGTAAATGAGTAGTATATCAATGGTCTGTGTAGCTGAAAGAATATTTATGTGCAAGAGTATATGTGATAAAAATAAATCAGCACTAAGAGGTTTCTGAACAGATCTTCTGAGCAATGAGTAATTAGTAATTATATCCCAGTTCTTCATTTATAAATATGATCACTCATCTGGGATATTCTGTTTGCAAATGGGATAATATATGGTCATATTTTTAAAAAGGCAAAATGGATAAATTACTATAGTTATGTTATTAAACATAGCAATATTAGTGCAAAACTGCTAAATGCTCTCAATGTAGGTTTGCACTTAGCTAAAACCATCAAAGGAAACACATTATTATATGTCTTCTTTAACATTCTTGATTGGTTGTTTGTTTGCAGTGTTTGTGCACAACTCCTTTCCAATAAACTCTTGGCAGTACTTCAATATAGCTAGTAGAAAATTGTATATGACAATAATGAATCTAGGTTCTAACTACATAGAGTCCTCCACATCGTAACATGTGGGGCTTGTAAGCTGTTCCATAATATTCATGTATAGCCTGTTACCTGCTTTCTGAAGTTATGAACAGAAGCTTTTTGCTCACAAGTAGTTCCCAATATAGTAGTATGTACAAGAACAGAACCTTGTTTTGGGATGATTACATAATAATAAGGATTTTAAGCTGCTTGCAATGTATCCTTGTTGGATTGCACCAAGAGTTAACTACAAGTAATTTAAGTTAAACACACACAAACTCCAAATTATTAATAGTATGTTAACCTATCCATATGAAAACCTATTTTAGGTTATTTTAAGTATAAAGCATTTTAGTATCATTGTTATGGGAAAAAGTTGGATTATTAATTAGTTTATTTATTCAATTTCTGTAACTATCTCAGGCAATGACTCTGGGCACTTCAACTCTAAAAATTGTAATTAATTAATAGATAAAGTATTAAAGACGTATTGTCCATAATTTAGTCTTTCAAACATTTACTGAACTAATCAGAGATTGTTTAAAAAGTTCTGAAATTAATTTTAAGTTATTGGAAATTCATAGTATTAGAATACATGATAGATTATTGCTATAAGTGAATAAAATTACAGTGAAAGTGGAATAACTTCAGAAGAGAAGTACAGTCTTATAAGAAAAAGTACATTGATTACTGAATAGATTGAATGGAGAATGGGCATAAGAAAATATAATATGAAAGCTGCTTGAAACTCAGTGAAAAGAATTATATTACTGAGTCCCATAGAAGTATGTAATGTATAAAGTGTGATTGGTGAAATGATGATTTGAAAAGCATTAATGAAAGATATGAACAAAAAACGTATAAGAGAATGATTGTTGCAAAAAATGAGGATGAAAATTGTGTATGCAAATAAAAAAGGTTAAGGAAACAAAGAAAAAAAGGTTAAGGAAACAAAGAAAACTGTGTTGAGGTGAAGGAATTATTTTAAGAGTATTTTAGAGTTTTATATGGAAATGGAAATGAATGCTTTAAATATTAGGTTCTGGGGTAAAAAAGTGAAATGAGTCTCATAAAAGATTTATAGATAATAAGACTGTAGGTGTAGATTTTAACAGAATAAAAGAATAACAAAGTTGGAAGTGACTTTGGAAATCTTCTAGTCCTACCCTCGGTTCCAGCAGGAAAGTATATACCACTATATTCAACTGTATTGAATGATTTCTTGGACAATATATGTTTTTGAAGTTTCTTTTGTCTGTTTTTCTTTTTCTATTTTGCTTCACCAAACAGGCAAACAGACGGATAGAAAGACTTGCATAGCTTAGTGAAAGAATTTCCACAATGTGTCCATTTAATGGAAGGAAAAGAAGTCCAGGAAACTCTAGAGCTTTGGACATTAACACCTATTCTTAACTTTTTTAAAAAGTTAGAGAATTCATCTAGATTTTTTAAAATAAATGACCAATAAAGATCAGCACAAACAAGAATCAATTGGAGACTAGGCCTAACCAATCTGCACCAGTCAGAAACAAGCTCAGCTAAAGTCCATTTAGAAGTCACAACTGCAGAAAAAACAATTGCTACCAACCTTCCTTCCATTGAGGACCTGTATACTGCACGAGTCAAAAAGAGGGCTGTGAAAATATTTAAAGACCCTCGCATCCTGGACATAAACTGTTTCAAATCCTACCCTCAAAACGACGCTATAGAGCACTGCACACCCAGACAACTAGACACAAGAACAGTTTTTTCCCGAATGCCATCACTCTGCTAAACAAATAATTCCCTCAACACTGTCAAACTAGTTACTAGGTCTGCACTACTATTAATCTTCTCATTCCCATCACCCATCTCCTTCCACTTATGACTGTATGACTGTAACTGTTGCTTGCATCCTTATGATTTATATTGATATTGTTTCCTGATTGCTTATTTGTACCCTATGACTATCATTAAGTGTTGCACCTTATGATTCTTGATGAACATATCTTTTCTTTTATGTACACTGAGAACATATGCACCAAGACAAATTCCTTGTGTGTCCAATCACATTTGGCCAATAAAAAAAATTCTATTCTATTCAATACCAAACCGTAAAGACAAAAAACCAGTCATTTCCTGCTCAGTCAACTGTGGTCTTCATAGCAGATCATTTTACCCTGAAGATGCCAACCATAACTACTGACAAAACATCAGAAAATCTGGATATAAAAGTGTACCTAGCTGCTGTTGTCCCAACACAAATCTGAAAGCTCAGAAGATTAAACTTCTGGTCCCAGTGATTGACTCAGATGGATCAGGAAATCTATTCTCTTAATGTGGTCATGAACTCCTGAAGTACATTATATCATGTGTTTCACCTAAAACTTTATTAAAGTTTTTTCCCCCTTTGAAAGAATTCTCAACCCAAACTTTTTCAGCTAATTTAATAAGAATTAATTGGAAAGAATGTGGGATTATTTTTTTCTGCTTGGCACTAATTTCAGTACATTGCTAAAGAAATATAGACAGAATTAGGCAGGTACTTCCTGCTGTGATATAATTATAACCATCGCATAAATTGGGTAGTTTTTAATGTGTCAGACAAAACGTTCCACTTTTACATAATATAGTATATAAAAGTGTGCCTAGCTGTTGTTGTCCTAACACAACATTTTTGAGAGAGGAAAAGCTTCATCTGTGCAATTTCTCTCTTCTGCAGAATCTGCATTACAAGATTCAACTTTGCTCTTCACAAGTAATCTCAGCATGGTCATTAGAATCAAATGTATTTTGAAAATATTCAAAGAGCAGTCCCGGCCAAAATTTAGGACTAAGAGCAACACTTTGTGCCTTTGTCAGTGGTTTGCTCTCCAAGCTTTCCATTTAGTTCCCATGCCACTTCCCATTTAGTGGAAAGCGTGGATGGCAAACCACTGCCAAAATCTAAAACTTGAGCTACTGGTATTCTCTATTATTTTACAATGTCTTTGTCTTCGTGTGCTATTCATCCTTGTAAGGAACTTTGGGCCTTTCTGTGCCAACAAAAGAGCAAGGACAGCTCTACTATTAGACAGATAAGACAACTACAGTACTTCAGGTGGCATTTAACAGTCCCATTTTTCCTGTGGTTCATATACAGGTCAGTCTATAGCATTTATTTATGCCTATTTTAATGAAAAGAAGGACTAGGGGTGATAGCAGTGTTCCAATATCTAAGGGGCTGCCACAAAGAATAGATCAACCTATTTTCCAAAGCACCTGAAGGCAGAACAAGAAGCAATGGATGGAATGGAAACTAATCAAGGAAAGAACCAACCTTGAACCAAGGAGAAATTTCCTGACAGTGTGAACAATTAATCAGTGGAATGAGTTGACTCCAGAAGTTGTGGGTGCTCCAACTCTGAAGGTTTTTAAGAAGAGGTTGGCTGACGTGGTATAGGGTTTCCTGCTTGAGCAGGGGTTGGATTATAAAACCTCTAACTCTGTTATTTTGACTATCTTTGTGGATCCCAAACTAAATTTGCCCCGATTAATTGATATAAATGGAAGGGGAACCATTTCCTCAAATAAGATTAATCTTTAAATCCTGTTTCTTTCTAAATATGGAAATAGGAATGGAAAAATGTTTATCCTTCAGGTTAAGCAGGAAATTGCCTTTGAGCCAGCTCTGCTTCTGAGCCTACAAAGATGACAAATATCCAATATAAAACAAAAGGCCAGGTAGATTACTGTAGAGATATAGTTTTATAAAATATTTCTAGTTTAATACTTTTTCAGCTGGAAAACCATACAATAAAAATTGGCGGGCTGAACAATAATCCAATCTATTGGACTATGATACGAAGACAATGCATATTTAGAAATGAAATCAATTTCTTTGGAAATCCCCTGTGCAAGCATAGAAAATAATTGTTGATATTCTCACATTAGAAATAATTGTTTATGTTCTCAATGAAGAAATCAAAAGTATCTTGTCCAGAGCAGCTAGATTTTTCAATAACAGCTGACAGAGAGAATATACCTATGCCAGTAATGTAGAAGAATAGAAGAAAACATTTTTCAGTTGACCTACTAAGAAAGTCATTTAGCTAACAGTATGCTGACAGCATGAAAAGTAGAATCTTCCAAACCTCCTCAGGAAATTTTTCACAACTGTAACTGTTAAACATAGATCCAGTTAAATAGCTGAACATAAATTAAACAGCTAAACATAAAATCAGTTAATGGAGTTATCTTCCTGCCCAGCCCCAATTATCTATTGGACTCCTAATTATCTCTGATTGCAATGTCTTGGCAATACTTCTGTTTTTTTTCAAAAGGTCATAACTTACACAACATACATTGAAAGTTTCTCCCACTGGTCCATTTGTTAATGAAGATCTATATGCTCTGTCATATCCATGTTAACTCAGAAAAAAGAATGTTTTCTATAATTATGGTGTGATTATTGTTTTAAAAAAAGCTTAGCTAACAAATGAGTTATTTCATTCATTCAAGACTACCTGGGCTACAATTTACTGCTAATCGGGGCAAATCCTGTCTGTAAATATATGCTACACAGTCAGTACAGAGGCAATTATATGTCTATGAAGATTCATAGGCTGGATTTGCATATTATATTAAGCCATAATATTGCTTTTTTAAAAAAAAAAATAAACATATGTAATGTATAAAGTTACCCATGATGTCACAGTTTGATTTATACCTCATCTTTCCTTGGAACTTAAGACACAAATGTAAGAATAGAGCCTCCAATTTAACACCCCCCCCCCAACAACCATCCTGTAAGATAAATTTGGATAAGAGATAATGGCTAGTGAGGGTTATCCACTTAGGATGGATTTGAATCTCGGTTTCCCTATCCTAGATTGGCATCTTACTTTTACATTTACATTCAGTGGTGGGATTCAAATAATTTAGCAACCAGTTCATCCGGTTGGCTGTCATGGAAGGAATGGCCCATCCCTGACCTCCAGCTCTGCCGAACATGCGGGATGAGTCTCCTGCGACAGCCATCCTGACTCAGGGCAAACCTGTTGTTAAATTTCCACCCTTTGCCAAAAGGCTGTTTCCGAGGGTGCTGTGTGCACATTGGTCTCATGGCTGTTTCAGCCTTCTGGATGTGGCTCCTTTAAGAGGTGAGGTTTACGAAGAACGAGGAGGGGGGGTTACCATAGAGACAAGGAGTTGATGCTCCTGAGATTTTGTGCAGGAAGGTGAAGAATTGAGGGAAAGTGGAGGAAGGATTCCCCCTCCCTGTGGAGCTGCATGCAGGGAATAATGGTCAGTCTGTGGCCAAAAGTGAGAGGGATGAGAAATTAAGTTGGCAGCACAATTGAAGCCGGGCCCAGTGTAGGGGAGACTGTAAGGTTAGTTTGCCCACCCTTATCAGAGTTGATCCTGGGCGCTGCACTGCAATGGAGAAACAGGCAATGGAGCAGCATGAGTGAAGGAGGAGGAGCTGGGAAAAGAAAGGGAAAGTGGCCTTCTCCTCCCCTTGTGTCGGCCTCTCCTTTGCCCTTTTCTCCATTGTAGCGCAGCACAGTGCCCAGGATCCACTTTGATAGCAGAGGCTGGGTAATTTAACAACCGGTTCACCCAAACTGGTATGAACTGGCTGATTCCCACTACTGCTTACATATACACATTGGGATCCTGGGGTTGGCAAATAGACCATGAAAAAGAGGCTATATGTCAGATCTGCCATTTTCAGGTTTGCACTTTGCTGGTATCCTGTCATAAATTCTTGGGAAGGGGGAAGAAGGGGAAGCAAACTATTGGCATGTAGAGGGTAGAGTGGGTGGGAGGGGTGACAGGCTTGATGAAAGCCAGAGATGTGAGAACCGGTCTGTTCCAGTGTTCATGTATGCAGAACCTGGGAACAGTATGCAAACTGCACCAAATGACACCAAACATCTGAGCTGTTCCCCAAATACCTATACAGCATGCCATTGGATAAAGACACCTCAGTCAAGGGAAAGGGCTGGGGAGTAGGGAAAACTTTGTAATGCTTTGTGCTGAATTTTAGTTCTAGCCTTGCTTTTGCCACAACCTTAGCAAAAGAACCTATCTCTTCAATCAAATGGAGTTGAGGGTCTTTCTTTCCTAGAGAACAAGCTGGGGCAAGCCTGATATTATATGAATATTAAATATCTGCTTTTCCCAAAGAAGATCTATGGATTCTACCAGGTCAAATAGGATGAGTACCTGGTCCTTTCCCTAAAATATTGTTATCTAATGAGAGCGTGCCTTTTCCATGGCAGCCCCTGCCCTATGGAACATCTTCTCGTCCAATAGGCCTCCAACCATTTTGCATTCTGTAAAGCCTTAAAGACCTGGTTCTCTCCCCTCCCCATGCCTTGGGAAATTAGATGATGGCACATTGGCATGGACTGATGCTGTTTTTAATATTTTATGCTATAACCGATTGTGTTTTATAGTTTTTCCAATTATTTTATTTGTTTAAAAAATTTGATTGGGAGCTGCCCAGAGTTGGCTGAAAGATGGGTGATTATTATCAATGTTTTTGATAGATGGATAAATAAATATAAACCAATTGTTTATATAAGAACATAAAAATGCTAATAAGTCTGAATATTTTCCCATTTAATATATTTACAAAACTTGTGCACAACCATAAGCAAATACAGGATATTTAATTTATTAAATATTTAATTTAATAATGTAAATTAATATTTAATTTAATTTAATAATGAAAAGAAGGATAAGGGGAGAATTGATAGCAGTGTTCCAATATTTGAGGGCTTCCACAAAGGCAAGGAAGTTAAATTATTTTCCACAGCACTAAAAGACAAGTTAAGAAACAATGGATGGAAATTAATCAAGGAGAGAAGCAACCTAGTACTAGAGAGAAATTTCCTGACAGTGAGAGCAATGGAATAGCTTGCCTTTAGAAGCTGTGGCTGCTCCACAACTGGAGAGTTTCAAAAAGAGTCAGGACAACCATTTGTTTGAAATGGTATAGAGTCTCCTGCCTGAACAGGGGGTTGGATTAGAAGACCTCCAAGGTCCCTTCCAACTCTATGATGTTATGTTCTATGTTCATAGGATGGAATCTAGATAAAGAGATAAGATTCGTTAACTGACAGTGGAGGATCATGACAAAATATGATTCTATTTGCGTATATCAAGCTAGTGTAAGCAAACCACAGAATAGAGAGCTTCATAAAGAAATAGTGTAAATTGTCCTAGAGAATCAATAGAGGAATTGATAGATTGATTGATTGCTAGACTTTCAACACTTACAATATTGTTCCATTGTCTTAATAGGAAGCATCAATAGGAGTCTTGACACAGTGAGAGGTGGAGAAACTTGTGTGTGTTCAGCATAGAAACTGTATTTATATGCAGTGTGAAAATTCAAATGTTATGAAGAATTTCCTCCCATCACTTTCTAAATTTTATATGTGTATTTCGGCGACTATGTAATCTATGATATTGCTCCAAGGCTGTATACCAAAAATTAAAATCCCATTTTAGAGGAGTATAAACTTAATATTGGAAGACAATTTCTCAGCTATCACAGGAACAAAAACAAAGTCAAGTTGGGTAGTAGGAAGGAAGACATTTTTTTTTTTAGATTTCAGAGGTGATATTCCCATTTTAACAATAGCTTTCTGTGCTCTCAGTAGAAGTTTGACATTGAGAACTTTCAAAAGAAAGTTGCAGAATTTGAAAGAAATCATGCAGGTGAACCATATGGGAAATCTTCTGATAAAGCTTCCAGCAATTATCTCAATGCAGTTTCATAAATACCTGAGCCAATTAGCTTGCATTCTCAAAACTTGCTGAGAAAGCACTTCATCAAGTGCATTGTTTTGAATTTCTTTTTTTAGCCTTGGATAATTTGGGAATATATACCATGTGAAGAGTATTTAGATTAATTTACAACATCTACATGTTATAATAAATGAGATAGAAGACCAGTTTTAAACATCTAACAGCGATGTCCTATGAATTTTTATTCAGAAGTAAATAAAAGTGATCCACAGAATGTATTTCCACATTAGCATGACTTTGTTCTGTATCTTAAATGTAAATAATAGAACTACTAAAAAAGGAACAAACAGAAATAATGATCATATAAGACTGAAGCAACCTGCTTCATAAAAGCCATGTAAATTTCAAGACTTCAGAGATTTGTTTATATAGTTCACAACTTGTACAGTGAGAGCATATGCACCAAAGACAAATTCCTTGTGTGTCCAGTCACACTTGGCCAATAAAGAATTCTATTCTATTCTATTCTATTCTATTCTATTCTGTTCTGTTCTGTTCTGTTCTGTTCTGTTCTGTTCTGTTCTGTTCATGTTTCACAGATGATGAATAAAATCATAGAACTAAATGATTATAACTTATTGCAAGTAATATGGGATTCTACTTTATGGAGCTGAAATAAAATAAGAGTAATAGTGTTGTTTGTAGTGTTGTTTGATGTCTAATGGGATGGGTGAGATTTTCTTCAAGTCATGTATATACTCTGGAGACTGTCCCTGCAGTTTTCTTTCTTTCCTTTTCTTTTTTTGAGGGGGAGAGGTATATGATTTTTATTAAAACTTTAAAAGGAAGATTAAAAACTAATATAAAATACATAGTAAGGAAAAAAAAAGAAAAAGAAAGAAAGAAAGCTAAGAATGCCGGAAAAGTAAAAAGTAAAATAAAAATAGAATTAAGGTACAAAGAAGTGGCTTCCAATAATATTTTGACCTCTCTAAAGTTACATCATGTTTATCTTCTTTCTATAATCCATCCTATCTAATCATCAAAACCATAAATCACTAGTACTTTTTTCCCCACTTTTACACAAAAAGACAATAAATGGTGTTCCTGCAGTTTTCTTAACAAGATTTTGGATTGCTATTGTCTCCTTCCTGGGGCTAAAAGAGAGGCAGAGGCCAAGGTCATCCAGCTGGCTATGGGTTTAATACAGGACTAAAACTCATGATCTCATGGTTTCTAGCCCAGTGCCCTAATCACTTGCTCAAATTGCTGTTCACCAAACTTTCATCAACTAAGTTATTAATATCTTGGTCTTCTCCCAGGATTGATCATTTTGGCAAAATAATAATAATAATAATTTCACACAAATACACTATTTGTGATACTTACACTTGAGAAAATCAAGGGTGCTCCTTTTTTCTTATGGAGAAAATATTTCAGTGTTTTCCGATCAAGCATTGTGCTAAGAGAGAAAATCAAAAGAAAGTCATAATATTTTTTCAGTTTCTATTCCTCCAGTCTCTCATTGTCACCATAACTTGTGTTATATGAATCTTTGGTATATTGCTGTTTGGATAATTTGATCTGAAGTTGCATTTGCACTAATCTGCTATGCTTCAGAAATCCAATCAAAGTCAGAAGGGTGCATATTGCCAGTGGAAGAATGCAATAAAGAATAGATTGTAAAGAAAAGACATAAATCCCACAAAAGTGTTACTTTAAGTCTAATTGCAGAATCAGGTTGATCTCTTGAATGTCTTTCACTAACCCCAAAGTGTTTTAATAATTTCTGAGATCTATATGTAGCTTTCAAAGTCAACTAATCAATAGGTCAAAACTATTTTTTCTTTAACTTGACTTGTTTCTTTTGTCTTCTTTATGCGATCTCTGTATATTCCCGCAAATGCAATTTGTCTACTTTGACTCACTTCCAGTACTGATGCTACTCTAGGTGTGACATTGCACTCGTGTGTTTCCATGTTATCCTCTTCCTTTGGCAACAAAGTCATTTTTTCCCCAGTTTGCCCATAACACAGCTTAAATTTTTGGCCAGATGTTGATAGTGATGTAGATTAGTAAATTATGGAGATATTATAAAAAGTCAGTGGACCATTCAACTAATCATGAGAGTTATACCAAACAAATCAGTCTCACACTTGGTTAAACTAATTCATAATCCCAAAAATATCAGATTAAGACAATCACCTACTTACGTCTTCCAGAAAAAAAGAGTTATAGAGTTAAAAAGAGCTGTTATTTTGTATTCCCTCCTGGAATTGTGGTAGTCACTGATTATTTTTTACTAATGGTCAATAGCTACAGGGGGTGCCCCCCCACAAACCAATTTATTGCAGACATGCCTCCTTTAAGAAGTTACAGCCAGCAAATAAGTCAAACAGGAAATAATTCTGAAAAAATTAATGCATTTCCAAATTAGCTGTACCTAAGTACAGCTAATTCTCAAGTAGTCCTCAACAGTCCGTTTAGTTACCGTTCAAAATTACAACTTCACTGAAAAAAGTGATTTTTTTTCACACTTATGACTGTTGGCAGCATCCCCATGGTCATATGATCAAAATTAAGACACTTGGCAACTGATTCATATTTATGACAGTTGCAGTGTCCCAGGATCAAGTGATCACCTTTCGCGACCTTCTGACAAGCAAAGTCTGATTTTAATTTTATTTCATTGTGATTTGTATTGGAATTTGTCATTTTGTAAGCTGCCTTGAGTCCCTAGGGAGAAAGGCGGATATAAATCGCAATAATAAATAAATAAATAAATAAATAAATAAATAAATAAATAAATAAAGTCACTGGGGAAGACAGATTCACTTAACAACCATATTACTAACTTAACAACTGCAGTCATTCACTTATTATCTGTGTCAAGAAAGATTGTAAAATGGGGCAAAACTCACTTAACAAATGTCTTACTTAACAATATAAATTTTGGGTTCAAATGTGATCGTAAATCAAGAACTACCTATATAGGATCCCTAAACTCTTTGGGCTGACATCTCCCAATAATCTTAATGTACAAATCTTCCCTAAAAATCCAATCACCCCAATGAATAAAACAATACAATGATTTTTATTTAATAAAGACATAAAAAAACAAAAAGCAACATTTGTACCTTCTCTATCACCAATAACTCTCTTGAAAACGGTATTTTGAGAAAGGTGGATTTATTGTAACAATGTAGAATTAAAAGGTTTTTCACACCTCCCCTGGACTCTGTTTGCACCTCCACAGGTGATGTACACTTCAGAGTTGGAGAAAGCCTATTCTAACAGCTTTATTTGAAAGAGACATCTGATGTCTGTTCTTTTCCAGGGGCTTTTTGTTCTGGCTGTGTATCCTAGCTATCACAGATGTGTTGTAGGTTATTTATACCTATTGCTCTTCCTTGTTTCCTTCTGGGCTTCTTTAGGCAGCTTGGGACATCTGAGTGGGGATGGGATTTCCTTTTGCCTACCCAATTAAAGACTATTTTCTTTTCAAAAGGTTTTTTTTTTCCTTTAAACAATTTTTTTCTCCTTGGTTTGATTGCTGGGATGTGCAGAGGGCATTCAAAGGCTTTTCAGCACTCTGACAGCATTTGCCTTGATTGGCAGTGTTGTAGCTGATGCTGAAAAGGTATTGGCAATATGGAGAATGAGAGAAAGGGATTTGAAAGAAGGCCGAGAGTAAGGACAGGCGGCCAGAATCAATTGGAGTTGCAAACCTTTCTGTGAATCAGAGCTTGGCTTGCTGCCGGTTTCCAATTTTGTCCTTGCCAACCCAATGGAATATTGGATATAAATTATGTAAAAAGCTCAAGATGTTCTTGTCCATCTGTCCACCATGAGGTTAACTCTGAGAAAACTGAACAGAATGGAACCAAATTTGGTATGACAAGAGAAGCAGCGGATGAAAGATTGAGTTGGGAGATGGGCTAGATCTGGCTGAGAATGCAGGATCAGCATTTGAGCAAAATAAAAAATAAAAAAAATCTCAATGAATCTCCCTAGGAGACCCTATTGGACCACAGGTTGTAATGCTGTTCATGGCTCCATTCTAAGCTTCCATCTCCTGTTCCTCCTGAGTACATCCATCTACAATCTGTCTTGGGCTTTACAAGCGGAATGGCAGAAATACACCTGAGTAGCAATAGCAATACCATTTAGACTTACACACTGCTTCATGGTGATTTATATCCTTCTCTGGGTGGTTTACAGACTCATCATATTACCTCCAATAATCTGGGTCTTCATTTTACCAGCCTCAGAAAGATGGGAAGGCTGAGTCAACCTTGAGTCAGTCAGGGTCGAACTGCTGGCAGTCGATTGCACAGTTATTGCAGAATTAGCCTGCAATACTGCATCCTCACCACTGCATCACCATGGCTCTTCTGCAGTAAAGATACTGCAACTTATTTATTATTATTATTATTATTATTATTATTATTATTATTATTATTATTATTTTCATCAGGCATGTATTCTATGACAGATATAAGTGTAAACATAATTATGAATACATGAAAAGGATACGAATAAAATAAAATATTAAAACATGGATGGTAGGCACACTGGTGCGCTTATGCATGGCCCTTACAGATCTCTTAGAAATGGGGTGAGGTCTACAGTGGACAGTCTAAGGTTAAAGTTTTGGGGATTTGGGGAAGAAACCACAGTCAGGTAGTGCATTTCAGGTGTTGACAACTCTGTTACTGAAGTCGTATTTTTTGCAGTCTAGTTCGGATCGGTTTACTACGAGTTTGTATCTATTGTGTACTCTTGTATTGTTTTGGTTGAAGCTGAAGTATTCATTGGCTGGTAGGACATTGTAGTAGATGATTTTATGTATTATGCTTAGGTCAGACTGAAGACGGTGAAGTTCTAAATTGTCTAAGCCCAAAATTTCGAGTCTGGTGGCATAAGGTATTTTGTTGCGAGCAGAGGAGTGGAGGACTCTTCTTGTGAAATATCTCTGGACTCGTTCAATTGTATTAATGTCCTTAGAAACAATTCCAAAATATATTCTATTTATTTATTTATTTATTTATTTATTTATTATTTATTTCTATACCGCCCTTCTCAGGGCGGTGTACAGCCAAAATTAAAAAACATGCAGGACAAATATTAAAAAACAATTAAAAGATATATAAATTTGGCCCAATTAAAACTCATTACCAATTAAAACGTTTAAAACATTTAAAAACAGTTAAAAATTTCATCTTAAGCCAGCCTACCTGCTTTCCCTATCTTGCTCCTCCATTCTTTTTTTCTCTTTCCTTCCCATATCAACCTGCCTGACCCAAGTAAAAGGAAAGGTTTGGAAATGAAGTTTCGTACGTACTTTCCTAGAACAAAGGCTCATGAAAAAGAGGCAGATTGTAGTTGGGACACTGTGCTTCCAGAACAATGAGTTTTGACCCAGATAATGCCAGCTGTCAGAAGATTCCAGGCAAGAGCTGTGAGTTAGTAGCTCACCAGCTTAAGAACATAGCAAGAACTAAGCATTAAAATTTTACATGATGGCCCTGAGACCCATGCATTGGGCAGTCTTACAAATATACAGTATATAAATAATAAATAAAAGACATGATAGCTTGGAAGAACTTTTGGCAGAAAAACTGTCATATCATGCCGTGGTCACAGCTTTTGATTGAAAATTGTATTCAGAAATAATGATGACTTGGTGGCATTATTCCAACAGCTCACTTTTTTCTTTTGCAGACAGCCACAATACACACAGTCCACAGCATATACTGAAAAGATAGGGAAGCTTTCTCTTTTTTCTCTTCCTGTATGGAACTAAAGGAATTTTTTTTAAAATTCAGGAGCTGACATTGTTCAGGAGGTGGAACACTGATTGATGGTTTTTCTATTTGCCTTTGATTGGCTGGAGGAAACATTGATTGGCTCGTAGTTCTTCCTGCTTATTCCAAGGTCGGCAGGCATGAAGGCAATCATATAGTCAGCTTCAAAATGCTGTGGAGGAAATGTAAACAGTGCTGTAAAAGGTCCATCATTTCCACAGAAAATCCTCTGAATAGTTCTAACTATAGCCCTTTTGCTGGCAGTTTCTTTCCTAATTGGAAGTTTATAAGATAATATATGACTACAACATAATATATGACTATTAGCCTTGGTGATGCAGCAGACTAAAGCACTGTTAAGTAACACCAGTTGCCTGCAATTACTGCAAGTTCAGATCTCACCAGGCTCAAGGTTGACTCAGCCTTTCATCCTTTCGAGGTAAGTAAAATGAGGACCCGTTTTTGGGGGGCAATAAGCTGACTTTGTATAAAAAGAACACCACTGGGAGGGGGGGGCAAAAGCCCTACTAAGCAGGTATATACAAAAGTATGAAGGCTATTGCTTAACGCATTGTAAGCTGCCCTGAGTCTCCGGAAAAGGGCGGCATACAAATTGAACTAATAAATACATACATACATACATACATACATACATACATACATACATGGGTTTGGAAATACGTTTTCCAAACTCTTGTAGTCAGACATATGGTTTTCTTTAATGGCAGCTGTTGATGAATATGGTGGCCTTGTATGAAGACCTCCCATTTGGTGAGACTTTCATCTTGCAAATCTGGTTTAAGGTGCAGGTTATTCCTATATCTGCCTGTGTTATGTGCAGAGCTAATTCAAACACCCGGTTATATCCAGACATAACAGAATACAGAGTTGGAAGGGACCTTGTAAATCTTCTAGTTCAACCTGCTGCTCAAGCAGGAGATCCTATACCAGGTGGGTCCTAAATTTTTTTACTACCGGTTCTGTGGGTGTTGTTTATTTTGTGGGTGTGGCTTAATGGTCATGTGACAATTATTTAGGATTTAGCAGAAGTACTGGTCTACCAGGCTTTTAACTGCTTGCAGAGCTGTACTGATCTACCCATTTATTTTTGCAGGCACTGATCTACTCATGTATTTTTGCAGGCACCGATCTACCCATTTATTTTTGCAGGCACTGATCTACTCATGTATTTTTGCAGGCACTGGTTTACCCATTTATTTTTGCAGGCACTGATCTACTCATGTATTTTTGCAGGCACCGGTCTACCCATTTGTTTTCTTTTAACACTGATTAGCTGTAGGGTGGTCCTTTGAAGCTCCTCGGCAAGAGTTTAAACAGTTTTTTTCCCTCTAGCCATCAGCTGGGACTCAGGAGGCAGCAATAGATTGGAGGTGGGGCCAAATAAAAGGTAAGAATAATGTGGAGGGGTGGGGTGGGGGGGCAGGATGGGGGGGCAGAACTGGTTTGGTGACATCATATCGTCACCACTACCAGCTCGGTGGAACCGGGTAGAACCGGGAGGAACCCACCACTGTTCTATACCATTCCAGACAAATGGCTGTCCAGTCTCTTCTTAAAAACTTCCAGTGATGGAATATCCACAACTGCTGAAGGCAAGCCATTCCCACTGGTTAATTGTTCTCACTATTGGCAAATTTCTCCTTAGTTCTAAATTGCTTCTCTCCTTGTTTAGTTTCCATCCATTATTTCTTGTCTTGCCTTCTTGTGCTTTGGAAAATGGGTTGATCTCCTCTTCTTTGTGGCTGTCCTTCAAATATTAGAACATGTGATATTTATTCCCATACATCAGAAAAAGCAATTTGAATAGGTTTCTATAGAATGGGAATCTAACCTGAACAAAAACTAATAAACAGTTATTTGTTATCTTGGATGAAAAAGTTATTACAGAAAATAAATGGAATATGTAGATAAACTACCTTCTAGTTAGACACATCCTATTAAGAAGAGAGTTGGAGTGGTTTATCTGCCAGTTTCTCTACTGATGGACAGTATCTTAGTTCAAACAGCTCTTCTTCTGTATCATATTATATACTGAGCTGTTTTGTTTTGTTTTGTTCTGGATGCATTCTTTCCTCTATGGTTCCCTTTGCCTCATTTACTCCAAGTCTATTGAATTTATGTAGCCCCCACAATCATTGGTATATTTTGTTTCTGTGGATTATAACTGATTTTTTTTTTTTTTGCTTGCTTTATTGATGACCTCACCTCCAGAAACAGCTGCTGGTTTGTATACCTAAAGTCTAGTGCACTTATCTTTCTGCAAAAAGTTTCAGCTTCTGCAGCAGCTTCTGGTTTTCTCACTGACGCTATGTACAGGAACTTTCCAATTGTTATCTTCTCCTCCCTCCCTCCCTCCCTCCCTCCCTCCCTTCCTTCCTTCCTTCCTTCCCTCCCTCCCTCCCTCGCTCCCTCCCTCCCTTCCTTCCTTTCTTATGTACATTCAGTAAGTGCTTCAATTTTCTGTTCTCCAGCTCTTCTCATTTGTCTGATTCAGCTGCTAAACATTCACTCAATGTCTTCCCGAGAAGGTGTAAGTGCTCTTACAGCTATTTCCTCCTAGCAGTATGAGTAAACACTTGGGCTATTTCAGACCCAAGCCCAAAGCAAAATCCAATCCATCTCAATCCTTAATTGGCCTATTCCTAATGGACAAAACCTTGCCAAACTAAAGTTATAACTTTTTAACCTATTAAGTATACACTATTAGATATACATTGAGAGATTTCTAGGGTGTGGCTGCCCTGAACCTCTTTCCTCTCCTCCATCCAGCTCAGACTGCACAACCTGGGTCTCTCTCTTCCTACTTCCTCTCTGGGAAAGCTTTGTATTGCCAAATTATTCTCCACTAATTTTCCAGGTATAGATTTCATCATAGGTTGGAAACCCTTGATGGATCTCCCTAAGCATATTAAACATAGTGCCTCAGTTTCTTTTAGACTAGATTTTTCTCTTGAATTCTGGGTCGATGATGTAGATCGCTTTTAAAGTCCATGGACTCAACCCATAGTTCATTTAGACACAGAGAACAAGAATTACACTTCGGGGTTATACTTTTCTCTACTGTCATAAAAATAATCCATGCTTCATGTTTTAGTAGTTTGTTGTGGAGTGATGTAGGATTCTGTATCCTTTGCAGTGTTGTAAATATCTTTCTATCTCCAAATTGACATGCTTTTCTTTTGACACATAGGTTTAATCCTTCTGTGGTGTCCTAGGCTAGGCTTCCTGTCATGACATAGCTTGTACATTTTATTGGTCAGGAGCTTATTTCACAGCCAGGTGGCAGCATACACTGATTTTCCCCAGTGTTTTTTTTTAACCAGTCCTGTGAGTTCCAACACAAATCTTATCATCTCTGTTAAAGAATGATCCCCCCCCCCCACTTCTCTGCTTTTCTATTTTGTTCTAGCATATAGGCATGGCAGTTTGATGTATAGCTACATCAATGCGATGCTGGTTTTTAAGGCAGGTAATGTGAATTCACCCCATTATCTTTCTAGTACATGAGTATTTCCCCCCAAATTTATTACTCATTAAAACTACATATTTTTCAATTCCTATGTGCTCAACTGCTTTTTCCTAGTAAGTGGCAAGAGGCAAAACTAGATTAATCAACAATGAATGGTAATTGAATACATTTATGGTGATGCTATCATTATGCTAATATTATGGAATAATGCTATCATCATTAATAGGGAATGCTTCATGTAGCATATGCATGGATACAGCTGGTAGCCTAAATTACTTTTTTCCCCTTTTATTAACAGACATAGCATGAGTAGGACAGTATCTATTGGCATATATGGTAAGTAAGGCATATGGAAGATGGTATTTTGAGATGAAAGAGAAGAAAATAATCCATGTAAAGAGCATGGACTAATAACTGAAGGGAGGGAGGGAGAGAAGGAAGGAAGGAAGGAAGGAAGGGCGGGAAGGAAGGAAGGAAGGGCGGGAAGGAGGGAGGGCTGTTCATGTATGAAATTAAAACAAAAGGAAAGTATGCAAGAGAGTAGAATGAAAATGGTCTGATCGTATGGAGTGGAAATGATGAAAGCATCCAGGGAGGGATACATTAAATTGCAAATGAAAGATTATATATATAAAATCTTTATATACACAGATACATATTATAGAGACATACACACGCGCATGGTCACATACATATGAATGAATGACTGAATGACTGAATGAATGCATTAATATGAACTCATATATGAAAAAACTATCCAAGCAATTCAACAAACCAAGAATTAATGAAAATGGTGATTGGTCAGTTTCATGTGTATGAGCATCATCCTGTGCATGTATGTATGTATGTGTATGTATTTATGTATGTATGTATGTATGTATGTATGTATGTATGTATGTATAGAAAGAAGCAGACATCCTGCGAGCTCCGGAACTTAAAATTTTAAAAGAATTAAACGAACCTGGCTGACCACGAGGTCACGGACAAGGCAGCAAATTGCAATGGCTGACAGGCTAACATCATCCCCCACTGATAAGCAAGCTAGGAGGGAGGAAACAGTAGGAATCAAGCCTCCATCATCCAGCATGACGACAGCAAAAACAACACAGCTGATCACAAGTGGGAGATGGCTGGAAGGGCCTATTACATGTGCAAGGGTCAAATTGATTAATGGCATATAAAGGCAGAGATCTCTGTAATGATAGTTTAATACTCTGACGATGTCAGCAGATGGCTGATGAAAGCTTAGTAAAATAAAATTTTAAAATTTTAAGTTCTGGAGCTTGCAGGATGTCTGTTTCTTTCTTTACTAATATACCTGGAACTCGTATTTTTAGAATAGTTTGTTATATATATATATATATATATATATATATATATATATATATATATATATATATATATATATGCATGTGTGTGTGTGTGCGCGCGCGTGTGTGCGTGTGTATATACACAAAGACACACATTTGTTACACATGTGTAACAAATAAATTAATATAAATCTAAAAACATGACTAATGTAATTAGTTATAAAAGCTTTTGATACTTCATTAAGGATACAGGGTGATTCTAAATGTGGGAGAGATTATTATTTGGTAGTATTAAAAGTGGCTGTTGTGCAAAAATGATGTGCAGCTACTTGGAACAGGAAAAATTAGAATCCTACAGAAAAAAATTGCATACAACAGAATGGTCGCCAAAAAAAATAAGAATGAAAGAGAAGTACTATATACTATTTATATAAAGAAAAACGTTATTGTTGTAAAGAATGTAATATAGGTATTAAAATAAAGAGGTATAAAAATGGAACATTTTTGCTGGAAAATAAAAATTGCCCAGAAAGTGGATGAAGTTTAAACATGTTTAAACATCTAGTGTTCAGGATCCCTGGTTTAAGTTATTTAATTAACTTCTCCTTTTTGTCTCTTCCCACTCTCTCAAAACAGTCATGTAGGAGGAAGAAAGGCCTGCTCCAGATATTTGATGGCTCCAGAAGGTTTTCAGATTGTATTTGGGGACATTTTTTGAATATTCTGCTAAACTCAGTAGTGAACAAGATGCTAGACAGGAATAAGGAGCCTAGTGGTGATGCAGTGGTTAGAATGCAGTATTGTAGGCTAACTCTCTCCACAGCCATGAGTTTGATCCCGATGGGGCTCAAGATTGACTCAGCCTTCCCTCCTTCCGAAGTCAGTAAAATGGAGAACCCAGATGTTGAGGGCAATATACTGCCCAGAGAGTGCTGTAAAGCGCTATAGGATGGTATATAAGCCTAAGTGCTATTGCTATTGCTAGGAATATATCAGAGTAGTATCTCCTGCTGATATCAGCCATTTGACTTTCTGAGATACTGTGGGAAATTAAGTAGGTGAAGACATATCTGAACCTATGCTGGAAGAAAACAAAAAGCAGCCATCTTGCCTCTCCCCCATTTTCACTAAATAAGTAAATATGATCAGACAAGTTCGAGCTGCTCTGTAACCATAAAGCCAGCAAAACAGAATCATTTTTCTTCCCTTAACTGTATTTAGAGAAATTGGGCCACTATTAAGAATGTCATGAACCGTTTTATGAAATAATGGGATGGAGGAACAAATTCACATATGTCAGGGAATTGCACAGCAGGGGTCCAAATGAAGTCAGAGACTCTGACACAAATAGCCAGGCAAACAGGAGCATCATGAAGTAAATCACAGATCATACAGGAGACACAGAAGAAAAAGACGGGAGAAAATGGGAACTCCCCCTCCACACCCACAGCAACCAATCACATCACAGATTGCCTCATGCAGGAGCCAGCTGTCTTCAACCAATCAGCTATAATGGTGGTTCACAGCACAAACCCACTGCTCCAGCTACTAAAATCTTAATTTGGCCACCATTTAGAATGCCATGAACCCTTTTATGGAACAATGGGATGAAGGAAAAAACTGATATATATTACAATCACTTGGTCCAGCATTTCTCAGATAAAATCCCTCCTATTTGAAGCCAGATGTATGGCATTCATGGCTTATATAATATTATCTGTGAAGTTTTTGAGCCAGTGGATCTTGAAGTGGACAGCATTTTCTGTGGCGGTGACCTTAGTTCTGTCACATGTATGTTGGATTCTTGCTCTATCTGCCTGGGAATAAAAGTTAGAGAGGAGACTAAGAGTTGGATTCATATATCATCAATACTTTTTAGAAGATAAGTTTTCCTTATGTAATCTGTTTGATGTATGTGTGAAGACTGCATATTACCCGATGATGGAATGAATGCTGTTATTATTCCATTATATTTAGAGAAAGGTACCAAGAATAATTAATGTGCACATGAAAGATATGATTGATCTCTTTCATGTGCCCAGGAAACTGTAAGGCAGAACAGAAAGGTTACAAAAAGTGACAAGTTTGAGAAATATGGTGTGGCTTTATGTCAAACAGAGGCTACATAGACTAGATTTTTGTACTTCAATAGGTCATTGAGAAATGTATGAATGTAACGGGGGGGGGGGGAAGGATTGCTTATTTATTGACTTGAAAAACTATGTGGTAAATTGAGTAGACTTGAACTATGGAATATTTCATGTAAATATGGAGTTAAAAGTTGATTGCTACATGTAATAAGAGCAATGTATGATAAAAGTAAAAATGGAGAAAAAGAAATAAAATACCATTAACAAATATTGAATTTACCATTACCAAATAATTTAACATTGAGCACAGAGTAAGACAAAGTTAGGGTGATATTCCTTTAGCTGTTTAATATATTTATAGACACATGTAGAAGGAATGTTTCTGGTGACATTAGAGATGTGTTGCTGAATGTTTGTGCACTACTTTTGCAGATTATGTTCTGTTTTGTCACGAAAACTGAACAATTTACAGTACACAAGTAAGATGGATTTTATGATGCAACATGTGTGGAACTAATAATTAATTCATTAAAGATTAAAGATGTGTTTAAAACTGGAATGAAAGTTTGCAACTTACAAATAAATGGGCACAAACTAATTCAAGCACATTAATTTGAAAATCTTGGTTGAATTTTAGAGAAAGGTTGGAGAAATTTTAAGATGTCCAAATGCTTGTAGAATTGTAGTTGATGGTATGTGATCTAGTGTAAGAAATGAAAGATTTCTCAGAAGAAGGGAAAATGTGTAGAACAACATTTTGCTATATGGAAGTGATAATCGATGACCATAAAAGATGAATAAAACAGTGGGGTGCTTAAAAAGTGTTGTGTGATAAAGAAAAAAGAGAGAAAGAAAGAGAAGAAGAAATGGGTGTTGAATTGATGTGGATTAAATGCAACAATACATCTTCACTATGAAAGAGAGAAAATCATAATAGGATACAGTTGCTGAGATCCACTAAAAAAAGATAAAAAAGGGCAATATGTAAATGAGTGTATGCATATGGTAGAACATCTCTGGTTCACAAAAATACCAAAACACAGAGAGTTTAGTAAATGAGGTTACTAAATAAGCATTTTAATTGTATTTCTTTTCTCTTTTTATCTCATGCATTTCATTTTGTTGAATTACTACTTCTTACACTTTTTTGCAGTCTGCCTAATATTGATCATGCAAAAAGTGAATAGCATGATGAGTATCTATGTATGAATACTCTTATTATTTTGGTGACCTACAGTATTCTTTGAAATGCATAGTTCTTCAAAATCCCTAGTAATCTATACAAATCATTTCCCAGTGTAATCATTCACCTTTTAACTTTCAGTTAGATAACTGGTACATAAGCTTCTACTTATATCTGTGTGACAGATAAGAAATTCCGTTGGACAAATTGCTTCTCTGATAGACAGATGCAATATCTTTAGTAACAGGAGTAGTCAAGCATTTAGATCTGTGTAAATGCAATGCCTCCCAAATAAACAGGTTTTTATGCAAGAAAAAAAAAATATGTGATATAAATGGAAGAAGCAGATCCTACTGTATATAAAAACTCTAGGAATATGGTCATATTTTAGAAAGACAAAGCAAGATGTCTTCAAACATTATATTGCAAAATTGTCCTTCCTTTAATAATGCTTATTGATTAAACAATACATTTTTAAAAAGGGTTCTGAATTTAGGCCACAGGGGAAAAAAACACATGACCTTAACTGTGACATATGAAATTTCTCTAAGAAACAGTAGCCATGAGCATTTATATGGACATCACCCTGCACACTTGAAGTTGGATTTTCAAAGCTTCATGTACTGTCCCTTTAGCAATTTTCACTGCTTGCAAGTGTTAAAAAAATATTTCAAAATTCAGGTCACTTTGCCCTTCTCTGAACTAGCTCTACTGCCTTTTCTTTGTCACATAATCAGGTATGAGTGGCTAAATTGCATCAAATGGTGCATGACAAATTTGTAGGGCGGAAATGTCCATACTAAGTCTCCAAGAGCTTTTTTTTAGCAATTACACAAAGGTTTGTTTAACAATTACTCTAGTGATTGTTTCTACTACATTTGCTTTCTTGTAACTAATGTTTGTGGGCCTTCTCTCCTTTTTTCATTCTTGGATTATCCAATATTCCTTTTTGCTTGCCTTCAAAGCAGCATATTCTGTCAAGCGTGCAGCCACTTTACTTGAATTTTTAATGGTACTTCTCTTTAGCTTTCAATTTAAAAATATCCCTTTTCCTTGTAAATGTAATAGATCATTAATTTTTGCTGCTTGATGCATTTTCCTACAGCTCTTTACAACCCATACCATTACTGTGGCTGTTACCCAATGCATGACTTAGACATCGGATAGTAGTAAAAATATTTGGTGCAATAGTAAAAATATTTGTTCAAACTTTGTTCTAATATAAACAAAGACATCATTCAAGCAAAACTACGTGGAAGAGAAATAGTTCGGTCCTATAATCTCACAGTGTTATATTTTATTAAAACTTTCCCCATATTCATATATCTAGGAGGAAAACAACACTGTTAAAAAATTAAATGATCAAGACCTGGATTCAACTAAATCCATTTCCACTGTCACAATGATAGCGGACTGAAATTCTTAAAATTAAGACTACTGCAATTTATGACAGGCAATTAATTGGAAACCTAATTGCTAAAGCTGCTTTTGGAAACATTTATCAAATATTTTTCTTGCTTTTCTTTTTAAAGGCATAAAGTATGCAGGTGAAAAGCAGTGATGATTGGTAAAGCTCATTTGAAAATTAGCCTTTAAACATTTTTCTTGCTGAGGAGTGAACAGAAATTTAGTTTGGCCAGAAAAAAAAGGGAAAATGGCCATATTTCATAGAGTACATGCTACAGTTCAGACTCCAGCATTCCCAGGAAAAAAATTAATATATATATATTTATTTCAGTGCTGTACGATTGCTAGTCATGCAGAATAGCAATGGGATTTCAAGCTTAAATTCCTTTCTTGGGAACTTTCCAAAGGCCACATGTCAGAGGTAGAAACCTCCTCTAGAAAATGGTATTGTGGTGAAAGCTGCCACAAATAAATCTAAACTAAGTTACATACACATGTAATTAACACAATAACAGAGTTGGAAGGTACCTTGGAGGTCTTCTTGTCCAATCCCCTACTCAAGCAGGATTTTACAGAATTTTCAGGTCTTGTGTTTATTTTTTCTTCATCTTGAGAAGTGTTTACCAGACTAAGATGATAAATGGCAATGGAACCTTCTGTCTAAAAACATAAAAAGTAGTCAAGCGGTGTTTTCTAAGTTTGATTAATCTGTAAACTGTTTAATGCACTTATAGCCATAATGGACTCTTCTCCTGTCTCAGATTCCAGAGTCAGATTCTTGACCCGAAGCTGAAAAAAAATGCTCCAGCTGAGCCTGTGGAATGTCAGGAAGGACAAAGCCAGATATCGTTTGATGCTGATCAATCCCAAGCACCACCTGAGAAGCTGGACCTATCAAGTGAGGATAACCTAAGACACAGGTGTCAAACTCGCACCATCATGTTGCTGTCACATGACATTTTATGACATTTTTCCCTTCCCGGAATTGGGGTGGGTGTGGCTTGCATGTGATGCATCCAGGTGGGTGTGGCTTGAGCGTGACACCCTTGATCTAAGACCTCTCAGTTCTTGCACCAGACAAGTAGAAAGGAGAGCAGAACAGAGGAAGTCTATTGGGTTACTTGCCAAGCAAGTGAGTAATCATTCTGATTAGTGACAGCTGGCTGCAGCTGTAAAAAAAAGACTTGCTTCACATCTGTTTTCTTTGCTGGAAACAATGTCTGGTTTGGGTGTGAATTCTATTCTAGACCCTTGGATTGGCTGACAACCTTGATCTAGCTCTTGAAACTTGGACTGACTTTGCACAGTTCCTCTGTATCTTACTCTTTGAAAACAAACTTTGCTTGCTTTGACGTTTGCTTTGTGTGGCTGAAGCAGAACAACTTTTCATTCAGACGTGTTTTCTCCTTCTGGCACTTCCTGAACCAACCGTGAGACATACAACATCACTTTGTTACATAATCATTCCAGGCAATAGCGGGTTTCAATTTTGGCTGCTACTGGTTCACTTGTGGGTGTGTGGGCCCTCGCATGTATGATGTTTCTGCACACACGCAGAAACGGGTGGGCGGGCGGGCGGGGCCTCCTGCCACCGTCGCTACCGGTTCACCCGATCCGGGGTGAACCGGTAGCAACCCACCACTGATTCCAGGAAACGGTAAATAATAGACGTAAACTCTCTGTAAAGAACCTGGCACTGTTGTATGTATTCCAAGTTTCAAACTATTAAAACTGAAAAATTATCTGTCGGCTATTTCATCCCTTTTTTAAAAATGAAAAATCACCTAATCCCTTTATGTATTTATGTGTGCGTATGTAAAAAGAAAAATTAATATTAGCTTGATTTTATTTATGGCTTATTTGTGTTCTAGTCTGGGTTGTGGGAAACTGAAAGATGCTAATCTTTGGCAAAAGAATTAGCTGCAATGATATTTGAGAGGGGGGCGAAATCATTTACATTAAAAGGCCACATATATTCTCCATTAATAAAGAATGAGAAGAAAACCATCACTTGGCTGGAGCAGAAAGAGGTGGGGGGATGCTATGCCATCTGGCCATCTCCTTATTTCCAGTCGAAAACAGCTTCCTCACAGGATCAGGTTTTTATCTCTATGCTTCCAGCAAACACCACCTGCCCGGATCAGCTTTTTAAGCCTGTTTTAAAAGGAATCTTGCCTTCGGGAAGTAAAGCTGATGCTGCTGATTGGGAAATTTCAAAGGAGTGTGTTGGTCTTTCAGGTTTGAATCTGAATCCAGACTCTATTAGACTGTGCCTGTGGTTACAAGATTTGTAACCACGGAGGGGATGGGGGATCCGGAGGTAATGGGGGGGGGGGTCGAGCTTGTCCAGATTGTGTTTCTATCATCGGTACTGTGAGTGGGAGGGGTAGATATGGCGGGAGCAGGGGGCCATATCATGTTAAGGGAGTGCGCACCCGCTGTCTTCAAGCGGTAGCGTGCTCCGGCTCCCAAGCCTCCACTCATTCTCCAGGTTGTACAGACCCTCAGGGCCCGGGCCTTCGACTGATGTTGTGCAATGCCAGGTCCGTAATAAATAAAGCCCCCCTCATTTGTGATCTGGTTCAGGAGGGGAGAGCGGACCTGGCGGGTATTACGGAGACCTGGTTGGGCCTGGAGGGAGGGGTCCCTCTGGTAGACATGTGCCCACCAGGCTTCCTGGCATTCCATCAGCCGAGGTCACAGGGGAGGGGTGGGGGAGTAGCGGTTATTATTAGAGAAAGCCTTAGGCCGAGGGAGGCCACTGTTCCTCAGACGGCCGGTTGTGAGACCCTCCTTGTGAAGTGGGGTCATGGGGTCCAGAAGGGTTTGCTGATCATGTACCTGGCTCCCTGCCACGTGGCAGCAGCCCTGCCCGAGCTACTCAACGTTATCGCCGCGGTGGCAGTTGATACCCCCAGACTTATGGTCATGGGGGATTTCAACCTGCTGTCCGTGGGTGAGACGTCTGAGGTGGCTCAGGAGTTCATGGCTTCCATGATGGCTATGGACCTGACCCAGCTAATTCATGGCCCTACGCACATGGGGGGAAACACACTGGACTTGATTTTTGTCTCTGGACAGTGGCAGAGTGAACTCGAGATAGGGGACATAGTCATTGAGCCCTTGTCATGGTCGGATCACTCTCTCCTTCTCCTTGACCTTCGAACCGCTGCACCCTGCTGCAGGGAGGCGGAACCGATGAGATGGTACCGCCCCAGGCGCCTGATGGAAACTGATAGGTTCCAGATGGAGCTTGGGCCAATTCCTGAGGTTCTGGCTCACGCCTCGACTGGAGACCTAGTGGCCGCCTGGGATAGGGCAGCCGCTGGAGCGCTGGATCGAGTCGTGCCTTTGCGGCCTCTGACCTGGTGCTGATCTCACCTGGCTCCTTGGTTTACTGAGGAGCTGAGGGAGATGAAGCGCCGGAAAAGACGCCTAGAGAGTAGTTGGAGGGCCGGACACTGGTAAGATCTCATATTAAGAATTACCTAGTGGCAATAAAAGCAGCGAAATGCACTTATCTTGCTGCTCTTATTGCGTCATCAGATAACCACCCGGCCGCCCTGTTTAGGGTGACCTGGTCCCTGCTCCACCAGGAAGCGAGGGAGGACCCCTTGGAGGGAAGAGCCGAGGATTTTGTTCAGTATCTATATGACAAAATCACTCAGATTCGGGAAGATCTGGACTCCGACTGGGTAGATCCAGCGGGGATGACGGAGGCAGGTCCTGAGAATGTTATCTGGGATGAGTTTGATTCTGTGACCCCTGAGGACGTGGACAGGATTCTGGGTAGACTGAATGCGACCACATGTTTGTTGGACCCGTGCCCCTCCTGGTTAGTGCTGGCTTCCCGGGAGGTGACACGAGGCTGGCTCCAGGGGATTATAAATGCTTCATTGGGCGAGGGTGTCTTTCCCGCCACCTTGATAGAGGCGGTGGTGAGACCTCTCCTCAAGAAGCCTTCCCTGGACCCGGCAATATTGGCTAACTATCGTCCAGTCTCCAACCTTCGCTTTGTGGTGAAGGTTGTTGAGAGTGTGGTTGCCCGACAGCTTCCCCAGTACCTGGATGAAATGACGTATCTAGATCCGTTCCAGTCGGGATTCAGGCCTGGGTACAGCACGGAAACGGCATTGGTCGCGTTGGTGGATGATCTCTGGAGGGCTCGGGACAGAGGTTGTTTCTCTGTCCTGGTCCTATTAGATCTCTCAGCAGCTTTTGATACCATCGACCATGGTATCATGCTGCACCGGGTGGAAGAGTTGGGGGTGGGAGGCACTGTATTATGGTGGTTCTCCTCCTTTCTCTCCGACCAGTCGCAGTCTGTGTTGACAGGGGGGCAGAGGTCGACCCCGAGGCCCCTTATATGTGGGGTGCCACAAGGATCGGTCCTCTCGCCCCTTTTGTTCAACATTTATGTGAAGCCACTGGGCGAGATCGTCCATGGTTTCGGGGTGGAGTACCATCAGTACTCTGACGACACCCAGCTGTACATCTCCACCCCAGACCACCCCAACGATGCCCTTGAAATGATGTCCCGGTGCCTGGAGGCCGTACGGATCTGGATGGGGAGAAACAGGCTCAGGCTCAACCCATCCAAGACCGAGTGGCTGTGGTTTCCGACGTCCCGATATAGTCAGCTGGTGCCATCGCTGACTATTGGGGGTGAAGCATTGGCCCCCACAGAGAGGGCTCGCAACTTGGGTGCCCTCCTGGATTCACGGCTGTCTTTAGAAGAACACTTGATGGCCGTGACCGGGAGGATTTTTCATCAGGTCCACCTGATCCGCCAGTTGTGTTCCTTTCTGGATCGGGACTCGTTACGCACGGTCACTCATGCCCTCGTCACCTCCCGTTTGTACTATTGTAACGCTCCCCTTGAGGAGCACTCGGAGGCTCCAACTGGCGCAGAGTGCAGCCGCGCGGGTGGTGATGGGAGCGCTCCCATGTAACGCCTCTCCTGCGCGAGCTGCACTGGCTCACGGTGGTCTTCCGAGTGCGCTTCAAGGTTTTGGTCATCACCTTCAGAGCGCTCCATGGCTTAGGACCTGGCTATTTATGGGACCGCCTGCTGCCACCAATAACCTACCACCGACCAGTACGCTCCCATAGAGAGGGGCTCCTCCGGGTGCCGTCGGCCAAACAATGTCGGCTGGCGGCCCCCAGGGGGAGAGCCTTCTCTGTGGGGGCACCTATGATCTGGAACGAGCTCCCCCCAGAGGTACGGAGGATTCCGGATCTGCGTATCTTCCGTCGCGCGCTTAAGACGTTCCTATTTCATCAAGCTGGCCTGACCTAAATTTTTTTTTCCTCTTTTTAAATGGAAATTTTAGATTTGGTTTTAATTTATTGGGGTTTTAAAATGGTTCAGCCAAATTTATTTAATTAGTTTTATCTCTATTTTAAATTTTGTATCTATATGTTTTATTTTATGGCTGTTCACCGCCCTGAGTCCTTCGGGAGTAGGGCAGTATACAAATTTAATAAAATGAAAATGAAAATGAAATTTGTCAAGAAAATGGGAGAGAGAGGATGAAAGAAAAAATGGGATAAAGAAGGCATTGATATAACCCAACAATATTGTGAAAAGATGTGATCTGGTTGAGAGTTCGGTTTTGACCATCAGTTATAAAAATTGACCTGTATTATTAAGATGCCTCTCTTTTGTTGGGCTTGCTATGTAACTTACGAGGCAGAATAAAAATTGGGATATAAATCAATGTGATAATTTTTTAAAAAGTTATTGAAAAAAATCTAACTGAAGTGGTAGCAAAGTAGGTAAATCTGTAAATAAAAGTTCCCCACTCAGGAATTACATGAATCTGAATCAGGGGTGGGTTCTACTTACCTTTACTACTGGTTCGCAACAGAGCCACACACAGAAGCTTCCTGATGATGTTCAGGTCAGTGGGCGGAGTTTCCCACCAGTTTTACTACTGGTTCTTGCAAACCGGTCCAAACTGGGGACAACCCACCACTGATCTGAATCTGAAAATCCATTTCTGATTGGGAAGGCTGTGTGTGGATTTAACAACTACTAATTAATAGCCACAGAAACCATGCATGTGAATGGAACAATAAAATTACCACCCAGCAGCAGTAATCCAACCAACCTTTCTAAACTGAAAGACAAACATTAAGGTAAGGTTTGAATGAAAAATGTGGGATTGTCAGAACCAAAGTTATTTACTATCTTTTCTCCAGGATCATGTCCTTTAATATAAATTCTGTGCCATTATTCCATCAATCTGATGATATTAAATTAGTGGCCAAATACTTTTATCTTGTTTTTTTAAGGGATTGCAGAACTTGGAGGAATTTAGTATTGCAGAATTAAAATAGATAGTATTAAATTTCTAAGAAGCTAAACACTACCAGCTGATCTTTAATTAATCCCACCTAATCCCAACCACATGTATCAAACACATCCCGGGCACCTCTTTCCCACCAACTGCAACTGTCTCTGAAGACTTTGCAGATCTCTTATGAATGGTTTGATTTAAACATCTTTCATTGGGCAATTTTTTTAAACTTCTGTCCTACACAAAGATTTGCTCTATTGTTATCAACCTCTGTTTGCTTCCCAAGTCAAACCAGACAGGAATGGCAACAAAATCAAATTCTATTTCATTGTAAGCCTACATTGACAGAAACTTGTAGATCTGAAGTGCAATTCTCTCCATTTTGCCTCTAGTTCTGTGTGCTAATGTCCCTAGTTAGGTGCCATTCTTTTTTCTAAATATTCTTCATCTATGACTTCTGAGATCACAATTGTTTCTCTTTCTCAAAGTGTTTGGAAAGAGACATGGAATCCATTTGAAAGAAATAGTCTTAGAACAGGTAAATAGAACACAAGATTTATTTGCTATTTCAGCTAGTTAAATGTGAATGGTAAAATAGTATGTTGGTTTCTTTTCTACATTTTAAAATTCTTTCCCAAATAGTCATATTTTTATATTTTTTGTTATGAATCAGACAATAGTTCTAAATTTATTTATTTATAAAAGTTATTAGCTGCCCATCTTGCCATCCGGTAACTGGATGGCTTAAAATATTAAAACTGTAAAATTTATATTAATATAAATACAGCACTATAAAATCAATCTAGCTAAAAAGAATGCTTGTCTTTCATGTTAAGACCAAACAAGTTAAAATTATTTTATTATGTAAAGTATCATAAGGTATTATTTATTTGGTTCTGTAAAGTACATTCCTCCTATTTCTTCAGGAATGGGAATGAAAGTGAATATATGCACACATGCAAACTCAAGACATGTTTATCCGCATATTCATGAAAATAATACATAACATTACATTCTATTTAATATTTGATCTGTATTTAAAGCATGTCCATTCTTCATCACTGGATTGGACAGCCAGACTTTAATAAATAATAATGCATTCTGTTAGCATTATCTATGTTTGCCACTCTTATTTCTAGGAATAAATTGCAATGCAATCTTTCCCTCTCCTCCCTTTCCCATGGATCTAGTTAGATTCACAAATTTGACAGAAGGATTTTGTTATTTTTATTCCAGGTATGAGTCCTTAATAAACAACAAAGCTTTGGCAGTCTATCATCTACGGATACCAATTCCTTCATATATCTCTTTAAACTGTGGCTTTAAACTGAAACTGTTGCCCGCATCATGAAGAAATAATGCTCTTTCTGGCACATTTATCGCTGTTATATCTTATTTACAGCTCTTCTCTTATGATAAATCCAAATTTAATCATGGATAAATCAAACAAGCAGGTTTGCTATATTTATTCATTAGATTTATATTTCACCTTTCCTTCTGGAGCTAAAGGCGGTATATGTAGCACTTCTTCCAATTTTATTCTACACAATAGCAAAGCAAAGGTTGATGTGAAAGAGGAAGTGCCTATGGTTACAAGTAAGTTATGAGTAAATTTTCATAGTTAGGGGTAAATTTGAACCTGGTTCTCCCCAGTCCCACTTCAACACCTTAAGCCACTGTAACACACTGGCTAGAAAAATCCGTAAAATTCTCTAGAGTGAAAATATATTCAAACAAAGTGGGTGGTCGAGCAGAGAGGGAGAGAGAGATCTGAAGAAAGGGAAAATAGTGTTTTCTCAATTTTGGCATATGTGTGGGCTTTAATTTCTAAAATTCCCCAGCCTGTAAATAATAATAATAAAAAATCTGAATTACATGACCCCAGGTAATTTGTCATTTGTGGGTAGAGAAGCCCTTCGGGAGGGTTGAGCCTATTTTACAGCATTCATTATAGTTTTCAGTTTTTCCTAAATTACCATGACTGAAAATTTTGTTACCTTCTTGATCAGAAGAAGAACAGTCAAAGTTCTGAAGAACCCCCAAAGGAAGATTCCCAACCTTGGAAACAGTGGTGGGTTTCTACCGGTTCGCCCCGGTTCAGACGAACCGGTAGCGATGGCAGTGGGAGGCTCCGCCCACCTTCCCAGACATCATCATGGATGCTCTGCACATGCGCAGAAGCGCCGCACATGAGCAAAGCATGTGCATGCTCACAATTCTGAACCAGTAGCGAAGGTAAGTGAAAACCACTACTGCTTGGAACATATGCTAGTTGTAGCTGTTTGAAAAAATAAATAGTGTAGTAAGAACAAGGTATACAATACAACACTTATTCCATATAATGTATTATGCAAAGAAATTTTCTTTACAGAAATTAAGAACAGTATCAGGAAAGGTTGTAATAGTAGCTTATAGTGTGAATGTATATATTTATCTCAAATGAACAGTTTCTTGAAGGTAAAGGCATGCGTTAGGGGTGTCTACAGTACATTAGGGGTCTTATGCAAGCTATCCAGAAATAAATGAATGAGAGAGAGAAACAGTAAATGAAAAGCTACCTGCTAAAGATGGCAATTCAAACTACACATTCTCTATCATGTTAAAAAGACTCAATTCAAGCAAACTTGTGACAAGTGATAATCATCAATATCTATGAATTTATTGGAGATGACCATTGGATATGACTTTCATTGTAAAGAATATACCTTAATGAATGAAAAGACATGGCCTGTGAAACTGAGAATGCAGGGATAGACGTAATGGGTGCAAATTGACTTGATTTTATGAAGAGGAAGGAAGGAAGGAAGGAAGGAAGGAAGGAAGGAAGGAAGGAAGGAAGGAAGAAAAGATTGTAGAAATATTCACTATATGCTTAAAAAATGCTGAAGAATAATATGTTGAGTGGAACTAAAGTGAATTCTGAAAATGTTAGTGTTAAGAAAATATGTCATATATGCTGTGAGAATAATGAAAAATGATAAGACTGCAGGAATTGACTTTCTAACTGGAGAAATGCTATGCCATTGACAGGATTGCTTATGTCAGAGGTGTCAAACTCACGGCATCACAGCGGTGTCATGTGACATATCGGGATTTTTTTCTCCTTCGCTAAACTGGGGATGAGCATGGCCAATGCATGATGCATTCGGCCTGCAGGCTGGGAGTTTCACAGCCCTGGTTTATGTAGTACCTTTAAATTTATTTTTTATTAATATAATAGGAAAAAAGGAATAAATATTTTAAATATAAACATTCAGGCATGTAAATACTCAAAAACTATAATCAATACACATGGAAATAGTTCAGTTTAAAAAAGCTAATTAATTAATTTTAGAACAGACGTGATAGAGACTCAGTTTATAAACATGAAATTAAAATTTATCAATACAGCTTAATGTTGATTAGTCTTTGAATTATACAATTAAAAAGCAGCTCACAGATGGAAAGTGAGCACATACAATCTACAAACTACCAGTACATAAACTTGGAGTCATTGTTTCTTTCCAACAAAAGAAAGGAAATCCAGAAATATTTATAAAGAAATCCAGGTATAAATGGCAGGTTTTCAGTATATATTCTTCAGCATCACATCAATATAGCTTAAACTTATTTCTCTACACAAAATAGTATTACTTATTATTTGAATATTAGCCCCAAATGCAAGTACTGTAGAACAAGTCAGTTTCATATGTGCCAGAATTCTTCTAAGGGTCTAAAAGGGTCTAATATTTATATTACACAGGATTAAAAAATTGACACCCAACCCTTTTAAAACATCTGCAGAAGTGCCCTATAAATATAGAATGTATTTTTTGATGAATTAGTCTCATTTTAAGATTTTAAGATTCCTTAAAACAGGAGATTATTGATTTATTTCAACTCTTTATTCCAAAATTCTTTTAAATTGCCAGTATCTATCTTAGTAATACTTTTAAGCTGTCTATTTTTTTAAAAAAACTGTAAGTTTACAATCTTCTAAAGTATCTTCCAATAAAACAAGTAATTTGGGAAGTTTAGAAACTGGTAAGGCACTGAGCCTGAACAGAGCAGAGCAGTCAAAAAAAGTTTTAACTGAATGTATTGCTATTTGGCAGATTGATGAAGCCTACGTTCTTTTTGCAATAGTTAACTGTCTTGAAAGAATTATTAACAATAAGATGATTTAAGATATTACTGAGCTTTTCTATCCAAGTTCTCTGGAAAAAATAGAACATTTATCTGAATCTTTAAATTGCTATTATCCCAAACTGTCAATTTTTCATGTGAATAGAGATTAAAATGAAATTTTTCTCAAAAACCTTCTAAATGTGTCTAGCAACTTTTAATACTGGGAAAACAACTGTCTTGATTAAAAGAAGAAATGTCCTTGCCAAGACATTAAAAGCCAAGTAATAACTTTCCAGTTGTTCCCTAATGAAAAAATGATCACATGAATTCCACAAGAATCAAAAATGAAAATATAAACTCAACAATACAGAAAATAAAGGACGCTTCTTCACGTGTGTGTGTGATACAGTTGTATCGACTTGATCTACAATAATGTTTATACCTCAACAACTTCCAGACTTTGGGATCAGTTCCCAGAATTCTTATCAATGGTCTCACCGGAAGTTGGCAAACAGGCTGTTTCTGGCTTCTGGAGGGCCTCTGGGGCAGCTGGGAAGGCCGTTTTCACCCTCCCCAGACTCCTAGAAAGGCTCTGGAGGCTGGGGAGAGCAAAAAATGGGCATTCCAATCCCACCGGAAGTTGGGGGTGGGGTGAAGAGGGCTGTTTTCATCCTTCCCAGATTCCTAGAAAGGCTCTGGAGGGTGGAGAGAGCAAAAAACGGGCCTACCATGCCATCGATGCCAGGAGTGGACGGAGTGTCACACGTGCATGTGTGGGGGAAGGGCACATAGAATTATGGGTATGGGCATGTGTCTGCACAAACCCCCCTGTTCTGGCACTTGATGGCAAAAAAGGTTAGCCATCACTGCTACAGATGATGCTCCTTTGTTTCTTCAAGTACACATTCCATCACACATTCCCAGGGGTGAAATGCTCCCTGTTCGGACCGGATCGCCCGATTCAGTAGTGATGTTGGCGGGGTGGTTCAGAGAACCGGTAACAAAAATTGTATAAATTGTATAAAATTGTGGAGATTACAGGTTCCTGAATGTTAGCACTGAACAAAATATCTTCTAGCTATTGGATGGGAACAACCATAACAACAATAAGCTGACTTTGTATAAAAAAGAACACCGCTTGGGGGCCCCCAAAAGCCCTACTAAGCAGGTATATACAAAAGTATGAAGGCTATTGCTTAACGCATTGTAAGCCGCCCTGAGTCTCCAGAAAAGGGTGGCATATAAATCGAACCAATAAATAAAATAAAATAAAATAAATAAATAAACCTATGGATATAGGGAAAAAATATTTTTTTATTTATTTTACTTCAGATTTATATACTGCCCTTCTTCCTAGGGACTCAGGGTGGTGTACAGCCAAGTAAAAACATAAATACATAATACATTAGATTAAGAACAGATTAAAAGGAAATATCTCAATTTGGCCCAAAATTTAAAAAGACAAACGAATTTAAAATCATTTAAAATCATTTAAAAGGATTTGTTAGGCCAGCCCGGCTTGTTGAAAAAGGAAAGTTTTAAGGGAACAGCGGAAGGCACGAAGGTCTTGGATTCTCCTTATCTCTGGGGGCAGTTGATTCCAGAGGGTGGGAGCCCCCACAGAGAAGGCCCTCCCCCTGGGGTTCACCAGCCTGCATTCCTTGGCTGATGGCACCCCAAGGAAGCCCTCTCTGTGGGAGCGCACGGGTCGATGGGAGGTCGTCGGTAGCAGAAGGCGGTCTCGAAGATAACTAGGTCCTATGCCATGGAGCGCTTTAAAGGTGGTAACCAACACCTTGAAGCACACCCGGAAGACCACTGGGAGCCAGTGCAGCTCGCGCAGGAGCAGTGTTATGCGGGAGCGCCATGCAGCTCCCGTAATTACCCACGCAGCTGCATTCTGGACCAGTTGGAGCCTCCGGGTGCTCCTCAAGGGGAGCCCCATGTAGAGAGCATTGCAGTAGTCCAGGAGAGAGGTGACAAGGGCATGAGTGACTATGCACATGGAATCCCAATCAAGAAAGGGGCGCAACTGGCGAATCAGGCGAACCTGACAAAAGGTCCTCCTGGCAACAGCCATCAGATGTTCCTCCAAGGACAGCTGTGTATCCAGGAGGACACCCAGATTGCGCGCCCTCTCCACGGGGGCCAAAGACTCGCCCCCGATAGTCAGCGATGGAATCAGCTGACTATATCAGGATGCCGGGAATCACAGCCACTCGGTCTTGGAAGAATTGAGCTTGAGCCTGTTCCTCCCCATCCAGATCCGTACAGCCTCCAGCACTGGGCCATCACTTCAAGGGCATCGCTGGGGTGGCCTGGGGTGGAGATGTACAGCTGAGTGTCATCAGCGTACTGGTGGTATCTCACCCCAAAGCCACGGATGATCTCCCCCAGCGGCTTCACATAAATGATCTTTTTCATAGAAATATACTATACATTTATCCCATTATTTCTGTTCAGCAACTTCCTACTAGAAGCCCTTGATATTTTCTAAACAGGACATTATTGTGGTGATAATCCATTTTAATTTTATCCTGGATTTGATATTGCTACTCTATTTCATAGAAGTTATCTTTTGTCTTGTCCTGATATTTTTGGCCTGTATGCTCAAACAATTAAAACAGCTCCAGAGATTTACAGATAGACATAGCAAAATGCATGTTTTACCTTTGGAGTGTGTCCTTCTTTATAATTACCATGGTTTAGAAAAAAGTATATGGTTTTGTACACAATTATCCAGAGAAATGCCATGTTATCAATTACAAACATATTACAAAGCTCAGGTGTTGTTTTTTTTTTTTCTAGGAATAGTCATAACTTTATTTTGCTATCTTCTACATTTAGAAGAAAGTATTTTTTTATCTGTTTGCAATAATGTTCAGAATTAGCCAGATTGTAGGAAAAGAATCCAAGGTTCATGACAGGTAGCTCAATGAATATTGTGTGACTGCTCAATTTGCTGCTGCAGTAATTAAAGCTAATAGAGTGCTCTTGGGTATGGATTAGAGAATCCCATAAAGATGTCAAACTAAATATTGCAAGTGCTTTTTTTCTCAGTCAACCAACTAATTTCCTATTTGAATAAGTGTGGGAACTCCTTTAGTCAAGCAGCCATCATCCAATAGCAAGCTCATGACCTCTGATTATACTTAATGTGGAGATCTACAAAGCAACTGAATTCTATTGATGTTGATATTTCTTTAATTGTTACCTGTCCTAAGACTGATGTATAATTGATGAGACTACCTTATAAGTAAATGATAATGTGTAGAATAGTGGGCCAACAGTGATTTGTTTTGTTCAATGGTGGCATAAATCATGGCAGTTCATTTGCATAATTATTACTTATTTGCAAATTGTCAGAAAGGGTAATATTTGACATTAGTAGCATCTTTGTTATTGGTAAACATTATGGCCCAGAGAAATTCTTTTGTCAGCCATAAATCAACTCAGAATCTTCCTGAATCCCCATCAGTATAAAAGGTTTTATGACAACTGCAAATTGATAGAATAGTTTGGCACTTTCTTAATTAGAAGGTAGTTGTTTAGTTATTTTAAATTTCCTAAAGACTACAGAAGGCTCTTAAATTCTTACTTTTGAGTAAACTTCATTGAACTCAATGATTAGTACTATTATAATTACATTTCCCAAGGCAATCCATTGCAGCAAATTATACAAATGGCTAATTCAGCCGACAGCTGTGGTAAACAAACAAAATAATTAAAAATAGAGACAATATAAAAAGATGCAATATGTAGAAGGTTGAGTTGGTATTTATTCATTTCATTGTAAAGTAAACAGGACCAAAGGCATTATCTGTTGACATTTCATATTTCTCACTTGGGGTAAACTAGCATTCCAGATTGGTATTTAGTATGTGATATCCTACAGGTATTGATATTAAAATATACTACATATTTTTGTGGCTATAAAATCACACACACACACACACACACACACACACACATATTCTTTCTAGCCAGGTTTTACCTACGTAAACTTAGTTGTTCTACAGCCTTGGTTCTGAGAACAACTAAGTTTACGTAGGTAAAACCTGGCTAGAAAGAATATGCACATAAAAGGCTGCGAAAAAGGAAAAAAAGACATATATATATATATATGTAAATATATATATATATATATATATATATATATATATATATATATATATATATATATATATACACACACACACACACACACACACACACACACACACACATATGCAAAAAATTAAAATCTCGGGTGTTTTCCCACGTCATATTAAATAAGTTAGTTAAAATGTTTAAAATTCTGGTTAAAATCCAAGCTTAAAATCTTCCAAAAATCCTTACAGAGCACACTGCGAGGTCCTTTAAAACCTTAGCTAAAATCCTACCAGTACCTTAAAAGTTTTTCTTTCTAGCAACGTTTCGACAGGGTCACAACCCTGTCATCTTCAGGCTCTTGTTTAGTTTAGAAGCTATGGGTGTGTTGCAAGGTCGGAGCTGTCGCTTTTCTATGTTTGCTGCTGCTGACGTATGCTGGTTAGCCTGTAACTCTGTGTCCCGATTGGAGGACAGCAGTTTTTCTTCCTGCTTCCTCATACTGGTTGTTTGGCTACGTGTTACGGGTATAGCTTTCTCAGGTTCTCTATTTTTATCTGTCTGCTGTAGAGGGGAAAGGATTCTGGTAGGCATCCCAGCACCCTTGATTGTTAGTTGAGATCTCAGCCTGTCTTCTGGTTCGATCCTCTCTCTCTCTCCCTATTGTTAGCCACCCTCTGCAAAGAGGGAAGAATTCTGGCAGGCCTTACAACACCACTGGTTGCTTGTTGGAATCTCTGCCTCTCTTCTGATGTTAACACTCGAGTTTCTCTCAGTGCAGGTCCCCAAATACTTGATAACCTAGAGGCGTCGTCTTGTCTGTTCATATTCTGCGGCCTCTTTTCAATTTCGATGGCTTCCCTGATAATTCTTTATTTGGAAGAATAAAGCGTTTTTGGAAGATTTTAAGCTAGGATTTTAACCAGAATTTTAAACATTTTAACTAACTTATTTAATATGATGCGGGAAAACACCCAAAATTTTAATGTTTTGCATATACACACCCGCGAAAACTTAAGAAGGCAAATAACATATACATAAACATACACACTCACACACACACATATCAGTAAACTGTTCTTCTAGATCCAGTGCTATAGTTTAAAATTTATAACATTATCCAAATTTCTTATATTGAATTTTAAATGTATTTACAATATAATCAATGACTCATTTTTTCTCATATCATGTAATGTAATGGATGTGACTTTCAAGATTGTTATTCCACATTACTAAAGTAAAGACTATTCATTGAATCTCGGTTGTGTCCATTTCTTGATCTATGTTCATTCCCTATACCCAAGGTCAATTCTAAATTCCTTTATGTAACAGCATCTTCAGAGAAAATCGGTGTGATTAATTAGAGTAGCTATTTCTTTGGGGATTTTTAGAGAATATTAGAGAGCCTGTACTGGCATATATATTAGGGCTGTTTAATGATCTGTATTCCAAAGGAAAAGATTATAACACCTGTGGTTGCACATATTATACCTGTTAGCACTTTCTTTAAATCAAAGGTGACTTTTTTGGGAATCAGCAACATGAGCTATAATATAAACACACCTTCTTCAAAGATGGGTTACCACCAGTAGATGTAATGTCTGTGCTGACCAGGACACTGAATTTCCACCTCAAATATGGATATCTAATAAATTCATAAGGGGCGCAATGGCTCAATGGTTAAAGATGCTGAGTTTGTCAGCTGGAAAGTTGACAGCTTGGGTTCGAGACCTGAGAGCTGCACGACAGGTTGAGTCCCATTCCTGCACCAGCTCCTCCTCACTAGCAGTTCAAAACCATGCAAATGCGAGTAGATAAATAGGTACCACTTCGGTGAGAAGGTAACAGCATTCTGGGTGTAGCGTTCTGAGCCTATAGTCATTCTGGCCACATGAACATGGAAATGTCTTCAGACACTGCTGGCTCCCTGGTTCCCTGAGCTAAGAAATTGAGATAAGCACTTCCTCCTAGAATCAGATATGACCTTTATTTTTACCTAATAAATGTACTTATGTTTGTAGCATAAATCTATACCTATTTATTAAAAGGTGTTTCTCAATAAAACTTGTAGAAGACATTAACTCTTAGTAGGCAATTTATGAGGTTTTTTTCTCATTTTGCTTTATTCCCAAAGAAAATCATCTTGAATCTATGAGCTTCAGATGGGGAGGCATTATTAGCATTATAACAATATAAAAGCAGTATCCAGCAAAAATTACCAGCATCTCTCATGAATACCATTATGGGCTGGGTATGCTGTGAACTATAGTTTAGCAAATGCAACAGGCTGATAACTGGGCTAGATTAGTTAACTAAGTTAGAAGGAAAAGGAGATTTTTTTAAAAAATATTATTATTAAGCAGAGGCAGAATGAATCTAAGACCAGCAACGACAGAAGTGATATTTGAATTCTTGGATGACCAGATCCCATTATTTAGTCGGCAAAAACCAAGCATACACACACACACACACACACACACACACACACACACACACACACTAATGTAAAATAAAGATAAGAATCCTCATTTAGTTCCCTAGTTGGAAGCATTAAAACCATAAGCAAAAGATAAAAACAAGATGAAGAAAACAACTAATCATGGTTTGAGGTAAGAATGAGGCATGTGTAGGGCTATAGCATAGGTCTATATATTTATAGTCCTAGCCTTATGGAGAAAAATGTAAGCACTATGCATAAAAGTATCTGGTGAGAATTTTGGGTGTAAATCCTCTCAAACAGGAACAATGAAAAGTCAGTGGGTTTGAAGGGTGCATCAAGAAGGTGACACTGGCTAATTGCTCAGGCTTTCTTCAGAATATCTTCTGTTTTATCTGATTTTATCCAGTTCCATATTATATTGCTTGATTGTTTATGTCTACAACTGAACTTTTTTCAGTTTTTTGCAAATGGGTGGGCGAAATGTGCATATTGTTAATAACTTGTCCTATTGGTTTTACTGGAGTTTCATTGGCTACTACTGAGGATTATGGCTGGCTTTACCTCAAACTTTATGCTTAAATTATGGTTTTCATCATTTTGATTAAAGAACTACAAAGGTAACTGTGCAGTCCTACAAAAAAATTATGTTAAGAAGCTCCAGATACAAATCACAGTTGCACTCTTAGTATTCCATAGTTATTTTGTTGTTGTTGTTTGAATCCAAGTGATGCCTTACAATAAAGATGGTAATTCATGTAAACACCGTCTCCTTCTTACACCTTACACCTTTTTACAATTCTCTTTGAAACCCCATGGCAATAAAATTGCTATAATACTGATATGGTTCAATTACAGATATGAGGTCAACGGCAGTTCCTTTGAATAATATTTGACCATGGAAATTAGAGTTGGATTACAGATGCAGTTAAAGCATAATTGAACATTTATATAGTTTGGAATAGCAAGTTCTTACTGCTAATATGAGTAGTAAAAATCAAACATTCATTCAACTTTCTCTGGAAAAAAAAGAGATTTGTTATTAACGGTATGTGGATTTTGGATAGCAATGAGAAGTTACAACTCTTTAGCATTCAGATTAGTTAGAAATGAAAAGATGCATAACAAAAAGTTGTCCATAATAAGTCTAGGGTATTGTGATTAGTTAGTCTGCCCAGAGGGTAGATGTGACTAAGCTAAAACAAATGCTATCACAAAAGCTCTATGAGTTGTAATTCCATCATGCTCCTGGCATTCTTTTATTGTCTTTCCTGCTTATACAAATTTTCATCCTGGAATATTATTAAAAACAAAACAAAGGAGGATCCCATTTTTCAGCACATCAAGTTAAAACCTCAGTGGATTTATAGAAGGCAAATAAACAATGCCTGTTTCTTTGAGGAAATGTCTTGGAAGAATATGACATATGGCTGTTCTGCTCTTCTGCAACAGCTATCTCTAGAGTAAATACTTAAGACTTTAGTAACAAGAGTTTAGAATAATAAAATTGTAGAACTAAAGAAAAAGAAAGTCTGGAAATGACTGTGGAATTATTTTTTTTAAATGATATGCTTACACCAAATGATTTTATATCCAGATTAAATATTCTGCAAGCAATGTGAACTAGCATTCTCTAATTCATATGGAGCAAAGATAAACTGGAGACTAATTCAGTTATTACCATATACTGGGTTTTGCTCATAATGATCCTATATTAGTTGTGTGCATTGTTAGATTGTTTCATTTTTACTCTTGTGTAGAAATGTATTGTATACATACCTTTAAATAAACATCTAATAGGATTCAAACTGTGAACTGGTATACTTTTCTTTCACTGAATTTGTCCTGCTTGTTCAGATTTATGAATGGTTACAAATTATATTTACACTAATTCTATTATTAAATATTAAACCCCAGTTCACAATTATACTAGGCCAAAACATGATTTAACATGTTATGTATTTCAACTCCTAGCTTTCAGACTTCAAAGCTTCTATTCAAACCCTGATTTGCATTATCAAGAATTAACTTCAGGGCTGATATAAATTTGTTTGATTCATATCAATGCATCATTATATTTTAATTTATTCATTTAAAAATTCTTTTCCAAAGAAAGGAAAAAGGTTGAAGAAGAGTTTGTAGAAAATAGTAATAGCTGCTTCACAGAGTGCTTTACAGCTCTCTGTAAGCGGTTTATAGGGTTAGCATCTTGCCCCCAACAGTCTGGGTCTTCATTTTACTGACCTCGGAAGGATGGAAGGCTGAGTCAACCTTGAGCCTGGTGAGATTCGATCTGCCAAATTGCAGGCAGCCCAGTAATCAGCAGAAGTAGCCTGCAATACTGCACTCTAACCACTGCGCCACCTTGGCTCTTAAAATAAGATACATTGGGCCTTAATCAACATTTAAACTTTTCATTATGGTCCAGCCCTGTTTCTGAATGGATCCTAAGAGACATACAGTACAAATGGCTTACATCATCCCATGTACAATTGACACAAATTGTATTTCAATGGTATCAGACTCCTTTTAGAAAATTATAACAACCAACACCAAAAATATCACATTATCTTGTATTTTCTTTCAAGTTATTTATTTACCTTATAATTATCTGAAGATTTGCTTGACTTTGAAAGGAACTTATTGTTACTGGCTAACATGGAAGGAAGTTGACAGAAACACTTCAAAAACAGGATACTCAGCTATTTTTTGAGTGATGAACTAGCAAGCCTTAGTTCAAACTGTGCCTTTTCCATCCACAAACATAAGACAGAACTGTAGATAAGCTATATTATTTCAAACTCAATCTGTCCTTTTACTTGGGAACAAGTGAGTTCTGTCAACCAAGGTTGTTGTATAAAAGTGATGAATCTGTGTCCCCACAGTTGTTGTTAAAATGCAATTCCTACAAGCCTCAGCCAGAATTGTCAATAGTAAGAATGAAGGGAGTTAGAAGGTCACCCTGACAAATATAAATATTTTTAAAAGTATGAGCTATTATGTGTGTTCTAAAGTTGTTGTCTTCTGGTCATTCATCTAAAAGAAATGTTTATTTTGAAACAAACTTAAGAGTAGCTATAACAGATGAGGTTCCAGTTTAGTATAGTTTCTGTTGATTATTTTCAGAATAACCGAATAAAAGAATTAGAAGGGATCTTATAGATCTTCTAGTCCAGGGGTGGGCAAATGTGGCTCTTTTACAACCTGTGGACTTCAACTCCCAGAATGGGAGCCAGCTGTCTCAGGAATTCTGGAATCGGAGTCCATAGGTTATAAAAGAGTCATATTTGCCCACTCCTGTTCTAGTCCAAACCCTTGCTCAAAGGAAACCTTATGCCCTTTCAGAAAAATGGTTGTCCAATGTCTTCTTAAAAACCACCAGTGTTGGAGCACCCACAACTAGAAGCAAGTTGTTCCTCTGATTAATTGTTTTAACTGTCAGGAGATGTCTTCGTAGTTCTAGGATGATTAGTTTCCATCCATTGCTTCTTGTTCTGCCTTCAGGTGCTTTGGAAAAAAGATTGATCCCTCTTCTTTGTGGCAGATTTTGGAACACTGCTATCATGTCACCTCTAATCCTTCTTTTCATTAAATTAGACACACCCAATTTCTGCAACCATTGTTCATATGTTTTATATCATTTCCACGTTTTACTTTTTTTTTCTTCCAAATATAATGACTAGAACTGTGCACAGAATTCTAGGTGCAGAAGTGCCATATATCCCAATAAGGCTTTATAGTGGTCATTGTATTTTCAGACCCTTTGTTAATGAACTCTGTGTCAGAATTTGCCTTTTGCCAACTGCCAAACAGTGAATTTATAACTCAACTGAACTGTCCCGTATGATTCTTAATTGTTTTTTTGTTTGTTTGTTACAGACCTGTCTTTTATATATATACCCTATTTTTCGGCGTATAAGATGCACTGGAGTATAAGACCCACCTACCTTTTTTGGTGAGGAAAAGAAGAAAAAGAAATCTCCCTCTCCAATTTTGCCATGTTGCAGCAAACAGCAAACAGCCTGCTTTACTTTCATTTTTGTTTTCAGCATAGCTTGATTAGCACAAGGGAAAAAAAATCTGCTCCAGCAATTTACCTCTTTGCAGCAAGCAGCAGAGCCCTGTGAAAATAGCTGAGAGCAAATTAGCGGAGAGTCGGGAGACCGATCCAATCAACTTGTGCTAATTAGTCTGTGCTGAAGCTGAAAGGAACTGTTTTTTCTTGCTGTTTGCTTGCAAGGAGGTAACTGCTGCAAGGCAGAGGCCAAAGAGTGGAGGCCAGTGGGTGGCGGGGCTACATTCGGTGTATAAGATGCACCTGAATTTTCACCCCTTTTAGGTAGTTTCTCGGAAACCCTATTTTTTGATAGGTTACTTGGTGTAAACAAGATTTCTGAATGTAATTTTTAAGCATCCTTTTTCCTGTGTTTAATGCTTTGAGTGGGAAATACAAGGCATGATCCTTTAATATACTGCAAAGAAGCTTTTTCTGGAAAGCTCTGCAAGTGTTAATTTTTAAATGATTGTGTTTCAGCTTCTCCTAAAATACCAGAGGGGACCAGTTTTCAGGAGGCTGTAGAAAAACAAACAGAGAGGAGTGAAAAGAAGAAAATATGACTATAATTAAAAAGCAAAATACCAGGATAATGGTTTCTGCATGTCAACAAATCACCTTATGATTTACAAATAATTCACCTTAAAGTAACATCAGAGCGAGCACTCATAAGGAAAAAAAAATCCCCACACGATTCATATAAATTTAATTTAATATTCCAATTATGAGATTGCCTGACTTCATGTGCCTGCTAGCTTACAATGAAGTGAAATTAAAAATAACATACAGTATATCAAAGAAAAGCTCCAAATTGTGGAACCTCTGCTTCTCTAAACATCGGGTTACAACTACCATGTGGACATGGTGGTTGAAACCAAAAATGTGGGATCATTCGGAGAACACAAAAAGACCACCTCTGATTGTTACTTTATAAGATGTAGGAAGTGACTTCCCCGATGGTTACAATTGTGCTAGCTCAACTTGTACTACATTTCTTTGAGAACTGTACAAAAGAATTGAAAGAATGTTTGAAATGTTAGGCAAACCATTGCTCTGGAAGAATGAGTGCTCTTGAAATATCTGACATGCCCTATAAAAGTAATAGATTTCGTGAAACTGGGAAACAAGAAAAGAGGAAAGAGAAGGAGGAAAGAGGAAATAGAAAAAGTATGGTTTTATTTGGTGAGGAGTCATGAGAAGAATTAAATGGTCCTTTATAGGCAATATAGATATGACCCCTATTACATTTTAGAGGGAGGGAAAAAGCATCTACTGATATGAAACTAATCCCAGTTGTAAATAATACAGGCTGTCAATGCACAACAGCTGAGGTAGTTGTAATGGTAAAGATTTAATTTACTTTTGTGTCATTAACACAACAGATGCAAACAATAAAGACAAATGTGTTCTATTCACTTGCCAATTAGATCTGGAAGCAAGTTTATTTGCTCTGAATAATGCATTCAGTTAAAATACTTTTTTTGTTTTTGCAAATACTTTGTAAACATTGGCGTGGTGATTTTTTTTCTGAAATAAGACGAAGAATTCCAAATAAGAGAGACAAAATATATGGTAAATAGCCTTCTACCTAAAAGATTTGTTTCTGTTATTATTGAATAGGTTGTATGGTGTCAGTATTTTTTTTTAAGTATAACATATTATTCTGTGTCTCTCTGACACAGAAACAGATTCTTTGTGTTTGGTGGTGGGCTGGGTGTATGTATTAAGCCCATTGATATTTTCTCAGTCGTATTCTTGAGGATTTGGTCTCAACCTTCATTTTTAGTCACTGACAATGCAAAAACCTCTCATTTGAGAACTTCTGTGAAATTATACCAAACAAGGATTTGTTTTCATGGTAAACACATTAAATAAAGTTTTCTTGAGACTCTGGAAACATTATTTATGTTACATATTTATTTATGCTGTACTTTCAACTTTCTTCATTTCCTGAAATGGAGAAACTTACTTTTTTAAAATATAAAAATATAAATCTAAGATTCCTAATTTTGTAATCCTATGGTTCTTCCTGATGGAGACAACCCAATCACATTTACTTTATGCAGGTTAAAAAATTCCAAGTTCCTATACTGGTACCATACAGCTTCTCCTGGGTTGGAAGATTTTGAATTGTGTGCCCAGAGGACTATCTTCAAAAAATAATAGGCAGTCTATAATAAAAATCAAATTAAAATACACACACACACACACACACACACACACACACTAAATATACCATGTTTATATTAATTTATGATGTGAGTGGATTTTCTGTTTATGTACTTAAGGGTTTTCTCCTTATGCCACATTAATTATTACAATATAGTAACAGCTTTCAGACATTTCTAGCATTTGTCTGCAAACTCAGATGATGCATCTCTGATCTTCAGAAAATACGTTTTTATATTTTTCTTAAAGTAAACATTAATAGAGATTTTCCTTTACAGCAGTTTGAAATTAGATTTATTGGGCATGGTTAAGAGAGCATATCTCTATGTTTTTTAGTATCAACTCTGCTGTTCTAAAAACCCAATGGAAGGCATTTCACTTTGAATTTAATTGGAGAAGTGAGTAAACAACCAAGAAATAAATACAGGTAGTCCTTGCCTTATAACCACAATTGAGTGCTAAATTTCTGTTGCTAAGTGAGACATCTGTTAAGTGAGTTTTGTCATTTTATGACCGTTCTGGCCACAGTTGTTAAGTGAATCACTGCAGTTGTTAAATTAGTACCCCGGTTGTTAAGTGAATATGGCTTCCCCATTGACTCTGCTTGTCAAGTCACAAAAAGTGATCACGTGAGTTGGGACACTGCAACCATCATAAATATGAGTCAGTTGCCAGGTGTCTGAATTTTGATCATGTGACTATGGGAATGCTACGGCAGTCATAAGTGTGAAAAACAGTCATAAGTCACTTTTTTCAGTGTGGTTGTAACTTCAAATGGTCATTAAATGAACTGTTGCAAGTCGAGGACCACCTGTAATAAAACACAGCTCTGTGAACAGCATTAATCTGGATCCAGAAAAAACAATGTTTCCCTATTATTATTATTATTATTATTATTTATTTATTTATTTATTTATTTGATTTGATTTGATTTGATTTGTATACCGCCCTACTCCCGAAGGACTCAGGGTGGTGAACAGCCAAACAATAAAATACATAGATACAAAAAAATTAAAAAACCAGATAAAATCAAATTAAATAGTTTTGGCCTGACAAATTAAAACACCCCAATAATTTAAAACTAATTAAAATTTACATATTAAAAAAGAGGGAAAGGATTAGGTCACCTGGTGGAATAAAAAGGACTTCACAGCATGGCGGAAGGTGCGCAGGTGCGGGATCCTTCGTATCTCCGGGGGGAGCTCATTCCAGACAGTAGGTGCCCCCACAGAGAAGGCCCTCCCCCTAGAGGCTGCCAGTCGACATTGTTTGGCTGACGGCACCCGGAGGAGTCCCACTCTATGAGAGCATATCGGCCGGTGGGAGGCTGTTTGTGGTAGTAGGCGGTCCCTTAAATAACCAGGTCCTAAGCCATGGAGCGCTCTAAAACGCACCCGGAAGACCACCGGGAGCCAGTGCAGCTCGCGCAGGAGAGGTGTCACATGGGAGAGCCATGTTGCTCCCATAACCACCCACGGGGCCACACTCTGTGCCAGTTGGAGCCTCCGGGTGCTCCTCAAGGGGAGCCCCATGTAGAGAGTGTTACAATAGTCCAGGCGGGAAGTGACGAGGGCATGAGTGACTGTGTGTAGGGAGTCCCGATCCAGAAAAGGACACAACTGGCGAATCAGGCGAATCTGATGAAAAATCCTCCCAGTCACGGCCGTCAAATGCTCTTCTAATGACAGCCGTGAATCCAGGAGGACGCCCAAGTTGCGAACCCTCTCCGTGGGAGCCAGCGATTCGCCTCCAATAGTCAGCGATGGCGTCAACTGACTATATCGGGACATCGGAAACCACAGACACTCGGTCTTGGATGGGTTGAGTCTGAGCCTGTTCCTCCCTATCTTTTCAGTATAAGAAGTGAAGCAGAAAGCAGTAGCAATACTCCTAATTTTGTTTCAGAATGATACCAGCTGGTAACCTCGACAAATCCTATATAGATATAGTGGATAATCTGCAGAAAGAAAGTTAGAAGGTCCCTTGATGGGAGACAATCATATAATGCTTGTTTCACTAAAGATGGGGTGCAGTTTGAGTCAACCACTATCTGGGCAGTCAACTTTCTTGAAATTACCCTTTGCATTTTGATTTCAGCTTTACATTCCTTTGAAGACCAGTGGACCCAGTTTAAAGGCTGGTATCTCTGAAAAAGCTTGTCTCAAAGGTGCTTCTTTTCAAAAGGCAACTGGACTGTTTTTTCCTTGAGGAAAAAAAAGAAAAGGTTTTGCTTCTTATCTAAGAAGCTTCATCAGTCCTGATGATCAGTCCACTCGCCTTTTTTGGAGAAAAAAAGCAACTTTGAGACAACTATGACATGAATGACTGAAAATCCCCACAGATATTCTGGAAAAAATTCATCTCAAAATTGAAAGAAGTGCACAGCCAAACCTCAGAATGGAATGCTGTTTTAACAGATTTATTGCTGAACTCATTGATAAAGTCCATATATATATATACTCCTTTTTTCTCCTAGAAACTCAACACAGTGTACAATGTTGGTTTTAATCTTTCCTTTTATCACCAGATAAGAATATTTTGAAGTATATTGATTCTAATAAAGGAGAATATATAGACGCAGTGGCTCAGTGGCTAAGATGCTGAGCTTGTCGATCGAAAGGTTGGCAGTTCAACGGTTCGAATCCCTAGTGTCACAAAATGGAGTGAGCTCCCGTTACTTGTCCCAGCTTCTGCCAACCTAGCAGTTTGAAAGCACGTAAAAAATACAAGTAGAAAAATAGGGACCACCTTTGGTGGGAAAGTAACATTGTTCCATGTACCTTTGGTGTTTAGTCATGCTGGCCACATGACCACGGAGACGTCTTTGGACAGTGCTGGCTTTTTGGCTTTGAATTGGAGATGAGCACTGCCCCCTAGAGTTGGGAACAACTAGCACATATGTGCAAGGGGAATCTTTACCTTTACCAAAAGGAGACTATTTGTAGCTCAGAGTTGACATGAGGGCTCCTTGGTGCTCTCTAAATTTGCTTATTTTCTTGCAAACGTTCATTGCCCAAACTTGATAACATCATCAGTGCTGAAGTATATTGAATTGAGAAACCTTAGCCTTTCCTGGGATTAGATAGGAAACATGACCAGATTAACTAGTTCTACTTTATTGCACATTTGAAAGTACAATTCTCTTCCTGTCTCTTTACACCTCAAGAAATTAGGGAGGTATGTTTTTGTCTCTTGCCCTAACCATCATACAGCTGTAGACTATGCTGTCTCTTATCTGACTTTTCCCTAAGCCAGGGGTCTGCAACCTTAAACACTCAAAGAGCCTTTTGGAGCCGTTTCCCACAACAAACCCGGGTGCCACAAAACCCTTCCCATGCCTGACTATTTCTTGAGTAGACACAAAACTAGCATATGTAGTTGAATTAAACATTGTTTTCTTCTGAAACTTTTCTTTTCTTTGATTTATCCATGGTTGGCCTACCAGTGGTTGAAAAACTCAATAAATTGCGTGCTGGCAGGTGTCGCACATTGGCAGTTGTGACATATATTTTGAGTGACAGGGAGCCGCAGCAGAGGGGTGAAAGAGCCACATGTAGCTCCAGAGCCTCAGGTTGCTGACCCCTGGCCCTAGGAAGCATCTCAGAGTTCAGTCTCCCATGGTTATTCCCACTTATCATTACAAAGATATTGCCTGGTCTGAAGTCTTCCAGTAATATCCATGACTGAGTTCCTTCACAATTTTCCACATTCCAATTTTAGCATATTAATGGCTCCATAATACTGGCAGTCATGGGAATTCTCACCCTATGATGAACATTTGGAAACTGGATTTTGTGACAATATATGGCTATATATGAAAATAAGGATATGTGTATGCCTGTACTGAAATATTAGTATTATTTTTCACTTTGACTATGCTAACTATTGGCACTGAATGTAGAAGGCTATGAAGAAGCATGAAGAAATATAGCTACTGAGTTAAAATGTTTTTCCATCAATATTTGGTGTATTGCATTCCCTAAAAAATGCAAGTTACTTCCTTTCCATTATTTTTGCTTTACTACATGAATTCTATATAACTACAAATTTAATTTTTAGTGTAATTTTAGTAACTAATTAAATGGATGATTAATTTTAGTTTAGACTATTTATATTCTTAGAAAAGAGAGAAAATTGGATAAGGTTACAGGTACACAAATGTGCAAATAAAATAAATATTTTGAAATCTTTCTTGTTACATTACAATGGATACAAACTAATGACCCAAACTAGTGTTGCATGGTAATATTTAGAAAGATCCCTATTATTTTGGCATTTTAATTCCGTAGTCAAAATTTTCAGGGACTTTGATTCCCTGAGGCAGCCTTTTTTTTTTATCCTGATTAATTCAGATCACTATTCAAACATCTGAGCATATATCTTGTCCCAAGAAATTCATCTATATAACATACATGAATAACAATTACATATTTTGACACATTCTCCCATGTAGTTTCAAATCACTGATCTAGAAGGCTCTAAACTTTTTTTCTGAATGAAATCTGAACGCTAAATAATGATTTTATTTATTTATTTATTTATTTACTTATTTATTTATTAAACATGCCAAAACAACTAGACACAAAGACAATTTTTCCCTCATGCCATCGCAGTGCTAATTCCCACATCACTGTCTTATGTCTAAGGATATTTATTATCCTTAAATAATTATCCTTATTATCCTCTATTACTATTATCATTTATTATTATTATTATCAATTATTATCCTTCTCATCTTTTCTATTGCCTTCTACTATTGCTATTTTAAGATTATATTACTTGTTATTTGTATGTACACTGAGAGTTTATGTACCGGAGACAAATTCCTTGTGTGTCCAAATACACCTGGTTAATAAAGAATATTGTATATTATTCGTATATTTGTTTAAAGAAAGAAGAGATTAATTAATTGTTTTATACATGAAAGTCTGACTATAACTAGATAATTAGTTAAAGGATGAAAAAGTTGTGTCAGTTTGGTTTAAGAACAATAACATAGGTTGACATATTCTGGACAGGCTCAAAAGAATGATTACTGAACTGCCTTTATGGAGTAGTATAGTAATTGGGGAAAATAAAACTCCAAGAGATGTAGGCCCCAAAAAGATTTAAAGAAAATATGTTCAATCCAGATCAATGCGCAGAGATATATAAAGCTGGTGAAAATCAAATGCTAGTGAGACAATCAAGAATAGGAGGAAGATCCTCTCAGGCTGGGCTTTTAGAAAGAGAAAAGAACAGCTAGTTTTGTCTTGGCTTTCTGTCAGGAGCAGGAATGAAAGCATCTTCTCATAGCCTGTTTCAAAACCAGATGAATATTGCCTCAGTCCAGAGTCTGAAATGGAGACCCTAGTTCCAATGAAAAGAGCGATAGAATTCAATGCAGATTAGAATTTGGTTTGTATTTTATGGAAAATTATTGGACTTGTGGTCCATGTGAAATACTTGTAATACTATTTTTTGTCTTTTTTCTCTATGTCTCTGTTTCTGACTGAAGCCAGCAATGCCTGGGATAACCCAGGCCTGTGGAAACCATCGCTTTCTTTTTTCCCTAGACCATTCTCCATTTTATTTTTTCAATTCCCCTTTAAGGCTTGAATCTTTATTCAACATGTCTCTCTCATTCTGAAATGAGATGTTAATCTTAACACATGATTCCTCTAATATATATAAGGTTTATATATAAAACTCTAACAAGAATTTTAATGGAGAAGGAGGAGCAATAGATGAATATAAACGAGCATGGCAAAACAAACATATACTACAGAGTACTCAAAAATAATGCATATATATATATATATATATATATATATATATATATATATATATATATATATATATATAAAATATGTAGTTTTTATTCTGTTGTATCTTTTAAAAAAATCTTTGTGTTCAACCTCCTTATTCTGTTTTTTAATTGCAATAAAGGTTGATTGATTATATGTTTGTTTTGCTATGCTCCCTTACATTAATCTATTGCTCCTCCTTCTCCATTAAGATTCTCTTTTTATTATACACACACACACATATATACACATATAACACGTGTATTTATATACAAAAGAACTTTTGGTATCTTTTTCAGTTTTTTAATTTTCTGTATCTGTGCCCATTTATTCTGGTCTTTGACTGTAATAAACGTTTGATTGGTCGATTGACCAGGCTCAAATTACCTTTCAGACCCATTATATTTCCCCAATATTAGAGCTTTCTGTAGAGAACTAGGTGTTTGATAATGTGTCTGAAGGATAATTTGAGCCTAGTCAATCATCGACTAATCAAACTTTTATTATGGTCAAAGACCAGCATAAGGGGCATAGATACAGAGAATTAAAAAGCATAAAAGAGAACAAGAGGATGTCCAGTAGCAAGGTGGACAATCTCAATTAAAGTAGAGATGGTGCATTGTTGGAATACCTCTTGTAGATCATCATGGAGACTATCTATGTGGTTGATAATACTGATTTGATGGTATACAATCAATCAAACAAGCCATTACTCAATTAATTTGCAGTGACATAGAAAAACAACTTAGCAATGAAGCATAACACCTCAGAAATAAGCTGACACAAGGCAAGAAAAAGGGCATTGGTAGTTTTGCCATCTCCTTTTCTTAATCAACCAATCAACCCTTTAAATTTGGCTCCATAAGTATAGCCCAGTATCCATTTTCTCATTGTTGAGTGATTGGTTCAAAAACCTGCCTCAGTCAGGCAGATGTAAAAGTGAAATGCAATCTGGACTAATCAGCCCTGATCCCATATTCAGAGTACATAGAGCAGAGAGCTGGGAGCAGAGTTGTAATTGTAGTGGCAGTGGCAGGATCAGTACTGAAGCAGAGCTTTCCACTACCTTGAGGGACAGAAAAACTAAGACTTGTAAGCTGGCCCCATTGGAGAAGTTGAAAGCTGAGAAACTGAAAGATGCCCAAAGGAATGTTAGCCTTGCCATCCAAGAAAGATTCTGACAGGCAGAGAGTTTAATGAGGTGATAAAACTCACTGGATGGCAATTCATATCAGTGTCAGGGAGCCCGTCACACCTCTCCACACCCCCTTCAACCGTCCACATATCCAGAAGCAAATTTATAACATCTGTAAAGTCTGTAAACACCTCAGAAATAGGAGAAAAGCCATTGACTCTGGAAAGACTTTGAAAAAATGCAGTCTTTTGAAGCCACTATTTTGATTTGTTGTTTTAAATTAAGGTTCACAAATCTGCTTTGAGGGGTTGATTTGACTCAAATGGAAACTCTCTTTGAACCTTTGCGCAGCTTTGCTATTCATATCCAGTACTTCCAGATTTTCCCATAATAAATTTATTAAGATTAACATCAAAATCAGGTGTTAATGTCAGACCTACTTCAGCTTCAACCTCTAAGTAACAACAATCCTTAACACCATTGGGTTGAGAAAAGTAGTTTACCAGAAGTCAATTGACATACAGTAATGCAAGTTCAGTTCAGCCAGAACTGAAATTTGCATGCCAAAATCCCAAGTGTAACTTTTCCTTCCAGAAAGTGCCTCCCATAGTTAGTCACCTCATGACTAACCTCATCAAATTTAAAAGAGATGTTTTTAGAATGGTCTCCTGAGGAATGCAGCTGTGCTCTGTTCCCAATGGTTGACCCTGACACAGCTCTTGGAAAGGAATGGTGAGCTTTCATTCCCCTAAAGTTTATGCCCTCCATCTGGTCCTTGAAGTTCATGGCAGATTGGCATTGAAAGAAGTTCTTGAAGTGCAGTAGAAGAGTATTGAGGTGGCATCTGACCATTACATCAATAAATGGTAATTATGCTGCTTGAAACGTTAGCAGGTTGAGAATGATCCCCAGCTAGCTCATTTGAAAAGAGTGAAAGTTGGGTAAGATTACAGGTACACAAATGAATAAGTAGAAATATTTTGAAATCATTATTGTTGCTTTACAATGGATAAAGCCATGAATCAAACTAACATTGCATGTTAATATTATTATATCATTTTAACCCCATGGTAAAATTTGATTATTCCAATGTTAATCATCTGAACTTATATAAACATGTGTAGTATTTCTCTGCTTTTTAAAAATTACAGTTAAATTTTAATTGTAATTGTGATGTCCCATGGCTTAAATGTTTTAGTGATTGGTTTTTATACTGCCCTACCAAATTTTACAAAAAGGTTGTTGCAAATCATTTTGAATATAACTTTACATAAAATAAATAACACAGTAACATAAATGCTTACTCTGTATTTTTGGTTTCTTTTTCCCCCTATGCCTGGCAGAAAAATTATTCCTCTGTTTGCTATATTTGCTGAGGAGAAAAAAAATCTTCCAAGAATATTTATGTTTTATTCCATGACTTGATAAGAAAATATATGGACATCTAGGTATAAATTGATGCTTTGAAGTAGGAATAATGTCTACCAGCCTCAGTTAAAGCACAATGCATCATCAAAAGGCAGCTGACAGTTGCTGCAGAATTCTTTTTCTGCAAGAGAAAAATAGAATAAACTTGGTGCAACCAATGGCTGGTAGGTAGTTACTTCCTGTACAGAGTCCCATAGCTGATCTTATATTGTTTTCAGGAATCTGGTTAGTACAGGTAAATTTTCACTCCTTGGAATGGAAGAACTGGGAAATATTTCTAAGTGCAGATCACCAGGGATCATATTGTGATAATAGAGACATGTAACAATCTGGATTCAATCTGGATTAAATATTAATTTAAGGATTAAGTCCATAGTATCTAATGAAAATTTTGTAGCTACTGTTGAAACTGAATTAAATTGGAAATTAAATTAAATAAATTGGAAATTAAATGTCCCGAGTATTATTGGGACAATCCAGATTTTACTTCTTCTTGTTCAGATTTGAAAGATTCTAGACTTTTCACATGCTTAATGTACCTGAGCAAGAGTCCTTTGTGTGATGATGCAGGACAACAAATGTCTCTGCTTGGAAAACTTACATTTGGAAGAACACCAAATTGCATTAAATTTTGCCATAAATGTTAAAGGCTTCTGACAAATTGTTCAGCCATGACATCCTGCTAGCTGTTCATGTAGCCATACAGAAATCCAAACAAGCACTAGATGCTGGGATGAATAACTGGGGCAAAGATATTCCCATAAGAAAGGCAGACAGGAACTGCTGATGCTGGGCTAGCATTAGAGACCAACAGTTAAATTACAGAATAACTTTGGGGAAGAGAATTGGGAAAGAAATAAAATGAACATAAAGGTGGGGAACTAAGATGAGTTGTGGCAGCTCTGTTTGTTGAAGATTTGTGCTTTTAATAATAATAAAAAAAACCCAATATGGGCTTGTATACCCAAGTTAGATTCAGCAATGTTTATATGCTGAAGGCTTGTTAATTGGAAAATAGCCTGAAGTTCACAAAGTTGACGTGGGCAAGTCCAGGAAAGATTGTCAAAGAAGAAGAGGAAGAAATATTGTGGACCTTATGTACACAGTGTATTATGATGCACACCGATGAAGATGATGGAAGTTCAAAGATTTGACTATCCAGAGAAATGCCAAGGGTTACTCAACAGAAGGAAGAATGCTTCAAGTATCTGTAAACTCCTCCTAATGTGTAAAATAAAGAATAGGTAGGGACTAGAAATATATCTAAAGCAACACATGTACACAACCAGCATTATAAAATGCATATACTGTATGTCCTGAGACCAAACATTCACATAATACACCATATTAAAACCAAAAGTTCAACCACTCTGCATTTTAGAATCACAAGTGGCTGTGCTTATCTCACAATGGGCAACAGAAGATAGGAGAAATATAATGCAGTGACCTTATTATAAATCATCCTCACCAAGCTTTGCTGGATGCAGTTTATTTGTTTAATAATACGGAAACATTCTGAAATGGTATTTTGCACTATGTTTCTGTTAAATTGTGATCTCCACAGAAAGCCCAGTCACAGCCAACCTGAATAAAAATGGCATTAGTTCAGCTATAGAGTTAATTTTTTTTTCCAAAAATAAACCTGGTAAGTCAAACCATTTTTGCCTGACATTATTAACTCGATGAATCTGACACAGTGGTTACCCACAATAAATGAAGGAACATGCCTTATAAGAAATGTGTCTGATTTCTTAGGCACAAGCTTGCAGAAGTTGACACACGGGTATCAAACTCGCAGCTGTGATGTTCCGTGATGTTTTTTCCCTCACAGAGCTGGAGTGGGCGTGGCCTGCACATGACGCATCTGGCCCATGGGCCGCCAGTTTGACACCCCTGATATAGAATTTAATTTAATTTAATTAATTCAATTTATATGCTGCCCCTCTCCAAAGACTCAGGCGGCAAGAAGATGTTGGTTTCTTGAAATATAGGCTATATAAATGTAATAAAGAAAGAAATATGATCCTTTTAATTGAAGATTCAGAATAGAATACAGAATATAGAGTTGGAAGGAACCTTGGAGGTCTTCTAGTTCAGCTCTCTGCTCAAGCAGGAGGCCCTATATCATTTCAGATAAATGGCTGTCCAGCAACTTCTGAAGGCAAGCTGTTCCATTGGTGAATTGTTCACTGTCAGGAAATTTCTCCTTAGTTTTAGATTGCTTCTCTCCTTGATTCATTTCATTCATTATTTCTTGTCATGACTTCTGGTGCTTTGAAAAATAGGTTGACCCCAGGGGTGGGTTCTACTTACCTTTACTACCGGTTCGCAGCAGGGCCGTGTGCGCTTGCTTGCTTCACTCCCATGCGCGTGTGCTTTTCTGCGCATGCGCAGAAGCATTTTGGTGATGTCGGGGTCGGTGGACGGAGCCTCCCACCGGTTTTACTACTGGTTCTACAGAACTGGTGCAAACCGGGGGCAACCCACCACTGGTTGACCCCCTCTTCTTTGTGGCAGCCCTTCAAATACTGCTATCATGTCTCCCCTAGTTCTTTTCTCTAGACCAGCCATACCCAATTCTTGCAACTTCATAAGTCTTCATAAGTTTTGGTTTCTAGGCTCCTAATCATCTTAGTTGCTTTTCTCTGTATTCTTTCCTAGGATTAAATTTAAGTTTTTTCCTCTGTTGATTTTCTTCTATGTGATCTTTACATTAGAAAATAAATAAGGATATTGTGCATCATTTCCTTATTTATTTTTTGGATGGAAGACCTACACTTTCATTTTATGCTTGATATTTGCCTTTGGTATTGCCATCCCAACATGTGTAGAATGTCTCGGCAGAAGGTATAAAATGCAGACTTGTGGGAGCAAATCAAACTTCAAATTCATGTTCTATCACAACAATGAAAGGGAAACAAATCATCTTTATGTCAAATTAGTTTTGGCAGCCTCATTCTTGTAGCCTGAGTCCTACGGTATTTCTTCCATTGATTGTATTTATTGGTTCAGAGAAAACAAACTGCTAGCTACAGATGAAAATAATTAACAGCAAGAGGAAAGAGGTGGTGAGAATCAGCTGTCAAGAAAAGCAGTGTCTTAAAGGAGATATTGATGTCCTTTCACAGAAGTGTCAAGAAGAAATGGAAAGATAGCTGGGCAATTTCCTTTGCTGTTAAAACTATAAAAAACCCTTTAAATTCTAGCAGTTATATATACCCAGGATATAATGCTGCTTTAGAAAGAAAGTTCATCTGGTATTTTCTGTGAGGGGGGAGGGGAAGGAATAAATGAAATAAAGATAACAAGAAAAATGTTTGTCGTCTTGGGATGACTGATGGCTGCTTTTGTGTCCCTGTGAAATTGAGAGAAAAAATGAATCTACATATATATGGCATGAGATCGAAGGACTTGTGAAAGAAATTTTTCCATCATTCATCCATTGGGTTTCTTTTTTTCCAGTGTTTAATAACTTGGGGGAGAAATACCCTTTAGATGTAATTTGATTGCTTCCCCATAAGACATTTTATACTTTTGATAAGATAGAAATTTGAATTTGTTTGTAACCAGAAAGTGATACTGGAATATTCTGATGTGCAGATAATCAATGTCATGACATAAAATCAACCCTAGAATGCATCTAGAAGTCAGTGTTATAGAAAAGCAGAGGTGAAGAAGGTATCAACCTATGTAATATTGAACTGTTTAATTTTGATAACATTAAGAGTTGTGGACTTCAACTCTTCAGAATCACCATGGCTGGAATCCAAATATTGCTAGAAATATTCAATTTTATTGAGCTCTACATAATAATATATTTACTTTAATGTAATTTTAATTACATTTAAATACAATGAATTAAATTTTTGTCCTGGATGTACTCACCTTGTTGTCTTTGTTCTGCCTTCTTATTGGAGTGTAGGTCACCACGTATCCCATTGGAAGGTAAGGCAGAAGTTACTTGTGGCATCTACACCTAGAACTAGATAATTGCCATCTTCCCGCCGAAACTTTATTAGAACTTTCTAACCAATGATACGTTGTTCAGGGAAATGAAAAATGAGCAGGGTAACAATGGAGAAAAATGTCTACCAAATGTGAAAATGAATAAGCTGTCCATTTTAAAACCTACTTTATTATAGCAAAGCCATCAAAAGTAAACCCATTGAAAACAATTTCTCTTTTCTACTTTGATTGGGCCAGCACAATATGGGGGAAAGCTGTTTTAAGGGGTAGAAAGTGCCAGTTGCCCCAAGATTAGGAGATGAGAAATTGCTATGATAGGATACAAATTGATAATATGCTTGTTGATAGCATGGATGGATGTCACTTTGTAATAATAACAATAAATATCAAACTAATTGTTTGAAAGGATCAGATCAGATACATACCCTTTGGAGCTTTATTCCATTTTGCGTAAAAGAGTTGCTAAATGACTGACTAGCTACAGATATTATAAATATTGCTCTTTATTAGGAGCATATAATTAGGGGGAATTTTGCCTTTTTTGGAAGGTACAACTCTGATGATAAACCACTCCACTCTCATCAAGAGTGGTTTAAGAGAAAAAAGGAAATAAAATGAACCAAATATGCAACTAAGGACTGGGGTCAAGAAATCAAAACTCAAAAACTGATGATCAAGAAGAAACCTCAGAGTTTCACAGGAAGCAACAGCAGAAGGGCCAGTAAATTATAATATTTGAAACCTCAGCTCTTTCTACACCAGTGGCCAGATTATGTGAGACAATCAGAATTAGAGATCCTAACTCAGAAAGACAACTATCATGTGAGAGCCATCATTGAAACTTGGTGAAAGAATATTCATAATTGCTAGATACTACCAGACAAACTACAATTTATGCATAATCCAATCCATGGGACTGCCAAAAATGGGTTCACAAGGATGTCTGCTTTTTTTTTTTTTTTGATTTTTGATATAGTTTTAGAACTTTCAGGCTATGCTGTTAAATAAAATAATGTTCACGGCTCTTTTCATAATTCATTAGTATAGACATCAGTATTATAGATGGATTATATTTTATTGTTGTTATTTTCTCTTGAATTTCATATGCTGACTCTGGCTTTGATGCAACAGATTGATGAATTTGGATGAGTTGCGGTGCACTGTTAATTAATCTATGTCAGAACCAGATGGGGAGAAAACAATTCTGGCTCAATCCTATCAAGAATGAGTGGCTTGTTAAATTGCTGATGCATGTTACATTTCTCAGGCCTAAGAAGTAGTACCCACTAGAGGTCTTTAAACATAGACTACATTTCTGCTCTGCCCCATGGATTCTTAACTTAGCAAGAGATTGAACACAATGACCCATAATATCCATTTAAACACTGTGATTCAGCATCAAATATGGATACAGAGAAATTATTTTATCACTGTCATTGTTAAACAAGTGGGAAACAGATTGGAAATCATGTTGCACTCTACCCTAGTATAACCCAGGTTTTATCTTTTGGTTAGCACAGGAGAAATTTATCCTGCCATGATGATTTTCCATAGCTTTTATGTGCTCTATTAATTTTTCAAAAAGCAAAGAAAGTGCTTTTTGAAAAATAGTAGTACTGACTAGGATATGATATAGGCTAGGTTCTTGGAATCTGCTACAAACTGTAGCTGCATATTGGTCAAAAAACAATATTTACTTTTAATTTATGTAAATTAAATAGTAATTAGCAAAAAGGAAAATAAATTGTATATGCTGGATAGTTTTGCTATTAAAATCTGATTGTAGGTCTTACATAAATAAAATGGGAAAATATGCATAATGTACATCTATAGATTGTTTGAAATACTCCTGAACTTTTTGTATATTCCACATTCTGCTTTGTAGGATGCCATAGGGCAGAGGTCTTCAAACTTGGCAGCTTTAAGACTTGTGGATTTCACTGGCTGGAGAATTCTGGGAGTTGAAGTCCACAAGTCTTAAAGCTGCCAAGTTTGAAGACCTGTACCATATGGCTAGGCACCTCCCCCTATTCTATTTAAAATCTATGAGAAACCAAAGAAGGAGGTCATCTGGTATCATAAATTAGGTATCAGTGGCACACTGATGTTGCATTTCAGTTCCTATTTGCCCAAAGGATGTTATCAAAGTTGATGTGCACATATCTAAATGTCTGGAAGTTGCAGAAGTCTGTATTGGAAGGAACAGGCTCAAGCTCAACTCTAGCAAGTTCAAATTTGTATAGGATTTGGGTCACTGGATCTATAGAATACCATTATTAGTAACTGTTAGTAAACTGGGGCTGCATTGTCCCAGTAAGAACTAATGTACAATCTGGACAATCTCTTGAAGATCATTTGCAATCCTGATTTAGGAGGTCCTGCTCACCGTCATTCATTGCTTGGTGATCTTTCATCTGAATTATTGCAATACATTCTACATTGACAACTTGACAACTATTTATAAACTATAACTGGTTCAAAATGCAAATTACAAACACACTTTGGCACACCCATGTAACACTGGTATTGTGAGACTATAGTGGCTACTATAGATTCTTAGATGTAATTCAAGATGCTGGTTGTCACGTACTGTACAGTATTCTTTATGGTATAGGCCCAGGATATTTCAGGAACCATCTACCTCCAACTGCATATCTAGCAAGATCAGGTAGAGTGAGTCTTTCTACTAAACAGTGCTATCTGCTAGGACAAATGCCTTTTTGTAGTGAATTTTGTAACTGGGTCTGTTAGCATGTATAGTTTTCTTATAGTTTTCTGGCATAGATTATTTTTCCCTTTTGGAAGGAAGAAGGGATACATATTTTGTGGGCTTAGTTGCCCATGGTATTCTCAGAAGTCTTCTCCAAGTACCCATTCCTGGGTCTAGTGCAAAACTAAAATTGGGAGTGATCCATGTTCAAACCATTATTTAACACGAAGCCAGTAAGCAATCTTGAGCAAGAAGAAAGTCTGTAAACAATACGGAAATATGTATTTCCTTAAGATCCTTAGAATAGAAAATGAACACAAATATGATTCTATCTTGGCTGACCACTGAATTGGTCAATCACAAAAGACTATTTCAGTCCTATGAATCAAATTATACACTATTTTGTTGTTCTGACAAGAACAAAGTTGTTATTTAAATGTATTAAGCAGGGTTGGACAACCTTATCCAGGAGAGAATGGCATGCCCTCAGATCTGACTTGTCAAGGGCCAGAAATACAAATGGATGGGAATATCTACCTTCTTTTTCTTTTGTTAACTGTCTAGTGAAAAGAAAGACCAGAGATGACATGATAGCAGTGTTCCAATATTTCAGGGGCTGCCACAAGGAAATGGGGATCAACCTATTTTTCAAAGCACCAGAAGACAAGACAATGGATAGAAACTAAGCAAGGAGAGAAGCAATCTAGAACTAAGGAGAAAATACTTAACAGTGAGAACAATCAACTAGTGGAACAACTTGCCTTTGGAAGTTGTGGGTGCCCATCATTAGAGGCTTTTAAGAAGAGACTAGACAGCCATTTGTCAGAAATAGTGCAGAAATACTTGCCTGCATGAGCAGGGAGTTGGACTAGATGACCTCCAAGGTCCCTTCCAACACTGCTACTGTTACTGAACTAACTCTTACCAGAAAACTAAATGGGCCTTTCGAATAGAGATTTTTAAATAAAACCATGAACCCCATAAAACTGAGAAAACACATTTTTCCCAACTCTGATGTAATGAAATAATTTTAAGAAGATATATTCTAGAAAGTTTCAGCAATTAAAACACAACTCTTTCTTATACATTGAGATATCATTACAGTACTGCCAATCACTTGTTCTGGATGTCCACAAAAGGATGGCTAATTAGGGAAATTCAGTATGTTGTTATTCAGATGCCTAACTTTAATGAAATGAACAAGTTAGAAATTAAATAGTATAGAAACAAATATTGACTATGTCAGTGACTGATGTTAGGCATTATTTGACAGAACAGAGGGATACTATTATTGTTAAAGCTGTCAAGCTTTATATAGCTCTAGAAAAATAATTGTGTGGTCTCTCAGGCTTAGTTAATGTTTCATACAACAAATTTCTAGGTCATAATATCGAACATGACATTGATTTACTGCCAGCACACCACATAGTAACAGAAGAAGAAGCCCGCTTGCCTATTGTATATGGGCATGATGATTTACTCCCATCATTCTGAGTTACAATTTTAGGATATAATTTCAAAGATCCATCCTTGCTCTCAAAAAAGGAAGAACAGAAGACACGTGCAGGCTTTTTTTTTTTTTTTTTTTTTAAATTGATTTATATGCTGCCCTTCTCCGGAGACTCAGGGCGGCTTACAATGCATTAAGCAATAGCCTTCATACTTTTGTATCTTTATACAAAGTCAGCTTATTGCCTCCACAAACTGGGTCCTCATTTTACCTACCTTAGAAAGGATGGAAGGCTGAGTCAACCTTGAGCCTGGTGAGATTCGAACTTACAGTAATTGCAGACAGCTGGTTTTAATCACAATGCTTTTAGTCTGTTGAGCCACCAGACCCTTTTTTAAAGGTTTTGTGGCCATGTCCCCAGAAGATTTTGTAAAAGTAACTCTTCTTTTACCTGTACTTGGAGGAAAAATGTGCATAGATTTGAAGGGAGGAATAATGTTAGCTAGAAGATTAATACATTCATTTATAATAACCCCCTTCTCTTAATTCATGCATAAACCCATTTGCCAGCTAAATCACCGAAAGCTTCTTCAACAATGAAGCTGTACCGATTTTCCTGGATTGTATGTGTAATTAACTTCATTAGCATGGGGATTTTTAATAGGATTACAAATGTCTGCTTTATGTATTTCCTTTGTTACTGGACATGGCTGTAAGCTGTCATCTTACATTTCATCCAAATTTTAGTCATTGCAGTTATTACAGTATTTTGCATGAAATCTGGAGCGAACAAAAGATTTTCACTCTGAGCTGCTCAGTTTCATTCCTTTCAGGTTATTTATACATCTTTGCTGTTCGGTATCTAGTGGCAGAACTAAAATAGCTGCAGATGCCGCTATGTGCACTTTAATAGCTTCTAAAGCTGTATTACTTAATAAGTAGAACTCCTTACAAATACATTAAAGCACATGAAAAAATAGCTTGCACCATTTTGTAAAAGAGGGGAGGCTCATGTATTCTGCAACAGACAAATGGACTGAGTAACCAAAATTTCAGTTCTCAGGGCATTTAGTTTAGCAAGAAGGCATTTTGCCTTAATAGCTAAAAGTACTCCTTCTGGATTATTTTATTCTTTTTTTTTTCTTCTTAGAACCAAGTTACATTTTGGGAAATATTTTTATGCATTTCTTATGGAAAAGGTCCCATAAGGATGCACAGCATACTTTAGGAGATGCCTTTCTTAACTAATATCACAACCCACTGAATAATGGTTTAATTTAGAGTAGGGCAATTGTTAATTGGGAGGATCTAGCCCAATAACTCACAATACAAAATAGTAATTGTTGCAGTTTATTTATTTGTAGTTATAAATATATCACAGGCCTAGGTATATACTAGTAACTGAGCTATGTCCTTTCATCTCAGGTATATGGCTGGAGCTGATCTGGTGCCCATGTGGACCGTCCTTTTATACCCAGGGGGAGGAGTCAAGGTAAGGTGGAATTGTGGGAGTGATGGGTTATGTAGTAGTGTTAACCCTTGATAGGCCATGGGGAAGTAGGGGCATATGTAAGTTAGACATTTTACGTGATAACAATAACCACATCATTTCCCTATTTCTTTTAAATAATGTATAGTGGCTGGTTGCAATCTCCTATCCCATTTATAGAATGCACGGGTGGACCTAAGCTTCCAGATTCACAGCACTTCAGTCACTTGAGCATTTCTGGATTTTTTTTTTTTCAAAAACAAGGGTAAGATTGAGAGCAAGAACTCTCCCACATTGCTTACATTTCTATCCTTGCATTTTCTGGCCTCCTCTCCAGCAATTATAAAAAAAGATATATTGCTGAAATTTAATTGTGTCACTGAATATCACATTATTCAAGATGTTTCTGTGGCTTGGGCTTGGATTCCGACCTATACCACTCATGAAGAGATGCAGACTTAGTTTCTTCCATTTTTTCAATGCTGTGACATCATTCCTAAGGCATACTAGGAGTCCCATTACATTGGCCTGTCCCACTCAGTCAGGCAGGGAATGTAAATTGCTACTCCTTCACTTAAAGAACTTCAACTGGCAGTATCCAGGAAATGAGTCTTCTCTGCTATTGGCCTCACTCTGAGAAATATTCTCTCCCTGGGGAGACAGGCCCCCACTCTCCTGATCTTTCAAAAAGAAATCACAACATGGCTTTGCAGCTTTGCATGAGGAGCTCAGAAAAACATGCAGCTATGGGATTGTCTGTGTTCTGAAAATCCTCCCTTTACCTTACAATGCATTTTAAACAGTGTCTAATCATCACTTGTTCTAAACTTTTTAATTTTTCTATCCCCATTTTATATTTTAATCTTTTATTGTACTCACCTCTAACAAAGACAAGTGGTTTCAAAATGTGAAAAATAAATAAATAGTAACTGATGGGAGACCTTGATTTAACATGAGAATGGAGTATGATTTTTTTTTTTAATGCTTTCATACAGACTTTAAAATTTCTCCCAACTTCACTATGGAAAAAATACCACAGCCCAGAAGAGTTTATTTATTTGGGATAAGGCAAGGGTGCACAAACATCCATGTTCATGAAAGTAATGTTACTATTTAACCATCCAATTTGATGGGAAAAAAAGCTAATTGTCATTTTTCCCCCAAAGGAAGAAAATATTACCATATAATATATCAAAGATTCTGACCGTTACTTGAGTGATGAGATTGTCCTATTCATGTGAACGTCCTTTTCTCCACTGTACAAGAATTTCTGTAGTGTCTGTAGCAGGAGTGGGTTCTATCTTTTTTTGTTCAAGGAAAAGGACCATATTATTGTATAGGTTCATTTTGTAAGTTTTGATAGGGAACATGAAGATATACTGTAGCATATACATGCACCTTTCTAATAAGCTTATGAAAACCAAGATTAAAAAAAAATCCTGAATGTGCATGTATTCATAGTCTCTGAGATATGTATTTGCCCAGGAGTATGGCACTAACTAACTAACATGAGTGTGGCACTAACACAATAGCTCACACTGGGGACTTATGCAAATTATCTGATTGTCTTGTTGCAAGAAGAAACCTTTTATTTTTATTTCTTTTTATTTTATACTTTTTATTTCTGAAGGGCAGACTAGATAGTATTCATCTTTGTTCATCTCCATGCCATATGCAAACTCTGGAGGTGTTCTGCAACTGTAGTTTAAAAGTATTGTAGGAAGTTAGCACCCACCCCTTTCCTAGAAGAATGAAATATTTTAGGAAATATTAAAAAAGGCAAAATTATATTTCCCTGGATGAGAAATGGATAAGCATGTTTTGAAGCAGCTCCTATCTTCCTGCCCCCAGCCTTTGTCAATGGGCCATTAAGGCCTGGGCCAGTCTATTCTACATAACAAAGATCTACCTCCTTCAGGCAGAGCCATAGTAGGTGAAGTGGTTCGGGAATGATGAGAGGCACAAGCAAGCAAGTGACAACAGCTCTTTAATATACAGTGAGACTTCAGCAAAAACTCAGGGGCTGCAGTCCTCCTTATATACAATCCAGGAGGGACTGTCAGCCAATCAGAAACGTATGCAGGTTTGAATCTCCCGCTTAAAAGTATCAATACATAACACCCCTCCCTTCCCAGAAGGCACTGACATTCAAAAATTAACATATTTACAAACAAAATCTCGCAGGTGCTTAGGCTGAGTTCTCGCCCTAGTTGACCTGCGCAGTTCAGTGTTTGGTGGGGCGTCGAGCTGGTCGGAGGGACTCTTTGTCTCTCCCGGCTCCGCCAATGGAACCTCCTGGATTTTGTCCGGGGCGTGGTTATCCCCGGCTGGGAGTGGCGACTCGCTGGGGCGGCGCTGGAACCAGGGCTTGTCAGCTAAGTATTCTCGCGGCCCCGGGCTTGAGTTAGCTGTTTTGGAGAAGTGGTCATAGTTAGGCTCGGACATGTCTGCGTTGATGTTTGCCTCGCCAACCGCCCGTTTCCTCAGTTGGTCTATGTGGCGCTTCCAGAGTCTATCTACCCCCACGTCCACCGTGTATGATTTTGGGCCTGTTATCCCCACTATGGTTCCTGCGACCCACAGAGGACCGCTGGCATAATTGCGAGCGAACACTGGGGACCCGACCTGAAACTGCCTTAAGCCACAGGTCTCTCCCTTAAAGTTTTCGTGCGAATAGTTAGGGTGAAGCCTGTCCAACACACACCGGAGCTTTCTCCCCATGAGGAGCTCTGCTGGGCTTCTCCCTGTTGCCGTGCATGGTGATGCATGCTGAACCGCAAGGAATTGATCTATCCTGGCCTGCCAGTCCCCATTGTCTAATCTGGATAGTGCTTCCTTGGCTGTCCTGACAAATCGTTCAGCCAATCCGTTGGAAGCCGGGTGAAATGGGGCTGATAGGGCATGGCGGATTCCCAGGCCGGCCAAGTAACCTTCAAACAGGGTTGCTGTAAATTGGGGCCCATTGTCCGACACCAAGGTATCCGGCAGGCCGTGGGTGGCAAACAACTTTCTTAGGGCCTTGATAACCGCTTCGGCCGTTGTGGATGGCATTAATACAATTTCGAGCCATTTTGAAAAGGCATCCACTACTATTAAGAACGTTTGGCCATGGAACGGGCCGGCAAAATCAATGTGGATCCTCCCCCATGGGCCTTTTGGTTTCTCCCACTCTCGGATGGGCGCTACTGGGGGATCGGGGCGAGACTCCTGGCAGGGTCTGCATTTCCCCACCCACTCGGAAATGACCTGGTCCATGTTGGGCCACCAGACATAGCTGCGGGCTAAACACTTCATCCTGACGATGCCAGGGTGCCCCTCGTGCAATAACTCTAGAACTCTACCTCGTAGTTTTGTTGGAATTACCACTCTGTCACCCCACAGTAAGCACCCCCCTTGCATAAACAGTTCATTTCGTTTGTTGGCAAAACCTTGGTACTCCTCCCCGACCACCTTGTCCGGCCACCCTTTCAAAACCCAACCCATAACAGTCCGGATAACAGGGTCTCTATTTGATGCTTTCGCCACCTCGCCGGAGGAGATGGGCCCCAAAGTTAACGCGTCCAACAACAGGACGGAGGTTTCCGGTGTTGGGTTGTCCAGCAGGTCGGGAAGGGGGCAACGGCTAAGGGCATCCGCATGACCCAGGGTTCGCCCAGGCCGATGGATGAGCTGGTACGAGTATGCCGATAAGAAAATCGCCCATCTAGTTAATCGGGGGGAGAGGGCAGCGGGGGTTGGCCTGTCGCCTGCTAGCAGTCCTAGCAACGGCCTATGGTCAGTCACAAGTTCAAATTTTCGGCCATAGAGGTATTCGTGGAACTTCTTAACCCCCGCAATCGCAGCCAGAGCTTCTCTGTCCAATTGGCTATAGTTTCGTTCTGTGCTGGACAGAGTTCGGGAGTAGAAAGCAATGGGCGCCTCTAGGCCGTTCGGCAGTCTATGGCCTAGGACTGCACCAACTCCTACGGGGGAGGCGTCGCAAACTAAGACGAGCGGCAGCTCTGCATTGTACTGGATCAGGAAACTGTCCTCAGATAGGAGTTTTTTTACTGCCTCAAAAGCGGCCGCTTGCGGTTTCCCCCAGACCCATGGTACATTCTTTCCTAGGAGTTTGTGAAGGGGATCAGCGACCGTGGCCTTATCTCTTAAGAACATTGAGTAGAAATTGAGCAGTCCAAGGAAGGCTTGGAGCTCAGCTTTTGATTTGGGGGCTGGTGCGCTTTTGATGGCTCTCACCTTGCTTTCGGTAGGGTGGATGCCTGTGCCGTCCACCCTGTACCCCAGAAATTCTACCGAGGGGACCGCTATCCTGCACTTGTTCTTTTTAAGTCTTAGTCCCGCTTCTCTGAATCTGGACAGGACGTTCCGTACCCTGTCCCCTAGCTGGTGTTCGTCTTGGGCGCTGACTAAGACGTCATCGAAATATGGGACTACTCCCGGAAGTCCTTGCAACAGGCGCTCCATGGTGCTTTGGAATAAGCCGGGTGCGACGCTCACCCCAAATTGGAGCCTGGTGCATTTAAATGCACCCCTATGAGTCACGATCGTTTGCGCCTCTGCCGTGGCGTCGTCGACCGGTAACTGTTGGTAGGCTTGGGCCAGGTCTAATTTAGCAAAAATTTTTCCGGGGCCCAGGGAGTGTAGTAGATGGTGCACGATCGGCACCGGATAGGCGCTCGGCTGCAAAGCCTTGTTGATCGTGCACTTGTAGTCGGCGCAAATTCTGATTGAGCCGTCGGACTTAACTGGGGTGACTATGGGGGTCTCCCACTTGGCATGGTCAACGGGAACCAACACCCCTTGCTTAATCAGTTTGTCCAGTTCTGCATCGATCTTTGGTTTCAATGCGAACGGCACTCGTCTGGCCTTCAATCTTACTTGGGCTACGTTGGGGTCTAAGTTTAGTGAAATAGGGGTCCCCACATACTTGCCCAACGTGTCCCCGAAAACGTCCTGGAACTCGGTCAGGAGGCTGTCTTTCAGGGTTGACTTGGACATCAGGTGGACGCCGGTGAAGCCCATGCCAAGGGCTCGGAACCACCCCATGCCCAGGAGGCTCGGCAGCTGTTTCGTGACGATGGTCAGCGGCAGGTCTCTTTCGTAGTCTCCGTAGGTGACCCGGAACGTGCCCACGCCTTCGAGGGGGACTCGGTTCCCCTGGTAGTCAAGGATGCGCAGTCTCTGTCTGGAGAGTTGATCCTTCCGGAACGACGGCAGGAGGCTCTTCAGAGTTGTCCACGACATGATGGAGAGAGCTGATCCGGTGTCGATCTCCATCGAACACGGTCTTCCGTTGATCTCGACCACCGTGCTGACTTTGTCCTCGACCGTTGTGCTGGCCTGGTCGATGTGTATGCTGCGGCCATCTCGCGGTTCAAATTCGCGCCGTTTTTTCGCGCCGCCTTCTCTCGTTGGCTGCTTCTGGCGCGCTGATTCCGGTTGGCTGCGGCGCTCACGTGGTTTGAGTCTTCTGGGCAGAATGGCTCTGCAGACTCGCGCCAAGTGCCCTTTCTTCTCGCAACGCCTGCAAATAGCCTCTCTGTATTTGCAGGACAGTCTATCATGGTGCCCGCCACAGCTGGGACAGCTTCGCCGGGGGCTGCCAGTGTCTTTTCTCCGGTGCTCTGTTTGGAAGACGTCCTCATCCGACTCGGACTCCGAGCTGGATCCGGCGTCTTCTCTGTGCACCGGGGCAGACTTGGGGCTGTCCTTGCTGGTCAGCGGACGCTGTAGCGTTTCAGCGGCCTTTGTGGAGGCTTCGTGAGCCCTGGCTTCGTCAAGGGCCCCGGCAAGCGTCAGATCAGGCTTGGCGAGCAGACGCCGTTGCAGCCTAATGTCCCGAACACCACAGATCAGCTGCTCAAGCAACGCATCATCCAAGTCTCTGTAGTCGCAATGAGTTGCGGCTTTTCTCAGGCTGGCCATGTACGCGCTGACCGGCTCTCCCTCTCGTTGGACGCGCTGCCTCAGTTGGTATCGCTGCACGAACTTGGAGGGGACGGGAGCGTAGTGAGCCCGGAGAGTTGCCATCAGGGTGTCCCATGAGACTGTTTGAACCGGCGTTGGCTCACACAGTGACTCGGCCATCTCAAACACGTCCGGTCCGCAGTGGCTTAGGAATAGGGCTCTCTTTCGATTAGCCGAGAGGCCCTGCATGTCGCTGGCTTCTAACGAGCATTCAAACCTCGTTAGGTACGAGACCCATTTTTCGCGGGTCGGATCAAAAGGCTTGGGCGGAACGTAGGCAGACATGTCCGGTATGTCTCCTGTGGTTCGCCTCGTCGCCTAGCTGAAGCTCGTGGTCTCACTGGTTGGCTTCTTGTAGCCTCAATCCCACCTTCGTCGCCAATGAAGTGGTTCGGGAATGATGAGAGGCACAAGCAAGCAAGTGACAACAGCTCTTTAATATACAGTGAGACTTCAGCAAAAACTCAGGGGCTGCAGTCCTCCTTATATACAATCCAGGAGGGACTGTCAGCCAATCAGAAACGTATGCAGGTTTGAATCTCCCGCTTAAAAGTATCAATACATAACAGTAGGAATTGCCAAAAATCTAACAAAGATAGGATTAGCCCTCTACACAATAGCAGCAGAAACTCACCACATGTGACCTGGGAAACATGTGACCTGGGAAGCACATGTGACCATCAGTCAGCAAGGCTAGCTAAGACCCCCACCCCCTGGGAGTCTGACAACCAATCAGGATACTCTTTCGGGGCCCCAGGAAATGCAAAGCCAGAGAGAGCATAAAAACCTGAGGATTCGCTGTATCTGCCCTTTTCTTTTCAGGAACTCAAGCCATGTGATCCTGTCCACCATTAAACCATCTTTCCAAGCAGTCTCCATGTTTTCAGTGTCTGTTTCCCGACTTGGAGCAGAACCCAGAAGGATATTTCTTCCTACAGTATGTTTTTACAGCTGATTGGCTGGCATGTCTTACTTCCTTACAGCTATTTCCAGCAGTTCATTAGATCCTTTGCGGACAAAGGACATGCTTCCCACCATTATTTTACAAGTGGTTAAAAAACAATTCTCTGTAGGTTTCAAACTGGGGACATTTTTCACAGGATGCAAATGTTCTAACAAGAGTGCAATTGATAGTAATATTATAATATAGGATTATAGAGATGTGGTGGTGCAGTGTTTAGAATGCAGTATTGCAGGCTAAGTCACGGCTCACTGCCAGGAGTTCAATCCTTACTGGCTCAAGGTTGATTCAGCTTCCCCTACTTCCAATGTCAGTAAAATTGAGGACCTAGATTGTTGAGGGGGGCAATATGCTGACTCTGTAAACCACTTAGAGAGTGATATGAAGGAGTATATAAGTGTAAGTGCTATATAGGTATAGCAATATTACCCAAAGCATTCCTTGAAAAAATACTTCAGAAATGCAGTAAGTGCATTTAATAATAAGACTGGGATGTGATTGGCCATTGCTTTAAGGTCGGAGGGCATAGAAGTGATAGAATTGTCCAAAAGAACATATACATCCTTGTGGCGTAGATTAAATGTTTTCCAGGATTTTGCCAACATGACTCAATTCAAACATTTTTTTCTTCATCTGTCTTAAACTGTCACAAACACAGGACAGGAACAGCTTAAAAGAACAATAGATATGCCCAGAAAAGCACTAACACACAGCCCACTAAATATATATGTCAACAATGAAATTCCTATAATTGTCAAATATAATTACCAAATCTATGATTAAACATGATTTGTTGTAGACAACACAAATATGATAATGTTGCAGGCCCTCAGCGACAGGGAAAAATAAAGCATCTCAGCTAATCATCTTCTTTGCTATCTGAACACCAAAACAATTGGGAAGATTAAAGCTGGCTTCCAGATATTTTTAATAAAAAGTATTTCTTGCATTTGTGCTTTTATATTGTGCTAATGTTATGCTTCTTCAATGAAGAGGCAATGATATTATTTCAGAAACGATTGAAATGAGAGGTTTTATTTTTGGAATTATTACAGTTTTGGGGAAAGGCTGCCCTTAGCTGTTTTATGTTGCAAGCAAGCAAACTGAATAATAGTTTTGCAAAGATAGATTTTATGCTAGAGGATGATTTCTAATACAGCAATGATTAAACATTATTTATGCATTAATTGCAATTCTTGTTTTATAATGGAAATAGGTCATGTTTTATCTAGCGATGAAGTCAATGAAGAAATCATTTAATTAATATCTCAAAACAGATATGCTTTGTTTCTTACATTCATGAAGTACAGATTAGGAGATGAAATAAAACCGTAGAAATTTGAGGATGAAGTGAATTGGGGTATTTCTGGTAGATGAATGCACTAAATCAAGATTTAAACCTCAACATGGACAACAGTTTTAATTTCATCATACTACAAGGAAGGTATATGATGTGGTCTGCTTGGAAGTTCCAATTCCAGTCTGTTTCTTCAGATATTTGACAAAATACTAAGGGCAATAATATAGCAAAAATAAAAAAAAACAAAAAACCCATTTCCTGCACATCTGATGTTTATAGATATAAAAATATAACACCTGAATATCTTTTCAAATGCCTTCATTACTGCTGTATCAATTGCTAATCAACTGTGTATTTGATATTATCGATAGTAGATACCAAAAGCAGAAGCTATCAATCAGTTCAATATCTTAAATGTTAATTAGAAGACTGATTGCTGTATTTATTGTGATGAATTTTGTCTTTTTAAAATTTAATTTCAGTCTCATTTGTTTCCTCCAGTTTTAAAACCACGCTTCTTCCAATCTATCTGCTCTCAATACATACTCAGTATATAATTTGAAGAAATGAGAAGGGAGTACACAGTCTTATCTCAGTCCTTTTGCATTATCATAGATAACTTAAAATGCTATTAATTGACATATTACATATAACATTTGGGATGACTAAAAGGAATTACATGCAAAGTATGAAAAACTTATAAGTCTGCGTGTTTCAGTGCAACACGGGAAATATAACCATATCTTTTGCTAACTTCCTGCAAGTATAAGCTGGTTTAACTAATCAGTATTTTTCAATCCTGGCAACCCTAAGAAATGTGAACTTCAACTCCCAGAATTCCTTAGCCAGCTATTGCTGACTGAGGAATTCTGGAAGTTGAAGCCTCTATCTCTTTAAGTTGCCAAGGTTGAGAAATACTGGGCTAGTTAACGTAGCCTAACTTAACCTTGAAAAACAAACCTGAATCTCTCAACCCAAAAGGTGGAGGAGGAAAAAGGAGTACATTCATTGCTTTCATGCAAATTCATTATTTTTAGTTTCTTCAAATCTGAAAAGCCAGAGAAGAGAAAAGAAGAAATGAAAATATGAACTTCTATAATATGATTAGCCCAAATTTATCATTCAGGCTTAGATGACTGCACAACTGCATGCTCAATATAGATTGTATGAGAAAATTATAAAATGAAAACTCCCTCCTGATAAATCCAAAAATTTCACATGAGGGGAAAAAAAAGATTAATGTCTTCACACATAGTCCACCAAGCTTCCAGATCTTTGTTTCATTTCTCTTGCTTTCTAAAAACCTGGAACATTGCATAACACTATTAATGCTTCGGTGTTCACTGTTTCAAGTTGGATATCATCCTCTTGTCAGTATTTGAGTACCTTCATTTTAGAGGGATGATTAGAGTATGTCTTGTTCAATAATATGGTATATTCCTCAGCACCTCCAGTTTCTTGACAGCAATACCTTTTGAACAGCTGACATTTTTGAAACAAGGCCTGACAGCTAGTAGAACAATAATTCCTCTTGTCTATGAATAAAAATATAGCTTCACTCAGAGCACTAATTTGATATTTTGCATTGTTGCTGATTCTCCGATTTCTGATGGTTGTGCTCATCACTATACCAAATAAAACATTACATTGAACAGGAAGTGAAAACTGAAGAATTGCAATAGAAAGACATTGATGGCAGCCTATATTAGCAAATCAATACATAGAAGAGACGATGTTAACAAAGAGGCAGCAAAGGCATTCCTAAGAAAGACCAAGTTCTTTCTTTTACTTTTCTCTGGTGTCTTCTGAAAATTAAAGAATAAATTAAGTAGCAAATAATTTCAACTTAAAAGGTAAATTTTTCCTGTATTTCTAAAAAAAATTAACAGCTAAAATGAAAACTTGAGATTTTTTTTCTATCTTCACAATAGTCATTCTTAATTTAGTAGGATTAGGGAGTTATAGACAAAATTTATTTAACTTTAATTATAGAGAAGCACTCCTTTATATACATTTATTGAATTGCACAGTTAGAAAATATTTATCCCCTTTAATCAACTGTTGAGTTATATTTGTTTAGACATTAATTTATCCTGCTAATTAACTCCTCATGCACAAACAATATTTTGCCTTCATTTTCATATGCACTTTTTATTATTTTTATATAGAATTTCACCTAACATATGCAGTTTTCTGTACAATGTTTTTCAAGCACTGTTTTTTAGTCAAGGACTGAGCCACCTCCTTCAATGAAATTTGAAGAATATCTGTGTCCAAACTGAAACATTAATCTGCGAAAATAAATTTATGCAAAATTAAATGATTAAGTATATACATACTTTTATTTAATAATTTAGTACAATAGAATAAGTAAACATTTCCAGCCAAAATTCTGGAGGAAGTAGTTATATTTAGTCAATGTAGGTAGTATTGAACAATATTGGGCTAAGAATCTCAGTTTCTCAACTAAGAAGCTCAGTTTAAAATTGGTTATAGGTTGTTCTCGACTTATAATTCTTGCTAAGCACAGAATTATAGTCATACGTCATGGCGATTGTTAATTGATCAATTTTACAATTGATCAATTAATTTTAATTGATCTTTTTGTGTGGCCATTAAGGAAATGCTGCAGTTGTTATTTGAATCCATTGTTTGCAATGTGTGATTTTTGTTGCAAACCAAACATAAATGTTTGGTTTTGGCAAAAGCCATAAGTTGTCATCACATGGCTGTGGAACACTAGAAACAGTTGTACATGTGCGCCATTTGCTGAACGCCAGTGCAATGCAATCAAGCAACCACAGTGGGTGGTTCAGCCTTTGGAATTTTGAATCCAGTTCATAAGTAATGTGGGGGAGGTCCATCATAACTTTGAACAGTCTTTAAGTGAATGGTCATAAATCAAGCATTTACTGGTATATTCTGAAAGGAAGCATCAATGAAAAAAAGTGTTATTGTCCTCATTTATATTTGAAATTTCAAGATAACTATGAGAAAATGAATTTCTCCCCATAACCAACCACTTTTGAATAAAGTGACATAATTTGTTTAATCTAAGTCAGGGATGTCAAACTAGTGGCCCGCAGGCCCGGATGTGTCATGCGCAGGCCACACACATTCCAGCTCTGTGAAGGGAAAAATGTTGTGATATGTCACGTGATGGCAATGTAACATGGTGTGTTTGACACCCATGATCTAAGTTCATGATTTTTTCAATAGAAAAATATGCCCAAAATTGCAAATAAAAGAACTTGAATTCTGGGGAAATGTTTTGTAAGCCACCTAGAGTAGTCCCACAGTGATGTAGGCAGTAAATTTAACAAACAAACAAACAAACAAATAAATGTTGTGGTCATTATTTGTGATATCTTTGATATCTTTCATCTTTTACTGCCTCTTTCTTAATCTCGTATTAAATATATGTAACTTCTAAATGACTTCTTTTGAAATTGCTTATTAATTGCAAAACGTGTAATTGTTAATGTTTGTTACATTAATCATTTGTCTTAGTATTTAGTCTGAATTAATCTTAAAAAAATTTAAGACTGACATGAAAGCTCTGTAGATAATCATGCAGATAATTAAACCTACCCTTGATCAGTAACTTACTAAAATGAAACATTTGCTGAATCAGAACATTTGAGACAAACTTAATGAAGATATCTCTTACCAGGTTGAATAGAGGCAATCATATATTACAACTGTTTCAGGGGTAGGCTCTATTTACCTTTACTACCGGTTCGCATCGTGCCCACGCGCATTCTTCTGCGCATGTGCAGATCAACTATGATGACGTCTGAGTCAGTGGGCAGAGCCTTCCACCAGTTTTACTACCGGTTCTTGTGAACCGATCCAAACCGGGGACAACCCACTACTGAATTGTTTGCTTATCACGGCTTATCAATGTGGTCATCTCTTGCTGTATTCTTTGAAAATGCCTTTGCAAATGTTTTTTGCAATTATCTTTCCCCTACCCCCATGTATATAATATATAATATAGCCCGCTCATCTCCATTTTATAAAGAATCTCTTCTCTTATGTATATTTTCCCCTAAATCCACAGGTCGTTTCATTTCATTTCTACCAACCAGGCTTTTTCAAATTTCCTACTATCAATAAATCTCCACTAGCTTCTGTCTTGCATTGTAACACAATGACTTACTATTTTTTTTGTTTGTACGTATACCTTATGTACCAGAGAAAAATTCCTTGTGTGTCCAATCACACTTGGCCAATAAAGAATAATCCAATTCTTTTCACTCTTTTCCAATCAGCTTCATCTTTTCTAATATCCACTTTCCATTCAATGTTCAACTAACTTAACTTCTAAAATCTTTTCAACCTTTCACTTTTTCTTCATGAACACTTGATGCTATTGAAAAGCACTCCATCCCCCATTTAATTTTTTATTGCTTTGTGTATGTATGAATTCACCTATGCTTAAAGCATACATTTGAAACAATCAAATTTTTCTAAATGTATAGTTTTTCAAAACTTCAAAAATAAAGTAAAAACAAAAAAAAAATCCTTACTGTTTTGTCAGTCACCATTCTTATTTATTCTTAACCAAATAGCCCAATCACTTTTTTTGGTACTTTCTATTTAATTCTCTATTGTCCATTCATGTCCCTTAAAAGAATGTTTTTTGCATTGGATTACATTCAGTCAAAATGGTGCAATTCCACCCCTCCCAAACCGTCCCTATAAAAGTAGGATATTAATTTCTTACCTATTACATCCAAGCTTACAATAGTCTATGGAGACTGTCAATCATCCAGGTTATGATTGTCTCAAAGGTGCTTTTTCAAAAGGCAAATGGACTTTTTTTGTTTACCTTGAAGATGTTTTGCTTCTCATACCAGAAGCTTCTTCAGTTCTGATTGTCAGAAGGAAAACAAAGGAAAAACAAAGAAAGTCCAGTTGCCTTTTGAAAAGGACCTTTGGGACAACTGTACAATAGCTCATAGGTTAATTAACATTTTGATAAAGAAGTTAAAGTTTATTGGTTGGGAAAAGCTCTCACCTGTACACCAAGTCAGGCACTACATACCTTCATTTTTTTCATGGTGAACAGTATGGCAGAGGAATTTTGAAAAATTCAGTGGAATTGCAATGCAGAAGCAACTAAAAACTCATCAACATTGAATTAAAATATCCTAAGGGAACCATTTGCCTTAAAGTTTTTCGGCGTATGTATTTTTCACCCCTTTCACCTGCTTTTTTGCTCAAGAAATGTTTTGGCAGATATATCAGGTATTATATGCGTATAGGAGAAATATAAACAATTTTAATAGCTTATCTAGAAATTCCTGGAGGAGACCCATTTTTTTTTATTTATTTTTTTGTTAAGAGCATTGCAACATATAAATAATTGATGTTTTAACAGCAATTTCTACCTACAGGGTAAGCCTGTAAGATCTCCTCTCCCAAGAGAGTCATTTACCTGGAGAAACAGACCTGACACAATATCAGACTGCTGATCATTTCTGAAATTGGGGGAAAGAGAAGAAATTAGAATCAGGAGCCAGACCTGGTGTATAGCAGTCTATTGCTATCAATTTGCAGTTCATATACAGAGATATTTGGCTTTCCTGACCTTAGCACATTAGCTCTGTTACTTTGAAGACAGATTTAATTAACAAAATTGATGGGGGGGAGTGACCTTTTGGAGACTTGCTGTTCTATCCTTGATTCAATAGTAAATTCTGCTGGAATGGGAGGAAAGTTGATTTTCTTTAATCAATATGGAAGCAATGAATAAAAATTCCCTGGATGCTATTGGAGAAGACAAGGATCTTTCTTCTCAAAAATTATACTTATACTGTAGGAGGAACAAAAACGAGGGCCAAAGAGTGGATCATGTGTACCTTTTAAAAATGGGGGAAACATTTCGAAGATCAGGGAGTTGGTGGCAATGATTTTGTTGGACTTATTATTTAAGATAAAATTCATCATTGGATTATTTCCCTCACATAAGCGAGCTCAGAAGCACCCTAGTCAACAAATCCAATGTCATTTCTGTTTGTTGAAAAATGATAAAGTCTTAGGAAATAGAAAGTGTGAGTGCAAGTATTTAACCCAGCTTTAGTGTGAAGCTATATCAGACTGTACTATCTGATTGAACTGTTTACTGTCAGCTAACTTTAAGCCTGCAGCACTTCAGGCTGATATCATATGGTACAAAATCACTACAGGTTGCTCCTCAGAAATTTGGCTTCTGATAGATATATTGAACTTCTTTTCCCAGGAACTCCAGCCAGCTCCTGGTATACAGAGCTGTGGTGGTGCAATACCCATGTTGTTTTTGGTTGTGCTTCTTGCAAGTAAAGGGAAAGTAAAGATGGCTTTGAAGTACATGTGGAAGAAGAAAAAATAATAATCTGTCTGAAGAAACTATTGCCAATTGGGGCTCTCTTTCAGGCTGACTTCCCTAATATAGGTAGTCGTCAACTCATGACTACAATTGGGGGCAAAATTTCTGTTGCTAAGTGAAACATTTGTTAAGTGAATTTTTTATAACCTTTCTTGTCACAGTTGTTAAGAGAATCACTACAGTTGTTAAGTTAGTAACATGGTTGTTAAATGAATCTGGTTTCCCCATTGACTTTGCTTGTCAGAAGGTCACAGAAGCTGACCACAGGACCCCAAGGCATTGCAACCGTCAGAAATATGAGTCAGTTGCCAAGCATCTGAATTGTTATCATGTGATCATGAGGATACTACAATGGTCATAAGTGTGAAAAATGGTTGTAAGTCACTTTTTTTCAGTGCTGTTGTAACTTTGTATGGTCAATAAATGAACTGTGATAAGTCAAGGTTTAGATTTCTTTAGTTCATGCATGTTTCCTTCTAATTTTTCTCCTTTGCTCACAAAAGGGAGCAAGTACTGCAGTTTCCTATTAGGTCCCAAGCTAGAGCATCGTACTTTATCCTAAGTCTAGTTAAACAAAACAAAGTAAAAAATTTGAGGATATCAAAACACAGCATGATCCTGTTTCATTTCAGTTAATGAAAAATATAAACTACAATTCCTTAAGGTACACAGATTGATATTTGCTTAAACACTACAGTGGAAAAGAGAAAACAGAGGGAAACCACATGAAGCCATGCGTTGATGGAATTGATTCAAATAACCTAAAGTGCAGCTCAAATTGGGTTGGAAAATGAACAGCCCTACAAACCTTGGTGAATGCTAACTTCTATCCTTCATATATATTTATGTTAGCTGCTAGAACATTAGAACAAATCTAATAACAAATATATAAAATAAATGAAATATACAATGTATTCAATAGAGAGGCATTATAACAGCCACCATTAAACAACACTTGGTAAAGTACACAGAACTGTGGTGGTGCAGTGGTTAGAATGCAGTATTGCAGGCTAATTCTGCCAACTGCCAGCAGTTCGACCCTGATGGGCCTCAAGGTTGACTCAGCCTTTCATTCTTCAGAGGTCGGTAAAATGAGGACCCAGATGGTTGGAGGCATTATGCTCACTCTGTAAACTGCTTAGAAAGGGCTGTAAAGCACTATGGAACTGTATATAAGTCTTAAGTGCTACTGCTACCCTTGCAAATTACAGATTGTTATGGATTGTTCATGATAAGCTCGAGATTTGATTACCTCCTAATACTCTATTACTGTTGTGTACTAAGATCATGAGCTGAAACCTTAAGTGTTGGCTGGTTTAAACTGAAATAACTAGGGACATTGAAATGCTGATCCTTACGCAATTCAAATAGCATTATCTACAATGAAAGATAAATATTAATAGACTGGGGGAATCCCAATATTTGGTGTTTAATATTCTTTGTGGGGGGAAAACACAAAAGTCTGCAGGGAGGAGACAAAAATTGTTGGATCAGAACTGATCATATTGAAATAACATGGATGCTGATTGGAATTCTAAACAGGATCACTGCATGCTGAAAGTTGTCGCCCATGTACTCATGTACATGTGCTCAGCTTAACTATTGATCATCAAGATAGTTTTTAAGACCAGCCTTATAATCAAGATTTTGCTGATATGATTTCTAGCATAGATCTGTTTTGCTGTTGTTTTGACAGAAACTCCAGGCTTTTCTGCATAACTTATTGAAGTGTAGATTAAAAGTGACATGTTGATTTGCTGTAGACTTTGAAGTTTTCTTTTTATACTTTCTGCCTCTAGCATTATACAGTCCACTGAACAAATAGCTTGTATATGAATCTGCTCCCCCCATACTTCCCCCCGCCCCTTTTCTAATCTGGGAACTTTGTGATTTTCATTCTAATGCCATGCGTGATGAATTCAACCAACAAAACAGAGGGAAAAAAGTGATGGAACTAATGCCAACAAGACTTGATCATGCTCCAAAGGCAAAGCATTTAATCACTTTAAAATGCTCATTGTCTTCGCATGCAATGTACGATATGGTTACCTTCGCTGCATATGCTATGACATTACTGATAAACTGAGCTCTGATAGTAGCTTTAACTTCATTGGTGGATGAAAAGATGAAGCAGCCCTTTCCATACTAACTTCTCTTTTCATATTGAGAAGTAACCTTATAGAATTAGAGTATATATAGAAGGGAAGAAGGCCATAGTTCAGGGTAGAACACTTATTTTGCCTGCAACAGATTATAGGTACTGTAGATTCATCTCTCTCTTCAGACTAACATTGATCTCCTAAAAACTTTATACATGATTGGCTCATTGACAACACTGAATGAGCAAAGTTTGTTGATCTCATGCTCTTCAAGCATTAAAAAAAAATGTAAGTACAGGTAATCCTTGATTTACAACAGTTCATTTAAAACTGCAGAAAAAACAGTTGCTACCAACTTGTCTTCCATTGAGGACCTGTATACTGTACAAGTCAAAAAGAGGGCTAGAAACAACGCTATAGGGCACTACACACCAGAACAACTAGACACAAGGACAGTTTTTCCCCGAATGCCATCACTCTACTAAACAACAAATTCCCACAACACTGTCAAACAATTTATAAGACTGTATTACTATTATTCTTCTCATCTCTCCTATTACCTATCTCCTCCCACTCACAACTATAATCATATTGCTCATATTTTTACTATTTAGATTGTTTCCTAGTATGATTTGATTGCTTATTAGTAACTATGAACTATGAACATAGAACGATGGCTATCATTAAGTGTTGTATGTTTGATTCTTGATGAATGTAATGTATTTTTTTTTCCTTTTATGTACACTGAGACCATATGCACCAAAGACAAATTGCTTGTGTTCACACTTGGTAAATAAAGAATTCTATTCTATTCTATTCTATTCTATTCTATTCTATTCTATTCTATTCTATTCTATTCTATTCTATTCTATTCTATTCTATTCTATTCCATTCCATTCCATTCCATTCCATTCCATTCCATTCCATTCCATTCCATTCCATTCCATTCTACAACAGTTCATTTAGTACCATATGAAGTTACAATGCACTGAAAAAAGTGACCTATGACCATTTTTCACATGACCATTGCAGCATCCTCATGGTTACATGATCAAAATTGGGATGCTTGGCAACTGTCATATTTATGATGGTTGCAGTGTTCCAGGGGTCATGTGATCACCTTTTGCTACTTTCTGACAAGCAAAGTTGATGGGGAAGCCAGATTCACTTACCAGCTGGGTTACTACAGTAGCTTAACAACTGCAGTAGTTCACTTAACAATTGTGGCAAGAAAGGTCATAAAATGGGGCAAAACTCTACAAATATTTCTCTTAACAACCAAAATGGGCCAAAATGCTCAATTGTGGCCGTTAGTCAAGGATCACCTGTATCTCACAACAGCGGATATCAAGTGTCCAGTTCAGACATTTTATTTCTAGTTCTGTCCCTAATATGTAAAGAAATGGTAATTGGATGGCACCCAATTCATTATTTAATTAGGTGTTCTCCCCACATGTAGTATTTTACTGTAATAAACAGACTGAAGTATATTGGTCTAGCTAAACAATAATATTAAAAATTTCCATAAGATAGCCCAATAGCCATGGCCCTCAATGGTACTTTAAAATGTTTTAATGGCATTCATTATTATTATTTTGATCTTGATGCTTCACTAATTATCACTTCGGAGCCTGGCAAATAACCTCATTTGGATTCAATGCATAACCAAAAATCTTTTCTTTTATTAAAATGAGAGCTACTGTTGAATCACTTGGAGATACCTTTAATTTTCTTAATATTTGCTTTGTATTCCTGCCATTTGCTTTTCGGTTATTTCTTTTAACCAGGGCAAGTTCTTTTTTAATGTATCAACAAATAAAAGGTAGCCAGATGAAAAGAAGACTTTAAAAAACAAAACAGTTAGGTTTTCTCCCAGTATAAGCACCCTAAATTTATATACTTACATTTGGTATCCCATTTAATTTCCTGTATCGATAAAATCTGTGAACATTTTTAATTATAATTTATAAGTTGTAAATCACTTTCAGTGCTGTTGTAAACTGTGAATGGTAATTAAATGAATGGTTGTAAGTCAAGAACTACATCTATTCTTAAGTAAAAACATTCCATGGCAAAATCTATACAGCTTCTGATCTTGCTGTAAATATCCCAATGCTTCCTCAAACTTTCCGGAAATGCTCAGAGTACATAATAGTTCTATAATTATATCATACCTGGACTGCAAAAATCAGGACAACCATTAGTCATCAAGAAATTTGCAGACATGCTGCAATTGTCTGATTGTTTCAGCCAAGAGACAATATGCCCAATTTTACACTTAAAAGTTTGACTGTTGGCCAGAACAGTTGGAGGCATTTCATTAACATCAAATCAGCCTGTTTTAAGCCTAAAATAGTGGCAATGAATCCAACACCATTTCTTCTTGTCCTTGTTCACAAGAATCAGTGATCAGTGATGATGGAAGATCTTTATTTTTTTCAGTTTATATAAAAATGAATGAAGTGGCGGAAGGGTCTACAATCTATGTATAATGTTCCAAATATGGATCGGGGCACTGATTACTTACAGTGGGTTTAAAAAGAAACAAACAAAAACCACACCAGAAAGTAATCCGATTGGTGTATAGCATGTAATAATTGAATATAAAGACAAATTTTATATGGTGTAAAAATACAAATACGTCAAAGATATACAGACTTTGGGGATGAACAACTTAAGACTCCAAGGGAGACAGTCTGGTCAAAATAACAAAAACATCAGTGGTATGGATTTTTGACATTTTGATGGTGAAAGCAGAAGAAAATTTTAGTTTTAGTATTATAATGAGATTGAGTATGTATGTGTGTGCTTTAGAGTTATTGTTAACTCCCAGAGAGTGTATAGATTAGTATCTGCAGGTTTCTTGGCAAAATTTCTAAACTGGTTTCCTCTTGTTTTGATCCCAGAGAAAGTGGCTGGCCCAAGTTAATTTTTCTCAGTCCATGAAAAAAAAGTAAATTGGTTTGTGTGTGATATTACTCTTGGCACTGCCATCTCTTCCTCCCAATCTGATAGGAACCTGATTGAAAAGCTTATTGTTAAATATATAAAAACATTAAAATAAAGCTATAAACATGCAGCTATATTTGGTGGAAATTATTCCTATTCAAGATTTCATATAATCACATTTTATATGACATTTCTCAGAAGTTATTTCTGGGTCAGCTGTTGATCAACATCTTCAGTAATGAGGTTGACGTTTTCAAGTAGAGTGGAAAACACTGATTCTGCAAACTTTTTAAAGCAAATATGAAATACTAAAAATGAACTCCAGAAATGACTGACCTAAGGTAAAGAAGCTCAAAAATGCATATAAGGAGAACAAACTTAAATAACTAGTTTGAAAAAAAATAAAATGCACAAGAAAATGATTACTGGGCATAAGATATCATGAAGAGCAGAGCTGAAATAACAAAAAGTTGATCCTTTGAAGGTTATTGTTATGATAGAATGCCATCTTTAAATTCTTATTGCTATAGGTGTAAAGGATTGGCTAAATCTGGACTTCTATGGACAGCAAAAATACCTCCATTTATTTTAAAGACTGTAATTTCTGACCAGAGAAACTGATAACTTCAATACCACAACTAAAAAAGGGATTAGAAATATTCCAAACAAACATGTGACATGCTGAACCTTTTTTTCCTTTACTGCTACTTAAGGTGCTTTTTAATGAGTAAATATAGAATAGAATATACCTATATAGAATATAGCTAAAGGTTTCCCTGTCAGTTATGCCCAACTCTAGAGCATAGTGCTCATCTCTTTTTCTTGGCCAAGGGAGCCAGCATTGTCCGGAGTCAATTCCCATGGTCATGTGACCAACATGGCTATACCCCAAAGGCGCACAGAGTGCCAAAATGGTACCTATTAATCTATTTGCATTTGCATGCTAGGTGGGCAGGAGCTGGAGTAAGTAACAAGAGCTCACCCTGTTGTGCGGACCTCAGGTCTCGAACCCAGGCTGTCAGCTGACAAGCTCAGCATCTTTAACCACTGAGCCATCATGCTGCCATGGATATAGACAAGACAAATAATAATAGTTTGCAGAAACCTCACAGCTAAGGGTTCATTTTCAAGGCTGAGCATTTACTTCCAAAAATGGGGAAAAAAGTTGTTTTGTTGTTTTTCATGCAGTCTCTCTCTCTCTTTGTGTGTATGTGTTTGAGTGTGTGCATGCACACATATGTGTGTGTCTGCATGTGTGTCATGGGGGGATTAGAACAAAGGTGTTATCACCAAACTTCTGACATCATAGTGATTCACATGGTGTGAATGATGCTTCATGTTATGGCAATTTTCCCATGTTTTCTGGTACAAGAATATTTTGTATATAATTTTAGTCCATTGATCGCTAAACTCCGTTATTTTATCAATAATATCTGCAATGATTTCTTCTGCTGCTTAAAGAATGTTTTCTCTTGTAAAATTTCATTTATGTAATCAATTTTTGAAAGAAACATGTAGTAGAAGATAACCAGCAAAAGACATGTAAATGATGTGAAGTACTATTTCGGTGCTTCTAGATGTTGGCTTTGTGCCAAATTTAAATTAATTAAAGAACACAATTCAGTGTCTTCCAGAATACCTGGAACATTGTGAGTAGATGGCTAACAGTAGTGTAAACTGTCAAAGGTCTAACAAAAGAAAACCTGCAAAAATTGCTGCAGAGACCAACATTTTCAGTGTTTAAGATATGTTGCTGTAGCATTAACACCGTCAAGATATCATTAGTACAAGGAGAACTTCGAGCAAATATATTTCTGGAAATAATGCAAGCTGAATATCTTCTATTTTTCTGACATATTGAAGCCATTACCAAACCTTGATCTCTGCAGTCATCAAGAAGAATGCTATGGTGTTTTTTCAAGCTGATAATTAGCACTTCAGTTATGTGTTCTCCAGTTTAATTTCAAAGGTGATAAATGTTGTACAGTTTTTCTTTCATAATAAAGGTATGCATACCTTTGTTATAACTTCTAAATAGACACATGTTGTTCTTGATCAAAGTAGGATGAATTGATAGAATAATGAAGGGATTTTTCCCTTTATCTCTGGTTTAATGGCCTTCTGCATACTCCTACAACAATTCAATAAATTCATCCTGTCTTTCCCATGAGAGACCATGAACTTTTACTTGCATTCTGTTTGTTTCTATTTTGCTTTGACCGAATCACCATGAATTATTCTGTTAAAATGAACTATTAATGCAAACATTAAAAAAAATGTCAATGTGTAGGTCATCAAGCAGATTATTATCACCTTGAAATGATAAATTTTTTCAACAAATAACAAATATTTTAAACATTTCTTTCCAGCTTGTTACTTCTGTTAAGTTTTATTCTTGAGCACAGTCGTAAGGCATTAAGGTGCTCAGGAAGGAAAAAATTGGTTCCCAGACTAGACTGAACAGCTGGGTCAGGTGCTTCCCAAGGACATTAAGGCAATGGCCAAGTATTCATTAAAAAGTTGGAAGGAAGAATTTAAACCCTGGAGTACAGATTTTTATAAAAGATTTCACTTCTGGGCAGTGGGCAAATCAGTGCATATACACCTTCATTCTTGTTTGAAAGAAGCAAAATAAATTGAAACTGAAAGCCTTCTGCAGAATAAAACAAGTCCTGAGCAGGGGGTTAAGTGTCTGGAGAGCTGGAATTCAGAACTAAGTCTGGTAAGGAGCCTGATACTGTCTACATCTATCTGATATTGTTTACCATAGGTTTGGCTCTAGTGGTAGCAAATTTCATACCCTATATTCTTTTCATGCTTAGGAAACCTTATGCCTGTGTTTTTGAATACTTAAGATGAATGGACTTCAACTCCCAGAATTCGGCAGCCAACATGCCAATAAAATTATGTATTCCATGCTGGCTGGGGAATTCTGAAAATTGAGGTCCACACATTTTAAAGTTGCCAAGATTGAGAAACCCTGGTTTATGTCATTTATTGACATTTAATCCTTAGCATTCCTTTCTACCAGCAAAGAGCCTTGTTTTTATCTTCCCTTAGAAAACAACTGTATAGGAAACAAACCAGAAATGGACTGATAAGACATTTGGTAATAGTTCTCCATTGGAAGTCTATGTTTGAGAATTCACGAATGATGCCCACCAAAATCCTATGAAATATAATTTGTCCCAACATCAGAATATTAGATAGAACAATTTTTGTAAAACAGATTCTGCAGTCAGTTTAGATTATGTCTAAACAGGAATTAAATAGTATGTGGTTATCCTACCCTATAATCTCCCTTCCTCACCCCATTGTTCTTTTGCATGTGCTGAGATGGTAATGTTAATAATTGAAAACAACATAAATGGTGAAAACACCATTATCTTGAAAACACTATAAATACAGTGATACTTTTGTACTCAACTACTTTGAAACACATTTTGATGCGAAAAGTTTGTCCCAGTACTCATTGTTTGTTTGGTACTCAATGTACAAACTAGAATTTATCAGTGCCGGCTGCCTTGTGATTCACTACATTATTCCTTATGGGAAAAAATTGTTTGGTATTCATCATGCTTCCCATAACCAATTAACATTGAGTACCAAGGTACCACTGTATGTTATATAACAAAAAATAAGTATGCTTCTTCCAATTTTCATTTTTGTTTTTCCTTAGAACTTGATGTTTCTAGATACAGTACTCTGGCTTTCACTTTCTATCACATCCTCCAACATCTCATAAAAAAGATCATTATCTCTCCTTGGATAGTCCTTGCTTATAACTCTATATCACTCTATACCAGTGGTGAAATCCAATTTTTTTTACTACTGGTTCTGTGGATGTGGCTTGGTGGGAGTGGTTGGTGGAGCATGGCAGGGGAGGATACTGCAAAAACCCCATTCCCATCCCAATCTGGGGCTAGCCAGAGGTGGTATTTGCTGATTCTCCGAACTAATCAAAATTTCCACTACCGGTTCTCCAGAACCTGTCAGAACCTGCTGGATTTCACCCCTGCTCTATACCACTTTTTCTGTTTTAATGCAACTGGACCTTTAGTAACACAGATAGTTCTTGTGGACAGAGAAAAATCTCCATTGCAAAGAATTAATAATAACATCTTTAAGAGGATGCAAGGTGCAAAGGAAATAGACTTGTTTCTCCCTCAATGTATGTAGGAGTAATATTGTATATTGCTAGTAATATCAATAATATGCAGGGGTGGGTTCCACTTACCTTTACTACTGGTTCACAGCAAGAGTGCATGCATGCACAGATCACCCATGATGAAGTCGTGGAGGGTGGGTGGAGTTTTCCCGCCGGTTTTACTAACGGTTCTATAGAACCGGACTGAACCGGGAGCAACCCACCACTGATAATATGTTTTTCTTACGCATGAAAAAAGCTCTTATTCAAACCAGCAACTAAATAAATTAGGAAGACTTCAAATCCCAAATAATAATTTTCCATCCAATTGAAGGTGTAAGATCATTTTAATACTGAAAATATCAACCCATTCTAACTATGATGAACATTTATAAAAACTAAAAATAAGTTGACTTTTATCTTAAAATACATAGATATATACAGACAGCCTCCTTGGCAGATCTGTCTTCTACTTAAAGTTAGACTGAGATTTATAAATTTAATTTTACTTCCATTTAATTTGATAATAGAATATCCATTTTGTGGTTATTTCCATTTTATTTGTATCTGCTATTATTATTTCAATTTTTTTTTCTTATACTTTGAACCAGAGTTTAATAAATGATGAAATTTACATTGTGGGAATTAAGCCTTTCAGAAAAGTTACACACAAATATTTTTATAAGTATGTGAATCATAAAATGCAATGTTATGAATATTGAAATAATGAAATGAAAACATGCACACAAAAGCACTACATGGTCAATTTTACAAAAGATCAAGGGGAAAGGGAATAAAATTAAAATCTGGCAATGGTTTATAAAGTATAGTTTGTGCAAAGAAGCAAAAGAAACAGTAGATTATATGCTCAGATCATGCAAGAAGATTACACAAACTGATTATTAATAATAACTTAATAACATTGTCAAAATGATTCACTGGAACCTCTAAAAATTATCATGTACCAGGAATAAAAAAAAACTGGTTAAAATATATCTTTAAAAAAGTAATTGAAAATGGGCAGGTGAAAATATTCAGGGCAAAGGCAAGTTACTATATATAAATAAGGAGCAGATCCCACAATCATTAATATTAATGAATTATCTAGTCAGGTAATGAAATCAGTCTCCACACATGTATTATTCACTATAGATGAAATATTTTATTTCTTTGTTGTTTATAATACTTTGTATTATATTATTTTTTAAAAAGAGGTAGTACATGTAGGCATGTTTAGAAATCTTTCTTAGGTAAACAAACTTGAAATATATTCACAGATGGTCAGTGGTATAAGAAAAAGAAAAGAAAAGAAAATTAACGAAAGAAAAGAATATCCACACAACACTACAACAGGCAGCACAGTAAATGCAGTTTTACTTAATTTTTTAGGATTTTCCCTAACAGGTAAAGGTAAAGTTTCCCCTCGCACATATGTGCTAGTCGTTCCTGGCTCTAGGGGGCGATGCTCATCTCCGTTTCAAAGCCGAAGAGCCAGTGCTGTCCAAAGACGTCTCTGTGGTCATGCAGCCGGCATGACTAAACGCCAAAGCTGCATGGAACGCTGTTACCTTCCCACCAAAGGTGGTCCCTATTTTTCTACTTGCATTTTTTATGTGCTTTCAAGCTGCTAGGTTGACATAAACTGGGACAAGTAACGGGAGCTCACCTGTTACGCGGCACTAAGGATTTGAACCACTGAACTGCCAACCTTTTGATTGACAAACTCTTTGTCTTAGCCACTGAGCCACTATGTCCCTGTAGGATTTTCTCTACTCTTCCCCAAATGAATTTGACAACAAAGTGATGCAATATAATTTCTTGAGGAAAGTCTCCATCTGCCATAAAAGCTGTTACACTAAATGTTGCTTTCTTTTCATTTTGTTTTTACCAAAGTGCTCTAACTTTGCAGTCACTTCTGGAAGAAGCCACAAACCTCAGGAGGCTCAGCCAGTTACACCATAAGTTTCATTCAGACAGTAGCTCAAATTCAAGAAGAGAAACAGCACATACAAATCAAAGGATCATTTGGGACATACAGTAGCATATACCTTTATGGGCAGAACTCCCAGCCAACTGCCAAAATTTTAGCATCATTGATCATTTAGAATAGATTCATATTCTTTACCTTACATCCTGACAGTCTCTTCCCACAATCCCTCTTCTCATCCTCAGAGCCCTTCTGCCATTTGGAAGGCAGTTTTTCCTCCATTTTGAGGGAATAAAAACTAAAGCAAAAGTTCACCATCACAATCACTCTGAAAATAGAAAAAGAAAAGAATATCTCAGCCCCACTGACATAAACAAGCATTTCCCATCTTCTTTATTTCATTGTCCTACATCAGTGATGTAGATGTGATGGTGATGGCATGAAGCGCCCTCTTGTGGGCATGTGAGCCGTCACCCCAGTTCGGCTCTGCCGTGCACGCCTGCCGCCAGCCAGCTGGTCTTCGGGTCTCTGCTGCGCATGCGCAGGGTATATGTTTTTTTTTTTTTACTTTAATTTATATGCCGCCCTTCTCCGGAGACTCAGGGTGGCTTACAATGCGTTAAGCAATAGCCTTCATACTTTTGTATATTTATACAAAGTCAGTTTATTGCCCCCACAATCTGGGTCCTCATTTTACCTACCTTTGAAAGGATGGAAGGCTAGTCAACCTTGAGCCTGGTGAGATTTCAACTTGCAGTAATTGCAAGCAGCAGATGTTAATCTGTTAATAACAGTGCTTTAGTCCACTGTACTACAGGCTCTTCCTGTAGGGGGCACATGCATGCGTGCGGCAAGCTTAATTGGCACCGAACCAACAACAGGAAAAATTTTATAAGCTTTTACGTTCACCCCCTTGTGTCCTGTTTTTCAAGGCTCTTTGGAGTTTTGAATTTCATATTTTAGATGACCCCAATGCACAAAAATACACCAGGCTAAAATATTTATCAAAGAGGAAAACATTTTTTATATAAGAATCTCGTATATAATATGATTTATGTTTGGATAAATGTATGAGGTAACTAATCCAAGAAAGGACTGATGTTCTTTATTTCCTCCTGAAGATCCCCTCTCTTGTTACATAACTATTGCATATTAAATGTCAGGGAATTGCGCAGTTGGTGTCCAAATGAAGCCAGAGACACTGGCATGAACTTGTAGATTTATGTAAATAAAACTTTTTATAGCAAATAAGATAGTCAAAGAGGAGCATTGTCAGATAAATCAACACAGCAGGAACATCTTGAGGTAAATTAGTAAGCACAGAGGAAAAAGGCAGGAAACAAGGAAACTTCCCCTTTACCCTCAACAACCAATCATAGCTCAGATTCCCTCATGCAGTGGCCAGCTCTTTTCAATGAATTAGCTATAACCGTTCTTATTCATTGTCCAAACCTTCATTGCTCCCGCTATTAAATTAAATATCTTAACATTAAATAAGCATTATTGTTAATAACCTGCTCTTTGATTTTTAAAGAAAAGCTTTCTTTTTTTCAGGTAGATAAATAATCCTTTATTATGGTCTTTGATCAACATATTATGCATACATACAGTATATACATACATAAAACACATAACATGTGTATTAAGGATGGAAATTAAATAAGATATATGAGTTAAAAAGTAAAGAAGGAAAGAAGGAAGGAAGGAAGGAAGGAAGGAAGGAAGGAAGGAAGGAAGCAAGGAAGGAAGCAAGGAAGGAAGCAAGGAAGGAAGCAAGGAAGGAATTAAAGGCATCTTTTTGCTGGACAATATTTGTTGCCTCACTCTTGTAGCAGTGAGGCAAAATTTGGCAACATTATGGTGATAGTGCTTTTATGGTCTGATAAAAGATAGGACGTATACTATTGGTTCTAACTCTCTGGGAATTCCTTTATGACTGGTTGGATTAATACCTCAAGTTCAAGTAGAAAATGCAGTAAAACAGCAGATGCTGAACATCCTGTTTGGTGTGGGAGTCACAGGGGCAAAGTCATTTGTGAAAGGGTTTTTGGATATTTACCATCAATAAATGCTGAAGGGAGTGTATAGCCAGAGCAAATCAGTGTTTATATTTTATTAGAGATTTGCAATAATCAGATGGCTTGATGGTAAAAGACAGTCTCCAAGATTTATGCAGAAATCATGTAGAGAAGTTTAATTAGTTGTTTGCTTGCTTGCTTGTTTGCTTATAGTTGTCAATATTTAAATTCTTTAAGGTCTGACTTTTCTGGTTACTTCTACCTGACCCATCATAGTGGGAAGGCTGGGAATACTACCAGTCCCCTCTCCAAAGTTGGTCCCTCTAGCAGGACTAAGAAGAGCCTCCTCTGTGATGGCTCTCTCCCTGTGGAACATCATCCCTGCAGAGATAAGATTGGCCCCCACTTTTTTTTTTAATTTGATTGATATGCCGCCCTTCTCCGGAGACTCAGGGCGGCTTACAATGCGTTAAGCAACTTTGACACTTTATTATTATTATTATTATTATTATTATTATTATTATTATTATTAATTGAATTTGTATACCGCCCTACTCCCGAAGGACTCGGGGCGGTGAATAGCCAAAAGATAAAATACATATAATACAAATGTTAAAAAACAATTAAAATACAATTAAATAATTTGGCCCAGAAAACAAAATTTAAAACACCCAAATTTATAAGACAAATTTAAAATTTAAAAAATTTAAAAACAGTTTAAAAGAGAGGTTAGGCCAGGCTGGCCTGCTGGAATAGGAATGTTTTGAGGGCACAGCGGAAAGCGCGCAGATCCGGGATCCTCTGTATCTCCGGGGGGAGCTCGTCCCAGATGGCAGGTGCCCTCACAGAGAAGGCTCTCTCCCTGGGGCCGCCAGTTGACACTGTTTGACCGACGGCACCCTAAGAAGCCCCTCTCTATGGGTGCGTACTGGTCGGTGAGAGGCTACTGGTGGCAGAAGGCGGTCTCGTAGATACCCCGGTCCTAGGCCATGGGGCGCTCTAAAGGTGGTAACTAAAACCTTGAAGTGCACCTGGAAGACCACCCGGAGCCAGTGCAGCTCGCATAGGAGGGGGGTCACATGGGAGCGCCATGTCGCTCCCATAACCACCCGCGCGGCCGCATTCTGGACCAGCTGGAGCCTCCGGGTGCTCCTCAAGGGGAGCCCCATGTAGAGAGCATTGCAGTAGTCCAGGCGGGAAGTGACGAGGGCATGAGTGACCGTATTTAACGAGTCCCGATCCAGAAAGGGATGCAACTGGTGAATCAGGCAAACCTGATAAAATGCCCTCCCGGCCACAGCCATCAAATGCTCTTCTAAAGACAGCTGTGAGTCCAGGAGGACACCCAAGTTGTGAGCCCTCTCCGTTGGGGCCAACGACTTGCCCCCAGTAGTCAGTGATGGCACCAACTGACTATATTGGGATGTCGGAAACCACAGCCACTTGGTCTTGGATGGGTTGAGCCTGAGTCTATTTCTCCCCATCCAGATCGATACAGCCTCCAGGTACCGGGACATCACTTCAAGGGCATCATTGGGGTGGTCCGGGGTGAAGATGTACAGCTGAGTGTCATCAGCGTACTGGTGGTACTTCACCCCAAAACCACGGATGATCTCACCCAGCGGCTTCACATAAATGTTGAACAGAAGGGGCGAGAGGACTGACCCTTGTGGCACCCCACATACAAGGGGCCTCAGGGTTGACCTCTGCACCCCTGCCAACACAGACTGTGACTGGTCGGAAAGAAAGGAAGAGAACCACCGCAACACGGTGCCCCCCACGCCTAACTCTTCCAGCCGGTGCAGCATGATACCATGGTCGATGGTATCAAAAGCCGCTGAGAGGTCTAATGGACCAGGACAGAGGAGCAACCCCTGTCCCGAGCCCTCCAGAGATCATCAACCAATGCAACCAATCCCGTTTCCATGCTGTACCCAGGCCTGAAGCCCAACTGGAACCTGAAGAACTGGTTTTGCCAATGGTCCTGGAGACTCCAGAATAGGATGGAATGCATCAAATGGCCTGTTTGATTGTTGTTGGCAGGGAGGGTTTTTTAAAAAAATATTTTTATATTTTGTTTGCATTGTTGTAAGCCATCCAGAGTCACTGAGAGTGATTTGGGCAGCCATATAAATATTCTTAAATAAAATAAAATATGTGCATGAATTTACCTCTGGACATGAAGTAATTAAAGTATAAATGGAAAACAAGAACATCTTCAGATTTTCCTTTCCATCTCCTTTTGTGCCACCATTGCTCTATGTCATTTCCTTCCTTCCTTCTTTCCTTCCTTCCTTCCTTCCTTCCTGCCTGCCTGCCTGCCTGCCTGCCTGCCACTTTCAGCTGCCACCACTCCATATTCTTCTTTGTTATGAGATATGCATGATGGCTTAAATAAATAAACCATCTTACATGTCTATACATAGCTTTAGCATGGCTGGACAGTTTGTGGTTCATAGGATCTTCATACTAAAGGTCATCTTAAATTGAGATAAAATTGTATCCAGAAGCAAAACAATGTTTATGAATGTAGTCCTTGAATATATATTCTACTTTATTGCCTCAGGTTTCTAATAAAGCAACTCTTCTCATTTTATTGCATTTTAGTAAAACATATTGCAATATACAATAGGAGTTAAGGGCATCCCAACTATAGATATTTTTCAATAAGCAAGATGTTTGTAATCATCACAGTGCAGAACGTCATTGTTTCATTGCAAGATAAAATACTTTCTCAGAAAAGTTATTTTATTTTGGCAGGTTTTCAAGATAAGTATAGAGATCCAACAGAAAACCATGAGGATCAAAGGAAGAGCATTAATTCTATATTTTGCTCTGAAAAGTCTGTAGAGGTTAAAATATTGATTTTTAACAGGGAAAGCACAGTTTAAGTCTTATCTTCAGTGATAGACGCTCAGCCACTTTGGATCAGTGACTCACTCTTTAAAAAAACACATATTTTTTTGTGCATCTTCATGTATGCTTCTTAACTATTTAACTATCTGGAAACATAGTTCTCATCAGTTTATTGAAACTGTCATTCAATGCAAATAGAAAATCCTATAAGAGTGGAGTCAGTTGTAGTGTTGTGTGAACTCATCATGCTTGGCAATTTTCATATTTTCCATCATGAATCTCATTGCATAAGATGAGAAGTCATGGCAACATGGTTTGCAGCAAGGCATACAAATTGCCTTTTCTGGAGAGCTTTCTGGATTACCTCTGAAAAGGAGAAGGACTTTAAGGAAGTTTCACAATTTAACTTTCAATAATGTTATATAGCCTGCTAGTTGCCAATCTGTTCTTGAGCTAAAATAGTTTCTTTCTATTCAGAACCCAAATGTTATGCTTTGATGGGATGTGTTGATGGGAGTTGCTTTGCAAATATTTCTTCAAAGAAAATGTTTGCAAAAAACTTGAAATGACTGCAAGGCTGAATTTCTGTAGAGCTTCCTTCTGCATCCAGTCCATTCAACATCCATATTTATTCCATGAGATGTACATAGGACAAAGCTTTGGCCTCACTTAATAGTTGCTTCAAATTTGTAGTGTTGAACAGCTCAAAATTATAGCATCCAGCTAGACATCATGCACATGGATTTCCCCCTGCCACCCCTCCCAAGTCCATGTAAAATACCAACCTTTTATAGATATTTCTTTTCTGTGAAAACTACACACAACAAATGGAATTTTATTAGTGCATAAGATAGTAGAATTTCTGTTGTACAAAGATAATTTTTATATCCAAATTTATTACTTTTCATTTCATATACATTTGAATGCTCTCTGTATATCAGTACAATTTTGTCTGGTTGATTTATCTAAATACGCCAGGCAAACTATTTAAGCAAGTCAGGTCATGACTTTGCTTCTAAACAATGCACTACATATCGTAGCTATAATTATTTTGGGAATATAAAATCTGTTTGTGTCTTTTAGTTCACCTTGCCATCTGATCTGTCAGAAAATGTTTGTTTTATGATGCAAATAATGTATATTATTATCTGCAAATGCAAATACTGTAATCATATACACTATAAAAAAGAACAGAATTTAAAATGGAGCATGTTTTTAGGAACTATGAGGCAGGTACATTCAAGATGCCCCCAATAAATTAATTTAATTTTATAGGTTATTTTGTGGCTGTCCATAGTTAATAATTGCTACAAAGCCAGCCTGCAATACTGATTTTTTTAAGATACAGGCAGGTCCATCATCATGGGGAAAGTTGTGTTAGGTTTGCAGCCTCCTCTGTCATCACAGCTCCTATGAAAAATGTAATCAAGATAACATGAAATGTTAATATTGCTTTATAATGCTTTGGTAAGGCCACACTTGGAATACTGCATCCAGTGTTGGTTGCTACAATACAAAAAATGATGTTGAGACTCTAGAAAGAATCCAGAGAACAGCCACAAAGACGATTAGTGGACTGGAGGATAAAACATGAAGAATAGTTGCAGGGATTGGATATGTCTAGTTTAATGAAAAGCAGTGTTCCAAAATCTAAGGTGCTACAACAAAGAAGAGGGGATCAACCTATTTTTCAAAGCACCCGAAGGCAGGACAAGAAGCAATGTTTGGAAACAAAGGAGAGAAGAAACCTAGAACTAAGGAGAAATTTCCTGACAGTTAATCAATGGAATGACTAGCTTCCAGAAATTGTGGGGTTGCTGCAACACTGGAGGTTTTTAAGAAGCGATTGGATGACTGTTTGTCTGAAATGATATAAAATTTCCTGCTTGAGCAGGGGGTTGGACTAAAAGACCTTCAAGGTCCCTTCCAATTCTGTTATTCTGCATACATTAAAAAGCATTAAATCAGCCTGGTTACGATATCATGTGACTATTTCAACAAACATGAAATTGAGAGTGAATGACAACTGGTAAGAATCCTTCCCATCCCCTTCCTTTCTGCTTGGGGTAAAGTCCTGATTTATTATTTCTTTAATAATATAGTTTCCTGTGAGATCCAGGAATTGCATTTGATGTGCTATTTACAGATTAGGAGCACATACTCTGATACATAGGAATGGCAGTCTTATGATCTTTGTTGCACAGGCTATTTTCAGTTTACACTCATGATTATGTGAATAAATTTTTGAATACAAATTAGCCAGGTGGATGGCCTTTTATAAGTGCTCTTTCCCCAAAGCAAAGAATATTATTTATTATTATTTATTATTCATTCATTCATTCATCTTTCTTAAAGAGGACAAGGTGGCAAACATGATAAGGCTGTGCCAAGCTTCAAAAGACTGCTTCAATTTTACAAAGTTTTAATTAAATCATCCCATTATAGCAGATTTGCAAATCAAAGTGGGGACTGGTATTCAGGCAGGGAATTGAATCAGTGGCTGTGAAACACAATTGATTCAATGGCTTTTCTTCTGCTTCTGAGGTTATTACTGGTAATAGAAAATGTTGTATATTAGAGATAATATGTAATATCACATGCATATATGAAGAAAATGGAGATGGTTTTAATGAAGCAATAGGTTCTCTGATTGACACGAGTAGCTAGCCAATGAGTTTTACCACCTCATTAAGCTAGCCGATTCTTTCGGATAACTTGGTTAACCTTCTTTTGGGCTTCATTCACTTTCTCAGCATTCAGCGTCTGTAATGTGGTGAGCACAAGCCTTAACTTCTTTTTCTCTCTCATATTAATGGCATGTTTCACTTCTGGCCTGATTCTGTCATTACATTTGGGAGTTCAACACAGCTTCCAGCGCTCTGTGCATGGCCTTAAGGCTGATCAGTCCGGTAAGCATTCTTGGGTCAACGTAGTACATATTTTTGAATCAGTCTGAACTTTTAAATTCGGCATGAGAGCAGAAGGTTCAAGATTCTCAAGAATGAGTAAAAAAACACCTGGCTAACATAGGTACTTAGAGTCAGTTGTTAAGAATCAAGTTCCAAGGTGATTGTTATGTATTGGAGATAATTGCTAGTTGAAGGTTTTATCCTGGTTATCTGTTGGAGTGGGGAAATACTTTCTCCTGATTGGTTATTGGTTGATTAGTTCCCTATAAAAGGATCTATGTCAGCTAGGGAGTTTTTAAAATTGCCTTACAGATGGAAATAAATAAAGAACTGTTAGGGATAACTCTGGCCTCACCTCCATTTTTCGCCCAGAACTTAACAGTGACCAAGGTCATTTTTGACATGCTGGAGTCTTCCTTTGTGATCTCCCTTTCTCAGTAGCCTTGTTTGTCATATAATTAGCCTATTCTTGCTGTCTCTAACAATGTCTCTAAGAGTGATATTGTATAATGACTATGAGGGTTGCCGTATCCAATCTAGGTCAATAACCAAGACCAGAGGTTTAGTCTTCTGAACTTTCAGACTCATGCTGATGTCCATCCTCAGTGAACTTCTCTCTCATCAGATTATATGAGAGACATTTTGGCGAGAGAAATGGGCTCCAGCACAAGTCCAAAAGCTGAAAAGACTAAATCTCTGGTCTCAGTGATCGATCCAGACTGGATACTGCAACATTAACCTGGGACATGTATATTTGCCTTCAACCATGGCAGTGTTTGTTGAATAACAATAGTGAATAACAACCATGGCTTTAATGATGAGGATGTCTTTACAGAGTTGCCAAGCTTCCAACCAGTTACAATAACTCTCCTAATACTCTATTAAACCCAGTGATGTGTGTGTTTGAGTCTGTTGACAACTGGCGACTATTTGGACAAGTCCCTGCAATTTTCATGGCAAGATTTTTGGAAGTCAATCAATCAGAATATAACTGGAAGGGACCTTGGAGATCTTCTAGTCCAACCCACAGCTTAAGCAGGAGACCCTATACTATTTCAGACAAGTAGCTATCTAGTCTCTTCTTTAAAATTTCCAAAGATGAAGCATCTACAACTTCTGAAGGTAAGCTGTTGCAATGGTTAATTGTTCTCACTGCTAGGAAGTTTCTCCTTAATTCCAGGTTGCTTCTCTCCTTGAATAGTTTCCATCCATTGTTTCTTGTCTTGTCTTCTGGTGCTTTATAAAATAAGTTGACTCCCTCTTCTTTGTATCAGCCACCCCATTATCAGAATACTGCTATAATGTCATCCTTAGTCCTTCTTTTCTCTAAACTGGGGCTGTCAAACGCCTGGCCCACAGGCCAGATGCATCACACACTGGCTAGACCAACACCTGGTTTAGCGAAGGGGGAAAAAGTTCCACTACATCACATGATGCCAAAGAAGTGATTTGCCATTGGCTTCCTTCTAAGACTGAGAAAGAATGATTGACTCAAGATCCTCCAGCTGGTTTTGGGGGGTCTCCCCATTTCTAGCCTGGTGCCTTAACCACTATGACAAACTGGGTCTCTTAACACAGTGATTACAGATAGCAAAATCACTCTCCACAAGAGCAAACAATGATCATTCTTCAGTATCATTGTCCCAAAGGTTCTTTTTTTTTCAAGAGGCAACTGGAATTTCTGGATCCAAAAAGTCCAGTTGCCTCTTGAAATAATAAAAAAAGTACTTTGGGACAACCATGACCTGGATGACTGAGAACCTCCATAGACATTCAGTTTCATTCCATGCCTGGCATCTCAGAAAAGCAAATGGAAAAAAAATGAAGAGTCTACTTTTTAAACAATTGTGGAAATTTTTATTTTTAAGTTAATGGAACAGTTTCTTCATTGAATTAACATTTTTTTTTCTTTTTGCTGGACTATCTGTAGGCTGTTGTATGCTTCCTATATGAATTCCTATACTAAATCATTCTTATACTGAAAACATGCAGGCCTAACAGCAATTGTTAAAGAAGCTTAATTAATTAGTTTATTGTATGACTGAAAGTAAAGCAGTATGCCTGCAAACTTATGACAAATCCATAATTAAATACCTTTCTTGTGGATTATTATTTTGAATGCAGGATATACTTGCATTCTGACAAAAATGCAGTTTTCTGAAATCTATCTCGCAACCTTTTGCTTATTTGGAGAAAACTATCTCCCCAATTCAATCTTAGGGTTCTCCAAAATTTGCATCATAATTCCAATGACTTCAACTAATTTAGCATATGTTAAAGGTTGTGAGAGTTGCAGTCCCAAATAGCTAGAGAGCAACCTCTTGACTTCCTTTATCTTAATTTTAAATGGCTTGGACCACTTTTGCTGAAATAAGAAGAGAAAGAAATGCATAATAAATTGGAGAAAATACTAGCAAAAAAGAAAATACTGCATGGTAATATTATTATAGACATGATGGGAGCCTATCTGTCATGCCAAGTGCCATACAGTGTTATTAAGAACAATGGCAGAATCTAAGGAAGAGAAAATATTCTTACCTTTCCTTTCCCACATTTTAACTTCTTTATCATTTCTCCAAAGTATGCAAGAATAGCAAGAATCAGGTGGATTTAAGAAATGGAGCAAAATGTGGCATACAGACTTTTCTGCAATTCTCCATCATAATTTACGGGTAGGACAAACAGGTGGATGACATTCCCGAATTCTTGCAAGGTAATAAGAACAGTCAGAAACTGTCCAATGGTACTCTCCTTGGCAGTGAAAAAAAATTAACCATTTTTAACTATCATTAGTGAAGCTAATGAAAAACATTCCTTATGATGCCTAGATCTTCCTTTCTGTTCACTGTTCTTTTAATTCAACCTTTCTAACTTCACTGCTCAACTTAGTGCCATGATACCTGCAAATACACATAATCTCCTATTAAGTATACCATAATACCATTGTTTGTATTCTCTGCTTATTTCTTTGGTGAGCTGTGACTGGTAAACTCTTCAGTGATCAGTGATCACCATTATTTTTCTACTACCAGATCTAGATGCATACGTGATATCTATCAGTAGCCTACTGTAAATAAATGACTCTTCATTCCTTCCAGTTGGTGGCCTACAGTGAATGTATGGCAATCAATGAAGTATAATTTGTTTCTAACACCTGAGAAAACATAATAAAGTTATAGAGTAATTTGGTTAACACTCTAACACTCTTTGCTATGTGTTTCTGTTTCCTGCTGAAGAAACAACTGATCACTATAATATATTTATGCTATATGGTCGAAATTATTTTAGAGTCTGGATAGCAGTTCTAGGTCTTTAAAATTAATAAAATTTATATGTCATTAAAGAAAATAGTGTAGTTAATTGTTTATTGATTCGGCTAATAACCATGTCAAATAAAAGAGATCAAATGATCTTCTATTTGCTCATATTGCATTGTGAACCATGAGTAATTGTACAGTGTGGAAAACTTTTGAGATGCTAATGACTTAATTTAGAAGAATGGACATGAAGAAGAGGCCAATTATTTCCCTTTGCACAATATGTCAGTCAAGGACAAGAATGATTATGTCCTTTGAAGGTAATCATGAATCTTGAGTCATTCCTTCTAACAACAACTTTGGTCTAATGAAAATTCTAATCACTGGCAGAATGTTTGCCTAGGGACATAAAAGTGTCCCAACACAAATTCCCTTGAGAAGAAACTCTGATGTCTCAAATCTACCAACTTTAAGGCTACTTGATCTCAGCTGACAAAACCCGGATGACAACTAAAGGGCAGAAAATAGTTAGTGTTTTCTACATCGCTTGCAGGCTCTTGACTGTTTGGATGGATTATTTACAATTTAGATCTGGCAGCTCTAGTTAGACATGAATGTCAGTACCAAACAAACAAAATCTGTTAGAAAGCAGCTGGCCCTGATCAAAAATTCATGAGTTGACATGCACATACACACATACATGCATAAAACTAAAAAGAGAAAAAATCTACTGAAAAACACATGGAAATATCCATCGTGCAATATGATATCAAAGAATGAAAGTAAGGTACCCTGAATTAAACCGGGTAGGTAGGGAAAGTATGCACATCATGCTTTTTAGAATTTCCAGTTCTCCAGCTAATGTGACTAGGAGCGCACAGCTTAAAATGGAGCAATCATAAGCATTTTAAGTTGTTATCCCTATTATGAGGATATTTTGGGGATTCTGTTTTCTCTATTATTCCTGGCTACATTTGGCTTATATACAACTTGATCTTTCTTTTTCTGGTTTCTCTTATCATGCCAAATTTGATCCCATTCCATTCTGTTTTCAGAGATTTACTTTCTGCTAAAGAGAGGCAGATAGCCAAATGAATCACAAACCCTTTCATACAATTTCTGTCTCACATTCTGTTGGATTGGAAAGAATAAAAAAGAATTACAGTGATGTCAAATGAAAAAAGGTACATGCAAATGACAAATGGCATTATTAATCGTATCATTCTACTGATGCTCTCCTAGGAACATGCCTTAACTGTGGAGTCTTATGAAATGAGCGTGACCTGAAAATTAATAACAAAATGAATAAGTTTTTTTTTTACTGATCTAGTTTCCTCAATTGTTTAATTCTTTTTCTTCTTCTCCTTCTCCTCCATTTTCTCTAGAGTATGCAAAAAGCTTAGTACTTGGTTTATGAACATTTTAGCTTTTTTTTTTTTTTTAAACTGGTGAGTATTTTGATTTCTGGCACTGCTATTGTTTTGCTTGGTTTATTTGTAGGTAGCATCTTCAAGCTTAATCTATTTAAGGTTACTCACGTTATTTAAGCTAGACCTAAGGTTCACTAGTTTGAAGGACAAAGTTGGCTTCTAAGTGGTAAACTCCAAGTCTGTTTGCGTGATACTAGAACAAAACTACAACAAAAATTGTGTAGACTCCAATTTAACTAATTATATAAAGCTAATATGATTGTTCTCAATAAATGTATACATGTATTAAATATATTATTAAATGTATTTAATAAGCCTTATCTCTCTGCCATTAAAAAACTACAATTTGGAAGCCTCTCTATGCAACTCTGAGCTAAATTCTATTGGTTGGTTTGGCATAGCAAATAATTAAGTATAAATAAAATGACTCAGCTATTATGTCTGAAATCAGCAATTATCCTCTCATCACCACTAGAACCAGGTACAGGCAAGGGGAAGGAAATCAACATCACGCACATTATCTAATTATCCTGCAAATCACATAATTTATTACAGATATCTGCCAGGAAGTGGTATCAATGATGCCATGTTTTAAGTAAGAAATCTCTTGCTTTATAGGAAAGGTGTACAGGAAGGCAGCTGTAAGATCAAAATTGGTATAATTATAGTCTTAATAAAGAACAAGTAGAGTGACATATTTCATTACAGCTTGGACAGGAGCATTAAGAGGATAGAGAAAACTAGATATATAACCTGAGAAATGCCAGTTTGATATTAGCAAGATCCCTAGAGTTTCTCCAGTTCTCAACAAGATGTGTAGCAGTATTGGCATTTTAGAAACAATTGGTAGGTTACAATGATGAATGACAAATCAGTGGCTGCATGCCACAGCACACCTTTTTACCAACAAATGAAGTTAAAAACTGAATGGTTAGACGAAACAAAAACACACTCTGAAAAGTATGATAAGATTTGTGCATGTTAATTCATCACAATATGTTAGCCTATGCTTGTGTAAATCTATTTTCAATATTATAATTGGAAATATCTTTATTTATTCTGTCAAAATAAAATATTTTGTCTTTCTGAAAAAAACCTCCCATCTGCTTTGCACCTATGCACCAATGTTTGGAAATCTATTAAACCAATAAACAGAGTAAGCAAATAAATATAGCAAAATATTTCATTTAAAATATGCTGGAATTCAAATAAGGCTTGGATAGTGAGCATTTTTAATTGCATTGTATAATTGATATTTTATGTATTAGATTTATACCCCATTTTTCTATCTGGCAGATAGTCAAGGCAGCTAACAAAACAAAAGAAACATTTAAAAAATAGAAATAAACATGTACTGGTAACTAAAATCAATACTGGAATGATGTCGATATGAAATGCCTGGTAAAAGAGAATTTTGTTAAAGCTGACAAAGTGGGGGCCAATTCAGTGCCTGAGAAAGTGTGGTTCATAGCTTAAAGGCAATGAAGGAGAACCCTATTCCAGAAAAATGGGTAATGACAGGAAAGGCATTTTCAAATGAACTTTAGTCAGGTCTGTTCTAATACACAAAGTATTTTAGATACAATCCTCCTCCCCCCCTTTTTTTTAATTCATATATTTTGACACATTTGAAAAACAGGACCTTTCTATCAAGGGATGACGCTTAAGAACAGCACCCTTTATTCTGATAGCTGAGTTATCTTCAGTCAAGGAATGTTTTGGATGCTTGGAAATCTTAGTTGTATGCCACTCAGAGACACTTGTTTGTGAGAGAACTATATAAATTAGATAAATTAGATAGTACTTAGCAATAGCACTTAGACTTATGGTAAATACAACTTCATAATGCTTTACAGCCTTCTCTAGGTTTACAGAATCAGCATATTGTCCCCAACAATCTGAGTCCTCATTTTACCAACTTTGGAAAGATAGAAGGCTGAGTCAACCTTGAGCTGGTCAGGATCAAACTGCTGGCAGTTGGCAGAGTTAGCCTGCAATACTGCATTCTAACTACTGTGCCACCACAGATAAATAAATGTTTTCTATAGCTTCTCATCAAAGTGCCCTTAAACTATGAAGTGTTCCAGAGCTCAAGAAGTTGAATTTGGAACATTAGAACCACAGTATTTTTCTTAGTCCAAATATTCCATACCAGATCTCCAAATTTTTAGGTGTGAGAGGGAAAAATGATAAAACATATAGCAATGGCATGATACAAACTCTGCCTCTATGTTGGAACACAAGTATAAATGGGAAGAACTTGCACGGAGGTATCACAACACATGTTTTGTCATTTTAGCATCATTGTTGTTTGAAACAGATGCCTCTATCTGGATTATCAATATGCAATCCAGTGGTTTGCAGTAAAGTTGATACAAGTCAAGAGAGATTTAAGTTTCAGGGTTCTGGATATTGATTTCTCTACAATGGGCAAGAAATTTGAGATATAGTTGGTGGGAAGGAACAGGGAAGTTCTTCCTCTTTATAGGAACTGCTGAATCCGGGTTATAGCTTACAGCTGAGGGAAGGAAGTAATTTTGGAAATGGCAGAGAAAAAGCTTAGATACATATATAAGACCTCAAGAAGAAAGAGAAAAGTAAGGGCATTTGAAACTAACTGGGTAGGTGACTTCCAAAGGAAGAATAATGAACTATGAAGATGGCTCCATGAAAAGTGGAGCTCACCATCATTGTGAAAAACAACTATGACCTCATTGGACAAGAATAGGATGAGAAATTGCCTACAAGTGCTCCAGACAGTTGTTTACAAGGAGGTGGCACAATAGCAGTCTCTAGGGGTTTTGAGCGCTGAGAGACAAGGAAATATTCATCTTGTTCAAACCATGGACAGTACAGAGTTGGGTTTCAGCAGGTTCTGACCAGTTCTGGAGAACCAGTAGCGGAAATTTTGAGTAGTTCGCAGAACCGGTAGTAAAAATTCTGACTGGCCCTGCCCCCATCTATTCTCTGTCTCCCAAGTCCCAGCTAATTGGGAGGAAATGGTGATTTTGCAGTAACCTTCCCCTGGAGTGGGGATGGAATGGAGATTTTAAAGTATCCTTCCCCTGGTGTGGGAATGAAGATTTTAGTATCCTTCCTCTGCCACGCCCACCAAACCAAGCCAAGCCCACTAAGCCACACCCACAGAACTCGTAGTAAAATTTTTTGAAACCCACCACTCGGACAGTACCTTGGAAAGGACTCTACGTTTGCACACTTTCTTTTCTAATCACAATTGGAAATTGCTTATTAACTACTTTTCAGCTACCAGAAAACTTTGGGTCAACAATTTTGAAAACACCAGGTGAGTTTGCCTTCAACCCTTAGCAAAAGAAAGTTTTAACTACAAGCTTAAAAACCTTATTAAAAAAATAAATAAACAGGAAAAGGTTGATTTAAAAAATGATTTTAGAAAGCTACAAATGGAATGAGGATCCAGATAAACCTGAAAAAGACTTTAGAATTACTTTTAAAGAATTCTCCAGATGGGATAATGTTTTTGTTCTTATTGTTTTTTTTAAAATATACAATAACATAAGATTTTAAAAGCTAGACGTTAGAGAGAACTAACAAAATCAACTAATGGAGAAAAACACATAAACTTGATTAAGAGTTTCAATGGTGCAAAATATTCTAAACCAAGAGAGTAGTGACCTGAATATTTTTCTATAGTTGACTTAAAAACATTTTTAAAGCTTTGAAAAATCTTATGACAAAGAACAAAGAAGAAATGAAAGGAAATCAAATTCTAGAACATTATTTAAATGGATTAAAAATTAAGATCGTTAGAAGTAAAAAGAAGGAATGTTGCTTTATTGGATGAAGGTTATAAAAGATATAGTTATTTTGGGGAACCCCTTATGGACTTTTGCTAATATCAGGACACAATGGCAATATTTTATGGGTTGGTTTATAAATAAGAAATGGGATATGGAAAAAAGAAATTTGTTGCAATTTAAGAGGTGGTAAAAAGTTGCTAAAATTGCTTATACTTGTGATGGAGGTCAGAAGCTACTACTTTATAGATTTATTTTTCTTTACTATATTCTTAGTTTTCTTTTTTTTAAATTTCTATTCTTTATATCTTTCCTATTTTCCTCCTTTAATTTCTTTCTGTTTTTCTTTTCATTCATAATAGTTTTTAATATTATAATTATAATCTTTAATAAAATTATTTGGAAAAAATAATGGAACTAAGAGGTAGGGAGCCCTGGCACAAAGATTACTCATGACCAAGATGTAAAAATAAAAGGGATACAAGTCTTTGTGCAAAGAACACACAGCAATGGGTGGCTATTGAGTCAATTTGGGCTGTGAATGAGTTGGAAGTTTTACATGTAAGGAGACAAGCTGAGAAGCACCTGAAGATCTAGCTCAAGAGGATGAAGATGTTTGAGTGACATGGAGATGAGAAGAATTGAAGGACTAACCTAGGAGGGGAGAAGTGAGCTGCCAGGTATATGAGAGTATGGAAGAGATAATTAGAGGGAACACATTATGGAAGGAGCAAGGAAGAGATTTTTGGTTAACAGACACTTCATTTAATACCTTAATATTCTTTAAAGTTTAAAGTTTTATTCTTTAAAGAGGACCCAGTTTGTGGGGGCAATAAGCTGACTTTGTATAAAATAGAACACCGCTTGAGGGGGCCAAAAAGCCCTACTAAGCAGGTATATACAAAAGTATGAAGGCTATTGCTTAAAAGCATTGTAAGCCGCCCTGAGTCTCCGGAGAAGGGCGGCATATAAATCAAACTAATAAATAAATAAAGTTATCTGTGAGCATAGTGTTCATATATCTATTTATTGTTTTTTAGAGATACAGGTTAAAACTGATTTATCAGACTTTCAGAACAGAATATTTGAATAGTAATAATATGAAGACAGTGAATGTCTGTTATTTAACCCTCTACTTTCCAGATTTGAAAAAAAAAAGACCTTCTGAAATGAAGAGAGTTGATGTCAATAATTGGCAGTAATGATTTCACTCAGGGTACAAATAATTTCAAATTGACTGTATATGGGATTAGCATCCATGCAGTATTTACAATGAGATCTATACACATTTCTTTAGTCAAGAGTCGAAGCTTCTGATTTAGAATTTGGAGAAGACAACTGAGAGTTTCCCCAGAGACACAGGAGCATTTTGATCTGTGAGAATAGGTTCCTGCTCACTTTGAAGTTTTCACATACTGTATAACTGAACTGATTCAGAGATAAAATATGAATGTAGATCAAATCAGAGAAGCAGGTCTAGAATACACTAGAATATACTACAGATGGAACGGAGATAGGGAGAGGTCTTCTTTCATTTCTGCGCCAATCATCTCTCTTAATTTAAGCATGCTGTATAGCATAAAGAATAAACTGCATAAAAGTTGCCTTGGTGCCTATTGATCGAAGCCAATCCATAAGGAATTTGTTTATCAGAATCATTAATAGCATCTGAACTCAAGGGAGAGGAATTATGGAAAAAATATATACATTGCAGCTCTCTAAAAATCCTGACTTGAATGTAAACATAGTATACTACAATCATGACAAATAATGCAGAATTTAGCAGCTCATGTTTTAGCCTTTTAATCTAAAATGCAAGATTGAACTAATGCAAAAGTCTACCAAAAGAGATTTCAAACAGTGAATTCCAAAGGCATGCAATAGCATTTCACTTGTATGATGGGATTGTTCTGTCCCATCCCACACGCACACACACCAACAGACGTCCAAGAGTTAAAGACCAAACCAGCCGACAAAATTCTTTTCCTTATGATAACGGAACTTGGCAGCAATCTAGTGGCTGCCTGCCAAGAGTTTATTACTTACGACGGAAAGAGATAACTTGTCTCCGCTTCTGGTACATCAAAGTAAAATGCTCAATAATTACAGAGTAAATCAAGTCCAAAGATAATCCAGCAAAGTCTATAGCAAAAGTCCGGCAATGCAGAATGGCGTGGAAGCTTTCAGCTTTGTTTGTCACAAGGCTTGACTGGCCACCACGCTCCCTTTTATACCCTGTGGGGTGTGGTCCAGTGACTCAGCCTAATCTCGGGCACGCCTTTTCTTCTGTTGCACACGCTTATCTCTGTGACGCTGGCATGGATCCAGCCAAGACTCATTACTCTCATCACTGTCCACCTGTGGCTGTGTGGACGTGCTTGGCCCTGGCCCTATCTCTTGCCCTTCGGCGGACACCAAAGGCATTGCCAAAGAGGACGGTCCTGGAGAGGGAGGCCTTGCCAACTCATCTCCTTCACTCTTGGAGTCCTCTCCTGCCGATGACACAGGCTCAGGTAACGGAGCCACAATAGGGATTTTCACCAATCTGTGACCAAGCCTATTCAAGAAGCTTGGAACTTCAGAAGAGTTGTACATGTTGTATGACATTTCTCAGAGGAAAGGAAACAACTCTTCTCCTGGTTCTATTATTGGAACTTATCAGCAAGACTATATTACTGAATTCCATTCATATTCCTTTTATGGCTTACTTATTTCATTTCTATAGCCACCCATTTGGGATACATGACTTTTAATGTGTTTGTGGGTTAAAGAGAAAATCTAGAAAGAAATGTAATATCTTTCTTTTCACCCAGTGCAAAATCTGAAGCTTCTCCTTTGTGGACCTTATTCTAGTGATGTCTTTCATCTGGAAAAGTTAACTGTTCAGCACCATCGGTTTTAAGATGAAATCCAATCTCTACAATTACAGGAACTTTGTCAGCGGGAGACAGACATTATTTAGAGTGGTCCTGTGGTCAATGCTTTCCCCCTTCCCATATTGATAATCCACCATTCCTCTCCACCGGTATGACTCCAATAACATCTGCATGGATAAGCCAATTTGCATACAGCTGTACAGTCATTTGTGAAAGAATGCCTGCAGGACACTGTTGACGGGAAAGGGTAAAGGAGTATATCCTTTAAACATACACTTTGGATTTTATAAGATGTGAACAGTTATCTTCTTCTCTGATGCATTTGATAAAAGGCATGTGTCTTATTAATAATATTGCTCTGGAACCCTGTTTCCAATTTATCAACAACAATAACAAAAACTTTTCCTGGCAAAAAGACTCCTATTTCACATTTTTTGGGGAATGCATTAGGTTTCTGTACATTTATTCTGAAAGTGGCTTTGACTTACTTTACTGTTGAGGGCTGGAACAACATATTGTAGGGGGAAGGGACATTGACAAGTTTTTGTTTGTTTGTGTCTATCACTTGGTGGCACCCATGCTGCCCACACTTTGTAATGTGAAAAACTTCATAGGAGGAGTTTCTTTGTAATGTCTTACATAATTGAAGCAAGGGAAGCTAGAGGAGCTTCAAACCCATATGTCAAAGATTGTATATAGAAACATCAGACACACCTTCATAGACCTCTTGACCATTTTGTAACTAAGATAAGCACAAAGATTTTCATCCAATCCATAATTGAAGCCATAATGTGCTCTGGGTTAAAAGAATATCTTTGTCTCAGGTTAAAAGATTATCTCCATCTATCATCTCTCTATCTCTACCTTTAGCTTTCATCTCAGCAGAATAATGTTTTGGACAGTACTAGCAAATGGACAGAATATAAGAAAGAACAAATTTTTAAAGCTTTTTTCTTTTACCATCACAACCTTTTTTGCTAAAAGTTCCTCTTCCCAAATAGATAATGTGCTTGAATTAATGAGCTAGTTGTAAATAGCTTCTCTCTCCCCACCCACCGCTTATCACTGAGTCCACTAGAATTAAGATAGGTAAAACTCCATATTCATTAAAATTACTTCTTTTTAACTTGTCAAGGGTCTGAGTGTTGCTTATTTCCAGTTGAGTAGAGTAATCTGATCACAAAGTAAAATAACTAAAAAGGGAAGGCTGGGTACTTAAATGAGGCACAAAGATTAGATGGCATGTGAAGAAGTTTCAAGTTGCTGTTTCTTCTTGCTGGCTGTCTCCTCTTGAAGCTTCCCCTTTTGCTCATCAATAATGAACAAATCTCCTACATGGCACTGCATCAAGCTGTAAACAAGAGTTAGAAAAATTATATATGATGGGAAAGCAGCAAAGATTTCTGAATGCTAGAGGGTATAACAAAATAAAATTCTGTATTCTTGCCACATATCCCATTCTTCACCATATCTATAATAGCCCAGGCAGGAAACATAAAATATGTGATTTTTTCTAATTATATTTGTTTTATGTGCGGCAATTTTTGCCTTAAAAAAAAAAAGACAGGAAAAAATAGAAATTAATGTAGATAACATAGGAGTCTTCAGATGAAGAAACTTGGTTTTGTCTAATTTGCCTTTTTTCTTCTATCTCATATTGATGGTTAAAATCAGCCTAAAATGAAATCTGATCTGAATCAAAAGAGGCCTGTTCAGGCAAAAGGTTTGTGAGGAAGGAAAATAAATTAAGAAGGTTTCTGATTAAAAAGTAATATTTTTACAGATTTGTGTGTGTGTGTGTGTGTGTGTTTGTGTGTGTGTGTGGTCATGCATACACATGAAAGCACAGAACTTGCTTTCATTTTTTTGTGTCCTGCTGAGTTGCACCCGAAGCAAAATTTGGGAGGAATTAGAAGATATTTTCCAGCAAAAGAGATGAAATAGGTAAAATAATGAAACAAAATTAGAATGCTTTTACATATATCTAAGCATAAATTTCACAACTGGCACTAGTACATAACTAAAGCAATACATAGCACAATGCCCTAGTGAGTTTCAGATTAAAATCCAATTCACTGGGCACATAATTTATAGTGTTCACCCATTTTATCTATAATGTTATATGTTCATTTATACCAGGAGTATTTAATGAACAATGAACAAACATGTTTCCTGCAATGATGAGAAATCACCAATAATAAGAAGTTGAATTTTATTTTTTTAAAACAACAGCAAGAACAGCAACAGAGAATGTCAAAAGCAGGCATGTGTGCTCTTGCTGTTTTCCACAGCAAAATAAAAACTCAATAATTTGAAAGAAAGCTAGTCCGTGTGGAACCATGACCCTACTTGTAACAAGAGAAAAGAAAAAAAAAAACCCTGTGCATTTCTCACAACCACATTTGTCATGGTATTTACAATAGCTCAAGCAGGAGGCATGGAAGAGGCTAATTTACTCTGATAGTGTGCTAGCAGCCAGGGCATATGTGTAGTGGGTGGAGATTGTAAAAAAATAAAGTCAATATTGAAACCTCAGAAAATCAACATGTCGCCATACAATCAAAGGTCTATTCCTTTACATATAGTGTATCAGACAAGACATGCTGAGCCAAGCAGGGGAGTCAAGTGTGGGATTAGTCTTGAATCTTTATGCAGGCACAAAAAGGCAAGTCTGAGCCTTCTTGAATGCCATTGAACCTTATCTAGTCTGGCCCAGCTGCAAACCTCAGGAAAACTCCCATGAAACATGCATGAGCAATAATGTAGCCAATTTAACTCTTCACTGTGAATTTGGTTGTTCATGCCTGACAACAGGTATGACACTCATACATAGGGACAGGGCATTAGTTGTACAATCACAGCTGCCTTCTTGACTATTTTTGGCCACCCCTGCAGATCCTCCTGACCATGTCACTGTCCATTGTAGTCCTTGACTAACTTAAATGAATCATGGCTTAAATAAAATGTGTCCCTTCCTAACTATCGAAAGATTGTCCATTCTTAAGGACATTCTTTGCTCTCCAAAAGAGACCATTCTAACCATGGCTAAAAATCAAATTATGGTCACTTTATACCAGATGGTACCCAATCCTTATATTTTGATCAGTCAATTAAATCCTACTTTTACTTGATATATTGTTATAGATCTTAAAGATAAGCCTGGAAGCCATCTTTTTGTTGTGGCCTGTACGCGGCCTGTGCAGCTAGTAGCTGATTCAGACAGTGAGGAGACTGGTGTGGTGCGGCACCAGCAGCCTGTGCAGCTGGCACTCAAGTCAGACAATGAGGAGGCTGGAGAAGATGTGGTGCCAGAGGCGGAGATTCAGCCACAGCCTTCAGAACCTCCAGAAGCTCCCTTAAGTGAAGAGGACGAAGAGGAGGAGCCTCTTCTTGATGCACAGGCGTGCAGAGCTGCCAAAAGGCAGGAGTGGCTCCTCAGGAGGAGGTCTCCTCGAGAGTAAGGCTTGGTGCTAATTGGCCATTCCCTTAGCCTATTTAAGGAGGAATGCCGACTGAAGCAATTTGCAGGGAACAACTTTGTTCACATACCTTCGTGTCTTGTCTTGCTTACCTTATCATTTTCCTGCAAATTGCTTCTGGGCATTCTGCCAACCACTGTAAGCTTTCAGTTATTATTCTTTGAATTCTTGGCGGCTGTTAATGCATTTAATTAACAGCCGTTGTTGTAAAAGACTGATTTATTTAGTAAACCAAGGTTTGAATTGACTTTGTGTGTCCTGCGTTCTTTGGGGTCCATAGCTGGGGCAGAAAACTTTTTCATTGGATCTTCATATCTGACAGCTTTTTTTTTGCATTCTCAGGTCACCTATAAGCCAGATCTAGATTACCCAGCCATTGGCACCCAACGCCCAACCCACCTGGATGGGACATACCTTTAATTTAGTGTAATTCATATGTAAATTATTTCAACATAGTTAATACAATTAATCGTTATGTATATAATAACATTCTACTTTTGTCTTACTGAAATTCCTAATTTGATAGCAACTTTATGAATGTCAAGTTGGAGTCTTGTTGCAGGTTGTGTGACCCTGAAGCACTGGGTTGTGCGTAGTGTTGTTTTTAATCTAGGCAGAAGTATAATGTGTCGGGTACCTGATTTCTGATGGTACAGTGTCTGAGAACGTTTTTAACATGACTCTAATTTGGAAGGGGAAGTATAAAAAAAGATTTTATTGCAGAGGCTAGCAGACAATCATTGTTCTGTGCTTGCAAGGCAAACACTGTTCTCTTTGTTGCCTTTTGTAAATTACATCATAAATTCATTTTACCTTATCTTTCTTTGATTCCTTTTCTTTTAAAAAAAAATTCAGGACGGAATCAGTAAGGTCTTAAACCAATTACCAACCTAATAACATTCACCTATGCTGGCAGTGGCATTAAATTCATTTTGCTAATCCTGCTGTCATAACATAGTAGCGTGTGTTGGCTTGAATTTTACTTTGGATAAATTCTCTCATCTGTCTTCAGTTGGGCTATTAGGTGAATTATAATTCATTTTAATAATTGTTCTGAGATGGGCAGGATACAGAGGGCACTATGTAATATTAATTCAACTCCAGCTCCAGCAAATGTACACACGCCAGTGCAATCTTTGAAACTGCCTAAGAGATAGGAAATTGTATGTAATACTACAAAACATCAATGAAGCTTCTTACTATAACTCTTTTAATTTGTCCTGGAGTGTAAATTTTTAAAGGAAATCTGGTTTGTTGCAAATAAGGTTCCCCTTTCAAAGATAAACTTTGAAAGATTATCTAGAAAGTTTTATTTCTTCATCCTGTGGATAGAAATATACTACTAATCTCTGAAACACAGGTATGCATAGGGAGGCAAGGAGGGACAAGCAACAAAATATGTGTTGCAGCTTTGTAGCACAACTTCATCCTTTTCATACTTGCATAGTACCATGTGGCAAAAATATAGCCAAAGATAACATTTTGTCATCATGTTTCATCATGGATTCTTCTGCTTGTAAAAATATTTAGCATGCTGCTTTTTTAGAATGCAATGGAACAGGAACAAGGATTTTCTTTAATTCATTTCTCAAGAAAGCACTAAAGGTTTATTTGATTGGTCAGGGGTGTCAAACTACATTTCTTCAAGGGCTGGATCCAGTGGTGAGTTCCTCCTGGTTCAGCCTGGTTTGCGAGAGCCGGTAGCAGTGACGATATGACATCATCGAACTGGTTCTCTGTCTTCGGAAGGTGGGCCTCCTGCCTGCCCCGGCGTTATGCCGACTTTATATATCTGCTTTCTTCGCCCAGCTGAGAGGTGCGGCAGAGCAGATTGCCGCACCTCAGCTGGGCAGATTTGCAACAAGCTTGCGCGAAGCACAAGTTTTGTGTCCTGCGAGCGAACCGAGCATGTGTGTGGTGATTGCGCGCAAAGCGCGCACACAAAGAGAACCAGTAGTAAAGCTGCTTAGAACCCAACCCTGGCTGGATCAGTATTGTAGTTCTCCTCTGCAGGCCGGCCCGGGGTGGGGGGAGGAGACAGGATGGATGCCTCCTGCCAGCCAAAACGTGGTGCACAAATGGGGCCCCTACACCACATTTCCAGCCTGGACAGCCTCCTGCAGCACCCTGTTAGCAAAAAACAGGGTGCATGGGGGCTGACAGAGGCACCGTGGGCCAGTCCTTTGCTATTTCCAGGCTGGTCCCGCGGGTCAGATTTAAGCACCCCATGGGCCACACCTGGCTCACAGGCCTTAAGTTTGATACTCCTGCTCTAAGTCATATGCCCTAGATTTTGCTGGAATTGCCACAGATAGTTTGCCTACAACTGTTAGATAAATCTTACTGGGACTTCTCCAACTACTCTTTGATATTGTGATATTTATATTAGTGTGTGTGTGTGTGGGGGGGGGTGTTCCAGAACCAGTGGTTTCAGAACCAGTGAATGATTTCAAACCACTAGTATGGTGGTAAAAAAAAAGAGAAATGATCAGTTAATCATTATGAAGACTTGAAGGTCGTCATCAATCGAAAATGCTACTTTTTTTCAGATGCAAAAGACCCTGTACAGCAGGGGTGTCAAACTCAAGGCCCACGGGCTGAATGCATCACATGCAGGCCACAGCCACCCCAGCTCCGTGAAGAAAAAAAACATTGTGATATGTCCCCAGACGGCAACGTGACATGGTGAATTTGACACTCGTGCTGTACAGCATAAACATAAACTCTCATTTTACTTTTTTCATCCCATTGGCTGAAATCTTTCATTATACTCTCCCATCCAAGATTTTTAATTATATACACATTATAATAGAAGTCATAGAATACTAGGCCATAGAGTTTCATGCTTCAGTCCAACACAAGTGTAAATCACAATTCTCCATATTATTAAGCCAATATTCAGAAATTGGTTTATTGGTGGTGAGTTCTCAGTTATGATTTAGTTACTATGGTCTTTGATCTTTAATACAGACCAAAAAGAAAGCCAATTCAATTGGCGTCAGAACCAATACACTGTATACATCAGTGCATTAGGATTTAACTTTTTATTAAATTTAAATTCTCCTCCTGCTTTATAAGCTTACAGATATTTGACCTTGATATTTCAAGGTCATAAAAGATGGCTGGGATATGTTAACCTGAGAGTTCTCACCGACTGCTATGTGTGCTTCATTTCTAACACATGAATTTTGTTTTATGTATTTTCCCTTTCTTTCCTGTCTTTCCCCCCCTTTTCTTTCTTAGTCAGTTTTTTTAAAAAAACTGCTTAACATTATAGCAGAAGTTAAATATGGTTATTTCTCTATTTGATGTTAGGGTCATCAAGGAGTTTTCTGGAATCTAAAAATACTTTTTTCTAATAACCCAGAAGATCTTTGGTTTTAAACTGTCCAATCATATTTTACCATGTTAGTAATTCTTTCTCCTCTGCAACTTTGAAGAATCCAAACAGAATCTAAATGAACAAGCTTAAGAATCTAGGGCCATCTACTTTCATTGACATTCATTTCTACCTTGACAGGCTTAAGGAAAGGAAAAAAACTCATAATATTCAGCTGAAGCTACGTGAGAAATAGTATGAGAACACTTGTTTTGGCATCTTAGATGTTAGATGCATGCAAGATTAGTAGCTAGGCATTTGCAAAGATTTTTTAGATCTGCTCCAATATTTTTGCAGAAAAATATTAGTAAGGTATTATCCTCTTGCTGTTATATGTTTAAGTAATTTTGAGCAGTTTGATGTCTTCTGTTACATGAAGGGCATTTGCCTGAAGAAATGTACAATATAGTTATAAACTATATTTGCAAGTATATTACCTGTTAGATCGGCGCAGGAAAAGGAAGACGTGACCAGCTCGTTACATTAGTAACTTTTATTGAGTACAAGAAACAGTAGCAAGACTGGCCGTGCGCTGCCGGAGCTCTCCTTATATTCGCTCCGGCAGACGCACCGCCCCCTGACAGGGATTCAAACTTTCCCGCCCGGTGGCTGGCAGCCAATCCGGGCGGATGTCCTTATAAGGACATAACACTCCTCCCCCCTAGTCCAAAACAAAAAGTTCAGAGTTCGTCAATAAACGTGACGTAGTCCCGCAGGTACGTAGGACGCCTAGGCACCCTACTTGACCTGCGCAGTCTCATTTCTTCCGCGTCCCCGCCCTGGACGGACGGGGTTCCTGTGGCTCCTGGCTCCTTCCCCGGAACCGGGCTCGGTTCGGCTGGCGAGTGTGCAGGGTCACCCTCAGCGCCTCCGGCCGGACCGCAGACCTTGGATGGCTGGTTCTGGTGGTCTTCCTCCTGGCCTGTGGATCTTTCGCCTCGGCGGTGCTGTTCGGTTCCGACCCGGGAAGAGCGTCTAAGTCTCGGTAAGACCCCGGCTGTCACTTGCTCTTCCTCGGTCTCCCGGTGGCTGCGGTTCTGCTGCGGCCCGGTTCGCTGTGGTCCGGAGGGTGGTTCGGGCCGGTGCCCTTGGGTCTGGTCTGCTCGCTGTGGGTGGTGTTGGCCCGGGTAGCGGTGTCCGACCTTGCAGGGGTGGCGCAGGTCTCCTCTGCCGGGCTGGCGTTGGCCTTCCCCGTCGGGTTGGTGGTGGTCGACCTGGTCAGGGTGTCGTTGAGGGGATTCCTCCTCGGGCTGGTGGAGGTCTCCCCTGCCGGGGTGGCGCAGGCCTCCCTGGCCGGGTTGTTGTCAGCTTTCCCTTCCCCCTAGTCCCTGGTCTACCGCCTGTTGGTGGTTGGGGTCGTCTGGGTTGGGTTGTTGTTGCCGGGTTGTTTCTTGCGTTGGGCGGGGGTCCCTCTCGCCGGGGAGTCGTGTGCCACCCTCGCCCATGTGCTGTGGTGTGCCCATCTGCGAAGGTCCCCGGTCTACTCGCCTTGCGTTGAGGTCTCCCTGGTAGGGCTGCCGTGGGTTGCCTTCACTGGTAGGGTGCGGTGCTCCCCTTCTGGGCAGGTCCCGGTCTACCTGCGGGCTGGGTCGGGGGTCCCTGCCCCTGTTGTGCCGGGTGCCCACCTGGCCGGGTTGGTGTTGCCATCCCCCGTTTGGTTGGGCCCGGTCTACCTCGCTGCACTGCCGACGTGACAGTGCCTGGTAGTGTGCTGGGCCGACCTCGTCGGGATGGCGTTGCTCTGCCTCGCAGGGGTGTGGTAGGCCTACCTCGTCTGGGTGTTGTAGGCCTACCTCGCCGGGGTGTTGCAGGCCTACCTCGCCTGGGTGTCGTAGGCCTACCTCGCCGGGGTGTTGCAGGCCTACCTCGTCTGGGTGTTGTAGGCTTCCCTCGTCAGGCTGGTTTTCGTGTGCTCCCCCCCACCTTTTCCGGAGTTGGTCGATGTGACGTCTCACGACCTGTCCATCTTCCAACTCGACGGTGTAGGATTTGGGGCCGGTTGTGCTGGCAATCTTCCCCTTCAGCCACTTAGGCGAGCCGTTGAAATTCAGCGCGAAAACTGAATTTCCTTTGCTGAAGGCGCGAAGCGGGCGGCTGGCGGTTGCGGTCACTTCCGGGCTGTATTGGGGGTGCAGCCGGTCCAAGGGTGACCTCAACCTTCTGCCCATCAGGAGTTCTGCCGGGCTCTTGTGGGTGGTGGCATGCGGCGTGATGTGCTGGGTGAGGAGGAAGTTGTCGATGCGTTCTTGCCAGTCTCCCGGGCCCATCTTGGTGAGGGCTTCTTTTGTGAGCCGGACCATCCGTTCCGCTTGTCCGTTTCCGGCTGGCCTGTACGGAGCGGAGAGGGCATGGCGGATGCCCAGTCCTGCCAGGAAGGCCTCCATGGCCAGGGATGTGAGCTGGGGGCCGTTGTCCGAGACCAGCACGTCCGGTAGTCCATGTGTGGCAAACAGGCGGCGCAGGGCTCGGATCGTCGCTTCTGTTGTGGTAGATGCCATGGGTACCACCTCGAGCCACTTGGAGAAGGCATCTACCACGATGAGGAGGTGTCGCCCCTGCATCGGGCCCGCGAAGTCGATGTGGACCCTCGACCAGGGGTTGCTGGGGGTCTCCCAGTTCGTGACTTCAGATTGCGGCGGCGCGGGGCGGACTTCTTGGCACGGGTCACATCTGGAGACCCATTGTTCGATGTCTCTGTCCAGTGAGGGCCACCAGACGTAACTCCGTGCCAGGGCCTTCATGCGGACGATGCCCGGGTGCCCGTTGTGCAGTGTCTCCAGCGTCCGCCGTTGTAGCGTGCTTGGGATCAGCACCCTGTCTCCCCATAGCAGACAGCCCTTTATGGTGGACAGCTCCGTCTGTTTCCTGGTGAACGGGCTGAACCTCTCTTCCGTTTGTTTCGATGGCCACCCCCTGAGGATCCAGGACCTTACTTGGCGGAGGGTGGGGTCTCTCTGGGTGTGCGCGGCCACATCTGCGGAGGAGACTGGACAGCTGGCGTCGTCATCTATGTGGAACAGATGGAGCGTGGGGGCTGGGTCTTCCACCGGGTTCTTCGATGGGCATCTGCTGAGTGCGTCGGCGTTTCCTATGGCTGTGCCTGGCTGGTGCACCAGCCTATAGGAGTAGCCGGCCAGGAAGATGGCCCATCTCGTCATCCGCGGGGACATGAAGGTCGGGGTGGGTTGGTCGCCTGCGAGGAGTCCCAGGAGTGGCTTGTGATCGATGACTATGGTGAAGCGTCTTCCATAGAGATATTCGTGGAAGCGCTTCACTCCTGCCACGATGGCCAGGGCTTCTTTGTCCAGCTGACTGTAGTTCCGCTCTGCGCCGGACATGGTTTTCGAGAAGTAGGCGATGGGGGCTTCCGTGCCGTTGGGCAGCTCGTGGCTGAGGACTGCCCCCACCCCGTATGGCGACGCGTCGCAGGTCAGCTTGATGGGGAGCGTCTCGCTGTATTGGATGAGGACGCTTTTGGACGTCAATAGTCCCTTTATGGCTCGGAATGCCGCTTCCTCTTCCTGGCCCCACTTCCAGGATGCCGATTTCCCCAGCAGGCGGTGAAGTGGCTCAGCGACTGTGGCTTTCTGTTTTAGAAAGATTGCATAAAAGTTGAGCAACCCAAGGAATGCCTGAAGCTCCGTTTTGTTTTTTGGGCTTGGAGCCTCATGGATTGCTTCCACTTTTGATTTGGTGGGGTGGATGCCTGTGCTATCAATGAGGTAGCCCAGGAACTCGACTTCCTGTACTCCTATGATGCACTTGTCCCGCCTGACCCTCAAGCCCTTGGCCTTGAATCGCTGCAGGACAAGCCTGAGCCTTTCAAGGAGCTGAGCTCTTGAGTCACCAGAGACGAGCACATCGTCGAAGTAAGGCACCACCCCTGGAACGCCTTGGAGGAGGCGTTCCATCATGGATTGGAAGATGCCGGGGGCAGCGCTGACTCCAAATTGGAGCCGGTTGCATTTGAATGCCCCCCTGTGCGTGACAATTGTTTGAGCCTCCGCCGTTTTTTCATCCACTGGCAGTTGCTGGTAAGCCTGGGCCAGGTCCAGTTTCGCAAAAATTGATCCAGATCCCAGGGAATGCAGCAGGCGTTGCACCACTGGGACTGGGTATGCGCTCTGTGCCAACGCCTTGTTGATGGTACAACGGTAGTCGGCGCAGATGCGCACAGACCCATCATGCTTCAGTGGGGTCACAATGGGGGTCTCCCATGAAGCATGATCGATCGGTTCCAGGACGCCCTGGGCGATCAGCTTATCCAGCTGCTCATCTACTTTGGGCCGCAGGGCAAACGGAACTCGGCGGGGCTTGAGCCTAATTGGGGTGATTCCCTTGTCCAGATTGAAGGAGATTGGCCTCCCCACAAATTTCCCCAGCTTACCATCGAAGACTTCCTTGAACTCTTCGATGAGGTAGTCGAGTTCGTCCCTGCCAATTTGGTTGATGCCTTCGATTGAGAGCCCCAGCAGCTTGAACCACTCCACTCCTAGCAGGTTCGGTCGGCTGTCCCTTACGACGGTGATGGGGAGCTTGCCTTCGAACTGCTTGTAGGTGACCCGGATGTTGGCCCTTCCTAGCACTCCGATGGGGTTTCCCCCAAAGTCGACGAGCTTGGAGTGTAGTGGCTTCAGCTCTCGCTTGGTGATGCTGGGTTGCAGGCGCTTCAACTGCTGCCAGTCCATGATGGAGTAGACCAAGCCGGAGTCTACCTCCATTTTGCAGGGTGCTCCTTCCACGTGGATGGTCACATGGAACTTGGTGGCACTGTCTGATGTCATGTGAGCGATGGTCGTCTGGTGGACCGCTCCGCTCCGGGGAAATTCGTCGTCTCTGCGTCTGGAAGGGCCAGAGGACCGTTTGGATGACCTCTGGTAATTCTTCCGATTCTCGCGGGGACGGTGGCTGGAGGGCTCTGGGGCTGGTTCCTCAGCTCTGCAAGCTTCGGCGATGTGACCCCTTCTGTTGCAGCGTCGGCAGGTCGCATCTCTCCACTTGCAGGTTGTCCTGGCATGGTCCCCTCTGCAGCTGGCGCAGCGCTCCCCTTTGTAGTTCCGTTGGGCGGTTTCCCGCCTTGGGGGTCTGGATACCTTGTGGACGGTGGACTCTCCCTCCGACTCGGATCCAGCCGTGGAATCCTCTGTTGATGATTGCTCTGTGGAGCGAATCTTGTGGATTCCCTTAGCTCTGCTTACTGCGGCAGCTGCTTTCTCCGAGATTTCGGATGCGGTGGCTTCCTCCACCACATCCTTGAGCACGAGCTTCTTCCTGCTCAGGAATTTCTTTTGCAGGCCTCTGTCCCTCATGCCGAAGACCACGCGGTCAGCGATGGCATTGTCCACATGGTCGAACTCACAGCTGGCTGCGATCTGGCGTAGGGCGGCCACGAATTCCTTGATCGTCTCACCTTCCTTCTGGTCCCGTTGATGGAAGGTGAAACGGTTCGCCACCAGTGTTCCTGTTGGGGCATAGTGGTCCTCCAGGATCTGCAGCAGGTCTGTCCATGGCACTTCTTCGATGTCTCGTGGTGCTACGAGATCGATTGCCATGTCGAGGACCTCGGAGCCGCAGTTGGCCAGGAAGATGCCCTTCTTCCGGTCATCATCGGCATCCCTGATGTTGTTGCCTCTCAGGTATTGCCGGAATTTCACTACGTAGGATTTCCACTTGTCCTTCCCTGGGCGGAAAGGAGCAAGGGCTGGCAAAGTGACTTCAGCGGATGCCATGCCTTTGGAAATGCCTACTGTAGTTCCCGGTGCCGGAGTCTTGTCTTGTTGGCTTGGTGCCGCGAGGTTCGTTCTTCTCTCAGTCCTTCGTCGCCAGTGTTAGATCGGCGCAGGAAAAGGAAGACGTGACCAGCTCGTTACATTAGTAACTTTTATTGAGTACAAGAAACAGTAGCAAGACTGGCCGTGCGCTGCCGGAGCTCTCCTTATATTCGCTCCGGCAGACGCACCGCCCCCTGACAGGGATTCAAACTTTCCCGCCCGGTGGCTGGCAGCCAATCCGGGCGGATGTCCTTATAAGGACATAACATTACCTTTTTTAAAATGACACCAGGATTGTGACACAAAAAATGTGGTGTGAATGACTAATAAGTTTCAATTCTGCAAGTACTGATACTTAAGTAAAATATGTATAATCTTAAATTATGTATATTAAAGATAGAAACAGAGGGCTTAGTATACATTGAACCAATTTTATTTGCATTTGTGGATCAATATTAGAACTCACATATTCTGATACAATATATATATGTTTAAGGCTGAACTGTGGAGTTCGTTGTGTTCTATGATCTTGTTTGTTTACTTGCAGACATGTCATTACCTAACTAGGTAAAGAGCCTTGATAGTACAGTGGTTTGGTGCACCCTGTCATTAACACAGCTGCCTGCAATTTCTGCTGGTTCGAATCTCTCCAAGGCTCAAGGTTGACTCAGCCTTCCATCCTTTCTAGGGTAGGTGAAATGAGGACCCAGTTTGTGGGGGCTGACTTTGTATAAAAATATACAAAAGAATGAAGGCTATTGCTTAACGCATTGTAAGCCGCCCTGAATCTCCGGAGAAGGGTGGCATATAAATCAAATTTAAAAAAAAAACCAAAAACTAGCAACATCATCAGTGTGAGTGTGAGTTTTGCTCCTTATTTATACAGCAGTGGTGTATACAGTAGTGGTGTAAAAAAATGGAGCTGGATCTCTATAAGAATGAATCTGGATGAGAAGCAAGCAGAAATCTGGAACAACAGCTAGAAAAAAGAAAAACAAGAAAAGGTTAGCTTAGGAGGGGATAACCTAAGAAGATTAAAAAAAAAAAAATACTCACAAGTAAAAAACAAGTATGAGTCTTTTCTCAAAGTAGCACCAGGTAGGATTTCACTATCCACAGCTAAGAAGGAGAGAAAAAAAATTAGGAGCCTCAGTTGGCCAACATGGAGAGAGAAAAAGAGAGGCTGACGGTTTCACTACTGACAAACTCACCCAATTAAACAACTGAGGAAGGATGGAGGTTTAGGTTTTTTTTTCATTTTTTTTATTGAAAAAGTTTTTCAAATACAGATTTCCCCCCCTTTCCCCCCCTCCTCCCTAACCCCCCTCCCCTCCCCTCCCCCTGTGGCTTCTCCAGAATAAAACCCAAATTAATAACAGATTATATAATACTTTACCATCCTTTTTACTCCACTCCTCCATATGCTGATCCTTTCTTTCTAACAATATTATTATATCTCCCTTATACTATACATTTCAAAGCAACATTCAACTGTAAATTTATATAATAAATCCTAATTTGGCAATTTCAACTCATAATCTATCCATTTCCTTCTCCCCCATACATATATCTCTTAATTCAAGGATGGAGGTTTGAAGTACCAAAATATCTGGGCTAGGTCAGATGATCCAGAAAGAGGAATCAAGCATCAGATAGTAAAAAAAAGAGAGAGTTGTTTTAGACATTTTACAAGGGATGAGAAGAGAATGTACTCTGCCTTTAAGAAGATTTGTCTTTTGTTTTAAGGTTGTGTGCATTTTAGAGAAAGGAAAATAAAATGTTCCTTTCCCAGAAAGCTCTTTATTTGAGACTCCAAGTTCAATATTTTATTGCTCCTTAATGTTATTATTTTAGTTGTTTGATGATATCTATATGTATGCCTGTAGTATCATGATGGATTCCATGACTTTGCATGTGACACAACAAAGAGAGATTGGTCTATAATTCTCAACAAGGCCGGGGTCACTTTTGAAAATAGGTAAATAGGCAAGGAGCTCATTCTAAAAGATACTTCATAGATGGTGCTTAGAGGTTCAGCTATGGCGGAGGAAAGCTTTTTAAGAAAGAAGACACATATTCCATCAGGACCAATAGATAGAGATGGTTTTAGTTTGTGTAGTGCCCTTATGACGGTATCTTCAGTAAAATCAATGTGGATTGGATCATTGCAATTGGATGAGGTACGACTAGGAAATGAGGGAGAGATGCAATTGCTGTTGACAAAGACTGAACTGAAAAAGGTGTTGAAGAGATTAGCTTTAATGGCATCATCTTCACCATTTGGCCCTTTTAGATATGCATCATAATGCACATTGTAAAGTTGTTTTTGTCTATTCATAATGAGATATTTTATTTTTTATTGGATTTGCAAAGGAAAGGAGTAGATACAATAGCAGGATTGATTAAGGTGACCTGCAAAGGAGATAGAAGAGATAGAAGAAAGAAGATAGAAGAATCCTGCAGAAGCCAACTTTTTGAGCAGGAAGAAAGGGAGACAGTCAGACTATGTGTGTATAATTAAGCAATCAGAATAGAGCTGGAGGAGACCTTGGATGTCTTCTAGTCTAGTCCAACCCTTTCTCAAGCAGAAGACCCTATACCATTTCAGACAAGTAGCTCTCCAGTGTCTTCTTAAAAACCTCCAAGCACCTACAACTTCTGATGGCAAGCTGTTCCATTGATTAATTGTTTTCACTGTTAGGAAGTTTCTCCTTAGTTCCAGGTTGCTTCTCTCCTTGATTAGTTTCCATCCATTGTTCCTACAGGAGCTTTGGTAAATAAGATGGCAACCTCTCAAATCCTGGAATACTGCTATCATGTCACCCCTAGTCCTTCTTTTTTCTAGACTAGCCAAACCCAATCCTGCAATCATTCTTTATATGTTTTAGTCTCCAGGCCTTTGATCCTCTTAGTTGCTCTTCTTTGCACGTTTTCCAAAATCTCAACATCTTTTTTTTTAATGTGGTGACCAGAACTGGATGCTGTATTCCAGGTGTGGCCTTATGAAGGCTCTATAAAGTGGTACTATACTTCATGTGATTTTGATTCTATGCCTCTGTTTATACAACCAAGGATTGTATTAACTTTTTTGGCTGCAGCCTCACATGCTTGCTCATATTTAAGTGATTGTCCACTAGCACTCCAAGGTCCCTCTCATATTGAGGTGCATCTGTGCATCCTGAAAGAGATGATCATTAGTTGACTCTGCATTTGATTTAGGCAACATCCAGATTCTGAGCCAGACCAGTTACATTTTTCAACTTCAAGAAACATTTGTTTTTAAAATAGTCATGGAAATAAAAAGATCTGTCTCAGGCATATGAACCCTTGGTCAAGTTAAACATGGTAGGACTATGTGTTTCAATAAAATAAATAACTTGCTAAAGGTATTTTATGTTACTCTGGGTGACAGAATTATACCTGTGGCAAATAAAATCTCAAAGTAAAACTTAAACTGACTGAGTATATTTATTCTCAGTGGTTCCTTATTTCTAGCTGCTTAAAAAAGTTCCAAGCACAAAGTGGTAAATGAAAATATTTCCTCTGATCTAATTGTGGGTCCATGTTGTGAATACCATTGATCTCTACACTTTGTGCTTACAGTTGGCAAGGCTTTTCTGAAAACATCCTCCTGGTTTGTTGGATTTTGTTTCTGTTTTGTTTTGTTGGGGAAAAATACCCTTTATCTTTTGAACTGGGGTTGAACCTATTAAGACAGGGGCCCAACTCTCAGCTGTTGCAATTACTTCTATAGTAGCATGACTCTGCTACTGAGGAATGATATGCAAAACGCCTAAAAAGATATAGTTCAAACTGGACTTGGAAATCTGTTATTAATCACATCTGAGCAGCTAAGATGTACAAGAGAAATTAGGAGATCTGGGAAGGGACTAGAATTTGAATTTATAAGATTCAAAATAAAATCAGAACATTTGAACCATTTCTTACAGCAAATTAGACCAGACTAGAAAAAAAAATCTGAATTTACCCAACCAGCTATATAGTGGCTTTACATTAAAATCCTATCAGGATATCTGTTAATTAGATCTAGTACTCAGTGAGGACAATATTTTAAGGTTCTTTATTGCCCATAGAGTCTACATTAGTTCAAGAGAGTTTTTATTTTTTAAGGAAACAGTTATGCAAATTGATTTTGTCTAGTTTGGCACTAATCTTCTTGGAAAGCAATCTGAGGTGTCTTTCAGTTTAGGGATTATTGTTATCGGTGGCTAACACCAGCTAAATCCTATATGAAAGGTATAACGAAAGAAGAGGGCAGGCCCTGAAGTAAAGGGGAAAAAATACACTGCAGAAAACATGTTCTATTTTCAAGGGCTCTTCTGAAATATCACTAAATGCTCTTGAGAAAAGAATATGTTTCCTGGGCTACTCAGACCAATTTTATTTTTGGCACATAGAATTTCTCCCTGAGTTTTTTTTAAATATATATCAAGGCAACACCTTCCGCAAAAATACATTTATGCCTGCCATCTTAAATCAGGGCTGGGGGTATTGCTAAATATAATTCCCAATATTTCTAATTTTTGACAGGGACTGTTAGGAGTTATAATTCCCATCCATGATGTAAGTGAGATTTCTCAGTCAAAATGTTTAAGTTGTTACAATTTAGGCAAAGACTATAAGGGTTGTCAAACTGGTGGCTCATGGGCTGGCTATGTCACACGCAGGCCACACCCACCCCAGCTCTACAAAGGCATAAAAAAGAATCACGATATGTCACGTGATGTCAAGTGATGCAACCAGTTTGACATCCACAGCCTATAAGATCATGGAAGCCAGTTTGGTGTAGTAGTTAAAACACCAGTTTAGATTGGAGATAGTAAGTCCTAGTTCCTTCTCAGGCACAAATCCAGCTGGGTGATCTTGGACCAGTCCCTATCTCTTGCCCCTTAGGAAGGAAGCAATGGCAAACCTCTTCTGAAAATATTGTGAATAAAACTACAAGGATTGATCCAGGCACTTATCAGAAGTCAACATTGACTACTAACTCAAAGCTACAATACCGTAACAAGGACACACTGAATGCCATATCAAAAAGCCTTGGACTTAGACAATCTTTGCAGTGACAAAATTTCTGGTAAATTATAAAAAAGCCATATTGCTTGGATCCTATCTTATACTGTACATTATGACAACTTAGGTTCTAGGCAAGAATTTGTTGCAGATGAGGCCAACACCAGCTAAATAACTGGCAGCTTTGGTTTCACCTTTTTGTGTACACAATAAAAATAATAGTCTTACTCAAAGCTTTTTTGCCCCTTGTCTAATAAGTAAGACAGATTGTGTTGCTGTTGTTACTTGAAGGCACTTTCTTAGCAAGCTATACATTCTGAACAAATCCATTGATGGTCTTCTGAGAGGCAAAGATTGCTCACGAGAAAGAAAAAAAGCCTCTCTTAAAATATTGTATACTGTTGTATACTGTTGATATTTTTTGGCAGTACCTTTTGATATTAGCCTTAGGCAATTTCAAAAACTGTGTTTCCTTCTTCTGCCTACCAGATGCTTATGCAGCTTTGTTGAATTAAAATCCTTGATGATGCTACATCCCTTTTTAAATTGGAAATCACATGACATGAATAAATAAATCTCTACATGTTTAAATTTATGTTGGTAGGTAATCCAACAAAGAAATGCCAGGATATTGCTGCTGTTGTAGCAGCTGTATTATTGATTAAGTGCACATAAGGATGAAAAACAGAGAAACCTACCTTTACAATCACAATAGGAAAGTTGTCAACCTCAAACATTTAGTATACACCCAGAGTAGCGTGTTAATAGAGCCTTGCCATAGTCAATCTGACTGCATTCATATGAGACCGATCTTAGAATACAAAACTAAAAAACAATCTAAGAACCCCATTAAAACTCCCTAACAGAGGCTAAACCACCAGAATAATAATTTGGCTGGGAAGAGAGTGATAATGTAGGCAGTGGGGGGAAAAAATAAAGAAGGAAAAAGGAAGGGGTTGAGCACTCATATTGTTCTAAATGCTTTTTTCTCCAAAGGTGAACAAATTAGATTTTCACTGGAGTATTTTTTTTTTTTTTTTTTTTGTCAAGCACTCTCTAGAGTTTTACAAGTAAAAATGGTGACCTTTTTCCATTTAGGAGTCATCAGTTGAAAAGAAAAGAGGGAGCCACATTTGGAAAGTAAATAAGGCACTGGTAGTTCCTCAAAATATATTTTAAAATCAGTGGGTTTTTGGGTGTTCCCCAAAAATTTGGCAAGTATTAAGGATCGTCTCAAATATCCTGGTTTTAAATCTCCTAGTGCCTTGAACTCAAATTGTTTTTCTTAAAAGTGAGTACAGAAAACATTCTTAATTCATACAGAACTGGGATAAACTACCAAGTCCAGCTGAAATACCATTGTCAGCATTTCTTACCTAGCTTTAAGCCTGAGAGTTATAGTTTTGCAATATCAGCAAAGCCAAATGTCCCAAGCTCCGATACAGTTTCCTTACCATTCTGTAGGATTATGTTTATTTTACCTTTTTAAGAATGCTAAATGCACTAATAGCATCACATTTATTTTGGTGCTTATTGTCAAGGGATTGGATCATAATAGGAGTTGATACACACCATCAATAGTTAAGCAAAATGAGGGATTTTATTCTGGATACTGTGATAGCTATAGCAATGAAGTACTGTATTCAATAATAAATACAAGTGGGAGTATTATTTACAAAACCAGCATTTGTTCCTTTGCATGGACAGAAAAGGATAAAAACTGTAAGAACTTAACCTATTTAACCTACTTAATTTTTTCCCCTTTAAGCTTATTTCCCTCACTTTACCTTGTAATTTATTATAGCTTCTTCTCTTCCTGCTGATTACAATTACGAACATTGGAAATGTCTTTAATAGATCAAGTGTGACTTTGTTTCACAATAATGCCATGATTATGGTTAGAAACTTCATTATTATCATGTTTTGACTTTGTATTAGATCACATTACACATTAGGATAGTATAATTGAATGAACAGTTATAAAAGCAAACAAATATTAGTTTATGCACCAGGAACAAAGAAGATAATAGATGGTCAAGCAGCAGAAGGCCACTCCTAGCAGGTATACTTGTGATTAGCTGTTCTTATTTTTATCAAAGTATTACAAGATAGAAGTCCTTGGAGATCTCCTTAGAAATCTACAATGTACATTCTTCCCAGTGCTGCAGTAGTATTGATTTGTTGGAAAATAAATGCTGTTCAGATAAATGTTTTGTGATCATTTTTTCACCATGAGCAATCATATACTGTCTGGGTTTATTCAGGGTTTTTTTTAAATCATTGTCTACAAAAGACTGCTTTCAGCAAAAAGAGGGATTTCACATTCAAGTAAAGTATGTTCTTAATACCAAGAATGGCCAGGTTAACAGAATAATTTAATAAATCTGAGACTCACCTGCCAGCTTGATACAATGCCTACTTATCATCTATACCAATATTTAATATTGGTTTGTCGCTTCCTCACAGGTGTCAAAAAAATAGGCCCAGTTCTACAATGAGCCCAAGTTTGAAACTCATTGAAATCATCAATGATTTCATCAAATGTAGTAACTCTAACTCCAATAACCTCAAATGTATTCCCCCACCTTTTTTTTACAAAGCATTCATTGAAAATAATTGCTCCATCGTCAGTTTCTCAGCTTACTTTTCCAATTTCCTCCATGAAAAGAGCATATAGAAGGAGCTGAGATGATAATGATGAACAGCTGTGAAGTGGTTGAACCAACAGTTCATATAATTTGGTTTTCGTTCTGCATATATGAAATTCAAAAACCATAATTGGGGGAGAGGGAAAATTTAATTAGAAATTCAAGTGCAGGTGTTTTTGATAAGTATTAACTTTGATTACACTGGGTTTTATAGGGCAGAAGCTGGACATGCACTTTTTATTAATTTAGATCCTATAATGGAATATGGGGGACGATGATGATGACAAGGGGAAGATATGCTGTGTAAGAAACAATGAAGCAAGAAAGGAGGAGCCTCCAAATGTCTCAATGATCAGAGAAAGAAGTTTAGGAAGGATGACCCTCAGTCATCCAGGTCATGGTTGTCCCAAAGGTGTTTTTTCAAAAGACAACTGGACTTTGCTTTTCCTTGAAGATGTCTTGCTTCTCATCCAAGAAACTTCTTCAGTTCTAAAGAATGTACTGAAGAAGTTTCTTGGATGAGAAGCAAAATGTCTTCAAGGAAAAACAAAGTGCAGTTGCCTTTTGAAAAAGCACCTTTTGGGACAATCACCTCAATAGTTCAAGCAGTTAAAGTGGTGATGGGAAATTTGTACTTTGAGACTTGCAAGATTGATGTCAGCCCTCCCAGACAAACACAAGAAACACATCTAGATAAACATTTATTTATTTATTTATTTATTTTTCCAATTTCTATACCGCCCTTCTCTCTGAGGACTCAGGGCAGTGTACAGCCAGAATTAAAAACATGCAATACAAATATTAAAAAACAATTAATATATATATATAAATTTGGCCCAAAAATTAAAAATCACTTCCAATTAAAACATTTTAAAAAAACATTTAAATCAGTGGATATAAGCTATGAATTAGATGAATATTGATTCATTGCAAAAGTAATGTAGCTTTTTTTTAAAGTAAAAATGACAGAAAGAAATTACATTTTAAACACAGAAATATAGTGCTGATAGTCACATTAATGTTTGAAGTCTCCTGAAGAATGTTGGTTCCATACAACATATTTCTTCTAATGAATCTGGAATTTGGATCCACATTCTATGAAGTTCATGGCCTTTTTACAGAAAGATTCATGGCGGAAAGGAACAACTGCATTTCATATTTATATTTGTGACATATGTAATGCTATGCTTTGCATTGGGGATATTTGAGAAGTACAGTACATTTAGATTTGATTTGAATCAATCAGTTTATACTACACTAATTGCTAGAAAGTAGTTACATGTCAACTTTCACACCTCTCAAATATTCTGAATGAATTCTTAAAATAAAAAAAGAAGAAGAAACACGCAAAAACAAATATCCTGACTGTGTCTCTACATTACATATATTTCCTAGTTGGTGGACTGCAAGATGATTATATTCACTATTCTCTAGTCTCTAGATCAGGGGTGTCAAACTCACGATGTTTGTCATATGATGTATCACAACTTTTTTCCCCTTCACTAAAACGGGTGGGTGTGGCCAGTGTGTGATGCATCTGGCCTGCAAGCCACGAATTTGATACCCCTGCTCTAGATTAACAACACTAGGACACATAGAGCACTATAAGTATACTTAGAGCAAAAATGCACTCATGGTAACTGGCCAAATTGGTCAGATCTTACATTGGTAGGGAGTAGTTAGAGTCCTTGCAGAGTTGGGCGGCATAGAAATATGAATAATAAATAAATAAAATAAATAAATACCTCATATGGCAGAGATATGACTAATGCTGCATTTTCTGCATCTTATTAAGTATATTACATTAAAACAAGTTCAATTTGTTCGTCAGTTAAACAAATCCATAGTAGAATTCGAAGATCAATTTTGTGGTCAATCTGATGATGACATGATAAAATATAGTAGATGGTAAACAATATGAATCAGTGAATGAAAGGCCAGGAAAGCATGTGTCATAAAAATGAGAGGAGGAAAAAAAGGATATAATGATTTTTGTGAAGGTTGTCAGATCTCATGAATTACACACGTGCAGGCAAGTAAAATTGTAGGTTTCAATTATGAACCACAGACTTAAATGTACGTTGATTTGAGTGAGTGTGAAAGCTGACATCCATAGATTGGTAATAGTTGCATGCTATTCTCCAGAGAATGATGTTAACAGAAAACCAGACTTAAACCTTTGAGAACTGAATGCAACCTTCTGAATGAATACCATCTAGGTGATCTGAATGGACAAAGACAATACGGTGGCACAGAAAGTATAGAAAAAGTGACAGAACATCTGGGCTCCCAAGAATGAACAAGAATGGTCACCAACTATGTAATCACTAGGAATCAAGCTCAATTCAGAAACTTTATTTAAATTAGCAATGTAGGCGGGAAAGGAACAAATTGATCAATGAAGGTACAATTACACAATTGTTCTGATTACACTTATTGAGGAAAAATTATTGTACTAGATAATTTTCCTAACTTCTTCCATGTCCATAATGGACTGGTCTGTTGTGACATGAAAATACAGTAAGTCAAGGAAAATTTCAGTGTGGTGGCAACTATTTGTGTATCTCTTACACTTTTTGCCAGTAGATATTTCATATAACCTCTTATACTTGCAGTGGTACTTCTTGTAGTTGTGCAAGATATTGCTTGTTTTATGTGCAGATCACAAATAAAGCAGATGTTCTCCTTCAGCTCAAAAGACTCCTAAAAACAACAAAGGAGAATACACCTTCCCCTCCATATTGTAGGAGCACATTTTCAGAAAGGTGTACAACAAAATAGTCATATATTGTAAAATAATACTGAACTTTCAGTAATTGCTATCAATGCACATTTCATCAAATTACCTTTAATTAAAAGATGTGTACATGTCTGACTGCATTATATGAGAACTCCATTTCCTTCCATACCCTGCGGCATTTGGCATTTGAGAAACAGAGGGATTTTACTACTTTTAACCTTTGCTCCAACTGAAAAGCTTCTGAGCTCAAGAAGCAATCTCTGCCTGCATTTTCCAACTTCCTCCAAAGTCCCTTCTTTAGATAAACTGATATGTGCAGAGAATGGAATAAAAAGAGTGGCAAGAATTGTCTACAAGGTTATATTTTAGATGGCTTTGGTGAAGTAATCCCAGTTATAGGGTCAGGAAAACTAATTAATAGTTTCTATTAATTATGTGTCCCCCTATTGGTTATGGGAGAGACACTCTTCATCTGGCTCTCCAGTAAGACCTGTCCAAAGTGGTTGGACCCCTAACACATCTCTCCTTTTGCTCAGAGCACACATACCCACATCAAGGTGGTCCCTCAGTGGAGGAATATTATTATGGTTGTTTGCATTAGCAAAGTAGCTTATCAGGTGATATTTTGAGGAGAAACACGTATATTGAATTGAAAGAGCACCATTTTGAGATGTATTGTAAGAACAAATCCCACCAAATAGATTTTTTAAAACAAAATTAACAAAAATTTCCTGCCATTTCTTTCCTTTCCTGATCATATAAAAGTGATGAAGAAACAAAGATGAAATTAGAAACCTGAGAGGAAAAAAAACCTGGTAGGTTTTCTTCAACATTTAGAAACATACATATACAGGTAGTCTTGGATTTACAAGAGTTAATTTAATGACTGTTCAAAGTTACAATGGCACTGAAAAAAGTGACTTATGTCCGTTTTTCAAAGTTATGACCTTTGCAGCATGATCATGTGATCAAAATTCAGATGCTTGGTCACTGGTTCATACTTATGTTGGTTGCTGTGTCCCAAGGTCATGTGATGCCCTTTTGCGACCTTCTGACAAGCAAAGTTAATGGGGAAGTCAGATTCACTTAACAACCCTGTGACTAACTTAACAACTGCAGTGATTCAACTGTGGCAAGAAAGGTCATAAAATGAGGCACAACTCATTTAACAACTCATTTTAACTGTCGGGCCAAAATGTTTAATTTATTTTTAAATTGTTTTTAAATTTTGTATTTGATGTTTTTTACTTCTGGCTGTTCACCGCCCTGAGTCCTTCAGGAGAAGGGCGGTATATAAATTCAAATATTAAATTAAATACTAAATTAACAAATGTCTCAACAACAGAAATTTTGAGCTCAATTGAGGTCGTATGCCAAGGACTACCTGTAATATAAATACAAGAATTCCAAAAAGTACAATTCTATTCAGGAGACAAGAATCTCTTATCTGCAATTTAATTTCCCATCTATAGTAGATAAGAATACCTTTTTCAGTTCCTTATACCAGTTAACTGCATTGACTAGCGCGATATGTAAGAGGAACATTTGTAATCCACCCTGTCAGCATTGCTTGTTTTCTCCTAGATTCGCTGAGAGACAGGAAGTGACCTCCGATGCTCTGAGTTCAAGTTCTTGCAGCATGTAGTGAAAATACTAAAGTAAGTGAGAGATAAAAGTCACAAATATAAAACAAGTCTGATTCTTAAGTATTTAGGTATTCTCAAAAATTAGTTTGAAGTGGAGACCAGATAAAGGCATTACAGTTACCAATCAAAGGAGGTCTAGACTCGGATATTTTAAATTTCTCTGCAGCTGGGCTGGCAACTATTAACCACCTGGCTTTAAGATTTTTAAAGCAAGAAACATTATCCAGATACTGCATAATTTACAGGTGGAAAGAACCAGAAATGTCAGGATACCAGAAACTGTTATTTAAAATTCTAAAGGACAGTTTTCTTTGTCCCGTTTTATGGCAAATTTCTTGTTGCAGTTGGAATTTGGAGTGACTACATTTGATGTAAAGACTAGGATTTGTAGTTTGAATTTCTGACTTGTATCAGTCCTACTAAATCCCTAGTAACCCTAGTTCTCCAGGATGTCTTCCTGCAAAAGAAATTGAACAAGAAATGTGGATATTTTTCATCTCAATTGTTCACTGATGTGTGGATACGCAGTAGGAACCTATTCCTACTGCCTAGCCACACATAGGATAGGCAGTAGGAATACTAGGTGTTGATATTTTTACACAAACTATGATTGCAAGAAATCGTATTGTTCAGTCTTTTTTTCAAAGTTCAAAGATTGAGAATTAATATGTTTTTCAAGGCAATATTTATAATCAGTTACACCAGTGTTTTTCCATGAACACATAATAATCATTATGGCAAGATTCTAAGCACAGTAAGCGTAAGTTCTTCCTAAATAGACAAATTACAGATGCTACAAATATAATTTAAGAAGATATTGGCCTCTTTAAATATTATCTTCCTTTTTAGGAAGGTAGTTCATCATAGTAAGAATAATGAACCAGTAAGAAGTTACCAGAATCATGCCCCAAACCTCTGACTAATGTATCTTCGAAATTATTACATTTCCAATATAAGCATGTTAGTTAGCAACCAACTTTTTAAAAACATCTAATGAAGAGTTCAAGAGATCTGAATGTTTTGAATTAACTTTGTTTTAACCTCATAAGAAATGTGTTTATTTATTTATTTTTAATATATGAGATCCCCAATTTGTTAACGTAGGAAACTCCAGTGCCCTATTCCAACTTTCTTATAGAAGTGCAATATTTATTTAAGTTATATCTTTTAAGAAAACAATTTTGTTCTAGTAGTTAATGAAGAAAATGTTATTTCTAGTCCGATTCTAATCACAAAAATCAGCTAGGTGATCTTGGGTCAGTCACTCTCACTGAGCTATAGGAAGAAGCTAATAATAATCCACTTTTAGAATGCTGGTTAGAAAACTGGATAGATTTATCCATGTAGTCATAGGGAGTCAACTCCTATCCAAAGACAAAAATTATCAAACTTTCCATAACTTATTCATTAATTTCTTTTTATTTATGGCCCCCAGTCCAATAAAACACACATTTTAAAATAGAGCAACCCTGAAACAATTAATGTATCCAAGTTACTGGGGTTTCTGAAAGAGCAAACACTTCTAGTTCAAAGAAGATAACTTTTATTTATTTGTTTGTTTGTTTGTTTGTTTATTTATTTGTTTATATTTATATACCGCCCTTCTCCTGAAGGACTCAGGGCGGTGAACAGCCAACAGATAAAACACAAAAAATACAAAATTTAAGAAGTATTAAAATCCAATTAAATTAATTTGGCCCACAATTAAAAGCACCCCTGTATTAAGACCCATAATTAAACAATTTAAAAATTAAAACAATTTAAAAGAGTTAGGCCAGCCCAGCTTGCTGGAATAAATTTAGTGGATTTTGGCAAATCATATTTGTTTGTAGTTTTCAAAAGCATTAAAAATACTTATCATTGATAAGCAGTAATTAAGGGTAATTTTTTTCAGCATACACTTTCAACAACAACAAGAAATTTAATATAGTATTTCCACCTCTTTTCAAATAAAAATTATTCCAAAGGGTTAGTTTCTTATGACAGAAACAATCAATTTTAATTTTTTATTCATCGACACCCAAATATATTTGACCTGTTTGATCACTTCCAGTACTGGAAATACAATAAAGTTCCTGCAATATTTGAGAATGAACAACTTGCCAAGATTTCAGAAGTGCCAAATAGTTCCTCAATTTGGCTATAGATTACAGTCAATGCCATTTTTATTCTGATACAATGTTGATAGGGGTGTCACTGGTATGCAATTTATTATTTTGATAAGTTACTGTATGTGTATCTATCTAACAATTTATCATTTATTGTAAGTGATATGAAGAAATCATACAATTGATTTAATATATTGGAGAATATCAACATTAATTTTTGTGTTCTTTCTCATGAAGGATTCCTTTGTAACTCACCTTTAAGGATAGAGTTCACAATTTTTATATTATTGAGTAGGGACCACTTTCTAAATACATCACCACTAGTAATAATATTTAGTTTTGTTCAAGTTAATGCTGGTTTATATGCATTTTTGCAGGATATTTCATAGGATAGTGTACAATACAATGCCACAATGTATTTTTTTTCCAAATAAAAGAACTATTAGGTAAACATGGAGTAATTCTGTCACCTTATTTTTCTTTATTTATAAGAGCTTAAGTCGGATAAATTAAAACATAACAGCCACTGCATCACACCCTATTTATATGAACATAGAAGTAATAATAATAATAAAAAATTAAGGAACCTACTTCCAAATAAGAAGTTATGATTTGTTTACATCACTTAAATCCTGTTCTCCCCCCCCCCCAAAAGAGATCAAGTATTAGGTAATAAATGAACAACAAAGCAATTTATCAAACCACCACGAATAATATATGCAGAGACTCATTTCCTTATCTATAATAACTCAAAAAACTGATTAAAACAGAAGTGCTTGAATGCTCATCCGAGTACAGACCCCACTGGTTCTCCTGGATAGAACATTCCAAAGTTAGGGTATATAAAAATTGAAAAATTCTTCTCTCATTGTTTAATTATGTTGAGTCATATTGTACAAGTCAGGTATTGGGAAGAATTACAGTATATAAAAAAAGACAATTCTTCATGCTATATGTACAAGATTATAATACATTCTATCAAAATAATCATAATGAAAGACAGTGCCTGTGCAATACATGTATTGTTGCTTGATAATATCATAGGCTTCATTTATACTGTGCCAAAAATATAAATAAAAGAACTATTGTACTGATACACTGCAATCTGGCTATATGCATATGTGTATAAGCCTATATGTACCTAGGCTTGCATTTCAGAAGAGTAAAAAACAATAATAGACAGAAGAAACTATCTTTTCCAGACAAGACAGACTCTATGTACTACAAAATATAGATGGGGGCTCAGCAAGTCCCTACTCCAGTTTTATTGACTTTGTGATCAGTTCTTGATTTACAGAATTGCCTAGAAGATATGAGAAATTTTGCTCAATCCCAAATTACATCAGGGAAAACAATGTGGAGATTATAGCAGAACTGGAAGACAATTTCTATCTGTTGAAAACCATACTCTAACCAGAGATTCTTTTAAAAAAATATTCAGAGCTGATGTGGACTGGATGAGTTTAAGTAGGAACCATGGCAAACTGAACAAGAACAACCTTGATGGATTGCTTGCTCAGAATGGGCATTGACAGATTTGTTCATTCCTACTAAAGAAACTTGTTCCATTTCCACCCCTTCTGGGACTTGTGTTAGTGGATTTTCTTTGAGAACAGCATTTCACTTCATCCTTGTCAGTCAATATAGTCATCTATTTATTCTCCTCATTAAAATTATTCTATGGATTTTGAAGATCTAAAGTGCTACTTCAAAAGGGGAATTGAACATGCCTTTGTGTACATTGTGGATATGTAATTACCTCCTCTCTGCCTGTAATCACTTCAAACCAAATGTAGGTTGAAAGTTTCTGTGAAATCAGTATTTCCTGGACTTAACTGCAGAATAGGTATATTTAAAAAGAAAACCTCAACCATTTGCAGGCTCTTTGGCCCATAATGGAAAAAAAAAATCAGAATCTACCTGTCAGGTTCCAAGTAATGCATCCATCATACATTGAACTCCAAGGCATTCTGGTTTCTCAAAATACAAATTTATTTAGACACATCATATTGGTACTAACTGGTGAAAAGCCAGTATTAACGTTCCTGGGCTTTTCACTTCAATATAAGTTTTCAGTTTCTCAAGCTTCCAAAACATTGGTCACATTGTCCAACCAAGATGGGAGCTGGTTGCTCAGCAACATCTCTCTTCCTTCTCCTCCGGTCAGTCAGATGGTGGAATGTGGTTGACTCATCAGCTAGGAATGATGGTCTGACTGAAGGCTCCATCCCCTTCTAGTTCCAAGCTGTGTCAGGCTGAATTCATATTAGGATGTCCAAGAATATAAACAATCCCACACCCCAATCAAATTCGGTCTTCACACTACCTTCTTCAGAAGAAGTTATCAACCCACAAATGCAAGGTGTATGCAATCCCTATATTAATATAAGGCCAGATATTTAGCCTTGGGGTCTGCAGTTTAAAGTCAATCTATTGTAGGCCAATGCATAGCCCATGGTAACTGTTGGATAAGGATAACAATTAGCTAACCACTCCATCCTGTTTTCAAAAAGAAAAAAGACCAGTCTATTTCTTGCCATGATCAAAGAGCCAATAGAAAACAAAATTAATCCAATATTACAATTTATCAGAAAAGCCACAGTGAAATCTTGTGTAGCTTATTAAGAAAAAGTCAGTTAAGCAAAAGAATGGTATTACTTGTAGGATTGAGCATAGATTCTTCTTTTCTATATACATGTGGGGAAAGGGCGGATAGATTCTGCCTCATGTTTAAAGGCAAATATGGTTCAAGAATTGACTAGATCAGTGGTGCCCAACCTTTTTGGCTTGGCGGCCCAGTTGGATGGGGGAGAAGAGAATTGGGTCTGCACACAACTTGCGCAAGTGATGGGCTGATGCATATGTGAGCAAGTATCCACCAGCTCACTACTCATGCAAGTTGAGCTGCATATGTTCTCAGGCCAGCCACTTGCATTCCAGAAACCTAATTATGAACAGGGGACAATTCGGTAGTTGCCCACAGCCCAGGGGTTAGGGACCCCTGGACTAGACTAATTCTACAAGTTAGGACTGAATAAAGAAATCTACAAACATATTGAAATGGTTGTCTTCAGATTACCCTTTCCATCAAGGAGGAGGGGGCAAGATTAAACTCACTGATGAAAAAATAATTACATGGATGTACTTCAAATGGAACACAAGGGATATTTCTTGTTTTACAAAGAAAACAAAGTCTCATAAAGATTTCAGTGCTGGAATAGAAGGTCTGTATCACCATGAGATTCATTTACTGCCAAGCTAAAGTATGAACTTAAACTTGATGTAAGCAAAATGCAAAAGTCAAATGCAAAAGTCTGGGGGGGAAAGAATATTTGGAAAGACTTGCTTTCACTTAGAAGAACACTGTGCTGTTGAGTTAACCACAGGCTTCCCTTTACCTCAAAGAAGGCTTTATCAAATAAAAATGCTTATTTATAGATGGCAGGCCTGTCTGTGGTGTGTAGATAAAAAAGCACCAGCATTATCCTCATCTATTCAACCCTATCTTGTTAGCATTTGTTATTCACCAGCTCAGTTTTTCAAAAGAAGGCAATCTGAATTCTGGCTATTTATGAATATGTGGAACTAAAATAATGCTGGAAGGATGGCCATATTTTCTCTCCATTTTTAAGCACTGTGAAATTGTGGCTGTTTATTGATTTCCATCACCTGAGGGGAAGACATCTGTAGCTGAAGATTTTGTATTGTTATTATTATTGTTGTTTAAGCAAAATTATCATGTGCAGGTTTTGCTGAATTTTGTGTTAAATTTCTCTACTGCACCTCCAGAATTTCATTACAGGTAATCCTCGATTTATGACCACAATTGAGTTCAAATGTTCTGTTGCCATCAAGACATTTGTTCAGTGAATTTTGTCTCATTTTAGGACCCTTCTTGTTGTTAAGTTGAGGTTAAGTGAATCACTGTAATTAAGTTAGAGACACAGTTGTTAAGTGTATCTAGCTTTCCGATTGACTTGTCAGAAGATCACAAAGTGAGATCATATGGCCCCGGGATACAATGGTCATAACTTCAAACAGTCACTAAATGAACTGTTCTAAGTTGAGGACTTTCTTTATCCGTCCTTCTCCCTTTTTTAAAATAAAAAAGCACACGCGCGCACACACACACACACGCACACACACACACACACTTTTGATCTCTCTCTGTCTCTCTCTCTCTGTCTCTCTTTCTATTAATAAACTCACAAAACATCTAAAACAAATGATCACAAATACAATAAAACAATGCAATGTTGGTGATGAATAAAAAATTAAACTCAGTAAAGATATATAATTTAGTATAAGTAGCTGGCTATGAGGTAATCTGATAAATGTTAACACAAACAAGAATATATTAAATTATTATCAGAAACCATCCTCTGTGGAACACGCACTCCGCATAATGGGTACCACACAGGAAAACATCACTCTCCGCACCACTAAATGAGCATTACAAATTTACTTAGATGGAAGGAGACATTTAGAAGTTGAATCCAAGTTGTTGCTCAGGGCAGGAATGGAATCCAATTAAAGTATACCTGGGAGATGGCTGCCTATCCTCAATTTAAAACATTTGGAGTGAAGGAGAAGCTCTCCTGGGTAATTTATTTCACTGTTGAAGTATTCTTACTGTAGCTCTTTCTCTCAAACTTTCAGTCAGATTTTGCCTTCCCATAATCTCCAATTTTATAATCTAGACAGCCTATAATCTAGACTAATCTCCAGTTCTTTTTCTGTAGGATATTTTTCCAGGTATTTAAAAATGGTATCCTAATAGTCTCTTTTCTAAAGCTAAACATGTTCAATTTCTTCCACCCGTTTTACAAAAGACTTGGCCTTTAATCCCTTGATCATCTTCATTGTCCTTCCCCAATCTGTTCCAGAAATACAGAGTATTCAGAGATGAACCCTCTGTGGCCCTCTGTGACTTTAAAACATTTATTAATGCAATTTAAAACTACACTTCCCTTTTTATGGCAGCTGTATCATCCTACAGCTGCCTAGTTTGCAAACATATTTTTTCCAAGTATGATCACTAAGGCAGGTATTTTCCTTCCTGTTTATGTGCATTTGAATGGATAATGAAGGATTTTTGTATGTTAACTGGCTTTTCAGCCCAATTCTTTAACCAGTGTTTCTCAGCCTTGACCCCTTAAAGATTTGTGGACTTCAATTCCCAGAATTTTCCAGCTAGTCCACCCATCTTCGAGGGGCCTAGCTTGAGAAACACTGCTTTAACCTATCAAGATGTATTTTTTCTTCATACAGTATTTGATATTCCTGATGATTTTGTGTCAACTGTAAATCAGGTTGACATTTCTTCTATCCTTCATTTAAAACATTGAGAACACTGTGGTGTTCCACTCAATACAAATCCAATCTATGAGGAATCACTGATAAACATTCTTTGAATATGCTATTTCAACCAGCAATTTAGTTACTCAGTTACTACTGATTAACTACCAAATTACTACTACTAACACTATTAGTAGTAATAGTGATTATTACTAATTAATTACTGAAACTAGAAAACCATCACTGAATAACACCCACATTTACTAAAAGAATGGACTTCCAGTGCCTTCTTTGTGCTAGATTCTGCACTTTCAGACTGGGAATGCAGAGTTATCTTCATATCCACAGATGAAATGCACAATAAAGTGTCTTATTTGAACCCAAAGCACTATTATATATATAGCTGCCCAATATTTATGTCAACCAGCCTATAAAAACTTGCTAATCAAAATGTCATAGACATCTTTGTAAAATATTTGGCTAAAATTAAGCTGTCACTTCTAAAGCAGTCCCACAGTCTATTAAAGAAATGAGTGGCATATAAATTTACTAATAAATAAAATAAAATAAAAAGAATTATCAGACAACGCTGTTCTTGGCAAATCCCCAATGACTTTTGATAACTGCTGATAGTCCTTGATTTATGATCACAATGGAGCCCAAATTTTCCATTGCTTAGCACAGGGGTCAGCAACCTGCGGCTCTGGAGCCGCATGTGGCTCTTTCACTCCTCTGCTGTGGGTCCTTGTCATTCAAAATATGGGTCACAACCGGCAATGTGCGACACCCACCGGTACACAATTTATTGAGCTTTTCAACCCCTGGTAGGCCAACCATGGATAAATCCAAGAAAAGAAAAGTTTCAGAAGAAAAACAGAATTTTTAATTCAACTACATATGCTAGTTTTGTGGCCGCTCAAGGAATAGTCAGGGATGGGAAGGGTTTTGTGGCTCCTGGTGTTTTCTTTTCTGTGAGAAACGGGTCCAAATGACTCTCTGAGTGTTTAAGGTTGCAGACCCCTGGCTTAGCAAGAGAATTTTGGCCATTTCATGACCTTTCTTGCCACAGTTGTTAAGTGAATCACTGCAGTTGTTAAGTTAGTAACACAGTTGTTAAGTGAATCTGGCTTGCCTATTGATTTTGCTTGTCAGAAGGTCACAAAAAGTGATCACAAGACCCTTGGAACACTGCAATTCTCATAAATATATGCCAGTTGCCAAGAATTTAGATCACATGACCATGGGGATACTTTAAGATACGTATGAAATATGCTTATGAGTCACTTTTTTTCAATGCTGTTGTAACTAAATGAATGGTTGTAAGTTGAGGACTTTATGTATTCCATTTTTTTCCAAGTCCTTTACACTGATCTGTTCCCAAGTACCAATATCAGATATGATTGATTGTACTCAGCTGTGCTTTTCTGTTTTGAAAGCTACCAGAAAGATTTGTCCTCCTACAATAACTGACTATTCACTGTTTTCTCCAGTTATTCTCTATGGCACAGGGCTTCAAACTTGGCAGCCTTAAGACTTGTGGACTTCAACTCCCAGAATTCTCCAGTCAGCATAGCTGGCTGGAGAATTCTGAGAGTTGAAGTCCACAAGTCTTAAAGCTGCCAAGTTTGAAGACTTCTGCTCTATGGTAATATATTCATGTTGTGCCAGACCATCATTGAAAATTTTCAAGTATAATATTGGATATATACACATATTCAAAATAAATAAATATACCCAGTCTAAGTTTCTGTCAGTCTCATATTTCAATTTTTCCCCTTCATTATTTTCTTTCAATCTGTGCAACTGTTTAAGTGGAACACATACCTAATATTAGAAGTCTGGAGACAATACAGGATTTTATGCTTATTTATTTATTTAGAAAATGTCTAAAGGAGGACTGCATTCTTATTGTTTTTAGCATCTTCCCTAACCTCAGTCATTCTCTTCTTTAGCTTTCCTGACCTCCTTTTTATTATTCTGAATTGCCTGTAATTTTGGTGGATATCCTGTTCTATTTTCAGCCTTATAACTGGCACTCATTAACTTTTTATATAACACTGGATTCTTCTGTTCTCACTTTTTTCATTGTATTTGTTTGCAATTTGTGCATCTGGTAATTCTTTTTTTTTTTTTTTTTTGATATTTCCATTATCTTCAGCTCTTTTTCATGTTAATTTCTCCTGCCATGTAGCAATATGTTTAATGTCTTTATCTAGGGCTTTGTCTATGTCACCAAAAAAAAAAAAAAAAAAAAATGATATCTTTGTCTATGTCTTCAGTTTCTTTTAAAGTTGAGAATTCCAGCACTATATTGTGTCTTCTTTTCCCTCCCCACATTTCTGCTACTTTTACTTCTTTGACTTCGCTATTGACTAGGATCAAGTCAAGGATGAGAAAGTTGTCAGCAAGACAAGTCACAAATTTCCTGGGATAGTTTCTTTACCTAGGTGTGGTGCAGTGGTTAGAATGCAGTACTGCAGGCTAATTCACTATTCACTGCCAGGAGTTCGATTCTGACCAGCTCATTGAAATAGCTAAAAAAGGAGTAATCAAATGCACAAATTGCAAACAAGTACAATGAAAAAAAGAAGTGAACGCATTGTTATATTTAAAAAACTAATGAATGCCAGGAAAGGCACAGTTATAAGACTGAAAATGGAACAGGATATCCACCAAAATTACAGGCAACTTGGAATCGATTGGTAAATTGCAAAACATAAAATTTGGGATATTTTTAAGGCAAAAGGAGAGAGTGACCTATTCCAGAAAAAACTTTAATTACAACAGCAAAAAGACTTGAAACTAGCAAATGTCTTTGCTAAGAAAGATCTTAGCTATTACACTGTTACTCTATTGCTGCTAAGTGTAGGCATAGAATCTATTAGAGTGGAGGCTGTAAATAAGGATGTTTAAAGGTGCCTCTTGTTTCTATGTGTACCTGCATTTTGCTGCTTTAACTTTGTAAATACAAAATTAACCTAATTATATATGTATAAATTTCATAATATATAAATTTAACTTTGCTAAACTAAATCTCCACCTCTATCTGTGTTTTGTGTATCTCTATGCTAAAGAATTCACTCACAAGAAGGAACATGACTGGTTCCTTGGAATTGAAGGGTTAAAGGGCACAGCAGAAGGAATTGTCCAGGTGGAGCCTCGATCTGAATGGACTCATTTACAAGCTGCTGGGAAAGCATCTGATTCTGGACAGGATTTTCTTAAATCAGTTTAGAATTCTACCAGCAAATGCTCAGAATAGGAGCAGATTACATGGTGGAAATAGATCGGCTGTTTGTTTTCTTTCTTTCAATATACTTTTATTGCTTTTTCCTCCACTGAATTGTCATTTCTTCTTCAAAGATATGAAAGTTATGTTTTCTATTTCTCTTGTGTCTGGTAAGAAATGCTATAGGGACTCCTCCTGCTGGAGCAGGGACTTGGATTAAGACCTCCAAGGTCCTTTCCAACTCCATTATTCTGGTAATTCTAGCTGTTATTCCTACTTAATGGGCCTGCTGCTTTGAGTCTCTTCCTAATGGACAGCTGCTTCTGCTAGCGGTCTTGTCTTCAATGTGATAAGTCTCCACCAGCTTTTATCATTTGAAGCCATTTTTTTGTTTTATCTACTAACATTTTGATTTACTTGTTTACTGGATGCATGCCATATCTTATATTCAGAAGCACAAACCATCTTAAACAGAGTTTCCTTTTCTTTTACCCTGGCAGTAGATCCCTTGTGAAGCAGATGGAGATCAGAGAGAGGGTGCTTGACTTAAAGTCAAGTGAATTTCTGTGGCTGAAGATAGATAAGCCTTCCTACTACTCTCACCATTCTCATTGCTCCACCATTTCCCTCTTCTCCTCTTTCTCCCCACTCACCAGCCAACATATTTTGCATGATCCAATCTTAGTCAGTCAACTTATTTTGTCTCAGAAGGTAGAAGGTCTGGCAAGCACCCACACATAAACCACAGCTAAAATATGATGATAATTATGAACTAATGATGATAATTGAACTAATCTGTTGTCTAATGAAGGTGGACTCTCATGCCCTTTGTTGATCAATGTGTTAGAAGATCTGCTTCTACAAAGTTGATATTTCATTACTGAAGCAAACAAACAAAAAAACAAAAACACAACACCCCAAGCAAAAATAAAAATGCAACACAATGCAACCCTAAAACAGAGACTATAACAGAAGATGATGTTCTTTCTGTGACTCATAACAGAAATGAAAATGAAGAAGCAGAAGCCCAAGGCTAGACGGGTGAGAGCAGTTTTCTGCAGTGGACCAATAGTAGCTCTGCAGGTAGTTTACCTCCTTCAGGGTTCCCTTTCCTGAGCCACAGAATATTAGCCTATGTGTTTCCTGATGGAACATACCATTTTCCTCTAGATAACTTTGATCAAGTTCAGTCTGTGTCAGAAGACACTGTCAATGAAATGCAACAAAAATTCCTCAATGCCCAGTATGTTAACCATTTTATAATCTGAACAAGAAGATTGTGTGAATGGATCCTAAAACTTAAGCCACAGGTGTCAAACTCAATTGTGTCACGTGACGTATCGTGATGCTTTTTGCCTTTGCGGAGCAGGGGCGGGTGTGTGATGCATCTGGCCTGCAGGCCGCCATACAAGAATGCTCTTCAAAACCTTTTAAATGATGATTATTCCCTAATACTTATGATTCCTATTTTGAGACATGGAAAGCTTTAGTCTTGTGACCAGTTCTATAGATTTGCTTCATACAAGAGCCTTTCTTCTCCAATTTATATGGAAGAAAGATCTAATCTACTCCAATAGGAATTTTTACCACTTCTGGTATATTGCAGGCAGGCAGGCCTTGCACATTTTGTCCAACTGAAGATCTAGAACTGATTATTTCTGGGGGGAAAAAATCAATTCAAAGCCAAGTGATATGATTAATGTCACATATATCTGACCTTATAATGTTTGGAATTGATTGTAAAGTTCAAGATGTCTCTGGATATAACATATGCCTGAAAATGAAAACATTTAGATAAAGCAGCAAATCAATTCCAGACTGCTCATAATCAGATTGCTCATCAATTGCATATGCATTAAGAAGACTACACAATTTGCTTCAATAATAATATTTAATATCCATCAAGCCAATATGGAATTTAAGCACCTATTGTGGTGGACTATATCAAACTGTAATATTTATCTAAATGTTGACATGAACCTAATTAGCCAGTTATATTCTGAAGATGATTAACTTAGTATTACTACTTTAATGCCAAAATAGATTATATTAAATAGCTATATATTTGTAGATATATACACATAGGATCTGTATTATTAAGTGCTCAGGCAAGAAAGTTGCTCATTTGACAACCCACTGATACATTTTGAAATTCCTCCAAACACAAACTGTAATGATATTTCTGTCCATTTTTAAACTTTATTGTTATTATGTTATGCATCTTGAGTCCTTATGTCAAGTTTTGAACAGACTGTATTTCTTTCAGCTAACCTACATACAATAATGGTTTACAGCTGCAAAGCATTTTAAATACGTTTGTTAATTATACCTCATAATGTTTCTGTGATAGAGGAGAAATGCAACATTATTTCTTCCATGTTGATAATAAATCACTCTAAGCTTATGTTGACCTTGAGGATCTCAAAAGAATTCACATGCACACTTTACAGATAAATTTTAAATATTTCTGAGAAACAAATTTTATGCTGCTGCTTATTAATTATTATGCACTGTAAACATATTTTTACTCTTTAACAGTTAAGATAGGACACTCCTTTTGTTCCATATATCCAGTATTACTAAAGCTCCGTTCTATTCTGAATGATTGGGTTCCATTTTGAAACAATGAACCAATCTCATTGTACATATGTTGTGCACTGACAATAAAGATTTGAAATTATGAACAATATGTTGATTTCTAAGCACCACATTTTAAGATATGGACAAATTTAAATATATTGAGTACAGAAGAAGACAATAAGATGAATATTCATTGAACTAAGTCCTATAAAAAACTGGCTTACAATTAGCCTTACAACAGTCATTGAGTATCTGAAAATCTGCCCCACAGAAGATAGTGAAGACTTCTTTCCTTTTTCTCAAAAACTAAAATTGGAATTAATGAATAAAAACTTTAGGAAAGAAAATTGCTTTTTAAAAAAATGAAATAAAATCAAGATGTAGGATAAGCTTTTTAATGGAAAAATCTATTTGGCAATGCCAAATATTTTTTGGATATAATTGGCTTTATTAAAGATATTTAAGCAGAAGCCGAATGATTGTTTGTACTCTACCAAGTCTTAAATCCATCAATGTGAAGAATGATGAATTGCGTGATTTCCTAACTCCTCTCCAGCTTAATGATTCTATCCACAGCTACTGAAATTAATAGTAAGTACAATTCTTGTGAAAAAGGTAAAGGTAAAGGTTCCCCTTGCACATATGAGCTAGTCGTTCCCAACTCTAGGGGCTGGTGCTCATCTATGTTTCAAAGCCAAAGAGCCAGTGCTGTCCAAAGATGTCTCCATGGTCATGTGGCCGGCATGTTTAAACGCCAAAGGTGCACAGAACGCTGTTACCTTCCCACCAAAGATGGTCCCTATTTTTCTACTTGCATTCTTTATGTGCTTTCGAACTGATAGAAGCTGGGACAAGTAACAAGAGCTCATTCGAACTGCTGAACTGCCGACCTTTCGATCGACAAGCTCAGCATCTTAGCCACTGAGCCATCACATCCCTACAATTCTTGTACTAGAGTGGAAAACCTATGTATAGAGTATAAAATACTTTGTAACTTTTTGTCAGCCCTAGGAAGGAGGCAATGGCAAATCACTACTGAAATCTTGCCAAGAAAAATGCATGAATTATTCCAGGCAGTCACAAAGTGTCAATGAGTCAAGAGCACACATACAAATAGAACTTGTGTGTGTGTGTAAAAGGAAAAGGAGTAATACACAACAATATTAAACTTGTTAAAATTATATGCATACCAGAGCAGCAGGTCTTCACAATTCTTTACCCTATTAATGGGGAGGATTGAAATTTTCCAGTAAAAACTTAAAACAGAATAAATACAACCCCCCCCACCAACTTCTTACACCGCTGCTTTGCAAAGAGTAGCAATTTTATGGCTATTATCCTGACAAGATATGTAATACAAAATTTTAGAGCTGTAAATTTTGAACAAACTACAGTCCTTAAACTAGGGAAATAATACATAACTTCAAGCTTTCATCTGTTGCATTTTTTAAAGCGGTGAGTTAAATGAAATGTGTAATGGAATGTGTGGATGACCTTGGGAGATGAGAGAAAGAGAAGCTGCCTAGAAAATAATCAAACAGAAGATGGGGTAGTCCTCAAGGACTTAATGGTCAGAGAAAGAAACTTAAGAAGGGCCCTTAAACTTAGGAATTTATGAGGCAGGTAAAAGTGCTGGGGGTGGGGATTTGTGCCTTCAGATTTGCATGATTTTGTTAATGTAGCCTTACAATAAAATAGAATTAGTTCATCTAGTTGTATCTCCTGTCTGGTTTACCCATGTAGGCTCACAACTGTTCTAGTGCACTGAGTAAAAATTGTTGATTTTAAATAAAGGTGAATTAAAAAGTATATAGAATTTAAAAGTATTCTGGAAAAGCACATTCCAACTATTCTACTTGTATAATTTCACTGAAATGATTTAGAGCAGTAATGGCTTCATAAATTCATAATCTATCCGGCATAGATAGTGGAGCAAAACAAGAATAATTTAGATCCTACAAAGAAAGAAATTTTATTGATTGTTCTTTTGTTATTGATAATTTTGGTATTTATATGTCATGAAGGTAAGCAATTAGTAGTTTAAACATTATATTTTCCAAGCTTGATAAATGCTTAAATAAAAGATATGGAAGTTCATTTTAGGATTATATACCTACAGATAAGTGGTGGGTTGCCCCCGATTCGGATTGGTAAAACCCACCGGATGTCACCATCAGTGATCTGCGTATGCGCAGAAGCTTCTGCGCATGTGCAGAAGCAAGGCACACGTGCGTGAAGCAAGCCCGTTACGAACCGGTAGTAAGTAGTAATCGGTAGTAAGTAGAACCCACCCCTGCTACGGATATATTTAAAATAGGAAAAATTGGCCTCTTTTTTTAGTTGCCTTCTTCTGCTGTGTGCATATGAGTTCATATCAGTATTTTTTAACAGCTAATCCATATTGCTTCATCAATTTCAGAAGAAAATTGTTATAATTATCATCATTATTAGTACTATTGAGCAAGTGCTGCTGCTCAGTTCAACAACCCAATCAGCTTGATCAAATGTGCATAAATAAAAAAAATAGTTTTTAGTTTGTATAAGGGAAAAATATATATTTTTCTTCCTTATGAGAGGAAAAAAAATGGCAAAGTAACAGGCAGCCTGACATTTCTTACTAAGAGTTCCGAAGAATGAGAGTAATCACGAGAATGGTCTTCTTTTAGTAAATGTATTTTTGATGGTAGAGTAAACATTGGGCTGTAGAAATCTTTGATGGGGTGTTTCACTTCACTGAAAGCACTCCTTCAAAATATGGCTCTTTTCCTTTACTTCACAGTTCTTTCTCAGCATGCTAAATTTCGGTGAATATTAACTGGAAAACTTTCTCTAGTGCTCTACCCTCCTAGCATGCCAAAAAGCACTTAAGACTTGGCCCTAAATGTTATGGTAGGATGACATGGACAAGAGGATTTAGTGATGAACTACATGTGAAAGTTTAACTTTGATGCCAAGTTTTAATGTTTGTGACTTTAATAGAGTGTACTGCATATTAACGGTATATTGATATTGTTTTAACCATTGGTTGGCAGCCATCCAGACTTCAATATAAGATAGGTGACCATGTAAATGTTTTAAATAAATAAAAAAGTAAATAAAATAATGCAAAGGGATGTGATATTTACCTCTTTTTTAAAAAATTTGATTTATATGATTTATATGCCGCCCTTCTTCAAGCACCTCTAGGCAAAAGCTATGGTATCAGCCTCCCAGGTTGTTCCAACTTTACTTACCAAGAGAAGGCAACAGAGAAGGAGCTATAGGCAATGTAAAATAATTTCAAAACACTAGAAGAAAGCAGAAGAACACAGTAAAATCAATAACAAAAACAATGTAACTATTGTACTACATTGGGGAAGAAAACCATACCATACAGTTCAATATCAAGGTAGACAATAGACCACCAAACTTGTGATTTCACAAATTTTAAGACTTGTGTCCTTCAACTCCCAGAATTCCCCAACCAGCATGGCTGGCTGAGGAATTCCCAGAATTGAAGCCCATAAATCTGAATGTTGCCAAGCTTGTAGACTCCTGATATAGAGTCATAAAACACCCTGTCCTGGAGCCTGTTGTTTTTAAGATTTGCAGAACAATGGAAGGGTCAAGCCTAGATAGACCTAGAAGGGAAATACACTTCCAAAGTCAGGAGCAGCTGCAGAGATGCTGCATAGCTGAGATATCAGCAGATGACATTGTTTCATTGAAAGGAACAATTGAGCCTGCCAACATGACTAGGTCTATTTATATTTTCTTATGATGCTTTGAAAGGGAAAAAAAAAGTGTAGTACTTTTGCTGCTTCTATCTTTGATGGTTCTTGTTAGCTTCTAATAAGTATTTTGTTCTCTTCCAGCTTTCCTAATTTACATAAAGCTTTCTTAACTATGTTCTGTCATTCATTATCAAGCAAACTCTTTCTGTTTATTGTTGTACACTACTGAATAGATCTCTGAGATAAAACAAGCTCCTTGTTAGAGGCACAAGTAACAAAGAAGATGGGTTGCGGGGGGAAAAAGGTTTATTGCAGGTAGGTAGTACTCAGGTGAATGCCTTTCAAAAGCAGAATACATGAAATGCATTACAGAATTAATTTGTTCTGAATACTAAATCAAATACCTGTCAGGTGATAATGATGGTTGAGAACCATAAATAACTTTTTTTTAAAAAAAGAACTTTTTATTTTCGTGTTTAATTGTTTATACTGTTTTCAAAGGGCAGCACAGTGACTCAGTGGTTAAGACACTGGACTTGTTGGCTAGAAAGTTGGCAGTCCAGATTCAAGACTCAAGTGCCATGTGATAGGATTAGCTCTGTCCTTGCCCCAGCTCCTGCCAATTTAGCAGATTGAAAGCATGCAAATGTGAGTAAATAAATAGCTACCACCTTGGTGAAAAGGTAACAACACCCCATTATGTTATGCAGGCCACATGACCACAGAAATGTTTTTGAACAGGACTGGCTCAATGGCCTTGAAACAGAGATAAACACTGTCCCCCCGTAGTCAAAAAGGACTAGTGGAATAAAATCCACAGGGACTCCTTTACATTACTGTTTTCAAGTGATGTTTTCCAGTGTTTCTAATGTTTCCAGTATATTCTATATTGTAACTGGTTTTCAAACAGCAGGTCAAGGTTCCAACTAATGAACCCAAGAAAATCAGAGCTCTGAGACTGGAAGGAGTCAAAGGACTTCTTTATTGGGTACATCATATCAGCACAGTCAAATGTAAAACCAATTCTAAATCTTTCCTGCTTTTTCAGTATAATTAAAATAGGAAATAACTCCCTCCCCAATTTTCACAGGTCATGTTGCCCAATTAGATTAATTGGCAGATTCTCCAGGCACTCCTCCCTGATTTTATTCATCACCTGTGGAAATGACCTTGGTTCTCACGAGAAAGCTCTGTGTTGTGTCTAGCAAAGCATTCCATCCCCCTTTCCCGTTCCCCACATTGTGTGGCAACTGAAGAACAGGAAAATGGTCCCTGCCAGGTTCATTTCGAAGTTGACACAGTACATATAAGAGCTGGTAGAGGAGCAGATACATGATTAAGATCAACAACATGGCAGCTTGGGAAATAAAGAATATATCTATTAGCATAGGAAACAGTCCTTGCTGTGTTTCTGGTGAGCATCTAGGTAAGATCTCCTTGTTGAATATTTTAAGAGGGATTGACTGTTCTCAGACTCAGTCCCAGAACTGTTTCTCTATGTTATCTCATGCTAGAAGAAGTGCATATAAATTCATAAACCAATCTGAATTCTTCAGTCTATATTTAGCACACAATTATGAGTATTTCAATTCACCGAACAGGGAAAATTTGCTGCAGACGTTACTATTGGGGTTAGTTTCCTCTAAGTTCTCAACACTGGATGTGTAAAATGTTTCTAAACTTTGGCTAATTTACAAATTTACCAACTGATCATGATGCAAACTAGCTCTTCAGCAAGTAATTTGTGCAATTTCCCAGGGCTGAGGTTCCAAATTGACTCCCTGGAGGGAGGGTGTGGGGGGGAATCTATTCCTCTTCTTCGGCCTCATCTTGTCTTCTAAGGTGTCAATTGCTATTTCATTGTTTCATTTTTCTCTCTTGCACACACAAGGAACACAGCAGGACAAGTTCTTCTTCTCCATTCTTGCATGCAAATGTCATCCAAGCTCAAACACACTTTGTATCAAAGAGATTTTCTCGTAATTGATTGCTCCTATTTTTGAAATGTCAATATCGTTGTGGTCTATCATCTTAGTGTTCTGTTCTGCTTATTGAAAAAACAGCTGGCCAGCAGTTAGAACAGTGCCATCCAAAAGGTGGCAGTCAGTTGTGTGAAATACTAAACAAACTGTTGAAAATAGTTTGAAAAAAAAATATTTTGCATAGGGAATGACTCTCATGGAGTTACTGCATAGGTATCCTCCAGCCTTAAGTTGCAGGGCATGTAACAAAGTTCCAGTGACCATGTATTTCATTTTGGTTTTCATCCAGAAATCCCATAGTCACTATTTTCCTACTTTCCTAAATCTACTATGCCTCCTGATCTCTGTGTTTCCAAATTTGCACAGCTCAATTGTGCTGTTTTCTTTTCTTAGTTTTTTTCAAAACCCAAGGTAATCAAATGACATCTGACAGCACTCCATAACCTTCTGTTTTCCCATGGCTGCTTTAGCTATGCTGGAACAGTTTAAATATAGTTTACAGCCTACCACAAACAGGGCTTAGATTTGCTTAGCTGTAGGACAAATAATATCCAAATATTTGTGTATAAAGTTTCAGTACAAAAATATGTTAGCATTTCTTCTTCAGTGCTGCTTTAGTTAAAGCAAGAGGCAAAGCTGCAGCAATTGGAAGAAGCATACTGATGCTCCAAGTGTGGACTATTCTTTCTATCTTTCTTTCTTTCTTTCTTTCTTTCTTTCTTTCTTTCTTTCTTTCTTTCTTTTTTTCTTTCTCTCTTTCCTTCCTTCTGTCTGCCCTCCCTCCCTCCTTCTTTCCTTCCTTCCTTCCTTTTCCCTCCCTCCTTCCTTCCTTTCCTCTGTCCTTCCTTCCTTCCTTCCTTTTTTCTTTTTTCCTAACTTCCTGCTTGCCTTTCTGTCTGCCTCATTTCCTTCTTCTCCCTCCCTCCCTCCCTCCCACTTACTTACTTATTTTCTTTCTTTCTTTCTTTCTTTCTTTCTTTCTTTCTTTCTTTCTTTCTTTCTTTCTTCCCCCCCTCTCTTTCTTTGTTTTTCTTTCTTTTTTCTTTCTTTTTTAACTATATTTTATATAGAGTCAAAGTACTCTAAATAAAATGCACTGAAGACTAAAATATGTCTCTTTGTATCCTTGTATCCTTAATTTCAGTTGTGGTCCATAAGACATGGGGTAGCTGCATTAAGGTTTAAGATTCAGGTTTAATATATACAATGAAGCCACATGCCTGCAAGAAGATGTTGTGAGTATTAAATGGAAAGTAATTTACATAGAAAAGATGTGACTTGCTTTAAATCTCTAGTAACAGTTATCTGTGTTTCTTCAGAGTTGGATGCTAAGAAGGATCAAGCCTAGTTAATACATTACTTGGATAAGAAATCACAAGAGAATTTCAAAACCGTTGGCTAGACTAAGGAGTTGAAAAACTATGGTGTCAAGAAAAACATGTAAACGTGTCCACAAAATTACCAGGAATAATTGCTAACTTCACAAGGAATGTCTCACTAAGAGAAAAATGCTCATTTTGCAGAACTATTTGCACAACATAAAGCAGAGAATTCTGTTTTTCAGAAATATTCCATTAAAATATCTTACAATGTTCTTTTCATTACAATTTTTAAAAATCCGTTATGGTATTTCCATACTCAAATGGTAAAAAGCAAAATAAAGATGCAGAAGAAAAATCTCAATACAGATGAGGTCCTTGATCTTCATGCTTTATTATCATAAACAACTATGAATGTGTTATTTCGTTGTTTTTTTATTGTGTTCTTGATGAAGCATTTTTTCCTCCAAATGCGAGAGCTTTAGAAGTTTTGTCACATCTTGCATTTGATTAAATGATTTTGCAACAGCTCATTTTTATTCCATTGCCATTTTAATTGTTAACATTTGCAGACAAGCTGACAAGGTCTGTTGTGCTCTCTCATACTCTGGAATGCCAAACTAAAGGTATAATCATTCTCTGCTCAATATTATTTTATTTTTTTCTCTCTGTTCAGTGTCACCACACAAACATTTTAAACAATGGCAGTGACATGCCACCAGGTTGTAGTTTTATTTCTAACTGTATTGTCAGTAAATACAGGGCTTATACTCCAGTGTGATCTTTTTTTGACTAGTAATGCCTTTGTTATCAAACAAAGCAACAGCAGTGATCTTTTTTTGCATTATTCTGAGAATGGTGGTCATTAAAAGTCTGTCATTTGCTTAGAATTATGAAACATACGATTCTGCTTCCACAACAGCCGAAGAGGAAGTAGATGTGGTTAAAATGAAGGGTCGAAGGAGCACAGATGAAGGAAAATGAAAGGTAAAACATTAAGTACACTACCACAAGTTGTCTCAAGGGTGCTTTTTCAACAGGCAACTGGATTGGGTTTTTTTCCCTTGAGGAAGAGGAAGGGGAACAAGGAGGAGGAGAAGGAGGAGGAGGAGGAGGAGGAGGAGGAGGAGGAGGAGGAGGAGGAGGAGGAGAAGAAGAAGAAGAAGAAGAAGTTTCGTTCTCATCCAAGAAGCTTCATCAGTTCTGGCAGGATGGTGGGGGGCATTGGAAGGATCATATTTCTTTTCAATCATCTGGTCAGTAGCACTCTCCGTGACAGCTTTTGAGGCCTCCGGGGGCTTTATCTATGCCCACAAATTGTTTTGATACTGTGGGAAATTAAAATTCAATCCTGTTCCCTGCATGTGAATTAAGCACATATTTTACATTTTTGTCAACACTTCAGTGATATAAATGCATAGAAATTCATTCCATGTCACATTCATATTTTAGGCGGTTCCATTAAATTTTCTACAGCCTTTAAAATTTGTTCCCCTTCAGCCCAGCATATGCCATACATGTAATACATAACTTCCCTTTGTATAACTCCATTGGGGACAGATCTCTCCCAAATGTATCTCTGTTTATATACAACTTGCCTTATTTAATATATCTTGAATGTGGGTTATATTCTAGCATTTTCTTCTTATGAAGCTTTCCCATGTATAAATAACTTTCTGTGCCATTTCCGAAATGAGAAATATTTTGAAACAGATGCTAGCAATCCTTTGCAATATGGTGCTGAATGCCTTAAAATGTTAATAAAATCCAGGGACTTTTATTGTTTAGGTTCTGCCAAAGAGATAATTATATAAAAAAGAACAGCCAATTTGAATTGCTAGGGTCATATGCAACACTTGAAAAACCACAAGGGCAGTCCAGTCAAAGGTTGTGACCAGATTGTAGTTTTTAATGTGACGGAGGTGACAAAATAAAGACGTGTATCTATAATACTCTACTAGAGGAAATTTGGTTTAGTTTTTGTCCTTGAACCAAACTGAGCAGAATAGATTGGGCATTTAATAAATAAAACTATTGCAATAAAACAATGATATGCATAAAATTAAAAAGGCAATAAAATGTATTTTATATGGTGTGAAAGCCTTCACATCAAAACATTAGAAAGTCATACTAGATGGCATCCACATCAAGTATTTTTTACATTTGTCAATTAGAAGATAGATATAATGGTGCACAAAATGACAAAACAGATTGGACAAGTATTTTGAAGGCTTCCAAGCAAACTAAACTCACATTCAATACACATGGCAGAACTAGACAGAAGAAAAACTTGACATAACCGAACAGAAGAAAAGATCTAATCAAGGAGAGAACCATCTTAGATTTAAGGAGAAATTTTCTGACAGTGAGAACAATTAATCAGTGGAATGACCTGCCTCCAGAAATTGTGGGTTCTCCCATATAGGAGGTTTTCAAGAAGAGACTGTATAACCATTTGTCTGAAATGGTATAGGACATATAATTACCGGTTCGCATCGCACCCACGTGCGCTCACATGCTTCACTCTCGCGCACAATTGTCTACACATGTCAGAGGTTTCTGTGCATGCGCAGATCACCTATGATGACATCCTTTTACTACTGGTTCTTGAGAACCAGTCCGAACCGGAGGCAACCCACCACTGATGCAAAGCTACATTTTGAAAGCAGTGTGCATGCCCCTATCCAATACCATCTCCTCTAACCTTCCCACTGCCACGTCCACCAGTCCGCTGAGCCAGAATAGATTTTGGACTGCTAGTATAAGGTTTCTTACTTGTACAGTTTTTTTAAAACAGATTAACAGAGTTGGAAGGGACCTTGTATGTCATCTAGTCCAATCCCCTGCCCAAGCAGGAGACGCTACATCCTTTCTGACAGATGGCTGTCCAGTCTCTTCTTGAAAGCTTCCAGTGATGAAGCTCCCACAATTTCTGAAGGCAACTTCTGTTCCATTGGTTGATTGCTCTCAGTTGCCAGAAAATTTCTCTTTATTTCCAGGATGTCTAAAGTCCCTTCTAAGTCTGTTATTCTGTTAAAAGAATCAGCAGAAGGAGAAGGAGAAGCAAATGATGGCACATGACACTATCATGCAAATGATATGTCTTATGTACTTGCATCAAATGTCATGACAGCCATCATTTTAAGCCACTGTGGCTTGCTATAGATGCCTCTAGGTGAAAACCAACCAATCAGTTCACATTTCAGGAATCTGTTTATTAGTACACACACACACACATCAAATTTATATTTCACTGATAAAGAAATAAAGGGAGACTAACATAGATCTATTTCACTCTCATCAGCTAGCCATACCCTTACTTGGATTCAAACTTGGGCTGCCTGCATGTTAGGCAGTTGTATTAACCCCTGAGCCACAAGTTCTCCTCCCTTCATCAGCTTGAGCCAGGGGAGAGATTAAGTGTTTTTCTATCGAGACACCTGGTCTACCCCAGCATGTGGGAGGGAGGAAACTGCATCCCTTTTGCCTTTCAGCTCCAATCCAGGAGCCCTCAAGCAGTCACATTCATGACAAACCATTTTATACCAAATTTATATATATAAAGACCAGGAAGTTCAGTTCCAAAATATGCTGTCCCATCTACAAATATGAAAGATTATATTTCAGGACTATGTGCTTAAAAAGTGCATGCTATGGAAACATTGTTAAACTAGGCAGGAGAACATAGATAAGAGGCCTGTCAGTTCAGATGACACAGTTCTGGTGACATTTGTAACCACAACTCTTTGGAGGATTGCAGGATCATAAAAACTGAAGGCACAGATATACAGTTCATTGAAGCAAGCAAAAGGAAATTAGAAATTAAGCAGCACAGTAGTGGTCAAATAAAATTCAAAACTGACCAATTTCACCACTTTAAATGCATAATAAACAAATGGTTGCCACATATTTTTCAGGATAGGTAGCATGAAATAATACTCTTTCCAAATGGGCAGTAGTGATCACATGCTCATGCTCTTTGCGGTGCTGGACAATCTTGGAAGAACTTATTTGGTGCCATAGCCAAGTTGCTACTTTTCTTGAACTTTTCTACACCTCACATACCCTGATTCTGTTGAAGTGACACAAATTCCTTCAGAATCTAAACCAAGGGAGTCCAACACTGAGAACTTTAAGACTTATGGACTTCAAATCCCAGAATTCTACAACCAGCCATGTTGGTTAGGGAATTCTGGGAGTTGAAGTTCACAGGACTTAAAGTGGCTAAGGTTGGACACCTCAATCTAAACCATTATTAATGTTTTACAGCATAAGAATTAATTTTAGAAAAGCCAATAATTAGATATAGTGTAACCCCAGGGGCTCCCTCAGGCTCATAATTATTGATTTATTTTTTCTAAAAAGTTCTTGGAGTGTCCTACAATCATCTTTTGAATACTAGTAGAAACCCAACTGAAGAAAAGGGACAAATCTGCAGGGTGATATGGAATCCTTAGAAATAATTCAGTCATTGGAGTTAAGTCTTTTGAAGACAAAAGGATAAATCTCTCATATTTTCCTATTCAGACTTGTTGCAAACCATCTTCAATAAGTTTCCATTTCTGCTAATTTGAACTTAATGTTAATAGGCAAACAACAACTGGGATAAGGTGAACATTTTGTTGGGTATGCAGATGATCTTGGTTGAAACAAGGTGTTGAACTGGGCTATGCTTCATTTTGACTTGTGATCAACCTGGAAGAATTCCAACTAGGATCTGACATTGAACAGAAGAGTCTAGAAAAATTCCAAGTGAATATTTCAAAATTTATGCACAAAGGCACACCTTTTTGAAAAATAAAAGAACATTAATGAAGAAAGAGTTGAGTATCTTTCAACCATACAGAATTTCTGTTGTACATGACAATCTCTCTGTACTATACTTTTTTTTAAAGTAGGTGAATGAGTGTGTGTATTTGCAGAGCGTCCAGCGCATATGATACAGCATAACTTCTGTCCAGATGTTAACCCACAAAATAAACAAGTAGGTCCAGTCCTGTGTCAAACATGATCCAACTAAAGTTGATCAGTTTTATGTTCCAGTAGTTGAGCAAAAATATATGTTAAACTCTTCTGGCTGAAATCAGCACATCATCTGTTCCTTTCTTTTGAAGGATTTTCACCAAATGCAGTAATGCTGTTTTGGTGAAGGCTGGAATTAGACATGCTGCAAATCATTAGGAATTCTTTAAATAGGCTTTCTCTGATGAGTATATGCACAGCATGTAGAGACATTAAGTGATTAGTATTGATTGTCATAATGCCTCAGTTGTCTCATCATGCTGTTCAAAAACAAAATAATGAAGCAAAAATGATGAAGCAACTTACTGTGAAGAAGGTTCTTTCAACTAATTTCCCTGTGCTCTTAAAACAAACTTTTTAAGTGTCGATACATATCATAATTTCTGTTGTAGATTGTTGGAAACAGGCAGTTGCAGAAAAATGCAAGGGTAGAGTAGCAGCCAAGTTTATTTTACTAAGCTGATGGTACAAACACAGTCTTTGGCCATTTTATTTGGCAGATCTTCTATTTCTTGTACTTCGGTTTAAATACCAAATCTATTATTTCAGGTAGGAGCAATGCTATAAACAAGTAGTATGGAAGGATGATCCGGTAGGTTTCCCCCTTCAGCTTTATTAATTCATATTAAAATAATGTGGTGGCTTCATTCCTATTTCTCTGGACTAAAGCGTTAAATTTATATAACATTTGTTTCCCAATGGACTCTGGGCAGTTCACAAGTAAAAGAACATTAAAAATACCATATTAGAAAATACCATATTGGACAAAAATAAAGGGGTTAAAATTGGCAAAAATGACAAAAACTACACAGGTACGAGACAAATAAAGCAACTCACACAGCTGTGTTCCAATATCTAAGGTGTTGCCACAAAGAAGAGGGTGTCAACTTCTTCTCCAAAGCACCTGAAGGCAGAACAAGAAGCAATGGATGGAAACTAATCAAGGAGAGAAGCAACTTAGAAGTAAAAAAAAATAATCCTGACAGTTAGAACAATTGATCAGTGGAACAACTTGCCTCCAGAAGTTGGGAATGCTCCAACACTGGAAGTTTTTAAGAAGAAATTAGACAACCATTTGTCTGAAATGGTATAGGGTTTCCTGCCTGAGCAGAACCTCCAAGGTTCCTTCCAACTTTGCTATTCTGTTAACCGACAGGGAGCTTCAATCAACTTCTCCAAAGGCCATGGGAAGACCCCTGTCTTCAAAGCCCTTCTAAACATTAACACCATCCCAACCTTGGGGAAAACCTCATTCCAAAGGGCAGTCATTACAACAGAGAAATAGATGGCAACGTTTAATGCAAGCAATATGGACTGTGCCAATTCTAGAAGTTCAAATTAGCCAAGCAAATTCTATGAGAGACAGGTAGTCATTAAGCAAGGTGGTCCTATGCCATGTTGGGTTTTACAGATAGCAACCAGCACCTTGAATCACACCCAGAGGTGAACTGGCAGTTAGTTAGTGCAGCTTGCAAAGCAGATATCTTACATAGACATACCAAGGCAAGTTCTTTGATATCTGCCCCTCTGTTATCTGAACCACTTGAAACTTCAGCTTGGTCTTCCATGACATCCCCATGTAGAGTGCATTGCAAGAGTCAAGCCATGAGGTTGTGAGGATGCATGTTTTGCAAGTATAAAAAAGGGGAAAGAATTAACATTTGGATTCTTGAAGTTTATTCTCTGCACTAAATGGAAAGGTCCCACTCGCAGTGTAAACTTGATATGTTGTTTGTTATAAGTGATTAGATTTCTGCCTAACATTTCTGCACTATATTATCAGACCACCCAGACCACAATTCAATTGTGCTTATTGCAGCCTATATAAATTATATCTTAACTGGGGGTTTTTTCCTTCTCTGTTAGATTTAGAGATAAATTCCAAATCAAAATATTCTGAAAGCTTTTTCCTTTCCTTTTTTCTTTTGCTGATTTGGAAGCAACTTATACTTGTTGGAAAATAAAGTATGAGCTAGCAAAAGAGTCAAAGTGGAGTTGTCTAGATTAACCCATGAGGTGATTTTTTTACATACTGAAAATATGAGCCATGACATGTTTTCTATTTGCATACCTATGCGGCATACAAGTAGTCTTCAAGTTATGACCATAATGGAGCCTGTCAATCATGGTTGTAACTCCTGACAGTCATAAAACAAGTTGGTCATGTGACCAACCCAATTTTATTATCTGTTTTGCACCAGTCCTTAAGCGAATCTGCTGTCTTTAAGCAAATGGTTGTTAAGTAAATCAAGTTTTGGTATGGGTGCAGTTTCATGTGATCATATTGCAAATACAGTTTTGTTGGAAAAACGAATATTTATTTTTATTTCAGTCACTGACTAAGCTTGCAACAAATGCCTTAAAAATAAAAATAAAGTACCAAAAATAGATAAATTATTACAACTGATAATGAGTTCAACCATGAATAATAGAACTCTGCCTAAGTTTACAGGCAGTATAACAAAATTTAGTTACATCCAAGGACACTGAATCCTACGGATCTGATAACAACTACATTAAAAAGGTCAGGATTTCCAATGTATTTTACCAGGTAAATCCCAGGTAAGGGATTATAAGGCAGGTCCTTTTAAAGGATTCAGTACAGTAGAACACAAACTGCCTCTTGTCCACAGGGGTAGTCTTCGCTCATGGGGGACCTTGTAGAGGACCTATAAAACTGCTGTGAAAAAGTGTTGAAGCATATTAAAGTTGGTGCTCTTCAGAATTTGGAAACAGTTATGTGGTACAAGTATCTCTACAACAGGGGTGGATTCTACTTACCTTTACTACTGGTTCACAACAGCTTCTGCGCATGTGCAGATCATCAATTATGACATCTGGCCAGGTGGACGGAGCCTCCCACCACTTTTACTACCGGTTCTAAAGAACTGGACAGAACTGGGAGCAACTCACCACTGCTCTACAAGCTCCTTGTAAAAAGGAGCTTAACTGCTGAGAAAAACATTCTTAGATAGAGAACATTGGTTCTGTTGGTCTTTGATAGGTTGTTTAAATGCACTGAAGGCATGTTCATAACCCATCATTTGAAATGCCTTCCCATTGAAGCCTAGATGTCAAAGTTTTTGTGAAATTGTCTTGAACCATATTGATTTATAATTGTCCTCAATAAGAAAAAAAAACCTTCAGATCTGTGGGAAAGAACATTAAGATGTTTGTAACATGAACAACAATATAAATTGGACAATAAACAAACAGATTTCAATTCATCTGTTGTAATACAGTTGTATGTTCTATTTTGATTGTAGATAGCTTGCCTGACTCTTTAATACTAAATTTGAGGTGCAACCAACTACTCGGAATATTAGAATTTAAGAATTTAGATTGGACCCTTTTAAGAGGATTAAAGAAAGTGTAAGATCCTAGTGAAATGATGGAATTATGACCAATTTTTTAGCATTTTGGATGACATAATTGAGGTCAGCACACTATGTTTGATATGGAAAACCATGCCCAAATATTTAAAAGATTTGACTTGTTCAATATTTTGCCCATTAATCATTGAGGCATGGAGTTTAGGTCTCTCTACAAAGATCAGGATCTTAGTTTTACTATAGTTGATTTCAAGTGCTTCTTCAGAGCCATAATTAGCCAGAGCCATTCAGAACTCATTTAAATCCAATTAACGTTTGTGATAGAAGTACTATGTCATCTGCAAACAACAATGTTGAAATATATCTGTTTGCTAGTGGGGAGGGGAATGATATTCTAATTTATTTATTTTGACCACAAGTGAATTTATGTACAGATTAAACAGCAGGGGAGATAAAATATATCCCTGCCTCACTTTTGTTTAAATTGGATTATCATTACTGTGGTTGCATGAAACTTTGATTCTACAATTCTTATAAAGATTATACATACATACCAGTAACTGAGTATCATTTATAACAGTGCAAATGGGAACATCATTAGTGTGGGTGGCTCCGTACTGGAACTTTGGTTCAAAAATTCTTACAAATATTATATATATATACATAGTAACTGACTAGCACTTATAAGCTTAGTCCATTGCTTTGATAACTAGATTGAATGTGGATGTAGAATCAATACATGTGGTAATCATATTGGGCCTGTTTTAGATGTTTGAGTTTTTGGCCAGAGTTGAAGTAGGATATCATCTCCATATATAGACTATTTGGTCCTTCCAATATATGCTCTAGGTTGATCTAGACAATTAATTTGTTGTATAGATGTCTGGCATAGAGCTTACTTATTGTACTTAAAAGGCTAACAGATCTAAAATTAGCAAGCAGTCTTGGGTAGCCATTTTATATAAATGGGCACTAGGATGGCTAGGCCCCAATCCTTTGGATTATGTGCAATGTGATTATTATAAATAAACAGGGAATCCACCATTCTAAATTATTCTATAATGGTTCGTGAGTAATAAAACCATAGTTTTGTTGGAATTAACAAAACAAAATTAACAAGTAAAAATGTTTATAATAAATAATAACTACTATATGCACGCTTATAGCTTGCTACCCATTAAACTTTCCAAAGTACCAATAGAAGAGAATATTTCCAAACATTTCCTAGTATCTCCACCTTTCCAATGTGTGGTTGTGATGTGAACATTTGTCCATTCGGATTAAAATAAAATAGCACATAAGTTTATATACCACTTCAGAATGCTTTACAGCACTCTCTGAGCGGTTTATGGAGTCACCATATTGCCCCAACAATATGGTGATTCTCATTTTACCGGAAGGATGGAAGGCTGAGTCAACCTTGAGCCAGTCAGAATCAAACTTCTGGCAAGTGAGCAGTGGAGTTAGCCTGCAATACTGCATTCTAACCACTGTGCCACCACGGCATCAATACATTATTATATATCTATATAATTAGAATTGAGGCTTATGAATACATGTATTGTACATGTAACAAAATTGGATATAACTAATTTCTCCTAATTAGTTTTCTCTTATCTTGAGATTATGTAGCAGGAGTAGAGTGAGCAATGATTTATATTCTAGGTTGACATGATCTTTGAGTTTCTTCTCTGTGCCTTCTGAATAAAGTTGCCAACTAGATATTTATTGTATCTTTTTGCCATTATCAGTGGAAATCTTTTTGAAGTTTTAACATTGAGAATTATTAAAATAGCAGTAGGGGTTAGCAAGTTAGGAGCTAATATACCCCAATTCTATATTTCGCTCATGACATACTTAAGAGCCTCCTGAGTCCTGTATGTCAATTAAGGCATCTTTTCAATGTATTAGCTGCCAACTTATGCATATGATAAGTTTCCAATCTGCCACTTATCGAGGAATTTCTCACATACTGTGATAATTATGTCAGGGTAATTAAGATAAGTGTTGCCTGCAAATGAATATTGACTCACTAGTAATATAACCTGGAGTTGGCAGATTTTCTAACAGGTGCAGAGCTCCCATATTGTTGGAGTGGGGGGAGAAGTGCCTGATGGAAATGTTTTAATGTTGCATCTTTGGAGAAACAATAGAAGTAAATAACGCCATTTACTTTGAAAATCCTTTATTGACTATGGAAAGCAGCCATTTCTACTTGTGCTTTCTAGGGTTTTGAAGGTATATGCCATAAGCAAGCAACTCATAGTCTGGGGTCCCTTTGCAATTATCTTCTACAAAAAGAAAGAGTTCTGGAACTTGGGTGAGGATTGCCAAGTTTTCACTAGCTCCTTAATCAGTGTGTTTTTTTTAAAAAAAAATATCTATCTATCTATCTATCTATCTATCTATCTATCTATCTATCTATCATCCCTCTATCTATCTATCTATCTATCTATCTATCTATCTATCTATCTATCTATCACATATGGTACATGTTAGCCAGGGATGAGTTGTCTTGTAAGAACCAAATTGCTGGTGTGATGCTGCCATCAATGATGAAAAACCCAAACAAACTGCTTTCTCTCAAGTAACAAACCACGTATATGATTGCTAGTAACCATTGGGAAGGACAGGGATGAGATAGTAAGAGTATATATAAGGTTAACTACCATGTACATAAGTATGGGATGCAAGTATGCATAGGGGTGGGTTCCACTTACCTTTACTACAGGTTCGCAGCGGAAGCGTGCAGATCATCCTTGATGGCATCATGGCGGGTGGGCAGAGCCTCCCACTGGTTTTACTACCGGTTCTATTGAACCGGACTGAACCGGGAGCACCCCACCACTGGTATGCATGTATAATATGAATGGGTAAAGTGCAAATTTGCAGTCCATAACCCAGAAATTGGTACATTCTTGGTGTTAGACAAATTTCATCATATCTGTTCTGTGTCAGAATTGTTAAGTTCTGTCATGAATCTTTAGGATTATACTTTCGGACACTGCAATCATCTATTGAAAACTTACAAATATGGAAAGTTTGGTGCATGTATGCAAGCATACTCTCAGAAGACCTCCAAATCAGCAGGTAGTTCAGGTAAGGATGCTTTATTATTGCTGTTGTCTGATTGGTTTGGATTTATTGACTCTCCAAATTCAGAAGGGCAGACTTTAAATTGGAGCGTGAAATAATTATTTAAAGATATTTTAAAACATTCTTTTAAAAATATTTTGTCTAATGTCTATAGACCATGATTTTATTAAGAGAATTATCTGATTATGTTAATGGAGGTGGATTTTTTTCCTGCTAAATTAGCAACCTGAACAAATCATAACTTGTGGAGGAAATGGTGTTTCCAGTTCTCCGTTTAACTCTACTGCTGCTTGGCTTCCCTAACAGTATTTATTTACCATTTTAAAAATCTGCATATTCATTTTATTTGGACTTTTGATGTTACATTTGCTTTGGGTCTTTAACAAATATTTATTTATTCACTACAAATAGAGTTGAAAGGAACAATTTAGGCTATGATAAGATTTAGTTTCAACTGTCCTGCTCATTCTGCATCTGCTTCAGTGTTTTTGAAAATTGGAATTGGACATATTACTTTCAAGTGTATTAAGTCATATTTCCTGCATTCTACATCTATACATTTCAAGAAGTTCGCAATTTGTTAATTTTGTTATTTTCTGCCCACTTCTTAAAGCTTTCAAGAGACTGTTTTGCAGCATTTTAGCTATTTCACCATCTTGGAGTCATTTGCAGAATTCAAAGAGATTATAATATTCAACAGATTGATAATCAAATATCCAGCAGATAGAACTTCTACTTGCATAGCTATTCTGTGGTTTACAATTGGTTCCTTCCATGCTCACCAAATTTGGGGAGGCTCCGTACAAGCAAAAAAAGTTATAGTAAAATCAATAAAACATCAAAAATAAAACAAGTCCACTGCATAAAAAAGGAAAGGAGGAGGGGAGAGGAGGAGGAGGAGGAGAGGAAGAGGAAGAGGAAGAGGAAGAGGAAGAGGAAGAGGAAGAGGAAGAAGAAGAAGAAGAAGAAGAAGAAGAAGAAGAAGAAGAAGAAGAAGAAGAAGAAGAAGAAGAAGAAGAAGAAGAAGAAGATCATCAGACAGGTCTTAATGGTTCTTCTTAACAACAGCAGAGTGGGTGCCATGAAGATCACAGGGAACTTCATTCCAGAAGGCAGGAACTGCTGTAGACAAGAGACATTTTTGGGATTATGAGAGATACTGTTTAATAGAAGGAAACCTGACAGTGCCAACCCTGCACAATCACATCAGTCAGACAGATGTTATGGAAAACAGCTAGTCCCTCAAGTAAGCAGTCTGTATGCCATGAAAGGGCTTTGTAGGCAACAACCAGCACCTTGAATTGCACTGGGAAGCAAACTAGTGAAGCTTGCAAAGCAGAAAGATTACATAGGCATACTGAGGGCATGCCCATTATTGCTTGCAATTCTGCATTGTGGAACATTTGAAGCTCTCCAGTGGTCTTCAAGTCCCAAGACCAAAATAACATTTTCAGCATTTCTTGTTATACAGATATATCAATTAACATAAAAGTTTCTTCTTTATTACTCTTTCTGAAAGAGAAAGTTTCAGGCACAGTGGTTAGAATGCAGTACTGCAAGCTAACTCACTGCTCACTGCCAAGAGTTCGACCCTTACAGGTTCAAGGTTGACTCAGCTTTCTATCCTTCTGAGATTGGTAGAATGAGGACCCAGATTTGTGGGGGAAATATGCTGACTCTGTAAATTGCTTAGAGAGGGCTGTAAAGCACGGTGAAGTGTTATATAAGTCTAAGTGCTAAATAGCAATAGCTAAATGCTATTGCTAAGGTATTATTGTTAGAACTTTATTTGTCTATTGAATCCCAGAAATAGTATCTCTTCCTTGTGGATGAAGTAAAATTAACTAGAAAGGAAATCCCCATTATATATATTTGATCATCTTGATGGTTTTCCTTCTTTGTAACATTAATATCTTTAAAAAAAACAATACTTTATCCCTGTCCTAATATACCCTTTTCAGCCCACAAACTGTTTGCAAAACTTGAGTCATACAACATTATTAAATTTTATTATTAAATCTCTTGGGATTTGTATCCAATTGAACCTAAAAGCAAAGTCTTTACATGTGCATTCCACATCGTTATCTAAAACTTTTAAATCCAGCAGCCTACATTTTGTGATAAGATATCCAATTAAATCAGTCTTTTCTATATTTTCTCTAATTCCTTTATTCCAAAATATTTTTTCTGTTCTGGTTTTATAATTCAGTCTAATGTCTGAAATGTCTTCGTATATTGGTTCTAATATAAAACTCATTTTTCATAGCAGCATCAAATGCATTGCTAAGCAACCATAGAAACTTGAGACAGCAATTCTTGTAGTTTATTTAATAATTTAATAATTTATATCCCATCTTTACTGTTTTATTAACTTGTTCAAATGAACCTGCAAATTCCTGCTGGATGATTGATCCCATTCTGCTCTTTTTTACTGTTTGAATTACTAAATTATGTTTCCTAAAAATCAGGTTCAAAACTACATCTTATAGTTACTCAATTTTTGTGTGTTTCTTCAGAAAGTGATTGTCTTCTGCCATTTTGTTTTCATTATTTGATGGAGGTCCACTTAATTAGTTGATTTATTCTTTCCTTGTTTGGGAATTATTTTCTTTAGATATATTTCTATTACCAATTAAATTTTGCACATGAGGAATTACTTCCAGGGGCATTTTTACTCAGGAAGAAGCTCTTAAATAGTGAGTGGGGTTGATCATTGGTAAATGGGTTTAAAACTAGCTGTGCAATCCTATTCAGAAATAAGCTGTATTGGATTTAGTGATACTTAAGTTTATTTTGCTCTGTGGTGTAAAGAAAGCAGAACAAAATGTATTACAATTGCTACAAATCATTATACTAATTTTAATGCCCTTGTTCTGAAGTTAGATTCTGGGTTTTATATGAAACAAGATGGTTTATGTTATCACTAATGTTCCAATAACATAAATAAAACCTCCGTAAAATATACTAAGCATTGTATCCATCATTCAATGCCAAATCTGGAGAAGTCTCCTATATCTGTATAATTTCAGATGATTTCACAAAGGTGGGTGGGATACCACTATTTGAAAGGCTTGGTCCCTGTGATTCTGGAGAGGTGGAAATCTCTGGGCACGTCTTTCTTCACTGCTCTTTTTATAAATACATTCAAACAAAAATTGTTTTCATGATAATTAATAAATATCCAGGCTATTCCAAAACCATTTATCTTCAATGGCTGTTTAAAGATGAATGGATCGTAGTCACGGTAGCTAGATTCTGTGCAGCAGCACTAAAGTTTCATTGGAACCTGATGAATAATCCATTATAGCTATTTTACACAATTAATGCACTAAATCTTTTGTTATTACCACTTTGTTGCATTTTAGCATTTAATGACTGTAGGTCTTCACAATTTAAGGACCAATATTCTATTATAACTTAGTCCGTGTTCTTGTTTTCATGCAACTGGCAGATAGGATACCAAATTATGATTTTAATGTAGATTTTATTGGTTATTTTCTAATAATTAATTGTAGAATTTTTAACTAGATACTCCTTGAATATTTTTAATAGTACTGCTCTTGACCAAAGGTGGATCATTTCCCCAACAACATAATGCAAGTAAAATTAGACAACCCATTTCTGTTGCATGCAGAAAGAGTCCTAGACAATGCAACTGGTAATCCCATCTTCTCTCATTCCTAGTTTTTCTTTGGTGCAAAAAAGAAGTATTGTTTAGCTGAATAGATTGACAAAAGGTTCAAGTTAGATGAAGAAGAACACATAATGTATGGAGGCTGCTGTCACAAGGCATTGATGGCCTTGAGCTTACGTGGTTTTAAAAGGGCATTTAGCCAAATCAGTGGAGAAAAGCTCCATCAATAGCTGTTAGGCGCTATGGTACATCTAAAGGCAGCAAATTTCTATAAATACCAATTGCTGGAAATCAACAGCAGAAAAAGGTATTAGATAAGTGCCTCTTAAAAGGCTCCTTGGAGACTTCTAGTCATTTGCTGCTTTTCTCCCCATTATTGTATGCCCACTGTGGCATCTATAGAAAGCCAAGGGAATTAGACTGATAAAAGCAGCCTTGAAAAATCACAATGCAAATTCCACTTTCTATATTTTTCTGTGATGTGTCCTCCCTTGCCCCCAAAAGGTACAACTCACAGCACGATACTGGTTTTGTCCTTCTGACCAAGGCAGTGAGAACTTGTGGAGGCTGCTGAGTACCGCAGTTCCTTTCCTCCCAGTATATGAAATGAAGTCATTTCTTCTATTCTGAACAAAAAGGAAGTTATAGAACAGCAATGTCAAATTCGCGGTGTCACGTTGTCATCATGTGATGTATTGTGACTTCCCCCCTTCACTAAAATGGGGGTGAGCATGGCCAGCACGTGATGCATCCAGCTTGCGGGCAGTGAGTTTGCCCCCCCCACCCCGTTATAGAAGGACCGTCTCCACTGTGAAGTCATGCCTCCTGAATTCAACTGGTACATATAGGGAAAATAAAACTGATCCCTGGGATAAATGTTTGGTTTGATGATTTAGGATTCTATTTTTTACAAAGTGAAACGACTAAAATAAATAAAATAATTCTTCATCCTGATGTCTATGGAGATTCTCAGTCATGCAGGTCATGGTTGTTCCAAAGGTGTTTTTTTAAAAAGGCAACTGGACTTTCTTTGTTCTTCTTTGAAGACATTTTGCTTCTTGTCCAAGAAGCTTTTTCAGTTCTGACTGAATGGTGGAGGATGGAAGGATTTATATTCCTTGGGGCATCTGGTCATTAGTACTCTTTCTGAGAGTCTTTGAAGCCACCTGGAGATGTATCTGTGCTCCCAGGATCACCTGAATAATGCAAATGGGTGTAGAACCTTCTGGGAACTGCTGAAAGGATTTCAAAAAAGCACTTTTGGGTCTTCATCCTAGTGTTTTCCTGCAGGTGCAGTTTAAGCTTTCAAATCAACATAAACCATTTCACATAACTGAATTTAGCAACTGGGGCCACTTGGATGATTGTTGTGGTCCGCCAGCAGCCTGTGGAGCTGGCAGCGGAGTCAAACAGCAATGAGGCTGAGGAAGAACATGGGCCAATCCTGGAGGCTGGGGAAGGCCCGGATGAGGGCTCTGCATCAGAGGCAGAGATAGGGCCAGGGCCATCGGGCAGTGATGTGCGGACTCCAGAGCCTTCAGAAGCTGACAGTAGAGAGGCAGAAGAACAGGAGGAGCCTATTCCTAGTGCACATATGAGAAGAGCTGCCAGAATGCAGGAGCAGCTAAAGCAGAGAGGACGACTCGGGAGTAGGGCCAAGAGATGATTGGCCCCTCCCATAAGGCTTAAAAGACCAGCAACGGCTCTTGGTCTCTTTGCTGGAAAACAACCGTTGAGAGAATTGCTTCTTGTTTGGTTGTAGTTATTTCTTCTGTTCCTGAATTGTTGCCAAGAAAAGCCTGGCAGTTTGCCTAATTATCCCAAGGTCAAGATAAACTAAAGACTGGTGTTTTGAGGACTTTGCTTTCATTTAATTTAGAATACGCTAAGAATGAGTTAATTCTCAGCTGTTTTAATAAAATCTGTTTGTTTTTTGGAACTGTTTTGCAGTTAATATTAACTACATGGGCCTGGGTCACAACAATGATATTCATGTCTGCATTAACTGTATCTTGGCATTATTGCTTTGGTCTTCTGCACGGGCATTTGCCATCAATCTTAAATGATAGGCAGCCCAAGAGCAAAAAAATGTTTCTTGCATTTTCATTGTTATTGGTGCAAAAAAATGCAAATAAATAAAATTGGTTAAAAGAAAAAAAAAGAAAAGAAAGAAAAAGTAAGAATATAATAAAGAAAAATAAAAATATCAAGACATTTCTTCGAAATTTTAAGAAATCTCTTTAGTATATCCAATATAAGAAAATTATCCAGGTCATTTTTCTTGATTTATATTTGTATATCCCTTTTAATGATTAAGGCATAAGTTGGTTTCCTTTGTATGTCCAGTGTAGCATCTTTTTCCATATCATTCTTGTAGTCTGTCAATTTTCAATCCATTTTCAGATTAGTTTCAGTTTTAGTCCTGTATGGTGAAACATGTTCCTCTTCCTTAACATATAGACTTTGTCTATCTATAGAGGCAGACAAAAAATTAACTAAAATTAATTTTTGGCTCTATTTTTCAAAAATAGTCTTTTATAAGTTAAAACAGTCTGTTTCATTCTGCTTTAGTAAGTGAAATGTAAGTGTTCTTCTCCTTTCATTGCAATTTTTAGTTCCTTCTGTTTGTTTCTAGTGTCCAACCTTCACAGTCTCATTCTATCCTTTTTTTTAAAAAAAGAAAAAGAATTCAACATTCTTTTGGCATTTTCCCATGGGAAAGATTCTTACAACTAATTCCAAAATCTTATTTCAAATCCATCTGGACTTTTAGTCCATCTGTAACTTTCCAAAATCAAAATGTTAATCAACCTTTTCTTCTGTTTATCACTAATCTCTGTTTTGTTGTAGACAATGCTACCTCGGGACTCATTGTTTAATTGGTTCTGGGAGATATAACAAGAACTAAAAACGATGAATGCAAACAAACCATGTGATTTACCCTGTGTTCCTTTATTTCAACAGCAAGGACTTCCTATATGTCCCATTTTCTATTCCAGTATGGTGAACTTCTTATCCATTCTGCATGGCTGTCTCCCTTTTCCCACTGAAGCACATTGAATACCAAATATACAATGAGTACCGGAACGTTTGCATGTCAAAATGCATTGAGTACCAAATTCGATGAGTTTTGAAGCAGTCAACTACTGAGGTATCAGTGTATTTTTTTAAAAAAAAATCCTTAAACTTGTATTTAAAACTTCTTTCACTAAGGATTGAGGAAAAGTTACCTAGTGTTTTGAAACTTGTTGATCTAAAGTTCCTACTAGGTAAAAAGCAGTTAACAATCTATCTCACAAAGTTATTGAAAAAGGAAATATGTGAACAGTGTCCCTTTAATGACTCCAGTTGTGGTTTCAGCAACATAGCTATTCTCTCACCTCCCAGAGCTCCAAACCCACCATAGACCACTGTCTTGTAATCACCTTATAAGAAGCAGATGTCTGGAACACCTATGAGCAATCTCAAGATCTCTCTTTATCCAGAAAAGAATTACAAAGTCTACAAGGTCTACTTATTGGCCCTTCATTCCTTCATGGTCATTGGCTCTGTTTTGGAACTATCTTAAGTTCATCTTTTCTTCCCTGGAAGTTTATTTATTTAGAGTTCTAAATAGAGTTCAGAGTCCTGAAATTCATAAAGTCCCCAAAGAGTTTGTGTGCGTAATTCATTGATGCAAATTAGGTAATTCTAATTTGCATGAATGAATTACACACACACACACATACATGCACAGGGAGATACATACATACTGTACATACATAGATGCATACATATATACATACATCGAGACACACATTTGAAAAGAGTGAGCGAGCCAGAATTGCTTCCTTCTTTTTAAGCAAAATATTCTTTTGTGGCTTAGAAACTACTTAAATGGCTTTATCTGTGTAACATTTTAGAGAAGATAATTAAAAACTGCAAAATGTGGAAAATGCTTTGTTTTTTCTATTCATGTTTTTGCCAACTAGTAATTGTATAGCTCCAGAGAGTCAGTATTCTGATGGCATTTTGTACTCATGTTTTGATGATAGCTGACATTCAATTGATTATTTGCAAAGAAGCTGTACAGCATCATCTCTTTTCAAATTTAACAGCAGCTAACTCGTATTTTTATTGGTTTTGTGTGAAGATTAGTGTCCGGTATAATAGAGTCCTGCAGCTTCCTCATAATGCTACACTGAAAAAGGATTGTCTATCCTCCTTACCTTATTTAAGAAAATGAATATTCTCATTTCCATAAACTTTTATCCTAGTTTTATCTGAACGTAGAGTTTATTCAATTTTTAAAATACCACAAAGGAACCCGATCAAATCAAAGATGGCAAACTCTAAACTAAATCAGTTTCATAACAGTTGTTTCTGGACAACTGGCCTGAAGAAGTGAGACATAGAATCTAGAAGATGCTAGAAGTGGGACACAGAATCTAGAAAGTGCTAGAAGTGAGATACAGAATCAATCCACAATGTTAAATGGTCAAAGTGACCTCTATAAAACTTATTCCGGCATTATGGTAACAAAGTAAAAATTGTTACCACAGCATCGGGCAATTTCAGAAAAATCTCTAAGATCCTCATTAGTGTGTGATCAGTGCCACTCTGCATCCCCATTGAGGTGGTTGTATAGATTTTCAATAGCTGAGTCGATGATCAGTTTTGCTTGTCTAAAGTTAACTGTGTGAGTTTCCTCTGAAGCAGGTAGCTTCCCATTCAAGTAAGCTTCTGTCTCTAGAGATTTACCCACTTGCTTTTGCATCCCTTGGGCATACACGGTCCCTTGACGCCACCACTTCAGTTGCTTCAATTGGCACTTTGGTTGTGCTTCTCACACAGTGGCTGGTTGTTGTTCTAACATTTTTGACTCTCAATGCAAAAAGGGAATGCAACAAGGAAAGGAAAAGGCTGGATGCCATCCCTTTGAAATAGGCCAGATCACGACGCAAATACTACCAGAAAAAAATAATAATACTGCAATCGACGTAGGATATAGTAACAGAATTTTGAAAGCCCAACAATATTCTCCTTTTCTTTCCTCTTATGTTAAAGAGATTCGAGGTGGAACAATGTTAGATTTCTTTCCTGTACTGTCTTGTTTTCCTGGAGCTCATGCTTACTAATCATCATCCTCTTTTAATGACCCCATAGTCTCTTGCAGGATGGACTCTGGACAACTGAATGCAGCTGGGTGTTTACTGGCCGGATGCCCTTCCTGTCGTCAATGCGGAGTTTTATTATTCTCATTGTGTCCAGAGAGAGAAATATGTGCCTAGGATTGAACTCACAGCCTGATTGTGAGACAAGAGTTCCACCTCTAGGCCACTGTACAACCCGAGCTCATGCTTACTAATGACCTCAGTAAAAAGATGGGAGGCACTACTTTGCAAAAGGATAGTTTATTGTTAATTTAATCAAGATTACTAGAGATAATAAATAGTAATGGAATAGTATGACATAATTTAAAGACAAGGTTAACATTGACTTTTTTTTTAACTGCACATGACGCAGTCAATTTAATTTCTTATGAAAGGGAAAATGGTCTTTGTTCCAGAATAATATTACTAGGCATCATAGAATAACATGTGATCATAGTTGTATGGCAAATTAATATTCTCTATAGAGCTTTCCCAGAAAGAAGATTAGATCTAATTATGGAAAAGACACTTGAAAAACAACCTAGTTGTTACGAGTGCTTCCAATTTGACTTTTGAGGGAGCAAATTTGGGGTTTGTATGTGGGCAAAATATGGCACCAATTATTAATGAAATGATATTCAGGAATCTCCAGTAATTTCAATTAATCCCCAGAGATATATCACATGATCAAGATACATTTTCTATTCTCTTTCTTCCTTTACTCTCAGCATTTCTGTGACTGCATCCAGAAATTTGCTTCTCAAATTATAATTAGGACAAATATACAGTATCAAAGCATTTCATATACAATAAAGCCAAATTTACATGTTAGAGGTCTCTATTCGAGGGCTTTGTTGTAAAATTTGAAAGGGAGGTTTGGGTTTTAAGTAGTGCTGAGTAGATTTTGTCAGAGAGAAATATGTGAAATTGTATGGAATGAATGTTCTACATTGAACAGGCCATCAAGACTGATAGAAATACTTCAAGTCATCAACCTTTCTCACCCTTTGAATGACAGATGCAGAATTTATTCCATTGTTATACATTTCAAAACAGGGGACAAACCACAAATGATGTAGCCTTAAAATAGGTGAAAGGGATTTCTGATTACATCCCAATCTTGTTTGCATTGCAATACAGTAGTCTTTGATTTACATTAGTTCATTTAGAAACCGTTCAAAGTTACAAGAGCACTGAAAAAGTGTCTTATGACCATTTTTCACAGTTATAACCTTTGCAACATCCCCGTGGTCATGTGATCAAAATTCAGATGCTTGGCAACTGAGTCATACTTATGACCTTTCCTGTATCCCAAGGTCATGTGATCCCCTTTTGCAACCTTTTGACGAGCAAAGTCAATGGGGAACTAGGTTACTAACTTATCAACTGCAGCAATTCACTTAACAATTGTGGCAAGAGAGGTTGTAAAAGGAGGCAAAACTCATTTAACAAATGTCTCCACTTAACAACAGAAATTTGGGGCTCAATTGTGGTTGTAAATCGAGGACTACTTATACACATTCAAAGAAGTATTTCATATTTATGTAATTCACCAAAGACTGGAAAACTATGCTTAAGGCATTCAGAGGAAAAAGAGCTGAAGAGCATCTCTAAGCATAAGAATAGAAGGTGACATAAACTGAGTCAAACACTCAGTTTGGCAAGTTGTATTGTGGACCCTGATTAGTAGCAATAAACCAAGGTATTTTTGCATTAAAAAAAAGCTTTTCTTAGAGATGCTGGGATTTGGACCTGGGATCTTCAAAATATGAAACACATGATCTGCCATCCCTCTCTGTAGTAGATCATATTACATAAGATGGTTCATCAACAATCTTGTATTTCCCAGCTAGCTATCCAGGAAAAGAAAAACTACAGCAGGTTTGTGTAGCTTCTGGGTAATTTCCTGATGATAAGGTATTAATAGGCAAGGCCCTCATTTTGGCATCAAACACAGATAACACACTCAGGCAGATGTCCTTCAGGGCATTAACCTGATTCAGGCCAAATTTTCAAGAATTGAAACAGACTTTGGGCATATTCCTTACTGCACGGTTCTCAACCTTTTCTTTACCATGGGTCCCCTTTAAATACCTTTTGTTGCCACAGATCATGGCCACAGAACCCCAAGACTTAACTCAAGATTTAAATCATATTTCTTCAAGCCTTCGCAGACCTCCTGTGACGACATCATGCTCCCTCCAGGCCACAGGCCTTACTGCATATGGTGGCAAATACTCTGGAAATGTATTTCACAGTTACTTCTGCATGAAAATTTAACAGAGAATGCTCTTAAATTCTCTTTAATGCATATTTAACATATATGCTATAGGTACATACAGTACATGAAACACAACTTCAGGCAGGGAGAGACTATCAGAGACATAATTTAATATCTACCTTCAACCTCTCCTGCTCAGTTGCACTCTAAAGCATGCATATATTATTGTGGAATTCATTTGAAACATAAGGCTAAATCGGTATAAATTGGTATGGAATATCAGAATTTGCTAATTGCCATATTGTATGTTATTTCACTTTCTTTTGGATCTCTTAGGATTTTTTTTAAATTTTCACCAAAAATAAGTAAAATTATTTTTTTAATGAACTCTGTCTCATGACTTTTTCTCTGCATGAGCATTAACCATTGAAACAAATAAAAACAAAAAGTGATCATGTCCCACAGTAAATTTCTACTCTGAGGCACATGGTCCTGTGACTTATACAGCAAGGACTTTGGTTCTCAGTAATCAAGTCAAGTGGGGATTGAACAGATGTATATTCTTTTCAGATCTTAACCTTACACCTCAATTGGCCATACAATTTTGAAAATCTGAGAGTAATAATATCTGAGGGGGGGGGGGTTGGAGAGGAAATCTTTTTCTCCAAGCCTGTTGATTTGGAGTCTGTGGACGTAAGATTTCATGCACGTTGAATCAGAATAGCTGTTGGAAGAAATTAGTTGCCGTCATCCAGAACTGGGATTCATTAAGCAATGTGTTCATGCATATTCATGCAGTTTTCCTAACCTGGTCTAAGCAAGAGTTCTTATATTTGAAATGAATAACAGTGATTACCTATGGCTGATGTACGTTTAAAAAAAACAGAGGTGTCTATCATGATTTCTATGCAAATTGCAGAGACGGTGATTACGAGTTAGAAGGAACTGCCGTTCTCTTTCCCATAATATAGAATGGAGTGTCAGCTTCTATAAAGCCATACCTTCATCAAGCATATTTTGCCCGAGCGTGCTGGCAGCCTTATGAAATAATGGAAGTTCAAACTCATTAGCAGGTCACATCATCAGTCACATCATTTTACGCTGCAAAGAGGAATGATGCTTTTCCATCCATCTTCAAGTTCCTGATAGGACAAGGGAGAATACAGGTGCTCGGATTGTACTGTGGAGATGGTGTAAATAATGGGAGAAGAAAAAAAAATCCCATAAAATAAATGGGCACTTGATGTAAAACAAGCGGAGTCAAGGACAGGTGTAGGATATTGTCACTTACTATGTGCTTCTGCATTTCCTATGACTCAGTGCCATCTGGGCTTTTGTGTGCTATGGAAACTAAGCCATTGAATACCATAGAAATGCCTTGAGAGAAGAGAAGCTGTACTATTCATTAACATGTAAAATATTGAAACGGACTGATTTTAAAGAAAATAAGGCATGTCACAAAGAAAAGTCAAGGCCTTCTGTCATCCAACTCTGCAGCTAACTCTTTGCCTTGCTGTGCTGTAGATCCAAGGAGCTACCTAATATATACACACACGAACACAAAAGTGTGGTAGATGACAGGAAATATTAATTAAGAGCTTGATTATCATATTACAAAGGGGATAGGAGGCATGTATGGCTCATTAGTCAGGAGTGCATTTTATGCTTTGTATTAAATTTTAAAACACGGGCTAATTATCAAATGGCTCTGGGACATTTATCTCTTGAAAAAGATAAAATATATATAGCTGATGCATTAAGAGGGAAAATGTTATACTTTGACTTGTGCAACATTAACATTTGCTTCCTAATAAGCAGCAGTATATAGATATATAAATTTATATAAATATTTTGGGAAAGATGTGGTCCTTCATACTCATTGCTGATGCTATACCCCAAAACATTTAACATGGTTAGCACATAAAATGAAACACAGGATCAATGACTCAACAAAAATCCTATGCACTTTTTCGATAGATTCTTTCTGCTTTTTAAACATACGGTTATATATTTTATTGATTCTTCACACTTCCTTTATACTCCATCTTGTCCTAGACAGAATCCTAATCTTTATCCATTGGTTTCTAAATTCTTTGGTAGCCTTCCAGGTTCTCTCCGTCTTTCCCTTTTCCATTTCTTGCCTTTTAGACAAAGGAGGAAAGATTTGCCAATTTCCACAATCCAGTAATATTAAAAATAAAAAAAGTCCTTGACTTGCAACAGTTCAATTAGTGATCATTCAAAGTTACAACAGCACTCAAACAAGTGACTTATGACCAGTGGTGGGTTTCAAATTTTTTTACTACCAGTTCTGTGGGTGTGGCTTGGTGGGCATGGTTTGGCATGTCTTGGTGGGCGTGGCAGGGGAAGGATGCTGTAAAATCTCCATTGCTATCCCACTCCAGGGGAAGGATACTGCAAAATCTCCATTCCTTCCCCATTCCAGGGAAAGGTTACTGCAAAATCCCCATTTCCTCCCAATCAGCTGGGACTTGTGAGGCAGACAATAGATGGAGGCGGGGCCAGTCAGAATTTTTACTACCGGTTCTTTGAACTACTCAAAATTTCCGCTACTAGTTCTCCAGAACTGGTCAGAACCTGCTGAAACCCATCTCTGCTTATGACAATTTTTCCAACCATTGCTGCATCTCCATGATCAGGTGATCAAAATTCAGACACTTGGCAATTGATTCATATTTATCATGGTTGCAGTGTGCCAGGGTCATATGACCTTCTGACAAACTATTGTGACCTTCTGAAAAACAAAGTCAATGGGGAAGTCAGATTCACTTAATAACCATGTTACTATCTTAACAACTGCAATGATTCACTTAAAAAATTCAATTTAAAAATAGGTTGTAAAATGAAACAAAATTCACTTAACAAATATTTCACTTAGCCACAGAAATTTTGGGCTCAACTGTGGTCGTAAGTCGATAACTACCAGTATATAGCTCCAAGAGTAGAGGGAAAGCTTGTGTGGCACCAATGGGATTATCTGATGGGCCTGAAAGATAAAATAGAGTAAGGGCAGTGGTGGGATCCTCCCAGTTTAACCACCAGTTTGGTGATTTGCGGGCGTGCACAGTTTGAAGAAATCTTCACTTCCGCGTTTCTTCAGAGGAGAAACACATCTGAGGTGTGGCAATCTACTCTGCTGCACGAATCAACTGAGAAGATAAAGGTAGGAAAATAGCATGGACGTGCGGGTGGGCCCATCTGATCGTCGGGACGAACCGGTTCGCTTCCAGCTGATCATCAGAGCTACTGGTTCGCCCGAACTAGTCCGGACCGGTAGAATCCCACTCCTGAGTAAGGGTTTATAAAGGGTCATTATTCTGACAGGGGAAACAAAAGTATGAATCAATGAAATATTAACAAATGTTTTCAAACAGAATTAACAAGGAGGGAGAGCAAACTGGAGGAAGCTTTATTTATCCAAAATTCATTTCTTTATAAAATTACAATAATTGGAAGAACTTTGATGACCCAAGCCTTGTGATTAGAATGTAAAACATTGACTCTTTTCTTATACTTTTTTCAATGGTTCCTTATATTGATTTCTGCAATTATATTTTGCAGATGGTGGTTGGTTTCTGGCAGTCTTGAAACATGAGCAGATTGATGCGTTCTTCTCCCTTGACTGGATTTCCAATTGAGAAAATCCATATTTTTTTCCAAAGCAGGCCACTTGGCTGTAGATTTGGGAATCAATCAAATCCAATAATGATTTGACTGTTTGCAGATCAGACTAAAATATTTGGAGGTGACCATTAAAGTAATAGTTGAGCAAATAGGGTGCAGAACATATATTTTGGCCAGTGATTTCTGGAGTTCTTCCAAAAGTTAATGCTGATTTGTAAATTTTAGGACTCCAGTTCTGCCTTGAGTAAAGTACATTATTCAAGAAAAGTATATTATTCAGATGGTACAAAGCTGAATATCCATGAGCTATTCATTGAAAGATATGCCTTGTCAGTTCAAAATAGAAAAAAAAAAAAAACATTTACACATTATCCCCAGTTTCTCAAATTCTTATTATTGTACAAATCAAATTAATAGAATACATTGCTATTGGTGGTGCAGTGGTTAGAATGCAATATTGCAGGCTAATTTTCCCAACTGCCAGCAGTTCGATCCTGACTGGTTCAAGGTTGACTCAGCTTCCATCCTTCTGAGATCGGTAAAATGAGGACCCAGATTGTTGAGGACAATATGCTGACTCTGTAAACCGCTTAGACAGGGCTGTAAAGCACCATGAAGCAGCATATAAGTCTAAGTGTTATTGCTATTTATTTATTTATTTTGTATACAGGTATTTCTTGACTTACAACAGTTCACTTAGAGACCGTTGAAAGTTACAACGGATTTGAAAAAAGTGACCTATGACCATTTTTCACACTATAATGACCATTATAGCACCCCTGTGATTACATGATCAAAATTCAGACACTTGACAACTGGTCTGTATTTATGAGGATTGCAGTGTCCTGGGATATGTGATCATGTTTTGTGACCTTCTGTCAAGCAAAGTCAATGGAGAGCCATGGCTAGTTACTAGCTTAACAACTGCAGTAATTCACTTAACAAGTGTGGCAAGAAAGGTCATAAAATGGAGCAAAATTCACTTAACTGTCTTGTTTAGCAACATAAATTTTGGGCTCAGTTATGGTCGTAAGTCAAGGACTACCTGTATTTTTATTCTCTGTATGACTATTACTAACTCATATTCCCAGCTTCCAGAAAAAATTAAAAGAAAAGAATTGAAAGATATTGGTGGTTTCTGACCAAGCCAGTGCTATTCATACAACCTTAGAGGTAGTACATTATGACACTCAAGAGATTCATTGATGTCTAAATGTTTAAATTGTGCTATGTAAAAATAGCCCTAACAAGCTAAAATGATATATATTGCACAAGCTTAGAATAAAGAAGCAAACACCATCTATTTGTCATTTGAACTAAAATATGTATTTTTGATTATTTGTCATCAAATTGTTTTCGATTTCTAGCAACCACACGTATAAAGAGTAAATTGTCTAATCACTTTGCAATTAAAAGGAAACATTTATAACATGCAGGTTATAGAGATTCACTTACTTATAAAGCATCAAATTTAGATAGTGGCATGAGATTTAAAGAATTTTATTCCATATTGGTAGACAAAAATTTGTCTACACAAATTTAAAATAAATTCATTAAAAATAAAAATTCTACAGAGGAGTTATTGAGTCTATTATTTGTACCTCTATAACTGTCTGGTTTGGCACATCAAATTTCAACGGATTGTTAGGACTGCAGTAAAAACAATTGCAAACAGCCTGCCTTCCATTGAGGATCTGTATACTACGCGGATCAGAAAGAGGGCTGAGAAAATATCTAAGACCTCCTCACATCCTGGACATAAGCCATTTCAACTTCTACTGTCAGGATGCCACGCCAAAACAACTAGACACAAAGACAGTTTTTCCCCTGCCATCACTCTGCTAAACTCCTAATTCCCGTAGCACTGTCTTATGCCTGAAGATATCTAACCTTGTAGTAGTGTTGCAATTATCCTTCTCATCTTCTCATCTTTCTCATCTTCTCATCTTTCTCATCTTCTCATCTTTCCTACTACTTTCTCCTATTGGTATCTTATGAATTATCACTTGTTGTTTGTATCTTATGTTTTATGACTTACCACTTTGATGTTTGTATGCACACTGAGAGCTTATGTACCAGAGACAAATTCCTTGTGTGTCCAATCACAATAAAGAATAAAGAATATTCCTATATATTCCAAAAATGGAAAGTATGTAGCTATAATGCATAATGGTTTGTAGCACTCAATGCTGTTTTCTATAGCTGGAGAGTTTCCTTATAACTGTCTCCTTGATTCATGCTCTAGGTATGAGTAAAAACTACCCCATTCGTTTATGCGCTTTCTGCAACATATCTTGTTGCGAGAGGAGAGGCAATTGATCATGGCTGTTTTTCATTCTTTGTTCTTTCTATGCCCAGCTGTTTTTTCCTTACTTTTTTCAATCACAGGCATGTGTGAGCAATACTAGGTTAATTACATTTGTTGTAACGTGTTTTCAACAGATGTTGCAAGTGTATTTGGATGGTTGCTCTAAATTGTTCCAAGAACACCTATAATCAGAACAACTGCTGAAAATTGAGTTACATTTAAATGCTAAACCTGCTTTACTTGAAGTCTCAGGTTTAGTATCTGGTGAAAAGTATCTTTGCTGGGGAAAAATACATGTTGGGATCTAAAAGTTGGGTATCAGTCGAAGTAAAGCAAATGTTCTAAAGGTTTCTCTGAAAAGTTGAATTTCACTTCTGACACAATATTTCAGTTAGTGGAAAGTATCTCCATATATTTGTGGCAAACAAAAATGGAATCCACAGTAAGGCATTTACCTACGTTTAATTTAAAAGAGGGAAAAAATCAGATAACAGATCTTGTTGGAGCAGCTTCTTGGATGAGAAGCAAAAAGTCTTCAAAGAAAAACAAAGTCTAGTTGCCTCTTGAAAAAGCACCTTTGGGACAAGAGATTATTAATTTCTTACTGCCTTCTACCTTCCTTCCTGTGCACAGCTACTCAATTCTGAAGCTGTTGGACTTTCCTTCAGTAGGGAAGAAATAGTTAAATAGGTTCTTGGCTTGGCCTATTATAAGGGAATTTAATTCCACATTGCTGCAATTAACTGATGATGATTTTGTCAATGCCAGTGGTGTTCAAGTAGTGTTCCAGATGTTTTAGGATTGCACTCGAAACACCTGTTACTATTGGTACTATCTTTGTTTTTGTTTGCCACAGTCATTCTACTTCTATTAGCAGGTCTTTATGATTTGTGATTTCCCCTAGTTAGGGTTAGAGATTTATTTATTTATTTGTTTGTTTGTTTGTTTGTTTGTTTGTTTGTTTGTTTCCATTTCTATACCGCCCTTCTCCAATAGGACTCAGGGCGGTGAACAGCCAAAGTAAAAAACAAAACATACAAAATTTAAAAACAGTTTAAAATAATTAAATATTTTGGCTGTAAATTAAAACAACCCAATTTAAAATCAATTTAAAATTTAACTCAAGCCAGCCCAGCTAGTTGAAATAAATGGGTTTTCAGGGCCCGACAAAAAATCCGGAGGTCTGTTATTGTGCGTATCTCTGGGGGGAGGTTGTTCCAGAGGGTAGGCGCCGCCACAGAGAAGGCTCTCCCCCTGGGGGTTGCCAGCCAACATTGTCTGCTGGACGGCACCCTGAGGAGGCCCACTCTGTGCGAGCGTACTGGCCGGTGGGAGGCTATTGGTGGCAGAAGGCGGTCTCGTAAATACCCCGGCCCTAAACCATGGAGCGCTTTAAAGGTAGTCACCAATACCTTGAAGTGCACCCGGAAGACCACTGGGAGCCAGTGCAGCTCGTGCAGGAGAGGTGTCACATGGGAGCACCTCATCGCCCCCATAATCCCCCGCGCGGCCACGTTCTGGACCAGCTGGAGCCTCCAGGTACACCCCAGGGGGAGCCCCATGTAGAGAGCGTTGCAGTAGTCCAGGCGGGAAGTGACGACTGCCTGAGTGACCTTGCATAGGGAGTCCTGATCTAGAAAGGGGCATAACTGGCGTATCAGGCGAACCTGATAAAAAGCCCCCCTGGCCATGGCCATCAAATGATCTTCTAAAGACAGCCATGCGTCCAGGAGGATGCCTAAGTTACGAGCCCTCTCCGTGGGGGCGAGTGATTCTCCCCCAATAGCCAGCGATGGCGTCAGCTGGCTATATCGGGACGCCGGAAGCCACAGCCACTCGGTCTTGGAGGGGTTGAGTCGGAGCCTGTTTCTCCCCATCCAGGCCCGCACGGCCTCCAGGCACTGGGACATCACTTCAAGGGCATCGTTGGGGTGGCCTGGGGTGGAGATGTACAGCTGGGTGTCATCAGCGTACTGATGGAACTCCACCCCGAAGTCACGGATGATCTCACCCAGCGGCTTTACATAAATGTTGAACAGAAGGGGTGAGAGGGCCGACCCTTGTGGCACCCCACAAGCAAGAGAGATTATAGTAGTGATTTGGTCAATGCCAATGGTATTTAACTGATGGTCTAGATGTTTTGGGATTGCGCTCAAGGTGACTATTACTATTGCTATTATCTTATTATTTTTACTATTGGATTCTGTTCAGAAACACTTCAACATCCAGCATATTTAAGGAAATTTGGTGGGAGAAAGTATGATTTTCATACTTGTGTTAGATCCTTATCTATTTATGGTTAGATCCTCATCTATTTTCATAGATGTGTTAGATCCTTATTTCTTTATAAATTGATTTCTAAAATTTTATGACACCCATAATAGGCAATTCTTTCAATGGTTTCTAACACTGCGTCATTTACACACAGACAAAATATAGAGAACAATATCACAAAATTTAAATAGTTCCAAGTTTGTGGGGTAGCAAAGCAGATTGAACTTGACTCTGCTTTTTGTGGAGGCAATGAACATGAATAGAAGCCATTGAACAGATTGGCTCCTTAAAATAGCAAAAGCACTTACATACCACTCCATGGTGCTTTACAGCCCTCTTTAAGAGGTTTACAATGTCAGCATATTGCCTCCAACAATCTGGGCCCTCATTTTACTGGCCTTGGAAGAAGGAAAGGCCATCAACCTTGAGCCAGTCTGGATTAAACTCCTGGCAGTGGGCAGAGTTAGCTTGCAATATGGCAATCTAACCACCACCCTTCTCTGGATTAAGGAGATGATAAGGTTCATCCATGTTTGGCTCCATACAGATTCTCCCTGCAAAGAGATAACAAAACAACCTTCTACAGCTGGATTTGAGAGGTCTGAGTCAATGGGAATATTCATCTTGCCTATTCCACACTCTTTCAAAGAGACACCAAGTCTGCCTACTTCCTCTCTTAGTTACTTTAGGATGGTGTTACTATAATTTCTTTGGAGTCAAGAACTTCCCAAAAGCTATGCTGTACTACACTGAGAATTTTTTGTTTCACTCTGGACAGGGGGAGGTCTGGGTAAATTTAAGAAATTATAAGAGAAGCTTTATTTTTTGGGAAACAGCAAAAGGGGGACTAAAATGTTGATTTTGGAAAGTTAAGGGGCAATATGCACTTGGAAGGATATTTCCTATGGGTTGCTTAAAAATTTATAAAACAGTATGTGAACTCTTTGAAACTAACTGCAAGAAATCATCCCACATGAAAGTTTTGTTGATTGGAAAATAAACAGATGATAAGAGGGGATTTAAAAGAAAGAACAAGAGAATATAGAAGAAACTAAGCTTGTTTGAGAACAGCTTACTCATACGTTACTTCAAGATTGGGTGATATTATAGCAGATGTTATAGAAGAATAACAGATTTTATTGGGAAGAACAAATGCTAATGAGCCACTTTGGTGTAGTAAGTAGTTAAGGCATCAAATTAGAAACTAGGAGATCTGAGTTACAGACCCACTTTAGGTATAAAGTCAGCTGGTGACTTTTGGGCAATCACTTCCAGCCCTAGGAAGAAGGCAATGGCAAACCTCTTCCCAAAAACTTTATCAAGAAAATTGCAGAGTAGTCTAGGCAGTTGCCAAGAGTCAAAACTGACTCAAAGGAACAAAAAAAAAATGTTAATAGGACTTTGATTTCTATCCCGACAGCTATATATTATAGTGATCCAGAGAACATGTGTTTTACATTTACAAAGCCTCATTATGGAACCACTCCTGCAAAAACCTGACCTACTCTGAAAAAACTATTTGTACGGTCATTTCATAATAAAAGACAAAATGAAAAATGGAACAGAAGGGTTGATAGATGAGATGGAATGATAGCTACATGCTGGTAAATTTGAGATGTTTAAACTGGTGATGAGTTATTATTATTATAAAATTGATCTAGTAATCCTTTGGAGGTTATTAAACAGCAAAGAACTGAAAGACCTATGTTCTGTGTTAGAGCTATCTGAACTCCATTTGCAAATATACATCACAAAGCAGGTTCATAATCTGCATACTGTCCAATCTAATATATTCACTCATCAAGTGAAATCACTGCATTTTAAAGAGATTCTGGGAATTGATTGGATGCAGCCTCTTCATCCATCATTGCTAATTTTGAGGAGAGAGGAAGAAGATCATAACACTCAATCTTGTTTGAATTTGGAACCTAAATAGAGATAGGCTTGGGCAATACCTGTAAATTAACCTGGGAAACAAAACAAACACCACTTCCTGTCACTATATAACTCAGCGCAAAAGAATGTTTATTTCTTGATTGCTGGTCTAGTGTTAATCTTGGTGTTAATCTCATCTGAGTGTTGACTGCTGGTCAGGAAGTATTTATACAGGTGTTTAAACAAACAAGAAGTAAGCAATACCTCAATCAAGGAACTACCAATTCAGACAAACAAAACTAATAGTCTAATCCAAGCCTGTCAAACTGGCGGCCCATGGGCCAGATGCGTCACATGCAGGCCACGTCCACCCAGGCTTTGAAAAGGCAAAAAACATCGCAATATATCACCATATGTCATGTGACGCAATTGAGTTTGACACCTGTGGTCTAATCAAAGAACCATCAAGAACAGGGGTGTCAAACTTGTGGTGTCATGGCAGCATCACATGATGTATCGGGACTTTTCCCCCTTTGCTGAACAGGGTGGGGTGGAGCCAGCACGTGACACATCCAGCCCGTGGCCCACAAGTTTGATACCTCTGATCAAGAACATTTCCATCAACAGTGACAGGGCAAGCCACTAGTATATAAATAAAGAGCAAACCCCACTCTCTACTAGCATTGATAATGTTATCTAGTTTGGTAATGAAATGTTTGCAAGAAAACAACCAAGCTCAGAGAGCACCAAGGACCCAATTGCATTAGTATTAAATATATATGCTTGGTCCCAGTGACTCTGGGTGGTTAATCTTAGGCAAATACTTTGACTCCATGTTATTCTGTCAATAGTATTTATTGAACTCTTTTTTAGAGTTGTTCAGTGCACATGTTAAAATCTTCAGATATCAGATAATACCACTTCAAATTATTCTAAATGTTGACTGTCTTCATAAAGCAGGTTATCAGCATACACTAGCATGACTCAAGCTTGGAACGAATTGTTTCATACTCTTCTCAGGAAGGAGAGTTGAAACTGACATAAATTTGGCTTGAGACTCTATGAGAGAGTAGTATGTGAGAATGGTTTGCAATTGTACAACAATCAATATTGGGAGCAATTAAAACAAATTAAACATGAAAGGCTAAGAATTCTAGTGATGGATTCTTTAAAACATATATCTGGAATCAAGTTGGAAATCTGAATCCTACAGTTGAGTTCTCCCCAGTCTGATGCCTTTTTCTATAAACATTTTGATACAAGGAAAATGAAAGAAAGAAATGAAATATCCTTTGACTTGTGCGCAACTCTGCTGACTTGATGGACATATCCACGCAGTTCTCTTGCAAACAATATGGAAATGTTTGCCACTAACTTCTTGGATGCTTTTTGTAATATCCTAGTATGGTTATACATAGAGTCAATATACCCTGATAGTTTCACTTTTAAGTATTATACACACCAAGTTCCAAAGGGGCTGAAGAAGTTTCTTGGATGAGAAGTGAAACATCTTCAAGGAAAAACAAAGAAAGCCCAGCTGCCTTTTGAAAAAGCTCCTTTGGGACAACATGACCTAGATGACTGAGAATCTCCATAGATATGTACTGACCAAACTTGCAGTGCTACCGTGAACGAATTTGACCTGTATTGGATGGCATTAACTGAACTATTCCTTGCTCAGCTCAGCTGATTTGTTTTCTAATCTGTCTTTACCAGCTGATCATGCAGCCAGCAGCTTCCAGGGTCATCATATGCAAATATCTTGAAAGGCATTATTTCTGCCATAATTTCCATTTCCCCACTTCATGAATTTATGGAGGACTAACTTATTCACTGTGTTTTGTAATATGTTCTAGCACACAAACTCTCAATTTGGAGATATGATTGAAATGATTTGCAGTTTTCAAGTTGGTGAATAGACAGATACTTGAATGGGTCCCTCTCATCAAGCACATTCTATTAAATACAAATGCTCTTGAGAATCAGCCTTTTTAGCAAAGCTGCATGCTCTCTTTTGCTAATTTAGATGTTCTCATGGTAAGAACAAGTGTTTCTGCCTCTCCACAGCTATTTCTTGTCTGTAGAGAAAAGGCTCGCATTTTGACAATGAGAGATAAATTCATCTGTTTCTGTTTTATCACATAATTCACTTAATCAACCATATTTTCACAAAGGGAAGCAAAGGGATTTTTATTTTTATTTTGCTCCTCCTCCTTTTTATTTTGCTCCTCCTCCTTTTTATTCATACTCCTCAGAGTATGGACTAATTCATAAAAACAATATTTTGTTTGAACCTAAACTTACATTTATTTTCTTTTATAAAAGATATCAATAATATGCATTTGTGTAGAAGAAATATAACAGTATATCATAAATCACCTCATCTGAATAATAGGATCAAGAAAATGCAGGTATTGTTTTGTATGCATTTTATCTCACTTACATAGAACTCAATCATATTTTTTTTCTGTATAGGTCCACATTTCCAAAAGTTAATCTGGAAGGGGACTTCCTGGTAGACAGAAATAAATTAAGAAAAGGAGGTATTAGATTTCCACGGCACCTGAAGGCCAAACAAGGAATAATGGATGGAAAGTGATCAAGGAGAGATTCAACCAAGAAATAAGGAGAAATTTCCTGACAGTGAGAACAATCAACCAATGGAACAGCTTGCCTTCAGAAATTGTGGGAGCTTCATCACTGGAAGCTTTCAGGAAGAGACTGGACTGCCATCTGTCAGAAATGGTATAGGGTCTCGTGCTTGGGTGGAGGGTTGGACTAGATGACCTACAAAGTCCCTTCCAACTCTGTTAATCTGTAACAATTGACTCTTTCTCCCCAAGTTAAATCAGATAAACATTTCACTAAATACTGTTTAGCAAGAAAAATTCAGTCATGTTATAATTGTTCACCTCATGGATATAATACAGTAAGTTCTTAAAAAGCAGGACTTGCAGGAATTCTTCAAATACCTAAGCAAGATGGCATATGGAAAAGAACAAAGACTTTGTACATTTGATTTAAGTTACAGAAGGAAATTGAACATGATAAGAAATTCAGTGTTGCTTCATTAGCAACATTTTCTTCTTTTTTCTATCACCACTCTCTCCCTAACTTTAACACCTGAGTAAATATTTAGAGTTTTCCATTCTTCTTCCTAAAAGTATGTTTTTTAAAAAAGAGGCTCATAAATTGTAGCTGAATAGCTTCTTGATTTTGACATAAACAAATGCACAAATCTAGGCAGAGCAACTAAAAAAAAATAGGACAGTCCATATAATTAGATTTGTTTAAAGATAGCATTGATCATGAAGCAGCTGCCTCGTTCTTCAGGAGACTTGGCATCTTTTACAAACTTTGCCAGTATTTCAGAAAGTAATTTCTTCCTCTTTCAAAGCTCTGACATATACAGTTGGTTACCCAAGATTCACGTCAAAAGAATATCGAGGGAGCTGAAATGAAGTTGTAAAAGAAAAGAACATAGCTGAATCAGAGCAAAATTGTCAAGTAAAAAAGATAGCTACCAAAAGAGAAAAATAATAAAATCACTTCTTTGACATTTAATTTCAAAAAGGATGAGGTGATTCTGTTATTAGACACGCAAACCATATGTACACACCACATTTTGTTAGATAAATGTATACTGGATTAGTATTTTGCTGGGGTTTTTTAGCAAACAATGCCTTCTCTTATTCTAGTTTTAATAAATGGATTTGTGTCAAAGAGAAGCAGAATCATCAAAATTGGGAAATTATCCTGTTTTCCTAGACTATTTTCTACTTGGGGAAAGGGATCATTTCATGATAAAGAGAGAAAACTCCAAATTATCCCTCAATTAGCTTTATTCTTTCTTTGAATGATAACATTAAACAAAATTGGAACTTCAGAAATTCATAAATATATGAATATGAAGAGCCGAGGTGGCACAGTGGTTAGAGTGCAGTACTGCAGGCTACTTAAGCTGGCTGGCAGCTGCAGTTCAGCAGTTCAAATCTCATGAGGCTCAAGGTTGATTCAGCCTTCCATCCTTCTGAGGTGGATAAAATGAGGACCTGGATTGTTGGGGGCAATATGCTGACTCTGTAAATTGCTTAGCAAGGGCTGTAAAGCACTATGAAGCGGTATAAAAGTCTAAGTGCTATTGCTATATACTAACAGCATATATTTTTGTCTTCAGCCTCTTGCATATAAAGGTCTTCATGAAGAAATCTAGCAAGATTTACTGTGGATATTCCCAATATTATTTCTAAGTGAATGGCTGCAGTTTTCTTAAAGATACTAGCATATTTCTTCTAAAATAAAACATTTCACTGTGGGAGAAAATGATGGAACAGTTTAAAAGTGTCTGCTGCTTTGAAGGAATGCCAGCAAATCAAATTCTGGCAGCAGTTTCTAGTCCTAGTGTCTTATCCCTTGATCATCCAATGACTCAGATATAAAACTATATAGTGGGTAGATACATTCATATTATATTTCTTACAGATCACACCCAATATTCCCAAACTTGTTTTGCATAATCTATGGAAGTTCATAGTCCATAAAGGCTATCTATTATTCTCTTGTTAGACCAGTCACCCTCCCTCATCCCAACCACCTTACAGGATAGTTGTTGTGGGGAAAATAGAAGAAGTAAAATGTATTAGGTATGTTTGCTGCCTTGAGTTACTTATTAAATAATAAAGGAAGGATAAAAATCTAATAATAAATAAATCATCCTTAGGATAATTTGTTCTCCTTCTTACAATATAATAAGGATGCCTATTGGAAGATAAAGTTAGGGAGCTCCAGAAAGGATAGAGCAAGAAAAAATAAATATATTTGTATATATGCACATTCATAGACATATGTATAATATAGTATATATATTGGCACGCAATGGAACAAGAATAAGAACTAGAACAGAATAGAATAGTTCAATGGCCAAGATGATTGGACACACAAGGAATTTGTCTCCACAACAACAAATAATATAACCGCATGATACCAATAGGAGAAGCGGAAAAGATGAGAAGGATAATTGCAGTAGCAGAAAAGATGAGAAGGATATAGTAATACAGCCATAGCACAAGAGTAAATACCCTTAGACATAAAACAGTACTTTGGTAATAGATTTTCAGCACAGTGATGGCACGAGTGGGTGGGTGGGTGGGGACTGTCTTTGTGTCTAGTTGTTTTGGCACGCAATAACCTATAGCGGCATCCTGAGGGGAACAGTTGAAACAGTTCATGTCCAGGATGTGAGGAGTCTGTAGATATTTTCTTAGCCATCTTTCTGACCTGTGCAGTATACAGAAAGAGGGCTGAGAAAATACCTATATTATTACAATATATACGTAACCTAAATAAATATACTGTGCTGTAAGTATAGCAGTCCAGGATGCTATTTAACCATTTCTACTTTCTACATGCAAACCATTTTCTTGTGCCAAAATTTGCATTATATTTCTTTAAAGAAGTCAGGAATAAATCTGTACTAACTATACTATCATCTTCCTTCCAATAGTTGATTCCCACCAAGTTCCTTTGGATAACTCAAAGGACGTTTCTTTGCCATTCCTTGGCAGCTATTCTTCAGTAATAGAAAGAAGAAAATATTCTGAGTAAGCCATGGGTTGACACTTTCAACCTTCCAGACTTATGATAAGGGTCATGGTCATAAAATGTGATGAATTTTGTACCATAGTTGCACACAGACAGAAGGGAATACTTGCGGTGCGTGAAGACAAGGAATAAATTGGTGTTGTTGACCAATGCGTCTTTTTATGATTTCATTCTGTGTGAAATTGTGAAACTGTAGATAGACTGTCTGAAAGTATCTTGATTAAGTTAGCCTTTCCGTTTCAATCTGTCCTTGCCATTTTTTCTAATTGGAAAAATGAAGTAATAATAAAGTAAGAGTGGTAAATGTCTGTTTCCACAAGTCTGCCTGTAGCAGCATGCTCAGATAAACTTGAAATATAACCAGTTATTAGCAAAGCATTTTAATAACATTCCAGATTCTCTCTCTCTCTTTCTTTCTCCATGCACAATGCGTATCTACATATATACATAAATACATACAGTATGCACAAAAGCTAACAACACCATGCTTTATGAAAAGTATAAATAAAGCATTCTAATAGAATTTGCCTTGTGTTCTTGTATAGTAAAAAGGAATGGCAAATTGTTACTAGTTGCTAAGTAACCCACAGGAACTTATTTCTCTTCAGAAAAAGGCAATTAGGCCTTTTAACCTATTTTAGTAGTAGAAAAAAATATGCAGTTCAAATTTCTTGCATTCTGTCTATCTTTTTTTCCTCTCTGTTGTTCATCATCCCATCAGTTTCCAAAATGGATTTCAGAACTTTCAAAATTAATTCTCCACCACCTGAGTTCTATGTTTTGACCTAATGCCTATTACTTCACTATATCTCAGTTTCTTTTAATATAGACATCTTTTCCGCAACTTTTCAATATTGTTTTCCTCTAAAATTTTCCCTATTAGACATATTCCACCCTTTGAAACATCCTACCGTCCAGAGTAAGATCTGCCCCCATCCTCCTATCCTTCCGAAGGGACCTGGGGACCTGGTTTTGCTGGTTGACCTAGAGACACAATGGTGGAGTTCCACCCTAGAGATGGGAACTGGATTGATGACTGACTCCACTTCCCTCCTCCCTCTCTGTTCTCTTCCTGTCCATCTTTTATTATCATATTGCTGTATTTTCATTATTTTCTTTTTGATTGTTCATTTGATTGTTCTATTATTTTACTTCTGTTTACACTTCTTTTCACTTCTTCAATTTTTATTGTTGTTGTAAGCTGCCCATAGAGTAGCCCCATGGTTACCCAAAATAAATTTAACAAACAAAGAAAGAAATAATATTTTAGCATACAGTTCTTGGGTACAATTTGACAAAGTATGTATTCTTTTTTTTTTAATTTTTATTGAATTAAAAAAAAAACATACACAGAACAGGAAAAAAACAAAAAACAAAAACAAAAAAACAGGAACACAAACAAGTACAAAATAAAACAATACACAACATATACAACATTTAAACATAATATCTTATTTCTTAAGAAAGTACATTGGTAAATTGTATTTCGACGAAGTATGTATTCTTAATATTATCTGTGTTCCCATCTGCTTTTTATCTCGATAGCCTGATGTTGGTTGATCTGCTTTAACCTATGGAGAAAACCGAGTTGCCTTCCTTCCCTGATGTACACTATATACACCAAACATTCTGGCGTGTTTTCATGTGTTATTTATCTGGGAATTCTTCGGATGAAAATGTTACAAAAATATAATAGCACGGTTATCAAATCCAGCTTCAGAAAAGAATATATATCAAGATGACTGTCCAACGTTTGGATTTAAGGTTTAAAATCTTTTTGCTCCGCGTGAGTGCAAATGCATTTTCTATGATTAGGGGCAAAAAAACCCACCCTTAAACAACATGATACAATTGCTGATTGTCAGATTGATTCTTGTCAGGGCCCTGAAGCATCACACTGATCCTCAGACTATTTTTCCTGGTGCCATAAAAAAGGAGGATTTGTTATTTTGCAGCTAAACTATGTTTGTTGTGATCTTTTTTAGCCTCCCAGGAAATCAGCTGGACAAACAACCCATTTGTTTAATTTGTCAACTGCTTCCTAAGCTGGAGAGGCAATTTGAGGCTAACAAAGTCATTATAATAATAAATAGAGCTACTCAGAAACAATAGGGGGAAAACTGCCACCCATCTGTGTTGTTACAAGACAGAATAAACAAAACATTTTTGGAAGCCATGAAATCAACAGATCAACCCAGGACATAAATGTTCTGTGTTCCCTTTGGCAAAATGTAAAATGGATGAACCACCAATTGGTAGAAAGATATAAAAAATGACCTTTAGGGATATTTCTGAAGGTATGCAGATTTGCCAAATGAATAGCATAAAAAGGTAAAGCTGAAGGTTCCCCTTGCACATATGTTCTAGTCGTTCCTGACTCTAGGGGGTGGTGCTCATCTCCGTTTCAAAGCCGAAGAGCCAGCACTGTCCGAAGATGTCTCCATGGTCATGGGGCCAGCATGACTAAATGGCAAAGGCACATGGAATGCTGTTACCTTCCCACCAAAGACGGTCCCTATTTTTCTACTTGCATTTTTTACGTGCTTTCGAACTGCTAGGTTGGCAGAAGCTGGCACAAGTAACAGGCGCTCACCCCGTTATGTGGCAGTAGGGATTTGAACTGCTGAACTGCTGACCTTTCGATTGACAAGCTCAGTGTCTTAGTCACTGAGCCACCATGTCCCTTATAGTGTGTGAATGGCTGAGAAAAACAAATGTTTGTGGATAGGACTGGTTTGTGGATAGTTCCTGGGCTAAGAGAGTAGTCCAAGTTGTAGATTTGAGCTTATTCTGTTCAGTGGAGCCTAAAACAAATGCCTTCCCACTCACTCCTTCTTCATTTGCCAGAGGTGCTCATTGGTTATGACAAAATAGTCAAGTTGATGGTTGCAGCCATCACATTGATGCCTCATTGACCATGGATGACTCAGGTAAAAAGAGGACAATTACACTGCCACGGTCATCTCATTGATTTTTTTTTATCTGCAATTGTGCTGCTTTACCCTGAAGCCCATTTTCCACCACAAGCCATTGCAACTTTAATAGGGAATCCTTCAGTCCTCCAGAGGAGAGTTTGGAAGCACAGTCAGGAGGAGAGGACAAAAATTTTAGCATTCCATTCATTTTTTCCCCTCATTGAAATGAGATACAGCAATCTCATTTAGATGCTGGATTGGAGCACTAAACTGCTTCAGTCCAGTAGACAAATGAAGCTTCTGCTCATGCCATTTTTAGTTGAACTGATTACAGCAGATCAGTTCAGTGCCAGTGCTTGGTTGTTGTGAAGCAACATGTCTTATCAAGGTGAAGCATCATATCAAGGAAGAAACTGTATCACTGAGGCTGATGACTGGGAAGTTGCACACTCCTGTTAATTAAACCAAATAATGTATACTGATTATTATCTTGTGCACATCTGCACATTTTGCACCAGGACTGTGACCTCTAACAATCTAATATCATGCACTATTCAACCAGTTCTTTTGGAACTGTTTTCTAACCATCTCTCTCTCTTTCCCCTCCAACCCTCTACTTACTCACCTCCTTCCCTCTGCTTGCTTTTATGGTGGCTCTTCTAGACTACCCCAGCTTCTAATAGCATACATTTCAAACATTCTAGCATTTCCAATTTTCTCGTGGGAATGGATTTTATGGCATTGATGAATGGGAGGTCAATTTTGTGAATTTATGGAGAGGAGAATGGTTAGATCAGCAAAACTAACTGGTTTATTTACAGAGGAAAGGAACGGGGCAGGAATGTTTCTTTGCATGGTTCATTGCACAGTCAGCCCAGTTGTTCAGACTGGGTTTGGCATTTTTATCTGGTTGTCAAATCCCTCCCAAGGACATTGGATAGGCAGATGCGGGTGTCTGATAATATTAAAAGTATTGTTGCAGAATGTCAGCTGTTCCAAGAAAAGCTGCCTTTTGCAATTGACAGATGGGAATTTGTCAATGCTGATGGTATTTAAGTGCTGCTGTTTTGAGATTGCACTCAAGAAGCCTATTACTATTAATACTACCTTTGCTTTCTTTGAATTATTATTATTGTTGTTGTTGTTAATGTTATTGTTATTATTGAGATTGCAAAAGAGTAAGAAGAAATGAAGATCCAAACCTGCTCAAACACACACAGCTTACTGTGTTACTTTTAAAATCCGGTTTAAATAGCATAGCCATGGTGGTGCAGTGGTTAGAATGCAGTACTGCAGGTTACATCTGCTGGCTGCTGGCTGCCTGCAATTTGGCAGATCGAATCTCACCAGGCTCAAGGTTGACTCAGCCTTCAATCCTTCCGAGGTGGGTAAATGAGGACCCAGATTGTTGGGGGCAATATGCTGATTCTGTAAACTGCTTGGAGAGGGCTGGAAAGCACTGTAAAGCGATATATATAAGTCTAAGTGCTATTGCTATTGCTATGGGACATTAAAACTCTTTAGGATAGCAAGTGTGGAATTTTGATCCCATTAACATATGGCTCATGCTACATGTAATTCTAGGATAAATTGCAACTACAAATCTAGTTGGTGTAGTGATTAAAGACAATGAACTAGAAACCATGGAAGCATATGTTTTGGTCCAATCTTAGTCTCAAAACCATTTGGGTAACCTTGGGTCATTCTCGCTCAATTCTAGGAAGTTTCTGAAAAACAGTGTCAAGAAAACTGCAGAAACCTGTCCGTGTAGTTGCTAGGAATCAAGTCCGTCTTGCAAGTGTCTTTTTGCCCCAAATACTGCACTTTGATGTTTGTTATATATGTGTTGTTGGATAATGATTTGTGTAACATACAAAAGGACACACAGTGAAGAGTCTTCCCTTGAACCCTGTAATTATTTCATTTTTCTTCCTATTATTCCAGTAGTGTTTTTGGCTTTGACTAAAGTCATCCTCCTATCTAAAAAAACTGGTTATTTGATAAATCTTCCAAAGATTTCAAAAATCGCCTGCTGTTACAATAGCAATACCAATAGCACTTAGACTTATATACAGCTTCACAGTGCTTTTTAGCCCGCTCTAAGCAGTTTACAGAGTAAGCATATTGTTCTCAACAATCTGGGCTTTCATTTTATTAACCTTGGAAGGACAGAAGGATTCATCCATGCCATAAAAACTATTCCCAAGAGAAAATTGGAAATGTTGCAATATTTGAAATGTACTCTATTAAAAGCTGGGATAGCCCAGAAGAGTCATCATAAAAGCAAGCAGAAGGAAGGAAGTGAGTGAGGAGAGGATTGGTGGGGAGAAGGGAGAGAGATGGTTAGAAAACAGTTCCAAAAGAACTGGTTGAATAGTACATGATGTTAAATCGTTAGATGTCACAGTGCTGGCATAAAATGTGTAGCTGTGCACAAGGTAATAATCTGGATACAGTCAACCTTGAGCCAGTCTGCCAGTGCGCAAAGTTAGCCTGCGATACTGCATTCTAACCATTGCGCCATCATGGCTCCTCAGAGATACAGGGAAAAGGAGAATGAAACTTTAAGACAGGGAAAAGTTACTGCTTTCTATTCCTCTCCCCCACCTCACCACCCCATCAAAGCCAGACTTTTCTTAAACCTATAAAAGTCATTCCTGTGTCCTGGTCTCTAGTTTTCAAAACTTAAGCAATTGCTTATTGGGTCACTACCTTTCTGCCAGGAACAACACAGTTAGGAATATCTAAAAATAAAATACAAACTATCTATCACCTGAAACCCAAAAAAGGTAGAATGATTGACATTTGCATGGTTTCTTGCTCTTCATTTATATCAAGTAACCCTCCTGTCATCATGAGTCAACATAGTATGAGCTCTGAATACAATGCTTCTAACCTACCATTATTGATTGTGTGCAGATGTAAGTTAAACTCACATCTATTTTTCCTTTGATAAAGAGAGCTCTGCACATACAGAGGGCTGTATAAATAATATATAGCATCATCTTGGGTAATCAAAGTTTTTCAGTATTATCAGCTTATTTTACCACATTATTCTCTTGTTTAAATACAATGAATCAATACATTTCATTTATTTATCTGGTTGCTATGTTGCTCTTACTCAGTTTTTTAAAAAATAAAGAATTAATTAAAAAAAAGGAGAAGGGCCATCACTCTTAGTGCAATAATATAATCATTGTTAAAAAGCTAAGATGCTACAATTAGGTAGTAATTGTAATCAGACATTATTAAAAAAGTAAAATACTTCCAAATACTACAATTCCTTTGCACTATTTAATTTCACATTTGAAAGGCTTTATTGGCAATGCAATGCTGCATAAGCTCCCCTACCAACATTTTGCTAGTAATTATTTCTTCATTGCCACCAGAAAGCAGAAAGAAAATTGGAAATAATTCCATATTTCTGAAAAGAAAAATGTTTTACAGAGGTTCCAGACCAGTGTTTCTCCACTTTGAAAATAAGAAGATGTGTGGACTTTAACTCCCAGAATTCCCCAGCTAGTATTTAAAGAATTAAAGTTCACACATTGTCAGTGTTCTGAGTAATGCATCTGTCAAAAGAAGAACTCTGAGGCAGGTAGATTCCTCAAAGAATATGTATATTGGATACATCATATCGACACAGCTAATGAAAACCAATTCTAAAAGTTCCCCCTAATTAAAAGAGCAAATATTTCCCTCCCCAGATGTCACCGGTCACATTGTCCACTGAAAACAGTTGGCAGGGTGCTTGGTCACTCTTCTCCTCCTTCACCTGCCACCTGTTGGGATGACCTTGGTTCCCACAAGAAAACTTTTTGTTTTGACTATTAGCAAGTCTATCTATTTTCACTCTCCCTTCCCCCTCTCAGAGTTTGTGGCAACTATGTGGCAGCACAAAGTGGCTTCAGCCAGGTTCCCTTCAGAGTTGACACACATATTAACTAGAGCCCAATTCAAGTTGACAAGTCTGAGAGTTACTGTTCTAGATGAAGTAAGTAACTAAGTTTTCTGGATTTGTATTGGGCACAGGGATTTAGCACTCCAAGAAAACGAAAGTGTCAAATTTTATGTCTGAGCCTTTATTTCCCATTGCTTCATATGTATTGTACCTTATGGTCCTTCCCTAGTACTCCCATTGTTGAAAATGGATCATGCCAGTACATTGCTATTGCCTTTTGAAAGGCATGGTACTCTGTGGGACCATGTTGATATGACGAGAAGCCATGAGTTCAAAGCTGAGGAAAAGCAAGCACATCTTCCAAGAAGGAAGTAGACTTGAATCAAATGTCAGCAAACAGTTTCCTCTTTCTAGTATACCATTTCCTCAATATTGTTCAAAAAAAAAAAATAAGTTCATTAGCATAAGAATGGGCTACAACTGCAAAAAGATCATGTGCTGGAGTTACATTGCCATCCTGAAGATCCTTCAGAATGTCAATGTTCATGACAAAGTCTTTTTGCCTAAAGGAAAACATACAACAATATTTGGGGGGCAATTTCAAAGGAATGCAAAACAGAATTTTGCATGTTCCTTGTGGCCAATATCTTGGATGCTGTTATTTGAAATTATACCCATTTTATGTTGTTGGTAAATGATGTTTGTTTGTTTGTTTGCTTATTACCACTCTCAAAGGCATGATAAACCTTTGAATAGAAGAATACTTAACTTCATGAGCTGGAATCATCAGTTGTAGTAAGCTCTCTAGCTTAATAGCACAGCCCCCAAGGCATGTATCTTCTGCAAAGCCATTCAATCACAGCAACTGTCTTTAGCTGAGATATTGTGAATGTATACTGTGCAATAAATTAGGACAGAATCAATCCTTTACATTCCATTATGCCAATTGACATTTTAGAACAATAGAACTTGCCTTAGCTTAGTCACTCAACCAGAACTAAGCTTTTGAAATAAAGAGAATTACTTGTTTTTATTTTCAAGTTTTGGTTTTTGAGTTTCTCACTTTTTCAAGAGCCCTGGAATCCCAGGATAGAACCTTAGGAAACTTGGAGATGTCAAGAAACCAATATCTTTCCCATATCACACCTGTGGAGGAGAACCAATCCTTGGAAGAAATGGAAAATGGAACCTGAAAGGGAAATTCCTCACTTTAAGTGTTAAAATATTAAATTGGGGGCCAGGTGACATCTGAAGCAAGTTGCTTCAGGGAACTCTGTGCTGGACCAAGGGAGAAAAAGGACAAAACACAGTTGAAGCCATTATGTAATTGCATTTGTGTGATGATGAGGGGGGCAGTTATCATTTGGAGGGGAGGTTATCATTTGGACATCACTGGGGGTTTTGGGGGGGTGGGGAATATTTCTACCTTGAAAAAGCATCTTTGGGATAACAGATTCTAGATATATTAGAGAACTAATAAAATAAAATCCAATACAAAAAGGCAATGGCCACCATTGGTTCTCCTCTGCTATACCTCCTTATATTTGGGAACCCTTAAGAGATGCTCCCTTGTTTTTGGGTACAACAAGCAGAAACCCTTGGGCAGAGATCTTTAAGATAAGAGGATCCAAACCATGGAGGACATTTTAGGCAGTAACCAACATCTTGAATTTCACTCAGAAACCTTCTAATAACCAGTGCAGTTACTGTACAAGAGATGTAATGTAGTAATACTGTGACTGATCATTATGTTTAGGTGGTACTGCAGTCTGAACCAGTTGACTTACTCAGTAGTCTTCAAAGGCAAAGCCATGTAAAGTGATTTAGATCAGTAGTCTTCAACTTTTGAGGCTTGGTGGTCTGGTGGGGGCAGAAGGGAACCGGGCTGCATGAGTGGTGGGCTGACACGCACATGCATGCATACACAGCTTGACTGTGAGTGGAGCTGCATGTATGTGCCAGCCCACCTCTTGCATGGGCCAGTTCCAAATAGGCCATGGCCCAGTAGTGTGGTTGAGGACCCTTGATTTAGGTGACAAGTGCATCCTTAGTATTCCAGGTAACACTGCAAAAGCTGTGCAAAACTCCTCCTGACCATTGTCTCTGCCTACTTATTGAGCTGAGATAAGAATCCAGGAAAACTTCCAATAAATGTGCTTTTTCTGGGGGAACACATCTCAGCAAGACCAAAGATTGTACATTCCTGGAATTAATCAGCCTCTGCCATAATAGCCACTTCATCTCACTTGGATTGAGTCTAAATTGATTTTTCCCACAGGACCATAACAGCTTTCAGGCATTTGGTTTCACCAACATCTCTCATTGAGACTGGATTGGAGATACATAACTAAGAATAGATGCATATTGATGATGTTTCACCTTCAATCCATGGAGTAACTCTTCAAGTGGTTTATATAGAACAGAGATAGGGGAAAGGACTGAACCCTGAGTCAAATCCCTGGGTCTGATCCTCCCTCCACCACAACCATTGTCTGGGTATGCCCAAATCAGATAGCACCATGCATGCCCCCAACTCCCAATCCTCAAAGAGAGGCCATAAAGATCCAGGAAGACAAGATGGTCACAATCCCTTGATCCAAAACTCAACATAATTGATGACAATTAATGATAATGACCAATGCAGTTTCTATCCCATGCCCAGCTCTGAACCTTTTTGCTTTGGAGCATATTTTGCTTTTTAATAATAATAATAATAATAATAATAATAATAATAATAATAATAATAATAAATCATCTGTTTTCCCCCAAAATAAGACATCCCCTGATAATAAGCCCAGTCAGGCTTTTGAGTGCATGGCAATAAGGCCAATTGCTTATTTCAGGGTTCAAAAAAATATAAGACAGAGTCTTATTTTCGGGGAAACATGGTAATAATAATATATCAATCCATAGAAATCAAATAATGCATTGGATGTTGGTAAGCATCAAGAATAGGGTTCCCAAACACAGCAACCCAGCTTCTAGAACAAAGGTTTAAGCCGACAATTTGGAAGCATTTGGAAAATAACACCATGATTGCAAAGATGGGTTTTCTAAGAACAAGACATGATGGATTAACTTTATTGTTATAGTGTGATGTGGTTCTTTTTTTGAACTGGGAGTATATTGTTTTGCAAAGGTAGCAATTGACACAGAAAAGCAAGACAGTGGAAGCTTTTATATTTTTTTTACTGTATATAGTAAAACTATTTAGAACAAGTATGTCAACACAATATCGATGCAGGTCTTCTCCTATAGTCTCCCTGCCAGAGACTATTCCCTTGTAGCTCTCCTGCTTCCTCCCCCTTTCTCTCTGGCGCCCATTTTTGACAAGAGAAAGACTGAAAAGAATGACCTGAGATTATTGTAGTGTACTCTGTATGACTTGACCTTCTCCTAGAATTGCTCAGTCAAAAATTGATTGTTTTTTCATTGGGAGAAGAACCTCTCTTAGGTCCAATCCTTCCACAGAGACCAGGGGTTGTCCACCAATAGCCAGTCTCCTCTTTCCCCTCTAGGGTCTTGGGTGAAAAACCACCATATCTGTAGTTCTGGTTCCCTTCTTCTTATTCTTGGGTGTTTGGTGGATCTCTTGTCCTCTTGGGTCTTTACTTCTCTTCTTCCAAGGAAGCTTCCCCTGGACCTTTCTTTCTTATTATTTATTTATTTATTTATTTATTTATTTATTTATTTATTTATTCAATTTATATGCCACCTTTCTCCTGAGATTCAGGGCGGCTTACAATGCATTTAAAACAAAAAACAAAAAACCATTATAAAAACAGTTAAAAATTAAAACATTAAAACCCATTCACACCATTCATGGCCGGATCTCACAAGATTGCAACAGCGAGATCAACGGCCCCAGGCCTGCTGGAAAAGCCAAGTCTTCACCGCTTTTTGGAAGGCCAATAGGGTGGGGGTGGTCTGGACCTCAGGAGGTAACTGGTTCCAGAGAGCTGGGGCAGCCACAGAGAAGGCCCTCCCCCGTGGGCCCACCAGCTGGCATTGTTTAGCTGACGGGACCCGGAGGAGACCAACTCTGTGGGATCTTATCGATCGCTGGGAGCTATGTGGTAGAAGGCGGTCTCGAAGATAACCTGGCCCTGAGCCATGTAGGACTTTAATGGTAATAACCAACAACTTGAATTGTGCCCGGAGACCAATAGGGAGCCAGTGCAGCTCGCGGAGATTTGGTGTAATGTGGGTGTATCTAGGTGCACCCACGATAGCTCGCATGGCTGCATTCTGAACCAACTGTAGTCTCCGAACACTTTTCTTCTGCCTCCTCCACAATTGCTCTGCACACTTTTCTCTCCAACCACTGTATACATTCCAGGCACAAACTTTTTTGTCCTCCCCTTCTCTTTCTCCAATTTTTAGGTAGACTGATAGCATGTATTCTATACCTCTATTTTGGTACAGGATGTACCTGGGTAGATTAGAAGAACTTCTATGGTTTAGTAAAGAAAGTTCTGATGATATTCTATTCTGCAAGTTAATAAAATAGTGCCAAGATGTTATTTTTATGGGAATCAATTTTTATGCATCTCTCTCCAACTAAATTAGAAACAGTAGGATAAAAAAAGAAAGAAAGAAGAATATAGCCGTTGGAACTTTCTACTAGTTCTTGATTCTTTGTAATGATCTAGCTTGGAACTACACTGGAGGTTTTAGCAAGTCTATTCCAATAGAATTATTTCTGAAAGTGAGTCGGTTTTTTTTCTTTTATTCAAAACCAATTAAAATAAATGGAGAAATTTACACTGATAAATGAAATTCCATTATCTAAGACCATTCTCACTAATTAGAGTAACTCTGCTTTCATATTTGCACAGCAGACTGCTCTGAGCTGGAGGAAGCAGCTCTATGGCGCAGCAAAAGATAGAATTAAATCATTAAAGAACATAAAAGAAGATAATATAAAGGGGCAATGTTTCATAATAGTATAAGAAAAGCTGACCTAAGCAATGATAACAACATATGTTGTAATTCTACAACAGCAGAAGGATGATTACACTATATAACAGGAAGGATATCTGGAATCAAATTGAACCAAACATTAATATGTCACCATGTTGTCTATCTTGGCTGGCCCCATTCAGCTGTTGTTTTCTAAACAAACTTACTGAATTGAAGTCTTACACAAAATTAGTGTGTTTAGCTCCCCAAATTTTTTCCCAGTCAAATTTTAAACAAGAAACAGTCATGACCTGGAATTATGACTGAATCTTACCAGAAAGAGCTTCTATCCCAGGGCAATAACCATACTGAATTCTACGGTATAGTGCAATATCAGGTTTTCAATTTCAATTATATAGAATGTAAAGGACGTATGTTTGTGTTTTTATTTTTATAGTTATAATGTACACTGAAGACAGCATTTAATTTCGTTGTACCAAGTGTAATAACAATAATGTAAACTAAACTAAACTAAACTTTAAAAAAAAGATTCAGTGCAGGCAGTCCACAACCACAGTTGAGTCCAAAATTTCTGTTGTTAAGTGAGACATTTTTAGTGAGTCCTTCTCCATTTTATGACCTTTCTTGCCACAGTTATTAAGTGAATCACTGCAGTTGATACGTTAGCAATAATAATTTGTTAAGTGAATCTGGCTTCCCCATTGCTTGTCAGAAGGTCGCAAATGGGGATCACAGGATCTTGGGAAACAGCAATGGTCATAAACATGAACCAGGTGCCAAGCATCTGAATTTTGATCACATGACCATGGGGATGCTGCAAAGGTCATAACTGTGAAAAATGGTCATAAGTCACATTTTTCAGGGCCATTGTAACTTTGAATGGTCACTAAATGAACTGTTTTAAGTTGAGGACTACCTGTGCTTTTCTTTGCTCTAGCTACTCTTTTAATACATGTTACTGTTGAATATTGTCTTCAGTTTTAAAACTTTACAGACAAATATGAGCACATGAATCCAAGAGTTTTACAATTCACCTTTCACATTTAAAATCAATACAGAGAGAAATTTGATACAGATGATGTCTTAATAATGTTTCTAACTTTAAAAGTTCTGAAGCAGCTTACAGTCATTATAAAATATACTGTATAAACAAAAGAAAATAAAAATAATTAAGAATTTTACTAAGAAATCTCCTATATTGGCCAAGTGGTCAAACTCATTGTCCATTCTCAAATAGATACCTCTTAAGGATCATTATGCCATGGCCATATATACTGAGAGATCCCACAGAACCAAGAAGAATGGTATTGTATTTTTCTGCATTAGTCTTAACATGGGCCGATTTCCCCTGGAAAAGGGTTTGAAACCTGATTAAAATGGGGTTATCTAATCAATGAAGAAAACTATGGAGAAAATCTATCTTGTGATCACTAGGAGTCAAAAATAACTTGAAGGCACATAATCAGTTCTTAATCATTCATGCTGTGCTACAAGCTTCTTCTGTCTTTATATAAAATCCATCTCACTACAATTTTATGGAAAAGAAATTGCTTTTTATACTTTTTTCCCCCCAAAGAAGAATATTTTGCCATCTTATAAGTCAAATATGAGGTTCTTGAACTTTTTAGGTAGAAGGTTAATGAGGTTCAGTGATGACATGTATGCTCAGAATTTATGGAAGGAGTAAAGCTGATATTCTGTTATACAAAATGGAAGGTTGTTTGGTTTACAATAGAGTTTAGGAGTATCTGCTGCTGTTTAATGGAAGCAATTATAGTAATAATCAGCTTGGAATCTCTATGTTCCTCATAAGAAACTTCACTCCAGCCCTCTAGTTAGTTTGGATAAAAGAGTGGGTTTTGAAATAGAAGGACTCTGGATTTAATTTAGAAGATCATAATCTGTAACTTGGGTTGTATTTTGATGTGATAAAGTTGAATATAGACTTTAAAAAACATTATTTCAGAGAGGTTAAACTTATGAGTACGGAATAAATATTTAGATTTTATCACAGTTTAGTGGTATGTTTTCCAATGTTGAACTGAATTTAGTGAATCATTTGGCATCACTATGGAGTAATTGATTCCTTTCTGGATCACCAGAAAGAATTCAATACAAGAAAGCACCAATGTTCTCCAATGAGGTTCTCAATTCACTGGGTTTTTTGTTTTGTTTTTTAGCTTTTTAAGGGCTTGAACTGTGTACCACACCTGAAAGAGATCTAGATCTCCCTAAAACATTTTTCAGCTTGTCTACTTAAAAGTAAAAGGACTAACACAAAAAGTATCATATTTTTTTTTAAAAAAGTGTGCATATTGGGTTATAACTGCATTTAAGCTAATAACAGGAAAAAATGGAGTGAAAATGTCTATCTCAATTCAGAGCTCAGAGTAGTTTCCTTGCTCTGTCTACTCTACCACAAATTTATTGGGGAATTACCTATCCATCGTACTGTGAACAAAGTGGAATTGGACACCTACATCATAGGTTTATGCTCCAGATGTTCAGAGAATACTTTTTCCAGTGAATGAAAGAAACATAACTATGTTTCCTGCCTTATTACTTTTTCCTAGATATAGCCCCATAACCACTTCTTGTTATTGGGTTGTTGTTGTTGTGTGTGTGTGTGTGTGTGGTTTAAAAAAATACCTGGTCCTTCATCACTCACATACAAAATAAGAGCAAAATATGTCCTGCAGATACTGAAACCAATTAATTCTGGACACATCTAAAATGCAAATATCAGCCAACAGCCTGTTTTCTGGTGACAGATTTGTACCATTTCCATTGATGTATAAAAGGGGCAGCAAGGCCTCTCTTTCTTCCTTCAAAGCATCAAGATGGGCCAACTCATTAGAATCTTTTCCAACTTTATCCAGGGACCAGCTGTTCAGATAGCACAGTTGGAATTTAGCAATGGCTGGCGTTTACAAATTGCAGCCAACTGGGGAAGGGAGGAAAATTATTGTCAGTCTACCCCAAATGTGCTGACAGGGAATGTATTTGTATCTGCTGTATAAGGAGTTTTAAAATAAATAAATAAATAAACAATGCTTGCTTTGGATTCCTTCTGGTGCAATAGAATCACTTCAAAGAATTTCTTTTTTCAAGAGAACAGCACTGAATACAGAACAGCAGATATAAAAAAAATTGACTACAGCAAATCACGGAGTCTGACAATTTCAGATCTAGATGTTATTACAGCTTAGATCAAATAATGTTCACAAACAAATCTAAAATATTTCAGGCAGGAAGTCCAAAGAGAATGGGCTGTATAATTATTAAATTTATTGTTGTATATTTTTCAGTATCATCTTTTTGATTGGATTTAGAAGCAACTTCCGGTCCGTTTCCTCAATAACGTAGAAGACTATAAAACTATGAATACTCACAGGGTTTAGATGAATTTATGAAGGAATTTCAGTGTGTGATGACACAAATAAGTGGAATATAGCAGTTATTTCCATTATAGTGTTAAGGATTTTCATTTAACAACATTTTTCATTAAGATTTACTGAATAGCTACAATATTTGGTTTTACTCTGCTAAACCATAAACCAGTATCTACAAATCCAAATGGCTGCATTAACATACCACTTTTAAGAAAACTAAAGCAAAACTACAATACTGTTTCATGTGTTGTATAACTATTCTTGATACCTTCAAAGGGCCGTTTCTGGACAACCAAGAATGACAAAAGGTTATTTGGGTTTCCTAGAAATATATTTTAGATTACAGAAAACTGTAGCAGATGTATCTTTAATGCTATCCAACATTGATCTTTTATTCACTCCCACCAGCAGGTGGACGTAATATTATCAAACTACAGATGCATCAGCTTTATGCTTTGCTGTTTATAATAGGCCTTCAACAGTTCCCTTGTTTGGTGATCATGAATTTGGAAGAAAGCTGCTCTGAAGGAAAAGAATTAAAGTAACAAGAGTCAAAGGAAATTAGTTGATACACTCCTGTTTAACATTTTTATTGAGTTATAAATTATAAAACTCTGCGCATGCACACAACGGGGACAGGCTCCAGCTGTTCATCTGCCTCATTGATGTCTGACTCCGAAGGCAGCTGATACCTGTCATACAGCCCTGGCCCAATCTCTGTCTCCAACACAGAGCACTCGTCAGAGCCTGCCCCAGACTCCAGGACTGGCCCATGTTCCTCCCCAACCTTCTCACTGTTTGAATCTGCTACCAGCTCTGCTGGCCGCTGGAGGGCACAACAATGCCATGCCATGCCATCCAACATCTTGTAATATTTATAATGTACATACTGAAATTTACTATGTGATATTCTGGCTAAATAAAAAGTATTTTAATCAACTTAGTATATCAATAACTACTTACATATAATTGTAATATGTTGAAGAGGTGTGGTATAGGGTTAGCTAAAAAAGAACATACAAAGAAAATGTTAACCGTATCTAGTAATGAGAGAAGGCCACAAACACAAAACTGACAAAAATATGATTCATGGCTATTCTATAACACAAGGCCATGTTCCAGTTTTTGAGAAGACAAATATAAATCTTCATAGAATGCATTGCATAGCTTTATGATTTATTTTTGTGGCTCTGGATTTTAATGGAAAGCAAGACACATTTTTCTCAAAGGTGAGGAATTGAGAATCAGGAAATCTTATAAAGTTAATCTCATTGTTTTATTATTCTGCTCGACTTTTGGGGAGAGCAAAAGATGCTGATATTCTCAATGAGGATCATAATCAGAGAAGAAGAAAATTCAATATCTAGCCATACTTGGTATATGGGTAAGATTCATAAGTGTATATTCATAAATGAATAGGAATAAATGAATCCACTTTAATTTTAAAAGACACGCATCTCTGCACAATTCATACATATGACACTACTGTTATTTTTACAGAACTGTGATGGTGTAGTGGTTAGAACACAGTATTGCAGGCTGATTCTGCCAACTGCCAGCAGTTCAATTCTGGCTGGCTCAAGGTTGACTCAACTTTCCATCCTTCTGAGGTTGGTAAAATGAGTTGGGGGCAAAATGCTGACTCTCTAAACCACTTAGAGAGGTCTGTAAAGCACTGAATATAAGTCTAAGTGTTATTGCTATCTTCCTGTTCAGAAGTATATTGTTTCTTTGAGCAAAAATATAGAGCAAAATGCAATAAAATCTGCTTTTAACATGATAATTTTTGCATGGTTCTTTGAATGCCCTTCACTTTCCTCAGGCCATGGATAGGAGGAAGGCATAGAGCAATAATGATTGCTAGTGGCATCATTTGTTTATGAATTTACTGCCATTCAACAGAGATATAAGCTGCATGTTCTGAGCATATTAGTTTCTGCCAATTCCAGGTGGGATGATAAATATCAGTTTTTGTGAAATACTAAAGAGACATTAAACAACATAGACAGCTGGGTCAGAGTTTGAAACTCTGAAACTGATATTTCTACATTCCATAGTTCTTGCGTATAGATGGTGAAAGCACCATAAGGAGAATTTTTTTTAAAAAAAAAACCTAGTTAATTAGAGCATTTAGACACATTGAATTATGTTGCAAGATCTGCTAAATCTTTCTTGACAGTCTTAAGCTGGTACTTTGAGTCCAATTTTTACTTTGACACCTTGCTTTCCCATGGAGTATTCGTGTGCAGTGTGCTTTCTATAAATATTTTTCCTGATTCATAAAAATGTGAATGGGTCTTCAAATTATATCCAGATTTAAAAATTTAGAATTGTCTCCTGAGTATTAGGCATTAAATGCTATGACAAAGGATATTGTAGAACTATACAGAGTTTTTGAATACTGATTGCTTTTCCTCGGGGCTATTTAACTTTGAAGAGCAAATGTGACATTACGATTACTTTAATTTACCAATTCTGATTGCTTTGTCCACGTGCAGTAACAAAAAACCCAGTCCTTTTCCACAAAATGAAATGTTGACATTTCCAGCCATTTCTAACCATTCTCCATGCTAGTCAAAACTGGAGGCAATTTGTCAAAGCAAGTAATAAGGAGAATGGTACCACATCTGTGAAGTAAACTGAGTTGCTAAAATGAAATCAAAGGCCTTTTCCCAGACCTGACATGATGGTAACCATCGCAGATAGCCCACAAGCACACACCCCATTGCTGTACAAATATTTAGCATCACTGTGACACAATTTCTGTGGTTGCTATGCTAGTTAAAATAAAATTGATGCACAGCATAAATCTCACTTTTTTTGAATGTGTAGAAGAGCAATATAAAAGAATGATGTTCATTTATCTACAAAAAATGCACATTCTTTGATCTTTCTCTTTCAAAATCTTAGTGTCTGACAGACCATCCCATCAGGTTAAATGTTTTCTTTTACTTTGAAAAGCCCATGGAGTAATCAGACTTTTAAAAGTGATGTTCATTATAATGTGCTTGGTGTGAGCTTAAGTGAAAAGAATCTTCTTTAAAAGGGGAGCATCATACTTTTATTATTTTTGATAGTATTTGTCTGCTCTGGAGAATGCAAAATTGGGACCTTATGCAAGTTTTCAGCTTCTCTTTCATCATTCACACAAGTCTACTAGGTTGTTCCTTAATTTCAGTTTCAGAGCATCTAGGAAACTGACTTTGCATTCTCTAAGAATCTACAATAAAAAGAATCAAAGTAGAGCTTTTGAAACTGACATTCAGGACAGACTCTAATGGAAAATGATGAAGGATTTTTGAGGAGCTATTACATACTGTACATTGTCAGTGAATCCAAAGACCATTTCTTCTAAGATGCTTTTATAGTATTTAAGGGCATTAGATGATACTAGAGGTATTTTGTACCCATTGTAGAGAACATTTTGAACTCTAATGGAAAGATCAGAGAGCTACAACTTCTCTGCCCTACTTGTGACTGCCAACTTCTCTCTCTTTCCCCCTCCCCCTCTTTCTGTCTCATGGTATTAGCTCCTAGAACTCTTGAGGATCATGCCACTAAAATTGTATAGGATGGTTTTTTCCCCCATCAAAATAAGACAAAAACAAAAAACAAAAACAGGTATTTTCCACAAACAGAAACAGGGTGGATCTTAATCACACCAAATTTATTGAAATTACTCTGCTTTCAGCATGGGGCTGGAATTTTGGGTTCCACTGCAAGGGTTTGGATGCTAAACCAAATGTACAATAACCTGAAAGAGATGCTTAGGGAGTTTTTTCATATAAGACATTGCTTTTATTGCAAAGCAAACTTATAAGAGCATAGTTCACTAACAAGTATACTATAATGATATGTGGAAATGACCTTGGGAGAGAGGAGGAAAAGCCGTAGACTAGACAGCCAGACAAGTGGCAGCTGAGTCTGCAAAAGGAATGAAAATGTGGCAAACATCTTAGAATTGACCTTCTCTAGTTTCTTGCCCTGTAAAAGTGAGGGGAGAAGAGATCTACTTGCAGAATTGCAAGATTCTGTTAATCCATAATGGCACACAGTGGTTAGAATACAGTATTGCAAACTAAGTCTGCCCAGTTAGTTCAATCCAGCTCAAGGTTGATTCAGACTTTCATCCTTCTGAGGTGGATAAAATGAGAACTCCAAATTGTTGGGGGCATATACTAACTCTGTAAGCCACTTACACATATTGCCATAAAGCAGTATGAAGTGATATATAAGTCTAAGTACTATCACTATTGCTATAACATTACAATAAAGTCAGGGTTAATGCTCTGGGTGTGCTTCTTCTATGGATTATCTCACAAACAGGCTCTGTATACAAGATTTCAGCTTAAATATTTGGAATTGAATCAAGATGAAGAAAGCTGTAGAAGACAAAATCCAGATGACTGCTAATGAATCATACTCCAAAAAGAAGGATGATATATTATGAAAGCAGAGATACACTGGTCTGATGTCCAAGATTATCGGTGTCTGAATTAACAGCCTTTGAGTGCCTATGAGATTCTAGGCCCAGTTTCACTTTTTAGCTTTTTTAAAATTTTCTTTGAAATACTGAGAAAGTAGCATGCTACAATGAAAAGTGTTTCACAGATCCTATTATATTTCATAGATTTTTTTTTTAAAAAAATAATGTGGGATTGGGAAAAAAATAAAATGGGGATAGCAGGGAGTATTTTTCTGTGGTTTTTATTCTGAGAAGAGTACACTTTGTATCTACAGTAGCCACATCCATAATGGCAGCCATTTTTTGAGAGCATATACCATATATTTTTAGAATCTCAAAGGTGGCCATTGGCCTAAAATGATGGCTTATCCATGATCCATGGTTTAAAGATACAAGTAGCAACAATGAAAGTTGAATAACTGAGATATTTCAATTCCTAAATTCAGAATATATTTATTATTCATTTGTTTGTCAAATGGAAAGTCCCGACACATACACATTTTTGTCTTGAAGTAGTATACATAGTACATCTTCCTCCCATTTTTATCATGACAAATCTATTGGGTAGGTTGGAGTGATGGCAAATGCAAGGGAGAAGATAGGGAAGGGAAGCGGCTAACATCCTTACTTATCTAGTGTCATAAAATCTAGCAGATTTGATATTTGCTCTTCAGCATAGTCACTTGACTTGATAATGATTTTTTTTTTTTTTTGGTAACATCACGAGTCCTAAAGATCTTGCCGAAACACTACTGCATAGATAATAGAGGAAGGAGAAGGATTAGTTACAGTATGTTCAGTGGTGTGTTGTAAGGATGTTCACTAGGATAGTGGAGACCGTTAACTGAAGGTAGAAGCCAGTGATGGGTTGCTACCAGTTCTCCCCGGTTTGGAAGAGCCGGTAGTGGAAATCTTGATAGGAGAGCGTACTGGTTTGCTCCAAACGTCAGCTGAACCCTCCCCCCGCCCCTGCGCCATACCTATCTCTATTTCTTTTGTTTTTAGCTCAGCTGTAAGGCATGGCAGAGTTGATTGCCATGCCTCATCTATTTTTTAATTCAATGCTCTTGCACGAAGTGGAAGATTGGCGCGTTTGTGAATGCGCGAGCATGCGCGCGGCGATTGCACACAAAGCACGTGAGCGATGCGAACTGGTGATAAAACTGATTAGAACCCACCACTGGTAGAAGCCCTAAATGTGTACTACAATTTTAACATGTGGTGTCTGCTAAGTGCTCACAAACATTTCATAGAAACATTTTCTTATTAAATGAAAATTATAATTTAATTCAATGCATGCTATAATAAAATATAGTTTTATATATATAACTATTGCTTCTCACTCAAGTTATTTTGGCAAGATAAAATAGAAAATGGAAAACATGAGATCATGTTATATAGTTGGGATTCTTGAGCATTAAACTTTAAAAAAAACTTATTTTTTCTGGGCAAATCCTTCTTGGTTTATATTACTGCTTTGTTTGGTGATACCTTATTTCTTTTAGTTTTGTTTTAAAGTTTATTCCCATATTATTCTGACTCAATAGTCTTAATGTTTTTAGTCAAATTTTGCTGTATGTATCCTTATTTATTTAAATCCCATGGCTCCAGCCTATACATCTATTTGCTGCATATACTCTACTCTACTCTACTCTACTCTACTCTACTCTACTCTACTCTACTCTACTCTACTCTACTCTACGCTACGCTACTCTACTCTACTCTACTCTACTCTACATTTGCATCTTGATTTGGTCTGTGCTGGTTAATGACTAATATTTTTTATGATATGATAACAAATTATCTGGTAATATTTCATTTAGGAGCACTTCCTCTGAATCAATGTCTCCAATCTTATGGGCAAATTATATTTGAAACTGGCATCCATCATTTTCTTTTGAAATTTTAAAATTAATTGGACAATAAATTGGAAAAGTATCTGCTGGGTGCACTAATATTTTCATCACTGCTAATAACCAGTGTAGACCATTGGGCTGTAAGATAGCTTCTTTATCCATACAGATTGATGGGTCAGAGTAAACCCTTAAGGGTGAAGGTTTTGCTTCCCATAAAGGGGACAAAACTGATGTGACAAATGATCACCCAATAAGCCTCCTGACTACAATCAGAAAGTTACATGTACATCACACCATCTTTTAGGGAAACTCTCAAAATTCAACTAGGAGTGTCAGCAGAGGAGAAAGCAGGTGTTAAAGAATGGAGATCAATGTATCATATTTCAGTAGCTAAAACCTGCAGAAATTCAGCTTGCAGAAGATGCCAAGCAAAGAATACAAAAAACCCCAACCGCCTAACTCCCTTGTTCCTTAGTGACTCCTGGGGAACTTTGCAACTTTATGTATTTAGCATTAGTATAGCCACTTGAACTAAAATTGGCATTTCTTTCAGCATTTTGTCAACTTCTTTCTTCTCCTCGAGGGTAACTTTTGGTAGAAATTAGACCTCTCCTTAGTTTAGATACTACTCGTCTTGATTAAAATATTGGACAAAGTACAAGTTGTATATGGCTGAACTCTTTATATAGAAAAAAGTAAGCAGGTCCCATCTTCTCTTTAATATTTGTTTGCATCAGTCTGCTCTGCAGAGAAGTGTTCAGGTCTGACATTGAAGAGTTGGCTAAATATAAATTACTCTAGAATCAAGATCTGAGTTTTCTTGAAAAGTTTAATGGACAATGAATTCTAATGGCAGATAAATGAAAGCAGAATCAAGCCATAGTTAAATCCTAATGCCTGCATAGCTAGATAGAGCCATGGTGATTTATCCCTTAACCTGGTCTTTCAGTTTAATGCAGGGATGGACTTTAAAATTTTTAGCAAGGGGTTCTCTGCCTGGTTGCTGGGTGGGTGTGGACATGGAGGGTGTGACTGAGTTGGCCTCCTGCACCATGGCGGGAGGGGGCATTTTTGCCTTCCCCGGGCTCTAGAGGCTTTCCTCAATTGTCCAGGAAGGTGAAAATGGCTTCCCAGGCTCCAGAGGCCCCTGGAGGCCCATTTCCAGCCTTCCTGAACTTCTAGTAGGCCCGTTTTTCACCGTCTCCAAGCCTCCATGCATGTCCTGCACTTACCTGCATCCAAAATGAGCCTGAATAGGGACTCCTGGGATGGGTGGGGTGGGAGGGGCAATCCAGGAGTGGGATTTGGGGGTTCTCTGAACTGCACAGAATCTTACCTAGAGGTTCTCCCAAACCCCTGCGAATCCCCAGTAGCCCATCCCTGTGATAATGATGCATTTATCACACTGCAACTGAGTCCATCCACGTTGCTGGTGGTCATCCTCTTCTTTTTTTCTACTTTCTACTTTCTATCATTAAAACTTTCCCCAGAGAGCTAGATCTTTGCATAATATGTCCAAAGTGGGATAATTTGAGCCTGGTCATTTGGATGTTAAGTGAGAACTTGATTGATTGATTTGATGATTCATCAGTTTGATTTCTTGACTCTCCATAGTATTCTCAAAATTCTTTGCTTATATAAATTAAATGGTCGTTATTTGATATAGACTATCCTATATCAAATAATGACCATTTAATTTATGTAAGCAAAAATGTAAGCTTCATTCCTAAACAACTTTGATAATTGCATTAATTTTAAGAGTGGATTCTTTAAAGTGGCATCATTTTTCAGCTTTGAAAGAAAGTCTGGGATACAAAAAAAAAGGTTATTTTTCATTGTTTTGTCATGTCTGATTCTTGGTGACTTTATAGGCAGGTGCTCTCCGTGCACAATAATTAAATAATAAAAAAATAAATTGAAACTTGTGTGAACATGACATGACACATCCCTACTATTATTTAAATGAGTATTTTTTTAATGGGTAAAAAAATACCAGTCTTCTTTAAACGATAGTACAGATGTGCCATGTCATATTCACACAAGTTTCAATTTATTTATTTTTTCCAAATCATTTTCGGGTTGCATAAATCTAATGACTATTACTATTCCAGAAAAATAGTTGAAGGTAAAACTCAGATGTTGCTTATGCAGCATGTCTTTCCTAGGAGTGATCTCATTCTACAAAGCAATTTGATTGATAAAGCAGTCATTTGCACTGAATGAGATCAATTCTTCAAGGCTGATTTACCAAACTGGATGTTTCAGTAGGCAAACAAGTACATTTTAAATTATATATGTTAATGAATATAGTTTTGTGGAGGGAAAAAAGTGTTTACATCCTTTTGCACATATTACCCTGACTATTTTTTGAGTTTCACATGGGTCCTATTCACAGCTAAAAGAAACCTTCATGAACAAATAGCACTAAAGTCATCCAATATATGATGTGCCAGTATGAAAAATCAATCTTCTCTCTAGCTCATTCAGTTCAGTTGAAAAGATAATAAAGACAAGTTATGTTAGCATTTAATTGGGACACCATGGTGGCCTAGAGGTTAAGACCCTGACCTCATATTCAGAAGGCTGAGAGCTCAGCCAGTGGCAGATGTTTCTTTATCTGGGCACACAGTTTTCTGCTGTGAACTCCACCTAGGCATCAGGAAGGGCATCCAGCCACTAAATATTCTGTTCCATTCAGTCTCCTTGATTTCACCTTGATACAAGGGATTACAGAATCATAAAAAGAAGAAAAAGTCAGTATTTAATTAATCAAACTTCATAATTTGCTAGCATGAGAGGTGGTGCTAGCTACCAGCTGGGGTGGCTTTAAGCCTAGGTTGGAATAGTTCATGAAAATCAGGGGAATCAGTGACTATTAATCTCAGTGGCAATTTGAGTCTTCTGAAGGCAACTGCTGGGAAACTAGTGAGTTTCCTTATGCAGTTGGATAGTTGACCACTTTGAGAACAGACTGTTATATTACATAGGCCAGGCACCAAAGCAAAAAGTCACTGATGATTTTGTTAAACCATCAGGGCTGCCCTGTGTATAAATCTCATGGAAGTTGATTCTTTTTGTGATAGTTAACTTTTCACATCAGAGATTCTAGCAACAAATACTTTTTTCACAAAACTATAATTAATAGAGGAGTTTTTAAATATATTTTAAATATATCCAAATGAAACAAAGTTAACAATTAACTGTAATCAAGATCCATGGTGGCGCTACTTCTGCTGACTGCCAGCTGACTGCAATTTGACAGTCTCACCGGCTCAAGGTTACGTCAGCCTTCCATCCTCCTGAGGTCAGTAAAATGAGGAGTCAGATTTTTGGGGGCAATATGCTGACACTGTAAACCGCTTAGAGACCTTTGCAAAGCACTGTGAAGCAGTATATAAGTCTAAGTGCTATTGCTATTGCTATAAATTGCCGAATGAAACTAAATGGAGAATCTCTTTATCTTCCCCAATTCTTCAAGAGTCAGCTATCCTATTGGAAAGTTTAAAAGTTCAACTTATATTATTCTGTTCCTATTTTAGAATTTTTCAGCCAGTTTAAGAAGGCTGCCTGATTCAGGAGAAACATCTCAGTTTTCTGGTTCATTGCATTGCCAAGTTAAAAAAAAGGTTATAATGCAATATTTATTTGCAGATATACATTATATTGAAGTAAAAAAACAGCTTCCAAATTTCTATTGACACAGACCCAGTTTCTAGCCTCCTACATTCCAAAAGGAAACCATTTTTCTTAGAATCTATTATTATTTTTTCTTTTCTTTTTTTAAATAAAAAAGCAATTTAAGACAAGTTTATGGATTTATTTAACAACCACAAGCCCAGAATTCTAGGTCAAACAAACTTCAGTCTCACCTATACCTTCTGTCACTCAACTGCTCTTTTCTAACTCATGGTAACTTTTTGAAATTTTTTGAAATAACTGCTCATTGCAGCACATTTTTAAATCCTTAAAAAAAAAAATAGGATGAGCCACAGTGGTTTTGGCAGTCAGAATGTTCAGGAGTTCCATAATTGTTCATTTTTGTTTGGGAGCTTGAAAATTGAACAATCGTACTTTATTTATTTCTTTTTTTACATTTAGTAATGACTGATGGTGGCATCAGCCTTTAAAGAATTGTTGTATTGTCCTCACAAAGGGTCTGGCTGTCACTTCATTCGACATACATTCTCCCTATAATGCTCAAAAATTATAGTGTTGGAAGGAGTCATGTTGATCACCCCTGTATAACTTCTGTTCCATACAGGAATTAAAATATCCATGACAGATGACTTCCATAGTACCCAGCGAAGGGAAACCACTACTGGCTAGGTGATTTGTTCCACTGTGGCATTGTTCTGCTAGGAAATTTTTCTGGATATTCAACCAGAACCCGCTTTGCTGTAAGTGAAATCCTTTACTCCATGCCTCCCTTTGAGGAGAATAATGTGTTGCATTCTGAAAACTCCAGAACAGGAAACATTAAGCTACTATATTTTATTTTTCTTTACTCTACTGTAAAGATGTTTTTTATATAGCAATAGAAATAGCTTATAACTTATATATTGCTTCACAGTGCTTTACAGCCCTCTCTAAACGGTTTACAGAGTCAATAGATTGTCCCCAACAATCTGGGTCTTCATTTTACTGACCTCAGGAGTATGGAAGGCTGAGTCAACCTATAGTTAAAAGCAAAACACCCTCAAACAATATAGGAGGATTTTTAAATATTCCAATGTCAATTTTTAAAATCTTTTAGAATTCCAGATCAATCAATTTTTAACATGCATTGACAGATCTGTTCATTTTTGCAAACGGTCCCTGAACAACTACGATATTCAGCAGCAGTAGAGTCTGTGTAGCAATCAGTGCAGTTGCTGTCTATGGCTTAAGCATCTGTTTTTGCAGTCATCTGTGATTAACACTTTGAAGGGGAAAAGAGGCGCATGAAAGAGGAGCAAAGTCCAGGAGGGCATTCCTTTGAAATGCACCTTGGATCATAGATGAAGCATATTTAGCCGGTAGAGTCAGTTTCATTCAAACTCACTGATAGTTAGCAAGAGCTTTTAGAAATCAGTTAAGGGAAAGTGAGGTTTTTCATTTATTTTAAAAGCATAAGGGATTCATTAGCAGGTCAGATGAAAAAAAAAGCAGGTAGCATGCCACTTGTAGTTGAACCATAAAATTAAAATAATTCCCTTTTAGTTATGTTTGGCAACTGGAAAGAAAATGAGTGCGGCTTTTGAACTGTAGAGTCTCAGCTATGGCCATGCTATTAAGCATTTCAGACTGAACAGAACAGAATAACAGAGTTGGAAGGGACCTAGGAGGTCTTCTAGTCCAACCCCCTGCTCAAGCAGGAAACCCTATGTCATTTCAGACAAATGGTTATCCCAGGGATGGCTAACCTTTTTGCCGTTGTGTACCAAAAGTGGGGGTAGTGGGGGGGATTGCGCACACATGTGCCCATACCCATAATTTAATGCTCCCGTCCCCCCACACATGCGTGCATGACCCCCCCGCTCTCCCCCCACTTTTGGTACGTGATGGCCTGGTGGGCCCGGTAGGCCCATTTTTTGCCGTCCCTAGGCTCCAGAGCCTTTCTAGGAGCCTGAGGACGGCAAAAACAACCTTCTTCACTCCCCCAGAGGCCCTCCGGAGGCCCGGAAACAGCCCATTTCCCGACTTCCAGTGGGCCCGGAAAGCCCAAAAATCAGCTGGCCAGTGAGCACATGTGTGCTGGACTGAGGTAGGGCAATGCTTGTGTGCCCATAGATATGGCTCCATGTGCCACCTGTGGCACCCGTGCCATAGGTTCGCCATCACGGGGTTATCCTATGTCTTCTTAAACTAGATTTAGACTTAAACCATTCTTAAACCAGATTTAAACCTCTCAGTTTTCTGAAAAGGTTTGCTTTTAAGGAAGAATTGAATGCCACTAATTCTTACCTTGTTATGTTAGGGGCAAATAACTAGACACATTTGTTGAGTCCGAAGTGGTGCGGTGGCCTAGAGGTGGAGCTCTTGCCTCACAATCAGGAGGCTGCGAGTTCAATCCTAGGTAGAAGCAGATATTTCTATCTCTCTGGGCACACTGAGATTGTATCTGCTGAATAAATCTCCACATTGGTGACAGGAAGGGAATCTGGCCAGTAAACACTCAGCTCCATTCAGTTGCCCAGACTCCAGCCTGCAAGGGATTATGGGGATGTTAAAAGAGGATGTTGATTTGTTGAGTCTAAAGCATAGAACAGTTTATTAATTCTACATATACAGAAGAATCTAGTAATAATTAAAGAATTAAAACTAAATTGGTGGTAGATAGGGTCACCGGAATTAGAAGGGTTTGGAGCTGGCTTTCTTGTGGCAATGCAATGACTCCAAAGAGATGACTCATTTAACCCTGCCTTCTAATTCAGCCTGCCTTCTCCTATAGTTATGAGATATTGTTTTATGATTTCACTTTAGACTTTTTGATTGATACTGCTATTGACAATGAACAGTATCTTTCCAGTAGCATATTGGAATGACTACTATACAAGCTTGAAGAAGAATTTTAGATGAAAGCTTTGGATTCAATGGCAAAAAGTCCTTCCATTGGGTCTAAGATTGCAAAATCTTAGCAATCACTAGATCGAAACAAAAAAACAGTGTTTTATCTGTCTCTTTGCTGCCTCTTGATACATATGCACATTTTTGCAATCTAGATACAGCAGCCATAACTTCAGAGAGTGGGAGGACAAAGGTAGCATCTTCCACAGCTCCCTATGTTTTAGTCACAGCTCAGAATCAGAAGGTTGCCTTTACTGTTGTTATGCAACTTCATAGACAAATTTGCTTGGTTTAAACAGTTTCACTCAAATGCTATATTTACATTGGATGTTGTCCGTAATACTCTTGTGCCTTTGAATCCAAAGAACTGTGAAGTCCTAATGTGCAGTACATGCGGAATTGGTTTTATATACATCAAATACATGAATTTCACTGGCTCCCAGCTACTTTCTGGGTGCAATTCAAGGTGCTGGAATTGGTTTTATATACATCAAATACATGAATTGCACTGGCTCCCAGCTACTTTCTGGGTGCAATTCAAGGTGCTGGTGATAATCTTTATAGCCCCTCCCATGGCACAGGACCATTTTGCTCCTGGGACTGCCTCTCTCTGGAGGTATCTATCTAACCTACTAAGTTAGAACTGTTCCTGATCTCCTCCCATAAAGCCGTGGCAGTGCAGTTGTTAAAATGCAGCATTACAGAAAAACTCTGCCCACTGCCAGGAGTTCAATTTTGTCCGTCTCAAGGTTGACTCAGCCATCCATAATTTCAAGGTTGATAAAATGAAGACCCAGATTGTGAGGGGAAATCTGCTGATTCTGTAAGCTGATTAGAGAGGGCTATAAAGCTCTATGAAGTAGTATATAAATCTAATTGCTCTTGCTCTAACTTTACACTAAAGTTAGAGTTAATGTTCCGGTATGTTTCTTCTCTGGACTAGCTCTCAAAGTACCACTGTGGAGTGGTATATAAGTCTAAGAGCTATTGTTATTACCTAATCAGACTTCAGAGTTATACCTTTTCAGGGGTCACCCCAGCCATTTGGGATAGGGATCCCTGCTCTTTTCGCCCGCCAGAGGACCTGGTTCTTCCCCAGGCATTGGGTTAAGATGGGGCTGAGCTGACAGGCTATTTAGTCTGATGCCTGGTAGAAGACAATTTCTGTTTTCAGTTCTGTGTTTATGGATCATTGTGAACCACCTAGAACAGGGATGTCAAGCTCAATTTCATTGAGGGCCACATCAGGGTTGTGGCCAGGGGGCATGGCCAGCTGGACGTCACTCACTGAGGCTCTGTTTTCAACCACAATGGCATCCTGCAGCCCTCTGCCAGCAAAAACGGAGCCCGGGCAATCCTGGGTGGCCCTCATGAACCCCGTTTTCACTGGCAGAAGCACCATGGGCTGTTCCTTTACTGTTTCCATGGGTAGCCCCACGGGCCAGATCTAAGCACCCCATGGGCCAGATCCAGCCCACAGGCCTTGAGTTTGACACCCCTGACCTAGACTCATCATGTGAGATAGGCAGCCATAAAAGTCTAGTAAGTAAATAAATAAATATTCATTTTCCACTAAATTTTGGTATATAGTTGTGATTGGAGAGATGATTAGAATTTCAAATCATTTCCAAAATGTGGCTCCTATTCCTTTTTTCTGTGATATACGGTACTTAAGGGAAATCGCCAGAGACTCACCAAACTATACTCTGAAATCATTTCCAAATTTATTTTTCTAATGGATCTGCAAGCTCACTACCCTTAAGAGTCACACAAACGATCAGCCTCTCTGACTTTCAACAAGCTATAATTTGCAGAATCAGGTCACTGTGATTTTTTTTGTTGGCCTTTTATCTTGGAACTCAAGGCAAGAAATAAGTATCTTAGAGAAACTATCCTCTCTCTCTCTACTGACATTGTTCCCCTGCTGTCGATTAACCTTTTCCGTTCTTAATAAACTTGACTTTAAGCTGGAAAGAAAGTAGAATATTGCGGAAAAAAGATCACCCTTTTTGCTCAAGCTTCCAAGGGAAAAAAAAAGTCAGCAAATAAATATTATTATTTAAAGTAGATTAGTTCATAAAAGAAAATAAATGGATTGAGGGGAAGATGGCTACTTTCTATGCTGTGCAAAGCTTTGATGTGCAATTCACTGAAGCTGTTCTATTAAGCAGAATGGCACTTTCACTTACCAGATTAAAGCAAGTGTGTGTTTTTCTGGGATTTCGTGATGGTCCTTCACAGGTGAACCATGATCCTAGGACAGGGGTAAGCAACCTGCGGCTCTCAAGCCACATGTGGCTCTTTCACCCCTCTGCTGCGGCTCCTTGTCACTCAAAATATGCATCACAACCGCCAATGTGCAACACCTGCTGGCATGCAATTTATTGAGCTTTTCAACCCCCAGTCAGCCAACCATGGATAAATCCAAGAAAAGAAAAGTTTCAAAAGAAGGTTTAATTCAACTACATATGCTAGTTTTGTGGCCGCTCAAGAAATAGTCAGGCACGGGAAGGGTTTTGTGGCTCCTGGTGTTTTCTTTTCTGTGGGAAACAGGCCCAAATGGCACTTTGAGTGTTTAAGGTTGCAGACCCCTGTCCTAGGAAAAGGTATGTTATTGTGTTTGCTTCAAGGAGTTTCCAACAGGTGCTAAAATGTGTCTATGTGCTGCTCAAAGAACCATTTTCCTTTCAAATCCAAAACGCCTTGTGGTCTTATTGATTATCATTTGAAAAGAAAAAAAACACACTATTTTTGAGGAACTGATCTGGCAACATCTTTCTTCCTCACTGTTGTGCAAATCAATGCTTCTCCTGTGGAGACAAATGCTATAGTAATCATATATATTTTTTTATTGGCTTAGAAGAAAGTGTTTTAGTCCTCTAACTAAATAAAGTGTATTTGGCTTAATTGTATTTCTTTTTTTTTTTAAAAAAAATCTTTTGTAAGAGTGGCATCTCAGTTTGCTTTGTGTGAACACCATCTTCTCAGCATGTAAAGATTGGACTTTGGCAAACATGATGAAGAAACAATGCCAAACTTCTTGAGGATCAAGGCAGCTTCCAGCAGGTGATACAACGAGTTAGGCTGCTGTGAACTCGTTCTGTGAATTGAGCACGAAATAGCCATCTGACATCACAACAGTATGCCAGAGCTATGGTTCTCAGGAAGAAGTTAAATGTTTCTAGCAAAGCAGAGACAGTTGGAGAAAACTTAATAAATGAATGTCCATGTCTGGAAGTGAGAAAATAAAACGGTCTCGCCAGTTTTAAATTTGACTTGACAAATAGGAGTAGCAGCAAACATCCAAAGCTTTCAGGCTTTCTCCACCCCCCATCCCTTGCTGCTGTTTTTATTTATTTATTTTTCTATCAATTACATTTATTTATTTAGTCACTAATCTCACCGAAAGTGATTATTTGTATGTAGAAAAAAGAAAGATATATCTCTAGCCCAGAAACGAATGATTAAAATTAAATGGTAAGTAAAACTAGCTCCATATCTCAATATATCAACAAATTGTATTGGTCCAATTCATACCATATGATTCAATATCCCTAATTGTGCAATTCTACAGATATTATAATTGATCAGCTTTCATGCCTGAGGAGGCCTAGAACTCAAGTCTCCTGGTTTCTCGACACTATAGCCGCTACATCATACTGGTTCTCATGTTGTATTCTGTATACAAATAAAATTTTTTGACTGAAGCTGTTTCAATACTGTTTGATTTCAACTGACCATATTCTATCATTATTGAACTTTCAACATCTTTATTCTGAGTTTCCCTACACTCTTAAACTTATAAATTTGAATATTCCCACAACCAGTTATACATAGCTCTCATAGTCATATTATTTGGTAAAGAACATTTAAAATTCTCTAGTGCTAATTCTCTAATTCTCAAGCATCTAGGACAATTAGACCATGTCTTGCTGTTACAAGTGTTTTAAACTGAAAACATTTGTTTCTGCAATTCAATTATAATTTAATTATATTAATTGATCTTATATAGCAATAGCAATTAGTCTTACATACTGCTCCATAGTGCTTTACAGCCCTCTCTAAGTGGTTTACAGAGTCAGCACATTGCCCCCAACAATCTGGGGTCTCATTTTACTGATCTTGGAAGGATGGAAGATGAATCAACCTTGAGACAGTCAGAATTGAACTACTAGCATTCGGCAGAATGACCTGCAATAATGCATTCTGACTTAATGTGCCACTTAGATTTTAGAGAATGTAAATGTCTTCTCCAGTCAGAATGAAAAAAGTTACTTCTAATTTCTCCATAATAGATTCCTCCATAATGCTAATTTAGCATAGCTATAAAGAATCAAACTTAAGTTCTACCTATCAAAAGCCAATGTATACATTTGACTGAACCCCATACCTCCTTATTAGCTAACACTGTATGAATGAATAATTGTATTTTCTATGAAGGTTACAGTAGATCCTAATAGTTTCCAAATTGGTTTCAAATATGCTGATTACAAGTTTTCCTATTTTTTGAAAGAAAAAAACATTATGCTATAAGCATACATAAGATTCTCCTTTTTTGGCACTTGAAGTTTCCTACAATTAAATGTATGGAAAGGATTTCATCAAAAAAACCACTGCATCAAATTTGGAAAAGTGCACGTTAGGAATGTATAAGGAATTTCTTCATATTGAATGAATTACACATGCCAAATATTCATTTTTAAAGTATTTATTTTACTCCAGATACAGAGCCTAAATGACGCCCATCTATACTAATCTGTTCCCTCTTTCTATTAAAATATATTTAAATTTAATTTAATCCTCCAAGATATATCTCTAAAAAGTCTCAACCTAAGGTAAGTTATTGCCTTTGGATGCCATCAAAACTGTTCAGAGAAAGTTAATTTTGATAATATAGGAGCCTCAAAGGTATCCCTTCAGATTTACAGCAATTTATTTTACAGCCAGGAAAGGCATCCAAGTATTAATTTTACTAATTTGGAATGGAAGATCCAGATTTCTCATAAGCACTGCGGCTATGCATGTCTTGAGCATAATTTGTACACGTGCTTCAGAGTGGGCTTGAAGCACTACTTTTGAATCATTTTCAAAGCATGCTTGGCCTTTTGAAATCCCTTTTCAACAGCTAGCTTGCAGACAAGAGGCAGGGCAGCCAAGCAGCCAGTGAGAAATTGTCCCTCTGATCTGTTGGCCAAGGTCAGAAACAATATATGGATATCTGTGTGGCTTTTGGCAGAGAGGCAAAGGGACAAAAAGATCAAAAGAAGGAAAAGAGGTGTCTCAGGAAAAAAATGAATATCAGCATGTTTCTTTCGGCATTCCCTCACTTCCGTTTCATTCATTCTATTGGTTTTATTTATTTATTAAATTTATATGCCACCCATCTCACTGTCCATAGTCAGTCTGGGTAGCTTTTTATGGTTCTATAACTTTATGTAAATGGTTAAGTTGTTTTGTCACCTAGAATTTGTCAGAATTAGAGTGAGTTATAAATTCTGCAAACAAACAGACCAGCACACTTAGATTTAATTTACCATATATTTTGGCTTGAAGCAATAGAATTTCAAGCAGAAAGTCCTCAATCGTTATTTTCATTCATTCCTGGTCCAATCACTTTTTCCTTGTAAAATACAAATTTTGCATTTGTTCTTTTGATTTTATTGCATTTTCCTTTTAAAGCAAAACTTTAAAATGGGCCAAAGGCACAGATCATGATTTACTTATATCAACCTATTCTCAAATTCTTTAGAAATCAATATACTTAGATCTTTTTTTATAAATTAATATAATTTAGAAAAAATGAATTTACTTCACACTTGAAACATTAGGATTCATGCAGCCATACCCTGGAGGACAAATAACATTCTATCCTTACATACATCATCATTGTGAAGAATTTTGAATTGCAGAAAAAAGTATACAATCTGAAACCGTGTGATGATCCCAGAGGAGAAAAAGACAGAAAATCGAAATCAGGTTGTGATTCTTTTTCCTTGGCATGAATGAAGTCGGTATAGGAACATAATAAAGATTTTTTTTGGGGGGGAGGTATTAGAAAGTTTCAATATCAATAAAATGGGTAGGCTTCATTAAGAATACAAAATTTAAAGGGATCATGTCAGGCTGCATTAAAGTAATCCCATGTTTTTATTAGGTGATCCATTCCGGTTGAAGGATTTAATGGCAGGTGGGAATGACCTTTGGAGGCAAGGAGAAAGAGACAAAGACTAGACAATTATCATGCATCAGTATCTCAGTCTACAGAAATAGGGAGTGCATGAAAAGCATTTCATAAGGGACCTTCCCTGGTTTTCCAGAGGGTAAAAGAGAAAAAGTGGAGAAATACTTTCAGACTTGCAAGACGATTAGAAGTATAAATGGTGAATAAATGATTCTTTTGTTTTCTTACATCCTTTATCTTGAAAAGAATGTTTTGTACTTAATGTATGTCAGTAATAATTTACTTTTTTAATAACAGTATTTTAATACTTTTGTTCAAAAGAAACTATTTTAAATAATCATAACAATAGCAATAATTAAAATGATCCAAGAAGAAATGAGAAATAACATCCAAAGTATTTGTATCTTTGTTTCTCTCTATCTCTCTGTGTGTGTATTTGTGTGTCTATGTGTATCAAGTATCAATTAATGGCTGCAGGTTGAGAAAAGAGAAGAAAGAAAAGGGGTCCAGCAGAAATATATATACTCTGTTTCCCATTTTTCCATAGATAGATAGATGATAGATAGATAGATAGATAGATAGATAGATAGATAGATAGATAGATGAAAGATAAACTTTTTGCTTGGACATTTTCTCACCATGTACATGTATACATCCGAACTAGACGGTGTTGTTGCTCTGTGTCATATAATATATGTGAGTATATGCATAATTTTGTATTTATTTATTTATTTATTTATTTATTTATTTATTTATTTATTTATTTATTTATTTAGTCATTTAGTCATTTAGTCATTTAGTCATTTATTTAGTCATGTTTATGTATGCCGATTAATGTACATTCAAAGTGACGATAAAGTGTTTCTAAGTTTAAATTCTATCCCTAATTTGTTTGCATGTGCTAAGCATAATTTATAATTTTGTGCTTTGGGCCCAAACAGTTGTGATGATGTAGTCCATGAATGTATAGTGCCTATCCATAAGGCCATTCCTTCTGTTAAGAGGGATCTGTAGGGATTTCATTCTGGAGACATTTCAAAAACATTATTAGTTTCTCAAATGGATATAACACTCTTCTCGTGAGAGCTTTATTGCTTGATGCCTAGGCTTATCTTCTCACTGCAATTATAAAGCAGAGCAACATCCTTTCTTGACATATAGATACGCTTCAAATCTAGCTTTAAACATGGATTTTATTTTATTTGATAAAGTCCTCTATCTCAAAGCTACTTATTATGTATAACCAAAGCTCATCATTATAAAAACTTTGGTGTTTGTATGCATTTCTATTTCAATTTAAAATCACATAGGTTCCGCACTATTATTTTCCCACACTTTGTGGCAATGTTTTACTGCTGTTATTTCTCTTCTTCCATTTTCTGCATTTTAAAACCAAATCCTTAAAAGCAAATCACAAGGGGGAGATTTGGCTTTGAGCCTGGGTGAAAACTGTATTTTCCTGTGCTTTATCTTTTGAATTTTGATTTTCTTTTTGTTCTTTGTTCTTAGGAGTTTTTTTGTTTCCATTAGTATCTTAACTCAGAAAAACTAGTGTTTAGCAGCTACAAAAGCAACTTTGGAATATCAAACTATAGAAAGCGTTGGGGAGAGTTAGACAACAGGTGACAAAATATTGTTTTTACTTTCTGCAGATCAGTACTCTAAAGGACTTCAGCTATTATGGAATCTCCCAAACTTTTATAATCTCCACAAAAACTAGGAGAGATCTTTTTAAAAAATCTATATGATGCTTTGTCAACCTGGCTAAAACCATGCAACAATAACAAATATTCAGAATAATTAAAATGCATGAATAGCCAGGTTGGTTTAAATGTTTAAATCAGAATATATACTTAAATTTAATCCAGATTAAAGGATCTAAGAAAATAGGCAATAAAGGTAAGACTAAATTCACCTATTAGAAAAATCTTTTTCCACCAGGAATGGGGAAGTACTGAAAAAGCTATTATTAAATAAAAACAAGTGATCATTTTAATTACTTTTAATTACATAAATTAATTTACATTATATGTAAATTAAACTTAATTTAAATCACAATTTTATTTTTAGTCTAACCCACTTTTGCTTTTGAGCATACATACTGTGGCATGCCAAGCCCCCCCTCCCTCCCAAAAATAACTCTTCCCTACAAAACTTTGCACAGTTCTGCTTTAGAGAGCTTTTTAATCTGAAAATTAAAAAATAACATTTTGAATAGAGTCATAAACAGACAGGCTAACTTAAAGGGGCTGTGCTATTTTTCTAATTTTAAAGATCTAATTTTAAAGATCTTTCAAGAATGCCATAGGACATATTAAGTGGTATTTGTTGCTTTTTTTCTAGGTTGATTCTTTTTGTCTTCGTCTTTTAAAGAAATGGAAGAATTTTCTTTTCATGAAAAGAATTGAAAGGGTGATGAGAGTCAGATCAATACTCTAAGTCGACAAAGAGCTCAGTTTGTGATTATAGGGTATTTAATTTCCAGAAATCTTCACACTACCCAGAATTGTGTTCTAAGACTCAATTCCTGATCCGATCATCTCCAGATTTGTTGGGTTTTGAGACCCATAATCTTCAGCCAAATCCATGCCAGTTGTGTACTATGGGACTTGAAATCCAACATTATAGGATGCTTTCCAGCACAACATAAAAGAATTTGGAAAAGGAAATAAATGGCTTTGAATTGCAAATTTCTGTGGCACCCTTGTAAACTCAGACAACTAATCTCTCCCATCTATGTGTACCATCTGGGTTTCTCAGTTGCTACAGAGACTTTTTGGGGGAAAAGTTCTTCAAAAAGGGTGCATTTTTGCCCAGTCTGTCATTACAGTCATTTACATAGCTAGCCATGTAAATAGTGCTATTAATGGATAGGATAGGTTTCATTAATAAATGGAATGTTGATTTCTGACCTATTTTTGATCAAATGCCCTCTGGCTAATTCCCCCATCTTTAGATTCTAAGAATGAAATATGGGACAGGTAGATTTGGGAGGAGAAAAGATGTGAGAGGAATATCACTAGCTTTTAAAAAAAAAAACTAGTCAGCAATTCAATGCAAATTTATGCTGGAGTCATCCTTTTCCCAAATGGTTTCATTAACATTTCAGTTTCCCCTGTTTAAAAAATATTCCTCAAATCAATATATGCATATCATTACTTCCCACAAAATATGTCTGCAATGTTATGAGTAATTATTTCAGAATAATCCTATTGAACTCAATTGGATTTACTCCCGAGAAGCAATTTAACTACTAAATTGTTAATCTAAAATTAATTCTACATTTTTTTCTTGACTTATTGCTTTGAAGTTATAATGAAAGTAGTCGTCATAATATCATCATAAATACAGAATGTATTTACAGAATGTAAGGGTTAAAAGGGAACTTGGAATACTTCTAGTCCATTTCTGTGACTAACTGCAGGAATCCAACATTTTATGTATTATTTTGGGGTTTTCTCTTCAATTAACGTATTAGCTTACCTTATACTGTACATAAATAATTTTTGATATCCACAATATGCTATCCCAATCCCAACTATTCCCTTTCGGCTTCTCATCAATTTATAACTTGCAACCTGGTTTAGAATTATATAAAACCAGGCCACTAATGATTATACACCAAAGCTTGACTAATCAAACTATGGCTAATAAAATTTACTTGTGATTTCATAAGGTTGTATCTGCATTTAAAAACATGACCTAAGTAGTTAAGTTTCATTAAGAATTAATTTTATAAAGCTTCCTATTTGAGCCAAGTACCCAACTTCAATTGTCCATACAAAGAGAATTACAGTTTGGGAACCATGGAACATGATTCTTATAGAATGACAAAATCCCAACTTAATTTTGACCAGTAGTCCTACTGGTCATTGTTAAGTCAATTGAAAATTTCTGTTGAATTTTTCTTAAAGCTTAGAGTGTGGACCCTTCCATGAACATATATTCTTATTCTCTCCCTGTAATAATGGAAAAATATTGGTATTGATAAAACCAGTTTAAAAATCTTAAACCTGTGTAGTTTTAATGTTTTAATTATTTTTCTATTCGTTTTATAACTTGTAAGCCACCCAGCATCACCTTATAGGGGTGCCATAAAATTGTAATACTTGGAAGGGTGATAGATTTTCATTATTGACTAATATTTGAGTGTTTGTTTTTATTTTGTTGTTAAAGAACTTTATCACTCTTGAATAAATGGTCACATTTAAATGCAAAATTAAATAACTGTGGTTTATTTCATTAATAGCAGTCAATTTTTTAGTGCAAATCTTTAGTCTTTAGTACAAGTCTTTAATCTTCAGTCAGCCAGCCAGCCCCAAACGTTATTCCAGTTGTCAAGTTTGTTTTCATTTTATTTACCTTCCTTGAAATCAATGGAAAATCCTTAGCCTTGGGACTAATGTTAAGTGGCTCTCAAATTAGAATCAATCTTACATTTGATGGATGGGAGCTATGCTTTAAAACACTTCAATTGGCTTGATTTCTTGAATTATGGAATATTGTAACAAGTATCCTAGATCTGTACAATATGAAGTCCTATCTTTTCCCTACAGGCTGTATCTGGTTATCCCCAAACTGGTGTTCTCCTGATGTGGTAAAGATGGAGAATTCTGGGACCCATAGTTCCAAAACATCTGGAGAGGAAGACTGATGTAGAAAACAGTTTTACATCAATGTCTGGAATGAAGAGACAGAGCTATTAATTCTCAAAGGTCAACTAAATGATCCGGTGACTTTTCTGCAATTACCATCAGTGTCAAACATCATAATATGCAATATATTATAGTTACTAATATTAGGAAATGTTAGAAATTCTGAGTGACTTTCCATTCATTACAGTGATCGCTTTTCAGTTGAGGAAAACATAAGGACAGATTAGTTAATGGTGCCTCTTAATTCTGGTATGCATTTTCATCACTTAGTTGTGCAAAACCTGATGACACCCAGTGAAATGTGTGAATGTTTCAGGTCAGAGCACATTTTGTTTGAAGTGATAGAAGTGACACAGCTTATTTTATATCTGGCACTGACAAGTGACCACATGAGAATTGTGCATGGTTTTTCTTCCATCAATTTTTCCCAAGGACCACAGTTTAAGCAAAGTTTATCATCTCAGCCTAAATAAATTATATATAAGCATACAACAAATTTCACTGTATACATTTATGCTTTGCACATAATTATGCATAATACATAATTATATTGTATACAATAATCTATGAATGGCATTTTTTTTCCTTTAAAGGGTCTCATTTCTATGGAAGTAATCAGCTGGGAACTACAGACTGGTCATGGTTAGATGAAATGGTAACAACCAAAATCAGAATTCAGTACAGTCATATTTTCTTTCTGGCAGGTGTTCTTCTCTTTTATCTAGAACTGAAGTCCCATTTTCTATAACCCTTCTGCATCCTTTGAGAAACAACTTACTGTACAAACCAGTAAAATTCAGCAGGTTCTGAGAGGTTCTGGAGAACTGGTAGTGGAAATTTTGAGTAGTTTGGATAACCAGCAAATACCACCTCTGTACACGCCCCAGAATTTCACCACTGGTACAAACCCTACCCATGTAGGATTTACCTGTGCACTCATACACTATGAATAGCATGCAACATTATAGTCTTTTCATGGATAAAAATATAAAGAAAAATAAACAACTACTTCTTTGAAGCTCCTGAAGAGAATATAAAATACCAAAAGCAGCTGCCAAATGAGCCAAACTAATTATTTCTAAACATGTTAAGCCATTATCATATAAATAGAAATTGTGGATGTTTTCCTCTTATGGATTGCATATATTCACAGTGCTGAAATAAGAAGACTAATTTGTTTAGGAACAAAAAAGCATTCAGGATTTGGGCTAAGTTTATAACCTATAAACAAATCAGGAACAGCAGGCAGCAGGAACAGAATCTTGCTCTCTGATCCTTATGACAAAGATTAAACCTCATAAGCAGCCTCATAAATTTAAGAAAATTATGTACATAAAGTACAATAATATAATATAGTTCCTAGAATTTAGCCCTGTTAGAGTAGTCATAAAAGCACTTTTTGTTGCTAAGGTGAAATTTATAATGATAGTTCATTGCAAAAAGAAAAAAAATACCAATTTTTATGTAGTCTTTCTTTTCTGTGAAGAAAATCAAAGTAAATATATAGTTCCTTTGATGTCACCACCCACTTTTAAATAGGGCCTAATTCTATGGTGAAAAGAGATTGTTCCTTTTGAGTAAATCCCAAAGTAGCATATTAATGCACTCCATTCTATACTCAATGTACTTGCTCAGGAATCTAAAAACTTGGCAACTTTAAAACTTGATGATTTAAACTGGCTTAGGAATTCTGGGAGTTAAAGTCCACAAGTCTTTAAATTGCCAAATTTGGAGACCCCTGTACACGTACCCCTGTAGGAGTAAATTGAGATACAAAACTCAATAGCCTTAAAATATTAATAATGTATGATAATCCAGGATTACCGTATTTCTTGTTCCATAAGATACACTCCCACCCCCCAAGGAAATGTCTGTGTGTCCTATGGAGTGAATATTGCTGCTTGGAACAGCTGATCAGTGGTATTAAGCGGGGGCAATCCAACTGTCAATCAGCTGCTCAACGGCGAAGGCTCCAGCATTCCCTGGCAGAGGTAGCAGACATAGAGGAGGCAGTAATGGTGGCGTTTCCAGTTGTCCAGCCCACTGAGCAGCGGGGTTAGGAAGGCTGGGATCCAGCTGTTGCTTAGCTGGCCAGTGGTGGGCACAATGGAGTGGAATTTTTTCTTCTTGTTCTGCTCCTCTAAACATAGGTGCATCTTATGATCAGGTGCATTTTATGGAGGAAAAAATACTGTAAATGTGTATTTAAGGTTCTGAATATATGCAACAACTGACAATGAGCCTTATGGCTTCCCATTCAGCTAACAATGTGTCCAAAGACCCACTTAAATTTCAGCAGTAACTTAATTCTTCCTATAGGATTATCATTGTGGAAGAAGGTCAAAACATTTCAAAATGAGTTTCATTAATTCTTCCCTTTAATAGATGATCCCTGATGGTACTTCCTAGTATTATAGTACCATGGATCTCAATCTGCCATTCCAGACTCCTGAGAAAATATAGGTTAAGCAGCTGGATGTTATTATTCCCAAAATCTCAGTGCATATATTTTCTGGTTCCTGAAATGAATTGTCCATTTCTCTACTAAATTAAAAAAAAATTTGAGATTTGAAGAACTCTTAATCTTTGTCTAAGCTTGCACATATCATCAAGCTATCATTGCATCTATAATATGCTATAAGAAGACACCACACTGTCTCGTTTTATCCAGTGAGCTGCATCTGTCTATGATGGCTAAAAACTGCAGAATACCCTTATTCATCTGGGAACAATGTAAGCCTTAAAATAGCCATAACATAGCTAAGACACAAAACAAAGAAAAACATCCAATAAATCTTCCCATTTCTCTCCAGTCCTATGGTGGCACGTCCACTTCGTTAACCTGGTTTAAAATTATGAAACGTGGGTTCAGAAATCATTAACCTATTTTTAGGCAAATTATTTGTATGGCTTACCATGATGTAGGAACACAACAACACAATAAAGGATAGGCCCATTCTACCCTTCTACCAGTATGTAACTAGTTTCCCTTCCATCAAGGAAGAGGCTTGAATTAGACCACAAAACCGTTGTGGTCTGCTGAGAGAATTTAATATTGATTTTATAAAAATAGCTATTATTATACATATATTTGGACATGGCAAAAGTGACTGTGAACTCTGGTGAATCCCAAATTCTTCTGAATTTGGCTTTATATCTAAAGAGCTTGGAGCCTCTCTATAATGTATAAACATATAAGAAGGGGAGAAGAGAGCCTTTAAGATTAAGTAAATTTTAGTCACAAGCCCACAGTAAGCCACACTCTCTCCTCCTTCTTTAACCCAAAGGTGCTTCTTCACAGAAGGCAACTGGACTTCTTTGTTGTTTGACTGAAGATGTTTTGCTTCTCAACCAAGAAGCTTCTTTGGTTCTGAATGAATGGTGCAGAACTGAAGTGCATAATTTCAGAACTGAAGACACTTCTTGGATGAGAAGTGAAACATCTTCAAGCAAAAACAAAGAAGTCCGGTTGCCTTTTGGAAAAGCATCTTTGGAACAACCAAGACCTGGATGACAGAGAATCTCCATAGGCTTTCTTCTTTAAGATTCTCTGAATTAAAAAAAAGAAAGAAAAAAAGAACTGGCATCATTTTGTTAGAAGATAGACAGCAAATAAATTTAATAAGTAAGTAAGTAAATAAGTAAGTAATAAATAAATAAATAGAAATAAAATGTTAAATAGTGTTTATAATTGGAATCATCCTTATTTCAAATAATGATCTTTGGCCTCCACAAGGGCCCAGATCTTCTTTGGACTGTTTTGCTTCATGTTTCAAGTAAATCAAAACTCTGAAGAACTAATTTTAATACTGAAGTAGAGTAGCATTTTCGGGGTTTCCTCTAGAAATCCAACTTGATATAAAGAGGTCAGGTATGTTCAAATTGACTGCAGCCATGTTTGGGACTGGCAAAAGCAGTGGGAAGATCTTCTATACTTGGCCAATACATGAAACTAAGCCTCTTCAGAATATTTGAGTTTTAGTTTCAAAATCTGAGGAAGTGTAAGGCACCCTGCTGATCCAAACCACAGTGCCTCTTTGCCTTGAGGAAGGAAATATTAGTGCCTAGTATTGAGTGTCTGGCGGATAGGTAAATTGATGCAGGCCTCTCATGTTAAAAAATAAAAATGGTTAAGTTCTGACAATCCAACTGCTCACTTCAATGTTTCCTCCCCAAAGGAGACAAAAATAAACCAGTTGCTTAATAATACTCTAGGAGAAATGACAGAGCAACCTGATGAAATAAAATCCACCAATTTGCTTACTAATATATATTATCTTGTGACTAGTTATTCCCATTTTTTAAGTGAATTTATTCTGAGCAGAATAGAAGTGATTTTTTTTTGTTGTTGTTCTATTCCTCTGGTTTATTTCCTAGCAGGTTTCTTTTTTTTTTCTAGTACTTTTCCATAATAAAAAGGCATATAACTGTATTTCCCAGAAAATCATCCTTTGAATGGGAACATCTGCATTTAATGGATCCATATTTTCTGTCCATACTTTCTGTCCAATCCATCCTGGATATTAATATGCCCGTTTCCTTTGTATGTGGCAGAATTACTCCAGAGCTGATTAGAATTATTAGCTTGATTTGAATAGTGGAGTGGTTTATATCAAAGCAAACTGATTCTATTATTTGAAAAGTATATGCACACAAAGTCCATCATAGTCCTGAAATGATTCAAAGGTACTTGATTAGAATTAATGTGTAAAATCAATTCACCAATTGAGTTTGAAGATGGTGATTCAAATAAATTATATTTGAAGCAGATCTCCAAATTGCTGCTTTGTTTAGTCCTAGTATGTAATTATTTTCTCTTTTAATAATCTACAAAAAGTATATAATTTAGCAGGCACTTTTAGAAAACGTAGACAGATTAAAGATTTGCCTCTAAGAATGTTTTTGTTATAGTCTGGAATCTGAATGCTTCTTCCTCTTCTAGCAACAGGTTTAAAATAATTGAACAATATTCTGATATTCCATTTTCCCATATTCTTTGTTTTGTATTTGAAAAAGAAGTAGTAAAAAATGCTTTGGAACGTTATTATCATACTAACTCTTTTTTTTTTTTATTGCAAAAGTTTTACAATTACATTTTCACCCCTTTTTTTTCCCCCTCATCCCACCCCCAACTTCCCAACCTCCCTAACCCACCCTAACCCTCCCCTCTCCCCCAGACTTCCACACAGTATACTCATATCAAGTAGAAGGAAAAACCCTCATTTGTATATAAAACTTGAACCCTTCCCTCCCCCTTAAAAATTTTCATCTTCATTACCTTAAAATATTTCTATCTTAATATAACATTTTGAAATAAATTTTTCATCCTCTTTACCTTAAAATATTTCTATCTTAATATAACATTCTCAAATAAAAGCTATTTAATACTTTCTAGTTTGATATTTGTTCTGAACATAATCTATCCACCTCTTCCATTCCCATTCATAAGTCTCTTGTGAACAGTCTTTTAGATATGCTGAAATCTTCGCCATCTCTGCAAAACTAGCCATCTTCAAAGTCCATTCCTCGATCGTGGGCAGCGCTTCATTTTTCCAATGTTTACCTATCAACAATCTTGCTGCTGTTATCATATACAATATCAGTTTTGTTTCACCCAATGTAAAACCCTTAGCTATGCCCAGTAAAAACAATTGTGGAGAAAATTGAATTTTTTTCTTCAGAACATTCTGCATGACCCACCAAATTTTTATCCAAAAAGCCTTAACTTTCTTACAGGTCCACCAAACATGATAATATGTAGCATCTTGACAATCACATCTCCAACATTTAGGCTGCACATTAGGGTACATACACGACAATTTTTTGGGGTCTAAATGCCATCTGTAAAACATTTTATAAAAATTTTCCCTCAAATTCTGCGACTGTGTAAATTTAACATTCTGAACCCAAATTTTTTCCCATGTTTCCAACATCACTGGTTCCTCAAAATTTTGTGCCCACTTAATCATACAATCTTTAACTAGTTCAGTTTCTGAATCCCTTTCTAACAAAACATTATAAAGTCTTTTAATATGCATTGGACCTTTCTCTTTTATGTGTCTGACCAATTCTTCCTCATACATCATAATACCAGTTTTTTGGTCCTCTTTCCATCTCAATTGCAATTGATTATATTGTAACCAAGTTAGATTAATCCCTTCAGCCAACAATGTCTGTAATGTCTTCAGCTGCCATCTGCCCGCATCTGTAAAAAGAACCTCTTTATATAAAAACCTCCCGAGTGACATTATATTTGTATTCCACAAAGTATGACCAAGATCCAGCCATAGTGGTATTTTATAATCCCAATTGGTTCGGTGCTTCTTCCAAACTCTCAACAAAGAATCTCTGAGTATGTGGCTTTTGAATACTTTGTCCACTTTGCTGTCATAAAATAAGTAAGCGTGCCATCCAAATTCCAAATCGAAACTTTCTGCATTTAATATTCCAGTCTTTTTTCCTCCAAACCAATCACTTGCTAAAGTCAAAGCTGCTGCATCATAATATAACTGTAGGTTTGGAAGTTTAAGACCTCCCCTTTCTGGAACGTCTTGCATAATTTTCATTTTTACTCTTGGTTTTTTCTCGTTCCAGACAAACTTGTTCACTCCAGTTTGCCATACTTTTAGTTGTTTATCATTTTTGAGCACCGGAATCATTTGAAACAAAAAAAGAAATCTTGGCAAAATATTCATCTTAACTGCTGCTATTCTTCCAAGTAAAGACAGCTGCAGTTTTTTCCAAGTCTCCATGTCTTTTTGCACCTCTCGCCACAACACCTCATAATTATTTTGAAACAATTTCATATTTGATTCTGCAACCTGAACTCCTAGATATTTTACCTTTGGTACAATCTCAAAACCTGCCCTCCTTTCAAGCTCAAGTTTACGATCTTGTGTCATATTTTTGACTACCATCTTAGTTTTTTTCTGGTTCAATCTAAAACCTGAAACTTTACCATAGTCTTGTATAATGTCCTTCATCTGGATTATTGATTCCATTGGCTGTGATAGGGTAACAACCAGATCATCTGCAAATGCCTTTATTCTGTAATCCTCTTGCCTTATCATTATACCTTTCAAAGTATTAGAGTCCCTTATTGTATTTAACAAGACTTCTAGTGTTAAAATAAACAACAATGGGGACAGCGGACATCCCTGTCTTGTTCCTTTTTCGATTTTAAACTCTGTTGTCAAACTTCCATTAATAATAATCTGTGCCTTTTGATCTTGATAAATGTCCATGATGGGGGTACTTTTCCCCCTTGTTGTATATTACAAAATAAGTCTCTAAGTTGTTCCACCATTTCTGCCTGCAAAGTTTTATAATACACTGCAGTGAGACCATCCGTTCCAGGAGTTTTAGCTGTTTTTAATTGTTTTATTGCTGCTATTATCTCCTCCTCTGTTATAGGATAATTCATTCTTTCCTTTTGTTGCTCAGTGATTTTTGTAACTCTTTTGTTGTCTAAGTATTTTTCTATAAGTCCAGTCTGCACCTCCTCTCTGGCATATAGTTTAGTGTAATATTCAAGAAAGGCTTCTTTTATTAATTTCTGTTGAAAAACTTCTTTCCCTCCAATATCAATACTATCAATAGTCCGTATGCTCTGTTTCTTCCTTAATGTGTAGGCCAACCACCTGCCCGGTTTATTGGCGTTGCAGAATGTATTATGCTGCGCGTATTGTAAATTTGTTGCAACTTGTTCCGCTATAAGCATTTGGAATTGATCTTTCAAAAGTTTTATGACACCACGTATTCTTTCATCTGTTGGGTTTTTAATAAGTAACTGTTCTTTGTTCTTTATTTCTGCTTCCAATTCAAGTCTTTTCTTTTGTCGGGTCAACCTATGTTTAGAGTTCATATGAATAAGCACCCCTCTCATATAAGCTTTGCTTGCGTCCCACACAATTTCCATTGGGGTGCCTTTATTCAAATTCATTTCAAAAAACTCTTTCAAATACTTTTTAAGTTCTATTATATTTTTTTCATATCTGAACAAGTTTTCATTTAATCTCCAAGAGCGTCTCTCAGTCTTGCATGTCTCAATTTCTATCCACACTGGGCTATGATCAGTCAAAGTTCTTGGCAGAATCTTTGTTCTTTTTGTCCTAACAAGTAAATCATCTGACAACAAAATGAAATCAATCCTAGAGAAGGATCTATGTCTGTCAGAAAAGAAAGTATAATCCAGTTCTTTTGGGTTATGTATTCTCCAAATATCTTTTAATCCCAGGTCTTCTTTCATATCAAAAAAGGTCTGTGGTAATCTAATCCTTGACTTCGCCAAAGTCTTTTTGTCTAATTTAGAGTCAATTACTCCATTCCAATCTCCCATAATTAAAATAGATCTATAATCCCATTGAAGTATTTTAATATGTAGCATTTTATAAAAATAGTCCTGTTGTTGATTAGGAGCATAAATTCCTATCAAAAGAATTTGATTATTAGCAGAAAGTAATTCAATTGCTACAAACCTGCCGTCTTGATCAGCTTCTATAAGTTTGGCTGTTAATTTTTTATTTACATAAATAACCACACCATTCTTTTTTTGATTAGTTGAAGATATAAAATGTGTTCCTAATTTGGAATTTTTCAAATAGTTTTGATCTTGAGCTGTAATATGCGTTTCTTGTAAGCAAATTATATCATTATTATGTTGTTTTAAATATGCAAATACTTTCTTCCTTTTCTGTGTTGCATTCAACCCATTCACATTCCAAGATAAACATTTAATCATCATTATTCTCTTTCTGGAGCAGAGAACAGAATATTCGGATTTCATCCGAGATCTTCTGTCCTACATTCCCCACGGCCCCAGCCTTTTCCTCTTGTCTTTCCTGCTGTAACTTTTCTTTAAGTTGCTTGGCTTTTGCTCGAGTTATACGCTGGTCCTTGACTTCAGCCACCCAAGCCGGCTCCAAGATTGGAGAAGGTTCCAGCAAAGGCTCATCCAGAAAACCTCCTTCAGCGCCCTTCAACTCCTCTGGTTCCTGCTTAGATTGTTGTTGCGGTTCTTGAGGTTGCTTCTTATCACTCTCCTTAATCTCCAAAACTGTAGATGTACGTGGGGATGGTGTTCTTTCTTTAAAAATCTCAGTATAAAATTGCTCCGCCTTCTCCACAGTATTCAAACGGTGTTTCTCTCCCTTATATTTCAAAATTATGCCAGTTGGAGCGTCCCAACGAAATGGGATCTGATTATTCTACAATTCTTTAACAAGAAAGCCAAAATCTTTTCTGGATTTCAACATCTTAGGTGGAAGCTCCTTGTAGACTGTGATCTTGGATCCGCCCACTTGCACAGAAGTGAGAAAAGATTTTTGCAGGATATCATTTCTTATTGCTCTGTCTGTAAAATATATGACCACATCTCTAGGCAATTGTCTTTGTCTGGCCACCCAAGAGTTGACTCTGTAAATTTTGTCTATTTTACAGAAAACCATATCAGGATTAATTTTTAAGATCACAGCTAGGGCTTCAGCACAAATCTGTCTCAAATCTTGTCTCTCCTCTTCTCTAATTCCTCAAAGCCGTATAGCAAATTCCATTGCCCAGAATTGCATCATGACAATCTCGTTCTCAACTCTCTGCATCTTATCGTCAACATCAAAAAATTTATGATCATTATTTGTCATCTTGGCATTAACTTCTGATTTAAATTCATCCACTTTTGACTCAACTTTATAATAAATCCTGCCAGGCCAGACGCCACATCTGTTATTTTTTTGGTCACCTTCTTTTGGTTCTGCTGCATTTCCTGCATAATTTCCTTTTGGGACTTTTGAATTTTATCATCTATTTTATTTATTTTATCATCTATTTCCTGTTGAGCTTTTTGAAATTTGTCATCCAAGATTTTTGAAATAAATTCTTTTAAATCTCCCATATCAAAATCTTTTTTCTGAGCTTGTAACTGCGTGTCCTGTTTGCGTGTGGGGGATTCCCCCCCTGTTTTGCCTTCCTGCTTCTTTGAAGCCATCCTGCCACGTAAGCTAGCTTTTCTAAAGAGGGAGGATCCGCTTCTTCTGCCACCTCCACAAAGACTTCTAAAAAGGTCCCCCAGATTTAATCAGGGCAAAGCTATAATGCAGCAAAGTCAAGTAAAAGGGAGAGATTTTCCTCTTGTTCCTGTTACAGCCGGAGCAACTTTATAGCAACTTTTTAACTTTGTAACAAAGCAAGATGACTTCACCAATCCACACTCGCTGATTCATTTACTCTAATGCTGAGCGCCATATTTTCTCCAGTCACTTTCACTCATTCAGATATTTTCACTTCAATATAAAAGATCAGCAAAGTGCTAATACTTGCAGTTCAAAATTTCAGGGTTCACGTAGATTTCAGGTGTTTATTTGGGTTGTTTCCTTGCTCTTTAAAAGTTTCCTGCAGCCGGCTTGTTCTGCGGAAGCAGAGACGTCCCACGCCGCCCGGAGTCTCAGCAGGTTGAAAGGGAGCCGCGCCTGTTTCCTCCCCAGAAACAATTCCCTGGGGGGGTTGCAGGGGCTCGACCTGTACCCTGCTGCCTCTTCTTCAAGAATCCTAAGGATTTTGAAGCTTTCAAGCCGCTTCACAATCGAGAAGCGGCTCTACGAGCGGCGGGACTGGCGGTGCTTAAAAAGGCACCGTCGCCGCCGAAGACAAGGAAACAGGAAGTCCATCATACTAACTCTTTTGAAAGGAATCTATTCTGCTTCATTACCTACCTTGGACAATGGAAATCACATATTAATCAACATCTTTCTATCAACACTAAACGAGTGATGAATTTCATCTTCTTGTAATAAAAAGCCATTCAAAGAAGAAGAAGAAATGGAAACTAGATAAAACATTTTCCACCCCGAAAATTCATGTTAAAAATGGTCAATCTAGGAGAGGATATCATGGCCCAGGACTCTGACTTTAAAGAAGTTGCTCCAACTAAACCAGATGAATATCAGCCTCAGGAGATAAGAAGTCAGGAATTGAGGCTGATCAAATACAAGTTCCCTCAGAACAGCTGGAGCAGTCAGATGATGTCATATGACCTCTAAGCCCTCACAAAGACAGCAGAGATGAGAGCTCTCACTCAGGCTCCTTGCCAAGTAAAGGAATAATTCTTGTGATTAAAAACAGTTGGCTGCAGCCTGACTTAGCAGGCAGCTCTGACCCATGTAACTCTGAAGGAAATAGCTATCTGTTTAGCAGATAGATCTGAGTTGTTCTAGGTGTTGTTTCTCTGAAACTTGACTTTGGACTGGCTGACAAATCTGACTTGGCTCTCTGAACTTTGGACTACTTTTATAGATGTTCCTCTTGAAAATGAAGCCACTTAGGCAAGTTTTCTTTTCAACAGACTTTGTTGATTTATATTTCTTCCTTGTCTACTGTTATCTGTTCAGCCTTGACTAAATTGCTTTCCTCACCTAGTACTGTTGCGTGTGAGTGTGAGACCTGAAACAAGACACATTTGAAAGAACTTATTTGAAAAAAAATGGAATGTATATCAGCACAGGCAACGATACATTATATATCTGCTGAACTCTATTTCATTCTGTGGCCCAGATACTTCAGAGGTCAGTGAAATGAAGATTTGTATTCCATGACAAATAAAGTAGTACATGTAGAAGAAAATATAACTTATCTTTTAAAAAGGTAAAATCAGATTATTCACATTTTCAAAACAATTTTAGGTGTGGTTGATTTCATTGAAAGACTATTGCATGATTTCCTAAATAATTCTCATTGTTTCCATACAGAAAGCAGATTCTAAATTCAAGTTTTCTGTAATTAGTGCCTTCATCAATTCATATATATAGTTCATATAAATATTCATATATATGATTAAAGAAGTTTGCAATGTTACCATTTTGTAGAACCCACTTAATCCCCCAAACACACTGATTAATTGTACATTAGATCTGTGTAGAATTTGTTGAAATGATATATTATTATAAAGGAAAGTTATTTCTACATTCTTGGTTTATTTATTCAGTACCGCTTATATAAAATAACAGGTTTCTTACAAGGGTTATGTTCAGTAAAAGCTCACATTTCCTAAGAAAGCTAGAGCTACATTCAATACCCCGAGCTATATTCCGGGTTATTGATTTTTATCTTTCTATTATCAGGAATATCCTGTTGAGCTTCCTATTACATCAATTAGCATTCAAGCAGTCCTGGTGGATTATACCAAATATTTCTAATATAAGAGAAAACCTTTGGAAATAGAGACAGCAGTGGACATGAGCGCTTCCCAATTTGCTAATTCTGAAGTGATAATGAGCTGTAATCTCATCTCCCTTCAAATGTTGGCTTAGCACATAATAATTCAGTGCCAGGCTGTGAGAAAATATTGTTAATTGACAGAGCTGTCTCCAACGATAAGCTGCCACTTACTTTCAGCAATTATGCTGCTTAGTTGAAGTCTGGCAAGTGTAGTTTGTCCTTAGGAGAATAAACAAAATAAACCAGTATATTCCATAGGCTTTCTGTTTGCCACATAGGCTTTGAGCATGGCCATGTTCTTGTTAAATCTAGATTCACATTTGCAATCCAGAATTTTCCAAATCTGGGAAAGGATTCTCACAAACTCATCCACAAAAATTGTTAGCTAGAGAAGATGAGGGACCATTCCCTAGGCAAATGGATACATCGACCATGACCTTCAAACCAACAAAGTTCTTCCAAGCTGAGGCATGGAATTTAAATTCTAAAACATAGTAGTTCTTCATAGCAGGTAACTGGCCCTGGTAAAAGAAACCTGGAAAGAAACTGTCAAATCAGAGCTGGGCCATGATGGCCAGATCTGATACAGGCTCTGCCTCAGTTTTCCAATAAACAAGATCATTTAAAAGCAATTTATTAGAGGGTTGTTGTTTTTTTTGTTTTTGTTTTTGATAAAGTGGGATATCCCTACAAAAAGGGGGAACCTCAAGACCCATCTTACTCTCCCTTTTATAGTTAAGTCATCAAAGAAAATGAAAGAGAAAAGTGATCAGAGAGGGCAAAAGTAACTTCCCCTTCGGATAGGAGTCAGTTAAATGTAGTCAAAGTTGCTACATATTTGCATTCCATAACACCACATAAGTTCATTAAAATGAAGTGTGACGACAGAAAGGGCCTAAAATTTAGGATGTTAAAAAGCACAAAAGGTTGTTTGGAGTTCATGAGACAAACCAGATGCCAATTGGCACTAGCAAGCTCTCTCGTATCAGAAGACACTGACCAGACAAACTGTCAGTCAATTCATACAGCAATAATTTCAATCACCATTTTAAAAGAGATACAAATAAGTCAAATTAAAATACAAGGCAACTATGTTATTTAACAATATTACAAAATCCATGTCCTGTGCCCTTCAACTGTGCTCTCCAAATATCACATTACCTATTTGTTTCCCCAAAGTAGCACAGAAATCTAATTGTTGACGCACCATAGGGTCTTCCTATACAGACCAACAGACAAAACATGTACCATACAAATTAAAACAAAATACACACTCACTACTCATAACAATCGGCAGAAACTCAAAACCATGAGGCCAAATGGAGATGTTTGCTTACTTGTACCAGTATTTTTATTTCTGCATGAGGCCAGCCTATTCGTTTCCATTCTGGGCAGCCTCAGGTAACTTAATTAACTTCAATACAATAGGTTGCTGAATATTTAGTAGCTTTCTGGATCTTGTCCTAATTCCATTGGTGTATATCCTGTCCAGAATGTCTTGTGCAACTTTTCCATACCCACAGTTCCTCCAAATATTGCTACCAAACTTCAATTCCTAACATAAAGGAAGTCTCCTGGATTTTCTCAGATACTGATACTAAAAGGCTTGCAAATGAGGTTTCATTTCATTGTTTTTTATTGCCAATGCTATGAAGGAAGTTAGCAACCACCCCTTTCTTAGAAGAATGAAATATTTTAGGAAATATTAAAAAGGCAGAATATTATGTTTCCCTGGATGAGAAAAGGAGAAACAAAGACAAAACAGCTTCCTGCAGCTCCCTGCCCCTCCCCTCAGCTCCAGGGTAATGGGATGAAGACATGGCCCTCAGAACATGATAGGATTAGCCCTCTACCCATCTCTCTACATGGCACCTAGGCTGGGGTGGGTTCTACTTACCTTTACTACTGGTTCGCATTGTGCATGCACAGATCAACTTTGATGACGTCTGGTTTTTGCGAACAAGTCCAAACCAGAGACAAACCCACCACTGCACCTAGGAAGATTACATCACCCAGCAAGGCTCAACCAAGCTTGGGACTCAAAAACACAACCTACAAAGTTAACCCTGCATGGCCTCATGGGAGTCTGACAACCAATCAGAATACAAGCTCAAATTCAAAAGCCCAGAGAAGGTATAAAACTCAGGCACTCTCAGCATCTTTTCCCTTTTTTTTCTTCACCCAAGATCTTCAAGGCATGTGATCCTGTCCACCATTAAAACCATCTTTCCAAGCAGCCACCATGTTTCCAGTGTCTTTCTCCCTACTTGGAACTGAACCCATAAGGACATTTCTTCCAACAGATAGATATGCCATTAATATGAAAAAAAATCAACAAATGTGAATGGTAGGACTAAAGTTGTACATATAACAGACCCAGGGTATGAATCATTCATGCCTCCTAACAGGTTGAAAATTATTAACTTTCCTGCAGGGCGAATAGCTGACATTGATGCATTGTTCCTGAAAAGGATCAACCTGTTCCAAGGCCCTTTGCTTTTCACCTTATTTGATCTAGCTCTCACAGAAATAAAAAAATGTTAAATACATGGATACTGATTATATTCACTGTTTGTAATTAATTCAATCAAAATTTGATTAAATTGAAATCAAATTTAACTTGTGCTTGAGCTTGAGCTTTCCAGTGTGTGGCATTACACATAAATAAAAGACTGAATTTGAATTTTGACCCATCAGGTATTCCATGTTACTGTATCAAGGTCTGTGAGCTGAAATCAATAAAAAGGTGTCACTTTTAACTCCTTCAAATCTTTAGTCTATGCTGACAGTATAAACATCAAAATAATTATAGTTAATGATGAGGTTGTTAGTATATGAAAAATAATGAATGGATGGTTGAAAAAAGCACAGAAGTCTGTTTCTCCTTTCTGTGTCTCTTGAAAGATTCAGAGCTGCTTGAAACCAAAGGAAAAATATTTCTAAATGCTATACACATAGCAATCCCTTCCATTTTCAGGCCTCTTCTCTATGCTGTTCATGAATAAGAAAGAGAGTCTCAAGATAAATTAAACACACATTTTGAACATCAGGGGTCTTAAACCTCTTGTCCATGGACCAGTGGTCCGTGGTATGCCTGCAACTGGGCCACACAAGTGAAGCCCTATCCAGGGGATACAGGCAGCACATAAAAACTCACCCCCTCTGGTCCACAAGAAAACCTTTCTCCATGGAACCAGTCTCTGCGCTGCAAAGGTTGGGGGCCACTGATTTAGATTATCCACTGAATAAGAGTTGACAAATGGGGCAGGCAACCAGTACCTACTCTAGAACACACCCCTAGGGGAGATGAGCAGCCACTTGGCAAAATTAATTCCAAAAACAAAAGACTCTACAGAGTATGTTGGTAATGGTAGTTATTAACAAAGTGACTGGATTGCTCCATGCCATTAGGTCAGTCAATTTTGATTAGAAATTCCTAAAGTAATTGTTGAATGTAAAGTCTGCCTATGATTATATTTCCTTATCTGTCATAGCAGAACTGATCTGTGCATTGACTGAGTTATGTATACTCAACATTTTAGCTACTTAAGCCTGGTATAATCTCCATTTACCTGAAATGGAACTCATGGAAGGTGAGGTCTAAAATGAAAGTGAAGAACAAATATTTTTGAAGAAAGATTCTCTGGTGCTTTCAAAGTTCAGTGCATGGTAGGTAGATTTTTAGAAAGAATCTGCAGTTCAATTTTTGCAAGGAATTGTGTAAACTATTAAGGTGATGGAAATACGAACTTTCAGACTGGCCATGCTAAATGTCCATCTCACAGAACTAGATATACTATACCATCTCACAGAACTAGATATACTTATAGGAGTTCAACATGAATCACAAAGCAGACTATACCATGACAACTGGTATTCATTTACCTCCTGTCAAAATCTGCAGGGTATATTTTGAGAGATACATTTTTAATAAAAAAAAATAGGTCAGCAGAGCTATCTCTTTTAAAAGCAGAAAATAGTGTTTTAGAAGCATATTTGTGTCAAGAAGCATATTGGCTTGATATGTAATTGTGAGTAACAACAAATCAGGATTTTTTTTCTAGCAGTTAGAAAGAAAGAAATCAATAGAAAGGATTACCATGAAAACATTCGGGCTACAGTATTGTTAGTTGTGGTTTTTTTGAAAATATTTGAATTGAACTTGATGACTAAAAAGCACAGATGTGTCTAAAGGCTCTGCAAATATTTAAAAATATTCAACATACAAGATTGAAAAAATGACTTCCATCAATTTCAACATTTGGTGCATGTTGGAAATCTGGATTGGCTCAGACCGACTAGCATTTTATTCAATTATATTTATCAAATAAAATCCACTTGTCAAATCAGTTTAATGATTTTAACTGAATTGATTTGATTCTGATCAAGGATTATTCATACTTCATATATGCACATACTGTATATATGCATACCAACTAGACAAATGATGCCACATATAAAATCAAGGATATGTTTTAAAAGGAAATAAATTCTAAAGCACTTATAAAAATGAATCATTATGTGGGAAACCAATTTATTTTCATGGTCTAATTAATAGAATACAGATTTTGTAGAAGAAATTATTTTCCTGGTCATTTGAGGTAGTTGAATGAATTCATCTGAAATTACAAGTCTTGTAATTTCAAATTCAACAAAACATTCCTTTGTAGAAATAATTTGGAAAAGACTCCATGAAGAGCAAAATTGCATCTGTCATAAAAAAAAATACATATTCATTTTAAAAGAGGTGTAAAGGATATAATACTAAATTGTACTTGGATATTCACTGGTGTTTTCTGCATATTCCATCCATAGAGTTTTTGTTTGTTCTGGTACAATTCTTTCTGTATCCTTCTGTAAGAGGCTTTCTCAAATACAGATATTCATAGCAGTGGTGAACTGTGGACATGGCTTGGTGAGCATGGTGTGGCTTGGTGGCTGTGGCTTGGTGGGCATGGCAGGGGAAGGATACTGCAAAATCTCCATTCCCTCCCCAGTCCTAGGGGAAAGATGTTGCAAAATCTCCATTCCCACCCCATTCTGGGGCCAGCCAGAGATGGTATTTGCTGGTTCTCTGAACTACTCAAAATTTCCGCTACCGGTTCTCCAGAACTGTCAGACCCTGCTGGAGTCTAACAAGGAGTTATATTAGTCTTGGTTTCAGTTTAAAAAAAAGTTTACACAAAGGATAGCTTCTTGTGGAAGTCCTGTATTGATCCAGAGGTAGCACAGAATCATGTTAAGCAAAGGGTAGAATCATGTACGTTACCTAAAGGATTGTTCTCCAAAGCACCTGAAGGCAGGACAAGAAACAATGGGTGGAAATTAATCAAGGAGAGAAGCAACCTAAAACTAAGAAGACATTTCCTGACAGTTAGAACAATTAATCAGTGGAACAACATGCCTCCAGAAGTTGTGAGTGCTCCAACACTGGAAGTTTTAAAGAAGAGATTGGATAACCATTTGTCTGCAATGGTATAGGGTTTATTGCCTACTGCCTACTTCCAACTCTGTTATTCTACTCTATTCTAAACTACCCACAAGAGATTGCAATCCACCCAGGGATGTTTGTTGCAATGGAGAGAGCCCACTCCTTTTTTTAAAAAAATTGCTTTATAGGTTGGAGGGGGGGATGAACATTTTTTAAATTTTATGACAAGGTGAAATTATACCAGCACTGTGTTAATAGTTATTGAGGCCACTGCAGTATTTGAAGAGCATACGTCTGGCACAGTCATCTATATGTATTCATATACTGAGTGTTTTTAAAAAATGCTGCTCTGCTAGAGATTTTGCTTGACAATTACTTTTTTTTTTCAGATATAAGGATATAACACTCTTTGGTATATATTTTATATCAAAATTCCTGTAGACAAATAATCAACATGTGCTTCATAAAAGCACTTTTCAGTTTTCTTTCTTCTTTTCCAGAATTTAGGAACAAGAGGATAAGTTAGCAATTTTAGCTGAGAAGAATAATCAATATTTATTTTTAACTAAAAAGACATAGAGTGGTATGAAATGCTACGAGGAATCCCAATTATGGGTTTTGTTATAAAATAGTTGTCTTACTTGATTATGAAAAAAAAAAAATTGTAGGATGAAAAATTAATCCTTTTGCTGATCTCCACCATGTTTTCAAAGGATGTAACTCTATTTGCTCCTTTTATGTCCATTTTTTGTCAAGAAGCTAAAAAGAATTTTGTCCCTATTTGGGTTTGAGAAACAATGATCAACTCCAAATCATCCAGTTTATTATTTTATTATTTAGCTTATGATGAGAACGTGACAGGAAAGAAGTAAACATATATGCACAATCCACTTAATTATATACAAAACCTCTACGTAGGTATGGCAGTAGCCCTCATAACTGGCTGTCCAATTCAGCTAACTAGTTGCCTGCATCAGTAGTATTTCTTAAGCTAAATATTCTCCCTGGGCAGTGCTAAATGGGTGACAACGACCAGATGCAGTTGTACTGCCCTCTTGGCCCTCACAGCCATGACAAGTGCATAAAATCAAATCATCCATGACTAAGAATGTGTTGGCATACGGCCTGGAAATCTGAGAGACTGCTTATCTCTAACTATTTTTACCCATATGGTACATGCTGGCATAGTAGTGGACCCTAGTTTCCATTTATTAAATGTTCTCATATTGCAGGACAAAGGACCGTGACTTTTCTCTCATGGCCCCCACCTTCTGGAATAGTGACAAGTACAGTTCCTTCTTTCCTAGAAGTTTGGAAAGTTCTTAAAACCTGGTTTGGTCAAACATCTAAGGTTAATATATTGTTGGATCAGGGTGGATACTATTTTGGTTTGCTTGGTTTGGGTCATTTTTAGATCATTTTAGTCTAGGCTGTCTATATAGTTTTAGGCTTTATGTGTTGTTATGGATTTTTTATGGGGGTGGGTTGTATACTACCCATAATCCATTGGAGTTGTACAACTATAATAAAACTTTAACTAACTAGCTAGCTAGCTAACTAACTAACTAACATTTTGGATCTTCATAATTCTACTCCTGCACCTGTCCATCACATTAAACTGACACTCAATCATTTACCCTACAGGCTTCCCATCCATAGCTACTCTACTTAATTGCCTGGGTAGGATGACTTGGAATTGTAATGTAGCAGGATTGCAAAAAGTTCTCCACATCTACTATTTAATTATTTTTTCCAGACAGTTCCTAATTGGCATAGTAAAAAAAGTAAAGGTATGTAAATGAATAGGGGATACTGTGAAAGAAAATAATCTTGTTTTAAATTATTTTTCAGGAAAATTCTTTCTACCCCAGCAGTTGTGTTGTCATAATACATACAGATGTGGCCAATGCACTAGCTGAAAATCGGTCCTTACTATGAGATTAATTTAATGTTTTATTTTGAACATGATTTCTTCAGGCATTTATAATCATTACCACGCATAAAGGGTTACTCTTAACAGATTCCTTGTTTTAATCCTTCCTTTTTCCTTGTCATTTAATAGTTAATGAGTCATAATACCCCAATTTCATTTTCTCTATATACAATATTGGAAGTGTCAGGAATCTTTTTTTTTCCCCTACAAAGGGTATTTTTTGCAACTGCAGAAAGAACTTCTCCAAACCACTTCTATATGAATCATTTTCTAATGTTGATATTATTTTCAGATATTACTATATCTGAATTCAGTTCTTATTCCAGGGAGCACAGAGCTGTGTATACAAAAATCATAGTAACACAATAGCACTGGTAGGCCAGTGATACCAACTGAAACATCTTTCTCTAGAAGTTGTGCAGGAATTCAAAAATAGATATTTTTTTTATTTTTTTCCCCTTGCTTTTCAGAGATATCACATTATTCTTTATAGAAGAAAAGATATGTTTTTGTTCATATTTGCACATCCAAGTAGAGAATTATGGTAACATCTATGATAAATGTTGTCCCTGACAACACTGCTGAGACTGTAAATATATACACTGAAAAAGCCTTCTTGGTCTTTTGTTGAATTGACATGTAGAAGTCACGTCGTATTATGATTGTGACTGATCTACATGTAGAAGGCAGAAGGAAGGTCCTTGAAAGGTAAGAAGAGCCGCTACTAAAACAAGTAGGATTTGGGTCCATGCCAAGAAAATAATGTTCACAGACAGGACTCTTCCTAATTCACAGGAAAATAAAGAAGGGAGGGGGCACCACCATTTATTTATTTATTTATTTATTTATTTATTTATTTATTTATTTATTTATTTAAATTAATTAATTAATTTATGTGCCTCCCATCTCACTGTTACAGTGACTCTAGATGGGTAAGGTTTTATTATTATAAATGTTCCAGTAAAAGTAATTTTAGATATATAGACATTGGTTTCTTAGATTGGTCTACTTTACACTACAGCTAACAATAGGTATGTATTCTAAATATGTGCATTCAATATGGAAGTTGAACAAAACTATATAAATTAGATAAAATTATATATAGTTCCAGTTAAAATACACCAAAACTATAACTTATGAACACTAGGATAGCGGTCACTGAACTCATAATTGAATTGACCAATTTTTCTTCTTCCAAGATCATATAAACTAACACATGTCATTGAATACTCTCCCTGGCTTTTTTGAGCTGGGAAATCTTGACCTCAGAAGAATCACAAGGGAAGCATAATGACAATTATGAAAGGAGCTGATGATTCAAGATTCTCAGTGTTTCCAGACTTATTTGTTCCCACCCAAATTATTATCACTACAACGAGTTGCACAATAAGTCAGGATTTGGTATTTTTATCCACCTATCAAGTACCTTCCAGGACCTGGGATGGCCTGATGTTGTTGTCTGATGGTGTTAAGAGTATAGTTGCAAGTAAACTTTTCCAAGTAAAGCTGGTCCATCATTTGACTGATGATGATTTTGTCAATGCTGATGGTCTTCAAGTGGTGCTCCAGATGTTTTGGGATTTGACTCTCAAGGGCTCTGAGAGTCAAAGGCTTGCAACAACTAAATAAATTACAGTAAAAATAAAACACAAAGAATATAGTGCATCTCACAGTTAGTGGCAGTACACACACAAAAATTTTCTTTCTTACCTTATATAAAGTCTTATACAGTGGTACCTCAGTATGAGTACTGAGTCAGTACTCATGCTTAATTGGTTCTGGGCAGGGGTGAAATCTAAAATTTTTTGCTACCGGTTCTGTGGGTGTGGCTTAATTAGTGGGCGTGGCTTGGTGGTAAGGTGACTGGGTGGGCGTGGCCAAGTCAATGACACTTCTTTGCCCTTTTTTAATCTACAAAACACAACACAACACAACTGGCTCACCCACAATGTAAAAGCAGCTGTGCTAGACCCAAAATGACCCCTGCAACAAGCAGGAACCTCACACAGCCACAAAAAGCCCAAAAAACCAACTTGCACACTTTACACACACAAAATTCCACATACAGCTTTGTGAGATTTTGTGTCTTTGTGTAGTTAGAGTGAAACACTACAGAAACACACTAAATCTCAGAAAGCTGCACAAATATTATTTTATTTTAATTTATTTTTATTTTTATATAAAAGCAGCTAAATTTAAAACTTCCTAAACTTTAAATGGCTAGGTCTAAAAAAAGAACAACTAAAAAAACCCCAATTAACTATTTTTTTAAAGCTCTCAAAGGGGAAAAAAATTACCCAATAGAACAGGGGTCTCCAACCTTGGCAACTTTAAGACTTGTGGACTTCAACTCCCAGAATTCCTCAGCCAGCTTTGCTGGGAGTTGAAGTCCACAAGTGCAGATAGAGCTGCTCACCGATGAGCTTGATTGCAGGCAAGGAGATTCAGTTGCTTGCTGATGCAATGGATTTCAGGTATTACAGCAAGCGCAGCAGCTAAGGTAAGCAAGCTGGAGGCTGGTGGGGGGGGGAAGAAACTTTTTTTCTTTTAAATGGGTCTGACAATCCAAACTGAGTTGCATGATTAGCAGGCAACTCAGCTGGGATCGTCAGAGCTTGAATTGTCAGAGCTATTTAAAAGGAAAAAAAGGCTCTGGTGATTGCGTGGCTCAGCAGGGAATGGGGGGTGGGGGCAGGGATTTTTGCTACCGGTTCTCCGAAATGCCCACCACCATCACTACCTACTCTCCCGAGCCGGTCCGAGCCAGGAGCATTTCACCCCTGGTTCTGGGAGGCCCAGCAAGTAGCAAAAAAACCCATGTGACTTACTATGTGGCCCTTTGTTTCAGCTGGGAAGGACTTCTTATTTGCCCCTTTTCCTATGTCAGGGACCTTCTTAGCATAGCCAACTTCCCGTCCATCCTCTGCAGCTATCCCCTGTTTCCTTTTGCAGCAACCTTCCCAGCATGGCTGACTTCCTGTCTGCCCTCTGTGGCTGTCCCCCACTTCCTTTTGCAGAGTGTCAAATACCAAATAAAGATGAGTACTGATGCAACATTTTTGTATTGAGTACCAAATTCAATGAGTTTTGAAGCAGGGGTAACACTGTAAGCAGTCTCACCTTACTTTCTTCTTTCCACATTGCAGACTACCATATCTGGACTCCATGCATCAAGACAACTTCCGATACCATTTTTTAGCACTTTTCTGCTACCATGCAATGATTGTGCAGCTGTGTGCAACCCAGCTGTACTTATGTCATTCTGTCCAGCATAGTGCAAAAAGAAGAAGCGGAAGCGGAGTTACTTTATCTCAGACTGACATATTGCAAACCTGTGTGATAGTGAGGCGGTGAGCTGACCACAGTAGATCATTTAGGATCATTCTATTAGGAACAGAACATTTATTTGCATCCATATCCAATATTTATTTTATCTAGTCAGAATATAACATTAAGCAATTCTGAATTTGCCTGGGAGTGTCCCACTGCACCTGAGTGCAAATTAAACATGTAGGATTTAATTATTGATTTCACCTTTCTAAACAAGTTGATGGCATCTAAATTGGATGCAGGTGGGTGAAGTTTCCCAAAAGACACTCCTGAGTCTTTAACAGCTGTAGTCCTTTAAAATACTTGGATTATCTAAGTGGGGTAGAAAGTAATTTAGCTACTACAATATTTCAATAGTGTATAAAAATCTATATTTGCATATATATTTTTCTTTTCTTTTCTTTTATTTATTTATTTTTTATTTTAAAAGAACTTTATTCTTTTTAGGACCTCTACACATGTGCATGTATGAATATATGTACATATACATGTGTGTGTGTGTGTGTATGTTTTCTGAGGTTTTGGCGGGTGTTTGTATGTAGGTCTTTGGTTATTCGGGTTTTCTCCTGCGTAAAATTGGAGGTTTCTTGGCAACGTTTCGACGAAGTCTCATTCGTCATCTTCAGGCTGGTGTCTTCTGCTTCGTGCTTCTAGGAGCAATATTGCTCCTAGAAGCACGAAGCCGAAGACACCAGCCTGAAGATGACGAATGAGACTTCGTCGAAACATTGCCAAGAAACCTCCAATTTTACGCAGGAGAAAACCCGAATAACCAAAGACCTACATATATGTGTGTGTGTGTGTGTGTGTGTGTGTGTGTGTGTGTGTTCCCCAAAGCAGTTCCAATTCTGTTTGTGACACTTTGCAGATCTAATATTGTTTCCTCACCTCCCCTTCTCCCAAAATAGGTTTGGCTGCTTGTATTTCATAGATTTTCAGAATAGTTCATAAAACTTTTTTGGACTGACATATTTATAATTTATAACTTATTTCTCAATGGACATGTTATATTGTTTAATTTCTTACTCTTATTGTTTGCTTAGAGTACTTCTTAATGGAAAAGCAGAATAAAAATATTTCCATAAATAAATACAATATCAGTATTTTACCTCATAGGAAGATTAACTTATGAGAGATATAGTATATAAGCATGCATAACCTTTCCCTTGAGCTAGACTTTTTTTTTTTTTTTGACCCTGGATCCCTTTTATCAGGATAGAGTCGGGGTGGCTGAATGGATTTGAATTTTAACTGGCCGGATGCCCTTCCTGATGCCTACCCGGGGTTCACAGCAGATATTTTCTCATTGCTCCCTGATAGAGAAACATTTGTCACTGCCTAGGACTGAACTCTCAACCTTCTGAGTGTGAGGAAACATCTTCACCTCTAGGCCACTGTGTCGCTCTTTTCCCTTGACCCATTTGATTGAATAAAATTGGAAATCATCATTTCATCTCTCTCTAACATATCCATGCACATTTTCATATGGTTCCTGTCATACCTTGATCATTATTACTGCTAGTATATCAATATTACTACTCTGTGCAGTGGAAATAAGACAGTGAAGGCACAAGGGTGTTCTCTGCAAATACAATAGGAAGGAAGCATTTCATTCAATCAAGCTAATTGATCCTTCCACAATCATTACAATTGTCTCTTGGTGTTCTGGGTTTTTGCCAATATAAATTATAGTTCCTAATTAAAAATAAACAGATAATATCAAGGGTCAACTTAGATAACTCAGGAAGCTTGAACTGCCCAAGGAGCTGCTGATACAGTTCTACAGAGGAATTATTGAATCTGTCATCTGCACCTCTATAACTGTCTGGTTTGGTTCTGCAACCCAACAAGACAGACACAGACTTCAGAGGATAATTAGAACTGTATAAAAAACAATTACTACCAATCTGCCTTCCATTTAGGACCTGTATACTGCACGAGACAGGGTGCCCATAAAATGCTCTCAAATTCAGGTGTATCTGCCAGCTTCAAACAGCAAGGATGCTGGTTTCAAATATTTGAAGGACTGCCTATTCCCAGTTACATTTACCTGAGCCACCAGAGCGGGAAGCCAGATTCCCTCTTTTAAGTAAATCTGTCTGGTGGAACAAAGAAGGGTCTTCTCCATGGTGGCTCCCTCTTTATGTAACATCATTCCTGCAGAAATACCTTGACATTCTTTCCGAAGGCCCCAAAGACCTAGTTTTGCCAATGGGCCTGGGGACCCCAGGGTGATATAGAATCCATCAAGGAGTTGGTTTGATTGTTGTCATGTGGAGGGGTTAATTGGGATTTATATTGGGGTTTTACTTCTGTAAGCTGCCTGGAGTCACCTGAGTCCATTGGACAGATATATACATTTTTAAAAAAATAAATAAATATTTCTTTCTGCACAATTATTCTGAGGAAAACTGATTCCTCAAAACTGCTCTTTGGTGCAAAGCAGACATTGCAGACAGAGTTGCTTGTCAGAACAAATAGCTCTTGGTTATTTACATTGGGAATATTGGAAGAAATCACCTCTAATAAGTGATCTCACATTGGACTAGGAGGGGAGCCATATTCCTTATAACTGCTTAAAAGAAATAAAGGCCTTTTTTATTATTAAATTGCATTCTTTTTGAGGTTATCTTTGGATGTTTAACTGTATTAAAGATTAATGTCCTACTTTTCTCGCATGGGATAACACTTGCTTATGTTTTGCTATCAGTCCTTGACATCTGCCTGAGGTAATTTCTTGCTTTTCATAGTTCAACTGTTCCAAATAATCTGTGCAAACAGGGTGGAGACCAGGTTTGATTCCAAGCTTAAAGGTTAAAAAACAAAAGCGAAAAGCAAAACTGGCTTTGAGAAATATTTGAGAGAGGTTTGCTTGTTTCTTCATCATATTCTTTTTTAAGAACAAAGAAAAAAAAAGATTCAGAGGGAATAAAAGTACAGTAAATATCTTTATATTTACTAATTCTCTATAAACCAGCCAAAACAATAAAAAGGGTCTACTTTGCAGGAATTGCTACCCAAACCACCAATTATTGCTAATTTGTTGACATCCCTTATTGTTTAATATTCAACATCATTCTTTGTCTTCCCATGATTTTTTTTCTTCCGGTATAGCTTGCTGAAGGCACCAATGACAACACAAGCATTATAGTACATTAGCTGAAGGCTACATGCTACATGTCGCCTGACATTGATTCAACCCAATATATGATACTCTCTCTTGTTTCTTGAGCAGATGTCACTAATAAAAATGGCCTTCGGAGCAATTGCAGGCAATTATTGTGAAGCAGGCTTGCCAGCAGGAAAATGGAATACTCCCCCCGCCAGCCTTTTCAGGAGAAGTGCAGTGGAGCAAAATGTACTAGTGAGAGGATGTCTTCCAAGGTACAGAATTCAGACTAGAAACGGATGTGTGAGTGATGTTTTGGGTGATTTCTTAAAGGAGGTTCTACTATCCCTCTGCATCTATGAACCTTTTGACCATTAATACAAAGTACTAGGGAATGGGAAGAATACTGTTGGGCACAAAGAATCAGGACCACATTATAAGTTCCAGTTAAACTGACTTATTGCTCATGCCTATACATAAGAGCTGCCCAATATGCTAGGATTCCCCCACCCCCAAGCTGTGACCATTACTGGGCCACAGCCTGTTTGGATCTGGTCATGCAAGCAGCTGGCTGATGCATGCACATCAGTGGTGGGTTCCTCCCGGTTCCGCCTGGTTCCGCCGAGCTGGTAGTGGTGATGATATGATGTCACTGAACTGGTTCTGCCCCCCCACCCCCATCCCCCCACGTTATTCTTACCTTTTATTTGGCCCCACCCCCAATCTATTGCTGCCTCCTGAGTCCCAGCTGATGGGCTATAAGGAAAAAAAACTGTTTAAAATCTTGCTGTGGGACTTCAAAGGGCCACCCTACAGCTGATCAGTGGTAAAAGGAAGTTTGGTGGTAGACTGTAACCTGCAAAAATAAATGGGTAGACCAATGCCTGCAAAAATACATGAGTAGACCGGTGCCTGCAAAAATATATGAGTAGACCGGTGTCTGCAAAAATAAATGGGTAGACCAGTGCCTGCAAAAATACATGAGTAGACCGGTGCCTGCAAAAATACATGAGTAGACTGGTGTCTGCAAAAATACATGAGTAGACCGGTGTCTACAAAAATAAATGGGTAGACCAGTGCCTGCAAAAATAAATGAGTAGACCGGTGCCTGCAAAAATAAATGGGTAGACCAATGCCTGCAAAAATACATGAGTAGACCGGTGCCTGCAAAAATACATGAGTAGACCGGTGTCTGCAAAAATAAATGGGTAGACCAGTGCCTGCAAAAATAAATGAGTAGACTGGTACAGTTCTGCAAGCAGTTAAAAGCCTGGTATACCAGTACCTCTGCTAAATCCTAAAGAATTGTCACATGACCATCAAGCCACGCCCACAAAATAAGCCACGCCCACAGAACCGGTAGTAAAAAAATTTAGAACCCACCCCGATGCACATGCATGTGCTGTTCGACTTGCACAAGTGATGGACTGGGATGCACGCTCAAAGCTGAACTTGCCAACAGCTTGCTGATTCTGCTCTCCCTCTGCAGGCCACCTAGCTGTAAAGGTTGGGGACCACTGCGATACGCTACATAACATGAGAAGATCTAACACTAATACTCTACATAAGAATGTAGTCAACTAATGGTCAGCGTTAAATGGGTGCTGAATAAGAGTTAATAGAATTCAAGAAGGTCTGGATTTGAAACACTTATGGGAACATAACAACTGATTCCTCTCTTGACTCTGGCCCCAGGCCCTGCCTGTCCTACTACTGTCCCTATATCTATCTCTTACTGGCCTTTTGTTAGTGAAATGATTTTCTGTGTTTAAGAGATTAAGGAACTTTCTCTGAGTCTTTTTTCCCTTTATGGTCTTTTTCTCTCTTCAACTTATCATTCAGATTAGTATTTCTCAACTTCAGCAACTTTATGCTGTGTGGACTTCAACTCCCATGATGGCTGGGAAATTCAGGGAGGTGAAGTCCATATATTTTATTGTTGCTGAGACTAATAAATACTGTGTTAAATAAATGTGTTTTTGCATTCTGTATATTTCTTAGCAAATCTGTTTTTTTCACTTTGAATACAATGAATGTCTGTTAGCATTCTTTGATAGCTGGATTATATCTAAACTGCATCCAAAATGAGCAGTTTTGTGGCCATTTCCTTTCTCCATTGAGGGTGGAGACAGCAGCCAGACGCGGTTGTGCTCATTGGACAGAGGTTGGACTGAGCCTGTAAAATCTTCTTAAATCCTTCCTCTGTTGCTAGGGCACCCAGTTTTTTGCTCAGTCGTCAGACTGGACAGTTGTGTGGAAAGTGTTCTCTAGTTCTATTGAGCTCTTAGGTTTCTATTGCTTTCTGATTGATTCTGGACTTTTGACTTTGGATTCCTTATTGACTATTCTTTAGCCTACTGGATTGGATTAGGTGTCTCTTTCTTTCAGCAGCTCCCTGGAGCTGCTGAGTTTCTCTCTTCAGTTGCTGTCAGTTCCAAATAAACGGTTAGTTAAACCTTTGGAGGAGCCTTTTGCTCCCTTTCTGGGGGAAAAGGGTAGTTTTCTTGCCCTATAAGTGTTAAGCGTTTTACGTGATTTTTGGTACCTGTGGAGCCTTGCGCCCCCCCTCCCCATCTAATTCGAAATCAATTCCCCCTTAATATTATTGTGGAGTCTCGCGCTTTCCTGGGGTAGCCACTTGTTGGCGATTGCTTTCCCTCCTCCCCTTGCTGCCCTTGGAGCCTAATTATTGACAAAGGGTTCTTGAGGACTCTAATTCTTCGAACGCTAGTCGTTCTGTGCCCTCTCACCTGTCAGGGCTCGAGGCTGGAGTTCGGAGCTGCAGTGGCTGCCGCCTTTGTAGCTCAGCTGTTTGGCGCGAAATGGAGTGGCGCGCTCCCTGCATTAGCCGCTTGTCGGCTTTACAGATGAAGAGCTGCCCTGCGGTCTAGTGGACACTTCTTCTAGCATCTGAAGGGTCTTCTGGCTCCTCTCCGGCTCTCCGTTAAGCGTTTGCGCCGAACGTGTTGCCCTGAAGAAGAGCCTTGCGCTCTAACAGCTTTTCCCTAGGACGCCATCTTGGAATTAAGACCTCGAGCCTTCCCTCAGTTTACGGGGTGCCATTTTGAAGGCTACTTTCAAAGGAGGGCGGAGCTCACTGGGAGCCATTTTGAAGACTAGATCCAAGGGAGGGCGGAGTTAGCAAGGCTCTGATCAGAGCCTCCTCCTCCCTTGCCAGTTAGAGGTTTGTTTTTGAGCATTGGAACTGTCTTTTAAAAAGGATATTTAGAAGGTTTTTTTCCTGACATTCTACCCTTGCTGTCTTCTGATTATCTTGGTCTGCTTTTGGGGTTCCCCATCTTCTACAGCTGGTTCTTAATTGTATCATTGAGCCTACCTGTTCTGGTTGTTGTGTCCTTAATCATGCCTAAAGCGCAATCTAAATCTAGGCATGGCCGGAAGGCCTCGGTCCGCGAACAGTCCGAGGCTTCCTTGCGAGACAACCAAGCTCAGGCTCTCGGCGAAGGGTTGCGGGCACCTGCCTTTTCCGCCAAACAACCCTCGCGACCTTCCAAGGCGCCCAAGTCTCAGGGTAAACCTGCCAATGAGGTGTCCAAAAGGCAGACGGTTAATAGAACCCCTATAGATAGAACCAGGGGTTCTTCTGAGGACTGGAGACGAGACGTCTCTTTGACTCCGGATCAAAGGTCTTTGCAAGACCTTCAAATAACAGTCCCTTCAACAGGAGTCTGGGGGTCAGTGCCCTTGCCAGGGGTTCGTCCTCCAGTGGAGTCTAGTGCTCCCTTTCTCCCAACAGTTCACCCTCCTGTCACTTCTGCTCCAGTCCGAGCCTCTATTGAAGCCGGCCCGGCCTCAGGTCAACCTCCGGTCAATTGGCAGCCAGAGGACATTCAACGAATGATTTCCATTGCAGTCCATCAGTCGTTTCCACCCATTTTAATCCTGCTCCGGGGCCTTCTCTTTCTAACGCGGTCCTTGCAGAACCGGCTGCTTCTATGGGTGGGTTCGATATGGAGGATGCCATTTCTCTTGCAGGCTCTGATTCTCCTTCTGTTTCCGGGGTCAGTGATCACTCCAAGGATGTGATCATGGAGTCCCAGGAGCCAGAGCTGTCAGAAGATGAGGGGTTGCCTCCGGACCAGCCTGCCTTCACTGGCCTTTTTCCCCAGGCTCTTTTTAAGTCTCTGTTGTTTAAAGCAATAAACACAGCTCAACTGGGACCCACTTATCTACCAGAGCCTCCTCCATCTGCAGGCTCTTTGAATCCGCTGTTTGCCGAGCAACCAAAGGCAGTGACAGCCATCCCTACACCTCCGCTTTTCCTGGAGGTCATCCAAAAGCAGTGGTCTGCTCCCTCCTCGGTTCCAGTGCTAACCTCCACTGACAAAAGAAATTTCATCGTTTCTTCGGATCTAGAGTCCCTGCTTCAGATTCCCTCAGTGGATGCTCCCGTTGCGGCGTTGCTCTCTTCTTCTTCCATTCCTGGTAATCCAGAGGAGGGGCTTCGCCCTGAGGAACGTAGAGCAGAACAGGTTCTTCAGAGGGCCCATCTAGGTGCGGCCTGGGCCATTAAATCAGCTTCCACCACATCATTTTTTAATCGTACAACGATTCTGTGGCTTAAACAATTACAGGAAAAGATGTCTTCTGAGGACTCTAGGCTGAAGCAGGACTTGAATAAAATCATAGCTGCAGTACAATTCTCTGCAGATGCCACCTTGCATGCCACTCGATTTGCAGCCAAGTCTCTGGCCTCTTCCATTGCGGCCCGCCGTCTAGTGTGGCTTCGCCATTGGCAAGCTGATGCGAGGCATAAATGGCGGCTAACTTCGGTGCCTTTCTCAGGGTCAAAGCTGTTTGGCGAGCACCTGGACAAGTTTCTCATAGAGACCAAAGATAAAAGGAAAGTCTTACCAGCTGTTTTCCGTACGGGGGAGCCTATGGGTTTTCTGTATCCTCCTCGTTCTCAATTCCGTCCGTCGGAAGGGGGCACGGGTCCCCACAGGAACACGGGTAATTTCTACCCTGGGTCTTCAAATTTTAGGCAGAGGAATTTTCAGGAGAGACCAGCTAGGGGAAAGAATTTTAGTTCCCGGCGGCCCTTTCGAGGGGGAGGGGTTCGTTCAATCCATCGCCGGCGTTAGTAGTACCGGGGATCCTCCCATTGGCGGACGATTGGGCCTCTTCGCCAAGGTTTGGGAGGGTACTACTTCAGATTGCTGGGTCCGGGCTTCCAACTCGGCTGGACTGGCCATTGAATTTGTCTCCACCCCTCCTATGTCCTTTATCCGTTGTCCTCTGTCCCACATAACCGAACATTGAGCCCGCATGGACTCGGCTATCCATCATCTTTTGGCCATTAGGGCTATTCAGCGGGTTCCTTGCGATCAGGTGGGACAAGGGTTCTATTCCAGGGTCTTCCTGGTCCCTAAGTCATCGGGTGGGTAGAGACCTATTCTGGACCTTAAACGTTTGAACCAGTTCGTGGTCTATAGAAGGTTCAAAATGCAATCTTTGTCCTCAATTCTGGCCGGCGTACGGAGGGGCGATCTCCTCTGTTCAATAGATCTCACGGAGGCCTACCTCCATATCCCCATTCGCCCTTCTCATAGGCGATTCCTTCACTTTTCTTATGCTGGGGTTCACTACCAGTACAGGGCATTACCCTTCGGTCTTTCCTCCGCACCCTGTAGTTTCACCAAGATTTTGGTGGCCTTAGCGGCCCATCTCAGGCTTCACGCCGTTCGTCTCCAGTGCTATCTGGATGATATCCTTATTATGTCCTCTTCCCATCAGCAAGCCATGTCGGATCTTTGTCTTATGATTCAAACACTGACACTACATGGTTTCTCTGTTAACATTGAGAAGAGCCACCTGACACCCTCTAATAGGATCCTTCATTTGGGGGCTATTATTGACTCGTCCCTGGGTAGGGTTTTCCTTTCCCCAGACAGACAGGCTGGCTTGAGGTCCATGGTAGCCAAGGTGATGGGAGAGAGGAGGGTTTCCCCTCTATTTCTATCCAGACTACTAGGGAAGATGGTTTCGGCCATCTCCATCGTCCCATGGGCCAGGTTACATCTTAGAGACCTTCAATGGTTTCTCTTGCCTTTTCAGAAAGCGGGCAAGGGGTCCTCCTTGACCAAGGTGGCAGTTCCACGGGGAGTGCGGTCATCCCTTCGCTGGTGGACATCTCCTGCGCTCTCCAAGGGCTGTCTATTCCTGGAACCCCAGAGGGTAATGGTCACTTCCGACGCCAGCAAGTCCGGCTGGGGGGCCCACTGCGGGACGCACTTCGCGCAAGGGACCTGGTCTTCCGTGGAGGGGGCCCGCAGCATCAACTGGTTAGAGCTGAGGGCAATTTACCTGGCTCTTTGGGCCTTTCAACATCTGCTGTCCGGCGAACATGTGCTGATTCTGACCGACAACACCTCGGCCAAGGTGCACGTCAATCGCCAGGGCGGTACCAGGTCTATCTTGCTGATGAAGGAAGCAAAGAGACTAGGCCTTTGGGCAGAGAGGCATCTGGCCTCCTTGAAGGCGGACCATATATCGGGGGTCTCGAACGTAACAGAGGACTGGCTAAGTCGCCAGCACTTGGACCACGGAGAATGGAGCCTTCACCTGCTCCTATTCCGGAGGATAGCAGCTCATTTCGGAAGCCCGCAAATAGACCTGTTTGCTTCACCTCAGAACAACCAGTTACCTCATTTCTTCTCCCGCTTCCCTTCCCATCAAGCGGAAGCTGTGGATGCCCTGCGCTCCCCTTGGCTGCAAGGTCTACTGTACGCTTTTCCTCCGATGCCCCTCATCCCAAAGGTGATTCGGAAATTATTACTGGAACAAGCGGAGATCGTACTGGTGGCTCCACATTGGCCGAGGAGGTCATGGTTTGCAGACCTCATTCATCTCTCAGTATCTCCTCCTTGGAAGATTCCGTGTTTCCTGGATTGTCTCAGCCAAGGGTCAATTGTTCATCCGGAGCATCAGTGGCTTCAGCTGACCACTTGGCGGTTGAGTGGGCAGCTATGCAGCGAGACCACATCCCCTCAGACGTGATCCATACCATCCAGGCCTCACGGCGAGCATCGACAGAACGGATTTATTCAGCTACTTGGCGATCCTTTTCCTCGTGGTGTTCATCCCAAGGGTTTTCTCCACTTCAAGCTTCAGTCTTGCAAGTTCTTCAGTTCCTTCAGTCGGGATTGGACAAGGGTCTGTCTCCTAATACCCTCAGGAGACAAGTTGCAGCAATCTCTTCCATCCTAACGTATAATTCCATACATTTATTGTCTCAGCAACCTATGATTCGACGTTTCCTCCGAGGTGCTACTAATCTCTGTCCTCCTGTTCTACATAGGTATCCCTCTTGGGATCTTTCTCTCATGCTGGAGTCTCTTATGGAGTCACCATACGAACCTCTTGATTCGGTCAGCTTGCGTTTATTGTCTGGCAAGGTGGCCTTTTTGGTTGCAATTACGTCGGCGCGTCAAATTTCAGAACTAGCAGCATTGTCTATTAGAAATGATTTGTGTGTGTTTCATGAAGATCGGGTGGTCCTCAGATTGGATCCGACATTTGTGACTAAGATTAACTCTCCTTTTCATCGTTTGCAGGAACTAGTCTTACCAGATTTCTATCCTTCTCCTTCCAGTCCTGTGGAGATCTGTTTTCACACGTTGGATGTCCGGCGGGCACTAAGTCTCTACCTTTGGAGGACTGCTGATATTCGGCGGACAGAATCACTGTTTGTTTCCTTTCTACCGTCTTCTTTAGGACAATGAGTGACTTCCTCTACGGTGGGGCAGTGGATCCGCGCGACAATTACAACTGCTTACGAACTTCGGTCGTTGCCTCCTCCTGCGTCGGTCACGGCTCACTCTACCAGAAGTGCCGCTACCACGGCGGCTTGGACCTCGAAGGCCTCCTTGGTCGAGATCTGCAGGGCGGCAACTTGGACGTCGCCTTCACCCTTTATTAGACATTATAAGCTAGATAAGTTCGCCTCGGCGGAGGCTGATTTTGGGAGGCGTGTGTTACAGGGTGTTGTCACTCGGGAGGGGTATTCTGCCCAGACTGTTCCCGTCCGTGAAATGGGACAGTGATCTTTGGTATGTCCCACATCTGGCTGCTGTCTCCACCCTCAATGGAGAAGGGGCGTTGGTCCTACCTGATACGCCCCTTCTCGTTGAGTGGAGACAGCAGCCAGCCCCACCCTGGTTCTTTTTCAGTCTGGTCATTCTGTTGTTGGTTTTATCTCATTTGTTGTTTCCTGTTTTCTTTCCACACACCGAGTCTGTTTCCTTCTCCTTCTACAAAAACTGGGTGCCCTAGCAACAGGGGAAGGATTTAAGAAGATTTTACAGGCTCAGTCCAACCTCTGTCCAATGAGCACAACCGCGTCTGGCTGCTGTCTCCACTCAACGAGAAGGGGCGTATCAGGTAGGACCAACGCCCCTTTTGAGTAGGGCCTGCTGCTATTATTACTTTATCACCTTGCATATGGTCAGGAGCACTAACAGTGGCTACTATGGAATTCAAATGTCTAATATGTCAGACTGAAATACTTCAGCTAACCTGGCATTTTTTTTTTCTGTTTGAAGTTGAACTCATTTATTTTAAAAATAATAATTTGGAAGTAAAATTATTTTGTGATATCATTTTCTTCACTGAAACAAACAACTAGAATGAAGATTTAAATTAAAAGTAATACATCTTTTTAAGACCCGAACTTGGCTTCTTTACAGCAGCTGACTTCAGCTTGTAAATGACAACGCAGAGTTTAGATTGGTTTGAATCTTGAATAAGAACATGTCGCTTGGGAAGAATTCATCAGTGTTTCGCACAGAAACAAGACGCCTTCTTGGAGAAACATTTTTGTCATTGGAACCCTCTACTATAATCAGAGTTTCTGCAAATCAGCCAAATAGCTAACTCAGCCTTTTAGTTTTTGCTAACATTTCTTTGTAAAATCCCAGGATTGAAAAGGCCACTGAGAGAGGGGAGAAGAGAAAGTGAAGTGAAGTGACTGGCAGGTCTATTTCACACTAAACAGTAATTGGGTCTTTTCAATCACAGTGTTTTGGCAGTGGAAAGTTCAGTCTTATTGTATGCTTGCAAACATTGGGGAGCTAACATTTTTGAAATTGTTAGCAGTCTCGCTTAGAGTTTCAGTGAAAATGGACCCTGGATTTAGCTGAAACCCAGATTGCAAGATGAAACATACCACTAGTACCCACAGATCTCTCCTACAAACAAACCCTATACTCCTGTGATGGTGAACCAATGGCACATGTGCCAGAGGTGGCACGCAGTGCCCTCTCTGCTGGCACGCGCACCATCGCCCCAGGTCAGATCTCTGCAAACGACGAAACAGAAGCTCATGAAAGAAAAAGATCTGACCTCTTGCTGCGCTGCCAGTGTTGGGATGCCCCACCTCCACCAGCCAGCTGGTCTTTGGGTCTCTGCTGTCCGTGCATGCATGTGTTTGCACGCGCACATACACCTTTCAGTTTGGACATGCACACGCAAGTAGTTTGGGCACTCGTTGTCTGAAAGGTTTGCCATCACTGCTATACTCCTTCTTCACTGCTCATATAATACCACACCAAAGAAGAATGGCAGACTGGGGAGAACTATGAAAGTGCTTCAACAAATTAGCTATTAGATCAGAGTGATCCTTTGGATCAGCTGTTATTGGCTATCCTACTCCCACTGTCTAAGGAGATTGTAAATTGATGGAGTGAAATCCCTAGCTTCACCATTCACTCCATGTATTATAGTCTCTTGTCCAGAGCAGTTGTATGATGATGTTTGTGAACTTCATTAATTAATTGATGAGCCATAATGACTTATTTATTTAATGCTGGAAAGTCCAACAAGGACTCCCTTTTACTTCTCCAACAAATAATCCTTCCACCTAATGAAATAATGATTGGTGATCTCCTCCAATGTGCAAATGGCTTTTTAAAGATTCCATAGCCTATTTTTTTTAGCCCAGGAATAAATGACAAGGGACCATTCCCCCAAAATATTCTTAGAGAGAGAGAGGTAATTCTCTAATAGTATTTCCAGGAGAATCACTCTCAATGATAATGATACTCTTTCTTTTGTTCCTGTTTTGTTTTATGTTGTTTTCATGTGTTTGTTTTGTCTTGGAGCTGCAATTCTCAACAGTCTGGCCACTGTTTCACATTTTTTAAACAATGCCCAAGTAGAACATTATTTGGGGGAAGGACATTTGATAGCAAAAATAATAGAGAATATTTTAAACTACATAATTTATGCTTTGGGGGGATGGGAAGAAGAAGAAAATAATGTCTCAAAAGAGTCTTAGGAAAATGGCTTTTGAGATATTTTAATTCAACAATAGGAATGGAAATTTCAGATCTTCTGAGACATAATATGGAGCAACCATAATAATCGATGTGTCTTGTTCATATACAAAACATCTATTTGTTACAGCAGTCCCTACTGCTCGGCAATTTCCTGGCTGATTAGTGACAGAAATGTACCTTGAGATATATATGTGGAGATACAATAACTGCAGAGCAATGGAAATGGTTAGCAATTTTCAGAGTGATAAAAAAAATAATCAAAACCTTCCATGGAGGAATAAAGGGAATCAATCCAGAAATTATATAAATCAGAGTAGGCGATATCAGTAGCAAACTTTAGCTGGGGAATGATAAGCTTTACTGCATGCAAAGCAAACAGATGCATATTTCATTATATTTTAATTGAAATTATCATTATCAAAATCTATACAGTACTGACATATTTGTTTAACAAGGAAGTTAAGTCCCCACCATTAATTATGATTACTGAAAACTGTAGCACAAGGAAATGTTCAAGCGCAGTCACTTTTCTGTCTCTTTGTATGCTTTATAAATTCATGCATTTAAACGTCCTAAAAGACTGCCAAATAATATAAGCTGCAATTAAGCTTTGCTGGATCTAATCACTACCCGGATAGAAGATTCCCTGAAAATTCTATGAATGAGGAGATAAGGACCATGATTGAAAATCAGATACTATAATGTATGCATTCATTTTGTCTATTAAGTATTATAATTAACCATTACATATTGAAAGGTTCTCAATGCACACACAATGTATAGAAGATAATTAGGCTGAACCCAAGGGAGCAGTCAAATGTGTCATCAGTCATGAGTGTCTTTGCACCCACAAGAGATCTAAGTCCAGCCTTCTACTTAGTAGAATTCCTTCTACTCTTATCCCCCGCTAATTTCCTTTGGCCTTTAGTAGTTCAGATGCTAGTAGAACCTTAAGCTTGCAATAAATATTTATATGTATTTGAACTGTCTGGATCTGCTGTTTTTCCTGGTGCTTGACAATATCTGTGCATGTAAAATGGTTATGGTCTTAACACGAGTATTCAGGAATGTGCAAATATTAATTTTGAGATCCATCCAGAGCGTAGCTCCCAAATATAATTCTGATCACATACTCATTCCACATGCTCATTCATTACAAAATACAAACTCTAAGTAACTTTTCTCACACTGATGGATTTTCAAAAGCATATTTTTATGGAAAGGCACACTGTGAAATGGGCTACTAAAGTCCACTTTGCTTATAAAGGTATGGAAAAGTTAGCTTACATATTGACTGAGCAATGCAAATCTTTGCTTATCTACCTATTCTCTCACTGAACAGGAAGCACGTTTGTAAACTTAATACAAAACATAATAGAAAATATCTTAATTCAATTCTTTTGTCACCTATAATAAGGTTGTAAAATGATAAGCCAAGATGACAAATTGTGGCAATAATCATGCATATCAGAAATACCTGCCAAAATACACTGCTCAAAAAAATAAAGGGAACACAAACTCAGAAGACATCCGAGATCTGAATGAATGAAATAGCCTTATTAAATACTTTGTTCGTTACATACAGTAGTTTTGTGTTCCCTTTAGTTGTTTGAGCAGTGTATAAACTACTGTATGTAAAGAACAAAGTATTTAATAAGGCTATTTCATTCATTCAGATCTCGGATGTCTTCTGCTTGTGTTCCCTTTATTTTTTTGAGCAGTATAGTTTCATGCAACCTATGTTTTGGGGTTTTTTTTTGGGGGGGGGGAAACCCAAGCTTTTCTCCTTTCATTTTTAATAAAATAACTTCATATCTGTCTTTATGTCTCTTTCCATCTTCTTTTCATTGGTCTGACAATTGCTTCCTTTCAGCAATATCATATATAAATGGAAAACATTTGGGTTTATTTTCCCTGTTTTCAGCTCCTGGGGGAATGGTTCATTTACCCAGAATCTGGTAGTCATAGCAAGTTATGAGACACCCACTTATTCAGAAGGCAACCTGCTGAGGTTGTTATCACTCTTCCATCCCCATCCCAGCCAACCATGTTTTTCTCTATTATTCTTTCCATTTTTTTCAAGGCAACTAGGCATGCTTCCAAACAAAATCACACATTCTTAACAATTCTAACAATGCATATGGAACCTACATGGAACCCAAAGCATTTCTGTAAAAACAGATTGTCCTTATCATACAATAGTTCAATTAGTGACTGTCCAAAGTTACAACAGCACTGAAAAAAGTGACTTCTGGCTGCTTTTCACACTTATGATCGTTGCAGCAGCCCCATGGTCACGTGATCCAAATTCAGATGCTTGGCAACTGACTCATATTTATGACGGTTGCAGTGTCCCGGATGTCACCTTCTTGTCACTTTCTGACAAGCGAAGTCAATGGGGAAGCCAGATGCACTTAACAACCAGGTTACCCATTTAATAACTGCAGTGATTCCCTTAACAACTGTGGTAAGAAACATCATAATGTTGGGGCAAAATTCTCTTAACAAATGTTTTACTTAGCAACAGAAATTTTGGACTCAATCGTGGTCGTAAGTCGAGGCGTACTTTTGGTGTGCTTTTGATGGTGCACTTTTGCATTATGAGATCCTTCACTCTGCCCCTCAAAGGCTTTTTCCAGGATTTGTGCATGCTACATATAGTAGAAAATATTATGGAGCTTCATGAGGTTTTAGAGGGAGAATATTATTTAGATACACGGAAATTCTTCTTAAAATTCCATACACTGAACGAAAACAGTGCAGAGTTTCTTTTCAAACTCCAGCTGTTTATACTGTATTTATGCACCATTATTAAATCAATACGACCTTTTTTAGGGAGATTTCTATAAAGTGCATTTCAAATGCACAGAAAATACCACCTGAAACACAACGTTCTCCTGCCATTTCCCTTGGCTTCTCATCAGATGGATGCTTTGTCTTTTCTACAAGTGCCTTTTCAAGTTAAATATATGCTCACCTTTTAGATGGTGCTTGTTTTCAGCAGAGAAAAAACAGCGGACAGCATATTTCCTCAAAGGGAAACAGAAAGAAAGGCTGCCAATGCTTTTCAGCTTCTACTGGTAAAACAACATCTAAGGAAATGGGAAAAGAATGCTTTAGCTTCACAAAGTTAAAGGATTTCTTCATAATACACCATGGAGCTCATTAGTACGATTCAATTCCATCATCTTGAATTTGAAGCTCTGAATTAAATCTTTCCACAACTGTTGTAAATAGACTTCAAAGGGTGTTATTTATTTCATGAAATATTAGCAAGTCAGTGCTTGTGTGAAGTGTGTGTGTGTGTGTGTGTGTGTGTTTCTCTTTCTCCACCACCCCCATCTGACTCCAAATGACTATGTGCAATTTCTACTTGCAAAGCAGGTGCAGTTAAAATTAAGAAACAAATCATAGATTAAACCAATAATAGCAATAACAAAAGAAGCCACAGAGGCTCAGCAGCCACCATTTATTCATTTGTTATTTATTTGTTACATTTATTTGCCCTCTATCTTGCCCTGGGGCTACTCCAGGTGGCTTACAATGATAAATGAAAGAAAAGTAAACAGGACTAAAATAATAGAACAATAAACAGTGTCAAAGGAACACAATGAGAATTATACATCAACATGATAAGCAAAAAGATGGACAGATGGAGAAGAGAAAGCATGGGAGATAGAGTCTGCCATCAATCTAGCAGCCACCTCCAGCATGGAATTCTCCCAATATCACCATATCCCTGTGCTGTCCCACTCACTCACATGCAACAGCACTTTACTGGGTTTATTAATATTCTCCTGCAATTCCCTTCACCGGCAACTCAGAAGTGTCCCAATTAAGTCCAGCCAAAACCAGACCAATGCTAGTTCACAGAGCTATGGACAATGAGTCTACAAGGCACTTGAAAATTTCCCAAACAAGATAAACCCACCAGGCAAAGTTACACCCACAATAAAAAGAGTGTTCACAAGGCAAGAAAAGTCCAGAGTTCACAAGGCACGATCCAGGTCAAGGCATGGCGTCAATCCAAAGCAAGGCAGAAAACACACAGCTAGGGAAATGAACATTTTGTTTACAGCATCGCCTCCATCTCTCTGCTGTGCTAAATAGTGTAGCCCATCAGAAGAGTGAAAGTGCCTCTTCATGAGTAATCTGGCTGACCTTCGCTGCTCCTGCCTTTTCTCTGCCCTATGTGTTCTTGGATCAGAGGGCAGTTCTTCTTCCTAATCACTGACAAAGTGCAGCTCTGTGCTTTTCCCACTTGAAGACTCAGGCCTGTTCTTCTGCAGCTGTGCTTCAGCCAAATCCCTCTCAATGGCTCAGAGCCATTGACCAACTTCCCCTGTGATGTGTCCAGGATTAGTTCATCCTCCTCCAAACTCTGGAGTAGTATCTGGGGCTGTGTCTAGGGGAGTCATCACAATCCCTGAGTCTAGAGCAGGGCTGTCAAACTCATGGCCCGCAGGCCGGATGAGTCATGCGCTGGCCACATCCACACCCAGTTTGGCAAAGGGGAAAAAAGTCATGATACATCACCTGGTACCGCTGTGGTGATGCGAGTTTGACACCCCTGGTCTAGGAGAACAACCAGGTTGAATATTATTGGGGTATGGGTCATACAGTCCTCTTTCAGAAAGCAGGCACCACAACAGGAAATGCTTGCTTCCTAGATCATAGTAGAAATTGAGGAGACCTGGAGCAAATCACTTTGCTTTATCTTACAGGCAGACAGCTGGAAGACCAGGCATACTGCAGTATGCACATCATTGCTCATGCCATGGTGGTCTGGACTATTTGTATCCTCAAGGTCAGGGTTTCAAACTGGCGGCCCATGCCAGATACGTCATGCACAGGCCATGCCTGCAAATGGGAAAAATATCATGAAACATCAGGTGACGGCAACGTGACACGGCAAGTTTGACACCCGTGATCTAATGCCATTTGTTCTTTGAGTAGGAGCTGTGTAACCAAGATGACTCCCATGTTATGCATTAGTTTTGGATGGAGAGGTAAAGCCCCATCATTTACTAAAACGGGAGATCTCCCAGTACAATGGGGCTAAAACATGCATAGCCTTGATGTATCTTTAAGATTTACTTCATTTGGTTCATCCCACTTCATGGGAATTATTGCCTGATGTGCAATGTGCCATATTGACCTATCATATGACAAATCTACTGGCTAGCTAAGGTAGTAGATGGTCAATCCAAATCTGGTTCTAGATTGTAACTCTGGGATCTATATTCCCATGGCCCAGTTGTAAAACCAGTGTCAAGTTTGTATCTTCCTGAATGACTCTTGATATATAGATCCGATAGTTAATATTTAGATTGGTTCATCACTTTCTCATTGTAATAGTTTTCAAACCATCCACATGATTATATGACAGAAACCCTGAATTGCTATTCTAGAAGTGGAACTCTACCTCATACATTTATATTCTAAAGTTCAATGATGAGGCAGCTGCCTGTATTAAACAGTTAAATAGTTGACTATTTCCAAATATTTATAGAAGCTCCTTCTTTTAATATTTGTTAGGCAAGTGGCTATGGTGGCAGGGAAACCAGTGTAAGCCCCATTAGATGGGCAGGACCAGGAAATCAACTATACAAAAAGGGTAAAACTACTTCTATTGAGATTGACTATTATAAGAGAATCGTGCAAATCTAATAGTGCTGTACCTCCTCCCTTTATATAATTGTGAATTAAGGGGATCTCTAATTTGCATTGGAATCTCATCTGGTTGTTAAGGACCTTAAAATTGTTTCAGCCTCTTTTGCCCAGACAATGATGGCTGAATTTTTTTTCATCAGTGTCATCTTTCTTATTTTCTACAACCAAGCACATTTGTTTTTTTACCATGTTCCTCACGATAACCCAGAACCATATTGTCTAGAATTTGGAAAGAAAAACTTCCAAATATGTTGAAAGGCCAAAATAATCAGTCTGTTTTTCCCCCCAAAGGCAGAAATGATAGAAATGATAATTATTTTTGGCTGCAAAGAGGCAGAGGAACATAAGGTATTGTCGTGTAAAAGAACAACCGCTATTCTTATTTTAGCTTCATCTTGGTATGTTACTTATATATACACGGTATTATCTTTATCATGACAATTCCATCTCTTATGGCTATCACTAAAGAATAAGTTTATCTTTTCACTTGGATCTCATAGGAAGTAGACCAGGGGTGGGTTCTACTTTACTACCGGTTTGCAATGGGATTGCACGAGCACGCTTGCTTCACTCGCGCTTGCGCATGCACAGATGGCTGATGATGATATCCAGGGCAGTGGGCGGGGCTTCCCGCCGGTTTTACTACCGGTTCTTGCAAACCGGTTCGAACAGGGGGCAACCCACCACTGAAGTAGACTAGAAATGTTACTTGTGGATACTTTTTAAAACAGTCAATTCTTAAAATCAAGCAATGTCCAGTTTACAAGATGTCACTGGATCATTGCTTCAAAATAACAAACACAGCTACAGGTAACTATAGAAACTTTCACTTTCAAATCAAGAATACATAAAATACTGCCACTGATATAGGGCAGCAACCTCAATATAACTTCCTCTAAGTATTTGGGGGAATATTGTTTTTGTTAATAACTCTTAATCTAGTCAAAGGTGAGAAATGCATTCCAAAGTACCTTAAGCAATAAAGGCAGTTCTCATATAACAGCCATTCAGAGTTATGATGGTGATTAAAAAATATTTATCAATCCTTGCAGTTACAACCTTAACAGTCTATAAAGCAAAGGAAAACTGAAGCAAGATCATGAGCAGTGTTGTTATTGTTTTACATAACAATCAAATTGCTAGTCCCAATTGTGGTTGCAAAATGAAGATTACAGGATCACATCTTCTCAATTTACAACCACAATTGCAGTTGGAACTTCGATTGCTTAGCAAGGCTATTTGCACCTGATTTTATGACCTTTTTTTTTTTTTTGCCGTAGTTGCTAACAACTAATTATTCTAGTTGTTAAATGAATCACGCAGTCATTACATGAATCCACCTTTCCCTGTTGACTTTGCTTGTTGGAAGACCTGAGGGTAGACCCCAAATGGTGATCATGAGACCCTGGGATGCTATAAGTGACACAATGTAGGAGACAGTCTGGCAGAGCCATGGGAGGAGTTAAATGAGACATTAGTTTAGAATCATTAAGTAACCACAATAGAATGAAGTCCAACCCCACTTTAATGCGGTTAAATGCATTATCTGTCCAGGTGCTAATCCTGTGCATTGGCTATATAATCAATTACTTAGAACCTTCACATGTGCCCCTGTTTTTTTCATACCTGATATCTAAATACATGCCAGTTGCCAAGTGCCCAAATTTTAATTATGTGAGCATGGGGATGTTACAATGTTTTTAAATGTGGGGAACAGTTGTTGGTCACTTTTTTCAGTGCAGTCGCAATTTCAAGGAATCACTAAACGAATGGTTGTAAGTTGAGGACTACCTGTACTTTGAAATGTTTTGAACTATAGAAGTAGTCATCGGATTGCTTACTACTGGAGGAACTAAATGAAAGAACATTGGCCTAAAATTAAAAAGAGTTTTTCCCTCCATACTTATTCTTCCATCTTCAATTAAATACAAAAAAATGTTGCAATTTTAGACATGATTTCAATCATTTGGAAAAATAACATGAGCAATAGTCTTAAAATATTTATTAATTAAAAAAAGATTAAAATCTTTGATTATACAAAGATGAGACTGATCTCATGCAAACTCTTCGCATACAATAAAAATAACTCAAATATTAATAGGATGGGATTACAAAATAACTTCTTTATAATAGCTTTTAATATAGAAGTGCTGCTCTTTTTGATGTGCCTAGAGCATTATTGAGAATAATTTAATTACAAAGCTTTTTTTGGTAAAGATTTATACACTGTTCTACAGGAAAGATGCCAGGATTTTCACATCTTCACTATGATTACAATTAATACCCTATTACTACTACGACTCAGAAAACTAGACTTAGACCTATGAACATTGAATAATGATTTTTTTCAGTATCACTGGACCTTTAAACCATTTAATTATTTTTTTAAATGTACAAAGCTGCTGAAACGTAACTGTGCAGCATTTTTAACCACTTTTATTTGGGAGCAAGTGCTGGTGAAGTCAACAGGACTTATTTCCAAATAAATGTACAGAGAAATATAATGTTACTTTTTATTTTTCCTAAATGGTTAAAAAAAATCCTTGATATTATTATGGATGGCATCTGCTTCTGCTTAATAACAAATCACACTGGGTTTCAATTTTGTGTATATTACAAATAATTTGCATAAATTATTAAAACAATTAAGGGATTGACATATCATGTAATTAGAAACGCATCAAATTTGAATGTTGTACAAAAAGAGAGCTTCAATATGAAACATTAAGTCTCTGAGAATGAAATATACTACAGATTTCTGCAGTGCAGTCTTCCACATACAACAGACAGAAACTTTGTGTGCTGAGATGGCTCTTCGGATTTTCTGATTTTTTTCCTCTAATTGCTGGGAGTAAAAAACTCAAAAGATGATATTAAAATGCATGCCATTCATTTTCTCCACTGTAGATGCCCCAGTATTTGACTTGCATTCTTATTGCAGATTTCCTTTTTATCTCATTTTCCGTAGCCTTATTCTGTTCTCTTTGTCTCTTTTTTTAAGGATAAGTATGAACTGGTTGAAAAAATGCTCTTGGTCTTTCTTTTTCTGAACCAATCGAAAACGTTGATCTGTGCCATATTTCTCCGCAAACTCCTTAAAGGTGGTCCTAGAATGGGAAAGGAATAATCAAAGAATAAGCAAGGATTCAAATACAGTTGCAAGCTGCATCAATATAAGTTTTATGAATGAAGACAAATATCCATGTTCCATGATAATGATTCAGGATCCAATCTGGATAGGTCAGGGTGTCAAACTCAATTTTATAGAGGGCTACATCAGGGTTGTGTTTGATCTCAGGGGGCATGGGGTGTGGCCAGGGTGGGTGTGGCCAGCTTGACATCACTCGTGTTGGGGCGCCTGAGTGGCTGGAGTGCTCTGCCAGAAAAACGGGCTCACAAGCTCTGTTTTCGGCCAGGCCAGCTTCCTGCAACCATCTGCCAGCAAAAACGGAGCTCAAGAGGTCCACACATGGCCTTCACAAACTCAGTTTTTAGCCGGGATGGCCTCCTGCAACCATCTGCCAAAGAAAAGGGACCCGGCCCTCCCAAGCTCCATTTTTGCTGGCAGAGACATCGCAGGCGGGTCCTTCGTTGTTTCCAGGGCAGCCCCACGGGCCAAATCTAAGCACCCCACAGATCTGGCCCATGGGCCTTCAGTTTGACACCCCTGGGGTATGTCATCAGGATCAGAAGTTTAGATCCTGCAATAGGTGTTTATACTCTTTGGCTCTTTCTTAAAGGGTTTTTTTTCCCACTGAATTCATTCTTACTGCATCTTTTCCTTGTCATGGAGGTGATAGAAATGGAAAGATTAAAGTCAAAAATCTTGAAAATTCATTGATCTGCTTGGCTTCTCATCCTAAGTCATTATTCCACTTTCACATAATAGACTTATTTATTGATTCATGGAACCTAGGGGAATAATTAATTCACTGCGGATGATCCAATGTAATTAAGATTAAGATGGGATTCTCAAAAATTAAGAGTTTAAATGGTTTTGCTTAAACTTGCCAAACAATATGGCTTCTTTCCTTTCATAGCAGCATAATGTTTTAAAAGGCCAAGATTTTCATCGCAACTGGTAGAATCAAATATCTTTTGATTCTCAAGTATGACTCTGTCTGAAAATATAGAGGATGGGAGCAGTACTCAAAAGAATCAAAAATTTGTGAAAGAATTTGTATGGCTAAATAAAAAGTGTGTATGACATATGGAAATTCTGGCTTAAATTTCAATGATTGGCTTTATGTAAACTGAATTCAGGACCCCACACAGGGGTGAAATGCTCCCGGTTTGGACCGGATCTGGTAGCGATGGCGGCGGGTGGTTCGGAGAACCGGTAGCAAAAATCCCTTTCCCCCCCCCCATGCCCAGCTGAGCCACGCGATTATCAGAGGCTGTATATTTAATTTTTAAAAGCATTTTTTCTACAACTTCTTCGGCTGAAAAAATGCTGTTAAAAGTAAAAAAAAAAAGCCTCTGATGATTTTGCAGCTCAGCTGGGATCATCAGAGGCTTTTAAAAGCATTTTTTCTACAACCTCTTCGGCCGAAGAGGTTGTAGAAAAAAAAATGCTTTTAAAAGCCTCTGGTGATCCCAGCTGAGTTGCCTGATCGTCAGAGGCTTCTAAAAGCATTTTTTTCCTGCAACCTCTTCGGCCGAAGAGGTTGTAGAAAAAATGCTTTTAAAAGTAAAAAAAAAAAAAGGTTGGCCACGCCCACCCAGTCACATTACCTCCCCCATCAAGCCACGCCCACAGAACCGGTAGTAACAATTTTTAGATTTCATCCCTGACCACACAGCTAAAAACCTGTTGTTATTTTTGTGTGTGTGCTTTACACATACAAGGCATACATAATAAATAGGCAGGAATTTAATCACATGGGCAAGGTGGCCATCTTGATTTTTGATGGCCCTGCTTGATGCTGTCATATAGTAATTTTTAGGCACCTCACGAAAACCACAGAAAGTGAGAATTTCAAAGGGACTGTCATATTTCAAGTGGCTTATTTTTTTGAAGCATTGCAGGAGAAAATGGATGAATCTAATGAACTTCTCGACTCTTTTTGAAACAACTCTCCACCCCCACCCCAGGTTCCCCTAGGTATATTTGCTTCCCTGTAGCTTGAAAATGTTCAATTGAAAAAAAAAGGGGCCTTTTTCCCCATGATTTTGACAGACGTAAATATCATACTTTTAGAGTAATCCAGAACATGTTTGTCTTAGCTTAAAAAGGGAAGGCTTGCAAAATGTTCCTGCTAGAGATAATAAAATAGAGATAATAACGGGTTCATTTTACAATACAAGAAGCTAGTTTACTGCAATATTAACTGTCAGCCTGGGGAATTATCTTAAACTGTGAAAATGTGTCTTATGTGCTCTTACTTCTGGTCTTTGACTGAAATAAACTTTGACTTGACTTGACTATCTGCCAGATGATATTACTTTTTTAAAAATGGAAATGAAAGGAGGTGGTGACCCAGTGATTAGCTTGGATGTGGGCCTGCATACCCAAACAAATAAAATGTCAAAAGCATCCAGGGTTGGAGTTAGCATTCGGTGATAAGGGATATGGGTGTAGGTAGAAAGGGCATAGAGAACATCTTATCCATTTGATTTCTTGCAAATGGGTATTTTGTGATTGCCCTAGTTGTCATGGAAGCATTTTGCAACAATAACCACTTATGTGAGCTTAACATTCCCAATATTTATGTATTATTTCTCTTTCTCTCTCTCTCTTTCTCCCTTCAGCTTTTGACTCCTGATGACTGCCTAGACAAGTCTTTCTCATTTTCTTGGTAATATTTCTGAAGTATTTTGACTTTTGCCTCCTTTCTAGCATTGCTTAGACCCAGCTGGCTTCCTGCCTAATGCATGAGTAGAACTCACATTTTCCCAGTTTCTGCTCGTTGCCTTAAACACTAGGCCCGTGATGGCAAACCTATGGCACATGTGCCACAGGTGGCACACGGAGCAATATTGGCGGGCACGCAAGCTTAGCTCCGGTGCACATGTGTGCACCAGCCAGCTGATTTTCAGGCCTTCTGGGCCCATCAGAAGTCGGGAAACAGACTGTTTCCAGCCTCCAGAGGGCTTCCAAGGGGGTGGGGAAGTCTGTTTTCACTCTCCACAGGCTCCTAGAAAGCCTCTGGAGCGTGGAGAGGATAAAAAACAGGCCTACCCGGCCCACTGTGCCATCACATGCCAAAAACATTTACATTTATATCTTAGATTTTGTTGAAAAACTCAAGCATATAGCAGTCTGCCCTATTGTGTGTGGTCAGTATGAACCACAGTGGTGAAAACACTATAATATAGTGAAACCAAAAATGAAAAAAAACTTTCAACAAATTGGAAAAAACTATATATATAACTATAATGGTACAGTATAAGTCAACCTTTTAAATTATTATCATAGCTACTGTTATTCTCCTATAGGCATTAAATAATTCTTCAACATTCTCTATACAGAAAAAATTATAATACATTGTTGAAATCTGAAAATTATTTCCTACATTAACATATGGAGGCTGATAAAATTATTCAAATTATGAGCAAAATGTTTTTCTTTATCTCTGTAATATAAATATGTCATCTTAAACTATCTTGATGATTAATAAAATTATAAATAAAAACCATAAGTTTATATAAGATTCTTAGATCCTTCTTGCCATGAAGGATCATGGAAAACAGCTAAATAAATCAGGCAACATTTCAAAATCTTATGTTTAGTGTGCAGTCACCATTATGAATGATAAATTCTTGTGTGAATATAATTTGGATTTTGTCAGAAGGCAGAAAAGACATTAGTGATTTTATAATATAATAAAGTGTACTTGGGCATACAGCAAGCATTAATCACACTTGCAACTGGATCTGCTACTGCAAAGCATAATAAAGTACAGTGATAGATTTTGACTGTTCAGTATATTTTATATACTGATATAATAGATTTAGTTCAAGTTGCTTATAATGCATGACAATGAATTAGATCTTCATTAACTTATTGGCTACTGCACTAAGCTGCAGATATCAAATACGTTCTTGAAATAAATTATGCATTTTCTCCGTGTATTTTATATACAGAAACCTATACTGGATCTGGAGTTCAGCCTCTCTGGTATAATTTAGGGCTTAATAAGAAAGATTGAAGAGATGGTTGACACTAACTTGTAGTCAACCTTTCAAAAATTTGGCCTTAGCTATAATAGAATAATGGCCGAAGATCTGGGATATTTTCTTTGAAAAAAGAAAAATGGGTAGAGAATAATAAAGGGTAGAGTGTAATAAGCACCACTAGTTCTAAGAACTTGTCTATGATTTGAGTTGCCACTGAAAGTATCTTTATGTATTGTACCATCTATTAAAAGGCTGGCAAAATATTTTCAGGCGCCAAGTTCTAACATGCAAATTTATGTAACCATCGTGGAATAGGATTAATGAATAATTTTTTAAAAAAATTTCCAAAAATTTCACAAAGTCTAGTAATGAGGGTATCAAGTCTGAGGCATCATGTAGTCTTTTGCAAGAATATTAAAGTTTGTGAGTTTTGATAGGCTCACAAGGTCTTAGCAAATCAGAAGATGACAAATATTTGTATCCAGCACTCTAAGTGATACATTCATATTCAGAAGCTTGGTTTCTGGAATAATCTCAATTTAGTCAAAACTAAACTAAACAGTCAAAGGCTGTTCCAATTAGGAGTTATATCCAAAAGTTGCTTCATACCTCGGTGACAATTTAGATTCTTCAAGCAGCTTTTTAAACTCTTCTTTGGCTAGAAGTAATTTGTTTTTCTTTTCCTTATATTCTTCTCTTATTCTCGTCTTGACAAACTGCTCAAATATCTTAAAGAAAGAGGAAAGGAGAAAGGAAGGTCACAAAGCATCATTAAATGAGATACCTGTGAAGACAGACATTTCTTTAAAACAACCTTTGAAAGTCTGTTGTAAAAGACTTTATTAAAATTATTTTATTGTTCCTCTCACAATTGTATTTTTTATTTTTAGGCACTGCTTTCAGATCATGTCATGTAAACCTATAGATAAAATTCAGATCCTTTCAGGTGAATAAATTTAATCCTTTAGTCTTTGGCTTAAAATTTTTTGAATAGTGGAGTGGTCTACTAAACTAGTAGTAAGATTACTGTTTAAATGAAAGGAAAAATTCTAAACTCAGCCTACAACAACAGTACAAAAGAATGATTTTCGCATTCTAGTGATGCTTGCTAGAAGATCTGCATTATGTGGTGGCACAGTGGTGAGAATGCAGAATTGCAGGCTAACTCTGCCCACAGCCTGACCAGTTCGATCCTGACCAGCTCAAGGTTAACTCAGTCTTTCCTCCTTCTTAGATCAGTTAAATGAGGACCCAGATTGTGGGGGAAATATGCTGACTCTGTAAACAATTGACAGAGTGCTGTAAAACATTATAAAGCAATATATAAGTCTAAGTGCTATTGCTGTTGCTATTGCTACTTCATACTCAGATGATCCTTCTCATCTGAGAATTTGCATCAATTTATGCCAGTGGTTGTCATACATTTTCTTTTGTGACTCAAACCCAATTATCCAAAAATCCTTTGTATGCAATATAGGTAAATATACTTTAAGTCAATTTAAATGTCCCTGTGATGGAGTAATGGGTTTGTATGTTGTTACCCAAAGAATTTAGTCAATTTTGGGTTTGAGAAGCAGCTCCTTACACTGTGATTGTAAAAACTGCTTAATTGAACTTTGTATAACCTGCATAGAATGTGGTCAGTTTTGTATTTGGGTCCTGGGTCTTTCATTTGCAAAAAAAGGAAGGCTAAATTATTTTTTATTTTTACTTGTTGCTGTCTCTCTGTGTCCCCACAAAGTACCTCTAGTCTAATTTGATATATAGATAGTCCTCAACTTAAAACAGTTTATTTAGTGGCTATTTTAAGTTACAATGGCACTGAAAAAAATGACTTATCACTGTTTTTCACATGTATGAACGTTGCGCCATCCCCATTCCCCATGGTCATGTCTTAGGGTTATATGAGCATCTTTTGAGACCTTCTGACAAGAAAATTCAGTGGGGAAGCCAGAACCACTTAACAATCATGTTACTAACTTTAACATTTGCAGTGATTCACTTAAGAACTGTGACAAGACATGTCGTAAAATGGGGCAAAACCTACTTAACAAATGTTTCACTTAGCAACATAAATTTTGGGCTCAATTGTGGTTGTAAGTCAAGGACTAGCTGTATTTTGGCAACCTGCTGTCCCAGAAACATATAATGAACATTGAAGAATTCTTGTTTCTCTATACTCAACACTGAGACTGGTACAATTTCAGCGACTGGTACGATTTACCCCTCTTTCTATTCATTTTACAGTTATGGATTGCACAATGAGGTGTCTTAGAGAAAACACAAACTTGAAATGAATGCGTGATGTGTTTGTGTGTATGTATATGCTTCTGTGAAGATATCTGTTTAGCTTTAGAGTTTTCAAATTATATTTTTAGCTACCACAGAAGAACATTTATCTCCAAGCTAGTAATTACACTTTCATTGGCTTTCAGGAGTTGTTGTATATATTAAACTATGAATGGGGATGGGACTAGGAAACTCAACTCCATTTTAATGGATATACTTTCCCATTTTGAAATGTGACACACTGAAATAAATCCATTTTGGAATTCAAAAAAATGGCAACCACAAAAGAAATATTATTCTAATATATGGAAATGAAATATTCAGCAATGAAAATGAACAGTGTAATAAAACATTTTGTTGGGGATGCATTTTCTTAATCCAAACTTCATATTCCAGTTCTATATTCTATGGTCGGGAAAACATCCTTGCAGCCTCCAATTTCTTCTTTGGTCATTTTGCATTGGGTTGCTGAGCTGCCTCCTATAAAGGCTGGACAGCCTTTTAAAAACAGATTCAGCTGTACTGACTGCAGTGGCTCAGCACCTGCCACATACTCTACTTGGGGCTGCCTTTAAAGCCTTCCTGGAAGCTTAAGGTACTGAATGCAGTGGCCCAAGTGCAGTGGCCTCCAATTAGCTCCTAGGGGCAATTTGAAGTGCTGGGTTTATAAAGCTCTCTGTGGCAGGCCCTAAATTGCCTGCAGGACCATATTTTGCTATTGGAATCAGCCAAACCATTTTGATCATGCTGGGAGAAAAATGTGGCTATCCTTTATTTTGGGAAGTTAGGCTGAAAGCTAAAAGTATTGTTTTTCGGTGATAAAGTTGGCCCTTTGGAATGGGTTCCCATTGGAGATCAGCCTGTTTCAACATTATTGGCTTTCTCAAAGAAGTTGAAAACAGTTTTTTTAGATTGCCTTTAGAATCTCAGCCAATTTATCCTTTTATGAACTTTAATGAACTTGTAAGATTTTTTTACTTGATTGTTATGTTTTTATCACTATGAGCTGCTAAGAGTGAATGACTGAATGAATAAATAAACAAATAAATAAATAAGGAAGTGCTAGCTCTTTTTTCCTAGCAGGTTAAGCAAAGCAATGGTTTTCCATTCAATTCAATTTACTGCAGTTGTAGACCATTATATATAAGTTAAGAGTTAAAATACATTTGTAAAACAAACTAACATTTATAAGTGAGATCAGGATACAGCCAACATTAAATTATATTGCAAATTATAAAATTATATTAGTTATCTACAATTACAACAAAATCAAAGCATGTCAAATTATTAATATCAACAAAGGAATAATACCAAAAATGAATTAGAGCTACAAAAAGGCATTTTGCTGCAGAAAACCTAGTTACATGCACTATAACAAGATATCCTTCTTCTATGAACAGCATCTGAGCAATTGACCAAATCTGGGCGACAGGATATCCCTAATTAGAGGTAGTATGAATCTGATTCAAATGTTTCTATAAAAGGAGAAATGAAGAAGAACATGTCCTACAGCTTCCACCTCTCTGGAATCCCAGGACCAAAACCTTCTAGCCAATGTTACCTTTTCATATTTACCATCCAATACTGCAGAGGTGAAAATATGGCAACCCAGCAATGACGAAACTTTGCCCAAGTGTTTTGCCAAGTTTCCCCTTCTAATCCAAGTGACAGGAAGGATATTAAAACTGTCTCAACCCCCATTCTCAGAAGGGGGAAAGCAGTTGGCACTTAAATGTGGAAGGAGCAAAAGAAACAGAAGAATCTGCCAATAAGGGGCTCAATTAATCACCATTCAAACAAAGCAGCTGGCTATTACTGTCATCAAAATGGAGGAAAGATTTGAAATCTGGGAGAAAAACCTTTCTAAGCCAGCTAAACTAGCTATATTTCCAGCCAATTCATCCACAGGAGACAAGCGGTTAAAGGCTGAAATGCAGAAAAGCGGTTATTATAGTGTAGAACATGTTCATAAGGGAGAAAGATCAATTCACAAGTGGATGTGTAAATGAGTCTGTTGTGTATGTCTTGTTCAAATTTAGCAGTAAATGATGTGACAGGTTATATCGGGCCACAAACTGAATTGTTTTCACAGAGATAATTTTAATTGAGTGTGCTTTTCTGCATGATAGTACTATTCTTTTTTTATAACTGTAGGATAGCCATAGTTAATCTACTATGACCTTTTCAGTGTAGCTGATGTGTGAGATGAGACAAAATGCCAATAAATCAAGAGAAAATTCAATCCACAATCCAATTTTAATCCACCTAGTCCCAGAGTAACTGGTTTCCATGGAAAGATTGGAGAGGAAACAACTTGAGAATTGTTCTAAGTAACCAATATAAATGCAAGTCATTTGGGAGCCAGTGTTCAATATCATGTATATGTTCATTATAATGAGCAGATGAATTTCACATTAATAGGCATTTGGTGAAGATCTGTGTTTAAAAGTTATGGCTAATTGGAAAATCACCATTCATAACTCCCCTTATTCACTGGTATAACAATAGCAATAGCACTTAGACTTATATACCGCTTCACAGTGCTTTTCAGCTTTCTCTAAGCAGTTTACAGAGTCAGTATCTTGCCCCCAACAATCTGGGTCCTCATTTTACTGACCTTGGAAGCCTGAGTCAACCTTGAGAATAGTGCATTCTAACCACTGCGCCACCATGGCTCACATTGGGGGAAACCCACATTGGTTTAAACCAGTGTTCCCAACTTCAGCATCTTTAAGAAGTATGGACTTCAATTCTAGAATTCCTCAGCACAGTGAATGCAGAATTCTGAGAGTTGGTTCAAAGATCTTAAAAATGCTGTAGTTGAGAAATACTGGACTAGAAGATGCAGAACTAAAATTCCATAATATAGAAGATTCCAAGTAAAAGAGTATTTTACTAGTTTAGATTTCATGTAAAAATATTTTGCAGCATATCTTAATAGTGCTGGAAAAGACATGTCACCAAGGATGGAATGTTTCTTCTAGACCAATAATGAAACAGATCAATAGTTTATATTGCTATACGTCTGTACCTTTTCATAATACATTTTTACAGACTACAGAAGGGACCTTGGAGGTCTTCTGGTCCAACTCCCTGCTCAAGCAGGAGATTCTATACCATTTTAGACAAATGGCTGTCCAGTCTCTTCTTAAAAGTCTCCACTATTGAAGCACACACAACTTCTGAAAGCTTTTCCACTGGTTGATCTCCTTAGTTCTAGGTTGCTTCTCTCTTTCTTCAGTTTCCATCTGGTGTTTCTTGTCTTGCCTTCAGGTGCTTTGGAAAATATATAGACTCCCTCTTCTTTGTGGCAGCCGCTCAAATATTGGAACACTGCAATCATGTCACACTTAGTATGCACAAATGAATATCCAAAAGATGCTTACCTGATGAAAAATAACTACAGTAGGTTGATTCTGTTATCTGCTAGCTGAAAGCTGGAGGAGGGATCACAAAGGAGATTTGTGATCCCTCATAGGAATTTCAATGAGAGAACTAAATTGATCCTAAGCAGGTGGTTTCAGCAGAAATTCCTAAAGAAATAACTTGGCATTCCAAATTCAAGGCTTGAGCTGGGCCAAGTGGCTTATAGACACACAGCATGGCAAGGTTAGATAAGAAAGTTTACTGAATATTACCAGTAGGATGAAGTCTTATAAAATCATTGATTGTCCTCTGTTGGTTTGAGGATGCGGATTCTCTCTTATATCTCTGGGTGGTTAAAATTCATTGCCTCTTTCCTGCTAGCTTTCAGTGGATTGCTTGCAGTGCTTTGACTGGACTTGAAGTTGAATAGCTGTTGTTATACAATTGACATCTTTTCACTGAAAACCACAGCTCTCAGTCTGAGCTTCAGAGGAAGCAGTAATGTTCATTGATTTCCCCTATGATTCCAGCTTCAACATGCAGGCCAGAATGAACTTAAACAACCTCACAAGAAATCCAATCACTTTAAATAAACTAACATTTATTGAAGAAACTAGGAAGCTTCAACCAATGAATTTAATCAATTAGCCCTTTTGCATTTTACTTACAATGTTTTTCCAAAATTACATAATCTGAGTCTCCTTTTTGGGTCTGTCTCCATCCATCCATCTTTCCCATCTGCAATTGTTAATTTTGCTATTGTGTTGCTTGTAATTAACTGTGCAAGGAGTGAGTCTTATACCCCCAATGTAATGTTTTATCAGTGATGGTATTCAGCTGGTTATATCCAGTTTCGGGCAAACCGTTAGGGGTGACTGCGGAATGTCCCGCCCACCCGCACGGACGTCATGACGTTCCATTTTTACACATTTTGGAGGCTATGCGTATGCGTGCACATACACACATTTGTGAACTGGTAGGGAAAGTAAGTGAATACCACCCCATGCTTTATGCATGTGTGCACAAATGCAAACATATACACACACCCTTGCTCTGAAAAATCAGGGAATCCTTCAGAATACTGCAATGGGTAGCCCTAGGTGTGGCAGAATGAAAGAGGATTTAATTGAATAACAATAACCATGTCTATAATCAGTACTGTGTGCTATTTATGCTTGCCAAATTGATGGCAGTATATTATTGAATATTTCTGGAAACATGAATGAGAAGGTTCTGTCATGTTTTACTTTGGAGTTCCACAGAATGCTGGATGGCCACAGGTTTTTAATGTTGCTATACCCTGCTCTGAGGAGAAATGTAACAGCCTTATCCAACTTTAGATGAGAGATGATGAAAATGACCTTTGGCACAAACAGTTTTTTGTTGCTTTTATATCAGTTTTATTTTAGTTTTCTAGCAAATGGATATTCAAACATATATGAAAAGTAAAATGATATAAAAATATTGAAATGGTACAGATACCAACCTAGAACATAGCACAACGAATAAGATTAAAAATCAGGGGGCCTCAGAAATTGAGGAAACTAGACATCTGATATCCAAGTCCTTTCCAACAAGTGGATGTAGCTACACCTGTGGCAAATAGATTTTGCTTGTGCTTTTGAGAAATTGAGTCCGTCCCCCTGAAACAATCCTCTTTACGAAAGATTGATCAACCCAAATATAATCATTTGATAGGTTCTTTGGATCAAAACCACCATGTTTTGCAAACATAAGAACAGAAAATACATTTTTGTTTGTTTTTTAGGTTCTTCTCAAGCACATATACAATCTTCACCATACCTTAGAATTTGGTAAACAAGAACATTTTAATTGTCAAAGGAAACAGCCTTCCTTGAAATGAGAAGGAGATGATCACATAAAATTGATAAAGTGGCTCTTTATTCCAAAATCTAAGCCCTTAAGGCAATATTAGGTCTATAAACAAAGTTCACCCATTGAATGCTGATAGAATTGTAACATCATTCAGCTAGTGAGGATATCAATTTAACGGGACATAACTGTAAGATGAAAAGGTAGACAAATAATGTTCAGGCCTCAGATGGACTTAAGAAACGCTCACTAGGTCTTTGTCCTACAGGCAGTTCTTGACCACAATTGGGATCAAAATTTCCATTGCTAAGCCAGATGATAATTAAATGAATCATGCCTGGTACATAATACTTTTTACCATGGTTGTTAAGTGAAATCACTGCAGTTGTTAAGTTAATCACATGGTCTTTAAATGAATCTGGCTTTCCCAATTGACTTTGCTTGTCAGAAACTGGATGGGGAGGTTGCACATGGTGAAAACATAACTCCAGGATGCTGCAACCATTATACAGTGGGGGCACCCGCCCTGTGGAATGAGCTGCCTCCTGGAATACGATTGATCCCGGACCTCCGGACCTTCCGTAAAGCCCTGAAGACGTTTTTATTTCATCAAGCCGGCCTAGCCTAAATGGTTTTTAATTGGGATTTTAAATTTTATGGATTTGGGGTTTTAAATTGGGTAGCCAATGATTTAATTCTTTTAATTATCTTAACTTTTGTATTTGTATGTTTTTTAATTTTGGCTGTTCACCGCCCTGAGTCCCTCTGGGAGAAGGGCGGTATACAAATTAAATTAATAAATAAATAAATAATAAATACAGTAAGTACATATCAATTGCCAAGTGCCCAAATTTTGATCACATGACTGTGGGGATGCTGCAATGGTTGTAAGTATGAGGACAATTGTAAGCCACTTTCTTCAGTGCCATTATTAACTTTTCATCAGTGGTGAAATCTAAAATTTGTGACTACCAGTTCTATGGGCATGGGTTGGTGGTGGTGGGGTAATGTGAGCGGGTGGGCATGACCAATTTTTTTTTTTTACTTTTAAAAGCATTTTTTCTACAACCTCTTCAGCAAAGAGGTTGTTAAAAAATGCTTTCAAAAGGCTCTGACGATCCCAGCTGAGTTGCCTCAGCTGCATTCTTTTAAATGCCTCTGCCGATCAGGCAACTCAGCTTGGATTGTCAGAGGCATTTAAAAGAAAAAAAAAAGGTTGTTTTTTTTTTTCTTTTATAAGCTTTTGATGATCCCAGCTGAGTGGGGCAATCATCAGAGGCTTTTTTTTTTTTACTTTTAAAAGCACTCTTTTGGCTAAAGAGGTTGTAGAAAAAATGCTTTTAAAAGTCAAAAAAAAAGCCTCTGATGATTGTGCGGCTCAGCTGGCATTGGGGGTGGGGGGGCAGGGATTTTTGCTACCGGTTCTCCGAACCACCCACCTCCATCGCTACCGGATTGGGCGGTCCGGTCCGAACTGGGAGCATTTCACCCCTGCTTTGAATGGCCACTCAATGAATGGTTATAAGTCTAGGACTATGTCATAAGCTTTCAAATAATTGTTGAAAGCTTATGTGCCTTTCAGCAGGAATATAGTGTTTTTTTTTTATCTTCCCCTTTTCAGATCCTTTCATTAAGGGCAGAAAATGCCTTATCAATATAACAGGGTGTTTAGTTTAGTTTAGTTTAGTTTATTTGATTTGTATACCGCCCTACTCCCGAAGGACTCAGGGCGGTGAACAGCCAAACAATAAAATAACATAGATACAAAAATTTAAAAAACCAGATAAAATCAAATTAAATCATTTTGACTCAGACAGAATTAAAACACCCCAATAATTTAAAAACAGATTAAAATTTACATATTTAAAAAAGGGAAGAGATTAGTCCAAGCCCACCTGATGGAATAAAAAGGTCTTCACAGCGCGGCGGAAGGTGCGCAGATCCGGGATCCTCCGTATTTCCGGGGGGAGCTCATTCCAGACGGTAGGTGCCCCCACAGAGAAGGCTCTCCCCCTAGGGGTCGCCAGCCTACACTGTTTGGCTGACGGCACCCGGAGGAGTCCCTCTCTATGAGAGCGTACTGGCCGGTAGGAGGCTATTGGTGGTAGTAGGCGGTCCTGTAGATAACCAGGTCCTAAGCCATGGAGCGCTTTAAAGGTGGTAACCAAAACCTTGAAGCGCACCCGAAAGACCACCGGGAGCCAGTGCAGCTCGCACAGGAGAGGTGTTACATGGGAGCGCCATGTCGCTCCCATTACCACCCGCGTGGCCGCACTCTGTGCCAGTTGGAGCCTCCGGGTGCTCCTCAAGCGGAGCCCCATGTAGAGAGCATTGCAATAGTCCAGGCGGGAGGTGATGAGGGCATGAGTGACCGTGCGTAACAAGTCCCGATCCAGAAAGGGACGCAACTGGCGAATCAGGCGAACCTGATGAAAAATCCTCCCGGTCACGGCCGTCAAGTGCTCTTCTAAAGACAGCCGTGAATCCAGGAGGACGCCCAAGTTGCGAGCCCTCTCCATGGGGGCCAATGATTCGCCCCCAATAGTCAGTGATGGCGTCAACTGACTATATCGGGACGTCGGAAACCACAGCTACTCGGTCTTGGATGGGTTGAGCCTGAGCCTGTTCCTCCCCATCCAGATCCGTACGGCCTCCAGGCACCAGGACATCACTTCAAGGACATCGTTGGGGTGATCCGGGGTGGAGATGTACAGTTGAGTGTCGTCAGCGTACTGATGGTACTCCACCCCGAAACCACGGATGATCTCGCCCAGCGGCTTCACATAAATGTTGAACAGGAGAGGCGAGAGGACCGACCCTTGCGGCACCCCACATATGAGGGGCCTCGGGGTCGACCTCTGTCCCCCTGTCAACACAGACTGCGACCGGTCAGAGAGAAAGGAGGAGAACCACCACAACACAGTGCCTCCCACCCCTAACTCTTCCAACCGGTGCAGCATGATACCATGGTCGATGGTATCAAAAGCCGCTGAGAGATCTAACAGGACCAGGACAGAGGAGCACCCCCTGTCCCGAGCCCTCCAGAGATCATCAACCAACGCGACCAATGCCGTTTCCGTGCTGTACCCGGGCCTGAAGCCCGACTGGAACGGATCCAGATACGTCGTTCCATCCAGGTGCTGGGGGACCTGTTGCGCAACCACACTCTCAACAACCTTCGCCACAAAACGAAGGTTGGAGACCGGACGATAATTTACCAACATTGCCGGGTCCAGGGAAGGCTTCTTGAGGAGAGGCCTCACCACCGCCTCTTTCAAGGCGGCAGGAAAGACACCCTCACCCAACGAAGCATTTATAATCCCCTGGAACCAGCCTCGTGTCACCTCCCGAGAAGCCAGCACTAACCAGGTGGGACATGGGTCCAATAAACAAGTGGTCGCGTTCAGTCTACCCAGAATCCTGTCCACGTCCTCAGGGGTCACAGGATCAAACTCATCCCAGATAACATTCTCAAGACCTGCCCCAGTCCCTCCCCCTGAGACTACCCAGTCGGAGTCCAGATCTTCCCGAATCCGAGTGATTTTGTCATACAGATACTGAACAAAATCCTCGGCTCTACCCTCCAAGGGGTCCTCCCGCGCTTCCTGGTGGAGCAGGGAGCGGGTCACCCTAAACAGGGCGGCCGGGCGATTATCTGATGATGCAATAAGAGCAGCAAAATAGCTACATTTTGCTGTTTTTATCGCCACTAGGTAATTCCTAATATGAGATCATACCAGTGTCCGGTCAGATTCAGAAAGACTGGCCCTCCAACTGCTCTCTAGGCGTCTTTTCTGGCGCTTCAACTCCCTCAGCTCCTCAGTAAACCAAGGAGCTAAATGAGATCGGCGCCGGGTCAGAGGCCACAAAGGCACGACCCGGTCCAGAGCTCCAGCGGCCGCCCTATCCCAGGCGGCCACTAGGTCTCCAGTCAAGGCGTGTGCCAGAGCCTCAGGGAATGGCCCAAGCTCCATCTGGAACCTGTCAGGTTCCATCAGGCGCCTGGGGCGGAACCATCTTACCGGCTCCGCCTCCCTGCGGCGGGATGTAGCAGTTCAAAGGTCGAGATGAAGGAGAGAGTGATCAGACCATGACAAGGGCTCGGTGACTATATCCCCTATCTCGAGATCACTCAACCACTGTCCAGAGACAAAAACCAGACCCAGCGTGTTTCCCCCCGTGTGGGTAGGGCCATGAATTAACTGGGTCAGGTCCATGGCTGTCATGGAAGCCATGAACTCCTGAGCCACCTCTGACGCCTCACCCACGGACGGCAGGTTGAAATCCCCCATGACCATAAGCCTAGGGGTCTCAACCGCCACCGCGGCGATGACGTTGAGTAGCTCAGGCAGGGCTGCTGCCACGTGGCAGGGAGCCAGGTACATGATCAGCAAACCCCTCTGAACCCCGTGACCCCATTTCACAAGGAGGGATTCACAGCCGGCCGTCTGAGGAACAGTGGCCTCCCTCGGTCTCAGGCCATCTTTAATGATAACCGCTACCCCCCGCCCCGCCCCTGTGACCTTGGCTGATGGAATGCGTGGAAACCTGGTGGGCACATTTCAATGAGGGGAACCCCCCCTTCCTGGCCCAACCAGGTCTCCGTAATACCTGCCAGGTCCGCACCCCCCTCCTGAATAAGATCACAAATGAGGGGGCTTTATTTACTACAGACCTGGCATTGCACAGCATCAGCCGAAGGCCTGGGCCCTGAGGGTCTATGCAACCTGGAGAACGGGTGGAGCCTAGGGGGCCGGAGCATGCCACCGCTCGTAAACAGCGGGTGCGTGCTCCCCTAACACGATATGGCCCCCTGCTCCCGCCATATCTACCCCTCCCACTCACAGTATTGATGTAGGTGTAATTGGTGTAATCCTACTTTTAAAAATATGAAACTCTCCCTAGAATTTGAACCACTTCAGGACTCAGCTAACCTTTCTCTTCCCATTTGGCATGGAAGGTAAGTCTTGAAAGTTTGTGCAGCTTAAAACTTATTGCCAAGCAATTGCTGCACACTTTTCCCATTGTCAGGCCAGCGTTTGTGTGCTTATGTAAGGATCCATTCTAATACAACGTTCTCAGAGGCAATAAGGTAAACCATTGTCCATTTAGAAAGTGTGCAGCAGTCACTACTGAAAGCTCTTACATAATTATGAAAGACTAAGAAATTAGTTTTTTCTTAGAGACATCTGCAAAAGGATATGAAATTGTGTAAAATAGTGACCAAGTTTTGCAATCCAAGCTCTACTCCTTCTCAAAGCTGCAGCACATGGATCACTGTGCTGTATCCAACAGCTTGGGTACTTTGATCCCTGCCCTCCATGGATACACATGAATTTTCTCCAAAAGACTTCCATATCTATCATTATGATTTTCTACTTATATGAAGTAGGATAGCAGATGTGGACTGCAAGGATACAAATGACAGTGAGACAACACCAATAAGTTTAAAAAAAAAACTGGCTTTTTTTTGCTGCCACTCATTTTTCTTGTTGTAGCCCAGATCTGATAGCAATAATTTTTCAGGGAAATCTTCAACTCAACCATGACTCCATACACATTAATCAAAAATGTTTCAGATGAACATGAAACTTTCAGTCTATTATCCTATTCTGCACAATACGCAGGTTGGTTTTTAATGTTTCCTATAAATTGTCCACTGCCCATATTCAAAGAGAATTCATTTATTGTTAGTTCTGAAAATCTGCACAAAGATTTAGCTTTCAGCCTCCCCATCATTTAATCATGCATATTTCTTTTGACCATCACTTCTTATGCTTTGCCAGTTTAACAGAAGGTTCACTAAAAGTGAGGCAAATAAACTAGCTTTGTGCATTAATCTTTCAAAATAGCAAATTAAGATGTATAAGGCCTCGTGTAATACCTTCATCAAATATTAATTTTATTATTTTTTTCTTAGTAATCAAAAAATATCATTGGTCTTTTAATCAAAGAAAACTGATAAGGGCTTTTTGTATTGGTCAAGTGCCCAAAATATGCAGAAGGAAAAGCACATCTTCCTTCTCCTGGTCTTACCACTCTATAGAAGGAGGATTGAAAGCATCCTGTCATATTGTATTGCTGTGTGGTTTGGCAGTATTACTGTTTTGGACAGGAAGGCACTGCAGAGAGTGGTGAGGACAGCAGAAAAGATTATTGGAACTTCATTTCCTTCTATCCAGGACATGGCATCTAAGCACTGCTTGACAATAGTCTGCAGTATTGTCAGCAGGGGTGGGTTCTAAATTTTTTTACTACCGGTTCTGTGGACGTGGCTTATTTTGTGGGTGTGGCTTGGAGGTCATGTGACTAGGTGGGCGTGGCTAGTTGGTCAGAGTCATTTCTGGAAGGTCCTCGCACTTATGACCCGACTCATTTGTTTGCTTTTAACACTGATCAGCTGTAGGACGGCCCTTTGAAGCCCCGCGGCAAGAGTTTAAACAGATTTTTTCCCTCTAGTCATCAGCTGGGACTCAGGAGACAGCAATAGATTGGCGGTGGGACCAAATAAAAGGTAAGAATAACATGGGGGGGTGGGGGGGGTGGGAGGGCGGGGGGGGAGAACCAGTTCGGTGATGTCATATCGTCACCGCTACCGGCTCGGCCAAACCGGACCGAACCGGGAGGAACCCATCACTGATTGTCAGGGATGCTACATATCCTCTCCATGACCAGTTTTCTTTGTTACCTTCTGTGAGGAGGCTTCATGATATCCAAAACATCCAGATTCTATAATAGCTTTGTACCATATATCAGGGGTGAAATCCAGTCGGTTCTATCCGGCTTGGGAGAACCAGTAAGAAAGGATGCAGGAGGCTCCGCCCACTCACGTGGATGTCATGATGTCGCTTTTTTGTGACATTTTAAGCCTCTGCGCATGCGCAAAGGCTTTGTGCATGCGCAGACAGCAGTGATGCAAGCAGAGAAAGTGTGCGCCTGGCGTGAGCACATTGACAAAACATTAGGGAAGGTAAGTAAATTTCACCCCTGCCATGTAGTATCAAGACTTTTGTTAACTATCAAGACTCTTTTTTCTGCTATGTATTCAAAATGGACTGTGATTTATATATATGCAAATTGTCACTGCTCATTAAATGATTATACTATATAATGCATATGCTTAATAAATGAAAGAATATTAAAAATTGTTGGAATAACTAGATTGGGCCTTTGATTCTGTCACCAAAAGAAATAGTTTCCTGTGGTGTGTGAAATATTCAGATCTACTGTTTCCTTCTTATTCTAAATCCTCACAATCATTTTAGAGTAAAAATGCAGCTATGCTTTGATAAAATATATATTTAGAGATGTCTCACCAAAATATTTAAATTTAATATCAGTTTTGAATAAATAGAAGAAAGAATAAATTAAAATGGTTATTTTTAAATTATTTTGTAGGTACCAACAAAGGATTGGTAGACTATAGAAAAAAAAAAAATATTAGCAACACACATCACTTTGCAGTAAACATTGGCACACAGGAAAGAAAATCACAGAAACATACCTTCTCGTTATAACAAATTCAATAAAAATAAATTATAATTAATGGCCATAAAAACAAATTAGAAAACTAATAGTTTTCTGCCCATCCATGACAACCAATCCAGTTTAAGGTACTATTAATCTGCATAATAGTAGCAACAGCTTTGATAGAAATGCTTTCTTTTCATCCAGAATTATATTTTTCAAGCTGGTATGCTCAAGAGCATTAAAAAAATATTGAGAATCTATGATTCTTCAGATGTTGCATAAAATTTCTAGCATCCTTCACCACAGTATGGCTGGGAATTGTAATTCAACCATATTTGGGAATCACAAGTCCTTCTTCTTTCAATGAAAGAAAGAATGTTTCAATTTAAATGATTTTTGTTGAAGTGCACAGTATTAAATGCTAGATACAACATGTAACCTATGTAAGATAGAAACCTTTGAGGATAATCCTCAGAGTCAGTGAACTAACTCTCTTAATGTAACAGATAGTAAATTATTAAATGTACAGGACATTTTGCATTAGTTATTATTAATTAAACTCAAATGTTTAAAATTTCATCTTGAAAACATAAGAGTCAAATACCCCTAATTTTATGCACACACGTCATGGTTACTGATGATGTCTTATGCAGCCCAAAATAAAATGTAACGTGCATTTTATAAAATGTTGTGTACCAAAGAGAGAGTTATCACTTGTTGGTTATAACATCTGATCATAAAATGCTCTCTCAATAAGAGAATAATCTGAGGCTTTCTTCATTGCACCAGGTAAAAGCTGATTGAAATCTCCATGGCTATTAAAATATGTGATTTAATAATAACTCATTTCTGATTTAGTGTACATTTTTATTGATGTCCTAAAAATGACAATATAATTTGACCTATAATAAAATTATTTTCTGTGTATTATTATTTAAATTTTGATTTATTTTACATTATAGCCTGTAATTTTTTTAAAAAGCAACCAAAACAAGAACTCACCTGTTTACGTTCTTCTGAGTTTAGTAGAAGATAACGTGGATCAAACACAATTTTATGAAGTTCTTTTTCCCATGTGGAAAATGCAGAGACCTGGAAAAAAAATGTTAGTGGAAGACACACTGTATAAACAAAGTTTAAAGGCTTGAGAATAAAATAGCAATAGCAATAGCACTTAGACTTACACACTGCTTCACAGGGTGCTTTTACAGCCCTCTCTAAGTGATTTACAGAGTCCTCATTTTACCCACCTCAGAAGGATGGAAAGCTGAGTCAACTTTGAGCCAGTGATAATCAAACTGCCAAACTGTAGGCAGCCGGCAGTCAGCAGACGTTGTCTGCAGTACTGCATTCTAACCACTAATCACTGTGCCACCATGGCACAGAAGTAGGTACCAATATCTTATTAAAGAAATATTATAGTGTACAATGTTTTGAATGATATTGTCAATCATCTAAATTATTATTGTAGCACAAGCAAAAAATCATCACAGGAATTTAGATTCAAAAGAAAATGGGCTATAAGAAGTAGGAAAAAGAAATGATTCCTTTCCTCAGACTAGAAATTAAATAAAAAGAGAACATTTTGTTTAAAAAGAACTGAAAGCAGACTGTCATATACAGTGATTGGGAATCTAATAAAAGAATGATCAGGCCCATTCCACTTCCAAGATTTACTTTTTTAGCAAATGTTCTTCACACAGCATGTATTCAGACGAATACTTATTCATCTTTTACTCTTTCTACACAAGTTCAGATTTTGTTCAGAGGTTTTCTGAACATTTCAGCAATTTAGGAGGCTTCAAACTGAAAAGACATTGGAATAATTCACTATAAAAGTCACTGGATCTCAGTTGGTCTCCACATACATTTTCCATCTTCCTTTATTGGAAGTGCTAAAAAGTTAACCAAGTTTATGTACAGTTCACTCTTAAATTCATGAGAGGACAATTCCTTTATTAGAACAAATCAAATATAACCAAAACAGTGCACAGAAGAATTCTCCAGAATCTTCAGGCTACAATTTAGTTAAGGAAGTTAGCTGCACTTTCATACCTGACTCTAGTAGTCATATCCAGCAGGCTTGGGATAGCCTGAAAAATGTTTCTATTTCTGACCTGTATGACTTCAAAAACCAAGAAAGACATTCTGAGTTGCTTCAAATCAGTTTCTTTTATTGTTCCTCATCTGTAGATAGAAATCTTTCCAAACTAAACCCAACTACTTGCATCACTAAAGATATAACTCTAAGAACTCCTAGGGTAGTGATGGTGAACCTATGGAACCTATGGACACAGCACCCTCTCTGTGGGCATGCAAGCCATCACGTGCATGTGCGGGGGGCTGCGTGCACATGCACAGGAGGTGGGGCACATGTGGCAAGTGCATGCACATGCACGGGGGTGGGGGACATGCGTGGGGGGTGCGTGCATTGCATTTTGGGAGTTTGGGTACACATGTGCGCATTCACTCGTGTGCGCATGCACGCTTTGGGCACTCAGTCCAGAAAAGGTTAGCCATCACTGTCCTAGGGAGAAGCTCTTTTGACCCTCTTCCTCTCAACCAAATTATCTAGATTTCACTGTCTCTTACTTCTCTGGAATACAGCCCTTCCTGCCTGGGAATTTAGACTACATTCCACAGCTGAGATCCAATACTGGTAGTCTTCATTTAGTGACCATAGTTGGATCTGGCAACTTGGTTAAGCAAAGCAGTTAAGTGAACATCATGGGACTGTAGCAACGCTTATAATTTTATTCAGGCTTTCCTTTGCTTTAGAGCAGGGGTGTCGAATTTGTGTCGTCACAGCATCGTCACATGATGTATCATGACTTTTTCACCCTTCGCTAAACTGGGCGTGGGTGTGGCCAGTGCATGATGCATCTGGCCCGTAGGCCGCAAGTTTGACACCCCTGCTCTAGAGCATCAGAAAGATATGGCCCCAAATAGTTCGGTGAGCCCAAACAGCAGGAAAGATGTCCAGAACTCAATTCATAAGGAAGCTGGATAAAAGTGCAAATGTTGGTGTTTCTATATTCATTCATAGTAGACATTAAGCAGGCATATAATGGGGAATGCACATTGAAAGGATTGTGCTAGTGGCTCCCGGCTCTAAGCCACCAGCAGTTTAGCAGGCAAAAAAAAAAAAAAGCACTTTAATTTAAAACTGATTAGAGTCTTGTCAGTGTGAAGCAGAAAAGCAAGTGCAAAGGAGGGTTCTAATCAATTAATTAAAGTCCCAGAACTGAGCTTGTGGTTCACTTTTTAAAGACACCTTGCACCATGGAGAAAAGCAGCTCAGGAAGACATACAAGCAATCTCTCTGTCCTGCAGGGGTCAATTTTATGACCCATGCTCGCATTTCTCTCCTCACTCCGAAAGAAATGCAGGCATTGGCCCAAAGTTTTTATTTCAGAACCATTATAACTATGAACAGTTGTTTCATAGCTTCACAAGGATTGCTAAACAAGGATTACCTGTATGGTAGAGTATGTAGCAGATGGACATACAATACAGTACAAATTACCAAACTTCATTATTAAATAATCTCCAATTTCTACCTGTAACTATTCATTAGCATCTGGTAATTATGCCAGAAAACAATTTCAGTTTACAAATTTTATGTACTAGATTCTAATCAATAAATTGATTAGATACATACATACCATAATTAAAAGTATTATTTTTAGCGTGTCAAATGCTTAGGCTTGTATTTATTGCAACAGCTACTCCTGCCTTATGTCCTCTTAATCTCACTTATTCAGGAGTCTTTATTTCTAATGGGAAATGTGGCTATTGTTTCTGAAGAAAAATCAAAGTATAAAGATTAGGATAGAGAACCCAAAAAACCACCCCCAATTTTAATGATTTGTAGTGTACTTTTAGAAGATATGGGGTAAATCTATAAGACTGGTCTTCAAAGCAACTTGTGAGTGAAGTTAACTAAAAATAAGTGCAAAAAACAATCTCTGAAGGCTAGCATGAATACCCAATTAATTTCAAAACACATTTCTTTCCTGGATGCTAAATTTACTTTTCTTAGTTATCAATGCATCCAAACATTTGTACAGCAGGAACTGTTTCTCTGCAATGTAATCTCATACATTATAGATATTTGGACAGAGAAGATCACAACATTGTTTCCCTGCAATGGCATCCTGCCAAAACGGAGAGGGTTGATTGCATTAGGATCAGTGTGATTTCCCTTCTAGACCTGGAATTTCAAGTACTACCTCTGTAGGATGAAATATAACAAAAATATTAAACTCGGTGAGTTCTATTGGCTCACAGCTGCTAAATAAATGCTTGCATAGTGGACCAATAATTTTAATATACCAAAATGAATTCTTCAACAATTTAACCTGTATAGTTTTATGATATCTTAATGATGAACTTAAAAGAAGATCCTCATGAAGAATATCATATCATTAAATGTACATTTCATAGTTTAGAGAGATAGATAATATAATTATTTAAGATTAGGCAGAGATCAGAAATTGGAATTTGCAGTTAACTCAGTACATTGAAATAGCTTCTCAATGGATAAGATTTAAAATTCCCCAGTCTGCTAGCTTCTAGATGTATTTAACTATGATTCCATATTTCCTGTCTTATTACCTGTTCTGAGTGGAAATTATGGAGATGTAATCCAAGCATCTGGTTGGAGAAATTTATGTTACTGAACTGCTAATGGAAACAGCAATACTTCAGACAGCATAAGCATAGAACATAGAATAATTTGGAAGGGACCTTGGAGGTTTTCTGCTTGAGCAGGAGCCCTTATACTATTTCAGATAAATAGTATATTTATCTGAATAAATAGTATATTTATTGTCCATTGTCTTTTTCAAAGCCTTCAGTGATGGAGCATCCACAAATCACAACTGGAAGGCAAATTATTCCATTGGTTAATTGCTCTCTCTATTAGGAAATTTCTCCTTAGTTCTAGTTTACTTCTCCCTTTGGTTAGTTTCCAACCATTGTTTCTTGGTGATTTGCCATTGTTTCTTGGTGCTTTTGCCTTTTGGTGCTTTGCAAAATAATTTGAGTCCTTCAAATATTGGAACAGTGCCATCATGTCCCCTTTGGGTGTTTTGGAAAATAGTTTGACACCTAGTCCTTCTTTTCATTAGACTAGACATACACAATACATGGGGACAGGATCAAGAAACTTGATAAGCACAAGTCATGTTCTTATTGTTTTCTTTTTTTAAAAAAGCTAAGCTTGTGCACAATAAATGGCAACAACATAATAGCAAACAGTGAAGTTATCTATTGATAAGAACAACCAATCTATTGAGAAGAACTACCAATCTAAACCATTAGTCTGCTGCAATGTATCTATTATATATATTAAGATTATATTGTGTTGCCAATATTACAGGAATCAGGAAAACCGTAGGCAATTTCTTACCCCTCTTTCCAGAAGCATATCTCGAAAATGGGTAATACGTTCCTCCAAAGGAAGGGTAATTTGATGTTCGGATGTTTTCACATTTTTCTCTTCCATTGTTATTTTTTCTAGCTCTGTATTCTGTGAATTTTCCAACCTTAAATAATAGAAGAGATACACAAAGTGATATATGCATTTTTAAACTCTTGGTAAACTTTAGTGCGCAGGAGCATCTAGGAAAATATAAGCAACATATTTTTCTCCGTAGTGAACTTGGAAAGTATTTGCTAAATTTTAATCTGAGACAATGTGTTATCATATTATCTAGTTAAATGCAATACCGCAAAGCTCTGGTGTTAGAACAAACTTTTGACCATTTAAAAACTGGCTTTTTCAAATAATCTAAAGACATGTAGGAAAAGGGCTACTGCCAGTATTCTCCTGCCAAGTGTCTGCATCTTTTTCAAAAGTTGCTTTCCAGCATTTGTCGATTTAGGCAAAGATCTAAAATAGATTAGTTTGTGTGTTCAGTGAAATGTATAAAAAATCCTTAAAGATGAATATGGCGCTTGATAACATGGATATGTTGACAAGTTCAACAAATCACATGAAGAATTTGCTCCTTGGGGTTTTTTTTGTTCTGTTTTTTGTTCTGTTTTGCTTTTTACTTAATAAGACATGGCAGAGAAGGAAAAGATGATGGGTAGGAAAAAATATGACAAGAAGATAACTGAAAACAATAGCTAAAAGTGAAGCAGCCTACTAAGTGTTTGATATATTGCCGAGTATTCCTATTGTTAAGACTCATCAGGGTCTGAAATTATTCACAAAATATCTTTGGGAGCATTTGGCAAGGAAAAAAAAATATTCACAAGTCATTTCGTACTTTAAGGTGGAAACCTGGAAATCAATGAAGTAAGAAGATATTTTCATCTTTCTATTCTATTCATCTGTTACTATCAAGAAAAAATGTGAAGAAGTGACACAAAGAGATATAAAGAGAAGATGCAGTCTGTAATAGTAATTTAACTGAAATCCAGCTGGGTGCAGTGGCTAGAAACCAGGAGATGGCGAATTCTAGTCCTGCCTTAGACACAAAGTCAGTTGAGTGACCTTGGGCCACTCTTTTTCAGTTCTAAGAAGGAAGCAATGGCAAATCACTTCTTTACAAACTGCAGGATTCGTGAAGACAATTTCAAGAGTAAAAAAAAGTAATTCAACTACTTAACTTGCTCATGTTCTTCGTGTCAAGAAATTTAAAAGAAGAATCTTCATCAGTCCCTCTCCAAATCCCAACTTAATTTCTACTTGTTTCTTTTTTAAGAAGAAATAATGAACAAATAGAGCAAATAGAGAACAGGCTAAATAAATGTCCGTCTTCCCATCTAGCCATTATATTTATAATTTATACTTAGCCATTATATTTGGTCTCATCTGCAACAAACTTTTTAAAATAACCATAGCAGTCTAAAAAAATGTAATATATTTACACTTTTTAATTTGATGGGCTAATTTCTGGAAGGTTGAATTTTTTTTAAAAAAGGAAGGCACCTGGATATCCAGTTCTTCTAATGAAGTATATTTTGAGTATATTAGACTACCTGTTTCCAGATTCTGAGGTTGCAGAACAAACCAATAAGTGTCACGGGCTGCAAATTATTCTTTCATATTTTCAATCAAATTGCTGCTTTAAATGTATCACAGATTTTAGGAAACTCATTTCAAAAACTTAATAAAAGGAGACTGACTTTCGGTAGCAATACAACTTGGACACCAGGGGAACTACAGATTAGAAACAGGGGACAGAAAAGGGGGGGGGGGATCAATTGTAATAGAAATGTTAAAATTTACTTTCCGGTAATAAATTGCATTCCCCAGTTAAGCAATATGGGTCCTAACTTACAGTATTATCTTCTTGCTATCCATAATTGCATTAAAATTTCACTCTTAAATTACACTAAAATGGATATTGCATGATATTAGTAGCACTAAAGCTATCAAAATGTCACTTTTCATATTAGAATAGTGACTTGGATATTGTATTAGCTATTTTAATTCTTTCAAGTTATAATATTCCATAATATGATCTATGAAACTTCCAATCTAATTTCTGGTAACTACCAAGTATTAATATTCAGTGAAATTGATGGGAATCAGAAAGTTAAATCATCAGCAAAGATAGCCAGAGAGAATCTCTTTCTTTCAGTATAGTTAATTAAAATGATTTAACAAATATAATAGTTGTGCACTTATACTTGCAGCTAAAACTACCATAAAAGAAAAAATGAATTAAAGCATTATGCAAATTAAACACTGTTAAACCAGTGTATTAAAATTCTGAAGTTTGAAGAAAACATAAATGGAGTTGAACTATATTTTCTTAATATTGCATCATTTTAAATGTCATCTATCAATATCTACATGTGAAAAAGAAATATCAATATGAAACATAATGATGATGATGATGATGATGATGATGATAATAATAAAATGACTACACACAGGTTTATCTTAAATTTTCCTATGTTCTAAGACTATCATAGAAACTGTATTCATATAATATATATATATATATATATATATATATATATATATATATATATATATATATATATATATATATATATATATATAAGAGTTTTATTCAATAGAATACAGGAAGGTGCAAAACTGTTTTGGCCTGAATAGTGGGCATCTCATAGATAAACAAACCTACCACTCACAATCATTATTTTATCAATTTGGCCAAAGTGTTATGGCCTAATCAACTGTGATTAGTATCAGAACTCATCACATTTTCTAGCTTCCTAGTGAATAATATATATCAGAGTTCCCCAAACATTCCAGCTTTGTGGACCAGTGGAGGGTGGGAGGTGGAAGGTCCCACACAAATGGTTGGAAAGTACACACAGCTTCATTTGCACGCACTTGCCCACTGTTTCCATGACCCAAATGCAAATGGCTCACAGCCATGGCCCCGAGGTTGGAGACCCCTAATATATATCACTATATATTATTCATAATCAAACAAATATTGTTGAACTAATAAGGACTAAAATAATCCATTATATAGTGATCGATACTGGGAGAACTGTCACTAGGATATTTTGATACTTAGATTTGTTACATTCCTTAAATTGATTGCATATTATAGAAAAGTAGCTGCAAAGATAGAAACAGGCAACTTTTGCATTCAGCTCAAAATACGACCTCATCAGATGCTATGGTAACTTAGTAAGAGAGAAGCAGATATACTGTATGCACTTATCCACAAATATTCTCAATGTCCCAGATTACAACAAGAACAAAAGCATTGTTTAACTCTGCTGTGAGCTGGTGCCATAATTATTCCTTAAATTCTAGTACCACAAGAAAATCAATATTGATATGTAGTTGTACCTTTTCCATTGACATGGTTGAGTGGTTAGATCAGATCCACTTATCCCTTTGGAGGACTGATTTTTGATTTTCCATGTTTTAACAAGATAGACAATAATATTTCCTCCATAGAACTTTTTTTTTTAGAGATAGTTGGGGATTCAAACTCTGTTTTTTAAACTTTTAATAAATTAAGTGTACATCCACATGCTTATTTCTAGAATTATCATGAAACTGAAAGGTAAATTTAGAAAATGCTAAGAAAGAAAGCGATCACAAGGAATCCATTATCATTGAAAGCATGCACAGCTTTGAAATGCTAAATAAGGAAGGGATTGTTTGGGCTGCTTTATAGTTTTTAAGCAGTAAGTAAATCCCATGTTGCCCCTCACAATGGATCAGACTAGGTAGAATAGGAATTTCTACGATAGTATCTATGTTGCCACTAGTCCACTGGGAGCAAAACAGTCAAGTTTGGTTCAGGAGAGGCCATCAGCAGAATTATTTTTCATCTCAATCAATGTTTATTCAAGATCAGCAAGATTAGACCCAAAGGAGCCTTTTCTTTGTTCTTTCTTTCTTTAATTAGGTATTCCTCATTTGTGACTGGCCATTTTTGCAGTGCAATGCAGTAATTGCTCCCTGAAAAATGGACAGTATATTCATTGATCCATCTGGTCTTCAACCTATTCCTGCTTACCTGAAATTCTATCATCTATCTATCTATCTATCTATCTATCTATCTATCTATCTATCATCTATCTCTGTATCTGTATTTATATCTATCAATCATCAATATCTGATGGACTGAATCAGTAAACAATGTATATATTTGCATTTTCTGTTAGTTATACAATTCATCCAAAAGACAAATCAAGAGACAAGGGCTTTAAATTATAAGGAAATTATTTTGGATTGGATATCAAGAAAGAATCCCAACAATAAAATTTATTCAATAATGACACAAACTGTCTTTGGAGGTAGTAAACTTTTTTGGGGGGGAAATTTTAAAAACGGACTAGATGATTAAATAAGAGATGTTGTTTTATGGTGTTACTCCACTGGCTAGGAGTTTGGACTAGATTATCTGGAAGAGACCCCCCAATCCTTATATTCTCTGAATTTGACTTATTAGGACTCAATATATTTCAAAATTACATAAGGATAATATATTTCATTTTTAGAATGATTGTACTACAGCTCTGGAGCATCTTTGAAGATAACAGCTCTGGAGCATTCAGCTGACTGCTAGTTGCAGTTCAGCAGTTCAAATCTCACCAGGCTCACTCAGACTTCTATCCTTCCAAGGTGAGTAAAATGAGGACCCGGATTGTTGCAGGCAATAGGCTGACTCTGTAAACCGCTTAAAGAGGGCTGTAAAAGCACTATGAAGTGGTATATAAGTCTAAGTGCTATTGCTATTGCTAACAGAATAACAGTTAGAAGGGACCTTGGAGGTCTGCTCAAGCAGGAAATCCTATACTGTTCTGTACAAGTGGATGTCCATAATCTTACTAAAAGCCTCCAGAGGTGGATCACCCACAACTTCTGAAGGCAAGTCATTCTGTCAGTTAATTGTTGTCACTGTTAGGAAAATTCTCCTTAGTTCTAGCTTGGATCTCTCCTTGATTATATTCCATCTGTTGTTTCTTGTCTTGCCTTCTGATACTTTGGAAAATAGGTTGACCCTTTCTTCTTTATTCCTCAAATATTGGAACACTGCTATCATGTTACCCCTAATCTTTCTTTTCACTAGACTAGACGTATCCAATTCCTTCAACTGTTCTTCATATGTTTTATCCTCCAGCTCTCTAATCATTTTTGTTGCTCTTTTCTGCACTCTTTCCAGAGTCTCTACATCTTTTTTATAATATGGTGACCAAAACTGTATGTAGTGTGGTCTGATCATGACATGTGTCATTGTGCCTAAGATGATGGTGGAAGAGGAGGAGGAGGAGGAGGAGGAGGAGGAGGAGGAGGAGGAGGAGGAGGGGAAGGAGGAGGAACTGTTTTTGCCTGGTTTGGCTCTCTCTCTCTCTCTCTCTCTCTCTCTCTCTCTCTCTCTCTCTCTCTCTCTCTCTCTCTCTCTCTCTCTCTCTCTCTCTCTCAAATACTGTTAAGACTTACTTGTTTCTCTTTGTTTTGATGCTGCTGTCATCACTCATATCTTCTGGATCTGTGCCATCTTTTTCTGCTGAAAGGGAACAAACTTGTTAGTGACAAATATGTCATTAAACCAACCAGATCAGCCAATTTAACTTTTGTTTTATTAGAGTTGGTTCAGTTTCTAAATTTTCTGTTTCTCTGGTCATTACAAATGATTTAAAAAGTCAATTGTAATTTATTCTTCTCACTATTTAGTTTAGAACTCTTTCTACGTGCATTACACACACCTATACCTCCCTTTCCTTCTTTATCTCTCTAATTATCTTTTTTAATAGGTTAGAGTGTTATGGTTTTAATAATTGCTGGGACTCAAGGAAATGTAGTCTAGCACATCTGGAAGCAAGGATTATGCACAAGTACTATTATCTATGTGCACATTAGTTAATCTTGGCAAATAAAAACAGCATTGATAATGAGCTGATTTGATTGTGAAATCAATCACATTATTTTCACATATATAGGTAAAAACAGGTAAACAGTCCTTGCAGATTCAGGCATGGATAACAGAACTGGGAATGGTACACCAGATAGCAGTACCATTAACCAACCATTTTCTAGGACCTTAATGTGAAGTGATTCTATGAATCCTCTTTCAAGGATTTATTATCCTGCAAAACAGTCCTCTCATTTAGAAAGACTCTGTAGAAAAGTAAACATAAATAATTTGTAAGCGCTATGAAGAAATTTAAAGAAAAATAACTGTAAACAGATAAACAAGAGCCACATTGTATTCCTCGTACATTTACTGTATAAACTCTGCAACAATCAACAAATAGTTCATTGAACAAGTCAACTCAAAATAATAGGAATTTATATTTACCGAGTGCCAAAAAGGTTACGCAGAAACATTGCACTCTCTCGTCAGAATCACGTTCTGGAAAAGCCAAACTTCCGGGTTCTATTGTGCATGCACGCCCAATGATCAGCTGGCCGTCACGCATGCTCAGGCACTGCCACACGCATGAAGGACAGCTGATTGTCACACACACATGCATGCCAGAAACAGGCAAGGCCATGCGTGCCGGGCTACATGGCTTTGAGTGCCACTTTGGGCACGCATGCCATAGGTTCGCCATTATGGCTCTAGGAGAAAAGGGGTTAGGCCCCACATCTAGTAATGTGGTTGAGGTTTCCCACATCTGAATTATGCTAACAATCAATAGCTGTTAAAAGTTCATCACTTATAAGCCATTTGTCATGGTTCCGAGTAATGCTCCCAATTAATTCAAGATTCTGAGGCCGTCGCTTTCTCAAAATATCCTGTTTATTGGTGTGTTATTTGCTAACATTTCAATAAAACTCTAATCTCTGAATGGTTAGAATCTTATTTAATTTTTATCCAAAGATAAGATCGTGCTTCTTTTAAATTCCAAGAATTTGGAATGCTTGATAATAATCTTTCTGGAGAGCACTAATTGCTCTTACTCCATCAGAGTAAGACACACACTGTAGGTATCAAGAATGTACACAAAAATATGCTCTGACTTATTGGACCTAATTTTCCACAAGAATGTGGTATTAAACAGGTATAAAATCTTTATCACCACATAGGCATCTAAAAATGTCTAGAAAGAAAACCATTGAATACACTTAAACGTTATTCTCTCAGTGTGAAAACAAATAACTTGAATCAAGAGGCTAGGAAAAGCAAACAACTTCAAAGGATATTGGTCAAAAGGCACTGGAATTGCCTACTTTCTGGAATTAAATTGAGTTTAAGAACAAAATAGGAGCAATATAACAAATATATAAAGGTCACCCATTTACTTTATAAGAAATACGAAGTCTGCCATTCCATCTTGGAAAAGATAAAATGAGAATATTTTTTTAAATGGCCACAAAGAATAACAAAGCAACATATGAACATTTCTAAATAATGTCCATCTTAACTTGGTACCATTTATCAATGTAAAATCATTGTATCCTGTGGAAGTTAAATAAATACAAACTTATCTGAAAAATGAAGGGGAAGATAATGTGAATTTCTGGATGAGGACACTAATCTATGTCATCCATCCATCGTATCTTAGCAACTAAGTATTATTTCTCATCAAATTCCATCATGACCTCAATGATTTCTACTTCACCATCAATTTTGAAGTAATAAAAGTCCACTTCCTTAATGTCACAATAAAACTGCACAATATAGGTAATCCTCAACTCACAACCACAACTGAGCCCAAAATTTCTGTTGTTAAGTGAGAAATTTATTAAGTGAGTTTTGTCCCATTTTATGACTTTTTTGCCAGATTTGTTAAGTGAACTACTGCAATTGTTAAATTGGTAACATGGTTGTTAAGTGAATCTGGTTTTCCCATTGATTTTGCATGTCAGGTGATCAATCATGTGACCTTGGGATACTGTAATTGTCATAAATGTGAAAAATGGTCATAAGCCACTTTTTTCAGTGCTGTTGTAACTTTGAATGGTCACTAAGTGAACTGCTGTAAGTCAGGGACTACCTGTAGATGTATAGATATCAACATTCTTCAGGACAACCAACACATCATTATGCAGACCAATGTGATTCCCATCTAGAATACACTCCCAAATCCATCATCTATAAATTCAGTAGACTGTATTACCTATCCAACAAGATCAATATACAGATCAATGTCTATATTAAAAGACAGACCACAAAAATAGATCAACAGAATATCATTGACTGTTACCTACAGCTTACAAACAAGCCATCCTGCATACATTAAAAACACCTTAACTGAATCAGATTCTTAGAAGCCACAAGAAATAACACAATCTTGGATCTAATGACAGGATACTCTCAGATGTCTGTTGTTTCCACACACAAGATTAGAATGCTTTCGCATACTCTTCTTCTGTTGTGATATAGGGTATCATATGTCATCAATGCCCCTTTTTATGTAGGACAAGCAAACCAAACTTCAACCAAAAGAATGAATGGACAAAAGTTTGACTTCAGAATTCAAAACATGGCCAATATGATATCCAAGCATTTCAGTCACTCATGACACTCACTTCATCACAGATCTCAAAGTATCCAGTAAAAATCAAACTTACTAGCACAATTGAGATATTTATGCATTTACATAGACCAACAGATTTTAGGCTACAGGTTCTCCTTGATTTAGGACCACAATTGAGTCCAAAATTTCTGTTGTTAAGTGAGACATTTGGTGAGTTTTGCCTCATTTTACGACCTGTCTTGTCACCATTATTAAGTGAATCACTGCAGTTGTTAAATTAGTAACAGAGTTACTAACTAAATCTGGCTTCCCCATTGAATTAGCTCGACAGAAGATCACAAAAGGTGATCACGTAACCCTGGGATATTGCAACCATCATAAATTTGAACCAGTTGTCAAGTATCTGAATTTTGGTCACGTGGCCATGAGATGCTGCAACTGTTGTAAGTTTGAAAAATGATCATAAGGCACTTTTTTCAGTGCCATTGTAACTTTGAATGGTCACTAAATGAACTGTTGTAAGTTGAAGACTGCCTGTATTTCAGAAGATTTCAACACACATAGTGGAGTTTTAACACATCACAATTGTTAATTGTTGTTGTGGCCAGTCAGCAGCCTGTGTGGATTGTTGCTGATTCTGACAGCGTGGAGGCTGGTGTGGTATTGCGCCAGGAGCCTGGGCAGCCGGCACCCGAGTCAGACAATGAGGAGGCTAGAGAAGATGTGGTGCCAGAGGCAGGGATTCAGCCAGGGCCTTCAGAACCTCCAGAAGTTCCTTTAAGTGAAGAGGACGAAGAGAAGGAGCCTCTTCTCGATGCACGGATCCGCAGAGCTGCCAAAAGGCAGGAGTGGCTCCTCAGGAGAAGGTCTCCTCGAGAGTAAGGCTTGGGGCTAATTGGCCAAGCCTTAGCCTATTTAAGAGGAATGCCAACTGAAGCAAGTTGTAGGGAACAACTTTAGTTCACTCTACTTCGCATCTGGATTCTCTGCACATTGCTTCTGGGCTTTCTGCCAAACTTCGTAAGATTGTGATTACTTTATCTTTGGTTTCTTGTAGGCTGTTAAGAAAGTTTATTAACAGCCTTTGTTTTGAAAAAGACTAAGTTATTTTAGTAAATTAAGTTTTGTACAAACTTTGTGTGTGCTGTGTTCTTTGGGATCCATAGCTGGGGCAGAACAATTGTTTGATAAGGTACTCACCAGGAACCTGTTTTTATATAACCATCCTGCTTTCTGTTCTCCTTCCCCTGTCTCATCCCAGTTTAAAACATGTATCAATTTAGCTACTTCATATATTTGATGAAGTGAGCTTCAGCTCGTGAAAGTTTTTACCTTTTCATAACATTTATTATGCTGTCTGAAATGCTACAGACTTCTTTTAACTTTGAACCAAGTACTAGAGATTGTAAAGGAAATGTGAGAGATATGCCATTCCTTTCCAGGCTTCCAGTTATTTTAGGCTAATTCTTCTATCTGAATATTATTAAGTGAGTGAGAGTTGGGCTTGAAACACCGGTTATTTGCCATTAAAAAGTACACATTTGCTTGTTTGTTTACACATTCATTCATTCAAGTACATTGAATACATTGAATGGACCAATGAGACAAAATTTTAAAAGTCATGCTTAAGCATATTGGATTTGGGCTGAAAAAATCCAGATCACCACTAGATACCAGCAAAGGAAAATGTAAATTGTTTATTTTGATTCCAGCTAGTGGTTGGCTATTTCCTTTCATGTTGTTTTGCATCTCCTCATTTGTGACCCTAGCTTAAGCACACTAATCTTTTTCCTAATGCATTCCTTCAAGAGACATTATGTCCATCAGGAGTCTTGTTTTGTTTTGCTTTAATCCATTGTTCTTGCTTCTGATTAAGTCTCATTCAGTACAGCCACAATCAATCTTTTAATCCATTTTCAAGCGCTATTTCTCAAAAGCTTCCAGCTGTGAATTTTTAATTCTCTAAGGAGCCAAACAGGCTTTGACACAGAATCCTGAAAAAAAGGGTTTCTATATAATCAAATAATCCCACACAGATTTATAGTATTATAGTATCACAGAATTAAAAAGGACCACAGACAAGCTAATGAAAGCTCCAGTTCAATTGCAATAGCAATAGCACTTAGACTTATATACCACTTCGCAGGGCTTTACAGCCCTCTCTAAGCGGTTTACAGAGTCAGCTTATTGCCCCCAAAAATCTGGGTTCTCATTTTACTGACCTCACCAACCTTGAGCTGGTGAGAATTGACCTGCAGGTAGCTGGCAGTTAGCAGAAGTAGCCTGCAGTATTGCACTCTAACCACTGTGCCACCACAGCTCAATGCTATACCATCCACTAAAGAATTTCTGACAGATGACCTTCAGCCTCTGAAGACTTCATGTAAAGTGAAAATTTACGATTTTGTGCGGCAATCTATTCCACAGCTGACAGCTTATTCAATAGAAAATTCAGGTTCTAGCCTGAAACTTCTTCCTTGTAGGATTAACTCACTGATTCTGATCCTGCACTCTGGAGCAATAGAAAATTACGCCCACTCTCTTTTCTATGAGTCATCCTTTCAGATATAGGAAGACGGCTATCGTAAGTCTCACCCGTTATCTCTTTTGCAGGCTAAAAATACCCAGAATCTTTAATTATTCCTCTTAGGATTTATTTACCAGCACCTTTATCATCTTGGTAATCTTCCTCTGAACTTACTCCAATTTGTTATTGTCCTTTTTGAACTGTAGTTCCCAGAACAGGACACAATATTCCAGACTGGTTCCTCAAGGAGGACCTATTAAAAGACAGGCTACAAAAAAAACAGAACAAGACAAGGAGCTGCTTTTACTGATTCTGACTGAAGTTCAAAACCTCCTTAAGCTCTAAAACTCCTGTTGTTCAAAGCCTTCTTTGAAAAGTAGATCAAAATTGTCCTCTATAAAGTAAGACCATAATTCCTAAGCCTTCAGCTTGCAGTTTGCCCCCTCATCATTTTACTCCTGTTTTCTTTTTAAACGAACCCGTTCACAATTGTGGGGGGAAAAATGGCTGCCTAATGTGACAGCACAATCCACACACAAGAGTAAAGTAGCAGCATAATTCAACTGTCTGTAGATGAACCCAAAATACATCAAATGATGCCATGCATGATCAATAGAGCTGGAATTGCTAACTGTTGGAGGAGAGGTGAAAACATGGAGAAGGAAGAGTGATATGGAATGGAGTTTATAAGGAGAAGAATTTCATGCTGATACATTCTATCACAAGACTAACCTATTCTGTACCTACCTTAAATTCTTCATTCAGAAGTAGCAGAATCAATTATCCAGAAAACACAATGAGTTTCATTACATGAAATTAACAACATCTTTATGAACATCAATGAACATGAATTATCATATCAGTGTGAAGCAGTTTTTCATTTTCTATTCTTTCCTGAGTTTCAAGCGTATATGCCATGGAAGAGAGGCTATTAAAGTACAATATCTTTTTTTAAAAAAGATAATTATGCTTTGTCAGTTTTAGCTTTCCTTTCCCATTTAATAAGCATAATGAAAGTTAAAATACATTAATACCCATTTTGCACAAAATCAACATCTGTCTCAATAGCAATAATTTTAATGTGGCTTATTTAGAGTATTTATGCAACGACTTAAAACTTATTAAAAACTGTTGCACACTTTTACCTTACTATAAACTACTTAGAGAGACTGATACTCAGAAATGCTGATATAAGTAGGGAAAGGGGTGTGACAGGAAGGAAGGAAACCAAAATAGCAGTACTCTCTGCTATCTTTAAATGACAAAATAAACTTTAAAAACCACCCAAAGAAATTCCTAAGGAACCCACACTAACTTGATGGCATATAGTATACACCAATCAGTTTATTCAGTTATTTGCTCAAATTCCCTATTTATTTCAGGCACAAAAATACAGGACAAAACTTTCCTGGTGATATATTGCGCAAAGCAGTACAGGTAGTCCTTGACTTATGACTGTTTGTTTAATGACAGGTCAAAGATACAATCATCCCCCCAAAAGTGACTTATACCATGCCTTCAGTATTACCACTGTGGCATCTCACCCCTATTGGGATTTGGATGCTCGGCAAATAGAATCAGCAATGCAAGCCAGATTCACTAACGACTGTGGGATTTGTTTTAACAACCACAGTAAAAATGGACATAAAATCAGGTTATGACTTACTTAATAATTGAATCACATAGCAACTGAAATTCCAGTCCAATTGTGGTCATAAGTCAAGGACTACCTGTAGCCATAATTCCCATCTTGTTTTGTCCATCTTAAACTCTCAGCATGTACAGGCAATTCCTAACTTCAATGTCATTCCCAAGGAAGGGAATGTTCTGTCTTGCCTTCTAACCCTCAGTCAGAACATAAATGGGTCTCATGAAATTTCAGATAAAATTGTGCAAAGATTTTCCACTCGGTATTTAAAATGATACACATTTGTGATGCGGATGTCTTCAATAGCTCCATATCTGATTTTATGTGACTTGTCACCTTCAAGTGGGCCAGGCAAATGGGTGCCATGCCAATATCAGAGAAAATGTAGGAGTAATAGCTATAGTTATGATCATGTACTATGAACAACACCCAACACTGTTGCCTGTATCGCCTTCCACTTTAATATAAATAGCAAGCATCCATGTGGAAGGCTGAAGCAAAGATGGCGAGATACAATAAATGAGGACATGAAAAAAACCCAGTTAGATCTGGATATTGCACTTGATCACACAAGATGGCACTTATTGATCCAAAAAAGCAGACCTCCCACCTGCTGGAAAGTGCTAGGAGGAGGAGGAGGAGGTGGAGGAGGAGGAGGATATGACCATGTGTCATGACCCCATTGGAGCCCAGTTCAGAGAAGGCATTAGAACTGGGACCATCCAACAGGGATGGCATGTCTCCCTTGACATGTTTGGACAGGCCAGGGGATGAGCACAATGTTGTCCCAGGTCCCTCAGGCATTAGGGGAGATGGTCAACCAGACAGAGAGCTGCCTGCCTTCACAGACACAGGAGAGGATTTACTGCTGACAGACAGTGGTGCTGATAGGAACAGCTGCCTCCTCCACTCGATCCAAGGGCATGGAGAACAGAGTGTAAGTAAGCTCAGAGAAGGGTTGCAAGGCTACTCGGGAGACGTTCACCCTGCCCCACCTCACAAGGAACACCTGGAGTGGAGTGATTTAAGGAGAAGCCATGGGGAGTTAATCTTCAGTAGGAACAATTGTTTATTTTGGATTACACTCCCCCTGCCTTTTTGCCTTGCCTTATGGACTGCTTTTGTCCTTTTCTTTGCTTTATCTTTAGAACTGCCTTTGTCTTGTACCTTATCGTTAGTCTAAGGACTGTCATTTGTCTTATGCCTGGACTTTGCCATGTGGACTTTCCTGGTAACATATGGACTGTTGTTTGGGGGACTGAGGGTGACTGCCTTCAGGGTAGCGTGGGGTGGAGCCTTATTGGTCATTGGATGGCCATTTGCTGAAACATTTATTGAGAGCAATAAAGGACTCTCCAGAGGCGTGCCTTGTCTTGCCCACCTGGGTCAGAACATCATGCTTAGGGCCAGGACTACTGTTGTACATGCGGAAAGACACAACAGCTAAGTTGGAGGATACTTCCTTCCTCAATGAAGATAAACAAGTACTGCATCCATCATTGCTGGTTTCCTCCGTATACTCAGATTTTGTAATACATCTCAGCATGACAGCCAGAATTCTTTTTAAAGCCAAAAAATGTATTTAAGAAGTCTCTGGTGGGGGAAGATTGATTAACAACACCACATTTGGATGGAAGTACCTACATTTCTGCCAAATCTTCCATCAATCCAGTGAGATTAATCTTTGAGATTTGCTGCCTACAGCTGGGTTAAATAATAGTTTATTGCAAGACAGATCCCCTGGGCAGAATGGTCAATATCACATTTGGATGAAACAAGTTATGCACAGGCTTTTCTAGTATAAACAAGTGAAATACAAAAGTAGAAAAAGCTACAGCTAACAACTGAAGACTTTTCAGCTAACCATTTGCACACTTTGGCAGTTCTTGTTTTGAACGGAAACTTACTTCTATGTAAAGATCTTTAGGATGAGGGTATACACTCAGATACGTGCAAGAAGTCCAATAATACTTGAACCACTCCTAAGAACATAGGGAATATAATGACTACAAGGAACCAGGGATCACAGAACTATCAAAGTAAACACAGTTCAAAACCTTCTCTTTACAGTGTTTGAGAGTTTAGGCAGGTTTTCAAGGAGATAAATGTAGCCTTCCAAAGGTGTAAGGCAGCATTATAATCCTTAAAAAAAAAAAAAATCCTCCAAGAACTGGCTGGTGGAAGTTGTTCTTTTATAACGTAACATAAATGCTTGATATGGACCTTAAGGCATCAAACGTTTTCTGTGTCTGAAATATATGGTCATACATCCACCCACACATTTCACAGTGTTTTTCAGATCACAAAGCTAATTTAATCTGCTAATGTAGGAAACTTAAAAAAAACAACAACAACCCTACTTTCAAAATAAGAGAAAAACTCTGGAGGGATAAAATGAAGTAAAAAAGATCTTAACTGTCCACCTCATTCTAAAGGAAGGAAATATTTTATTGAGAGAAAGAAAGGATTCAAGAACAGGTGTAATTTCAGTAAGAGGATTAGATCTTTTATCCTATCAATTGTATATTTTCTGCTGTAGAAATGAAGAATAAGAGCTAAAGATGCTCACAATAATAAGATTAGTTTATATGAAACTATGGTGTCCACATTTCTAAATCATTACTATTATCCTTTTAGAGCAGAGGTGGAAAAGGATGGCCCTTTTATGACTTATAAACTTCAACTCTCAGAATTCCTGAACCAGCATGCCCCCTTTTATGACTTGAGGACTTCAACTCCCAGAACCCTGAGCCAGCTCAGGAATTCTGGGAGTTGAAGTCCGCAAGTCATAAAAGGGCCATTGTTCCCCACCCCTGTTTTAGAGATAGTGAACAGGACCTTTTGCTGAAGTCAAAACTTCGCAAAAGAGTTTCCAATAATCAGAATCAAGACTAACACAAAACTCAACATTTTAACCTGTAAATCTAATGACCGACATGTTCAGATACTCTTTAAGTTTAAATAGACAAAAATAATCACAGCATTAGTTACTTGCTGAAGCTTCCAGTTTGCGTTTATGAGGTGGGTCTTCAATGATCCGGTTAATATCACCACGGTTCTTTAGATCCACTGGTTTCTCCCATACTGACAATTGCATTGTAGGGTTGAAGAAGAAGACTCGATCATCTCCAGTCCAGACTATACACCTATTTCAATCAATAAACTAGGCTTAGAGAGAATTTCAGAAACAGTTCAGAAAAAAATAAAATACTTGCATTGACGATTCACTATTACCGGTAGATGAACTATAATTTAATTCATAGGCCAAGATTCACACATTTAGCTAATGCTTAGCTTTGTTTTATTGAGCTATGTGAATCCAATCATTGCATCTTTAAATCTGTAGATTATGTCCTGTTGTTTTTTTGTGACCATAGGTGTACTGAATAAGCTATAGTTAAACAAACAACTTTGTCAGTGGTGGGATCCTCCTAGTTTAACAACTGGTTTGGTGATCATGCAATTTACTGCGCGGGTGTGCGCAGTTTCAAGAAATCTTCACTTCCTGGTTTCTTTGGAGGAGTAACACAGCTGATCCGCGTGGCAATCTGCTCTACCGTGCAAATCAGCTGAGAAGATTAAAGTTGGAAAATAGTATGGGTGGGTGGGCCCATCTGAATGTCGGGATAAACCGGTTTGCTCCCAGCTGCTTGTTGGAGATACAGGTTTGCCTGAACCGGTCTGAATCAGTAGAATCCCACCCCTGCACTTTGTACACTGCTTGCCATACAAGTAATTGTTTGTTCTCTCATATTATTGTTCAGAACAATGGCAAGGAGATGAATTTTTCCAAAGTCCTATTTCTTCAATCAAAATTGACTTCTATAGTTTGTTAGTTTCTTAAGCAATGAAAATTTGCACATTACTGAGCAAACAGCTTTGGGGGGGGGGGAGGGAATTAAACCAGTGGGATAGGAACAAAAGTCTTAATCACTTTCCCTGGTAAGAAAAGATTCCTCATAGCTACATTTCAATTACTTTAAATCTTTAGAAGGTAAACTGTGGCTCAGCCACATAATGCATAATTTGGAAGATATTATAGGACCATGTGTCTTATAATATCTTCTTTACTGATCTGGCATACAGCAGCAAGTTGCAAATTTATTTCAGACTAACAGCCTGAAATATTTTTTTTGCCCCTTCACAAATTGTTTCATGATCACTACACATATGTTAATAAAGTAATATTCACAATTAATGTTACTTTAACTGCAATAATAGTTCAAAAATAAATACTGAGAGCAGATGGAATTTGGAGATCGAAAACTGAGTAACACATTGGAAACCCGAGATTCAGGATCCATGATATCAGCACAAATAGCTCTAATTAACACAAACACAATTAGATCTTACTCGTTAGAGGCTATAATTAATTTCATTGAAATTTATAACATACAATTATTTGAGAATTGCTGCACTCAGAACTGTCATCATCCTCATTGCATCGTTCATTTTTGATATGCTGATTCTTTAAGTTTCCAACAACCAACTGTTATTTTGATAGCATAATTCAAATGAATACTTATTCCAACAAGGCTATTTGATTCCGGTATATGGAAGACTGTCTTGTTTTTTTGTTTTGTTTTCTGTTGTTTTCTACTGTTTTTTTAAAAAGAAAGATATATGAAAAATCTTAGAAAGTCTTAGAAAAAGCGAGAATGTCTGAAATGTGGAATGATAACATAGTCATTTGTATAATACTTCTTTCCATAATTCACTGAATTAACAGGGGAAATGGAATTCCACTAATAATCCAATGTTTATACCATCATATTGTTGATTTAAAGCTGATAGACTGAAATCATGATCATGCAAAACAATTCATCTAAATGTCGGGACAAACCGGTTCGCTCCCAGCTGATTGTCGGGGCTACTGGTTCTCCCAAACTGGTCTAAACCAGTAGAATCCCATCCCTACACTTTGTACACTGCTTGCCATACAAGTAATTGTTTGTTATCTCATATTATTGTTCAGAACAATGGCAAGGAGATGAACTTTTCCACAGTCCTATTTCTTCAATCAAAATTGACTTCTATAGGTTGTTACTTTCTTAAGCAATGAAAATTTGCACATTACTGAGCAAACAGCTTTATGGTCATGCAAAACACTTCCAATTTATGTTAATGTCTCTCTGTGTGTATGGTTTTGACAGAGGGATCAATAGAAAGGCTGAACACTGGAGAATTGATGCTTTCAAATTGTGGGGCTGGAGAAATCTCTTGAAAGTCCTTTGGATTGCAAATACTTTGGCCATCAAATGAGAAGAGAGAAGTCATTGGAAAGGATCCTGATGTTGGGAAAGACTGAAGGCAAAAGGAGAAGGGGGCAGCAGATGCAAAGAGTCAGACACAAGTTAGCAACTGAACAACAACAACAACAACAACAACAACAACAACATATGCATATAAAATAAACCGAGACTAGATTAGTGGAAAAGAAATTAATCTGAAAGCAAGTCACAAAGTTACACACAAATATGAATGCTTACTTTCAAACTTTAATTGTTGATTCACTAGAACAGAATTTAAACAACTGTAGTACTCCGGTAATCAAATACCAAAGCTATTTTGTAAATATTGAACTCTGGAAAATAAAGATTTAAAAATATTTTGGGAAAATGGTGTTGCATAAAATTTGTACAAAACATGAAGCCCAAGAGGGTTTATGGATAAAATAAGGCTTTATTTATTTATTAGTCATGTTTCTAGGCTGCCAACTGCCAGATGATTCTGGATGGCTCCACAGACTAAAAACACAGTAAAATGTAAAAAAACAAAAAACAAAAAACAAAAAACCAAGAGAGCATAAAATTTAACTGCCAGACGGAAGGAAATCTCCAACACACACACACACACACAAACACACACCATACCTCAACAGCACTAAAAGAACCTGCCTGAACCAGCTAGACTGGAGATACCACAAGGAAGACAAAATGAAGGCCATGTGGATTTCCAGTACAATACTATTCAAAGAGCAAGTGCAATGATAGAGTTGGCCCACTCTGTGGTCCTAGAAGATGAACCTGTTTAATCAATGGACCCAGAACAGGATACTACTGTCTGAGTAAAGGATGAATAGATACCATGGGAGACAATCAGTCCTTCAAATTATTAGGCCCTATACCAAGGAGAGCTTTAGGTCATAACCAGTATCTTGACTTGCCTCTGAAAACCAACTACAACTTATGCTGTAGGGTTGTTACATGGCTACAACAACGCTTGCCCATCACTGCTCATGCTACTGTATTCTCTATATTCTGCATATTCTAGTTATTCTTCAAGGGCATCCTCATATAGAACAGGTTGTAGTAGTTCAACTGTAAATAACTAAAGCATTAGCAACCATGAGGGGCTCCTCTCTAACCAGGAATGGGCATAACTGGAATATAAACTGAACCTGTGCAAAGTCCTTCTTAAGCATAGCTGACACCTGCTTGTCAATGAAGTTTAGGAAGATCCCCCAAATTGTGCAAGGTTTGAGCAGGCAGTGCATCCCCACTCAGGATTAAAGGTTGGAAATCTCCAGAACCAGGATGACAGACAACTGAAAGTTACCTGGTCTTGTCAGGCTGACCTTGAGATTTTTCCTCCCCATTCAGACTTTCAGACCTCCAAAAAACCTCCAGACTGTGTGGCAAAAATTTGACAGGATTGTTTGGTAGATAAGGGATTAAAATGTTCATCTGACTATCCTCAACATACTGAATTGATGTATGATCTTCCAAATGGATGGGTGACCTTTCCTGATGACTTCATGTAGATGTTAAACAGGAGACGTGAAAGTGTCAAGCCTTGAGACACCCCACAAACAGGGAGTTTGGGGTTTGATCTCTCCCCTTCTAATCAATACTGGCTGGAACTGGCTTTACAGAAAGAAATAAAACTGTCATAACATTAGGTTCAAATAAATCCCTATATTGTATATATGTGGACAAGTTAAAAGGAGATTAAGCAATGGGAAGATAATTTAATTATCACACAATACATACTTTAATGACTTAACTCCATATTGATGGAAATACCTAAAAAGAATTATTTGAAGCAATTTTTAATTACCTCATGTGTAATATCTAATTTTCTATTTTGGAACTAAAAGTATAGAGTGGGAAATAGTGGGAGATTATCTTATTAAAAATATGAATAGTTTTAGTGTATGCTTCTTCCCTAACTGTTGTAATAACATTTAGAAGAAAAAAAAATCCTCCAGATCTTTTGTGTTTTAGAGATATGACTCACAGTATATCTCACCAGTGTTGTTAATCATCTTCAAAAATGAACATGCACCACTAACCAAGCTTTTGGCTCACAGTAGATCACAGTCAAGTTGTAGAAAGCTTAAAGAGCAAGAAGCTAAATAACTATGAATGGAAGCATGCACACCAACAAGCTAGCATTTGAGAAGCATTGGGAGCAGGGGATACATTAATTTAATTTAAGTATTTATTATTTAACTCATTTAATAAAATATTAAATCACTGTCTTGGCTACAATAAATATCAAATGATAGAAAGCAAAGAGACTCAAACCTAGATGGTATGTTGAATGCTACCAATAAACAATAAACAGATGTTATTGCCTTCAATTACAATCAAGATTTTCCCTTACGTCAAGTATTTTTTTTTCCTGATCCTTTACTTCCTTCGCTTATCAAGTCCACTTGTCCAATAAAATTAGTTTTGTGAGGAAGGCAAGTGTAGTGAATCAGTAGGGGCTAATGTAAATTATACTGATTTAATGAAAGCCTCTGGGAACAATATGATTTGATATGGCGTTATCTATCCTCTAGAATCCAAATCAGCAGTCCTATAAGTTAATAATAACAATAGAGATTGTGCAAGGAACTTCTGGAGAAAGAAATGGCAGACAAAAGATGATCTCAGCAAAGAATGAAGAGCTTTGTTCAAACTTCTCTGGACAAGAAGTCTTGAGATCATCCACAAGTGCTCCACAAAATTGCTTCTTATGAAGAGATCACAAGATAGAACTCCCAGGTGGGCTGAAAGCTCAAGGAGAAGGAATAGTCATCTTGCTCAAACATAGGTCAATCCCTTTGAAAAGACCTTACATTTGCATGCTTCCTTTTCTAATTATTGTTGTTAACTTCTTTTCAGTTATTAGAAATCTTGGATTGGCATATCTGATTGTACTGGGTGAGTTTTTCTTCAATACTCTGCAGAACAAGTTTTAACTACAAGTTTAAGAACTTTAAAAACTTTTTGAATAAATAGTAAAAGGGTGATTAAAACTTTGATATTAGAAAGTTACAAATGGACTAAGAATCAAAATAAATTTGAAATAAGATTTTGGAATTAACTATAAATAATTCTTCTCATGGGAAAATACTTTACTTTTATTTATTTATTTTTAAACATGAGGTAAGATTTTTTTTTAAATGAACCTTACAAAGAATTAAATATTTCAATTAACGAAGAACTTACAATTACAGAATGGAGCAAAACATTTTAAATGGACTCAGAAATTCATATTAATAGTGTCAACAAAGACAAACTCAGCCTCTTTAGAGACAGTGTGTCTCAAAGATGTTATGGAAAAGGAACAAGTTCTACTTGACAAAATCAAGACTGAGCTGAAAGTGTGTTTAAAAGTATGCCATGGAAAAAGATGTTACACTGGACATAGAAAAAAATGGCTGATGTTGTAATAATTAAAAGATACAGATATGTCTTCTTAAGTTTTCGCAGGTGTGTATATGCAAAAAATTAAAATCACAGTAGATTTAGTTCTAGGGCCTTATTTGAATGGATTAAATATTAAAATTGTTAGAAGTAAAAGGAAAGAATATAAAGTTGATTTATTTGATCAAAGTTAAAATACATTTGGTGTTATTTCTCATAGCCCTTAATGGACTTTTGCTGACTACTTTTGCTGAAATTTTGCTGGATTTGTTTATAAATTATAAATGAGGAAATGCTAAGTTAAAATTGTTTTTATTTTTGGGTTGGAACTTGAAAATCAATCTCTTTTTTTTTTCTGTTTCTCATTTTTTTCATTTTTGCATCTTTTTATTCTTTTATCTTTTTTAAAATTTGCATTAGGTTTTATTATTATAACTATAATCTTACACTGTATTAACAGATGATCACATTCTTTATAGCTGAGTTCTTCTTTTAGATGGAGTATAAAACCCAAGAGCAATGCAGGGATGCTTGAGGAATGCTGACTTGGCATATTCTGATAATACTTTTTCTGTACCTGCCAGATGGGCAACTATGGTATCAGTCATTTCCCAGCATTTAGGTGAATAGAGAGAGGCAAATATGTCATACACGCTCACTGGTCCTTGAAAGAAATGTTTAAGCTATTAAGACTTGGTTGCAACAAAATATCTACCTTTTCTATTTTGGAGAATGACTATTGTAATTCAAATTATTGTACTCGTTTGATTACCACTATTTAATTACAAAAAATATTCTACTGTGAGCCTTTTCCACCCAGGAACCATTTGATTATAGGAAGCTATGGAAGAAATATGTACATTGTTCATAATTATAGATATGAATCCAAAATAGGACAACAGGATTCTGAACACTTAGGGATAATGATAGGTATACATGGCATTGGATTGACTTAAAAATAAGCCAAGCTATTTCCCAATTGATCCAGAAAACGGCTTGGTTCATTGCCAAACTAAGCCAAGCCAAATTTGATTCTGTCCCTCTCAACATGTTTGACAGTCATAAATTGTTATGTGTCCCAGATGCCTGGTTGTTAAGTGTCAGCTTCATTCATTCATTTGCATGTGGCTAGAAAATATCTCTCCTGTGGAGCTCACAGTGAGTTAAATAAGCAGGATGTACCTGTTAAAATGGATGGGGAGGAGCCCAGCCCTCAGATTGTATTACTGAGACCACATTCTGCATATAGGTTTTGCTACCAGGACCAGCTGTTTTGGGAGATGAAATAATGTAATTCTCTCTTTTTAGTTAATTGAGGTAGGATAGACCAGGGATGTCAAACTGGCATCGTCGTGACAGTGTCACATGACTATTGGGACTTTTTTCTCCTTCACTAAACCAGGTGTGGGGGTGGCCAGTGCATGATGCATCCGGCCCACAGGCCAGGAGTTTGACAGCTGTGGGATGGACTATAAGAATGAATAAAGAGATTTAAAGAAGCAGAAGCTATCTAGAGCTATTTTTCCCCTTCATGTTTTACAGTAATGTAAAGAAGCAGAAGCAATCTAGAACCTCTACTTCCTTTCATATTTGACAGTATCTGAAAGGGATCTTAAAAGCGATTTCCTTTCCATGGTGTGTGGATAAGCAATGATGGAGAAATGTTCATCCCACAATTCTCATGTGTCTGGCAAGTCCAGGCTGACAATGTCAAGGTCAAATTGAATTTTGCAGGTGGATATTGGAGAGATTTCATGCTTTTGACATCCTTGCTTGCAAATTGTTCCTGAGTCAAGAGAATATCTAAATAGAGACTTCCTGATTTGTGGAAGCTGCCATTTCGGATCCAGAGCACCTGTGAGTTGGAAAGAGTTACAAATGAAATTCTGCTCCATCTTGGGTTTTATTCTGAACCAGAGAGGAATCTGCAGATCTGCAGTTCTTGACTCTTCCAGCTTAGCTCTTTAAGGCAATTGTTATTGTGAATCAAATGCTTGAAAAGAATGAACATAAGCCTTTGAGCATAACTTAAACAATCAAATGAGAGGTTGTAGGAAGTGCTAATTTCCCCTTATGCAAAACAAGCTGAAACAATGGAGAATGCAGATGAGCAGTAATTTTTTCCTTGCACAATGATGGTTTTTAGCTGCGTTTGACTCAAAATAAGTGAAAAATGTTATCTTCACTAAAAAAAAATAATGTTTGCTTGCACAGATAAGTGTCCTGAAGAAACACTTAACTAAGCCTCAGAATTTTGCAGAAACAATTGGGAAGATCTTTGCATTCCTGAAAACATTAAAGCTGAATGCAGGAACCCACTAAGCAGCAAACAGAAAGCATTTGCTTGTTGACAAGGGCCTTGTAGTGCATTTTAATATGTATATTGTTTTATTGCAAAAACATTTGCTTATAATTAGCGCTTGGGGCTCAAAGTAAGGCAGAAATGTACAAATCTGTAAAATTGTGGGGTTGTTAGAGACGTATTCAAAATAAGCTTGAAACTGCATACAGTTTAAATAAAACTCCTGAACACCTGCCTTTCAGAATCTTCCCCCTATTCATTTTTCTTCCCCATTCCTGAAATCTAAAAGTCTGGCCTACCTCACAGTTAGTTTCCATCTCCCCGGATGGATGGTGGTAGAATTCATTTCCAGCTACAAATACATTCATTGTGCGAACTGTTACCACTGGGCCAGCTGAAGCTTAGGCATTTATCTAATAAAAGCAAGGTAATAGCTGAAATGGAAATGGCCCATTTTCACATCTGACTGAAAGACCTAGTGAATGTCCCTGGAGAGGTGCTTAAAATGGATCCAAATGGCAGCTCCCTCTAGAAATCTCTTCACTTTCCCATTACTAACCCAATTTGACATTTAATTTAAAAATTATCAGACTCATCTCCCAGCTCGTCCCTATTTGGCATAATAAAGTTTTCAATTATCCAAATGCAAAAATATAGTGATTTGTTCAAAGTCAGAACACTAATTAAAAATGGAGGTAATGGCAGAGGTTTGTATATAAAATGCCTCTAAAGCTAACATAATACTGAGTGTATTCAGTTGGATACAAGCAGCAGTTCAGAGTTGCGTTTCAAAAGAAATATGCTAAGATCATATTATAAAGCACCAATCTAAACTAACAAGTTATCCTGTAACCACAAATCGTTTGATATCTTAATACGTAATTTGTTTTCAATGTCCCACATCATATTTAATATTCAGCCTATCAATCCTGCCCAAAGACGATAACCATTTCTGTACTGGATGAATATAGCGCAATTTTCTCCAATACGGTATTGCAAAGTTTTGCAAATTCTGGATATTATTTTTTAAAATAAAAATAAACAAACCAAATAGCCAAGATCTCAAGAGCTTTCATATGCAATACTAAAATTTATGTTTTGACAAATGCAAGTAAATTCACATGAAATTTCAACATTCTCAGATGAAATGTAATGAAATCCAGGCTCTTATCTCATAAGCATCTTGTAAAAATATCAATATCATAAATTATAGAGGGATGAAGACATAACTGCTCAAGATTATTTTCATGGTTCCTGGCACCAGACAGAGTAGCTAACTCCCGGCTTTGAAATGGTTTTATTCAACCAGTACAGATGCTCAAATCTGTACAACAAGAAGTGAAAAAGAATAGCAGAAGTAAAAACATGAACTTCACAAGGCATTCTCTAGCTGCTAAATGATTTAGAGTTCCTGCTCTTGAAGTAGTTGATTTGCTAGCAATATCAGTGAGCTTACCAGAGTGCTTTGCTTATGAACTTCAGAGATAAAGTTCAAAGTAGTGATAATTCAAAGAACAGTAATATCTACACGCCAATATTTCAGACAGGAAAATAGGGCCATCTTTAGAAAGCTCTTAAGCCACTGTAGATGTCAGCTCCTAACCAATTTTGGCTTTTGTTTTTTTTTAAAAAAAAGATAAGCAGGATCTAATCTAATTATGATTTAGAAAAGAGACCACTAAGTATCCCACATTATATCTAGAAAGGTGGGAGGGGAGGGACAGAATTTATATTTTGGCCAAGAAAACAATATGGATATAGCATGAAGAATTTGAACATATTAACAATGAAACATTTCACAAATTCTCCTCCAATATTGAAGCTGTTTGCTTTATAGTGTGCTTTACCTATGTTCTGGAATAGCCTGTCCTCCAATTTAAAACCCAGAAAATGTTTTTTTTTTTTTTTAAATAAACAAATATAAGGCTACCAGATCTGGGCTTTAAAAATACAAAATAGTATAAACCAAATAGTAGTAGATCACCAGAATTCGGTATTGCTGCTGCCTTCTGTGTGGTGATAGTTTGTATTTTCACAGTCTCAGTCTACTAAACAAATTAAAAGTGCATTAAAAAATACTAAAAAGCACCAAAATATCCATCCACTATTTTTTCTAGTGGGGGCGGGGGGAAGGATAAAGGGAAAAACAAAAGTTGCTGTTTAATCAACACACATGTGCAAAAACAGTTGAATGACACATTTAGGATTAAACCTGCAATATTTTAAACATTTTCATGGAATTAAGTTCCACTAAACCATGGGACTTTCATTTAAATAACGTTAATATCAGGCTATCAACCCATATGGTGTGACATAAATATTGTTGGATTTGGTTCTACTATGTCAGCCCACGTTCAATGGGCAAATACATATAAAAGTCTACAGATACAAAATATAAACAGTGCAAGGTCCATAAAATACAAAATTTGAAAAGCTGTATAGTGTACTTTATAAGCTTTTAGCTATTTTCTTACTATCATATCTAGATATATTGGTACATGTATGCCCACTTGTAGATACAGAGCAAACTAAGACATTATAACTTGGGTTGTTTGATTCCAATACAAGGATTTCAAGAGCTGTGGTGGTGTAGTGATTAGAATGCAGTATTCCAGACTAACTGTGCCCACTGCCAGGAGTCCGATCCTGATTGGCCCATGGTTGACTCAGACTTCCATTACTTCTGAGGTCTGTAAAACAAGGATCCAGATTGTTGGGAGCAATATGCTGATTCTGTAAACTGCTTAGAGAGTGCTGTAAAGCACTATGAAGTGATATATAAGTCTAACTGTTTATATAGTATATTTCAATATACTGTAAAGAATGGAATGTTTCAATCTAAACTATTATAGGGTTGAAAACTGGTCTGGAAAACATTTTAAACTGCATAACTTGAAATCTCTCAAAACTTCCTTATCTTGTTTCTGATTGACATCCCAGTGTTTGCCTGGTATTGTCACAAGAACCACAGAATCCATTAGACGCATGGAGCCAGCCAGGACTTCCAGTTTGGCGTCGCGGCAGGAACGGACTGGAAAATAGTGGGCTCTGATGAGCCCCATGAAATCCAGTCAGACAAATCACTGCCGGGAGGCTTTCGGACCATAACCATCTTGTAGGGATGGTGAAGAAAGGAGAGGCATTTTGTGGACCACAAGGAATTGGCGATTTCCTTGCTGGAATAGAAACAGCTCTCCAGATCGGCAGCATAGGTGGCGGCCATATTCTGGTGGCCACCTTGAAGCTGGGACAACCAGATCCAAGAATTGAGCTGGAGCAGTATTTGGACTGAGTGCTGGAACTGGGTGACATAATTACCAATTTATACTTAATGGAAAAATTGAAATCGGAGTTTTAAAAGAAATCCTGAGCTTGGATTAGTAGCTATCTGGCAGTTGGGGGAAAAAAACCACATATACGGGAAAAAAAGCCCAAGAAGACTTGGAAAATACCTGGAAAATACCTGGAAAATACCTGGAAAATTGGGGAAAGCAAAACATTTTAAAAGGAAAAAAAAGTGATTCTTGGGAGAAAATTCCTGGCTACTTCTACAATTATCTATTCCATATTTGTATGGAATAGAAATGGAGAGTGCCATCTACTGTAGGAAATAAAAAGTACAGTAATACTTTACTTAAATAGACAAAAAAGAAGTAGCAGCTGGAAGAACTGACCTTGGCCATATAGAAAAAGATAATTTGGACACTGTGAGAACATTTAAGGAGTGATTGTGTTTTGCATTTGGTTTTTTCTTTTCCCCTCTCTCTTGGAAAACAGCCTTTTTAATTGGATTTGATTATTTCTGGAGTTGGATTATTAATAATTTAAGAGAACATTTTGCTTCAGAAGAAAAGAGGAAGAATTGAAGAAGAAAGGAAGAAAAGAGGAGAAACAAGAAAATTAAATAGACTCTAAACTTTGGTTAATTGTGAAGAGATATAATTGGGGAAGTGTTAATAATTTTTTTAAATTGTTACAAAATGGAGTTGCAGATGTATGAAGAGCTATTTCTGATGTTTAAAAATATGTGTGAATCTTTAATAGGCAACAAAGAAACAGAAAATTCATTGAAATATATAAAAAAGGAAAGTTAAGAGGATTTGGAAGAAGGAAATTTAAATGAGATATAAGAAGTTAAGAACATAGAAGAGAAGTATTAAAAATAAGAATCAGGTGGGCAATATCACAGAAATGTTTTATAATATAGAAAGAGTAGAGAAGAAAGGGGGAAAAGCCCCCCTAAAAAGAAACAGTTAAAAGGGAAACGGGGAAATATTTGGAAGAGACAAGGGAAAGTCTTGGAGAGGGATGCTCAAACAGTACAGAAAAAAAAGATAAAAGGAATTCAGACATTAAAACGTAATACATATAAAAATAAAAAAGAGAACTTAGAAGTTAAAATGAGATAAAAGGCTGAGCAAAAAAATATTAAAAAATGCGACTCCAAAAAGACATGATAGATAAAGGTGAATAATCAGAAGGGAGAAATGATAATGGGGTAAATATTAGTAAATATATATATATATATATATATATATATATATATATAACAAGATAGATTGTAAGAGAGAAGAATTATAGGGCATACTGTGATGTTATTTATGTGAAAGAATTGAACATGAAATGACAAAGAAGTATGTAAAGATAGTAATAATGTTGAAACTGGAATAACAAAATCATGAAAGTGATTATTTTGTAAAGATGAATGAATAGAACTTGTTTAAGATAAAACTCAGTAGATGGGAATGTGAAAACAAGTAATTTAATAACATTGCTAATTTTGATAACAATGCAAATTAGGATGAAAATTCAAAATGCCAATGATTGGGAAGGGAGAATTTATTTATTTATTTATTTATTTATTTATTTATTTATTTATTTATTTATTTATTTATTTGTCCAATTTATATGTTGCCCTTCTCTGTAGACTCAGGGCAGCTTACAATGCATTATAGCAATAGCCTGCATACTTTTTTGTATATACTTGCTTATTAGGGCTTTTGGCCCTAAGCGGTATTGTTCTATACAAAGTTGGCTTATTGTCCCCACAATCCGGGTCCTCAATTTACTTACCTCGAAAGGATGGAAGGCTGAGTCAACCTTGAGCCTGGTGAGATTTGAACTTACACTAATTACAGGCAGCTGGCAGCTAAGTGCTAGCCAGTGCTTTACAGCACTTTAGTCCACTGCATCACCGAGGCTCATTTCCGAGATGCTTCCGGAAATGAAGAAATATGGTAAATAACTGGTGTAATTGCAAGAGAGGAGAAATATAGGGCATAAAGTGATGTTATTTATTTGTAAAAATTGAAAATGATAAAGAATTATGGAAAGAGAATAATACGGCAGAAGCTGAAATAATAAGATATGGTGAAAAATGATTAATTTGCGATAAAGGATTATATAAAAGAGATGAATATTGAAAAAATGGGAAGATTAGAATATATTAAAATTATGATTATGTATAAGATGAATAAGATATGACCCGGTCAACACTCTGTTCATAAAATATGTATGATGAAAGTAAAATTGTAATAAAACTTTAAAAAAAAGAAGAAGAAGCATGGAACTAGCCTATGAGTAGAAAGGGTTGGGGATCAATTCCACATTTTTATCAGATGTGGTGATTCTTTGTGGATTTTGATATACTGATATTTTGATTTCATATCTAAAGAAGCTTGAATTAATAATATATTCTCTAAAGGTTTGCTCCATGTTTCAGTGTGATTCTGTCATAGATCACATGATTTAGTAGCACGATGAGCCAATGTAGGTGAAGTGGTGAATGAGGTCTTTTGCATTAAACCACATCAATATAATTAGTGAAAAAATATTTCCCTAAAAATGAAACAAACACCAAGATACTTGCAGAAGTATCCTATACATTTATTACTGAACAATACAGTTCTGTGCATACCTACTTGGAAATTAATCACACTGAGTTAAATGGCATTTATTTCCAGATATCTCTATTTAAGCGTATCAGGTATACTGCCTAAATTTCAGGTTATATTTTCTTTAATGTCCTTTTTACATCACTGATACCGAACCCCAGACTTGCAACAATGTCAGGATAAGGGATGGAGCACAATTTCATTGATTTATGCAGTTGTGACGGCACTGAGATATATTCAAGATGTCAGTTTCTGAAGAAAAGTGTTAAACATTGGATAATAGCCAAGAACCATTATGTTTCACTTTTTCTTTCATTAACAATGATATAGCAGATCTTTCATTTATCCTTGGCAATAGCCAAAATAATGAAGGAAAAAATATCACTCCTCAAGGTACTTACCAGGGCGATCCTGGAACAGGAATAGATGCAACAGGCTTGTTGACATTTGAAGTGTTTTCATCATCTGTGAGTAGTTTTAAAGAATGAGTCTTCAAAAAAAAGAAACAAGATTAATTAGCAAAAGACATTGTTATACTATGCGTTTTATTTATATTCTAAGAAGCATTTTTTTTAAAATTTGGTAGATTACAGCTTTCCTCAGAGAGGTCCAATTAGTACACATGATGTTATTTCATAGTTATCCGAGCTTGTAGCTTGGTTTCCAAATGTTTCATTACCAGGCTAGCTATCATCTTCAGCAGAGTTTAGGGGATATTAGTGTCTATGTTCTTCTTCATCGAAGCCTGGCACTCCACAAACAATTCCATCAACCGACACATTGACCTACAACCAGCCTACAAAACCCTCAGAATCCAAATCAACCACACAACCAACCAGAGATAGCACCGACCCTCAACCAACCCATGCAATTACACCCCACCAGCTCTTCACCTCCTAATGATCCTGCCCTGATGTAATCTCCTTATCACAAGACCCACAGCTGACCATGACTTGACACATCCACACCTGAAGCCCTTATAAACAGAACAACACTGACAATGAATCATTGGCCCCCACGGAAAGGGCTCGCAACTTGGGCGTCCTCCTGGATTCACGGCTGTCTTTAGAAGAGCACTTGACGGCCGTGACCAGGAGGATTTTTCATCAGGCTCACCTGATCCGCCAGTTGTGTCCCTTTCTGGATCGGGACTCCCTACACACAGTCACTCATGCCCTCGTCATCTCTCGTCTGGACTATTGTAACGCTCTCTACATGGGGCTCCCCTTGAGGTGCACTCGGAGGCTCCAACTGGTGCAGAGTGCGGCTGCACGGGTGGTTATGGGAGCAACATGGAGCTCCCATGTAACACCTCTCCTGCGCGAGCTGCACTGGCTCCTGGTGGTCTTCCGAGTGCGCTTCAAGGTTTTGGTTACCACCTTTAAAGCGCTCCATGGCTTAGGACCTGGTTATCTATGGGACCGCCTGCTACCACCAATAGCCTCCCACCGGCCAGTACGGTCCCATAGAGAGGGGCTCCTCCAGGTGCCGTCGGCCAAACAATGTCGACTGGTGGCCCACAGGGGGAGAGCCTTCTCTGTGGGGGCACCTACAATCTGGAACGAGCTCCCCCAGGAGATACAGAGGATCCCGGATCTTCGCACCTTCCGTCGTGCGCTTAAAACGTTTTTATTTCATCAAGCTGGCCTGTCCTAAATCATCATCTCCTCTTTTAAATTTAAATTTTAAACATAAATTTTAATCTGTTTAATTATGGGGTATTTTAAAATTCAGCCTAAATTATTTAATTTGTTTTAATTTATTTTAGATTTTGTATTTCCTGTGTTTTATCTTCTGGCTGTTCACTGTCCTGAGTCCTTCGGGAGAAGGGCGGTATAGAAATTTAATAAAATAAATAAATAAATAAATAAATGACATCCCCTAAACTCTGCTGAAGATGTTAGCTAGCCTGGTAATGAAATGTTTGGAAATCAACCCACAAGCTCGGAGGATGAACCCTCACCCTCATCTTACACCCAAGCGACAGATATTCACCAGTATTGCAATATACATGCACGCACACACACACACACACACACACACACACACACACACATTATTCATAGCCACAGATGACAAACATACCCACAACACAACCCTCCTCCTTCTATTTTCTCCACAACAACAACCCTGTGATGTGGGGTTGAGAAACAGTAGAGTTTATCAATCAACACAGTTTTCACAATTTACATTTTGCTTATCATCTCAATAATGATAATTACAGATTCTAGGGAGCTCTTAATCCAAACATTCTCAATGGATTTTCTTTTTCCGATGAACTCTTCTCATCTGCCAGTTCACAGTCATCCATTGCCAGATTTCTCTGGCTGGCCCACACTCCTGGCATTGAGGAGATGGAAGATGAAGCAAAGCAGGAGGATAGAGAAACAAATTCTTGAATGTGCAAACTTGGGGATATATCTGTGTTGCAGAAGAAATTTATGGATAAAATCAATGTCTTTCTCAATTCAGAATTAAACAATAAGAAACTAACCTTCTCATTTTCATTTTGTGCTGGCTTATTCTTCATTTCAGTATGTAAAATTAGGGTTGGTTTGCAGGATGTTCTGTCTGGTTTTTTCCCTTTATCTGCAATTACAAAACGATTAAATAAGATCCAGAAAGAACCAATCTTCTTTTTCACTTGGAGGATCTGTAAATCTGAGCTTAAAAAAAAAAAGCAGAAATCCTCATTTAGAAAGATATGTTATTCTTCGAAAATCAGTACACATGCTATAATTCAAAACTATATTTTCAGCACCTTCAAAGTTTATTATTAAATTATTTGTTAATCATAATTGACAGTAATGAATTATGCCATGTATGTTGAGAAAAAGGGAATTGAAAGTTTCAATCTAAACCAGTGTTTTCAAACTTGGCGACTTTAAGGCATGTTTTAAAATGTTGATTCTTGACATAAAACTTTTACTGAATAAAAAAAACCCAATCTACCAAATCATTTGCATATTTATTTTTTTCTATTCCCCTCCTCCCCTACACACACACACACACACACACACACATACAGAGAGAGAGAGAGAGAGAGAGAGAGAGAGAGAGAGAGAGAGAGAGAGAGAGAGAGAGGTACGAAGAGAGAGAGGGAGAGAGAGACCTACACACACCAGTATATTAAAAACTCTACTCTCTCTTCTTTGCCAATGGTTTTCTGGACAGATTTCGGATTTCATAGAAATAATGGCTGAGGGCTCTGTTGTCTGACTGATGTATCAGCTGTGTACACAGCAATGAAATCCCATTCATAATTTTGAAAATTCAAATGCAAATAAAAAGATACAAGTAACAGAGCCTTAGGCTAGTTAATCTCATTTTAACTCCACAAACAGATCCATTCTGGGACCAGATAATTGACAGAAAGTTGGCAGGCGGACACTTTTGCAAAACGGAGGGCATTTCCCCCAATGTTCAGAAAATAGACTTGAATTTCTTCCCAATCTTTCTAAAAATAAATAAGCCCTAGGAAAACCAAAGGACACATCCAAGTCAAGAGTTTTAATCAGACTGATTTTAAAACCACCCATTTTATATAACCCCTTGCAGCTAATGTGACATTAATCCACCAGGAAGAGATAACATGTGAATTTTAAAAAGCTTAACTTTGTATCCAGCTTTAAAACTTATCTAAAGTATTTATTGCATAGCAAATAGCTAAATAATGGGAAGGCAATGTTGCACAAAATGCCAATCTCCATAATTTGTATTTCTGATTTCATCTAACCAGCATTAGTCAAAAAGATTTTCCAAAAATGACTTTATTTCAAGAAAATCAAAGGGCAGTTCCATAGTCATCAGTGAATGGATGTGTGCAACTGTCCTGGACACTTTCCCAGGCACCTCTCCAGAAGCTAGTTTGGAGGAGCAGGAACTGGTCAAGGGCATGTCAGGAGGGGAGGCAGCCAAGGGCTACTAGTCAGGAGTAGAAGGGATGAGTACAAGGGAGCAACCGGAAGAGCAGCTGACTCAGTTAGAGACAGGAGAGGCACAGCTGAAGCTGGGAAGCCCAGAAGCTTTGGGTGCAGAGAGCACCCAAAGTGGAGATGAAGAACTGCCTCCTCCTCCTCATTACTTCCTCTCAGCACCTAGGGCTGAGAAGAGGCAAGCAAACAAAAACGTCAGCCTGGCTACTTGCGAGGAGGCAGCTTTGCTTCTCTTGATGGGATGTATCAGGAAGCAGTTATTAAGCTCAGCAAAGAGAGTATCTGTTTCCTTGCTGTGTACAGGATCAGCTATTCCAAGCTGCGGAGAGCACCACCACCCATTGCTACCATAGCCGCCCATTACCACCGCTGTCTATCGCCACCTCCGCATGTCCCATTTTCGACTTCCATGTGTCTCGTTTTTGGCTCCGTGCCTCCCAACTTCAGCTTTTGCGCCTCTCATTTTCAGACCATTCCAGATGGTAGGGATAGGTGGTGGTTGCAGCGATCCCTGCCGCCCAGAATGGGCTGAAAATGGGGCACATGGAGGCAAAAAACGGGGCACACAGATAGGGCACGGCAAAAATGGTGTGCACGGAAGCCGAAAATGGGGCGCTTGAGGGCAGCAATAGGCAGCAGCGGCGATGGACAGCAGCAATAGGTGGTGGCAATCCCTGCAGCCTGGAACAGCTGATAGGTGGTATTCCAGGAGGCTGATCCAACCACCAATCAGCTGCTCATGCTAAATCAGGCTGTGCTGAAGCTGACCACTGTTTGCTGTTTGCTGCAAGGAGGCAAACTGCTGGGAGGCAGAGGGAGGCACTTTTGGGGGGGTGCATCTAATACACTGAAAAATACAGTAAGTCTAAGTGCTACTGCTATCATGCCTTTTGAACTCTGGATTTGCCTTGTAGATTTGCCTTTGCTCTGGGGACTTGTCTTTGTGCTGTGGACTAGTGCTGGCTTTTTTTAAGTAGCCTGTGGAACTCATTGTGGGGTGGGGTGGTGCTGGCAAAGGGAATTTCTGGGGAATACTAATCCAGGCTTGGGAGCCTTAATAAAGACTCTTAACATCTGTTTTGTGTGTGGGTGTGTGACAGCACAGGTTCTTTTCTGTGCTTAACACCTGTTTTGTGTGTGTGTTATTATGGGATTCTCACCCTTGTAAGTTACTCATACTGGAGTAACAGGTAAAGCAATGCAAGGGAGGGGGGGGTGAGAGATATTGCATTTGTTTTCTCCACTCCCGCTCTTCATTCAGTTTCACAGTGTTCAAATGCTATTTAGAGCAATAGGTGTCTTCACTGATATATTTAATGCAAGTGTCAACAGCATCATGTGTGTCATTATGCATATAGTATCTATGACTCTCACACACAAAAGCTATGCGCATGAGGATGCCATGATGCAAGGTTTACCCACTTGAAACTGTGTTGCAAGCTAGCAAATACATAAGGGGAATAATATGCATTATAATGTTATAACACTTGGAAGCCTATGGCCTCCGCTTGGATGAAGCTCATAGGAATGACTTTTTATTTTTAAAATGTCTGAAATCACAAGAGATTTTGGTGTTCATGCCTGAAAGACCACAAGAATATGAGAATTATGAGAGATGTAGCGAACCCATGAGCCTTCAGCCATTGTTTATTTTACTTTCTATGGTGTTTAATGTTGAAGCTTTATTTGTCAGAAGCAGAATTCAAGAGCACAGAGGACACTTTTCTACATAACAACATTTGCATGGGTTGTTATCAAGCCCAAAACTACTATATTGAATTCCTCCTGAATCATGAACATCTGGTGTATTCAATGAAGGAGGTGCCATTTGTCCTTCCCTTGAAGAAATAGGGAAAATTGCTGAACCTATTTGGTGCTAATTCTAGGAGTTTTGTTGATGTTTGAAATGATAGGAATTTTTTTCACTTCTGTTTGGAAGACCCAAAAACATACTGTCATACAAAAATTCTAACTAAGCCATCCTTTGATGAGAGAAGAAAATTGTGAAATAGTCCTATTTTGAATGATGAACTACGTGATTTCTCAAAACTGGCCATGTAGGTTTTTAGAAAAGATAATAAGCAAACAGACCACTTCTGTTTAATTGCACACACTCGACATTTTCATCTGCAGGTTGGTTAACGTCCCTGACATTTTATTTATCTTATCGAAAATTGCAGGCGCAACTAATGTGTTGTTTAGAAAATACAGTGTCTTACCGATGAACATTTTTGAATAATAGGTTCTTAATATGCCTGCTGGAAAGTGAATTTGGGAGACAATGGGGAAACTGGAGTTGTTTTGATTTGTAGGAAATATTCCTTTAACAATCATTGATTTTGCAACAGTTATAGAGATGTGCAAAGCAAACTGCATGCCCAGGACCTTTGTGCAAACATAATTGGCTTTGATGTTTTGCCTGTTCTAGCAAAGCTAAGCCTATTCAATTACTCTCCAAGGGCTTAAGCAGCAGAACATTTTGACATCCCTAAGTATTTCTCATTTTGTGATCTTCCACTAACACTCATGATTTTGTCATCAAATAAACTCTAGCTTGAAAGCAGTACAAAACGCTAGGCAATCAAAATTCATTTGAGGTTATGAAGTCTTGTTTTATTTAATATAAACAGTGCAAAAACAGAGAGTGGGTTTGTAAAAGCAAAGTACATTACTAGGATAAAACTGACTGAAGAATATATCCATTTGTATAGGTCCACTCTATTCATGTTTATTCAGAGGAAATGTTTAGTGATTTCAGTAGAATTTATTGCTATTATTCCTATGTACTTAGGAACACTGGAAAATGTATGTTGTTGTTCTTTTAAAGATAACAACCATGAATTTAGGGTGGAAACAAATAGAAGGTATTGTCACAATCACATAATTTAGCAATGGCATGGATATATAAACTAAGGAACTGGATCCAATCTGGGTCGGTCACCAGGAACAGAGGTTTATTCTTCCAAGCTTTCGGACTCATGCTGGAGCCCATTCTCAGAGAAGTTCTCTTTAGCAGAATGTTCTGGTTGTGGTGACCAACCCAGATTGGATCTTGCAACATTATCCTGGGACACATATTGTTTACATCTTATGATTTATGATTGTATTTTAGGATTTATGATCTATGACGTTGCTTTGTTGTTCGTATGTACACTGAGAGATGCACTGGAGACAAATTTCTTCTGTATCCAATCACACAGCCAATAAACCTATTGTCTAGTCTAGTCTAGTCTAGTCTAGTCTAGTCTAGTCTAGTCTAGTCTAGTCTAGTCTAGTCTAGTCTAGTCTATGCTGATGAAGTATATATGGGGCAGGAGCAATTTGACTTAAGATATTCTAAGAATTTTAAAACTCCTGGCCTAACTTAAAATTTGATGGAATCTGCAACACATGTAAAAGTGTTGTGTAAAGTTTAGGTTTACAAAGGAACCATCATATTCTGACTCAAGGACTCCAAACTCCAAGGAACCAGTATGCCACTAGTAGCATACTTAGCAGGAATCCATGATACCAAGATAAAGCATGACTAGAATTCTTAGAGTAAGATAGAATGGCTAAATTATTGATAAATTCTTACTGAAGAATGTTGCCACTCTATGAGTTCTGTCCAAAATCCTGTCTGGTCTATTCATCTTTGGAAGTTGGATTTGTTTGTTGCTATGCATTGTGGACATTGGTTGTATAGGAATTATTAGAGGAGCGTTTGTGTTATAGTCAGCTTCTAAAGATTGATAGCCATCTTGAGCTTATCTCATGGTGGAACTGATACTATATAGGGATAGTGAAAGTTCTCCTTATGATGAAACATTTCATTAAAATCAACATAATATGGAAAGCAGTCAACAAAATATTTTTTTGTATATGACAAGAGAGAGCCAGTTTGATGTAGTGGTTAAAGCATCAGGCTATAAACAAGGAGAATGAGTTCTAGTCCTGCCTTAGGCAAAAAACTAACTAGGTGATCTCTGGCCAGTGGTGGGTTGCTACCGGCGGGAGACTCCGCCCACCCGCCTGGACATCTCTGCGCATGCGCAGAAGCATCATGCGTGTGCATCCATGAGCAAACCGGTAGCGACGGGATTTGAAATCCACTACTGTCTCTAGCCAGTCACTTTCTCCCAGCCCAAGGAAGGATTAAATGGCAAACCACTTCTAAAAAGCCTTGCCAAGAAATTATAGGGACTTGTCTAGGCTGTTTCTGAGAATTGGACATGACTGAATGGAAGAAAAAATATATGACAGTTTCAGGCTTTATAAACACACACACACACACACACATGAGGAAATAGAGTGGTATGTGAATGTATGTCATACTAATAGGATGGATTTAAACTAATTCACATCCTCTAGAATATTACAGAATAAAAAAATTCATATCTGATTTTTTTTTAAAAAAATAGTCATTTTTTAAATATAGATGTATTAAATAATTATATTTAGTTGGGCAGCCTTGTTACAGATTTCATAACTAGATTGTTGCTATAAATGTGATCCAGGAAGTTATTTATTTATTTATTTATTTATTTATTTATTTATTTATTTATTTATTTATTGGTTCGATTTATATGCTGCCCTTTTCCAGAGACTCAGGGCGGCTTACAATGCGTTAAGCAATAGCCTCCATACTTTTTGTATATACCTGCTTAGTAGGGCTTTCTCCCCCCACCCCCAAGCGGTGTTCTTTTTTATACAAAGTCAGCTTATTGCCCACACAAACTGGGTCTTCATTTTACCTACCTTGAAAGGATGGAAGGCTGAGTCAACTTTGAGCCTGGTGAGATTTGAACTTGCAGTAATTGCAGGCAGCTAACAGTGCTTTAGTCTGCTGTGCTACCAAGGCTTAAGATAGCTTAAAATCCATTGCTAATACTTGGTTGTTTTGGGGAAGTGGGTGGCTATATTCACACACACACACACAAGAGAGAGCCAGTTTGATGTAGTGGCTAAAACATCAGGCTATAAACAAGGGGAATGAGTTCTAGTCCTGCCTTAGGCAAAAAACCAGCTAGGTGATCTCTGACCAGTGGTGGGTTGCACACAGTAGATAGAACTGTAATATTGATAAGTGTTGATCCTTAGAGAGAGATAGGAAAGAAAGAGCAAGCCATTTCTAGTGTTCTTATGCAAATCTTCAAAAATTATAAAATTAATAAAAACAATAAAATGTATGACAAAGTGGAATCCCTTGCAAGCAAGAAAAATACTATTGAGATATGAAGGGAAATGCTGAATTAAAAGTATCCTCTAACTTTGGTTAGAGAATAAGAAGAGCCTTTAAGTAATTTATTATAATGAAATTCAGGAGTGAATATAAAACATACTTTCTAATGAATAATCATCATTTCAGCCAGTATACTACAAAAACAGTCATTTCATATACTTTTTAAATGAAATATAACAACAGTGCTATAAATTCTTTCCATTAAAAAGTATAATACAATCAAAATATTCTAAATCACAGTAACTGAAATATTGGCAACAATCAGTCTTATGCAGTAAGTAATGAGTAATCCAGTTAGATGTTAATTCTTATTATGTTAATAAAGGCTTATGAACATATTTGTATCTTAATTGTCATGTTTTTGCAAATGTATTCAAAAGCAGCTCTTTTTTTCCAGTCGGGAAGCAGACATGGAACATTTTCGTTATTCATAAATATTGATTCGTGGGCCCTGAAAGCATGAAATGTCTCAGGTGACAAGCAGAACCAAACTACTAAAAAATGAATGGTGGTTGATTGAAAAGCTTCTTTCTTGTTAAAAAAAAAAAAAGCATCATAACCCAGCACATTTCCCTCTAGTTGTTGCTGATAAAAGAACAAGTTGTGATTAATGGCAGAATTCAGGGGCAATCATGGATGCAAGAGACAATGATATACAGATTACAAACAATAAATCAATAGATCCCTTTTGGGAAAAAGATGTCACATACAATGAATCTACCGTGCCTCTGTTTCTATTACTGGATTTCTCATGATAACCCATTGCTATTGAAATGCATGATTCACCTTCAGCCCAAGCTATTGATCTTTATTTTGGCAAAAAACTAGAGATATCTGCTTTAGTCATTCTGCTTTGATTATGATTAAAAGACCCAGAAAGTTCTCATAAAATAAAGCATATGGAGAGGGGAATAATGTACTCCAAATTCCTGTAAAAAGCTTGTTTCAGAATTATTCCCATTTCTGTTGCAGGTTGCATACGAAAATTGCACATTGAATTGGAATGGTTTTGTTCTTGTGGCTATAATTCTTCCAGAACTAAATAGAGATTGTAGCTTGTGAAAAGCACCTATTTGAATGCAAAAGACTGAGATTTAACCTCTGGCATCTCTAGATAGGGCTTCAAAATCTCTAATCTGAAATCCCGTTGCCAATACATGTCAATAATAAATACCAAGATGAATGGATAATTTTTAGTAAACTGTGAAGTTGTGTTTTCCTTTCTTTATGCAAGCTGATTTTAAGTGAACTTAAAGCCAGTCAAAATATAAATATTCTGCATGTTCTTAATAATTTTTCACTTCTATGAACATTGCTGCTTAAGGCTCTTAGGTGCAGTGGTGAAATGTAAAATTTTTTACTACTGGTTCTGTGGGCGTGGCTTAGTGGGGGGGTAATGTGACTGGGTAGGTGTGGCCAACTGTTTTTTTTTTTACTTTAAAAAGCATTTTTTCTACAAGCCAAAGAGGTTGTAGAAAAAATGCTTTTAAAAGTAAAAAAAAAAAAAGCTTCTGATGGGCATGGGGGGTGGGCAGGGATTTTTGCTAATGGTTCTCCAAACCATCCGCTGCCATCACATCGGTCAATCGGGTCCAAACAGGGAACATTTCACCCCTGCTTAGATGTTATCCCAAGGTCTGTGTGTGGAGATTGTGCATTCCAAGTATCCACAATATGTGTGTACCACTTTCTAAATGTGCATGGAGTGATGTGAATTTATTGATGCTTATACCTACTGTCACCTTATTTTCTTATTGATTCCCACACTCACCCATTACCTGCTATCCAGCATGCCAAGTTAGGAAAAAGATGAAAAAGTGCTAAGAGGAGAGTTGGTAAGAATATAAATATTAAAAAAAAAAAAAAATCTACCATGGCTGTCTACTGGAGTGGTTTTGCAAGATCTGTCACAATGGATTTCATCACAGTATAGATGACAGCTTTGAATGGCACTTGTATTTATTCCTCTCCATTCAACAATCTCCACCTGGACACACATATAAACTCTCAGAGTGATGTATCTGAAAAGGAATATGCTTCTGAAACGGGTTACACTTTCTAAATAGAATAGTTTTTAAACAAGAGCTAAATTGAGGAACTTTTTAAAAATGCTTCATTGGGGGACATTTATATGAAATAGAATACCAGGCCACCCCCAAAAAAAGTTTCTCACAGACTTTTTATTAACAACCATGCCATTAGCTGAAGTTGTATAGTATAGCTTTCCCATTTTAGGAAAACAGTCAAATGTTTAATTGTTTTTTAATGGACATGTTTTTTAAAAAAACTCATTAATGGATGGGAATTCTTCCTATCTAGCATAGGTAGTAAAGTAGATTGCATTTCTGTCAATCTATATCCCTAACAGGACAAGAAAACACAGGTCAGTTCAAAAAAGAAAAGACAACAATTCATATAATTGAGAACATTTGTAGTGTATGGCAACCAAAATAGGAAATAACTATAGGAAGGGAGTATCAATCAGATAATTTAGCAATCCCGTTTTTATTTAATTCTCCAGTCAGGGAGAATTAAATGAGCTTCTAATGGATTCAATTATTTTATTACAGTAACCAGATCATACCTGTAGAAAAACATTCATACCGACAGATATACATTTTAGGTTTTGAGAGTAAATTCTTCTAATTATTTTTATTTAAAACATTTATATAACCCCTTAGAGTCACATTGAGTTGGATAACCATATAAATGTTTTGAATAAACATAAATATAATCCCCAAAGCAAAAACCAATTTGTCTTTGTTGCACAGCTTCTGTGTGTGTGTGTGTGTGTGTGTGTGTGTGTGTGTTTCTTCTAGCCAGGTTTTCCCTACGTAGCCAAGGTTTTTTTGTAGCTCCAGCTGAGTAGAATCACATCTACTCGGTTCTGGGCTTTTTTCCTTTCTAACACCTAGCAAGCTCTAACTGCTAGGTGGGAGACCTAAATAGATCCATTTCTTGCTCTATTTAGGTCTCCCACCTAGCAGTTAGAGCTTGCTAGGTGTTAGAAAGGAAAAAAGCCCCGAACCGAGTAGATGTGATTCTATTGAGCTGGACCTACAAAAAAACCTTGGCTACATAGGGAAAACCTGGCTAGAAGAAAAGCACACATAAACCCTGCGAAGAAGTAAGAATATATATATATATATATATATATATATATATATATATATATATATATATATATATATATATATATATATATATATATTTTCTCAGGTTTTCGCGGGTGTTTGTATGTAGGTCTTTGGTTATTCGGGTCTTCTCCCACGTAAAATTGGAAGTGTCTTGGCGACGTTTCGACGAAGTCTCATTCGTCATCTTCAGGCTGGTGTTCTCGGCTTCGTGCTTCCAGGAGCAATGTGAGATCGCAGCTGTCTCTTCCTTTTAACTGCTAGTGGGGGTGTGAGCTGATTGGGTGGGAACTTGGCTGTGTTCTGATTGGGTGGAGGTGTGTTCTGATTGGTTAGGGGCTTGGCTGTGCTCTGATTGGATGGGGGGTTGGTTGTGCTCTGATTGGCTGAGGGTGTGTTCTGTTTGGGTGGGGGCTTGGTTGTGCTCAGCTTAGTCTGAGTTGCAGGGGGATTTGAGCTGGTGAGCTGTGTTGTTGTTGTTTGGCTTCGTGTTTGTGACCGTGCGAGCTCTTCATGGTGGGTGTCAGTCTGCTTCATGTATGGATTGGAGGGGTTTAAAGTGGCTAATGATGCAGCTGCGGTCTGGCCTCTGGTCCATCCAGCCACACAGGATGTCACCACCACACATCCACGCAGAAAGCAGGCTCAAACCCACACTGATAATGAGCCACGACCAAGGACCAGAAGCCAGACCGCAGCTGCATCATTAGCCACTTTAAATCCCTCCAATCCATACATGAAGCAGACTGACACCCACCATGAAGAGCTCGCACGGCCACAAACACGAAGCCAAACAACAACAACGCAGCTCACCAGCTCAAATCCCCCTGCAACTCAGACTAAGCTGAGCACAACCAAGCCCCCACCCAAACAGAACACACCCCCAGCCAATCAGAGCACAACCAACCCCCCATCCAATCAGAGCATAGCCAAGCCCCTAACCAATCAGAACACACCTCCACCCAATCAGAACACAGCCAAGTTCCCACCCAATCAGCTCACACCCCCACTAGCAGTTAAAAGGAAGAGACAGCTGCGATCTCACATTGCTCCTGGAAGCACGAAGCCGAGAACACCAGCCTGAAGATGATGAATGAGACTTTGTCGAAACGTCGCCAAGACACTTCCAATTTTACGTGGGAGAAGACCCGAATAACCAAAGACCTACATATATATATATATATATATATATATATATATATATGTATGTATGTATGTAATCCTCAATTTATGATGATTCATTTAGCAACCCTGGAGCCTGGATAGCTCAGCAGACTAAGCACTGTAATTTAACACCAGCTATCTGCAATTAAAGTAAGATCGAATCTCACCAGGCTCTAGGTTGACTCAGCCTTCCATCCTTTCTAAGGTAGGTAAATTGAGGACCCAGTTTGTGGGGGCAATAAGCTGACTTTGTATAAAAATATACAAAAGTATGAAGGCTATTGCTTAATGCACTGTAAGCCGCCCTGAGTCTCCGGAGAAGGGCGGCATATAAATCATTTAAAAAAAAACAAAAAAAAAACAGGAAATCTCACAATCCCTGAGGCACTCTATGCTCTGCACATAATGACTATAGCGGGGAGAGCCGGGATTGTATGGGTGCCTTGTTTAACAACAGCAACAACTTTAATGACCGTAATTCTGGGCTCAGTTGTGGTCGTAAGTCAAGGACTACCTGTATTAGGGAAGTTTCTTTGGATTTACCAAGGGGGGCACTTCCCAGATACCAATCTGTTCTGTCTAGGTTGTGGGCATACACATTCAGACACAGTTGCTATGGAGTCAAGGAGATAACAGTAAACAGGATTGTAAATCAGGGTCTGTACAAAAGGATCTTGCCTGAATAAATCTGTTTGAAGTCTAGGCTGCCATAGAGTGTGGTCCAAGAAATCAGAGTACCAAGTTGGATTGTCTGCCAATCCAATAGTCAAGGATTTATAAGTAAACAAAGGAACAAGAATCACAAACTAGAGTTTCAAATGGTTCTTTCCAACAAAGATTGAACACACAGCAGCTACATAAATCTGCCTGCACACAGCTGGCTGCAATTATTCAGGCTGTGCCCTTTGCCTAGTGAGAAGCCTCATTGACTGCCATTGCTCTGCTTGCAGCTGCATGTATCAAAGTCTGATGCTGATGAGCATCATCGTCTGACTGCTCCAGCTGATTTAGGAGATGCCTATGATTGCTCAGCCTTCTCTGATGAATCGTGGCTTGAAGATTCCTGAGGCTGACTACCCATTGACTGAGCTGGAGCAACATTGTTAGAACCAGAGTTTGAATCAGAATCCTGGCTCCGGACCCACATCCATGAGAGAACAGAGTACAGGCCCTTTTTTCTAATTGGAAGATTATTGGAGATATCCATTTCCTGTACCTGTCATCTGGAAAGCAATACTGGTCCAAACCAGTAATGGGTTTCAATTTCGTTTGCTACCAGTTTGCTCATGGGTGCATGCACGACACTTCTGTAAATGTGCAAAAGCTTCTGCACATGTGCAGAGACATCCGGGTGGGTGGACGGAGCCTCCCACCGCCGCTACTAGTTTGCCTGATCCGGGGCGAACCACTGGTCCAAACCATCATGTCCCCAAGACTCTAAATTCAGGATACTCCAAGACTATTCCCCAAGACCATTATAGAGCTGAATTAGAAATTGCTAGGTTATTGAATACGAGAGGGGCATTCTCCTCATAAATAATTCTATAATTATTGCTGTGAGAAACAGGCTTAACAAGATCTCAACTTGTTGATATGTTGATATTCCTCCTTCCTGCTGATTTTTGGACTCCACCCTTTCCTTTCTACTCATTCCCTCTTGCCTCTATCCAGATAATCAGTCCATAAGAGCTAACCAGGAAGCTTTGGGTGTGATTATATTGGCTGGATGAAAGGCTGGAATGCAAAGGGTCTGTAGATAGCTCTACTGAAGGATGAGCAGTGATGGATAGAAAAGAAGTCATGTGAGAACATACTGTTCTGCCTCAGCTACAGACCACAAAGAACGCAGAACACACAAAGTCTGTACAAACCTTAGTTTACTAATTAAGGACTACTAATGAGCTTCCTTAGTAGTTGTTCAAACACAAGTACAGTTTAAATCAGTCTTTTCTGAACAAGGGCTGTTAATTTAACTTCATTAACAGCCGACAAGAGTCCAAGGAATAATAACTGAATTCTGAGGCACAGTCTTTCAGGTAACTGTAAGCTTACTGTGGTTGGCAGAATGCCCAGAAGCAATTTGCAGGAAAAATGACAAGAGAGAAGCAAGAGCCAACCAGACATTTTTGGAGACAATACGCAAAGGAATATGAATGAAGTTGTTTTCTGCAAATTGCCTCAGTCATTGTCATTCCTTAAATAGGCTAGGGGAGTGGCCAATTAGCCCCAAGCTTTACTCGCGAGGAGACCTCCTCCTGAGGAGCCATTCCTGTCTTTTGGCAGCTCTGCGCCCCCGTGCATTGAGAAGAGGCTCCTCCTCTTCTTCCTCTTCACTTATGGGAGCTTCTGGAGGTTCTGAAGGCCCTGGCTGAATCCCCGCCTCTGGCACCAAATCTTCTCCAGCCTCCTCATTGTCTGACTCAGGTGCTAACTGCACAGGCTGCTGGCGAATCACCACACCAGCCTCCTCGCTGTCAGAATCAGCTACCAGCTGCACAGGGCACTGGCGGGCCACAACACATACAATTGTCTGTATGTCATGTGAGATGCTATCAAAGCTGCCCAAAATGCATCTATGGTTCAGTTTCTTCCTGATAATATCACCTTCAAGTCTGAATCACTAATAAAAGAATTCAAAATTTTAAATAACATAAATCCATCTCAAAAGTGCTGCCCGTAATATTAGATTAAAATAAAAACTCCAAGTAGCCACACTCCTTCTAAAAAATACCTTATTCTATAATGATCTAGGAAATCGCACAAAAAAAATATGTGTTTCTCAGGTTCTACAAAATATACCCAAATACCAAAAGGTACAACAAAGGTCTAGCAAAGGAAATAAAGTATATTTCATTTCTATAAACTGATCGTGATTTCCAGAATGGAATTCTAATTAACAATTAAACTCAATCTCAAACAATTTGAACCATACACGTAAAAATGTCAAAGCTTTATCTCTAAAGATGTATTTCTACCACATTAGCCCACATGCTAATGTGGCTAATCTCGCAAAATACTTTGTTTTGTCAACTTGCAAAAGTCTGTAGCAACTGGTGGGAAAAAACTGAAGACTTGGGCACAGGATTAAGCAAGGTATCTAACTAACGAGGTACAGCTGCAAAATATGCAAACAGAATCAGATGCCTCTATTGTTTAAGTCTAAAAAGGCAGGCTCTTTTACATTCCCAATGCATTATTTCATTTGATATGCAGATATTCTTGTTTGAAACAGGTGCAGCTTTTTAACAAAGCAAGAGGCGGAGAGTATCTTAGAATACATAAGGAATTGAATGTGGTAGATTCCAATCTAAACTGAAAGAGAAGAGGAGCCACAGACAGCATCTAAAAGGACTGAAATTGAGACTGCTAAATCCAATCATTAATTAATCTCATCCAACATTGAGTTATCCAGAAGATTTTGCACTTTCAAATTCTGCATCAGAGTTAAAAACATTGATGATATGGAAAAGAATGTAACTTTGACTTTGGGTCTTACAGATTAGACTGATAGATCTTTATAGGAATTACTTGTTCATACTATTATGGAAAAGCAAAAAGCTGAGATTTGATGTTAATGCCTTATTTTACTGTAACAGAGACAGTCGGAAGTCAATGCTTCTTTTTCTTTTTCTTTTTCCTTATCTTTCCTCATTTCCCTTTCCCCTTTCCCCTCCCCCATTGTTCTTCTATTTACTTTTGTATTTTGTATTTTACAATACTCTATAACAGTGGTTCTCAACCTTCCTAATGCCGTGACCCTTTAATACATTTCCTCATGTTGTGGTGACCCCCAACCATAAAATTATTCCTAAAACCATTGAAAATATGTGTTTTCCGATGGTCTTAGGCGACCCTTGTGAAAGGGTCGTTCGACTCCCAATGGGGTCCTGACCCACAGATTGAGAACCACTGTTCTATAACCTAATAAAGAGTTAGAACTATTGCAATGAGTTAAAATATACTAAAGTGTTTACTGAAAAATATGACTGTAAACCAGTGGTGAAATCTAATTTTTTTTACTACCGGTTCTGTAGGCATGGCTTGGTGGGCGTGGTGTGGCTTGGCAGGGAAGGATACTGCAAAATCTCCATTCCCATCCCACTCAGGGGAAGGATACTGCAAAATCTCCATTCCCTCCCCACTCCTGGGGGAAGGATATTGCAAAATCTCCATTCCCACCCCACTATGGGACCAGCCAGAGTTGGTATTTGCCGGTTCTCCAAACTGCTCAAAATTTCTGCTACCAGCTCTCCAGAACCTTTCAGAACCTACTGGATTTCTCCCATGTGTAAGCTGATGTATTAGGTCTGGAATTAGGAGGGGGCCATCCTGGTGGAGACACTCTGGAATACTTCAATAAAATAAGCTAAAAGCCATTCTTCTGTTTGGTGGACGTATTGGCTTCAGAACCAGGCTAAGGCCCATTTTTGGCAACAACAAACTGTTGAACAGAACAAATAAATCTATTCATCCATTCACCATAAACTATCTGTGAATAGAAAACTGGCATACAAAGTTGATACCAGTATAAGCAAAGTCTTTGAAGTGATATTAACAGTTTTATGCATTCATAAATTTATGAGAAACAGGAATACGAGAAACACTGAACAATTGCACCAAATAATATTTGGCTAAGAGTTACAGTTTCTTGGAATTTGAGTTATTTACTAGGAGGAAAATTAAACAAGAAAGGCTACTGATTCAATATTTTATTAAACTTGTTGATCTCGAACGTGAATTTGAACAATGTATTTGTCTTATTCTTCTATTGTTTTGATCTAAACAATGTTATATAATCAATGTGTTCACAAGACACACTGAAAAGCTGAAACTTTAGTGAAAACACTGAAATTTAGTGAACTATGTTGGGCAAACCCATAATTTAGCTTAATATATTGCGCAACAAAGCCTACCCTGTTTCCCACAAAATAAGACATCCCCTGATAATAAGACCAATCTGGCTTTTGAGCGCACGGCAATAAGGCCAAGCATTTATTTCAGGGTTCAAAAAAATATAAGACAGGGTCTTATTTTTGGGAAAACACGGTACCTGTATATTTAATTTATGCTTCACTTACACAACTGTATAAATTGAGTAAAGCATGATCAGACTGACATCAATGTGTCCTATGAAAATACTCAAGACATTGCTACCAGCTTTTATATTAGGTGATATTGGTTTTTTGATGGTATGCTATTTTCCAGGTTTTGACCAAAATGCACCAGAATAAGTGCATTGAGCCTCTTAAGTTGTCCTAAAGTTGTCCACAGGAGACAAAATAGCATAACCTACATGAAAGTGTTTTAAGTTAGTATCTACTGCAGTCTTTGATTGATGAAGATTGAAAAACCAAGCTATGATCTTCCAGTGGAATAAAATTGTCCATCTGAATTTAAGACAATTACATCCTTTCTTGCATGAATATATAATTAAAGCAAAGTAGTTTAAACATTTGCAACATTCAGACAACTGCAAAAAATAACAGCTGCTGTCCGGGAAGTGTGAATCAGTTAAGTTTTATATTAAATCTGAGTAGATTGAACATTTGAAGAATCAGTAATTTTCACGCACCAGGCTCCTACCTCTACATCTTGGGCCAGAGGAGGAAAAAAAATTGTGGAAAAGGTAAAGAGTTAAGACAATTCAGAGGAGGAAAAAAAAACACAATTTCACTTTGTGTGTCTAAATGGTAGCTGGCTAGTTACAGTAGGTGAGCCTCAAGATGAGAAAACCAAAGAAGGAATATGATAATATGATGACAGGTAAGAGAGAAATATGGAGTTTCAAATAATTTCCCAGTCATTACAGAAACTATATACAGTCAGGTCCAGAAAAATTGGGACATCAACACAATTCTAACATCTTTGGCTCTATACACCACCACAGTGGAGTTGGAATAAAACAAACATGATGTGCATTAACTGCAGACTGTCAGCTTTAATTTGAGGGTATGTACATCCAACTCAGGTGAACGGTGTAGGACTTACAGCAGTTTGTATATGTGCCTCCCACTTGTTAAGGGACCAAAAGTAATGGGACAATTGGCTTCTCAGCTGTTCCATGGCCAGGTGTGTGATATTCCCTCATTACCCCAATTACAATGTGCAGATAAAAGGCCCAGAGTTCATTTCAAGTGTGCTATTTGCATTTGGAATCTGTTGCTGTCAACTCTCAAGATGAGATCCAAAGAGCTGTCACTATAAGTGAAGCAAGCCATCATTAGGCTGAAGAAACAAAACAAACCCATCAGAGAGATAGCAAGAACATTAGACGTGGTCAAAACAACTGTTTGAAACATTCTCAAAAAGAAGGAATGCACCGGTGAGCTCAGCAACACCAAAAGACCTGGGAGACCACGGAAAACAAGTGTGGTGGATGACCGAAGAATTCTTTCCCTGGTGAAGAAAACACTCTTCACAACAGTTGGCCAGATCAAGAACACTCTCCAGGAGGTAGGTGTATGTGTGTCGAAGTCAACAATCAAGAGAAGACTTCACCAGAGTGAATACAGAGGGTTCACCACAAGATGTAAACCATTGGTGAGCCTCAAAAACAGGAAGGCCAGATTAGAGTTTGCCAAACAATATCTAACAAAGCCTTCACAGTTCTGGAACAAGATCCTATGGACAGATAAGACCAAGATCAACTTGTACCAGAGTGATGGGAAGAGAAGAGTATGGGAATTTCTCATGATCCTAAGCATACCACCTCATCAGTGAAGCATGGTGGTGGTAGTGTCATGGCGTGGGCATGTATGACTACCAATGGAACTGGTTCTCTTGTATTTATTGATGATGTGACTGCTGACAAAAGCAGCAGGATGAATTCTGAAGTGTTTCGGGCAATATTATCTGCTCACATTCAGCCAAATGCTGCAGAACTCATTGGATGGCACTTCACAGTGCAGATGGACAATGACCCAAAGCATACTGCAAAAGCAACCAAAAAGTTTTTGAAGGGACAAAAGTGGAATGTTATGCAATGGCCAAGTCAATCACCTGACCTGAATCCCATTGAGCAAGCATTTCACTTGCTGAAGACAAAACTGAAGGGAAAATGCCCCAAGAACAAGCAGGAACTGAAGACAGTTGCAGTAGAGGCCTGGCAGAGCATCACCAGGGATGAAACCCAACGTCTGGTGATATCTATGTGTTCCAGACTTCAGGCTGTGATTGACTGCAAAGGATTTGCAACCAAGTATTAAGAAGGGAAAGTTTGATTTATGATTATTATTCTGTCCCATTACTTTTGGTCCCTTAACAAGTGGGAGGCACATATACAAACTGCTGTAAGTCCTACACCGTTCACCTGAGTTGGATGTACATACCCTCAAATTAAAGCTGACAGTCTGCAGTTAATGCACATTGTGTTTGTTTCATTCCAACTCCATTGTGGTGGTGTATAGAGCCAAATATGTTAGAATTGTGTCGATGTTCCAATATTTCTGGACCTGACTGTAGATATTATGTTGTGGGATACGGTAGGCAAGAACAGACACCATAGATACAACAGCATTTATTGATTCAACTGGAACTGAACTACAACAGGCAAATTCCTGTAATTTATACTTTGGGCCCACAGGGCCTCAACGAATCATACTACTTGAAAAAGCCCACCCAAATATGAATGTTCTACGTTTTCCTCCAGAACAATTGAAGTTAAGGTCATCTAAAGGTTAGTTTCACTTTAGCAGGGCTTAACACAACTATATGTATTAAATACATAACAGATATATTCATTCCTGTACCGTGAAAACACATTTTAGTGGAGATGTGGCTTCTGTAATACTTCTGCTCTAATAAATAGAGGTATTCCTTTGCAGCTTGTAGGAATGGAGAATTTTAAATTGTTACTGCTCAAGTCTTATTTAATAAAATGGGGGTGGGGGAAATCACTTCTTTGATTTCAAGGTCTAAAAGAAGAAGAAAAAAAACATTCTGGAACAGACTTTGTAAAAAAGAAATCTCCTCTGTTCTTCAATTGATGCAAATCCTACAACAGTTGCTACGTAACCATGCTAGATTTAGTTCAATTGACAAATGATTCTGTTAGCAGAGGGGTTTTTCATTACTGTACAACGTAGAAAACAATTTGGTTGAAATGTATGCAAATACACAACATATGCTTTAGTGGGATAATCAGTATAGTGAAACATAAACACACCTGCTAATGTTTGATCCACCAAATTGGTTGCCATGAACGTCACAGCTGGTGATGAGATAGCCGCTACCCTGGTGACTTGAGCTGGCATCAGAGGAGTCATGCGAGTCTCGAGTCTAGAAGCAATACCTGCATACAAAAGAGAACAGAAACATTTGAGTTTTTTACTACATAAATGTGCAAAGATCCTGCAACTAAATTTGTAGTCATAAATGTAAGATTTTATCAGAAATTAAACTATTTAGTAGTGATAATGTGCTATTATAATTAAGTGCAGAACAGGAAAATCAAAATACTATAGTATAGTACAACCTGCAATAAAACAATATATAGTAATACTCAATGCAAAGCATTTGCTAATGCAATATAATTAACAGTGCACAACCAAAATATAAATCTCTAGTGAAAATTGAGAAAGAAGGTTCTTCCATTTTCTTGCATAAAGTCTTGCATAAAGAAGCATTTTTAACTTGAAATTAACTTTAACTTTTTAACTTTTAACTTTAAATTAAATGAAATTCAAGGGAGAATGGATTCCAGGAAGTTAAGTGGGAAAAGTCCTACACTGTAAGGGGCCATTTGAACATGAGGAAAAACTTATCACACAATCGAGCTGAACACACAGGAAAAATGAATTGGAATCGAATTGTTCAAATAGGCCAGTTGGTCTTGTATGCGTGGCCTGAAAAGTCAGCATTAGCAATTTAAATGCATACAGCTTCTAAATATTTAGCCAAAATTGTGGTATATAAAACATAAAGAAATAGGAGTATATCCTAGGAGATCTAGGAGCAGATTCTTCTGGATATGAAGTTTATATCCAGTGCAAGGACATCATAGTTAGAAAAACCTACCAATCAACTATTAGCATAATCCAGGTATGACATTTTCAAGTGTGAACTAATGTTCTATCTGTTTTTGAAATAAACAAGTTATGAATTGATTCAATTAAAATATTAAAATTAATGGCAATATTAGTGGTTTTAACAATGAAAGGCTATTAGCAAAGTATAAACTGATAGACAGAAGTTGGTCTAGCCAAGATTCTTTTTGAAGAGTTGGAGATGTAAAGGATATATCTTTTAGAGAATAAATGTATACTAAAATAGATTATGTTTCTTTAAATAAATAGCTATATGTGGTTTGCAAGCATGTTGTTACCACAACAAGGGAAGGGAAGTTTATAACAACCTCTGGGCAAATACCAGAGGTATCTAACCTAACCAATTGTTAGGTTAGAGCTTCTAACCTAACAATTTCTGGATAAATTTACAATGCAGCTTTCAAAGTTTTCTGGATAAATATTTATACATACTTTTTTCCCTAAGATTTGCTACTACATTCACTGCATCCTTGCAAGCAAAAAGAAACTGGAGATGAAAGCATGGCTGAAATATAGACATACCACAAAATGAGTGGGTGCTGTTGGCTGAATAGGATTCAACCTTATGAGAGCAAAAGGTGGGTGTTTCATAAACCATGTTTTTATGATGAGACAAAGAACAAGAAGAAAAATATCCACCTGACATCCATCTTCTCCATAAACACAGGTAATCCTACCATTACAATGGTAATACAACAGATTTGTATTGCTAAGCAAGGTGGTTTTGAAGTAAAACATAATTTGATTGCATTATTTAGGACATAGCAATCCTAGCAGTCTCCATTGCCATTGTTAAGCAAGGTTCACAGGTCATTAAACAGTTCTATGAGATAATTATAGGGACATGGTGGCTCAGTGGCTAAGACATTGAGCTTGTCGATTGAAAGTCCAGCGATTCGAATCCCTAGTGCCGCGTAATGGGGTCAGCTCCCATTACTTGTTCCAGCTTCTGCCAACCTAGCAGTTCGAAAGCGTGTAAAAAATGCAAGGAGAAAAATAGGGACCACCTTTGGTGGGAAGATAACAGCATTCTGTGTGCCTTCACTGTTTAGTCATGCCAGCCACATGACTATGGAATTATCATTAGACAGCACTGGCTCTTCGGTTTAGAAACAGAGATGAGCACCGCCCCCTAGAGTCGGGAAAGACTAGCACATATGTGCGAGGGGAACCTCTACCTTTACCTATGAAATGATTACATTATACTCAACTTCCTACTGTTTCCCACAAGCAAAGCCAGTGGGCAAGCCAGCAGGAAGTTGCAAGTTTTAGGCAGCTTGCAAGGAGATTGAAAGGCAGATAAGTGGCTACTGCTGGCTGAGAGAGGAGCATGAGGGACCAGTCTAACCATCTAGACTTCAGATGGCTATTGCTGGGGTGAGGTGGGGGGAGGGAGACCGGGTGGGAGATTTACTGAAGTGATTTACAACCTGCCTTGCTGGTTTTCCCATTGACTTTGTTTCTGGTAAGCTGGCCCAGATGATTGTAACTGACGATCACATGATTTTAGGATGCTGCAACTTTTGAAAGTGGGAGCCGATTGCCAAGTGCTCAGATGGTGATTGCATGGCCTGGGATAGTGGAATTTCAAGGATCATGGCAGCTACCACTTGTTCAGCACCATCATAACTTTGAACAGTCATTGAATGAGTGGTCGGTAACCAAGGACACCTTGCACTTTATAAATGTATTATTCTTTAATAGCGAAAGTATGCTTCAGATCTACAGATGCTTTTTTTTTTTTTGCAGATGCTATTTTTTTGCATTTGCTATAAAACTAGTTACTTTGAGTGTCAGGCACCAATTCTGGACTAGAAAATTATTTTGGCCCATTTAGATACCAGTTCCACTACAGGTCATCCTTGACTTACAACCTTTCATTTAGTGATTGTCCAAAGTTACAATGGCACTGAAAACAGTGATTTATGACTGCTTTTCACACTGCAGAATCACTTGGCCAAAATTTTGACTTTTGGCAACTGGCTCATATTTATGATGGTTGCAATGTCTTGGGGTCATGTTATGACCTTCTGAGAAGCAAATCAATGGGGAAGCCAGATTCACTTAACAACTATGTTACTAATTTAGCAACTGTAGTGCTTCAGCTAATGATTAACACCTGTGGCAAAAAAAAAAAGGTCATAAAATGGAAAAAACTCACTTAATAACTAACTGTATTGCTTAAGAACAGAAATGTTGGGCTCAATTGTCCTAAATTGATGCTACCTATATATTGAAACATAATTTCAGATTATCAGATGTTTAGTTTAAGGAGTTGTCCCCAGAAGACATACAGCAGTATCTGAAATGTGACTCACTCTACTATGAGAACAGGTAGCAGTTTCATTGTTAAGAGACAAAATACCTAACCAAATTCATCTTTATATATTGGCTCAGCTTTTAGTAACTAAATATCAGACTGAATATTTCATTAACCCCTATTCACTTTTCTGCATTTCCCAAACTGGTCATACTGCAATAATAAAAAACAATGAGTTAGATTTAGAGAATAATCTAAACATATCATTAAGTATACAATTAATCCTTGCTTGGTTGACTTTACCATCCATAAAAGGCAAACGGTTATGGGAGTGGGACTGGGATTGGGTTACATAGGATGAATGTTTACATAGAAGAGCCGAGGTGGCTCAGTGGTTAGGGTGCAGAACTGCAGCTACTTTAGCTGATTGCTAGTTCAGCAAATCAGTGGATCAAATCTCACCGGCTCAAGGTTGACTCAGCCTTCCATCCTTCTGAGGTGGGTAAAATGAGGCCCCAGATTGTTAGGGAGCAATATGCTATTTAGTATACTGTTTTTGGTGTAAGCCGTCCAGAGTCCTCGGAGAGTGGGCGGCATAGAATTATGAATAATAATAAAATAATATGTCCTTTTCTCCAGACCACAGTCCTAAGAAAATATAATAACATTTACACAGTAACCTATCAAGTCCATGTTTCTTTTTTTTTTCCTTTTTAAAAAAAATTGATTTATATGCTGCCCTTCTCCGGAGACTCAGGGTGGCTTACAATGCATTAAGCAATAGCCTTCATACTTTTGTATATTTATACAAAGTCAGCTTATTGCCCTCACAAACTGGGTCCTCAATTTACCTACCTTAGAAAGGATGGAAGGCTGAGTCAACCTTGAGCCTGGTGAAATTCGAACTTACAGTAATTGCAGAAAGCTGGTGTTAATCACAATGCTATCAGTCTGCTGAGCCACCAGGCCTCTACACTTTTACACAATGTACCTAATTTAATTCAGAGCTAATCATTTCATTGATCTGAAGAGGAGAACAAGTCGGATCTTAAAAATTCCATTGATTTCCATTCCATTGCTAGAATCATGGAACTGGACCAATACTTTAATAAATGTTTTCATTAACACCTGTTATATTTTGAGATTGACACCTGTACTTTTGCTTGTGCATTGCAGTTCCAATTAAAACAATAGACTAAGAACACCCCTCTGAAAAGAATCCAACAAACATGTTTCTCGTCATCCTGAATATTGTACAGGTGTTTAATCTGGATATTTTAGAAAAAACATAGTTTAATTATATATGAATGCTTAGCACATCCTTAGCAATTCTTCCTTGAATCTGTAGGCAAATGTTGCTTCCCTTGTACAGACAAGCGCATGGCAGAGACTATGTCATAGGGTGGGTATCTCAACAAGTCCTTTTCAACATTTGGTCACACCCTGATGAAGTTCCATTCAGAATACAGATGAAGCGAGTTGGCTTTTGAAATGGAACCTCCTGAACCCTCTACTCAATCCGTTTCCTTTATCTTAGGTAAACATAAGGATGAACCAGACTTCCTGTTTCTGATTTGCTTTTCAAGCCTTTGCATATCCACTCTGACCTAGCTCATGTACTTTCTGCTTTTCTAATCAACACTCTCTGCATGCACATTTTTCATTTAGTACTTGAAAAAGCCACAGTGACAAAAGCCAGCAAATACACTTAGGCTACTTTTGTTACCTGTGTTTCCCCCTGTCCTTCCCCCCCTCAACCATCACAATGTAGAACTAACATCAATCTGCACATGATTTCCACTTTAATGTGCTGTTTTTCCTCTCCTTAAAAAAGCAGGAGCTCGGACTACAGATTTTCACTGTAAAGTTGAAGTTGTGCATTTATTTCTCTAGTAATATGTTTTGCACACATTTATGTACATTTCGTACTGTAAGTTGTAAAAATTTGAAAATTCTAAATTTTCTAGTATTCAGAAGGGTTTTTTTTAGTATCCCTACATATTCTTATGTAATATATTTTCCATCATTCCCTATCATTTTTCATCATGGTTTTCATCAAACCAGAATATTAGGTCAAATCCTAATCATAACCCTTAGCAATAGGTTGCATTTGTACCAAATGATATACCACTCCTTGATTTCAGTTCCAGTACTGGATCATTAAGATTAATATGTTTCTGAACATTCTCCTGTTGTCTATAGGAAAAGAAAGGAAAGGAGGGGAGAGAGGAGGGAAGGGGAGGTTGGTTTTCATGGGTCTTTTGCTCATCTGTGATAAATCGAACCACTGTTATCTTTAGAATATCAATTCCAATTGGTTTTGAAGCCAGCAACTGGAGTAAAACTTCTCGTTTTATTAGGTTAATATGTTCAGTTATCCAGTTTTGATGCTACACATTGTGCAAGTTGTTGTGTTCTTAGAAAGGGGGGAATACTTCTATTTAGGAGATCTCTGTGCTCCTGCTATGGGAATAAGAATCAGGAGAGAAAAACACTTCATCTTAATTTCTGAATATGAAGATACAGAAACAGAAAGTGAAATGGGAGAGCTCACAGGGCGGCCCTTTCTGAATTCAGCATCTGAGTCATCCAAAAGAAAGAAAAAGAGAGAAAATGCTTTCTGTCAACTTTCCTTGAGCTGATGGGAAATTTTCCACCCCAAAATCTTGATACTTCATCATTATTTGTTTTTGCATAGTTAAGTCCAGAATGTATTGTTATTTTGTCAAATTTCAATCCATTTTTTCTTACATGACAAGATGGCAACAAAATTCAGATGATCAACCAAGATAATGTCAGGATTCAGATGTTCAAAACAATCAGTAGAGTGAGAGCAAGGGCTTAATTCCACTTAAAAGACTTGGATGGTACAGACAAAATTTTACTTCCACCCTAAACCAAAAATTAAGTTGTTCTTTCTGAAGCAGTCTACTTAATTGATATATTTTACATCATTTCCATTTATTTATGTCATGTCAATAATGTTGAGTCAATCAAATCAAAACAGCAATTACATAATGATGCAAATGGAATGTATTCTATAAAATATATGAATTCAGATGAAATGGAGATTTGGATTTGATGGACATTTCTCCCCCTAATGGTCCATTAAAGGTTTACTAAAGAGGTGGTCCTCATTAACCTTGGTTCCATCATCACTCTTGGCTTCCTCTATTAGCTGTTGGTAAATATGGAACAGACCTTTTTATATACGGTAAGAGCTTTTACGTATCCTTTTTTAAAGGATTTTTTTTTTGCACAGTTCTCTTTGGAGAATGACATTTTGCAATGTTTTCTGTGTATGGTGAATGGGCTTTGACGCATGTAAAAAATACATTTTTCCCAGTCATTTTCTTTTAATAAATTGTTATCCAGAGTTCACAAATAATGAGGGTGAATAAGAAGGAAGTATACCATTTTAATGCTATTTTGCACTTTAAAAAATGTTTTCATCTTTTATAACAGTCAAAATGGAAAAATATAAAGCTCACAAAAGCTACAAAGATGAAGGAAGGAAAACAAAGAGGTGGTTGATAAAAGCTAGCAAGCAATAAAACAATCTATAATCAGTCTGTGACTGCGGTGATGGAGACTTACATGAAAAGAAGCAGATGCCTAAGAGAGGATGTATATTTATAGGCAATTTAACAGGATAAATCTATGATTCTGTTATAGTAGAGGCATTGTGTCTCATCTAGATTAAATGTGTATTTTTCTGTTATGTGTCCAAGTAACAAACGAGAAGACAAGCATCAAGAATAACAAAAAGATCATGAACCACATTTTTTACTATCATTGTCATTAGCATTTTTACCAAAATAAATCATATTGCTCACTCTTACCATGTTACAAGGACACTTGAGTTTAATGTACACATATATGCAAAATAAACATTACTAGTGCCAGTGTCTATGATCCTCTGAACAGAAGGGCAGAAACGTATACTTTAGCCAAAGAGCTATCAGGAGACTGGTGTTTAAAAATCCCACCAGTCCAAAAATAGTTAATAAGTAGGTTTTTTTGCTTTTTAAAATAATTTTTCTAGAGATCCAAAATAAATTTCTATAGAGAGCACAAAAGGAAGCAGGTGACAGAAGGTGACAGATAGTAATGTATGTAAAAATTGATTAGTAAAGATGTCAGAGCAAAATTATGTGTGTGGATGGATGGATGGATGGTGTTCTGTGCCATTAGCAAGCATTAGAATAAAATCAAGTACTTTTTACTAACAACTGAAATTGTGCAAAACTTCACTGCATTCCTAGCAGCAGAGAAATCAGTAAGGAGAAGAATCAGATCTGCCTGCACAATGAATAAGATGTGGGGGTATGGACTTGGCATGACAAGCAGAGCAGAGGAAATGATAAAAAAAAAAATGACCTACTGATTCAATTGCTCAGATGCAAAGAGGTGCAGAAACATTCTGCATAAGGGATGTTATTATATCTCCTCTTAGTCAGAATCAAAGATAAAGCATTGATCTTTGCCACTGTGACTGCTCTTCTGTTGCAGCACAGGTGATTCTCCAGAGATAATTGGGGAGCATAAAAAGAATATGAAAGAGATTCTTGGTTCAGAGAATTTTGCATCTGTAATTCTACAGGTCCAAGTTAAGGATTCTTGTTTATTCTGAGCGATATTAGGGATGAGGCAGAAAAGCTGGAAGAGGACAAACCATTCGCAAAGCAAGCTGAGCCCATGATTCATTCCTAAATGTGGCAGATTCTCATTTAGACTTAGACTTAGAATAACTTTATTGTCACTTTGAATGTACCCTAATCGGCATGCATATTAAAATAAAGTTTCATTGCATATAGCTCTCAAAGGGTCTCCACCTCCAATATATACTACATAAACATGACTAAATAAATGAATACAAAATTATGCATATACCCACGTATATTATATGACACAGAGAAACACCATCTAGTTCAGATGTATATGGCAAGAAAAACAAATCTTGCAAGTTTACCCGATGGATGGCCTAGGGAACAAAGCTGTTACAGAATCTGGTAGTCCTGCTAGAAATATTTCAAAACCTCCTCCCACAGGGGAGCAACAGAAACAGACCGTAAAATGGGTGTGTGGAGTCTCTGACAATGCTTTGAGCTCTAAGCACATAGCACTCATAAGCAGAATCCTGAATAACAGGAAGCGAGCTTCCTATAATTTCGGCTGTCCTTACCACTCTCTGAATGGACTTTCTCTTTAAGGCACTGCAGCCACCAAACCAAACAGTGATGCAGTTTGTTAAAATGCTGTCAATCGTGCCTCTGTAAAAAGTGGCCAGGACAGAAGGAAAAAGATGTGCTCTCCTCATCTGATGCAGGAAATGCAGATGCTGGTTTACTAAGGATGATGTGTGGAGAGACCAGTTCAGTATTTGAGCTTCTCTAAAAGGACATCTGAAGCCTATCTACTCAGATGGAGCAGAAACCTGCAATAAGGGTCTGATAAATTGGATTTGGTAGTTTCAAAATAAGAATAATCAAAATATATACAGAGTAAAGGTACCAAACCATGGCAGATTCAGCACCTTAATGTCAAAACCCTTCAATGGCTATAGGAAACAATGTGATACCATTGAGGTTGGTAAACCTACTGAGTTTCTCTGGTGACTTCAACTGTGACCTCTTAACATTTGTTCTAACCTGGAACTGGATGTCTAGAAACAGAAGCATCTTTATTTTGCTGAATGTCACAGCTTTCTAACATAGGTTTGCATTGTCTCTTAGTGAAAAGCAATACCGTTGTTTTTGAATGATTTATTTCCATCCCCTCAGTTTGGCAGTGTTCAGCCACTGTTTGACATTTACGGAGGGATCCAGTTTGGTTGAGGGGAGAAAAAGCTGGGTCAACAGCACAAAGAGTATATAAATCAGCCTCTGATTTAGTGGGACCAACATTCACATTGAGAGATGGCATGGACAAATTCATTGACATAAAAGTTGAATGGAGTTGAGGGACCTGGGTTCGCTGTTGTTTGCGAATGACCTCGTTTTTGTAAGACTTTGCCTTGTTAGGGTACCATTGCTATTGCATTCAATTTCATGGTGTGTTCTCATACAGCATTATAATTAGCATTATACTTCATATCATTGTACCAGAAGAAAAGACAGAGAAAAAGAAGGAATGCTATTATTCTCATGAGTGATATATAACTCATTGAAATTTATTTAAAGATTCCATAAATAATAGGCCTCTTCCAAAAAGGATTCAAACTCAAAGTGGAAATTTGATTATTGAACTATTGTTTACAATAATACTTGTTAACACGCAGCCAACAACAAAACAGCAACACGACAACATAAATAGAACAAAAGAAATCAGCCCAATTTTCCTACTTATTCTATGCTTGCATTTTATTTTCTGGCTTCAATACAAAATATTTATAATTATAAAACTGCCTTATCCCTATTATGCTCCATTTTTAAACTAACTTTATATCTAATTTGCATTATTGTGTTAGACATAATAGTGATTAGCTTCAGAAAGATACTTGGCAATGAGAAAAATCCATTGAATTGTCTGTTTACATTTAAATTAATTTAGTTTTGCTTTTAATACATTGTGAATATTATAAGCTGCTCAGGGTTTCCAGAAATTAAATAACATATATGTTGTGAACAAACAAAAAAATAAAATGAAGGATGCATTTTATTCAGATAAATTAAAATATGTTGTTCTCACAAACCAAAAATTTAAATTCTCCAAGAACATAATGTTTGCTTTTCCATAACCTTTAGCATTAAGTAAACCTTAGCAATAAAAGCATTTATTGACATTTTAAAGCACCTTCTTGCTTAAAAAATTAATTAATATTGTTTTTAATATTCATTGCTTCAAATCATTCATTTCTGCATATTAATCTTGTATGAATAATGAACTGATTTGGATTAATTCAGGGCACTTAATTGATTCTACAAATCAAATTCATAGATTGATTTGATTCATCAAAGTGAATCATGTCTATCCAAATCAATTCAGTTCTGCTGGGAAGCTTTCCTAGCATCATAACACATATTATAATCATCTGAATTAGCCAAGTTCACTTTGAAATTGGTCCCAATATATTCAGCTATCCAAATCAAATTTGATTGATTTTCTAATTTATTTGAACATTTAAACTGAATTGATTTTCCAAATTATTTCAAATGTCTTATCCAAATTGATCACAAATTGCCCATCTCCAATAAAAATATATCATTAAAAAAAAGCTTTTATTTAGTTTAGCAGCAGTCACGAAACCTTTCTTAGAAGAAAAGAAATCTTTAATCACTGCTGTGCTACTAATGATAGGAAATATTATTAGTATTAGTATTAACCATCAAATTGTGTTTGCAATTGATACAGAAAAATATAATAATCCTTTACAAAAAAAAATAAGAAATAAGCCTACATGACAATTTAATGTTTATACCTAATTTTCTTTCCCCCCCCCATAATATTTAGATGTTCATCTATAGATGATTTAAACCAAGATATATCAAAACTGCTAAATATTCAGAAGCAGAAAAAGTAACCTAAGAGTAGACAAGCCAAATAAATTTGTATGGTAAATAAGGGATGGGATCACATGAGCTATAATATCACATGACATGACATGAATTATCTAATTTGTGATTGAGGAACATGTTATTATTCATGCAATTTGCATGAGCCAAATAACATCACTGAGGTTTGTTCTGGATGTTTATGATCATTGATTTAAAACATGCATAGGAAACTAACTCAAGAAAACCCTCTGCCAAGATTTGAAAGTGAAAATGACAGAGCTGTCCATATAATTTCGGATAGGACATGGCAAGAGACCTTAGTTTGTATCCATTTTGCTGGGCATCAAAACAATTTGAAATTTGGTTTTGAAAAAAGAAGAACGGGCTAGAACAGGGGTGTCCAACCTTGGCAACTTTAAGACTTGTGGACTTCAATTCCCAGAATTCCAGAATTCTGGGAGTTGAAGTCCACAAGTCTTAAAGTTGCCAAGGTTGGACACCCCTGCACTAGGACATACTAACATATTAGAAGACACATCTAGTATGTTAAGGGTTGGTTGGAAGGATAAGAGACTTCTTTACATGTATGCACTATGAAATTTGTGTTTTTATTCCTGATCATGTGTAAAAATTCTCCTCATTACTTCTTCCTTGGAAAGAAACTTTGGGACCAAAGTTATTGAGTATGTGCTCCATCTTGCAGGTCCTCCCATTGTTTGCTTAATACTCAAAAGTATAAACAGGCAAGGGTGTTCTTCCCAGAAAGAGACAATCAATTCAGCTGGTGAGTATGAAAAACCACAGAGTATGCCTCTTTCCTATTCATCAGCGAGAAGAACCACTGCCTGCAGCCTTTCTAAAGCCAAAGAACCCAGGAGAGCATTTTCCATAGCTGGATACTTTATTGTAAGCAAAGCACTGGCTGTTTTGAGAGCCAAGCAAATCACTGGAACCTCTGGTTCAGCTACACAGGTAGTTCTTAGTTAACAACCACAATTGGAACTGGCAATTCAGTCATTAAATGAAGCGGCCACTAGGTGAATCTGTGACGGTGCTTACGATCTTACTTCAGCTTTCCTTTTGCTTTATAGACCTACAAAATCATAAAAGCAAGGACTTTTGGCAATTATCTTCATTATCATCATCATCAGATCCTCTGCAGAGTACATTTGCAGTTATGATGGTGATAAAAAAGCAACTTTGTTGTGATTTAGGCATGTATGACCTAGATAAATATTATTATAAACATATATATATATATATATATATATATATATATATATATATATATATATATATATATATATATATATATATATATATAAGAACTATGCAGTCTATCAAAGTTCTACTAAAAGGATATTTTTGGGGTTATCCATAAGGTTATCCATCATATCTTTACAACCTTCTGCTCTTTTCAATTGTTGCTTATATTACCAGTAAATCTGCTGACTTCATTGTGCCTCTTATGAATGCACATTTGGGCATCCGTTAATTCATAAATTGGATAATAATGATGGAATTCATAATTCCAAAGCATCTGAAGGCAGGACAGGAAGCAATGGATGGAAACTAAGCAAGGAGAAAAGCAACCTAGAACTAAGGAAATTTCCTGACAATGAGAACAATTAACCCATGGAACAATTTGCTTCCAAAAGTTGTGGGTGCGCTAACATTAGAGGTTTTTAAGAAGAGACTGGACAGCCACTTGTCTGAAATGTTATAGGCCCTGGTATAAGCAAGATATAGCACTTAGCAATAGCACTTAGACTTATATACCGCTTCACAGTGCTTTACAGCCCTCTCTAAGCAGTTTACAGAGTCAGCATATTGCCCCCAACAATATAGCTCCTCATTTTATCAACCTCAGAAGGATGGAAGGCTGAGTCGACCTTGAGCCTGCTGAGATTCAAACTGCCAAATTGCAAGCAGCCGGCAGGCAGCAGAAGTAGCCTGCAGTACTGCACTTTAACCACTGTGCCACCACAGCTCTCTATATAATTATGACTTAGAGTAGCAATAGACAGTTAGTGGCATTCCAGTTGTTGAACGTTACCTCCTGATATCCATAAGGAGAATGGTCAGTCATGAGAAGATGCTTGGAGTTATAATTCAGCAATATATTCTGAATTCATTACTCCCTGTTCACAGCAAATTGCAAATCAATGTAATAGGTATATGTAGGTTAATTCATTGGCGAGAAAAACTGTAATATTTGGAAGGAACTATTTGCAATGTTTGACATTGCCTGTTAAAGTATCCATTAGACATTCATTTGGAACATACTCCTTAAAAATCATTGAAACTAAAGTGATTGAATTGGGTAGGCCTTTGGTCTAAACAGGTTTCCTTTATTGGAGAGTCAGAGAATAAAATTCAATCTCAGAAAGAGATTTTACCTCTAGGCTTCAAAGATGCAATATTTCTATTTATTCAGCACTAAGTTTTACTGATGTCAATGGATCTTATTTCCAGGTGAGTTTGTAATGGGTAGTAGTTTAATAAAGGAGCCCAGAAGATCCAAAGGATAAAAGGTCTAAAGTAACAGCATCTCTTTCCTTTTCTTCCTGTTTATCTTGTTTCTCTTTCAATTGAAATAATTTTTCTCCCACATAGCAAAGATTTCTAATACTACCATTGGCTACTATTAAGTAAGGAGCAATTATGATCTCTATTGAGCCCAAAATGTCTGTTCTTAAGTGAGACATTTGTTAAATAAATTTTGCCCCATTTTACGACCTTTCTTGCCACTGTTGTTAAGTGAATCATTGAAGCTGACAAATTAGTAACGCAGTTGTTAAGTGATTCTGGCTTCTCAATTGACTTCACTTGTCAGAAGGTCACAAAAGGTGATCTTGGGACACAGCAAGTTGGGCCATAAATATGAACCAGTTGCCAAGCAACTGAATTTTGATCACATGACCATGGGGTTGCTGCAAATGTCGTAACTGTGAAAAACTGTCCAGTTGTTGAATGTCATAAGTCACATTTTTCAGAACTGCTGTAAGTCGAGGACTACCTGTAGATCATGAATCTTGTGTATGTCTTTCTCTCCTCCTCTTCAGCATCTGGACTCTGATCTCTAAGTGAAGAGATTGCAGAGACGTCTACAATTTCTCAGAGAAATTACAAAGAGACTAATCATTCTCTTAAGTGGTTGACATGTTGCCTCTTTAGAAGAGGGAGATCTCAGATATCTAGTGGCCCTTTAAAGATGATCTTCCAGGGGAATCATAGGATCAAAGGCAAAGTGACACATTATTTGGGCAAGTGGAAATTGTTTTGTTAATTCAGACATTTTAAAAGCTGGAATTACACAGTCAAAGAACTGAGCCGAGTATTTCACAAATGTATAGAAACATTTTCTGTATAGATGATGTCAAATGCCAAAAATAGGATCAGTAATAGTATACTTGACCTCAAATGATTATTATAAATGGCAAAACTAGCATTACATACTAGTGCAGTTGAGTGGTCATCTTATTTTTATATGGAAGAAGAAGGCTTTTAAGGGGTTATGCTATAAACGAGGGTACCATCTCTAAGCTGCAAAAATATACGTGACAACTATATGGCAACAATTTCTCTTTGCTGCTATTGATTGCTTGTTCACAGTTTTGCAGCAAAATAAGTCCTGTAAATGATAACTATGCTAGTCTAAGCCACCATCATGAAGATTATAGTATTTAAGTTGTTTGGGTATTGAATCTTTTGTCTTTTTACTTTGAGAAACTATGAGTATAAGACAGATATTTAATTTTCTATGCTGCGTTGTGATTAAATATGTGTTTTTACATGAGGTGTGACAAGACTAAAATATGTTTTATTCCAGCAATGTCTAATTGCTGCTTTTATTAGTGTAGTTGAAAAGCCTTTGAAGTTTGGTGGCCATTTCTGATGCAATTAGTTTCACTGACGCTCAGCTGTATAAACCAGGATAGATAAAGGTTAAATCGCTGCTCAAGCAATAGACAGAACAATGAATAATGGTTACTTCTCGGGAATCCTTGTTTGTAAAACATATTGAAAGCAACTTTCAAAATTTCAAAATGTTGGAAGCAACCTTCAACCTTCAAACAAATCGAGCTTCTTTTAGAAAATTAATTTAGATTTCTGTTACTCTGTTTACCTACTTTACAGTGTCAGAGTTCTATATTTCCAATTATTCTGTCAAAAGTACAGTAATTAGTTTTCAAATCAGGCAATTTATAAACAAGTAAAAATGAGCTAGTGCTTTAACAAACTTAGTCTTTGCACGGAAATCAGCTGTTATATCACCAACAACATGAAAAGTTCAAGGTTTTTCCTTACGAGATAAATATCTATTTTTAATAATGAATATTTGGTACTTAATTGAAGATCAGTAATTGTTCAATCTGTTATTTCTTTCTCCTCCGCTATGTTTTTTAAAATGTCAACTTCTTTCCTTCTCGTGAGAATATGGATAAGATTTAATCAAAATGTGCACAGCCTAAATTCAAAAAGAATAACCATTTTCAACATAGTACTCTACCTACCAATTGGCTGTTTAAGATGAAGACATAAATGGAAATTCTGCTGCAGAAATATGGCTGAATGCTTGGAATTAAAGTTAAACATATAAGGGCTTAGGTATTCAGAGACCTTTGTCTGGACGATTGGTTCCTTTCCTTCTGATTTTTAACACACTCAATGCTGTAAATTTTAGATGGCCTTTGTTCTATTTGTTCAAAAATTGGACAAGTTCTTTTCAAAGATAAAGCATATAATCTGAGTCAACTCAGCGGCCAGGGACTGCGTCCCTTCATTTCAAAGCTTGAAACCATTTTTGGAGAACCTCTGAGCACCTGCACTGAGAGGTTAAGGAGGGACAATTTTGACGCCAGATAGTCCTGAATTTGATACTTTGTCATATCATAGACTTATCAAAAGAGGATTTTTCTAGACCTGTCCATCCAAGAAAACCCTGGGACTATAAAGCAGGCAGGAGAACAATTCCATTATGGAAGTCCCTGGAACGCCCTGGAAGTCCCTGGAAAGCCAGTGAACACACCACCCTAATACTTATTAGCTGCAGGCACAAAACTGAACCATGCACCTCATTAGATTCATTTTAGAGACTCCTTCTACAATGCCTTAATTATACATTTGTTTATCATGTTTGTACAACTGCCCATCTCACAAGAAAGTGAGTCTGATTGGCATACAACCCTTAATTAGGAAACCAGTAAATACATACAGTAATTGTAAACTGCCTTTTTTGAAATGCAAGCTACCTAGAGCCATTGATTGAGATGGGCAACTATAGAAATTGAATGAATGAATGAATGAATGATTGAATGAATGAATGAATGAATGAATGAATGAATGAGGAACAGTCACAATTAAAAATGATTATAAAAAGTTATGATAAAATTATGCATCTTATAAAGAGTGAGAAGTCCAAATGAAGGAGCTTTTTAAAAAGCCCTTAGTGGAATCTGCTGCATTACAGATGCCCAAAATATTAAAAAATATTCCCAGTTACAGGTAGTCCTCGACTTACAAGAGTTCATTTAGTGACCGTTCAAAGTTACAACAGCATTGGAAAAAGCGACTTAGGACCATTTTTCACACTTATGACTGTTGCAGCATCCCCATGGTCACACAATCAAAATTCAGGTGCTTGGCAATTGGTTCATATTTATGACTGTTGCTATGCCCTGGGGTCATGTGATCAGTTTTTGTGACCTTCTGATAAGCAAAGTCAATGGGGACTTTGATTCACTTAACAACCATGTTACTAACTTAACAATTGCAATGATTCACTTAACAACTGTGGCAAGACAGGTTGTAAAATGGGGGCAAACTCACCTAACAAATATCTCACCTAGCAATGTAAATTTTGGGCTGAATTGTGGTCGTACGTCGAGGATTACATGTATTGCAAATGCCATCAAGAAGCATTGCTCCAAACGGTATTACTTTGGAATGCATCTTTCAAGGTCCATATAGCTGAGAGAGGTGAAGGTGGGAATGATGGAATCTGATGTCTGCTGACTTATTTTCCAGAGCCTCCTAGTCCTGGCTACTTGTCTTGCATGCTGGAAATTTTTCCTTGCTACCTGTGGATGTTGCTCTTCTCCAGAGATGTTTCCGTGCAATCCAATCTTCCCCTTTTCAGATAAATACCCACAGCTTTCTGTGGGATTTGCTTATAAGTACATCACAGAATATAGCCTTAAGCAATCTTATTTATTAAGCTATATTTCTGTCCATTTCAGCAACGATAGCAAATAATGACAATTTGCCCAAGGCTAAGAAATAAGTGAATGGTTGACCCTGAATCAGAGTCTGGCTTGGACAGTTCTACTTTATTGGTTCCTTATATATCAATAGTACTTTTTCAATGAGGATTTACTTTGATGCATAGATGGAAAAACACACTGGATAACTCTGATCATTTTTAAAAAATACTTATAAAATGATCAAATGATTCCTTTTAGGGTATTTTTTTTTTTTATGGTTTAAAAGTCAGAATGAAAACATCAATTCCACATTGGGACGTCTTCTTTCTTTTCCATCATATTCCCTGAAACGACCATTTAACATGCAACACTGAATACGGCATAGTCATTTCCAGGAATACAGAAGACAAGAAGAAAAGATTATCCGGAACAGTTTGATATTGCTGTGAGCCTTTTGAAAACAACACACGCACACACACGGACAAAAACAACGGAAAGGCTTCCTGCCCATTTCATATATTAAAGAAAATATAGTTTCCCCCTCCCTTTTTCCTTTGGGCACACACAGTTCAAGGCCAGCTACTTTGCTTCTAGCATTTGCTTTTCAATTCTTTACATGTTGGAGATATGAAAGAACTAGTATTTTCCCCCGCATCTGGAGTTCAAATGCTGGTTTGTAAGTGAGGTCAGCAGATCCAAGTTCAAATAAAAGATTATAAACCTTGGAGTTCAAATTCAGAATGATCAATATTGTTCTGACCACCATTTCACTCAAACGGAAACGATTCACGTTTTCTGGTAATTGAATAGTTTCTTGGTCCTTTTGTTTCACTGTTTAAATTAAAAATGCATAGAAGAATATATTAGCAATGAAATGTTACTGTATAACTGCTAAATATTACAGAGATTTAAAACTTATGGAATAATTCATGCTGGTTTCAAGTAAGAGCCATGAATTTTAAATCGAGAATGCTACTGTGTTTTTTGGGTAGATTTACTGCTACACACCCAAAATACAATATAAAAGAAAAGGGAAGATCTTTTATTTGAGTATCTCAGTTGCAGCAGTCAAATCTATTTATTTTTGCTTGATTAGGTTGTTAAATTTGAATATAATTCTTGGATTAATAACTCAAAATGACTTGCCACTGTTATGGGATAGAGAAGAGAATTTAACAAGACACATGTAGTGAGTTATACACAAAATGCCCACCACTGTTAAATGAAACTAGGAACATAAATCTCTTCTTGCTGTGCCTGGAGAATAATATCATTTGTCTTTTTTCGAGTATAAATTATCTTACACTTCGGCGAATGAACAAATCCCTTAATATGCAGGGTTAGAAAGCACACACAAAAATTAACCAAAGCACAGCATTCTCCCAACATTACTTTGCGCCTTGCAGTTTTCAATAAACTCTTCATAGACACGTATAGGGGAATACACTGCGTTTTTAATGAGAATTTCTAACAGTGGAGTAATTCAGAGCTGGACTTGCACGTAACATTCAAATGTGGCTGCTATTGTTATTGCAAATAGACTCATAATCTAATTTCTCTACTGGAATTTTTCAGAAAAGCCTCTGAGCAGACAGGACCTGATGTACTCATACAACTGTATCCATAGGAAATGGCAACACTTTGGATTCTGCATCACTGATCCTCCAATGAAGAAAGTGAGTTTGGAAATTCTGCTGTCTGTTGTAGCCTATCATGAGGTTTCAGCAAGGAAAACCTATGTTTACCCATGTTAAGAAAATCTTAGCAATCAAGCATAAAGCAGAGTTTCTAAATCTGGCTTGTTTCAATGAACCCTAGTTAATATTTGCCATAGCATAAAAAAAAGGTAAAGGTCCCCTCGCACATATGTGCTAGTCATTCCTGACTCTAGGTGCTCATCTCCGTTTCAAAGCCAAAGAGCCAGCGCTGTCTGAAGACATCTTCATGGTCATGTGGCTGGCATGACTAAACACAAAGGCACACGGAACACTGTTACCTTCCCCCCAAAGGTGGTCCCTATTTTTCTACTTGCATTTTTTATGTGCTTTCGAACTGCAAGGTTGGCAGAAGCTAGGACAAGTAACATGAGCTCACCCCATTACGTGGCACTAGGGATTCGAACTGCTGAACTGCGGACCTTTCGATTGACAAGCTCAGCATATTAGCCACTAAGCCACCACATCCCAGCTACCATAGCATAGACCTCAGCAATATTAACAGCATTTGTTGGAAAGGAGACAAAATAGACAAGATGGAGAACATGGTGATATAATGCTGTCCCTGCCCTTTTTGTACAAGGGTAGGCTTTGGGGTTCTTCTACTATCTTGTCTGTTTTTGACACCTCACTTCCTGGGGAAGAGGGAATATAATGGATGCTATTTTGTGTTGTACCAAATAAAAGAGGAAGGAAGGGAGGGAGGGAGGGAGGAAGGGAGGAAGGAAGGACCATTGGCCATTGCAATTTTCAGTCTCCTCCTCACTGTTGTTAGACATCATACAGGTAGTCCTCTACTTACAACCACAATTCTGGCCAAAATTTATCTTGTTAAGTGAAATATTTGAGTTTTGCCCTATTTTATGACCTTTCTTGTCACAGTTGTTAAGTGAATCACTGCAGTTGTCAAGTTAGTCATATGTTTGTGAAGTGAATCTGGCTTCTCCATTGACTTTGCTTGTCAAAAGGTCTCCAAGCTGATCGCATGACCCCAGGACACTGCAGCCATCAGAAAGGTAAGTCAATTGCCAAGCGGCCAAATTTTGATCACATGACCGTGGGGATGTTGCAAAGTATGAAAAATGGTCACAAGTCACTTTTTTTTAGTGCCATTGTAACTTTGAACGGTCACTAAATCACTGTTGTAAATTGAGGACTACCTGTATTTGTGGTGCCACTTTTGTTATTATTGTGTGGAGGCCCTTCTTTCTGTACAAAGTCCACCCGAGGAACTCCTCAGGGAGGATAATCAGAAAAATTACCTTTTTAGAGGGATGGGAGGAATGGGTACCATTTCTATTAAAGTTGACCAATATAAAAAGCACTGAGGACTTGTGCCTAAGTTTGCTTTTTATACCTTTACCTATAATCATCTTATTTTTTGTGTCATATTCTTTGTGAATGTAAACTTAAGAGCTCAACCATCTTTTACTGTGTTTTGAATTTATTTCATTTTACTCCTCTTTGTAACGAACTACAGCGCCTCTCAGAACTACAACATTCAGCATCTATGGAGATTCTCAACCATCCAGGTCAGCCACAATTCCCAACATCTCTCAGAACAGGCTATGTTTCCTGGAGCTACTGGGAGTTCAAGTTCGACACCATTTGCAAGATCATACATTTCCTCTGTTGCAGTGGTGGGTTTCAATTTTTTTTTACTACCAGTTCTGTGGGCGTGGCTTGGTGGGCATGACAGGAAAAGGTTACTGTAAAATCTCTATTCCCTCCAACACAGGGGAAGGTTACTGCAAAACCCCCATTTCCTCCCAATCAGCTGGAACTCGGGAGGCAGAGAATAGATGGGGGCGGGGCCAATCAGAGGTGGTATTTACCAGTTCTCCGAACTACTCAAAATTTCCGCTACCGGTTCTCCAGAACTGGTCAGAACTTGCTGAAACCCACCTCCACTCTGTTGCCTGGTTGGGTCATTTGTCTCTTCAGTTTTTCATCCCTGGGGGGAGTCACGTTGGGCAAGTCGTGTAATACCCTCAAACAAACAAACAAATAGACAGACAAAAACCTTTAGCAGGAATTTCACAGAATAATTTTTACGGGGGACAGACACACAGGGTGCACATGCCTAGTAATTGTCTTGCCATTCTGCACATGTATACTGCATGCCCATCATGCTATTTTCCTTTCAGGATTATCAACATTATGCAAAACACAAGCAAAAAAAAAAGTTATAATGAAGAAAAGAAATAAAAGTGAATTTTTTTTAAAAAAAAAAGAAAGAAAAAATGTTATATTTGTTATTATGCCTGTCCATACCTTGGTGAAATCTTCCTTGTTTCCACTACATTGATGCTCCAATTAAATTTGCCTCCCCCCCTCTTTAAGTTTCTCATTTCTTTCTCATTGAGAATCTTATTCAAATTATCCCTCAATAGCTTTCTCTGGCTTCCTCTTCCTTTCAACCTCTTCCCTCCTAGTACAGTTTAAATTATGCTTACATGCTACAGCTCTCAGGTTGACCGTGCGAGATGCAATCAAAACACAGCAGCACCCCTTTCAGCTCTTTTTGGCACGCTGGTTTATTCGCGTCCATAGACGGCTACACGCTGTGACTCGTAAAGACGAATGAAATCGGCGCTACAGTGTACTAGAAATGGCCGTTTATATAGCCCTCCCTTCTCATTAACCCTTTTAAACCGCGCCCCCGTTTATCACCACACCCTTGTTAGCGCGGAAGTGTCTCAGCTGGTTCTCGAAGGTGCTGGTTGCAGCGTCATTTGGAGACATCTTAAGCCCCTCGCACCCGATACCACCTCCCCTCGCCCCGCAGACGGCCGCCTGCACCCAGTGCCACCACTACCAAGTATGTATATGTCCCTCGATGCTTTCAACACGTGTTAGCGGTGTCGAGCAGGTTGCTAGGCTCGACAACAGCACTATACAATTGGTGTGTGGCATACTGATTACATTTGTGGAACACGGTTTTCATGAACACTCATTAAGACAGGCTGCCTGTTCATGGTCTGGAAAATTAACATATATATTCTAGCTTAATTTTATTATTAAGGTAATAAAGATATTAATTAAAAAGAAAGATAAAATACCTACATTAAAATACTCTTGTCATCCAGCTCTGGATTGATTTGCTTTGTTATGATGGCTTTTTCTGCCTCTTTCTTCACAGAAGCTTATGTGAGTGGAAGTCTCTTTTCAATACTTTTAATATATTGCTAATGTCTTTCATTTTGGCTTCCAGTAACTCAGGGTAGAATTATTTTCACAGCTCATTTAGGCAATATGTGAAACGTATAATGAGTCTGATGTCAATGCAGCAAAGAATCATGCAGGAAATGGTTTTCCAAGGGAAAGTGTATGCATGTTAAAATTAGACTTTGAAGATGCAGGATAGAAAGAGTATTGATGGAGGCGACTGTTGAGTTTACCATGGGTAGCCAGGAAAACAAGCAAATCGACAATAAAACAAATCAATCTAGTATTCTCACTTGATACACAAATGACCTAGCTGAGATTATTTTGGGCACATTATGTAAAGAAATATTGTGATGTTCTCACAATATTTGTGAGATATTTTGAGAACGCAATATCACAATATTTTCCTATTGTGGAAAAATAAGGAGGGAATGACCAATAGCAACGTGGCTAGCCTTAATTTCATTGCAGCTGTGATGGTTCTACACCATTAGAAAATTTGAAAAAACAGGCTGGGGATCATTCTAAAGAAAACCTATCTATGTGATGTCTATGAGTCAACACTGACTTAATGTCACATAGTCATAAATATTTTTAGGTAGAATATATCTCCTTCCCCTACTACAAAATAATACCACACCCAGGACAACATGGTATAAAATACAAAGGTACCTCAGTTTTTGTCAATAATCTGTTCTGGAAGACACGATGAGAACTAAAACTGACAAGTATCAAGAAAACCACATGACTAACTAAGTCATCTGCTATTTCAACTGAAACTAAAAGAATTAGATTTGTGAAAGAGTTAGAGGGTGGTTTTAGATCTACAGAAAATTTCTTGTCCAGTTGTGACTGGTGTTAGCTTCCACATCAATTGAATTGGTTCACGTTTCTGTGTCATATATTTATTTATTATATTTGTTAACTATCCCAATCAGACCCCATTCAGTGGGTTCCAAGATCATTATAGTTTAATAAAATTATCTTTTTACAACTTTGTCATTCTTTAATTTGGGGTAGAGTCAGGATGGAGCTGAGTGTTTACTGGCCGGATGCACATTAAAATTACAATTTAATTAAAATTAGAAATTACTGGCCGGGTTCATATTAATAAAATAATTTCTGAAAAATACACATATATAAAAACCTAAAGTACAGTACTAATTAAAAAGTAGATAGCAGCAATGTCTGTTCATGTGCACATCTAAATAAGTCAGTGTGGAGCAATTTATAAAATGCTTAATGGCACATAGTCATAAATATTTTTAGGGAGAATATATCTCCTTCCCCTACTACAAAATAATACCACATCCAGGACAACATGGTATAAAATACAATTGTACCACAGTCTTTGTTGATAATCTGTTCTGGAAAACATGATGAGAACTAAAACTGACGAGTATCAAGAAAACCACCTGACTGACTAAGTGACGTGCTATTTCAACTGGAAGAAATAGCAAGTCATGATGTAGCCAACCTCAGCAAGTTCTTCTTTGCACGTTGACTACCAGGAGAAATACAATTGCTGGGACAAGATTTCTGCTCAATACTGAATTCAACAAGTTTTGAAGCAGTAAAGTGCTGAAGTATGACTGTATATTAAAACTGTGCTTCTGTGCTACATATATAGCAAATCACACTAAAAGGAAACTGATGGACGATGTTCTCTTTTCATTGCCCATCACATGAGGAGTAGATTTTGAGAGGCCATATTGGGCAGAGCCATAATGACTGTCTGAGAGCCATCTCAAAGCATGTCTTCTCTAAAGCACAGAGTTTTTCATGTCAATTCTCAGCCATTTAATCTTTCCAAAGCAGAAGGTTGACAAACATTGTTCAAGAGTCATCTGTGGTAGCATCCGAGAAAGTTATGTTAAAATTTTCCTCTCCATTGACACAACCATATGGAGCTTTATTGTCTACCATAATTTTCCATCTCTAAAAACAGGCTATTGCCTAAAAATGTTCAGGCTGCAATAAATATGCTTGGCTTTAATGTGGCTCTATGCTCTTTAACAGCTTGCATGTGCTCTTCTGGCAAACGTGTTGAATTTCTTTTAAGAGGGATTTAAACGGCATTTGTTATTTCCATGGACTGCATGGTGTAATGTTTATGCATCTAATTCTTTCCTTCATGACTTTCATGGTCCTTGGGATTCTCGAACCTACTATCCCACTGATTTCCACTAACAGCAAAACAAAAAGTTTCTTCAAGGAGATGACAGTTGGGAGAAATGTAAATATAGTAGGCGTTTAGCTGCTGTAAGTGCTTGGGTTTTATTGTGAAATAAATTCTGTCTGTGCCTGACTGTGCCACACAGCGACTGAATGATGAGATGTTTGAGGAAAAAACATTCCTCCCAGACATTGTTAGTGTAGAACAGCCATTGGCAACTACACATTCTTTTTTTTTATTGGTTTTTATTGTGAAATATGGAAATACAATTCAACATTTTTCGGTTCCATGGTGTTAAATATAAATACATATTATTTACATATTATTTACATAGTATTGCATCTTTGCTTGCATATGATTTGGATATTAATTACAAATAGTAATGCACAGTTCTTTATGATCATATATATACATATATATATATATATGTGTGTGTGTGTGTGTGTGTGTGTGTGTGTTATTTACTTGTTCTTTACATAGATTACAACCTTAATTCAGTAATGCACATAGTAATAGTTAACACTTTATGATCATTATTAGTTAACCTTTATACTTCTAAAACTTCACTTTTTGTTTCTTTTCTCTATCCACTCATACCACAGCTCCCACACATTATAATATTCCGTGTTCTCTCTTTTGTTAAGTTCTAATGTTAGCTTATTCATTTCGGCGCACTCTAATATTTTCCTGATTACTTGTTCTTCGGGTGGTAGTTTTTTCTCCTTCCAATACTGAGCGTAGGTTATTCTTGCCACTGTCGTTATATGTATAATTAGATACTTCTTCTTTTTTTCGTATTCTGTTTTCAGGATTCCCAGGAGAAAGATTTTCAGGTCAAAATCAATATTATCTTTTATTATTTCCATAATCCATTTCCAGATCATTTTCCAGAATTTTTTTGCTGGGGGCAGGTCCACCAGCAATGGTAGAATGGTGATGGCAACTACATATTCTATAAACCTAGCAAACCTCATCAAGATCTCCAATATCATTATAATGAAAATAGATTACAACATGATAAAAGTTAGGTTTGTGAAAGAGTTAGGGGCGCTTTAGAGAATATTTTTTTGTCCAGTTGTGACTGGTTTTGAAATATTAGCTTCCATATCAATTGAAGAACTATTGGTACACCCAGAATCTTGCTTCACATTTCATATGAAACATTTCATACAATAAATAAATATAGGTATCTTATATGTATTATATTTGTTCCCTATCCTAATCAGACCTCATTCAACAGGCGACAAGATCACTGTAGAATAATAAAACACCCTTTTTATGACCCTGTCATCCCTTAATTCACGGTAGAGTTGGCACAACTTTATGGAACTGTACATTTATCTGCCTAAGGCACATTAAAAATTAATTAAAATTAAAATTTACTGGCCAGATTTTGATTAAAATAATTTCTTAAAAATATACATATAACATAAATAAACAACTACATATTCTATAAACCTAGCAAATCCCTTGTCAAGGTCTCCAATGTCGTTATAATGAAAATAGATTATGGCACAATAAAAAAATTAGGTTTGTGAAAGAGTTAGGTTGGTTTTAGATTTACAGAAAATTTCTAGTACAGTTGTGACTGGTGTTAGCTTCCACATCAATTGAAGAACTATTGGTTCATCCAGACTATTGTTTCACGTTTGTGTGTCATATATTTATTTATTATATTTGTTACCTATCCCAATCAGACTCCATTCAGTGGGTTACAAGATCATTATAGTTTAATAAAATTATCTTTTTACAACTTTGTCATTCCTTAATTCGGGGTAGAGTCAGGATGGACCTGAGCGTTTACTGGCCAGATGCACATTAAAATTACAATTTAATTAAAATTAGAAATTACTGGCCGGGTTCATATTAAAAAAATAATTTCTGAAAAATACACATATATAAAAACCTAAAGTACAGTACTAATTAAAAAGTAGATAGCAGCAATGTCTGTTGATGTGCACATCTAAATAAGTCAGTGTGAAGCAATTTTTTAAAATGCTTACTAAGTGAGAATTGCTTATATCTTATTTGCCATCTTGCTATCATTGTTGCCATCATCAGTTGTTATGGTTTTAATGCTGCATCTGATGCAATGTTGATTTTAACTTGTATGATTTGGCTATTTATTGTACTTGTAATAGAATTGTCTATCATGCACAAGTGTGCCATTTAAGGAAAAGGTGCCACAAGATTTGAAGAGAATGTTAAAAACCACAATCCAAAATTTGGCAGAGTCATTTGGGGATATATGTATTTGTGTGTATTTAAGGGATAAAGCGGGACCATTGGTCATGCTGGATGGAGATTGTGTAAACTAGCATTCTTGCTCATTTTTTAGAGTGTTAGAATCAGAACTATTTACAAACTTTTATCTTTTAATTTATTTTGAAATATGTACTTCATTTTTCCCCCCTTACTGGCTTTTTAAGTATCTTGGCTGATGAAGATCTTTTGTTTACTCAAATGCTTGTAGACTGTAGGTAATCCAAGACTTATGATGACAACTGAGCCCAAAATTTCTGTTACTACAGTAAGTGAGACAGTTAAGTGAGTTTTGCCCCATTTTACAACCTTTCTTGACACAGTTGTTAAGTGAATCACTGCAGCTGTTAGTAACCCCATTGTTAACTGAATCTCCATTGACTTTGCTTGCAAAAGGGGATCACATGACCCCAGGATAGTGCAAACATCATAAAAATGAACCAGTTCCAGTGCTGAATTTCGATAATATAACTAGGGGAATGTTGCAATGTGTGAAAAATGGTCCTAAGGCTTTTCAGTATCTTTGTCACTTTGAATGGTCAGTAAACAAATGCTTGTAAATCAGGAACTACCTGCATTTTGCAAATCTTTCATTGGGTTAATAAAAACACAGCAATTAATTATGGTATATATTTTGATGACTTGTTCATTTAGGAAAATACAGCACTAATTTCTGATATAATCAATATTAAATCTACAATCCTATGTTTTAATACTTTTTTAAAAAAGTGAAAAAATCTATGGGGGGATGTGTCATCTTTTGAAAGAAAATGAATGGAATGCAGACAAAAAATTGGGACTATTTTTTCCTGCTCCAAACTGATTGGGTAAAAGTACCTAATCAACCCATAGTCGACACCGGATCAAGCCTAGTGTATCATTTGAATTGACTTTAAATTCGAACAAAGATACCTTTCTGGAGTGAATTAGTTTATAAATGTGAGAAAGAAAGCAGCCTATCTGTTTGGCAAATGTAGTGTGATGAAATAAGATTGCATAGAAATTAATCCAACAGTACGGGTTATTTTATTTTTGGTAATAGTCAGCTCAGAAGGATACATACAGAAGTGCAGTTCCGTTTTTAAATTCATCACTTTACCTCCCCACACATCACACAGAAACAACTGCATGCTAAATAGGGAACAAATCTTAGCCATAAAATAAGTATATTTATCGTTCAAATGCACCAGACTCCTAGGGATAAAGTTGGGTGCCTTTGAAAATAAATGTTGATTGAACATGAAATTATAGCGCAAAGGCATATTAAGAAGCCGAAGTTAATTATATAGTGTTAGAAGAAATTATTATAAATTAACAAACTGGAAATTTATTTAGGAAAAGAAATTGGGAAATAATGTAGAGGAACAATAGCACCAAGGATTTTTGTCCATAATTCATATTCCATTATGTGTGATGCACCTGGAACTGCATCAGAATATATTAGGTGCAAAGAAAGAAGTGGATTTAGCCATTGCAAAGAAATGTGGGTTTACATAATTAAATATGTTTCCTTCCTTCCTTCCTTCCTTCCTTCCTTCCTTCCTTCCTTCCTTCCTTCCTTCCCTCCCTCCCTCCCTCCCTCCCTCCCTCCCTCCCTCCCTCCTTCCACAATCTTCATAGAGTTAGCTACCTATCAGACAGACTGCCTATCTTGTTGGCAGACAGACAAACAAATGTAGACATCATTGGGAGAGGAAAATCACAAAGGTTTATGACTTCATAATCTGGGGGTTTCTGGCAATATCACAAAGCTTAGATCCATTGTAGGCCATCTTGGAGGCAGTCTGGATGACAGTAGTTGATATTCCCTGGTAGCTCTAGATTTGCATGACTATAGTCATGGCCATGATTATAAATACCATCCACCTCATGGAGAACAAGACGAAATCTCAGTAACATTCAAATTCATTTTAATATACTCTCTGAAGTCTTGACAACTATGAGCCTGGAATGTAAGTTATCTTAGTAGGGTGATTAAAAAAAGAAGCCAATACAACTCTTATCTGTTCATTAAAAGATACTGGATAAGTTTCTATCTCAGGACAGAGAGAAAAGAAACAAAGCCCCACCTTTAAGACTGTGTGCACTCAGTGTGCTATATACCAAACATCTCTGCAGTCTGTGGAAAGTGTATATTTTTCTCAACTAACATTTTGTTTGGGAATCTTCTCACATCATCACTTGATCAATTAATATCTCACCTTATGTCTAAGAGCTATTTGTTATTAGGAAACAGCTGTTTCCTAATGTGGGCAATTTTGAGATGAGTGAACTTCCCAGAATTTTTAGCAATAAGTGGGAAACAACACTGTCTTCATCAGCAATGCTGTCTTTGGTGGGCCTGCAGACAAATGGACATTTTGGATCGTTCAATGTTGGCCTGTAAATGTCATGTGCATATTTCATTGGCAGAGGTATACCATATTTTTCAGAGTATAAGATGTACTTCCCTCCCCCCCCCAAAAAAAGTGGGTGGAAATGTCTGTGTGTCTTATACACCGAATGTTGCTGAAGCCCTCCCACCCAATGGCCCCCACCCTTCAGCTATTTTTGGCCTCCGCGCGGCGCTTTTTCAGCCTCCACACCATTTTAGGTGTTATGTTACTGTGCAAAAAGAATTAAAATACAGTTGCATAGACAAATTATTTATTATTAATATTAGAGCATCATTATGTAGTGTAAATTGTATACTGTATTTTTCGGAGTATAAAACGCTCTGGAATATTAGATGCACCTACCTTTTTTGGGGAGGAAAACAAGGGAAAAAAATATGCCTCTGCCTCCTAGCAATTTGCCTCCTTGCAGCAAACCGCAAACAGCCTGTTTTAATTTCATTTTATTTTCAGCACAGTCTGATTAGCACAAGAAAAAACAATCTGCCTCTGCCTCCCAGCAATTTGCCTCCTTGCAGCAAATGGGACATGCGGCAATAGGTAATGGCAATCCCTGCAGCCTGAAACAGCTGAGGGTCAGAAGGCCGATCCAACCGACAAACAGCTGCTTGTGCTAATCAGGCTGTGCTGAAGCTGAAATGGGCTGTTTGCTGTTTGCTGCAAGGAGATAAATTCCTGGGAGAGAGGCCAAAGGGTGGGGGTCAGTGGGTGGGTGGGGCTACACTCGGTGTATAAGACGCACCCAAATTTTCACCCTCTTTTTTGGGGGGGAAGTGTGTCTTATACTCCTAAAAATACGGTAGTTAAAAAAGATAATGAGTAGGGAAAAAATTGTTTGAATTTGTGCTCAATCCTCATAATAACCTGTAGTTTTGCTTACTACTACTACTACTACTACTACTACTACTAATAATAATAATAATAATAATAATAATAATAATCTTTATTGTTATTGTAGGTGTATATACGGTATACCCATACAACGAAATTTACTTAACACCCAAAGACCAGGTCCAACATACATAACAATCCCCAAACACACTTCCACCCACCACAACTCCCCACCCCTAAACCACCCAAACATCCACACAACAGACCAAGTAATACTGTCCAACAGCTCATTGATGGTGGCCCTTTAGTTCATTGTTGGGTGCAATTATAGCTCTGGGATAAAAACTATTCAGAAAATGTGTGGTCCAAATTTTAATTGTTCTGTATCTTCTGCCAGAAGGCAACAGTCCAAAAAGATTGTACGCAGGATGGGAAGAGTCTCTGAGAATGTTATGCAACTTCTTCAAACAGCGAGATTTGAAGATGGTAGCTGGAGGTCCGGTGGCTGGTAGCTGGAGTCCGATGATATTCTGGGCAGTTTTAATGATTCTCTGTAGAGCATTTTTGTCCGCTACAGAGCTGCTCCCATACCATGCAAGAATACCGTACATCAGGACACTCTCAATGGTGCTGCGATAGTAGGACAGAAGTAGATGCTGAGATAGATTATATACTTATATAACTTCCAAGAAAAAAGCTTGTCATTGTTTCTTTCTAAAATGTAGGCATTAAACCAGATTAATTCGACCTTCAGTATCCAAGGAGTTAGTACCAGGCAGCTGAGCCACAGGTATTGGCTAAAGGTCATCCAAACAGAATCAATAATTCTACATAAAGTAGGAGTACAGCTGTATTTACATAGACCATCTCAATGTAGTTAAGCTTCTCCAGTCATGTACTACCTGTATGTATAAAATTATTGCGGTTTCTTCTCACATGCCTGCAATCTTGGGAAATATGAGATACAGAGGAAATATATTTCATTACTTGGCTCATATATAAATATTTTATGTCCCAAGAAGAGTTAGAGTAAGAAAAATCTCCTTCTACTTGTTACAAATTCACTTTGAAATACATGAATACATTCAATCTCTCAAATTAGTCCTTTGTGGTGGTCATATCACTTCCTGCTCTGCCAGCACCGTTGTCCTCCTGTAGAGAGTCACTTAGAATGGCCCAGCCCAGATACTTTATAGAGACCTTAAGTTTCCAGCAGTCTGACACATTGCTTTTTAAAAAAAAAAAAAATAATTGCATCTGGTTTATAATTCTGAAAAACCACAGGCTTAAAAACAATAAAAGAGGACACGCAGCTCTGAAATAATGTGCTCTGTTTGTTAAACATGACCATTTCACAGATGATGGTCTTGATGAATGTATCTTTTATGTACACTGAGAGCATATGCACCAAGACAAATTCCTTGTGTGTCCAATCACACTTGGCCAATAAAAAATTCTATTCTATTCTATTCTATTCTATTCTATTCTATTCTATTCTATTCTATTCTATTCTATTCTATTCTATGATGGAGTTCTCAAGCACACATATAAGTTACAGTGGAAAAAGAGAGACAGACTGAAAAAGAGAGTGACTGAGAGAGAAAGTGATTATGTATCTATATGTAAGCTATGTGTTCTCTTCCTTGGAGTAAACTAGCATCACACTTTGCTTCCATGAGGATTTTTTCCCCTAGGCTTCTATATCAGAAAAGGCTTCTGTGCAGATTTTGTGCCTCAGAAGAACCCTTTATCTGCCTGGGCAAAGAGCACTGGCCAGCTATTTTAGCAAGCTGTGCTGGAGAAGGTTGAGCACCATATCATCTGGCACTACTTGCCAAAGCCTCAGGCAAGTCATGCCAGAAGAGGACAGCAGCACCTTTCACAGATATTTGGCCACTGTATCACCAAAAAAAACAAAAAAAAAAAACCTATACTGAGAAGGGACCCTCAAAGCAGAGCAAAGGAAAGAAAGATCATCCCTTTAAGTCTTAGAAGTGAGGATGCTGTGTTACTCTGCAAAGCAGCTCCGAGGAAGTGCTTCTTTCGAACCTTTGAAGCCAAAATCACCCCTTTGAAGTTTTTCACAGCCCTAATAATAATTGCAAGAGTCATTCACAGACTTGTCAGTCCTTGAATCTAATACTTTCCTCCTTGCAGAAATGTAAGATACTATTTTCAAAGAAATCTTCAAGGCCTTTTAGTGCAGAGCATGATGTCCTGTCCTTTCAAATGTGCTAAGCTCCCAAACAACTTATTAAAAGCAGAGCTCTCCAGAGAATTTTGAATCAGAGATGAGTTACTGTAGACGCCTGCTAAAATCAGTCCACTTTCCACCGAATTTGATATAGCACATACTAAATAGAATCAAAGACTTCCGATAATATGTTCCCTTCATTTTTTGTACTTGTTCCTTTTATCCCATGATTAGGCAGAATTTTGCACAGTTGGAATTCTTTTTAAGAAAATACAAGTGTGACAGGTGTGATAAAACATGAATAATGGTGTGTGTGTGTGTGAGAGAGAGAGAGAGGGAGGGAGGGAGACACAGAGAGAGAGAGAGCGATCCATGAAATATTTGCATTTATCATTCATACACAAGATGACAATCTTTAACATGTGCATCAACTCAATTTCTGAAAAAAATATGTTTTAAATTTTACAAAGTGCTACATAATCAATCAGGCAGATCATCAAATTGTGTCATGCAGAGAGGTGTAAAGGAAATGCATTAAAAGAAGATTGCTACAAATAATACATACACTTCTCATTAATTTTACTCCTAAGTTACCACTTGACAAAAACTGCATAATAGCTATTGGTGGGGAACAAAAAGCAAAGTACACGAACAAAGCTAGAAAACTAACAAATAAATTGTCATTTTATATTAGTGAAAATTGAGTTCTATATTCCAGGCAAGGTGACAAATTATACCTTCACTTAAAACAGATGTCAGAATGATAATTTCCTATGATGATTTCATCACTCTACTGCATGGTTCACTTAAACTGTAATATATGAGTCATTCTAATATACTATTTTCAGAGAGATTGACTGCCAGTTGCTATAGATGATTCTCTTTGTGTGTTTATGCAAGTATGTCTTTTAGAGAGAGATTTATTCAGTTTTATTTGTAACTAAATCATACAGCCATGGATAAAATCTATCTATGTGGTAGCATCTTAGTGGCCCATAATCAGTCAAATCATACAGGTATGCATTGAAAGTATAGATATTAATTAGCAAAATAAATAATTTCATACAAGAAGTTATAGTTTTGCAAAAGTTTGATGGTATGGTTTCTGACCTTTGTTTAGTGATGAGATTCCTGAAGTACCTGAGGAATGAATATGATGGTTTTCCATTCTATAATAAAATAATCAATAATATGCAATTTCCTTGGCTGGCTATCTTTCAATTTCATCCCATAAGACAAAACAGACAAACAAACAAAGAACACTAAATTATTATAGAGAATTTATTAAATCAAAAAGTAGTCACAGCCAGAAAGGCAGCAATGCTATAAATAAAGAAAAAGCAATAACAGAGCATCTCTGCCTATTGAAAATAATAAAATTAGTTTAAAACTCTACCAGAAAAAAATACACAAACAATAGGACTGACATCCCATTCTTTTAATTAATGCCTTAAAATGGTAATCTGTTTTTTGTCACATCTATTCTTTTCCCCCTCTTTCCTCCATTTCCTTATTAATCCTTCTTTTCTCCTTCATCTTCTTTGTTGAAAATCTCTATTGATACAGCATAGAAAAAAACAACAACACACTAAGCTATCTCAGTACAAAACGCAATGACTACCATGAATGCTATGATTTTTTTTCAAAGCTTTTAAAGGACAAAAATATATATTTTCATCAGAAGGCAATATAATCTTCAGAAAAAATATATGGTTTAGTGACAAAGTAGACAAGTAATGAGGAAATCCATTCTGGTTCTGCATTTTTCTCAAACTACCATAGGTATAATTTACCTGAGCACAGAATTGTAGAGCAGCTGAACAGTAAAGAAAATAGTTTAATGTACTGTACAGCGCTAGGATGAGATGCCACATATTCACCGTCTTTGTTATTTGTATAGGGAAGGAAGAGGTTGATATCTATTCATTCCATCTTAAAAACTATACTGGTGCACCTATAGCTATATTAGAGAGCGCTCTAATTTTAAAAGGAATGGAAATCACTGGGTTTCAAATCAAATTATAGGTTTAGGTATTCCAATTTTCCCTCTGTACAATAGAATAGAATTCATGGAATGATGTGCCCCATCTTAGTCTTCTTTTTGCATGCCTTGTGCCTCTCTACCCTCAGATATTCTATGGTATAGTGTAAAACGTGCAGGGAACATTCTAGGGAAAGGTAGATGATGGGGAAACCTTATGAAAATTATCTTCTTTTTAATACAAGGAGAAATGCATGATCCAAACTGTGTTTCATATCCTATCCTATCAACAATTGATGGATAACTGCTCGACATCATATGTTCCTAGCTTTCAGAAGTTGTACCTTTGAAAGTCAACTCGTGACTATTTTTGAGCAAGGTAAATGGACTACTGGGGCTGACTTAGAAATATCCTCTTCTAGGATGTGATACAGAGAGTAGATATTGAGAATAGAAACATGTAACTTGTTATGAATCGGAAAGGAGAACTGAAGAAGCTTCTTAGATAAGAAGCAAAATGTCTTCAAGGAGTAAAAAAGAAAGTCCAGTTGATTTTTTGAAAAAGCACCTTTGGGACAACCATGACCTGGATGACTGAGAATGTCCATAGCAAAGAAGATGCTTGTTGCTTATTGTGACATGTATTGAAAGATTTTATTTCAACATATTTAAACTTTCAAGGTGTATGGATTAATAATTGTAAGAGGCTTACATTAAGAGACAAATTCTGCCAAGCATGGCTCTTTTGGGAAATTATTGATCTAGCCTGTCGATGACTTTTTCCTTCAAAAAGTGGAGAAGGGCAATCCAAGATTTGTTACAAGGAAAAAAATAATAGACAGGTGGAAAATAGGAGAAACTTCAGGGGAAAATAACCACCTAACGCTGAAAGTTTAGATATTTCCAGACATTAAAGCCGAGAGTACATTATATGTTTAATTATTTTTTACTTATTTAATTCCTATAGCTGCCCATCTCATCAAAAGCAACTCTAGATAGCGTATAACAACGCTAGTACTTGAAGGCAGATCTTAGACTTTAAAAAAGAGGACATTTTAATAAATTCAGAACAGTGGAGTAGGACTCCAGGGAAGGAAAAATAATTGAGAAAATAATCCAAGATGGTTGGAAGCTACCCCAAAAAAGTGAAATTAAATGCTTAATTGCAAGCAGTTCAAATGAGGAAAAAGAAATACAGCAGGAAAAAGGCCAATATCATTACAAGAACACTTATTTGAAATGTGAAGATTTTAAACGATAATTGTTCTGGTCTAAGACTGTAATAATAAATTGTATTGTATTGTAAAGGATAAACGTTGGAGATGGTGTCAGGAAAGCTAAAGCTCACAATGACCTGAGATTAGTTAACAAAAGAGTCACTTTCAAATATGTTCCATTTAAAACAATAAGAAACAGTGCCACTCAGTGAACATGAAAAATGAGTGACAAATAACAAAGAAAAGGAAGAGCTTCTACACTGATTCTATCTTCTCTGCATTTCACCAAGCAATTAAGATTCTAGTTCCAACAAAACAGAAGTATACTTAAGCCTATTGACTCTGAGTTCAAGTGAAACAAACAATGGTAAAAATGCTTGTTGAGGGAATTTCTGTTCATTAACTTTAAAAAGAAGATGAACCAGATTACTTAGTCAGACAATAATCTTAAAAAAAAATCTAGGTCAGGTTATGAACAATTCACCTATAAACATTTTGAAAATAATACAGTAATTAATAAAAACTCTCTTGGATTTAGTATTTCATGATATCCCAATTAGCATGTATGGATTAGACAGTAGATTCATAACTAGCTTGAAAACTACTCAGTAAGTAGTCATGAATAGTTCCTTATCAAGTGGAATAAAGTGAGATATATTTCAGAATATTATATGAGTTGTTCCTGTGCCTCAAACATTTTCATAAATGATCTGGATGAAAATTATATACAATTTTTAAATGATACAAAACTGGGTGGGATACTTTAAAATCTACCAAACTGGAAAGGAATTCAAAATTATTTTGATTAGTGAGAGAAGTAGTATTAAAATAATAGGATGGTATTTGACAAAGACAATTAAGATTTAATTAAAATTCAATATATATGCAAAAAGTGGTGAGTTTCTGGACTGGTAGTAATACATGCGAAATTGATTTAGAAATCATGTTGAATAGGAGTCAAAATTGTGAAAAGGTTGATAAGGCAATTTCTGGCTGCATCAGTAGAATTCTAATTTCCAAATTATAAAAAAATAGTAATTCTATTCTGTTCTGCATTGGTCAGGTTTTATTTTAAACTTTTAGTTTAAGAAGATGAGAAGGGCAATGCAGATAATCAACAGCCTAGAAACTAAACCTTATGATCAAAGACTAATGTAACTGGTATGTTCACTTTGCAAAAAGATTATTCCAGGGAACAAATGGTAACATTTTTCAAATACATGAAAAAAAGAGAGAGAGAATGTTCTCCAGAAATAACCAGAAAATAAGGATCAGTATTGTTCTCAAGTTACAAGAAGACTGACGCTGTTTACATGTTTGTAAGACTATTTTGATAGAGGAATCAGTTACCCCTTGTTGGCATTTTCCAGCAGAGACTAGACAAATTTTTATTGGTAATGCGTCTAGATTTTTATAATGATTAAGGAGATAAGCTTAATAGTCTTAATTTTCCTAAGAATTCTATGTGGTATGAATTAAATTATAATTTCTCCAGGGCATATACCTGTAGTTAAACAAATAAATGCATCTCCACAGCATGATATATTTTTTCAGGTTCACCATATGTGATAGCTATTGGAACAAGAGAAGTCCTTATTATTTCTTTAAAACTGCCATCCCCATCATGAATATAAATTTCACTCATATCAATTCCTGCCTTGCAGAAATAAAACTGCACTTGAAGCTATCTGAGTTTAAAACAAGCTTTAAAATGGCTCGGCCAGATGTTTGAACAGTATGCTTGAATGTATTTTGAATGAGAAATATCCCATTTCATTAAAAAGAAAAATCCTGAGTTATAAAAATTATTTACATGTAATTAAAGTTTACTATCATCAATTTGACTACCAAAGCAGGATTAGGGAGAGTATATTAACAAAATAAAAAACAAATACAAAACAAACAGCAATATGTGTATTTGTATGTATAAGGCCCGTATAACTGCGCATGCTCGAAGATGGCGGTGCTGGGTGAGCTCCCGGTCTGACGATGGGGCTATTTGGTCCCCCAAAGAGAGGCCCTGGAGGGTGCTGGGGACGCCGAGGACGCCGAGGACGCCGCGGAGCGCCGCTGGGTTGGTAGCGGCGGCGGCGGCGGCGACGCTGTGAGGCCATCCTGGGCGCTGCGGAACTGCCTGGAGCCCCGCGAGGTTGTGGCGGCGGTGAGGGTGCCGTAAAACAGCTGAGGGCACCGAAGAACAGCTGAGGGCGCCGAGAAGGCAATGGCGGTGACGGCGGCGGCAGCAGCAGCGGTAACGGCAGTAGCAGCGATGGTGGGAGCAGCTTGGTGTGGCCGCAGAGAGTCATCTGGCTGTGGTCTTGTTTTCCATCGGAGAAGAGGGGCTGGAGGGGGACGGTGGCTCCGGCGGTGGTGCGAACGGCCGTGGAGCGATACCCCCCTCCTCCCCCCCCACTCAAAGCAACAGAGCCAAGGCGGTGCTGGCGGTGGAGGCCAGTTGGCGGCGCTGGTTGCCCCCCCCGATGCATCTGTTATGGTGCTGGGGTGGGGGGCTGACACTGGCTCCGGTGATGGCGTCTGCCACAGAATGCTGCAATGGTAGTTTGCTGAGAGTGAAGAGGAGAAGCTGAAGTGAGGAGGCCTGGACTTATAGATCGGCAGAGGAAGAGATGTTACCCTCCTCTGGGGATATTGTTTCCCCCCCTCCTTCCCCCTGCCATCCCGCCCCCCCCTTTTTATGGGGGGAGGGGCTTACGAACTACTACACTCTGGACACTTTGGACCCCCTCTCCCACCATGTTCCACTCATGCCCTCGCTGGCAGGAGAGACTGAGCACCATTTGAAAGAACTGAGAGATTTTTGTATCCCAACGGGGAGGATAGAACACTGTCCCCATTAACTTCTGTAACGGGACCGGCCGTCGTGAGAGGATGGTTGGCTATTAGCCTCTGTTGGAGAAAAAGAACATTGGACCTTCTCCCTGTCGTGAGAGGACAGTGGAGTCCAGCTCTACAAATGGACATTTTGTGATCCTTATGCTCAGTTATCCCTTTGGACTATGATAGACCCCTGGACTGGCCTTTTTTTTCCCCATCTCTGGTTCGGTTGATGCTCCAAAAAGCCGACCTTCTTGCGCTGCGAGACTCCCCCCTCTCGCAGGCCTGGCCCTCCACATTATCGAGGGCCTATCTTGATGACGGGCTTTGGAACCCCGAGAGATGGCATGTAGCGAAGAGGGGGTTGAGGGGTTTTTTAGTTAAATTTTTAAAGAAAATTTTAAGGGGACCCGGGAGGGTGGGAGGGGGTTGTAAAAGCGGACCTGGGGGGGTCCAGATAGCGACTGAGCGGGATGATGGGTCGATTAGTTGCAGCAGGAGGGTCGCGAAAGGAAATTTAACTGGGGAGCAGGGGGATGACAGGAAGGGCTGTGAAATTGAAATAATGAGTGGGAGGGGCAGGTATGACGGACGCAGGGGGTCATATCAAGTGTCGGGGGTGCGCATACGCTGTTTACGAGCGATTGCGCACTCCGGCCCCCGATGCGTGACTCGTGTCCTGGGTTGTGTAGAGTCTCAGGCCCAGGGTCCGCGGCTGATGTTGTGTAATGCCAGGTCGGTGGTTAATAAAGCCCCCCTCATTTGTGATCTTATTTCGGAGGGGGGTGCGGACCTGGCAGGTATTACGGAGACCTGGTTGGGCCAGGAGGGGGGGTCCCCCTCATTGAGATGTGCCCACCAGGTTTCCGTGCATTTCATCAGCCAAGGGCCCAGGGGAGGGGTGGGGGAGTGGCAGTGATTATTAGGGAAAGTCTTTGTCCGAGGGAGACCACTGTTCCTCAGATAGCCGGATGTGAGTCCCTTTGTGTGAAGTGGGGCCGTGGGGTGCAGATGGGTTTGCTGACTACGTACCTGGCTCCCTGCCACGTGGCAGCGACCCTGCCCGAGCTACTCGACGTCATTGCCGGGGTGGCGGTTGATACCCCCAGACTTATCGTCATGGGGGATTTCAACCTTCCATCCGCGGGTGAGGCGTCAGAGGTGGCTCGGGAGTTCATGGCTTCCATGACGGCCATGGACCTGACCCAGTTAGTTCATGGCCCAACTCACATAGGGGGACACACTCTGGACCTGATTTTTGTCTCTGGTCAGTGGTTGAATGATCTTGGTAGAGGGGACCTAGATATTAAACCCTTGTCATGGACAGATCATTCGCTCCTCCAACTAGACTTTCCTACCGCCGTCCCCCGCTGCAGGGAGACGGAGCCAACTAGATGGTTCCGTCCCAGGCGCCTGATGGACCCCGAAAGGTTCCTGACGGAGCTTGGGCCGTTCCCTGAGACCCTAACACACGACTCGACTGAAGAGCTGGTGGCCGCCTGGGAAAGGGCGGCCACTGGAGCTTTGGACCGCGTCGTGCCTTTGCGGCCTCTGACCCGATGCCGATCTCAACTGGCTCCTTGGTTCTCTGAGGAGCTGAGAGAGATGAAGCGTCGGAAAAGACGCCTAGAGAGCATTTGGAGGACTAGTCAATCCGATTCCGACCGGACACAGGTGAGGTCTTATATCAAGACCTACCTAGTGGCAATAAAAGCGGCAAAGTCTAACCACTTTTCCGCTCTTATCGCACCTGCAGAAAACCGCCCAGCCGCCTTGTTTAGGGTGACCCACTCCCTCCTCCGGGGGGGAGTGCGGGAAGATCCCTTGCAGGGTCGTGCTGAGGATTTTGTGCAATTCCTGCACGATAAAGTCGCTCGGATTCGGGATGGCTTGGACTCCGACTGGATGAGTCCACGGGAGGAGACGAGGGCAGGTCTTGAGAATGTTATCTGGGAGGAGTTTGATCCTGTGACTCCCGAGGATGTGGACAGGGTTCTGGGTAAGATTAGTGCCGCCACGTGTTTATTGGACCCGTGTCCCTCCTGGTTGGTGCTGGCCTCCCGGGAGGTTACACGAGGCTGGCTTCAGGGGATTATAGGTGCTTCTCTGAGTGAGGGCGCCTTTCCTGCCGCCTTGAAAGAGGCGGTAGTGAGGCCCCTCCTCAGGAAGCCTTCCCTGGACCCAGCTGAATTAGCCAACTATCGTCCAGTTTCCAACCTTCGTTTTGTGGCGAAGGTTGTTGAGAGCATGGTGGCACGACAACTTCCCCGGCACCTGGATGAAGCTATCTATCTGGACCCGTACCAGTCGGGCTTCAGGCAGGGGTACAGCACAGAAACGGCATTGGTCGCGTTGGTGGATGATCTCTGGAGGGCTCGGGACAGGGGTTGCTCCTCTGTCCTAGTCCTATTAGACCTCTCAGCGGCTTTTGATACCATCGACCATGGTATCATGCTGCAGCAGTTGAGGGGGTTAGGAATAGGGGGCACTGTTCTGCGGTGGTTCTCTTCCTTCCTCTCCGACCGCTCGCAGTTTGTGTTGACAGGGGGGCAGAGGTCGACCTCGAGGCATCTCGTATGGGGAGTGCCGCAAGGGTCAGTCCTCTCGCCTCTCCTGTTCAACATTTATGTGAAGCCGCTGGGTGAGATCATCCGTGGTTTTGGGGTGAAGTGCCATCTGTACGCTGATGATACTCAGCTGTACATCTCCACCCCAGACCACCCCAACGATGCCCTTGATGTGATGTCCCGCTGCCTGGAGGCCGTGCGGGCCTGGATGGGGAGGAACAGGCTCAGACTCAACCCCTCCAAGACCGAGTGGCTGTGGCTTCCGGTGCCCCGATATAGTCAGCAGGTGCCATCGCTGACTATTGGGGGTGAATCCTTGCCCCCCACAGAGAGGGCTCGCAATCTGGGTGTCCTCCTGGACACACGGCTGTCTTTAGAAGAGCACATGACGGCCGTGGCCAGGGGGGCCTTTTATCAGGTTCGCCTGATTCGCCAGTTGCAGCCCTTTCTGGATCGGGACGCCTTGCGCACGGTCACTCACGCCCTTGTCACCTCCCGGTTGGACTATTGCAATGCTCTCTACATGGGGCTCCCCTTGAAGAGCACTCGGAGGCTCCAACTGGTCCAGAATGCGGCCGCGCGGGTGGTTATGGGTGCAACTCGTTGCGCCCACATGACACCCCTCCTGCGCGAGCTGCACTGGCTCCCAGTGGTCTTCCGGGTGCGATTCAAGGTGTTGGTTACCACCTTTAAAGCGCTCCATGGCATAGGACCCGGGTACCTTCGAGACCGACTTCTGCCACCAGTAGCCTCCCACCGACCAGTCCGCTCCCACAGAGAGGGTCTCCTCAGGGTGCCATCGGCCAAGTTATGTCGGCTGGCGACACCCAGGGGGAGGGCCTTCTCTGTGGGAGCCCCAGCCCTGTGGAATGAACTGCCCCCCGAAATACGTAGGATCTCCGACCTCCGGGTGTTTCGCTGCGCTCTGAAGACCCTGTTGTTCCGCCAGGCAGGGCTATTAACATAACGTTTTAAATTGGGGGTATTTTAAATTTCTGGGATTTTAATTGGAGCCTAATTAGTTAATGATTTTAAATTTTAAATTGTTGTTTTGTTTCTGTGTTTTTAAATAGGCTGTACACCGCCCTGAGTCCTTCGGGAGAAGGGCGGTATAGAAATAAAATTATTATTATTATTATTATTATTATTATTATTATTATTATTATTATTATTATTATTATTATTATTATTATTATTATTATTATTATTAGGCAGTTAGTGACAATCTCAAAGTAGATGCTATTTACTCTGTATCTACTACTTTTCAGCTGATAAGGCAGAAACAATATATAAAATATCTTATGTGTTTGTGTCCAAACATAGACATACACATACAAAGACCATCAAGAAACTGCTAACAGAAAGTAGAAAAAACTAGGTGGCCCTTCATAACTGCACCCACTAAATTCTAACCTCAGTTGTGCCTTTGGTTGATTTTCCCACTGAGGTACAAGTTGTTGTAAGAAAAAAATCTAATCTGAAAAAAAAATTATAGAAAAATATAGGTTGTAATTGATGGTAGTATAAGGAAGAAAAATCACATGAAATGGGAATATGATTCTTCAGGTATTTAAAACTCTGTATATGTGTACACTGTGGAGACAGAGTGACCTACTGAGTGACCTATTGAGCCCCACTCAACAGCAATATAGATTGAAGGTCTATAGCAAAAGGGTAGAATTTCTCTGCTTGCATTAGTTGGGAGACATGGCCACTGTTTGAACTATAGTGGAAACTTTCCTCAAGATGTTTTCTTCTTTCTTCTTTTTAATTATTATTTAGCATATGGTGACAACATGATAGAAGATATACACACAATCCACATAATTATATATGAAACTTCTATGGGCGTATGCTTCATCACTGGAGGTTGTTAAGAAGAGACTGGACAAACTGGACTTGTCTGAAATGGTATAGGATCTCCTGCTTGAGCAGGGGGTTGGGCAAGAACTGTGATGGCAAACCTATGGGACATGTGCCAGAAGTGGCATGCAGAGCCATCTTTCCAGGCACACGAGCCGTCGCCCATTGCTCTTCCAGGTTCTGGCACGACAGCAAACTGGTCTTCACGTGCATGGGAGGGCCAGAAACCAAAACAGCAGCCACCCGATGCACATGCACATGCTGGGAAGATGATCTTCTGGTTTCTGGAGTGCATGCATGTGCAAAGCCCAGCTGGCCAGTGTGCATGTGTGCACGGGAAAATGTAAGATCATCTTCCCAGTGCGTGCATGTTCACTGGGCACCTGCTCTTCTGGTTTCAGGTGCTCCTGCGTGTGTGAAGATCAAGTGGCCTCACACCATAACCCAGAAAAGCAAGAGAAGCAGAGCTGCCAGCCAGGATGGGTAGGCCAGGGCTTCCCTCCCTCCCTGCCCGAGCAGGCTTCTTGTGTGGCTCTAGCCCTCCAGCCCCCAGCACCAATGCACATCCATGGTCCAAAGCACCTGGCTGGCTGGGGTGCATGGGGAAACAGTGCAGTATTTGCTGGATGGCTACCTACTCCACCCACTGCTCCCGCCCCTGTGAGGGGTGAGGGGGCAGCGGTCGTTCTCATGATGACGCTTCCAGCCGGGATGCTGGAGCTGCTGTTGGGGAGGCAAGCTGCCCCAGGAGGAGAGTGCAGCTCCTCAGACAGGGAGATGCCGCAGAAGGATAAGAGGCATGCTGGCTGGGAAGTGGACAGGAAGGGGGAGGCAGCTACGCTAGCTTGTTCTCAGTGGTGGGCTGGGGGGGCTTCATCCTAGACAGAGTTGAGGTGAAGCTCTCCTGCCTGCTGGCCCCTAACCCAAGCCCCGGGAATGCCGACACCCCTTCCCTCTGAGGTCAGGAAGGGGCTCTGGCTTTCCAGCAGAGGGAGGCAGCATTCCATGCCCAACTTTCTCTCTAAATACAGAATGCTAACTGCATTTACAATTAAAAGGGGTGGGGGGGGAGGCCAAGTCAAGTTGACTTAACTTTTCTTAGAAGTACAAATTGCTTATGAATATGTCTCCACAAGTATAATAAAAGAGCTACCAATAACACACTGGTTTCTTTTTGTTCCAGGGACAATTGTGAATCTCAGCTCAGCTCAACCTTTTAAGATATCTTGAAAAATCATACACAGTGAAAATCCAGACCTGAAGATCAGTATTACAATGGAAAAGAAAACCTGGAAATTTTCAGCTCTGTGACTGAAAGACAAAAGGGCCTTAGACACAAGTAACATAAAAAGAAGGAAAAGATCAATGAAACTTAAATTCCTGAACAATGTATATAATACATGATCCTTTAAGTAAAGGGAAGAGTTTTCCTGTCCATTATTTCTGACTCTAGGAGGTAGTGCTCATCTCTGTTTCTTGGCAGAGGGAGCCAGCATTGTCTGAAGAGATTTTCTGTGGCCAGCATGTCTATATGCTGAGGCACACAGAAATCTATTACCTTCCGAAGGAAGTGGTACCTATTAATCTATTTGCATTTCCATGCTTTTGAACTGCTAGGTGGCCAGGACTTGGGGCAAGGAATGGGAGTTCATCCTGTTGTGAGGCACTCAGGTCTCAAACCTGGGCTGTCAGCTTTCTAGCTGACAAGGTCAATTATTTTTAACCACTGAGCCATCTCACCCCACACTTTTAATAACTTAATAATTTTCTTTACGTACTAAGTAAAGAAAATGATTTTGTCTGGGTGCAGTAATACAGATCAGAGAGAAAACTCAACTAAACTATCACTGCTGTAAAGAGATGGGAATACTATTTAAAGTCATTGTCATCACACTCACCATCATTATTATCTTCAGAAATATTACCACCATGCTGTGACATTTGCTAATATTTTATTTATTTGTGTACTTGTTATTGTTGCTTACTTCAGTAGACTCTGAATATGAGATAGGCTGGACTAAAAAACCCATAATAATAAAACATGATAGTCCTCCACAAACACAGGCCTGGGAGCAGAGGCAGACACTTAAGAGCTTTCCGGAAGCTCAGGAGAGTTGTTAAAGGCACACTATCATTGTCCTGGGAAATGTCATTGTCAAAACAAGCCCTTTCATAAATCATCATTTCCTTCCAACTTTTGAAAAGGCATGTGAACTATTTTTGCTTTACTTTGATCTAACCAAACTCAAATATGAGATCTTTTTAAGAAAAAATAATTTATATCCCCTGTAGCTTCAGTAGCATATGAAGGTACTTTCAAAGAACTGGAGTTTTGAAAAAAAATATTACTGAAAAAAATGGGAATATATGCCATTATGTAATTTTTCCAAAGTGGACAAGGATTCATAATACCGATGTCTTGCCTGAAGTCCAACCATCTAGCTTATTATCTACTTGCAGTTCACTATGCATAGAAATCATATTATGTATTCATAACATATATGAGCTCATGCTGTCTGAAAAGTCGCATGTTGCTGTGACTGTATTGTTAAGCCATAGAAAAGTTCCTTAAGGCAGAGCACAGAACATCTCTGTTGCTGTAATTGTTTAAGTAAACATAAGAGTTTTATTCACATGAGAGCAGGGATCTGTTCAAGAAATTGCTTCTGAGGGAACCAAGTGCCACACTTTAAGGCAGCGAGGATGGTAGAGAACCAGGGAAGGCAGTAGCAATTGATTTTTAAAAAATCTCTTCAGGAATTATATCCCCCACCACACCCACACCCCGATAATGAAGTCAATGTAATGTACTGCCAATGAGTGCATTATGCACCATGCTACTTTTTTCATGTGGCAGCTAAAAATATTATGCCAGTATCCTAATTACTTTTAATAAACATCAGGAAGCAGGCAGCACATAACCCCTAAAAAGGAGCTAGTTAAAAAGGAATAGTTAAGTCTATCTTGAAATGAGTAACGTGCAACAGAAAAATTATGATTGATCTATTATGCACATGGAAGCCTTGAGTAGGCTTCAATATTTCTGTCCCATAGTTTTGTGATCTAAGAAACACTGCTTTAAAAACAAATCTCTATCACAGTTGGTGTATTTGATCAAGAACAAGGAGAAGAAGAAAGGAAAGGCAGCAACTGGATTACAGATTAAACCATGAAAAAACCCCACTTTATAGAATGAGTTCCTGGATTTTACTTTGAAAACAGATGTGTAACTGTTGTGAAAGATTAAATCAAAATTAATTTCAAATTCCAAAGAAATGGCAAGTGATAGATATGTACTTTTTCTGAATCATTGGAGGTTGAGTATTAAATGACACAACCAACATGAATTTATCTAGTAATTACTAACACATGATTTCATGAAAGTTACATGAGTGCAAATCAAATTGATTTTAAAAAATCCTATTCAATATAACACAAAAAGGAAGCATTCATTAACTACAATGCATGAAAGATTATAGAAGAATCTTTGTACAATATTACAATTTTTGTTTCCTCTCTGGATAATTAAATTTCCTATTAAAAGCATGCATAACTGAAGGGACAATTGAATCATTAATATTTAAATTTTCTATGGACTTCAAATCAAGTGTTTGTTCCATGGGCAATCTTCTGTATTCATTATGTTATATTATTTTATTTTTAAATAGACATATTGGCTGCTTTATTGTTAAAATAAGTGTTTCCATCTTTAGCATTTTCAACAATAAGAGTGAATGCTGTAAAGAAACAAATAAAATACTTCATTCTTTTTCTATCCTTTGATTGTATGCAGAGAAAATAGCTTCAGAAAACTAATGCCAGGGTTACGGTTGAAGGTAGAGCTATGGGATCCTATTCAGAAGAATGAATAGGACTGTCCTCAAATGGAATTCAGTACCCTTTCCTAGTTTGAAGTACATTAAGTAATATAGATTACCTTCTAAAACAGTGTTTTTCAATCTTGGCAATGTTAACATGTGTGGACTCCAAGTCCCAGAATTCCTCAGCCAGCATGCTGGAAATTGAAGTCTGTAGATCAGGAGTGTCAAACTCACAGCCCAAGCGCTGACCATGCCCACCCCAGTTTAGCAAAGGGGGAAAAAAGTTGTGATACGTCATGTGTCATCAGAGGTTTAACACCCCTGCTGTAAATCTTAGAGTTGCCAAGATTAAGAAATGCAAGGAGTGCAAATTTGCTCACCTTAAAGGCATGTTGAGGGATGTTACTGTAAACCTTAGCAGGGCAGGTAGTTTGGAAGTAGCTTCAGGAGTCTGAGAGCACCTATTTTTCTCCTTACCTTATTCTCCAAACAGAAACAAATTAGGGGAAAAAAACCTTGCATTTTTAGCACATGCACTTGGCAACTCTATGAGTCACAAAAGACATGCCATTGAATTGCATATTTTAGTTTTATTTTTCTTAGGCAGGACATTGAAATGACATTAAGTAATTCTGGCATATACACACCCAAAAAATCCATCCTTTCTTAAAAAAAAAAAATAACTAGCTAGGTAAAGGTAAGGGTAAAGGTTTCCCTGGCACATATGTGCTAGTCGTTCCTGACTCTAGGGGACAGTGCTCATCTCCGTTTCAAAGCCGAAGAGCCAATGCTGTATGAAGACGTCTCCGTGGTCATTTGGCCGACATGACTAAACACCAAGGCGCATGGAACGCTGTTACCTTCCCACCAAAGGTGATCCCTATTTTTCCACTTGGATTTTTTATGTGCTTTCAAACTGCTAGGTTGGCAGAAGCTGGGACAAGTAATGGGAGCTCACCCCATTACATGGCACTAGGGATTTGAACCGCTGAATTGCTGACCTTTCGATCAACAAGCTAAGCGTCTTAGCAACTGAGCCACCACGTCCCAAAATAACTAGCTACCAAGTCTTAAATGTTGAAGTATATCATACCAAATTATCTGGGATTGTACTAACCATAACTTTTGGCTTGGATATTTATTCAGTAGCTTGGTAAATGTCCTGAGATTCAAACTGTGATTTAGAAAGGTTTAATTTCTATTTCTTGTGCATTGCATAAGAAACCAAGAAAAAGAAATTATACCTGACACAAATGGATTATGTTTTCATGACTGACAATTCTTTAGCTGAGTTTGACATACATTCAGTGTGAAGCTCATAATGTCTTGTTTTGATGATATTTTTAAGATTTATCAATCAATCAGTTGTAAAACACATTACAAATGAAATTGCCAATAACTATTGTCCTTTCATAAAGGGCTTCTTATATTTGTTTGTGGCAAATTTTCATGAAAATGACCCAGAATGTAAAAGTAGCTGTCTCTGAGGATGCTTATATACCTCCCCACTGCCATTTATGACACTTTAAATGGAAATTAGAAGAACATCTAAATCATTTTACAAGGATAAATTCACAAGATAGAAAGTTCATTGTGAAGAAGTTTAAAGCTGTATTTCACTAAACTGGCTAAATTCCCTGAAAATTCAATAGGACAGCAGGTACTGATAAATATCAAACAAATAATGTTGAGGGAATGAACTTGAACATGTAGTATTTCATAAGAAAAGCCTAATATAGATAGCCCTTGACTTATGACCGCAATATATATATATACATATATATATATATATACATATATATATATATATATATATATATATATATATATATATATATATATATGACCCATTGTGACCCCATGGACAACATTCCTCCAGGCCTTGCTGTCCTCTACCATCCTCTGGAGTCCATTTAAGCTCACGACTACTGCTTCAGTGACTCCATCCAGCCACCTCATTCTCTGTCGTCCCTTTCTTCTTTTGCACGCAATCTTTCCCAGCATTAGGCTCTTCTCCAGTGAGTCCTTCCTTCTCATTAGGTGGCCAAAGTATTTGAGTTTCATCTTCAGGATCTGACCTTCTAAAGAGCAGTCAGGGTTGATCTCCTCTAGGACTGACCGGTTTGATCGCCTTGCAGTCCAAGGGACTCACAGCAGTCTTATCCAGCACCATAGTTCAAAGGCCTCAATTCTTTGGCGTTCAGCCTTTCTTGTGGTCCAACTTTCACAGCTATAAATGGCAACTGGAAAAACCATAGCCTTAACTATATACAATTTTGTTGGCAGGGTGAAGTTTCTATTTTTTAGTATGCTGTCTAGATTTGCCATAGCTTTCCTCCCCAGGAGCAAGCATCTTTTAATTTCTTGGCTGCAGTCCCCATCTGCAGTGATCTTGGAGCCCAGGAAAATAAAATCTGTCATTACCTCCATTTCTTCCCCATCTATTTGCTAGGAATTGAGAGGGCCGGATGCCATGATCTTAGTTTTCTTAATGTTGAGTTTCAAGCCAACTTTTGCACTCTCCTCCTTTACCCGCATCAAGATGCTCTTTAGTTCCTCTTCATTTTCTGCCATTAGAGTGGTATCATCTGTATATCTGAGGTTGTTGATATTTGTCCTGTCAATATATCCATCCATCTTATCTATCTATCTATCTATCTATCTATCTATCTATCTATCTATCTATCATCTGTCTGTCTGTCTGTCTGTCTGTCTGTCTATCTATCTATCCACACACATACACACATATATACATACCCATTGAAAAGCAACACACACACATACATGCATACATACATATATGTGTGTGTGTCTTATGTATGTATACACGTGTGTGTGTGTGTGTGTGTGTGTGTGTTGCTTTTCAATGGGTCTGATTTTGACAGAGTCCTTATCAGACTCTTGCTAATTGTCCTTCTGTTCAGAAAAGTTGGGTATCATGATAACTGTTCATTTAACGCCCTAACAATGTTTTCCTCACACATTTAATTGGACAGGAAACTGTAATATTGCTGTAAAATGTCCCAACTTTAATTCAATTTACACTTTTTTCATATTGGCACCTCAAATGAACACAAACTGTCAGGAAATCATCTGGAGGAAATTAATGAAAGTGATCTCAGTGCATTTTTGGAGAAAGGAAATGAAGGCTTGTAGAGCAACAGTCTCTGAAATATTGGGTTTCATTGTTTAGCTAAAACATTAACAAATCCTTCATATTAAAAAAAAATCCAGTACTGGCTTAATACTAATCCACTCTAATACTGAGTTAATGCTAATCCACTCTTTATTTACTCTCTCTCATTCTCTCTCTCTTTCTCACACACACACACAAACACACACACCGTTTATTTAAAAACATTCTGCAAAAAAATGCAATTATGAAAATACTGGCATTGAAAATGCAATTATGAAAATATTGGCATTGGAAATTGTAACCCTTCCTTATCATCATCAGGGTGGCTGCAAAAAAATTGAAATGGTACCTGGGGCAACTAAAACCCACCCCTATTACATGTATGCTAAACATGAGCGTTAACTATATCTTTTCACCCCCTGCAAAGGTTCCTATATTAGCTGAGGATCCATTAAGCTCTCTGCTTTCCCCCAACTGAAAGGTCTGTGAGTCATCAGGCAAATTTCTTGTCCAGTCCTGCTGCTCAAGTTCAACAATCAAAAGTCCTGAGAATCAAGGAGAAAGTTTTGACAATTCATTCTAAGTGCACTTTTGGGGAGAATAGATAACAGGCTAAGGTCCAAAGCCTTAGAAGTTACAGAATTTAACCAGAAACATACCTATTAGGAATACTAAAAAATAATTATGAAAAAAGAAATACAATATTTGTTAATTCACATTCTGACAGCAGCAAGAATCACATTCGCGCAAATGTGGAAATTAGAAGATGCGCCATTGGAGGATAAAATAATACAGAAAGTAATGGAATGTGCAGAGATGGTCAGGCTTGCCAAAGAAATACAAGAAAAGGAAGACACAGACTACTATCTGGTTTGGCAACGATGATACGTTTGGTTAGAGAAAAGGAAATCGAAATAAAAAAAATAATTAGTAGGATAGAAAAGGAATACCAACTAAGGAAACAAAAATTAAGAAATAATCTTAAAATATCGTTATATAATGAATGATGGAGATATATATATATAGAAAGATAGAATACTGAAGTAATCTTTTTTCGTAAGGTTCAAGTTGCAATACTTGATTTTAATGTATAGTTTGTTTATGTTATGTATTGTATGTATGTATGTTTTTGTTTGTCTATCTTTAATAAAAAATTATATATATGGAAGTTACAGAATTTAAAATTTCCTTTGGGTGGATAAGAACATTGGAACCCAGGCTGCCTAATCTGGGACGTAGGTGGTGGTTCATAAAACAAGGCAGTGAGTTCAGCCATGTGCTCAAAACCATCCACCCTTTCAACATGCAGTTGTAAAAAGTGGGCAAGATTTCAATCATCACAACTGCTATTTTGACTTTTTGTTCCCTTTCTAAATATGCCCAGATGCATAGTGTAAGATTGTATATGTAGTATAGATGCATAGGCTATGGGTGTAGAACATGCTAAGAGATGTCCCAAACCAAGAATAGCCCTTTTATACTCATTATTATTCTGGAGCATTAATTACAAATATCAAAATTTTGCCCTTCCATTTCCTGGAAGTACTGTTTTTTATTGTTCACCCAGAATGAATATCATTTGGGGAACATTAAACTATAATGAAGGACTAACAAGTGCCAGAGCTCATAGCAATAAAGTGTCCATAATCTGGTTATTTTCCCAGAGCAGTGTGATGGCCCAGAGTGTGAACGCTCCCCTCACAATCAGGAGGCTGTGAGTTTGATCCGAGGTAGCAGCAGATGTTTATCTCTCTGGGTACAAAGAGAAAATATCTGCTGTAACCTCTGTGTAGGCATCAGGAAGGGTATCTGGCCAGTAAATGCTCAGCTCTATTCAGTTGCCCTGACTCCACCCTGAAGCAAGGGATTACAGGATCATCAAAAGAAAAAAAATCATCTTATTTTTTTCTCAGATTCTAATGATAGCTTGTTCAGTGTAAGAGTACAAAATATGTCAATTTTCATATTCATTTTGCAGAATCTTTTTGCCTATACCAATGACCTACTCAGGTCTCTTCTGCAGCATTCACAAAACCTCTTGATTATTCTTTATGTGTACACTGTTTGTCTATCTTTAGCTTTTCAGTGACATAAAAATGGAACGGAGAAAGAGGAACTGCTTACAAAGCCAAAAGGCCAATAGAGGTCACAGATCTATACAATTGTGATATTTACAATTATTTTGCACAGGAAAAAGAGAAGACTATGAATGAACAATTTGCAGAGTGGGTGGGTAAATGAATGAGAGAGGTGAATTGACTAAAAACTAGTACAGTGGGGAAATAAATACATGGACAGTGATGTATTTGGTGTAAACAAAGAGAGGAAAATTGGATACGACAACAGAGGAATGGAAAGCTGGATAAGCAGGTGAAAGAAAGTTCAAGTGGGAATTGATAAGGTGAGAAAGGAGAAAATGAATCCATTGCAATTCATTTACAAGAGAGATCACAGTGGCCAAGCAGGACCAAGAAATGACAGAGTAGTCAACGGAAACAACTGCCCATCACTGCTCTATCACCACATATTTCCATGTGCATATATTTAAATCAGATGTTTTGCTATGGTTTAAAGACCTTTGCATCAAATATTTAATATGTCCCTGTGAAACAAGCCAGACTATTGTCTCCGTATGTTGCACTGGAAATCTGTCAAGATTTAGTCTATAATACAATAACAGCAGGGCTGCTGCTGTGCATACTTCTTCACCGGATTCATTCAGACTAAGAGGGGTAAAATCCAGCAGGTTCTGACAGGTTCTGGAGAACTGGTAATTGAGAACTGACAAATTACCAGAAATTTTGAGTAGTTTGGAGAACCGGCAAATACTACTTTTGGCTGGTCCAAACTAGAGTGGGAATGGAGTTTTTTCAATATCCTTCCCCCAGGGGTAGGGAGGGAATGGAGATTTTGTAGTATTCTTCCCCTGGAGTAGGGTGAAAATGGAGATTTTGCAGTATCCTTCCTTTGCCATGCTCACCAAGCCATGCCCACCAAGCCACACCATGCCCACCAAGCCACGCCCATAGAACCGGTAGTAAAAAAAAATTAATTTCACCACTGGACTGTAGCCACACTTTCACCATTAAAAGAAGCTGGTTGAGCTGTTACTGGACTTAATGTATTGGGCTTCTCAATGAAGGCATCATTACCTTTTCTACAGCTGGTTGCAAAGCCTTGGGAAACAGCAGCATAATCACACCTGTTGATATGATTTCCAAATCTCAAACTTATGACAGAAGGACAAACTAAAACCATAGCTTGCAGGCTGCAGCAATTCATGCACAATAGACATCACTGGTGTGAACAATGGCAAAAATGTTCTATTAAATTAAAAGTATTTCAGTATTTGAAAAGTATATTGCAAAGAGTATCCTTAGTAAAGTCCATCAATAAATGGATAACCAAAGTAATACCTGTACTGTAGGTAATAGAATACAGTGTTTGCTTCACACAATTCAGAAAATTGTGTGGCATCTAATTTTTTGAGGGGGAAGAGGGAGGGTAATCAGTTGCTAGGCAGTCATGCAGAGCTCTAATGTGATATTGCAAGATGAATATTCTTGACTCTTCTGTTTCTAAAATTTTAAGAAGAACTTACTTCATTTTTGTTTAAACTTGGTGAGATTCTTGACCTTATTGTTCCTATAACATGGATGCCTTCATTGCCATTCTGCTCTTTCAAAACCCAAGCATCCTTGCCTAAACACAGTATTTCTCAACCTCAGCAACTTGAAGATATGTGGATTTCAATTCCCAGAATTCCCTCAATTAGCATGCTGGCTGGAAAATTCTTGGAGTTGAAGTCCACACATCTTTAAATTGTTGAAGTTGAGAAACATTGGCTTAACAAAACTTCCTTAAGAAAATAGATTTAAAAACAACCCTAAATAAAGTAAATCTCTTTGCCATTCTTGGATAATTTAATTTGTGTTTCTGTGTGTCTCTTTGGGAACGCATAGGTATATGAGAAATGAAGTAACTTTGTGACTTTTATTTCTGAAATATGATTTTGAAATTTCTCCTGAATGTTTTTTTTTTCTCCCATATAGAAAGGTAGGTGCATACAGTATAATAAAATGAGAATTAGGGATATATTGAAGAAAAAGACTGCCCAACTATCATTGGATATGTGTACACTCAGAAAGAAATGTCAAACATATCTAATCAGTTATAAATAAGCTTAAAAAAATGTCTCTTATCTATATTATTTCATTTTTTCATTATTTCTGCAGATTTCTGCAGTCTCTGAAGAGGAAAAAAGTGTGGACAAGAAATGGGTGCAGGAAATTTAAATTTTGAATGCTTTGTGTATTCTTTCAGATTGGGGACTATTCTTATTATTTGGCCCACAAATTTAGCAGGTAAATGTAATAAAAGGAAGTAAGTGCAAAAAGGAAAATTTCCAGTGGAGATCAGCCTGAAACATTTTGGCATTTAAAGCTGAAAAGCAAATGATATTCTTCAACCACCCAAATCTAAAGGACATTATAGCCAAAGCTAGTTAATTATTTTGATAAACAAGGCAAAAAAAAAAAAAGTCTCTCATGCATCTCTTCCAGAGGTGGGTTCTGACCAGTTCTGGAGAACTGGCTGCAGAAATTTTGAGTAGTTCGGAGAACCAGTAAATACCACCTCTGGCCAGCCCCATCCCCATCTATTCTCTGCCTCCCAAGTCTCAGCTGATCAGGAGGAAATGGGGATTTTACAGTATCCTTTCCCTGCTATGGCCACCAAGCCACACCCACCAAGCCATGCCACACCCACCAAGCCACACCCACAGAACCGGTAGTAAAAAAATTTGAAACCCACTACTGATCTTTTCGCACTGGTGGCAATGAAAATATGATCAACTAATTCTTTGCATGTCTTTTAATATCAATGAAATCTGCTGCTTGGGGTAGCCTTATCACTCTCCCTAAAGGTAAAGTCACCCTACTAATAGGCATGATTACAAACTGGGGGAGTTCTTTCACTGAAACACGCAAACAAAAAACACATGTCCTTTCTACACTAGTGCTGGTTTAATAAGTTGGCCTCATGCAGCCTTTTCAGACCTCTATGTGGAATGAAGCACATTTTACTTGGCTAGAAAACGTATTTAAAATACAAGTGAAAACTTAGTGAGCTGAACATCAAATTACTGCATGTTACAATAGTAGCAGATAGTGATAAAGTAAATTCTGGTGGGAAGGAAAAGTCCCAGGATGTAGCAAAAATGAAATAGCAATAGCACTTAGACTTATATACTGCTTCATAGTACTTTACAGCCCTCTCTAAGTGGTTTACAGAGTCAGCATATTGCCCCAACAATCTGAGTCCTCATTTTACTGACCCTCATTTTACTGAAGGATGGAAGGCTGTGTCAACCCTGAGCCAGTTAGGATTAAACTGCTGGCAGTTGCAGAAAGAACGTTGGCTTACCTGAACGTTCATTTTCGTGGCGATGCAGAGCAATTCATCTATGGGATTCTATCATTCTTCAGATATAGGGACTGAGGGAGTACTGTGCCTTTAAATTTTTCTTGTGGCCACTCCCCTCTAGTTCTGTTGCCACCTCAGTTATTTCTCGAAGGAGTTCCACATGAAACGTTACCTGAAAAGAGAGGAAAACACCAGCAACCACCTCCCCATCCCAGACAGCCTGAGTGGTGGGATGAATTGCTCCGCATCGCCACGAAAATGAACGTTCAGGTAAGCCAACATTATTTTTCCATAGCGATGCTACGCAATTCATCTATGGGATATGCCCAAGCACCCAACTACTGGGAGGGAGGCTGGCTGGGCTTGTGGATCCCCGGGGAGTGGACAGACTGCAGCACCTGTCGGCCAAAGGAAGCTTCTGCTGAAGCCAGGGAGTCGATCTTGTAATGGCGGACGAATGGAGAAAACGATGTCCACGTAGCAGCGCGACAAACGTCCAGAATGGATGCTTGAGTTGACCAAGCGGCCGACGTGGCAGCGCTGCGGGTTGAGTGAGCCAAGATCCTCCCGGGAGAAGACCTGCCCTGAGAGCTATAAGCCGAGGCGATGCAAGCTTTAATCCATCTAGCTACAGTTTGAGAAGAAACCTTCTGGCCCATGGATGCCGGATGGAATGAAACTAAAAGTGCTTCAGTTTTGCGAAAGCATGAAGTTCTGGCAATGTAGCGGTGCAAGGCCCGTCTGACATCTAGTGTGTGCCACTGAGTCTCTAGAGGATGACGAGGTAGGGGGCAAAAATCAGGCAAAATAATCTCTTGTTGTCTGTGAAAAATGGAATTAACTTTGGGCACAAAGGAAGGGTCAAGTCTGAGAACAACTACGTTGGGCTTAAAAATACAAAGGTCACCACGGATTGAAAGGGCAGCAAGTTCAGAAACCCTTTGTGCCGATGTAATGACAAGAAGGAATGCCACTTTCAGGGTCAAAAATCTAAGGCTGACCGAAGCCAGAGGCTTGAAAGGAGCGGCCGTGAGAGCCCTCAAAACTAGGGACAAGTCCCACGAGGGATATCTATGAATAGGAGGAGGGCGGAGATTAGTAGCCCCTCGCAAAAAAAACTTCTAATGCGTGGTTCGAGGGTCAGGGACCTAGCGTCACCAGATCCCAGGACTGTTGCTAAGGCAGCTACCTGACGCCTAAGAGTGGAGGGGGCTAGCCCTTTAGCAAACCCTGCTTGAAGGAAGTCTATAACCTCCGGCACCGATGCGGAAGTAGAGTCAACATGATGAATGGCACACCACTGACAGAATGCTTTCCAAGAGGCATCGTAAATCCTTATGGTTGACGGGCGCCTAGCAGCCTGGATGATGTGGATGGCTTCCCCTGATATATTGTCTTTCCTCGGGCGGACCCACTCAAGCGCCACACGGCTAATTGCAGCCACTGGGGATTTTGATGGAGTACGGTCCCTTGGCTGAGTGATACTTTGTCCTGAGGAATGCACCATGGGAGTTGAACGGAGAGGGTCACGAGGTCCGCGAACCAGGCACATCGGGGCCAGTGTTGTGCCACCAGAAGGATCTCTGCGCGTTCCCATTTCAGCTTGCGGATCACCCCCGGAATCAGAGGGATGGGGGGAAAAGCATAAAATAGCCCCGGGGGCCACGGACACCACAGGGCATTGACGTTCTCGGCTCCCGGACAAGGAAAACGAGTCACAAACCTGGGAAGCTGAGCATTGTCCCGATGGGCGAACAGGTCTACCAGCGGTTGGCCAAACCATCGAGTCAGCTCACAAAACAGATCCAGGTTCAATTTCCACTCTGACGGATCCAGATGTTTTCTGCTGAGCCAGTCTGCTGTTACATTTGCGGACCCGGAGATATGTTCCGCCCTGCAGTGGAAGCGACACTGTGGTCCTGGATGACCCCTGGCCCAGTCTCTGAAACGGCAGAAGAAACCACTGGAGTGGTCTTGAGTGGCGCCGTGCCCACGGAACGATTCCTAAACATGAGATAAATTTGCCAAGCAATCAAGACAAAGTTATGAGAGACACTCGCCTCAAGTCCAGGACATGAAGAACCAGGTCTTTGATGTTCTGTTGACGCTCCTCCGAAAGGAAGACCTGCAACTTCACTGAGTTGATTTGAGCTCCCAGGTGGATGATGGACCTGGAAGGAAGAAGATGGCTCTTCCGACGATTGATAGAGAAGCTGTGGAGCTCCATGACCCGACACACTGTCAACATGTCCTGCTGCCCTTGGGTGTGGGAACTGGACAAAATCAAAATGTCACCTAGGTAACACAAAATGCGGATAGGAATTAGACGAATGGAGGCCACCACCGCCGCTAACAGTTTGGTGAAGACCCTCGGGGCGGATGAGAGACTGAACAGCATCGCACGGTACTGGTAATGCCGTCCAGTGAAAACAAAGAGAAGAAACTTGCGATGTTGGGGGTGGATCGGGACATGGAGGTAGGCCTCCTGAAGATCGATCGACGTCATCACGTCCCCTTTTCGAACACAACTCAAGATGGTTTTGAGAGATTGATCTTGAATCTCTTGTACCTGATGAATCTGTTGAGGTGCTTGAGATTCAAGATGGCTCTCCAGTCCCCGGAGGACTTGGGGACCAGAAACAAAATTGAATACACCCCTTTTCCTTGATGAGATGGCGGCACCGGCTCTATAGCCCCAATGTTCAACAGATGTTGATTGTCCCTCCTGACCTTGTTGGTGGGTACTGGGGATTGAATGAAAAAAATTTTGGGAAGGGTTTGAAATTCCAACGACAGGCCGAGGCCCACCGTGCGATGAATCCAAGGGTCGGACATGGTGGCCTCCCACTGGGGCAGAAAATGCAGGAGCCGCCCCCTATGGGAACAAGGGGGAGGGAGTCATTTGCCCCGTCTAACGGAACGGGAGGACGAACCTCTAAAGGGGCGTCTGGAGGATGGTTGGAAACGACCCCTGTCACTGTTGCCCTGTCTACTTGGGAAACGGTCATATCCCTGGGAAAAGGGCCTGTTGTAAAAGGGCTGCCGCTGAGTATAAGGGATGTACCTACGTTCCTGTCTATTGTAAGTAACGGGCAAAACTTTCCGCTTATCTTTATCCTCAACCAATATAGGCTCTAGAGCCGCTCCGAAAAGTGAAGAACCGTGATAAGGAGCGGAAGCAAGTTTCCACTTTGATTTTGAATCAGCCTTCCAGGGCTTGAGCCAAAGGAGTCTGCGCGATGTCACAGAGGATGCCATTGCTCTAGCAGCAAATCTAGCTGCATCCAGGGAGGCGTTCGCAGAGTACTCTATGGCGGCCACCAATTTATTAAGGTCCTGATTGAGCCTGGTGTTATCTAGGGGCAACCTTTCTTGCAACTGGCGAAGCTAAATTAACGTAGCTCTATTAAAGAAAGATGCGGATGTTGCAGCTTTCACCGCCCAGGCAGAAGCCTGATGTGCCTTTCGAAAGGAAACCTCAGCTTTGCGTTCATCTGATTTCAAAACCTCCACAGCGTCTGAAGACAACACCGCTGAGGACGAGAGAGTCACCACTGGAGGATCTACAGAAGGTAAACTAAGTAAATTTTCCAAGACAGGATCAGCACAATAGAGTTTTTTGTCATGGTTACTTGGGGCAGACAGAACACCCAGAGCTTCCCATTGTCTCTTAATGACATCCTGAAAAAGGTCCGGGCATGGAATGAAATCCTGGTCTGGGGCTGGCACAGCAAAAAGGTCGCCATGAGGTTGAATGCCAGATGCTCCCTGGGCACTCGGGTTAACTATCGTGCCCATATTCGTAGCAGCTTTGGCCTTCCTAAGTAGAGTCTTAAATACAGCCGGCCGAAAGAGGGTGGTAAATGCTGGCCTATTTGGGACTAGTTCATCATCATCGGAGAACTCTGGGTCTACCTGATCACCTTCCACAGTGTCTGCCCCTCGCTAGGTGCCGACTCCGAGGGCGCCTGGGGTGACGAGGCGGGAACAGCAGGAGGCGAAGGTGGTGGTAAGGGCTGGACAACAGGTTGGGCCAAAGGCATCTGCCAAGGCGGAATCCCTTGTTGCAAGCCTGAGGTAATAGCCTTGGCCAAAGCATCTGTAAAGAAAGACTGAAAATCCAGATTAGGAGGCCAGCCCAATCCCTCCTGAGAACGTAGGCCAGCTGCTGTAGGTGTAAATGTTGCTGAAGGCCCTGGTCTACCCGATGACAGGGTGTCCTGAGGGGTGACAGGCCTGTCACCACCTGGAGCTGCTGTATCAGGATTTGTCTAAGGAGGAAGATCAGAATCCTGACTGCACCCGGGCTGTTGAGAGGATGGGATTTCCTCAATCACCTCACCCCTGAGTTGAGCCTGTGTCTGGGTCCTAGCAAATTGCCTCTCCAGGGCCTTGTGTCTCCTCTGTTCTTCCATGCCAGCAGCAGATGAAGGCTGCACTGAAGTGGAGGAGGCATTGGCAGAAGTGTGCCTGGACCTCTTCTTAGAGGTCTTCTTGGGCCTAGGCACAATGGGAGCCTGTTCAGGGTCTGATGAGAATTCTTGGTCTGCCATAGTATTATGCAGCAAGGACCAGGAGGCAGCAAAATTGCAATAAAGGAGGGAATAACGGCCAACAGTTAGAAAGGCCATTGGCAATGTAAAACCCCAAAGATCGCAAAATGGCTGCCAGCTCCCAAATGGCCTCCAAAATGGCTGCCAGTTCCCAATGGTGCCTGAAGGGCACAAGGTCCCTGGAAAAAAATTGGCATACTCACCAACCAAACGTTAGCGCTGGTTCCCTACTCACGAGTAGACCGTCCTCAACAGGGATCAACCTGTTAGCACGCGCTAGAGACTATCGTCCCCTAAAGCGCAGCCTCGCCCAAAACGAAAGGGAAAAATGGCACCCAAAAGCACGCGAAAAAACCAAACGGCGAATTCCGCTCCTCTGGGCCCAGTCAAGATGGCGCAGGGACTCAACGCTCCTTAAGGCGCCGCAAGGCTAAAGCAGGAGAAGCAGAGTTTGAACTCGGGCCCCTGAGCAGGTACTCTGCAGCCGCCACTACCTGGGAGCGTAATGGCGGCGGAGGGAGAGCCAGCGGACCAGCAACCCCACACCCACTCGCCGGCGGCCAAGAAGAGAGCCATAAGGCTGTGCGCACTCACCAAGTTAAGGAAAGTCGCTTGCTGCTAAGGAGAAGGCGATGGGTGATCAATCGGCTCACCAAAAGACCCCCACGCCAGCAGCCGATGGCTAGCCGCCTCCACGGCAGCCGCACGCCGTTTGGAAAAATTTTTTAATATATATATATATAAAACGCTCCCAACCTGACCTAAAATAAAAAATAGAACTATATACATAATTAATTTACACTATCTACGCTATCTACAAAATAAACAACAAGGCACAATTTTTTTTAAAGAGAAAAAATCACCTCAGAATGAGAGAAACCTAAACTCATGTCCCTACACGAAGACTGAGAGAAATAACTGAGGTGGCAACAGAACTAGAGGGGAGTGGCCACAAGAAAAATTTAAAGACACAGTACTCCCTCAGTCCCTATATCTGAAGAATGATAGAATCCCATAGATGAATTGCATAGCATCGCCATGGAAAATTAGCTTGCAATATTGCATTCTAACCACCGAACGCCACAGCTTCTGAACCTGAAATTTTGTTGGACTTATTGAACAACTAAAAAACAAGAAATTTACATACCTCAAAATTCAACAAATAAACATAGGCTATTTCTGTGAATTTACAGCTAACTAAGAGTCACATATTCCAGCTGTTTTATATTATTCATTTCCATATTATGTTATATATTATTATTATTTCCAGTTGCTTATGATATTATTTCCAATTGCTTAAAATATTATTCACTGTAATAAAAAGTACAAATACAGTATATTCAAAAGTATCAAAACACCAACACAACCACAAAATTAAGAAGCATTACAATTTTTCCTTGTACGTTTTTCTTGAAGACATTTCACTTATCCAAGAAGCTTCTTCAGTTCTGAAACATCTTCAAGGAAACAAAGTCCAGCTGTCTTTTAAAAAAGCACTTTTGGGACAACCATGACCTGGATGATTGAGAATCTCTGTAGACATTACAATTAAAATAAATAAATAAAAATTTGGAAATGATGTGATAAGCAGAACATCTTTAAAAGCTTTTGCCATGTTGTTCAAAAAAATGTTTTGACCTTGTTTAAAAGGACTGGTTTAAAAGTTGATAAAAATACATCTCAATCATCTACCAAATTGGGAGTTAACATCTCCTTCCGTTGTTGCATAATATTTTGTAGCCAGGCTAGTAAAAACAATAACAATAAGCACCTTACGTGGAATTTCAAAACATCTAGAGTAGCATTTGAACATCATTGACACTGATAAAATTGCTATCAAGCAATTGTAAACAACAGCTTTATATAGAAAAACATCCTGTGATGGTACTTTTAACACCATCACAGAACATCACCTTACTCTATTTACTATCACCTTGAGAAGAAATTTATAGATAGATAAAAATGCCACATTTATCCTAAACAACTGGCTGCCTATGTGACCAAGTTTAATAATTTAATAATAATTGGTTAAATTTGTATGCTGGCTGACTCTCAATGATTCTGAATGGTTCATGAAATTGAAAAAAAAATGCAATAAAAATTATAAAATATAAAATAAAATAAAATTTCCCATACTTAAGAATATATCACAATTCTTTGTATCTTGACATTTTGAATATTGGGGAGAAACCAAAACATATGCGTCCCTAATCTAAGGGGGATTGATCAGCATCATATGACTAATTCTGTTCATGTAGTAATAATAGAACAAAACCAAACTCTATGAGTTACTATTTTGCTTTCAAGAATAGAATAATTGTAATCAGTTGTTATTAAATAGTCTCATCCAGTATATATGAAAGATGGAAAATGGTGTATTAAACTCATTTTAAGATGATTGGAAACTAATTCCATATTTCTTAATGTAAGTTTACATTAATTTAGCAGAACAGTTCAAGCCTGTTATTACAAAGGTGATATAAATAACTAATATTTATTTCACTAACTTTCTCCAACTTCCTAGAAAAAAGAATTATTCACTTGGGAGATACAGATAATTCTTCCATAATCTGTGAGATGTAAATGTGATAAATAAAAAAACAAAATACTGCGGACTTTTAGAAACAACATCTGCATTTGGACCAAATAAACCAAATAACAAGTCTTTAAATTGAAAAATGCTGCCTAAAAGCATTCTGAGGTAAATCAAAGACATGTTTTAAAATTCTGCAAATGCTTTAAAAACAGTTTCCTCAGAACTGAGATGTTAACAGAATAATAATATAGTGAGAGGCCAGCTTTGTTCCCTAAAACAGATCTATATGCTATTTTAAAACTGAGATTATCCCCAATGTAAGCTTTTCATTGGTAATCAAGTCATAGTTATATCTGCAATCCAGTATTTTCCATTTAAATCTTACAGCATTAAATGCAAGGATTAAAAATGATCCCTGTGCAAACAGGATTTTGGTGGATCAAATAATAACTCTCAAATTGAGCCCAAACAGCAGTTATATTTTGATGTCTGCTTTTCCAGATAGTAAGTCAAGCTAAAATAAAGGCTGAGGAAAAATGATAAAACTGTGAAAAGTTAAAAGTCACCCTTTAAAATAGATGTTGGTAATTATGAAACTTGCACAGGAAGTTTTGTCAAACAAATGTATTCAATTAGTTATAAATTTATTGAAATAATATGATAGAAATGGTCTCTGAATAATAGACAACTGTAATGTATCATCCTAAAAGAATGTAGCATCCCTTTAAGAATGCTAAATCTTTAATTTTAACAATGCTAAATCTTCTGTGCCTCCTTCTAATTTTTTAACTTTATATACTGTTTTTATATTTTAGTCTTGTATTGTACAGTTTTTGAGGAAGATGGGCAGTTCAAAAATATAACAAATAAATAAATCATGGTTTATTCATATCCATAAATACAGCTCTTGTATGCTTTTGTTGTTTTCTGGTTTATTTTCTTGTTTTATAGCTTTATGAATTCTTTTTTCAGTTAATTAACAAATCTTTACAAAAAGAAAGGAAGTGTCTTTCATAATATACATCTGTACATCTCCACCCCAGGCCACCCCTTGATGCCCTTGAAGTGATGTCCCAGTGCCTGGAGGCCGTGCGGGCCTGGATGGGGAGAAACAGGCTCCGACTCAACCCCTCCAAGACCGAGTGGCTGTGGCTTCTGGCATCCCGATATAGCCAGCTGACGCCATCGCTGGCTATTGGGGGTGAATCACTCGCCCCCATGGAGAGGGCTCGTAACTTGGGCGTCCTCCTGGATGCACGGCTGTCTTTAGAAGATCATTTGACGGCCGTGGCCAGGGGGGCTTTTTATCAGGTTCGCCTGATACGCCAGTTACGCCCCTTTCTAGATCGGGACTCCTTACGCACAGTCACTCAGGCACTCGTCACTTCCTGCCTGGACTACTGCAACGCTCTCTACATGGGGCTCCCCCTGGGGTGCACCCGGAGGCTCCAGCTGGTCTAGAACGCGGCCGCGCGGGGGATTATGGGGGCAACGAGGCGCTCCCATGTGACACCTCTCCTGCGCGAGCTGCACTGGCTCCCGGTGGTCTTCCGGGTGCGCTTCAATGTGTTGGTGACCATCTTTAAAGCGCTCCATGGCTTAGGGCCGGGGTACCTATGAGACCGCCTTCTGCCACCAATAGCCTCCCACCAGCCAGTACGCTCACACAGAGTGGGCCTCCTCAGGGTGCCGTCCGCCAGGCAATGTTGGCTGGCGACCCCCAGGGGGAGAGCCTTCTCTGTGGCAGCGCCCACCCTCTGGAACAACCTCCCCCCAGAGATACGTACAATAACAGACCTCCGGATTTTCCGTCAGGCCCTGAAAACTTATTTATTTCAACAAGCTGGGCTGACTTGAGTTAAATTTTAAACTGATTTTAAATTGGGTGGTTTTAATTCACGGCCAAAATATTTAATTATTTTAAACTGTTTTAAATTTTGTATGTCCTGTTTTTACTTTGGCTGTTCACCGCCCTGAGTCCTATTTGGAGAAGGGCGGTATAGAAATTGAAACAAATAAAATAAATAAATAAATAAATAATATAAAATAACTTTGGAATTATGTTAGACTGAAATACACTTATTTTACTCAAAGTCTTACAGTGAGTTAGTAGCAAAAAGTATTTAAAGAATTCAACATCCTTGAAAAATTTGCTTCCACTTTAAGATTGCTTAAAAAATAGATTTTCTGAGGAAAAAAACTCTGCTTAGATACTATGTTTTATAAAGCTGACATGTTATTCTTTATTTTCAATGATGTGGGTTTTATTGAAGAGTTCCATTTCTTCTTTTGAAGCAGTAATGTTCATTAGAAAGAGCACTATGTTCTGTGCAAATTAAGGCCACTCCAATAAAACCTGAGTCCTTCACACTGTCTTATAGCTTTGTTTGTTTGGATGACACATCTGAAGTAAACATCATATCATATTACAGAAATCATATCCCATCATATTCTCAGATCATCAGATCCCCAAAATCATTTCAAATTCAAAGCAATAGTGCCCTTTGCCCCACACTCTTTATGGTCAAGTGCCACACAATCTTTGGGAACTGTGTTTATTTGTTCATATGACTTCTTAGCCACCATCAAGTCCTTTGGGTGACATGCAATAAAAACAAGAAAAACAATGTGTAAAGTATACAGGAAAAACAAATAAAACCCAAATAGATACATGAACGAAACATCCCAATAAAACAGTTATTAAAAATTTACAGAGTTGATAAAATACCACTAAAATGAAATGTATTGAAACATTTCATAGTACAGTAATATAAGAAAATGAAATAAAAGGACATCCAAGAATAAAATTTGCTCAGAACTCAAGAACAAGATCATATACTATATGTCTCTGAAGATGGTATCCAATAACTGGAGAAAGGCTACCATAGAAAAGTATCTCAATGGACTCAGGATTACAATTACCATTTCATGGCACCATTTTCTAACATGTCCCCTTGCACATGTGGAACTTTAGACCCTGGAGATAATTTGTGTTTTCTAAAAAAAGGAAGTCTGGCCTCCCAAAGGTACTGTAGATTTAGATAATTTGAATACATATAACCAAAACACATAGCTCCTTGGTGTAATGAAGGCTTTCAAATTTATTTTAATCAAGAGCCATTAAAAATTTGTACCCAGGAAACCAGTGGCATCACTCTTATCTTAATATACATCAATGCTTTTCAAACTTGACATCTTTAACATGTGTGGACTTCAACTCCCAGAATTCCCCAGCCAGCATGTTAAATGTTAAAGTTGCCAAGTTTGAAAAACACTGATATGTGTTATTCTATCAATCTAATTAGATATTTTTCAATTTGGGGTCCTGGAAGCACAACTCTAAGAATCAGTGCTGATTTATTCCCTTATTTTATAATAATAGTGTTAGCAGATCCTTTTTTAAAAGTTAAAAGATAGTGAACTGTTACACAAAGAATTGTCAGTTGTAAGGATTTAAATTGACCCTTCAGCACAGACAAATTTATAGACAACTGCCTTGGATGTCTGATTTGGGGTTCTAAATGTATATGAAAATTATGTTGATAAATCTAAAATAAAATCAAGATAAGAATTCCATAACAGGATTTCCTCTGCCACATGAACCACCAAAGCCCAAGGTAAAATATAAAAAAGCAAAGGAAAAACAAACCAACAGCTGGAGTTCAACAACAGAACCATGAACACATGAAAGAAAACACCCCAAGCTAGAGAAAATACTCCAAGGTCATCAAGAAACTAAAAATAAAGCTTATTATTTGAACTTTTATCTCACAGCTCCTCTCTACTGACTAGGGACACATCTTTCACAGGTTATCTTCCCATTTATTTATTCCCCTCGGGAAAAGAATAATGCAAATACATATTTATGTAAGACATCTCCTGAAAAATGCACACCTCTTTCTGGATTTCTTCCAAAACTGTCAATTGCTTAGCAGGTTTTTTAAAAAACTTTAAATTACTACCAGATATCTCCTATCCATTGGATTTATTTATTCATGTATTCCTGTGCATGAATGTCATTACCCTACCTGCTTTGATATTAAAGTGTAGGCTAGAATATGATGGGCCATAAAAAGGAACAAGAGCAATTGAGAGGCATTCAAAAGATTACATTCATGGTCTATAGTTAAGCCTTATGATTTAAGGACATCTCTTAAGTGGATGGATTGTGGATCTGTTCGTGGAGCTGTTTACTTTCTACCTGACCACTTACCTCAGTAAGTATAATTTGGGAGGTGTATAGATCTCTTAGAAATGCCACAAGCATATATGTTTGCTTACTGTAAAGACCTATGTTACATGCCATATTACATGCCATAATGCTGGGCAGCTCACAAAAGTAAAACATCAAAATGAAACTATAATACCATAACAAAAGCTCCCTGTGCCCCAAAATCAAATGCTCCTTCATCCACATTGAATTTCCGAGGACTTTGGTCTCCCCCACCCCCTCAAACTTGGGAGATAAGACATCTCCCCAAAGCTTTCTGTTTCACAACCAAGGACTACTACAGAGGAATGCTTCTTGGATCTCCTCAGATAGGACTTTTTAAGGCAACTTTTAAGGCAAGGAACTGTACCTACACTATCTGACCTGGTGGAATGCACAAATGCCCCCAAGAAGTGATGGTCATTCAGTGCTTTGACATTGGAAACCTTAAATTCCACACTGAAAGAAGCTGGAAGCCAATGCAGCTCATTCATCAGCAATGTAATACAGGGAGACCATGAAGCACCAACATTGTGTTTGACACTGCATTCTAGACCAGTGAACCATCAAAAGATAGGGCTCCCACTCCCAACGTTCTGATCTAGCAGGTTACAATAGTTATTTATAGTGAATTCTGATGAGAGATCCAGGACAGCTAGGAAGGATGCACTAGTCCTATCCCAAGGCTTCCAGATGCCATCTACAACTGCAATCAATGCCACAACTTGACCTGAATGCTGACTGAAAACAGTACAGATAATCTGCTTCGTTTACTTCATCTAGGAGCCTCTAAAACTGAACACCTACCATCAACATTCCCAAAACAGAGAAAGACCAAGACTGGACAAAAGTTGCCCAACACAATAGGATTCAAAGGTAGCTTTTTGAGAAGAGAGCACACCACCACATCCTTCAAGGCAAGCGGCAACATCCCCTCACTCAACAAGGTATTAATGTTCCTCAAAACTTTTCCAAGCTAATGAACTAGGAAGTTGGATGCATTCTTCTCCAGACTAAGATCTAAAAATAAACTGTGGGTTTGTGGACCCTGACCTGTAAAACCACCCTAGCACATGAAATTGAATGAAATATTTATAAGTGACGTGATTAAAGTTGTATATCTTATGTTCAATTTTCTGGGATTCTAAAGGATTAAAAAAATGGAAACATAAAGACCCCTACACCAAAGACTACATATTTAAAATATACAGTATTTAGCCTGCCACCCCAATATCTTATTTTTATTATGCAATCAAAGTCACATTTAGATGACATTTCTTTTGTTTTTAATTTCAAAGAGAAAGTAAAATATTTGAATATTATTTGAATATTACAACACCTCTTCATTTTTCAGGCATCTTGAACTGTATCAATTTTGTAGAAAAACAGTATTTCTGAAACAACACTTTTTGTTAAAACTCAGATTCTGAGCCATGGATTGTTGAGAAAAACTGTGGATTCTTTTTATGTTGATATGCCCTAGTACAAAGAACATTTCTCAGTTTAGAAATATGTTTCTTAATGAACTTACTATGTAGATATTATATTAATTACAGATAATACATGATATAGTTATGGTGCAATGTTGGATTATCTTTCCAGTACTTTTGACAAACTGCAGAATACTGCATCTTATTTAAGAGGGACAATACAGAGATTAAATACCTGGATCAGCAGTAGTAACAATGAGAGGGATCTTGGAGACAACCATTTAAATATGGTTGGCCAAAAAAGCCAACACAGTTCTATGCTGCATAAAGAGAGGGATAGAATCAAGATCACGTAAAGTGTTAATACTACTTTATAATGCCTTGGTAAGATCACACTTGGAATACTGCATCTAGTTTTGATCTCCACGATGTAAAAAAAGATGTTGAGACTCTAGAAGAGACTCTAGAAGAATACAGAGTACAGAAAAGAGCAATAAAGATGATTAGAGAACTGGAGGCTAAAACATATAAAGAACGGTTGGTGGAATTGGGTATATCTAGTTTAATAAAAAGAAGGACTGGGGTGACACGATAGCAATGTTCCAATATCTAAGGAGTTGCCATAAAGAAGAGGGAGTCAACCTATTATCTAAAGCACCTGAAGGCTGGGCAAGATGTAATAGATGGAAATAATCAAGGAAAGAAGCAACCTAGAACTAAGGAGAAATTTACTATTAAATTTACTTTAAATTGTTCTTTACTAGTAAGAACAATTAATCAATAGATAACTTGCCTGCAGAAGTTGTGGGTGCTCCAATAATAGAAATTTTAAAGAAGAGATTGGACAACCATCTGTTTGAAACATTATAGGGTTTCCTGCCTGAGCAGGGGATTGGAGTAGAAGATACCCAAAGTCCCTTCCAACTCTTTTATTCTGTTATTTTGTTTTAGCCTGTTGTTATTGCTGAAGTTTTAAATTCAACTCTCATCATTTTGTACAAGTCATGTTGTAACCAGTTTCATTTCTGGTACCCCTGGATAAAACCAGAAAAAGTAAATGAAGTATTTAAAAATAATGCATAAAGTTAAACTATGTTCTGTTTAACCTGGGATCTGATGTGCATTTTGAAAACGTTCAATGAAAAAGAAAATCAAATGGTTTGGATTTTCATGTTCTAACTTCATCAAGAAACATATCCAGGATCTTGTGCTCAGACTATTAAAGCATTCAGCTGCTTCAAAGCAGCTCATGAGTTTCACTGATGCTCAAGTTAGCTTAGGATGCAGTCTTGCAGTCAGTTAATTGTAAATTAAATCTGTAACCATGCTACACTGTTCCCACATCCATCTTAGACAACAACAACTAATTTCATCCTGACATAAAGGCATTATGTTCCAATTACATATGTAAGGACTTCAACAGTTCTGTTTTTCGTGTTTATTATTCAGACCAAATTATTTAAGGCTATAGTAATAGATATAGAACAGATTACTTATATATACTCCCTGAATGAATAACAAGCATCTGAGGAAATCAGGCTACATTTTTTTAAAAAAAAATAATTTAAGTTATTAAATATGTACTTTAGCTTATGTCTTTTGAAATTGTTGGCCCTTTGATGAAACCTGCTATTGGGAAGAAAGTGTGCCTGACAATTGTCTTCTTAAAAGCCATATTAGATTGAAAGGCCACTTGAAATATGGATGCCTTGGTCTAAGAGAACATCTAGGACAATGTTTCTCAATCTTGGCAATTTTAAGATATGTGGACTTCAACTCCCAGAAGGAAGCTTTTAAACTCTGGGAGTTTAAATCCACACATCATAAAGTTGCCAAGATTGAGAAATATTAATCCATAGAATTAAGTGAATATAAAGATGGAAAAATAGAGAAATATTCAGAATAGAGGAGTGAACTGGCAAGATGGTAGAACTTGCTAAATTGATGTCTGTTTAAGAGAAGAACAACAATTACTGGAAATATTACATAGACTTTCTGCTGAAAGTAGAGAAAAATAAAGTGACGATTTGGGGGATTAACTGATTAAAAAGAGCTGTTTATAGAAAGAAGAGAAAGATATATAATATGGAAGAATGGCAATAACACTAATCATACTAGTAATTGCTACAAAAATCAAAAGTTGCTTCTATAAATGTTTTTTTTTCCCCTGTGACTGTTTTTCACTTTTTTCCCTACCTTTTTCCTAAGTTTCTGTAGCTTTTTAAAAAACCTGTATAATTTCTTTCCAATAAAATTGTATTAAAAAGGATTTACGAGAATCTGCCACAGAATTCACAAGAGGCCTACAGATATGATTTGTTCCCTCTTAGGGTAATCATTTGCTTTTCACAAACACAAAAATTAAGACTATCAGGGCTGTCACAAACAAGAGGGCATAGATTCATACCCCAAAGCACCTGATGGTAGGATAAGAAGCTATGGATTGAAGCTGGTCAGAGAGAGATTCAACCTGGAACTAAGAAGAAATTCCCCAACAGTGAGAGAAATTAGTAAGTGGAACAGCTTGCCTCCTGAAGTTGTGGTGCTCCATTGCTGGTGGTTTTCAAGAAATTTTGAACACCCCTTTGTCCAGGATGTTATGAGGAATCTAAGGTCCATTCCATTCCTATGGACTTTATCAAGTCAAAATGGTGTGTAAAACTTCATTTTATTTCTCTAATCATTTGAACTGTAAGTCTGATTATTTACCTTACTGTTGCAGAAGAAATAATAATATACTGCAGTTATAAGCATGACATTTATGCCACTCCATTCCTGCTGACTTAAAGAATGGAATCATTGCTAGTAAAGGAAATTATCTGGGGCAGCAACCTCCCAGATCTGCATTTTTCTTAGAGAATTGTAAATGGGGGAAAAGTGGAAATTCACTTGTTTCTATTCCTAGTGTCATGATTTATGGATTTATTGGTGCTCCCTCTGAGAGCAGATCCCTTGTTCCACTGCAAATGCAGAAATCCCATTAATCCAGTTAACAACAGAAGAGGCAAAGTTCTCCCCATTATGAAGCATGGCAAACTACAGTAGCTTCATCTTGTTTTGACAAGACTTGCATCAACTTTCCTCCTGCGTTTTTGCCTCGACTGGTGCACTCTCCTTCTGCTGGAATTCCGCAGTCTATTTAAATGCAGAGAAAATTGGGGTCTCAGCTGCTCCTGTGGTGCTCTTGTTATTGCTGTACATCTGTTTCATGCGGTCTAGACTGATGCATTTTAAAAAATGCATTGTTAAAGCAATTGTGTTTCCAACAGTTTTCCCCATAACGTTAAAAACCGTAACACTGTTTAGTAAGCTGTTTGCTTCTGGAAGAGGCAGAGCTTAGCTTTTTCCAGAAAGAGAAGTGGGTCAGGTTGATAAATAATTCTGATCCTAGCTTAGGTGATCCTAACTTTTAAATTGAGGCCAATCATTTTCCACGGTGCTTCCTTGAAGCTCTCCAGTATTCTTGTGGAATTCTAGAAATGAAGGAGCAATATCATGCATTTTCATTTGACAGCAGAATTTTCACAATCTTAGCATTTAAAAGAAAACATTTGTGCTTCCAAATAGTGCCAAGGATAGTTAGCATTTTCTAACTACTGTCCTATGCTGTCTGACTTGGAAGCAAGATCCAGTACAAAATCAGAATAGACATGGATAGGATTACTCTATTAACAGAGTGAAAACCTGGCTATAAATGAGGAACAAGCTGTATGCTAAATCTGAGTTATTAAAAGGGCCCCAAATGGCCCATTCACATCTTAGTTGTAGCTTCCAATGTTTAATACTGAATAGGAAAAATATAAGGGATAGACCAATTTTATTACTTCTTAACATTCTCTCTTCCCAAAGGGACCCTGGCACCATCTATTTTTGTAGTGTGACTTTATGTTAAGCAACACTGCAGCCACGCATCAAGAAAACCACAGAACCGAGTGCTTTGTGACAAAACAAAAAGTAAAACACTATGAGAACTGGGCTTCAGAAGTCTGGATGTCTACTAGATCAAACTGTTTAAGGTCATTGAACTTGTTCACTTAAAAACAAATCATTCCCAGATCAATGAATGCAAACATCCATTGGCTAGGTTTGCTTCTGAGTGTCAAGCTAACAAGATGCAGTATTTATTCTATGTTCTGACCTTAAAAAGCAGGAAGCAGAGTTTTGGTCCCGACAAAACCTCTTTTATTTACACGACTGTGAATTACTTTCATTCACAATCAGCAAGGCATGTCCAAACAATTTTTCAAAGGAATATTTATCAACACACCTTATCTCACTTGGCAAGATGCCATGTAACTTGTTTCCAAATGCAGAGTAAGGCAAAACTTGGCACAGAGTCTCTTAGAGTCACAAACAGAACTTTTCCACTCTTGAAATGACAATAAATGGTTTCCTGCAAAAGCCCCCTTCCTATTCGCTCTTCTTTTGTTTCCTATGAGAGGGGCCAATCATCTCAAAGGTGTGGCTTTACTCCCAAATCAACCCTGCTTTCTGAGTTGTTCTTGTCTTCTGGCAGTTCTGTGCATGCACACACTGGGAACAGGCTCCAGCTGTTCCTCTGCCTCACTGCTGTCTAGCTCCTGCCTTCAACGCAGAGCCCTCGTCTGAGCTTTTCCCAACCCCCAGGACTGGCCCATGTTCCTCCCCAACCTCCTCACTGTCCGACTCTGCTGCCAGCTCTGCTGGCCACCAGCAGGCCACAACATTTGACAGCAGAATTTTCACAATCTTAGCATTTAAAAGAAAACATTTGTGCTTCCAAATAGATGAGCCTTGGTAGTACAGGGGTTTAAGGCACCCTGTTATTAAGCTCGTTATTAAGACCAGCTGCCTGCAATTACTGCAGGGTTCGAATCTCACCAAGGCTCAAGGTTGACTCAGCCTTCCATCCTTTCTAAGGTAGGTGAAATGAGGACCCAGTTGTGGGGGCAATAAGCTGACTTTGTATAAATATACAAAAGGATGAAGGCTATTGCTGAGCACATTGTAAGCCGCCCTGAGTCTCCGGAGAAGGGCGGCATATAAATCAAATTAAAAAAAAAAACATTCTATATATTAGAAAATTGATGGGAATATTTCTACTTGAGTTTCTTTCTTTTGGAACCTTAATCTTTCATGGCACCCTATCCAGTTTTCATTGGTTCTGCTGAACAAATTTGAAAAAGCCAGAACTAGATGACTTTAAAGACCTATATAATGTCCTAATTCTTGCTACTATCTAGTGCATCTCAGATTTATACATTTGGTAGAAAGATTTGGTCGTTTTAACAAAACACAGCACTGAAACATTCTCATTTAGATTCAGCAAATTCATTGTCTTCTATCCTTGTTAAAATTCAAAATGCAATCCGGGTTTTCAGTTTCAACATTCAAAACAGCAGTTCATGTGCACACTTGGATAGTTATACATTTTTGAAAAAAAGTTTTAAAAGTTTTGGTTCAATGTTCATAGGCACCTAGGCAGCAAAACTGTGTCTTTATATAATGGACAGTAAAGGCCAGGGGTGAAATGGTCCGGGTTTGGACCGGATCACCCGATCTGGTAGCAATGGAGGCGGGTGGTTCAGAGAACCGGTAATAAAAATCCCTGCCCCTCCCCCATACCCAGCTGAGCCGCATAATCATCAGAGGCTTTTTTTTTTTACTTTTAAAAACATTTTTTCTACAAACCTCTTTGGCTGAAAAAATACTTTAAAAGTAAAAAAAAAAAGCCTCTGCTGATCAGGCAACTCAGCTGGGATCCTCAAATGCTTTTAGAAGCATTTTTTCTACAACCTCTTCAGAGCTTGTAGAAAAAATGCTTTTAAAAGCCTCTGAGGATCCCAGCTGAGTTGCCTGATCAGCAGAGGCTTTTTTTCTTTTAAATGCCTCTGACGAGCCAAGCTGAGTTGCCTGATCGTCAGAGGCATTTAAAAGAAAAAAAAGCCTCTGCCAATCAGGCAACTCAGCTGATATCGTCAGAGCCTTTTGAAAGCTTTTTTTTACAACCTCTTCTCCGAAGAGGTTATAGAAAAAATGGTTTTAAAAGTAAAAAAAAAAAAAAGGCCACGCCCACCCAGTCACATTACTCCCACCACCACCAAGCCACGCCCACAGAACTGGTAGTAACAAATTTTAGATTTCACCACTGGTAAAGACGTTTTGGGAGGTGGGGAAGAGAGGGAAGAAATAGCACTCATTTATTTATTCATTGATCATATTTGAAATGCCAAACATTTATGGTTCATTCAGTGTCCACTATTTTTATTCCTGTCTTGGTCTCCTAATTTATGGCCGCTCTTTCTAGCTATTCATTTTGCTTGTTAATCATTTAGCTGCTTCTAGGAGATGCTGAGTTCTTACCAAAGCAAATTTTCCACTACAAAAAACAACAACAACCAAGCAAACAAAATACCAATCCAGCTTTACTGCCTACTTTAAAAACGTTCCTTATAAATAGGACATTTCTTCTTTGACTTTTCATGTAACTAAATTTAATATATAAAAGCTTCAGTGGACCATCTCCCCTTCGTTATCTTGTTACATTTAAATATGAGAAGTTATTGCTAATTGATGCCAAAATGTTATTGTACTTTTATTCATTGCAGAGATCAAAGAAACATAATTGGATTTGTTGTTGCTTTTCATATTTGTTTGTTCTGCAGTCCCCAATTCATGTCAGGTAAAGAGATTTAGAGCGTGTTTATTTCTATTGCTAAAGTATTACATACATCTGCAAGCTCATATGAGCAATTTAATTAATTTCCACAATTCTTGACCTATATGGAGCCAGTAAGAACAACTGTTTACTGAAGGAAAGTACATAACATTAATGATTCTCACGATGGGACCATTCACTATGTCTATATATTTATCCTTTACAAAAATGGGGGCAGCGTTCTGAACCCAAGCATGCAGACAAATATAGTCTTCCATGAAGCAAAAAGAATGCAAATTGTTTTGGGAAGGAAAGTCAGCAAAAGTTTTCTAGCAAACTTTTTTTGTATGTATATATGTGGGTATGTATATGTATATAAGTGTGTATGTATACACAAACACATATAACTCAGACTGCCCTTCTGAAATATAAATATTTAGTGGCACTCTTCACAACTGTTGACAGTTACAGTTATTCTTAAGGCAGTAAAACTCTAAGCCTCATCTTTTGCTCCCTCAAATCAACCTCCCCCATTTCTGTTATTGTTGGAATGGGGGATTGAGAAATATTTTGCTGCTCTGGGCTGGGATAAAACTGGCTGTTATTTCCTGCACTTCACAATATTTCTGGTTATATTATTTATTAATACATGGCAGCACTGGAACATTTCAATGTTTCCTTGACATGCATTATTGATAAACAGTATCAACTGACAACGGGCTTTCGTGATTGATATCGCCTTTTTTGTAATGAATTTAAAATGATAGGCTGTTAGACTTATTAAAATAGGTTGCTTCTCTGAACTGTTATGCTATACTTTGAAACAGATCAGTACTAGAAAAGTTTTTCCAATGATTTATTAATCATTAGCACTTAAAAAAAGAACAACTGGTGTTCCTCTGTTGAGAAGTACTTGGAACCCCTTGATGAGGAAACAAAAAGCCATACAAATCAAAGTGTTCACAATTGTGGGGTTGCCTTATTTAGGCTTTGACTAAATGTGCAATACTAAAGGATCACAGTATTGCAGCAAAGGGATTCAGAAAACTCTTAGCTGTCATCTGTAGTGCTCATCTAGAGCGGAGTTTGTGAGGTCCTTGGTGCTCTCTGAGCTTAGTTGTTTTCTTGTAGATGTTTCATTATCCAACTAGGTGACATTATCAGTGTCTAGGTAACACTGATGATGTTACCTAGTTGGATAATGAAACTTCTGCAAGAAAACAACCCAGCCCTGACTGCACTGAGGACTCCATAGTTCAACCCTGGGCTATAATATTCTCTTTTTAAAGTGGTGTTTCTGAACCACAGCAACTTTAAGATGTCTGGACTTCAATTCCCAGAATTCCCTAGCCAGTTTTGGGAGTTGAAGTCCACATGTCTTCATGCCTCTGAGGTTGCTAATCTAGAGTTTTGCAATCCATATCTAATAGCCTTACTTTATCTTAGCGTTATCCCAAAATTCAATATTACAACACCATTGATAGCAAACCTTGCTAAAAAACTTGCTCAGGCAATTAATTCCTTTCCAATCCATACACCTTAACTCAAAGTGTGATAGGATTGTCTTTGCCACAGTGTTATGGGCACAATCTCTTCACAATGGACCTTGTGAGATTGGAAATGGTCCTGCTCCTCAGTTCAGACAAACTTAGCAAGCAGAGCTGCCAGAAACTTGTTTGAGTTCTTCAGAGCTCAGCCTCCACAAGCTTGATTTGTTTTCCTCTTCATTTTCCTCTATTCTATTTCTCTTATTTTATCTCTTGATGTATCCAGTAAAGCATCAGGAATTCAAGGAAGGAAATATGTTTGTGACACCCCTCCTGCGCGAGCTGCACTGGCTCCCAGTGGTCTTCCGGGTGCGATTCAAGGTGTTGGTCACCACCTTTAAAGCGCTCCATGGCATAGGACCTGGGTACCTTCAAGATCGTCTTCTGCCACCAATAGCCTCCCACAGGCCAGTCCGCTCCCACAGAGAGGGTTTCCTCAGGGTGCCATCGGCCAAGTCATGCCGGCTGGTGACACCCAGGGGGAGGCCCTTCTCTGTGGGAGCCCCAGCCCTGTGGAATGAACTGTCCCCAAAAATTCGTAAGATTTCTGACCTCCGGGTATTTCGCTGTGCACTCAAGACCCTATTGTTCCGCCAGGCTGGGTTAGCAACATAATTTTAAATTGGATGTTTTAAATTTTTGGGGTTTTAAATTAAGCCAAATTTATTTAATACTTTTAAATTATTTTAAATTAATGTTTATTCTATTTTTAAATAGGCTGTACACCGCCCTGAGTCCTTTGGGAGAAGGGCGGTATAGAAATAAAATTATTATTATTATTATTTATTTAGAAGCTTTTCTAAACTGTCTCTTCTACTTCAACACAAAATAGAGATAACTATAACTATCTAGAAGGACTTTTTCCTGACACTCCTTAAAACCCCAGAAGCATCACTGAAGCAATGGGGACCCCAAAAAATATTGTGCCAGTTTAGTCAAACAATTTCTGTATAAAGACAATGGGAAGCCCATAATCTCCCACAAATCTTCCTGTCCTGTACACAAACTGGAATACACTTGGCAGCTTGGATTTACCTTGGCAGCATTATAAAGGTGGCCAATCTCTTATTTAGACATAATGTTGAGCCAATTTATTTCAACCATATTCTCTGTGTTACAAACCGATAGCTGAAAGAGGCATCTGGGCATGCTTTGCGCAACCACAGATGCCTCTTTCAGCATTCCAGGAGCTGTGGTGGCACAGTGGTTAGAATGCAGTATTTCAAGCTAATTCTGACCACAGTTTGGAGTTCGATCCTGGTTGACTCATCATTCCATACTTCTGAAGTTGGTAAAATGAGGATCCAGATTGTTGGAGGCACTATGTTGACACTGTAAAATGTTTAGACAGTGCTGTACATCACTATGAAGTGGTATATAAGCCTAAATGCTATTGTTACCACATTTTGCCCATTTCTCAAGCTATTTTGAAGTGCTATTAGCTATGGATACTGTATTGACATACACCTGTGATGCACTACTTGGAAGGGGAGTAAATTTAATTAGCACACTGTTTAGTTTTGCTCTATTAACCTCCTCTGGCTATATTAGTCAGATTGTTAAGTCACCGGTGTAGAAAAGAGGGGAGGAGAAAGCAGGGTAGTGTCTCCACACTCCTTTTAGGGTTGATGGTTGTCTATGATTTATCAGATTACATTGAACACAAATCTAGCATTTTGAAAGAGTGCTAAATACTTTATTTGATACTTTATTTATTAATTTTTTATGCCATTCATCTCACTGATACAGTGACCATAACAGCCTGGTCAACAGGTTAGAAGCACAGAGGAAGGGCTCTGGGAGTGAACTGGTTGGGGCTTGTTTAAATGCACCAAGCACAGAATTCCTTCCTGCTTCCCACCAAACCCTTTTTCTCTGTCAGTATAGAGAAGAGTATGGAAAAAGCTTAAAGGAAAATGTGTGGCAACTTCAGGAAAGCATGAACTTAGTCTGGGGAAAGCTTATTTTGTATGCTTGATAATCCCATTTTGACATGCTACAGATTTCTTACTGTTTATTCATCTTCACTCCCACGTATTCAATAAATATTCTTACTTATTTTCTTGTCTTACTCAAGGAGACTAGACTGGAATGAATATTTAAATATTTCCAAACAGGATACTTTGTAAGATAATGTTTCTTGTGTATTATCTTTTTATGGACTTTTATGCATTGTATCATCAAGGCATTAGTATTTGTTTTTTACTCTGTAAAAAGGAAATGATTTGCAACTGTCTGAAGTGAAAAGGCAGAACAACAGCCAATGAAATACATTTTTGTATCAATGATTTGTACACACACTTCTAGGGAATATATCTTAACGCTTAAGGCAATTTGCTTTGAAGCACTATATATACTGTTGCCTTAAAAACCAATGTATGAAGAAGAAGAAAAATCCCCCTACAACCCAAACTATGGTAGTCCTAACATTTTGCTTAGTGATTGTTCAAAGTTACAAAGGCACTGAAAAAAGTAACTTATTACCAGGGCTGGGTTCCAAATCCCAAATTCCAAACCGTTGCTACCGGTTCGCTTTCTCATGCACGCGGCACTTCTGCGCAGGCGCAGAAACTTCTGAGCATGTGCAGAAGTGTCTGGGTGGGTGGGTGGAGCATCCCACCGCTGCTGCTACTGGTTCACTGAATCTGGTGTGAACCAGTAGCAGCCCATCACTGCTTATGACTGTTTTTCACACTTATGACCATTGCAGCATCCTGCAATGTAAACAAAATCCAGATGCTTGGCAACTGGTTCATATTTATGACAGTTGCAGTGTCCCGGGGTCATGTCACCTTTTGTGACCTTCTGACAAGCAAAATCAATGAGGAAGCCAGATTCACTTAACAACCATATTCCTAACAACTGCCATGATTCAAATGTGACAATAAAAGTCATAAAATGGGGCAAATGTCTCACTTAGCAACAGAAACCAATTCTGGTTGTAAACCAAGGACTACCTGGATAGCATCATTTTATTCTATTTTCTCATGCCAGCATTATATTTATGAGGGTTTTTTTAGCTTTGAAGATTCTAACCAGAAGAAGCACGATCAGATATTTAACGAAAGGAGGTGAATTTTGGATTACTTGCTTAGTACATTATAAGAACACAGCAGGAATTCACCATGAGATGATAAACTGCAACAAGCTTGCATATTACATTTGCAAGCGGATAATATAATTAGCATATAATTTTCATGGTGACAGGTTGGAACCGTTCTGCTATAATATGCCTAATTTGAAATTACCTTTTGTACCCCTAGATTACAATGCCTTTAGTTGACTCTTCAAATTCAAACTCTACAGATCTAGAAATCATTTCGGATGGAATAAATTCACTCCTCCAGACTTTTTGCTTTAGGGAAGAAAGTCAAGATTTTCCCTCTTCAGTCAGGCTTTTTTTTTTTTTAATATGAGCTACTATAATAGATTTTAGTAGTTTTCATGAGAATATAAAGATTTGATATTTTCAACAGCCTTGAATGCCCAAAGGCAAAAAGGTAGGATATAAATCATAGGAATGAAGGATAGATAGGCATGCCAATTTGGAGTTTATTTTTATTTTTCTTTTGTTTGATGGAGAAAAGGGGACTAAAAGATGTGCAAGGTTGGCCTTTCCCAACCAGGAGATCCCCAGAGGTATAACTAGGATTGGGATTCAAGATGAAAGTCCCCAGATCATGACCAGAAGTGGTATTCAGCAGGTTCTGACCAGTTCTGGAGAACCGGTAGCGGAAATTTTGAGTAGTTCAGAGAACTGGTAAATACCACCTCTGACTGGCCCCACCCCCATCTATTCTCTGCCTCCCGAGTTCCAGCTGATCGGGAAGAAATGGAGATTTTACAGAATCCTTCCTCTGCCATGCCCACCAAGCCATGCCCACAGAACCAGTAGTAAAAATTTTTTGAATCCCACCATTGATCATGAACCATTTAACTAAACAGAGAGATGGGTGGCAAATAAATTTAATAAATAAATAGAGATGGATAGTGGAACAGAAGCAAACATGTCAGACTGACCAGAGTTAATCTTGCACATAATAGCAATCTTCTTATTTTTTTAAAAAAAACATTTTCATAATCACGATTGTAGGCTTGAATATACTTATAAATGTGTATACATACACCCACAATCTATCTTCCTTTCCTGGATTAAAGCAATGTTCTTTCTCAAGCAAAGTGGCTTATGGTTGTGTTGGTTCAGCAATAAATATATAACCATCTAATGTTCCCCCTTCCACCCCCATTACACACAGACACCACAAACACAACCAGCATCTAAAATTACTGCAAAGGACATTTTTTCTAGATCAGTGTTTCCAAATCTCAGCAACTTTTAGATGTGTGGGCTTCAACTCCCAGAATTCCTGAGCCAGCATGCTTAATGTTACAATATATATATAGCAACTCTAGGAAATGCCTCCCCTACAAATGCCTCCCCTACAAACAAACACCAGATCTAATGTGTGAACGACTGTGAAGAGGGCCATGAAGAATCCATGGTTACCATGTTGGCCATGAACTCCTGAGCCTCCAATGACTGCAGGCCCAGTAATGGCAAGCTGAAGTTCTCCAGGTCCAGAAACTTGAAGAACAATGTCAAATCAACCACAAAATCCAGCAACCTAGACAGGAAAACTATTTCATAGCAGGAGGCAGACAAAGTCAACAATCCCATATGATCACTATAGCACAGCTTCATAGAGTTTCATATCTGATCATTTGCAAAGCAACACTCCAGAAGCCACTGAAGTGTTTTGGATAAAAATAGCCATGTTCTTACCCTTTGTCCCAAAGTCTCAACAGATGCCACATGTGAAACCCAGATAGGCAAACCTCATCCAATCAAGTCTCAATGATGTGTGCCAGGTTGGCTCTGTCATCCTTATTTCAGTTTGTCGTGGCGTTTAAAAACAACAGGTGAAATCTGGAGTCAATGATCTAGTTTCTGGGATTAGCACATGGGATTATAATATGACAATGGTACCAAACACCAGGACCATCTTCCCTGAGACTGACTGTTATATTACCTTAAACCTGTCACCTTTCACTTGTCCCAAAGCCTACAATCTACATGAAAACAAGGGACATTTTAGGTTGAAGGCAGACTGTCAATCCCAAAGGTACTTTGTTCAAGAGGCAACTGGACTTTCTGGTTTTTCTTTGAAGACTTTTCACTTCTCATCCAAGCAGTTTATTCAGAAAGTCCAGTTGCCTTTTGAACAAAGCACCTTTGGGATAACCATGACTGGATGACTGAGAATCTCCTTAGACATTTAGCAGACTGTCAATCTTTCTCCTACCTGCTCATCCTATCAGGACACTTTATATACAGTATTGATCTGGGGGCAGGGTTGCTGCAACTGTGGTAAAGCATAGCATTATGTGATCCTGAAAATTAACAGCATTTGTCTAGCTGGGCAACAGATAAAGAATATGTGGTAGAATTTGTTGCTTAGGTATCCTTCTTTTGGGACACAGTGATGCCATAATAGTTCGTTTTAAGAATGAAGAAAGAGCCCATGACAATAGCTAGCAACAATACTTCAGTCTTGTAAGAAGCAGCTCTTTGAACTATTAAATACCTAGATCCAAGTTCCAGTGATGCCAAATAACTTGGATTCAACCAGTACGATTTTCTTGGATGCATTTTATAAGAATGAAAAAGATCTTGAGGGAAGACTAGATCTGAAATCCTTTTTCACCTTCAAGCAGCAAAGAAGATTAAATTTCAAACTCAGTTGAATGCTAGATGTTTTGAAGGCTTTTCTCTTCATTCATTGACAAAATTTAGTCTCTTTCGTACAAGGCTACTATGACTCAAGCAATCTAGGAATGTAAATTGCATATGTTATGTACATTATGGAAAATATTAATCTGGAAAAAAAAGCTTACTCCAATTTTATTTTGAGAACAAAACGATTCTTCAGTAATGATAAAATATTCATTTCCTTGCTTCATTACCTTGCTTTGATGCTAGGCAAAGAATATGTCATGAATAAATGAACTTTCTCTTTCTTTATCACCAAATTGGCTTTGGATGATTAGCATTTTTCATTACAAATAATAATTCATGTAGCTACATTTGCTATTATACTGTCTAGGTATAATACAGGGAACTATTTGGTCCCACATAAATCTCTCTGAAATCTAAGGATATTTTAGACACCAAATCATCAAGAATTAAATTAACAAACTCACAGATTTGGAAAGACTTGGAAGACATCAATATTTTTATCACAACACACACGTACACAAACACACACATCACATACCAAGATATACAGGTAGTCCTTGACTTACGACCCAGTGGTGGGTTTCAATTTTTTTTACTACCAATTATGTGGGTGTGGCTTGGTGGGAGTGGCATGGCTTGGTGGGTGTGGCTTGGTGGGCGTGGCAGGGGAAGGATACTGTAAAATCCCCATTCCCTCCCCAATCCAGGGGAAGGTTACTGCAAAATCCCCATTTCCTCCTGATCAGCTGGGACTTGGGAGGCAGAGAATAGATGGGGGGCGGGGCCAGTCAGAATTTTTACTACCAGTTCTCTGAACTACTCAAAATTTCTGCTACCAGTTCTCCAGAACCGGTCAGAACCTGCTGAAACCCACCTCTGTTACGACCACAATTGAGCCCAAAATTTCTATTGCCAAGCGAAGTATTTCTTACATGAATTTTGTCCCATTTTATGACCTTTCTTGTCATGTTGTTTAGTGAATCACTGCAGTTGTTAAATTAGTAACACAGTTGTTAAGTGAATCTGACTTTCCCATTGACTTTGCTTATAAGAAGGTTGCAAAAAGTGATCACATGACCCTAGGACATTGAAACCGTCATAAATTTTGGACTCAATTGTGATTGTAAGTTGAGGACTACCTGTAATTACACATAAAGTACCTAGACATACTTCCGTTGAAATCTTTCTCTCTTATAGGAAAGGAAGAGAATGGCAAAATTATTTTCCAAAACAATATTCAGAAGTTATATCCAACATGGTGCTTACTGCAAATGGCATCCTTCAGTCTCAAGAGACTATGGTATTGTACTCTGGAAAGAGGTTCTAAAACAGCATCTAGTGTGACTAGAAAAGTCCAATTCGAGAGTGGCAATCCCTTCCACACTGAGGGCAGATACATTCTGACCCCTGCCCAGCCCACAGGTTTCTCTGGTTCTGGGACTGCCTCTGCCTCAGCCTGCCGAACAAGTGTCTCTTCGAATTGGAGAAGGCCATGCTGTGTCTTTAGCCTCCAAGCTGAACGATCGGAGGTCAAAGTTTCCCAGTTGTTAATTTCCATTCCCAGGGCCTTTAGGTTCTTCTTGCAGATATCCTTATATTGCAGCTGTGGTCTCCCTCTAAGGCACTTTCCCTGCCCTAATTCTCCATACATCCAGGAGATCTTTTGGAATCTGACCATCAGCCATTCTCACGACATGCCTTAGCCAGCGTAAACGTCGCTGTTTCAATAGTGTATACGTGCTAGAAATTCCAGCACGTTCCAAGACTGCACTATTTGGAACTTTGTCCTGCCAGGTGATGCCAAGAATTGCAAACAGACCAAAGGCAACAATTCTATTTTTTTCCCATAGGTATGAGAAAAGAATAGAATCTTATATTTATTTTATAGGCAAGCAATAAAAAAGTTATAGTATTTCTCTCTGCCACTTACCAGGGTGGTCGTAAGTATTATGACCTGTTTGAACGGAACCTGGTTTGTTTTAATGCAGAGGAACACCAGTTCTTCTAGGAATATCCCACCAATAACACTTGGATAATGGTGGCTATTAAAATCTTGTTTTACTGTCAGCAGAATTTGCTAATGAAGCAAACTAACAAACACATGAAAGTCCGTGTGGCAAATCCCTGGGCTTAAGAGCAATTTTTTTTTTCATATGCAATGTTGATCAGCCATTAAGTTACCGATAGGAAAAATACTTAGTCACTTCCCAGCTGTTCAGTGGCAAGCTGAAACATAAAATCTACGCCATTAAATAAGTCTGAAAGGAAAAGAACAGGTGGCAAATGGTTTATATGGCAGATGGTGCCTCTTTTTTAAAAAAAATAAATATTTGTACTCTTAATTTACAATACAAGAGTCTATAACAACCAAGTTGTGTTTTACCTTTCTCATGCTAGAAAATGTTGAATTGTGGAAGGATGTATGAAAACGAACACCAAACTTCTTCTTGGTAAAAGGCAATTACATCCTTTAGCCTTCATTGTTTGATACAATAAATAGGGAATGTATATATCAATGAAGTTCTACTCCAGATTTCTTTGCTCCCAAAGCACGAAATACTAAGGGTTATGAGTTCCGCAATCATATCCTAAGTTTCAGCTTATTTTTATCTTTTTAAAAAGCAGGCAATAAGACAGAAATAAATGATCTTCTCCTTTGGTTAGCACATGTTTAAAAGGTGCATGTGCTTTAAGATTTACCTTATGCCATTACTGAATTTCCACAGGCTTTGGATGGCATATTTCTTTATTCTGTTGGTTTATGGACAGCTAAATAGTAAGTAAAAAGATCAGGAACAGACAAAAAAGCATATTGACAAATAATGCATCAACAAGTGTATTTTTTCTGGTGAAACTGGTCTATCAGGGCAACCTGGTCTAGCCAAATATGGGATGGAGCTTCCATTTCACCTTTCAGCCCCAATCCAGCAGCCTTTGCTGGCAGTCACTTTTGCGACAAACTATTTTTGTGTTGAATTTATATTTTACCAACAAAGAAATAAACATTTTAGATCTATTTCAAGCTATTTAGCTCTCATCAGCTAGCCATACCCTTTCTGTGATTCCGGGTTTGAATCCCAGAAAGGTATGGCTAACTGACGAGAGCTAAATAGCTTGAAATAGATCTATACTAGTCTCCCTTTTATTTCTTTGTTGGTAAAATATAAATTCAACACAATGGCATGAACAATTAATTCTTATGTATTAGAACACTGGTACCCAACCTTTCTGGCTGGCGGACCATTGGAAGTTGCGGTAGCAGAGTGTTTTTGGGGAGAGGGGATGGTTTCAGTAGTGGGTTTCAATTTTGGCCACTACCGGTTCACTCGGAGGTGCATGTGCGCGCAATGCTTCTGCGCATGCGCAGAGATATCCAGGCGGGTGGGTGGAGCCTCCCGCTGCTGCTGCTACCAGTTTGCCCGATCTGGGGTGAACTGGTAGCAACCCACCACTGGATGGTTTCACACATGAGTGCACACGGCTTTCACAAATGCAGCTTTGTACACGTGCACATGCACGCACACACCACTTCTGCAGCCTGGTTCCGAACTGGCTGTGGACCGGCACTGGGCTGCGAACTGGAAGTTGAGGATCCCTGTATTGGAACAATCACAATCATCACATTGTGAAACACATTTGTTGTCTGTTAAATTCACAATGCAAGATCAAAGATAAGTAAATCCAACAGTTGTTTGACGAAGTACGGCATAATCTTGAGAGCCAAACACCAGCAATACTGACCTCTCCTTACTTGAAATGTAATGTATAAAGCAGACAGACATTTTGATAAGGGAACTGTTTAGAGCTTTAAGCCTGAATGATCAAATCTATTTTTGAAGTTCAGTGCTCAAATTTTCAGCAGCCTGAGTTCCTTGATCCTTTGCCACTTTTACTTCCTGCATTACTATTAATCCACACATTGAGTAAATAAAAAGATCATAGAAAGATGGCATGTGGGTCATTCCAAGTTTCACATATGAGGTTTACTAGATGTTCCTTGGAAATGTTATTAGTTTGCATTACTTATAACAGGAATGCCCTTGAATTCTCCCTAAATTTTGTGGTATGACTATCAAAAATTAGCATCATAGTTTCTTGTCGTTTTGAGGCAGGAAACATGGGGGAAATGTTGGGCACGTGCTAAGGCTTAAAAAAAAGAGACAGGCCAAGGCAGGGCAGGCAGGGCAGGGCAGGGCAGAGAAGGGCAGGGCAGGGCAGGGCAGGGCAGGGAAGGGAAGGGAAGGGAAGGGAAGGGAAGGGAAGGGAAGGGCAAAGTAAGGTAAGGCCTGGGTGTGGGTATTTTACCCTTGTTTGTGGAGATTCTCAGTCATCCAGATCCTAGTTGTCTCAAAAGTGCTTTTTCAAAAGGCAACTGGACTAATTTTTCCTTGAAGAAGAAAATGTTTTACTTCTCATCCAAGAAGCTTCATTAATTGTGATGGCAGGCCCACCATCACAACTGATGAAGCTTCTTGGATGAGAAGTAAAACAGTTTCTTTTTCTTTATCAAGGAAAAAAAAAAACAGCCTGGTAGACTTTTGAAAAAAAACACCTTTGAGACTTGCTTTTGTTTGTTTCTTTGTATATACATATTCAGCTGTGATTTTCAGCTGCTACTAGTCTTCTTATAACGGGAGTGTGAGGAAAAAAGAAGCAGGGAAATCTGCAACCAAGTGCAGATTCTCTCTATTCAAGACAGAACACCATTACTGCAGCCAAAAGAGAGAAAGGGGTTAGAATCCAGCAAGAGATTTCTTAAATTGGCTTCATTTCTCCCTGGTTTGCCCATGGGAGTTAAGCAGCTTTAGGCTGCTGTGTGAAAAAAGCCCTTTGTGAATATTGCCACAGGCTGGAATAAGGTGATACTTCTCTGTGGCAGACTGAGAAGCAGAAAGAACAAGGCTGTAGAGCTCCTACAACTCAGCACTGCTGTCATCTGCATTTTCATTCTTTTTTGTTATTCTTTTTTGGATTTTGTTTAATCATGTAAGATGCTTCAAAGGCACCTCCATAAATATGTATATAAACATATAAAGGACAGTTGTTGGAATTGGGTATGTCAGTTTAATGAAAAGAACGGCTAGGGGAGATATGATAGCAGTGTTCCAATATCTCAGAGGCTGCCACAAAGACCAGGGAGTCAAGCTATTCTCCAAAGCACCTGAAGGCAGGGCAAGAAGCAATGGGTGGAAACTAATCAAGGAGAGAAGCAACCTAGAACTAAGGAAAAATTTCCTGACAGTTTGAACAATTAATCAGTGGAACAACAGTGAAACATCAATCAGTGGAAGTTGTAAATGCTCCAACGCTGGAAGTTTGTAAGAAAAGATTGAATAACCATTTGTCTGAAATGGTATAGGGCCGTGATGAACCTATGGCATGTGCCACAGGTGGCACACAGAGTCATATTGGTGGGCACGTGAGTTCAGCTCCGGCACGCATGTGCACGCCAGCCAGCCAATTTTCAGACATTCTGGGCCCACCAGAAGTAGGGAAACAGGCTGTTTCCGGCCTCCGGAGGGCCTCTGGTGGGGGGGGAGGCTGTTTTCACCCTCTCCAGGCTCCTAGAAAGGCTCTGGAACCTGGGGAGAGCAAAAAACAGGCCTTCCAGTCCCACCAGAAGTTGGCAAATGGGCCGTTTCCGGCCTCTGGAGGACCTCCGGTGTTGGGGGAGGCCATTTTCGCCCTCCCCAGGCTCCTATATAGTCACTGGAGCCTGGGGAGGGTGAAAAAGGTCTACCGGGCCCATTGGGCCATCACGTGACAAAAGCGGGGGAAGTGCGGGTGGGTCACACACAAATGCGCAGGGGGCAGGGTGCATAGAATTATGATTGTGGGCACACGCGTACATGACCTCCCCCCACTCACCCCACTTTTGGCATGCGATGGCAAAAAAGGTTAGCCATCACTGGTATAGGGTTTTCTGCCTAAGGAGGGGGATGGACTAGAAGACTTCCAAGGTCCCTTCCAACTCTGTTATTTTTTTTTTATTTTTTTTTTTAATTTGATTTATATGCCGCCCTTCTCCGGAGACTCAGGGCGGCTTACAATGCGTTAAGCAATAGCCTTCATTCTTTTGTATATTTTATACAAAGTCAGCTTATTGTCCCCACAAACTGGGTCCTCATTTCACCTACCTTAGAAAGGATGGAAGGCTGAGTCAACCTTGAGCCTTGGAGAGATTCGAACCAGCAGAAATTGCAGGCAGCTGTGTTAATGACAGGGTGCACTAAACCACTGTACTATCAAGGCTCTATTCTATTCTAAATATTGATGTAATATTTCTCTTTAATAAAAATGACTTTTCATCATAAGAAAATAAATCCTGTCTCTTGATGTGAGGAAGGGGGCACTAAAAAGAGGAAAGAAAAGTTCAGGAAGCTGACATGTTTCTGAACCTAACCAGCTGGGATGGGACAAAGTACAAGTAGTCTTCAACTTATGACCACAATCGAACCCAAAATTTATGTTGTTAAGCGGTAAATTTGTTAAGTGAGTTTTACCCCATTTTATGACTTTTCTTGCCACATTTGTTAAGTGAATCACTGAAGTTGTTAAACTTGTAACAGGGTTGTTAAGTGAATCTGGCTTCTCCATTGACTTTGCTTGTCAGAAGGTTGCACATGATCCTGGGACACTGCAACCATCATAAATATAAACCAGCTATCAAGCATCCAAATGTAAATCATGTGACCATGGGAATGCTGCAACAGTCATAAGTGTGAAAAATGGTCATAAGTCATTTTTTTCAGTGCCATTGTAACTTTGAACGGTCACTAAATGAACTGTTGTAACTCGAGGACTATCTGTACTACCATAAAACATACACCCCATTCTTGATTGTCTGCTAATTGATTACTTGAATACCTCTTAACACACATTTCTATGTTGAAATACCACAGATGGCTTCTTTTTCCATCTGATTGCTTGCTCCTGCTTTCAAATAGTTCTGCATCATTTCAGACAAAATACAACTTAATGGAAAAGGAGGGTGGCATTTCACAATAGCAATAGCACTTAGACTTATATATCGCTTCACAGTGCTTTACAGCCCTCTCCAAGTGGTTTACAGAGTCAGCATATTTCCCCCAACAATCTGGCTCTTCATTTTACCAATGTAAAGAGAACGGTTGAGTCAATCTTGAGCTGTTGAGAATCAAACTTCTGGCAGTTGGCAGAATTAGCCTGCAATACTGCACTACCACGGCTCTATGCAAGGTCTTATCAGGACCACCAAATGCACAAGTTATCAATTCTGAGTCCATAGGGAGTATAGTGGCACAGAGATGATATAAAAATAAAATAATAAAATAAAATAAGCACTTTATCAGCTAAAATCTATAGATTGCTTAGAGCTATGTTGCTGTGAGAAAACCAAATCTTTCTGGCTAGATTAAAAAAACATGGTACTCTATGGGTTGGCTCTGTATCGATTGACATGCTGTATCACCTCAGGCCACTGGCTCGCTTTTCTTATCATCCTTGTTAATCACCTCAGGAATGTCTTTCCCCTTCCACTCAAGGGCTTTACCGGCAAAATAATCTGCAAATCACAAATATTACACAGAGCCCTGACAATTATTTTTTATCTTTCCTCACAACTGATTCTTTCTCTGCCTCTCCCGATGCAACAACAATGCAATTGTTGTTTTCTTTTTCAAAAACAATTCCAGCTGCTCTCCCCAGAAGTGAGAGGAAAGGGGCTGCATGTTCCCAGTGTTTCATTAATAATTTGCAAGCCAAGAATTATAGGGAATCATTTCTAGATCTGGATACACCCAGTGGGACTGAGGGAAAATGGTGGGAAAAACATGTTTCAACAGCTACAGTAATGCCAGAGGAAATGTTGATTTTGTTGTTACTTTGGGCCTGTTCTGAAATAAATTCATACAACCATTATACCAAGGGAGATATCAGTATTGATAATGGCCACAATCAGAAGAAAAGTAGGCATAGAAACAGTGGTTTGAGGGTGGATCATTTTTTATTATTACTAGACAACCTACAATCTGTTGGCTCATCCTTTGAGAGGAAGTTAGTGCAGTGTGATACAAACAGAATAACATTAAATTTTAGGCTGACCATATTATTTTTTAGCCCAATGCTGAATGGTCTTGTGAACATCCAAAAAGAGTATATATCATAAATAGAAAAATAATTATAGAAGCACATCAATAATAATAATTAACATCAATAATAAATCAATATTTACTTATGTAAACAGATAAACAGAATTACCATGGGCATGCAAAAAAGCAGCAGGAACAATTTCTGACTTCCTTTGGCTTTCCTATTGCCTTTGCTTGTGGGAAGCTGGCAGGGAAGGTTGGAAATCATATTCACATGTTCAATAGACACTGAAGTGGCTGCAGTTTTGTGAATAAAAGTCATCTGGAGATTCTTGAAATGTCAGCGCTATGGGAGTAATGGGCCCTGATTTATTTTATACATTAATTAAGTCAGCAGATTTGAAATAACTTGATTCGAAAATTATTGTGTCATCTTGCATGTTTGGGTTAAGTGAAGGGTACAAACAGACAATGACAGTTTTAGTTGTATATAGAATATTACAAAGGACTATGTTGAAATATTTTTTTGAGGTGGAACTTTAGTTATAGCCGAGACTCTGCTGCTTTCAGATATAAGCATTTGTGTTAATGTTATTCTTATATGAGAAAGAATATGTAGGAAAATATTTATTTAACTGATTTCTTTGTCATATTAAAATCTAGGTTTCCATATTTAATTATTGTCAAGCTTTCTAACTAAAATACTCTTTTTACATCCTAAATTTTACAGAACTTTTTTAACTTATAAAGTGAACACCACTTATTCCATTTTTGTTTAAAGATGAAACACATCTGCATAATATTTTGGAACAAATGTTTTCATGGGCTAAATTAGATTATGGCTCCATCTTTGGGTCTGGTAATTGTTTACTGCTTGGATAATTCAGTTGATAAATTTACTTAAGTGTGCAATCCCATATTGTGGGGAAATGTACCAGATTTTCTGGATAATATGAATAATCCCTATCCACAGTTGGTCTGGAATTTTCCTTCCAGCATGTTGTTCTACCGTCAGTATTCTATAGACAATGCAGAATAAAAGAGCTTGTAGTGAGCATTCAGCCCTGCAGACGCTTCTTCCCTGGTGTGATTAATAGCACACAAGCAACAACCGAAAGATGCTTCCAGTGTTTATTTATAAGTACATGGAGATGCTGCGGGAGTGCAGAGTGCTAACCTGCCTCCTTGATGCTGTTCTTCATGCTGACAACACCCACTGAGTCTAAAAAGAGCTGACTCATCATGCAAGGAGTTTCGAGACAGGAATCCTGCCACTGGCAAGCCACAGATTTATTTATTAGTTTGTTTGTTCAATCGATTTAAATCCCATCTTGCCTCCAAGAGCTCAAAGGCAGCAAATACAGCATTCGAGCTTGCCTTCCAAATAGCAGCCTGTGGCATAGACTGAAAAATAGCGACTGGCCAAATGTCATCCAGTGAACACCATAGATGAGAATTCATTTGAACTTACATCTACCCTGGTTTAATCCAAAACCATAATCATATTGCATGTTTCCTTTCCTCAAGGAATGACCAAGTCATCTGCTCAGATCTCCTGACCCTGCTGTGTTATTGTTTTTCCTCTGCATGTATATATAAAATCAAGCAGGTTAGATTCCTTCAAAAGGATAGAGTGTTTTTCAGAATATCACACAGCTCTGCTCCAATAAGATATGAGCTTTTAATTTTTGTTGGACATCAAATGATGAAAACTGCCAGAGCACCTGTTTCAAATGTGTTGACATTGTCAGAAATGACTGCTAGGCCTTTACATTTTGTTCAATCCATCCCCCCCCTAAAAAAAAAGTTAGAACTGCCATTTATTTAGCCAGAATCGGACAGCTTGCCACAGCCAACTTCTCATGGCCAACTTGCCATGGCCAACTCACTGCAGCCAGCTAGCCAGGGACAACTTGCCATGGGACAAGAGCTACACTAATATCGAATAAATAGTGGAATAGAATCATTAAAGAAAGGATGCCAAAGGAAATGTAAATGACAAAAATTAAAATATTTTTAACTATTTTAAATAATTAAATTGAATTGTTGAATTGTCCTGAAACCAGTTGTCCTGCAGTTAGCTCTCCTGTGGCAAATTGGCCATGCTGAGTGGTCCCATTATGAGTTGGCCATGGTGAATTGGTTAGGGCAAATTGGATGTGGTGAGATGGCTGTGGTGAATTGGCTGTGGCAAGTTGTTGTAGGTCCCTATTTGCCTATTAAAACCAATGGTGAAGTAGAAAGCTTGAACATAAAGCAATGATGAGAGAAACAGAACATTCATAGAAGGTGAATAGGTTCATCCAAACTCCCAGATGCCAATTTATGGTCAGGTAGTTCATAGCTGATGTTTTCTCTTAGAGTAAAATTTCTCAAACTTGGCCATTTCAAAAATACACGGACTTCAATTTCCAGAATTCCCCAGGGAATTGAAGCCCACACATGTTAAAGTTACAAAGTTTGAGGAAGACTGTACTAGAGTATGTTTCATGTGTGTGTGTATGTATATATGTGTGTGTATATATGTATATATATATATATATATATATATATATATATATATGTGTGTGTGTGTGTGTGTGTGTGTGTGTGTGTGTGTGTGTGTATGCATACATACATACATACACATACATACACACATATATATACATACACACACACATGAAACATGCTCTAGTACAAAAAAAAAGACATATATATATATATATATATATATATATATATATATATATATATATATTTGTCTATATAAGTTTTCACGGGTATATATGTGTGTACAGTTAATATTTCGGGTTTCTTCCCATATAATTGTGAACATATTCCTAAAAGGGTAGAAGCGACATTTCGACAGAATCTCATCTGCCATCATCAGGCTTATGTGAAGGGTCTTTTGCAGTAACTGCAAAACTGCAAGTAACTTTTGCAGTTACTGCAAAAGACCCCTCACATAACCCTGATGATGGCAGATGAGATTCTGTCGAAACGTCGCTTCTACACTTTTAGGGATATGTTCACAATTACACGGCAAGAAACCCGAAATATTAACTGTACACACACACACACACACACACACACACACACATATATATGTTTTTCTTTTAGCCAGGTTTTTCCTACGTAACCAAGATTTTTCTACAGTCCTAGCTAACTATATATATATTTAAGTGTGTATATAATTTTATAATTAACTTCCAAACAAATATTTTGATTGGACAGGGGAAAATAACAGTATTGTTTAATAAGTCTAATATTTTTTGCAACAGTTTTAGTCCCGTTATAAATGCCAAAGCTATTCGATCTAAATTGCCTCAGGTAAGGTCTGGAGAAAAATCATGTTATGTTGAGGGATATCCAATTTTGCATCTATAATGACAAGATTACCTATCAAAATATTATGAAAGGCAAGCGTGAAATGAAAGCTCATTATTATTACATTATACATCAAAAAAAGATAATGAAAATACAATAGTTTTCGGGGTCCTCAGACAGCATTCTCTGAAAGATTTATTTCGGTCAGAGTTAAGGGCAGTAAGTCATGCTTTATGAATGCCTATATATTGATATTTTTTTAGCTGAAAAGAAGACTGGCTATAAAATATCTACACAAGGGATTATATCTATATTAGATTATTTGTTTCTCCCTCCCCCCCCCACACACACACATTAAACTTTGCAGTGAAACATTTCATTTTTGAGAGCTGACTACTACTTTTTGGCCAATCGACTTCTTTGTCTTCTTTCAGGAAAAGGAACTTTAATTTAACTGCACTACACTGCCAGTACTACAATTCAGTTGGAAATATTATGAGGAAGCAGTTTTGCAAAGGAAAAGAAACAAATAAATTAAACTACTGTATTTTGAAAATATAATTTGCATTCCATTCCTCTTATGAATGTGTTCAGGGATTACCATCGAATCATTATTTTAGCCTATTTTCTTGTTTTAAAAATCAGAATAGAGCTGGAAGGGACCTTGGAGGTCTTCTAGTCCAGCCCCCTGATCAAGCAGGAGACCCTATACCAGTAATGGCTAATCTTTTTGCCATCGCGTGCCCAAAGTGGGGGTTGCGCATGGAGGTTGTGCACATGCGTGCCCACACCTATAATTGAATGCCTCCCGTGCTGCCCCACGCTCCCTCTGCTTTTGGCACGCGATGGCAAAGAGATTACTGGTGGGCCCGGTAGGTTTATTTTTCACCCTCCCCAGGCTCCAGAGCCTTTTTTGGAACCTGGGGAGGGCAAAAATGGCCTTCCTCACCCACCCGGAGGCCCTCCAGAGGCCAGAAATGGCCCATTTCCCAACTTAGGGTGGGCCTGGAAGGCCCAAAAATCAGCTGGCTGGCACACACATGCATGTTGGAGCCAAGGAAGGGCAACACTCACGTACCCACAGATATGGCTCCGTGTGCCACCTGTGGCACGCGTGTCATAGGTTCGCCATCACAGCCCTATACCATTGCAGACAAGTGGTTGTCCAGTCTCTTCTTTAAAATCTCCAATGTTAGATCACCCACAACTTCTGGAGGCAAGTTGTCCCACTGGTTAATTATCCTCAAGGAAGTTACTCCTTAATTCTAGGTTGCTTCTCTCCTTGATTAGTTTCCATCCATTGTTTCATGTCTTGCCTTCTGGTGTTTTGGAAAATAACTCGAGTCCCTCTTCTTCGTGACAGTTCCTCAAATACTGGAATATATCATGTCACCCCTAGTCCTTCTTTTCTCTAGACTAGATGGACCCAATTCCTGAAACTACTCTTCATATCTTTTTGTGTCCAGGCCTTTAATCATCTCAGCTGCTCTTCTCTGCACTTTTTCTATAAGACTCAACATCTTTTTTGTAATGACCAAAACTAAATGCAGTATTCCTCGTGTGGCCTTACTAAGGCTTTATAAAGTGGTGCTAATACTTCACATGATTTTGATTCTATGCCTCTTTTTATACAATCAAGGATTATATTATATTTTTTGGCTACAGCAGCACATTGCTGGCTCATATTTAAGTAATTGTCCACTAAGACTCTGAGGTCTCTCTCACAGTTACTGTTTCTGAGCCAGGTTTTGCCTAATCTATACTTGTAAGCAGAATCTGGCTCAAAAACATTCTTTTTTAAGCATCCAAGTATTCAATTATGGATCTCCAAGTTTCCTATCCAGCAAGGCCAACATTCCGGACTAATGAGTTGCATCAATATTTAGACACTCAGGACTGGGGAAGGATAATTATATCATAATGTGGCCACAAGTGGTCCTCTTTACACACTCTACATGGGTTTCTATTATTCATTTGTATTAAATAATTTAATTTTAATTTAATAATATTATTTCTTCTTTTTGTTAAAATGCATCATATTTTCTTTATTTTGTCAACTATTATAAGCATATTAAACTGCTACATGTATACAATAATAAATAACAGCTTGGCCATTTGTTTTACAAAATATTATTACCATGAGCTATTGACATCATGCATATTAGGTGTATTCTTGCTGCAATTATTGTAAATTGTTTAATTAGACAGCTTTCACCAAATTCTGTATTTGCTTTGCAGTTTAGGATTTCTTTACAAGCTCAAGTGATTAGCATTTTCTTCCAACTCTAGGAAATTGTTGTTATTTATTTAACTGCTGTCATAGCCACAAAAAAACATCTCATAATCTTATGTTCCTTTTTTTAGCATGTTATTGAGCTGGAAAAGGAACATTATGAAAAAAAAGAGTATTATTAGGATTAAACAAATGCTACATTATATACTTTAAGCAAGCATAGCCAGCAATTCTCAGAGATCTCAAGCGGAATGAGATATGTGTAGGTTGTGTAAACAGTAATAATATAGAATGTAGTAGTTCTGATTCCCTCTCCGAAATTAATTAAAATAATAAAGGTAAATTAAATCAATTTGAATCATGAATTATCAGATGGAAGCATCTGCTATAAGGTGAGCACACTCAAGTCATCCTATGTTATCTCATTGTGGGGGGGACTCCTACAAGGCACAAGTAAGGACCATCTAAACCATAAATATCATCCCAACTGCCCAACTGCTCAAACCAGACCTTGATAGAAAGCAGCAGTGATACAGGACAATTTTGGAGGATGAGGATCAGTTTAGTGTCAACAACTGTTCCTCAACAGCATAGTTAAGTGCCATCCATTCTGAATTTAACCATTCCTCCATCATCTGTCACTATACTAGTCAATCATTTTATATTGTTGATCCATATGATTTTCTTGGCAATGCCTGGTGAAAGGAAATGATAAACCATTCCTCTATTTTTCCAAAGAAATCAAAAGGATATGGTATTGATGCTTTTGAATTTAGGTGTTTGAAACGCCACCTAAGTATACAATGTGCACAGTAAGAAAACACAAATGGATCCTGGAACAAGTCAAGAATCAGAGATTCTTACTTGAAGCCTAAATGGCAAAATTCAAATTATCATACCTTGAGGAAGTTATGTGAAGCTCTAGCTCTCTTGAGAAGTCCATAATCTTGGAAAATACAGAAGGGAAGAAAAGAACACTCAACAAATGTTTCTTAGCCTCAGGAAAAATATGCAGGTATTTCCTTCATATCCGACAGTCATCCAAGAGAAACTTAGAACATAGAACAATAGAGTTGGAAGGGACCTTGGAAGTCTTCTGGTCAAACTTCATGCTCAAGCAGGAGTGTTGTGGTCCCGCCCTCTGAGCCTATCCCATCGGAGGAAGAAAGCTCTGAGCATGAGGAAGAGGAGTCAGCCAGGCCTCCCTCTCCAGGCCCCTCCCTTCTGGCACTGTCTCAGGAGCCGGCCGAGGGAAAGGAGATTAGCCGGGAGACAGGTGTCTCGGATGAGAGTGAAGGAGAGACGTCATTCCTGGACGCACGCCAACGAAGGCGCGATAAACGATTGCAGCAGCTCAGGAGGCGTGCTAGGGATTAGAACTGAGTCACTGGACCACACCGCAGAGACTATATAATAGAGGGTGGTGGCCAGTGATCCCTGTGACAAACAAAAACAAACCCTGGGTAGTCACTAGAGCCTCGACCGAAGCTGCCGAGAGGAATATTGTTTCTGTTGGATTCTTGTACGCTGAGTATATTATCTTTCTGTTTCTGTGGCAATAAAAGCACTTGACAGACGGTGTGTATATTGCTGCCAAGTTGGAGATAAAGACCTGGGTATGTGCCAAGTGCTTCCTTAACCCTCGGCTGGCTGTGTTTGTGTGTGTGTGTGGACGGGGACAGATCAAGGAGACCCTATTCCATTTCAGACAAATGGTTGTCCAGTTTCTTTTTGAAAGCCTCCCATGATCAATCAGAATAGAGGTGGAGGTCTTCTAGTCCAGCCTCCTGTTCAAGCAGGAGATCCTATACCATTTCAGACAAGTGACTGCCCAGTCTCTTCTTAAAAATATCCACTGATGAAGCACCTACAATTTTTGAAGACAAGCTGTTCCACTGGTTAATTTTCCTTGCTGTTAGGAAGTTTCTCCTTAATTTCAAGTTACTCCTCTCCTTGATTAGTTCCATCCATTGTTTCTTGTCCTGACCTCTGGCGCTTTGGAAAATAAATTAACCCCTCCTTTTTGTGGCAGCCTCTCAATTCCTGGAATACTGCTATCATATCCCGCCTGAGTTCTTCTTTTCTCTAGTATAGCCAAACCCAAATCCAAATGATGGATCACCCACAACTTCTGAAGGACAAGCTATTCTATTGGTTAATTGCTTTCACCATTAGGAAATTTCTCCTTACTTCTAGTTCGTTTCTCTCCTTGGTTAGTTTCCAACCATTGTTTTCTTGTCTTGCCCTTTGGTGCTTTGAAAAATAGTTTGACCCTCCTTGTCTTTGTAGGAGCCCCTCAAACCAAGCCGAGGTGGCGCAGTGGTTAGAGTGCAGTACTGCAGCTACTTCAGCTGACTGCTAGTTCAGCAGATTAGCGGTTCAAATCCAACCGGCTCAAGGTTGACTCAGCCTTCCATTCTTCTGAGGTGGGTAAAATGAGGACTCAGATTGTTAGGGTGCAATTTGCTATTTAGTATACTGTCTTTGGTGTAAGACGCCCAGAGTCCTCAAAGAGTGGGAGGCATAGAAATATGACAAATAAATAAATAAATAAATAAATAAATAAATATTTACTCAAATGTATACTTCTAAATGGTTGACTATCCTTTGGTAATGTGCTAAAAAGAGCTGTGCTAAAAGATGCCCATCCATTAGGCTAAGTCTAATTGCAATTCTGGACCCCAAGTCGATTAGATGATTTCCAACAAAGCATCTATTCCAGTTCTATACAACATCCATGACATATATTATAGATTCCATTATGCCCCAGCTAAACCAGGTGCTGTATGGCAGATGCTGTTACATAATTCAGGTAGTATCTGCTTTCATTTTTACTTATTTCAAAGTTCTATTGTGCATTCCGCTTGACAGGATATCTATAAATAATGCAATTTCCTTCCGCATGATTGATAATGGATTTATTTTTCTGGTACTCCTAACATGCTATTTGATATCTTATCAACCTAAGGAAAACATTGTTGCCAAAACCTGACATGTTTATCCTTGCAAAGTCAAACCAAACTGGTTATCTCAATGGGATAGCTCTTTGCAATAATCTTCTGTTGAGCTTAAGCAATTTTACAGAGAGGATATACTGTAACAGCTGTTTTAAAAAGTACATCATTGAAATGCTTCACTGTTTATATCTGAGGAAATTCTTCACTCAAAAAATAAAGAAAGAAGTCAAGATAGGATTTTAGGATTATCTCCCTTTATTGATAAGACAAAGCGCTTTTTGTCCTTTTAGATGACTACAAGAAATCTACATGAATATCTATATTGTTAACATATAATTGGCAATAATTTCTATAAGCTATCTTTAGAATTTATCTGATTCACAACAATTTTGTTCATACACAGCAACTAAGTAAATTCCATAATTTCAATGCAAGTTATTGCCAGGTAATTAGGAACATGCTTGCCATCTAAATATATTAAATAAATACATAACACATATTGAGTCAGGACTCATGTAAATGGTGCAGCTTTCATGATTAGCTAGCCAAAAATGGCACACTGCCCAACAGATAAATCTTCTGAGTTATTATTTTTTTTTATTGATAGCCCCAGTCCCTCGACAGTTCAGTAAATTGGTGGTTTTGTTCTATGGCAAATACTTGGGATTGATACTATCCTTTGAAAACAGTCTTTCTAGGTGAACAGAACTTTGATGATTATTCACAGAATTATTTATAAGACATGATCAAGCATTAGCTCTCAAACTGTAAATTGGAAGAGCCGAATGGAAGTTTGCTAGTTTATCATAATTTTTCTTTCGAGAATCTTTCTTAGTCAATAAGCTCTCCATAATTTTTCTCTCGCATCAAAGGCTCCTCTTCATACAAATCTCCACTTCATATAAATCACACCCTCATAGAATGAATGCTAATGCAGCATCTTTTCTCCGCTTTCAGTCATTTCTGTTGACTCACTTTCAAAGTATTTCCACAGAATTGCTCTCCTTCCTAATGCCGCAACCCTTTAATACAGTTCCTCATGTTGTGGTGACCCCCAACCATAAAATTATTCCTAAAACCATTGAAAATATGTATTTTCCGATGGTCTTAGGAGACTCCTGTGAAAGAGTCTTTCGACCCCCAAAGGGGTCACGACCCACAGTTTGAGAACCACTGCTCTCTGGCATCATCACTTCCTACCATCTCTTCTCTCCCACCCCAAATCTCTTCAGTTCTTGTCTCAATAGGATTTCCGCAAAATAGATTTCCCTTTCTATCAATGGCTCTCTTCATTTATGTACCAAATAGCCCGATCAACCTTTCCCAGTCGATAAATTCATTTTTTAAAAAAATCTAATCATAATTACCATTTGTTTATCTTTTGGATCCTCTCACTATTATCGGCCAAAATACATTTGCCGCATGACCAATGGGTTTTACTATATTCTAAGCATTTTTAAAAGAGTAAGTTGAAGTTTGGCTTCTGTGGGAGCCATTCTTCAAACAATTAGCCACAGTTCATTCCTACAGCACTGAAATATTATATTGCTTAACAAGCAAAAACTCATACCTTGGAAAGGTGATGTCAAAACTGGGATTTTTATTGGTGACAAAGTCAGCACATGACATGGTTGGATATTTGATGGTGGTCCCTGAGGGTGCTCAGCATCAATGGACAGCATGGCTGCTGCAAAGGCAATGGTCTGGTTGCCTCCAGTTTGTTTAAGGGAACCAGCTGAAAAGGAGAAAAAAATTATGAATCAGATTATGTTCATTGCACGTTTGAATTCTTCAACATTCATTTAAAATTTACTGCTTAGCAGTCCAGCTCTGTCATCATGGTTTGATGACGGATTGCTTCAAAGTATTTTTCTTCTTTCTTTTTCCTAACACAAAGAAAAAAAAATTTTTTTTTCCTGGTTTGTAAAACAAACCAAGTTTCCCACTTTTCATGTAGGAACAACAATGAATCAGGTATGAAAGTTCAAAATTACTGCAGGCCAATCAATACAATATAATTTTGATTTAAAATGGTACAGGTTAAAATTCTTGCTCAATATGGAATGCAATGCATTTTTTTTTTAAATCAGGCACTATACAAATGAGTGGGGAAAAGAATAATATACTGCTTTCTGAAACCTGTTTTCAAAGGCAGAATTAGGTGTTAGGAGTTGAAATGCGGTATCATAATGGGGCTACCATATATAATTTAGTGATATAACTGTCTCCATGGTTACCATTTCAGTTATTGTTCCAGAGTATACACACGTTTGGTGTGAAATACCTTTAGTAGTGAGTGGGCTTAATTCCATGAAAGTACTTATATGAAGAAGAAGGCGGCAGAGTGAAGTTTTAGAGGAAGGTCAAAGTAATGAAATTATGGATGAGATCTAGGTTCTCAACTTCAGCAACATTAAGATGTTGGATTTCAACTCCCAGGATTCGGAGGTCTTGGGAATCCTGGGAGTTGAGATACATCCATCTTCACATTGATGAAGTTAGGAAACACTGAACTAGATGGAGAAGTTTGCAGTTTAGATTTTAGACAAACTGACCCTGATGTTCTTGGTGGGGCACAGAGAGAGAGAAGCTAGAAAGAAGAGGACTTCGTCAAAGAGCAAAGACACAAAATGGAGCAAAGGAGGGAGAGAAGGTAGAAATTATCTAAAAGAAACCAAGAGAAATTGCATGTTGGTAGAAAGAGGATGTGGAGAGGGGAATGGGTTGTGTCAACAGATCTCAGCTGTAAAAAATGGCCGCAAAAAAAGCAGCTTCTCGTGTTAATCTTTTTTTTTTTTCATCTTTAACTGGTAGCCTAAGAAAGTGGGAAGAAAGAGAAAAGGCACAATGAAAAGGAAAAAAAATGTTGATGGACAAAGGACATTGTCAAACCGACCATCACTTAAATCTCTAAACAGAAATTATCCTTGGCTCCATTTGTTAAGAAAGGAATAGTGTCAGCACTTCAACCTGCATTTACTCTAGTGCTGACATAAGAAGGAGAAGAGGGGGCAGCTGGCAAGAGGATGCTTGACTTCTCATCTACTTATTTTCCCTGAAGATAATATCCCCTAGGAGATGAGATGGCAGGGGGGACATTCCTGGGAGCTGAAGTAGTAGATATGGGGAGAGTGATTTGGAAGGGGGACAATGAGACGTAGAGAATTGGGAAACAGAAAGGGAAGGTTTGGGGTCAGGAAATCATTGTTGGCTACGCCACAATCGGGGACAGGTTGTCATGCTTAATAAAATGAAAGATTTCTTCAAAGACTATTTGTTTGGAAATGCAATTTATTTTATTTGAGACGACATCGAAACCTGACAAATAGCTTTATTAGAAATCAAGTGCATTACAGTAATGCATAGTGAGAATTGCATGCCAAAATCCCTAAATTCAACTCCCTCCCTTAACTGCCTTCCATTGCTGACCCTCCATGACCAATCAAGTTCAAGCAAGATGTTTTCAAAATGGTCACTTCAAGCATAGACTGGTATGCAGCTGCCTTCTTCTCCCAGCTGGGTGACCTTGAAGCAGCATCTCTGGGAGATACAGAGGTTACTTTCACTTTCCCCCAGCATTCTATCATCCACCCACCCCAGAGTTCAAGGAAGACTGTTACCGCATGGTAGAAAAGCACACAAACAAACATAAAGTGGCAACTGACAGACACAGTGACTAAGATGGTGTGTCCTTTTAAGAGAAAGAATATTGTTATGTCATTCTATCCAAGCCCAACACAATTGTAATAAATGAATAAATGTATATTATTTCAGTGAAGCAGTGACTGAATGAAAACAGTGCTGCCTAGTGTATTTTTCTATGCAAATGTAGGTGATTTCTGTGCAACACAACCTATCCCAACATCCATGTTAATGGAATTTATAGTTACAAACTGAATCAACCAATGCTGGCTCAGAAGTATGGAAGTTGTAATAGATCTGACGGTACCAAATCAGGGAAGCCAGCATATATTCAAAATACTCTTTACACTTGATTCCAAAATGAAAAAGGAAAGGATATTATTGTAGTATATCTTCTTCCAAAGAACAAAACTGAATTCAATAATTGATAACATAGAAATACTACTTCATTAGTAGAAGGAAATTATCTCCAATGCTTTTTCTTCATAATATTTACTTTCTGGGAGGATAGGGGATACATGTCTTGCTTGATCATAGCTCAAAAACAGGGAAAGAAAAAAAAAATCTTAAGGAAAGTTAATTTGACAAATGCCAGCTGTTCTCATCTCTATATAGGGTAATTTATGAAACAAACTTAAATAAATCACTAGCTTATTATATTATTCAGCAAATCTATTTAATCGACAAGGAAGTCCTTCAGACATTAAGGCAACAAGTAAGTCAGCCAAGAGCCTTGTTGGAGATGACTCATGATTTTAGATATTTCATAACAGGTGCATGTTTTAGGATTCCTTTTGAAGATCAGCAGAATCCTAGAACTATTCCTTGTTGCTGTTTCACTTATGATCACAACAACATTTATGGCTTCTTAATTAATGGAACTTAAAGACTGGATACTTCAACTGACTTTCATGTCATTATGGCATATGAACATCTAAATAATTATATCTATTAAAATTGTGATAAAAACAGGAAACAGAAAAGCAATAATGTCAATAAAAGACTTGCAATATTCCTACTCTGAAAAACCTTTCTCACCAATGGTGCTCTTGGGAGTAAAATCAATAGTTAGCTTATAGTTGCAATAAAAGTAAGTATATCTTCATCAAAATTAAGAACATTGATTGTCAATACTGTAGCTGATCTTGTTCCTCAGAGTTATTTTAAGCAGCTGGTCTTTTCGTAGGGAAGGATTCTTTAATGTTAGAATTACATTTTAATTAATGGAAAAGTATGGTTTTAAATGTATTTTTAATGAATGAATCCTGTAAAGCTATCCTGGATATGGTTGATTTATCAACCTTGCAGCAACCTGTTGCACCCAATTGCTATGTAAGTTTTGAAAGTTGCAACATGATGCATCTGGAGGGCAAAGGATTAGAAAAAGCTATTCTAGATCATATGTACCTATACATTGCAAAGATCAGGTGGAATGCTTTATGTCTCCATTAACTTTTTATGGAGAGTAGACTGTCTTTTGTCAGTGGCGGAAGGTAGTTTTCATTTCTACTACAAGGTTTCAAAACTGTTTTCTATGTTGACAGAATCAGAAAACAGTAGGTGGGTGGGCGGCCCGGTTTGGCTGAGCCGGTAGTGGTGACGATATGATGTCACCGAACCGGTTCTCTTTGTTTGGGAGCTGGGCCCTCCAGCCCTCCCCCTGCATTATTCTTACCTTTTATTTGGCCCCACCCCCAATCTATTCACTGCCTCGCGAGTCCCAGCTGATCGGCTAGAAGGAAAAAAACTGTTTAAGCTCTTGCCGGGCCTTCAAAGGGCCGCCCTACAGCTGATCAGTGTTAAAAGGCAGTGAGGTGGTAGACCAGTGCGCTCGAAAAACAAATGGGTAGACCGGTGCCTCCAAAAGCAAATGAGTAGACCGGAATGCTCCAAGAACAAATGGGTAGATCGGTACAGCTCTGCAAGCAGTTAAAAGCCTGGTAGACCAGTACCTCTGCTAAATACTAAAGAATTGTCACATGACCATCAAACCACACCCACAAAATAAGCCACATCCATAGAACCAGTAGTAATGTTTTTTAGAACCCACTCCTGGTGGGTGGGTGGGTGAAGGGGAAAGAGGAAGGGAGGGGGGAGAGGGGGGAGAGAATAGAAACAATTTGGAATTTTTAAATCCATATGTACTATGTATGTATGTATGTATTGCAAGAGAAAAGTACTGTGCAGCATGTCTCACAAAAGGGAATTAAGGAATTATACAGCATACAAGACTGTTGTGGACAAAATAAAAAAGATGGGGGCATTCTGTATATCTGGAAGTTGTATAAAAATAAAGGCGGGCTATCAATCTAATAGTTAATGAAAGTAATAAATAAATATCTAATATCTCATTTTTTTTTTCTGAATGGATTTTCTTTTGCTGTTTTAAGATAATTTGATTGATTTCAAAAGAGAGCGAAGGCTGCCGGGTCCTGGTTGGATATATTCTGAAGTTAATGGTAACCAGGATTATACATACGATTGCTCTCCAGCAAAGAGCATTGCTGTGTCATTCTTAATTGTTGCTCTTGCTGTTGTTTAATGCCATCCAGATATTGATTGCTTTTGCTCTATCACTCCAGTTCATCTGCTGTCCGACAAACATTTCAAAGGCTCCCATGAATGTCAGGAAACAGAAGTCTAAAAAACATCAGGACATGATACAGAAAATCTTTATGTTGGAAGCAATCAGCCTCCCCTCAAACACTGCCTATAAACAATTCATTATTACAGACATAAAAGAAGGAAGAGACGTACAGAATGAAATAAATCTGCAATGTAATTAAATATATTGTTTCAAAAAAATACTTGTTATTACAGTATATATGGAAAACACTTAGAAACTGGGTGACTATTAGGATAAAGTGAATCTAATGTGGACTTGAGTCTTCTCCCACTCTTCCCATGATCACAGATCTTCCTTTGTTTCTCTGTGTGTCTTGTATGGACACCGTCACTCTGGATGGATGAGATAGGCTCTCTAAAACAAAACACATTTACACTACTTGCTGATCCCAAAATTGCAAATCTTAGCCAACTTCGCAGTAGCCTTGGTGCCATCTGTGGATTGGCTTTGATTTCACTATATACTGTATATCCTAATGATGAAGGCTGTGCAGATTGACCTAAGGCAGATTGACCATGATCCACACAGATTTATAGTTACTATCACTTCCCATTTCCAAACCAGTAATATATGCAATATATCCTTTGTTGTTGTTCAGTCACTATGTTCTGGCCAACTCTTTCTGATCCCATGGACCACAGCACATCCAGGCCTTCCTCTCCTCCACTGACTGCTGGAGTCTTGCCCAAACTCATGCCTACTGCATCCATGACACTATCTAACCATCTCATCCTCTGTTGTCCCTTCTCCTTTTGCCTTCAATCTTTCAAAACATCAGGGATCTTTTCCAGGGAATCCTCATTTGATGGCCAAAGTATTTGAGCTTCAGCATCAGTATCTGTCCTTCCAAAGAAGAGTCAGGGTTGATTTCCTTTAGAATTAACTGATTTGATCTCCTTGCAGTCATCACAATTAAAAAGCATCAATTGTTCAGCAATCAGCCTCCCTTACATATCCTATTTCAATTGATCGAATCAAATAATAAATATCAATTATTTTGTAACTAGAGGTTCTCCAGGATTATCTGTTCCCAACCAGGCCCTTCAGATCTTCCGCTTGCTCATCCACTGCCTCTATAATTAAGTCTATCCACATTGCTTCTGGTTATCCTCTTTTTCTCTTTCCTTCCATGTTTCCAAGTTATGGACTTCTAAGTAGAACCAAGATTTTACATAATGTGATAATTTGATCCTGATCATCTGTCAAGCTATCCTTCTATAGCTTCTTGAAAGCCCAAGTTTGCTTCCATAGAATATCACAGAGAAATCATTGTCATGCAGTTCTAATCTTCGAAATTCTAGACACATCATGACATCTAAATATCTTTTCCAAGGCGTTCATTGCTGCTCTACCAAATGCTAGTGAGAGACATATTTCTTGACTAAAGTTCCTTTACTATTGATAGTCAATCCTAAAAAGCAGATGTTACCTGACATCTCAGAATCTTCATTGTCAGTTCTAAAGTCTGTCACTGTACCTATCATCATTACTTTTATCCTCTTTATATTTAATCTTAGCCCCATGTTTTCACTGTTCTATTTTCATTAGTGAAGCTTGCAGCTCATTTGCATTTTCAGCAGAGTACTGTCATCAGCAAAGCATAAATTATTGATGTTTCATCCCCAGGTATTAAAACCATGCTTATCTTCTTCCAAACCAGTCTCCTTTGACAGACATTCATCATATAGGTTAAATAAATAAGGCAACACTATACAGACTTGTCTCTCCTTTGTCAGCCTGGATCTAGTCTGAATGTCCATATTCTATGGACTCTGGCCTTCCTGCCTTATGCATAAATTTTGCATGAAGATAATAAGATGGTATGGGATTCCCATTTTCTTAAAATATTCCACAGATTGATACGTCTAACACAACTGATCCCTTTGTACTTACAAAGGGATCAGTACTTACTGACCTCTTTCTTTCTTTTTCTTTCTTTCTTTCTTCCTTCCTTCCTTTCTTTCTTTCTTTCTTTCTTTCTTTCTTTCTTTCTTTCTTTCTTTCTTTCTTTCTTTCCTTTCTCCCCACTCTCCCTCTTTTTTTCTCTCTCCCTTTCTTCCCTACCTTCCTCCTTCCTTCTTTTTTTCTCTCTTTCTCTCTCTCTCTCTTTCAATGTCTCTTTCTTTCCTCCCTCCCTTCTTTCTTTTCTTTCTTTCTTCCTCTCTTTCTTTCTCTCTCTTTTTTCCTTCCTTCCTTCCTTCCTTCCTTCCTTCCTTCCTTCCTTTCTTTTTTTCTATTTGGTTTTCCCAATTTCCCAATGTTCCAGTGTGCATCAGCAGTAATATATCTTGTTCTTTGGCCTTTTCTAAACCAAGTGTGAACATCTGGCATTTCTCTTTCTATGTGAATGCCAATAAACTACACTGAATGATTGTAAGAATATTTTACTGGCATGTGAAATTAATAATATTGTATAATAATATTGTTATACAAGAATTTGCACACTCTTTTTAAGTCTCCATTTCTTGATATTGATATGCAGATTGGTCTCTTCCAAAGTGTTGCCCACGGTGTATCTATCCAGGTTGCTAGGATAATGGGGTTAATGATTCTTCTTCTATTGAAAATCAGAAATAATTTGATATACAAATATTTAACATTTCTTGAACTGAGTAAGTTGTGAATATAGTTCAAATCAATTATTTAATTTTGGAAAGCTAGGAGCTGGGATGGAGAGGTTCTTGCAGCTGTTCTATCAATGAGCATTATGATGGATTTCTGAACAAGTTGCTTTCTGTAGAGATCATTATATTTCCACTTTGTTTCCTTCAGTGTGTTATAGATATCATTATAATATTGCTTCTTGTTTCTTCTAATAATTTTAGATAGCGAGATGGGTGGCATATATATTTAACAAATAAATCACTCTCTAAAATTCTTTGTCAAGCTATTTCTTGTACTTTTAAAAGTTTGATGTTTAATCATGTCAAATAATGTCCCACAAGTTGATTTCTTATAATTTTGACTTTATCTGGTGGTGCAGTGGTTAGAATGCAGCATTGCAAGCTAATTCTGCCGACTGCCAGCAGTTCGATTCTTACCAGCTCAAGGTTGACTGAGCCTTCCATTCTTCTGAGGTTGGTAAAATGAGGGGCAATATGTTGGGGGCAATATGCTGATATTTGTAAACAACTTAGAGAGGGATGTAAAGTAGTGTGAAGCAGTATATAAGCCTAAATGCTAAGTGGTATCTCATTTCAGGAACAGCTTCTGTAGTTTAATATATCTCTTTTGTAAATCAAGATAAGAGAGTTTTCCACATCAATCTTCTGATTTATTCTGCTTGTATGTCCTCTTTAATTATTGAGACATTGGCTAGTTTCAAATGTAAACCCATTGTAGTATCCTTTTCCATTTTCAAATCCACAGCATCATTTTCTGTATCACTCTTGTAGTCCGGCATTTTTTAAAAAATCCATCTTCAAATCCAAATTCACTTCAGCCTCAACTTCTGTTTTATCAAGTAAATTCAATTCTTCTTCTATATTCTCTATTAAATCCATATTTTAGTGTTAAACAATCATGTAATTTCTGAGTACATTGTTCCCATTGTTTCCAAACTGCCTTAATTTCTTCCATAGTCAAATAATATTGCTCCATTGTATATTAATGGATGTCTTCTCCTTTAACTATAATCTTTGATTCTCTCTTGTTCCATCTATTCAACCTTCAAAATTCCCACTTTGCATATATTTATTTTCCAAACAGCAAAAATTTCACATGGGAAAATTTCTTACAAAATCATATATTTTATTTTATACATTATATATATATAACTTGCTTCAAGAAATATTCTTTCAAGTCCATCTAGCCAGTTAATTTTCTAAACTCAACTTTCTTGTTCCCATTTTGCTGTTTTCCAAAAATTAAAGTTCCTTTATTCAATCTTTAAACTTATATAAAACTCTTTTTCATCTAGACTAGAAGGAGACTCTCCTGACATCATGAAGTTTGGCTTTCAGAAGGTTCTTAACTTCCAGTAACTCACTAACAAACAACTTCCTAAAGAAGTAGACAGGAAGTAGAAAAAACCAGTGTCTCTTACAACAAGGGTGTCAAACTTTCGGCCAGTGGGCCGGATGTGTCAAATGCAGGCCACGCCAACCCTGTCTCCACAAAGGCAAAAACCATCACGGTACATCACGTAATGCAATCGAGTTTAACACCACGTGCCTTAGAAGGTACCAAACTGCAGCTTAGGTAGGATAGTTTTTCCTCTAACTCCCACAGCTCTCAAAACTGCTGAAGATTTTTTTTTTATGATCTCTTTATGGAAAGCCTTGAATGGAGCAAACCTGCGGGTGATCGAGTCCTTTTCTTGATCTGAAAAGGAGTTCTGAAGAGTCAATCTACCCACTGGCTTCTCTTTCACCATGGCCATCATTCAGTTCACCATTGCTTCCCCAAAAGTCCTATTTTCACCAGTTCTCAACATATCAATCGGCTGTGTCCGTCTAAAAACAATAGTGGAATAAACACACTGATTTACAAGCAATAGTAAAATTGGGAATGAGTTGTAGCCTCTTGAGAATTGTTGCTCAATTTGCTGACAGTGAATTTTGATGTCCTTTAAATGTGATTAAACGTGGAAGCATTTATCTGAAAATTCAAAAGCTTAATGGATGCTTTGAATTCATTAATAAACATGTCCATGTGGTCTTTGTGGAAGATGCCTATAAGATGCCTATCACTGTTGCATAGAATGAAATTTCTGACAAGGAGAAATATAGCAATATTACTCTCTTAAAGAAAATCCATCAATTATCATTGTAGAAACAAAGACCATAAAACCTTCTCTCCTTTGGAAAAAAAAATGGTGAACTCTTTTCTAATGATATTAAGCAACTATATATTGAAAACAGACATGTTAAATTGGTCACAAAGCAGAAAACTAGTTTAATATTATTTGTCTCCCTCTAATAAGTTATTTATGAAACTCAAATTAGAAATAGTTTTAACAATAACAAATGATTGCTCCCTTGGTTCAGCAACATATATACTTAAGGCAATACACCTTCAATAATTTAAAGACAATAAGCTTGCCAAAATTGAAGGAAAGGGAGGGAAAGTATACTTAACTTTCTTCAAGATCATTAGTGCTTGAACAATACCAGGTCTTTTCAGGTCTTTGCTTTATTAGTGGTACAACAGTTTAGGTGTTGCACTGCAAACAAACCCTCTATGCAAACCTACTTTACAGTTGACAAGAAAATTGGGAGGGGAAAGTTAATTATGTATGCTTATTGTGAACTCACAGAAGAAAACTGTAGTCAGAGGCTTATGGGACTCATATTGTAGATCTTCAGTTCTAAGTATGACATGTGATGAGTGACAAAATTATTGACTGAAGCACATATCTAAAATAATCATAGCTTTAGGATTGGTCTATCAATCAAACTGATTTGTGGAACCTACAAAATAAAACAAAATTATTCACTATAGGTAAGGAATCTTGCTTTGTTTTTCAGTTTATTCTTTGCACCTAGATTTTTTTCTACTTGATTCTCACTCATTGCTTCTGTGATAATGCTATACAAAAACCAACTTCTGAATCACCTGAAGAACTATCTACAGACCCAGATTTACTTTCTATCAATCAATCAGTCTGTCTGTCTGTCTGTCTGTCTGTCTATCGTCTATTGTCTATCGTCTATCATCTATCATCTATGTCTATCTATCGATCTATTGTCTGTCTGTCTGTCTATCTATCTATCTATCATCATGATCTATCTATCATCTATCTATATCTGTCTGTCTCGCTCTCTCTATCATGATCTTCTATCATCTATCATATCTATCACCTATCTATCTATCTATCATCTATCTATCACCTATCTATCTATCTATCTATCTATCTATCTATCTATCTCCTATCTATCATCTATCTATCTATCTATCTATCCATCCATCCATCCATCCATCCATCTATCCATTACCATCTTTGCATATATAATACATTTTACTGCAATCACAATTCTTTTATTTTTCCTGTGATGTGTCAGGAACTCATGCACATCTCAAAAGAAGCATCACAATGCAGTCATACATACTATCTCATTAATATTCTGAAACCATAATGTGTTTGGCATAAATTACAATTGAGCTGTCAGTAATTGGCAACAGTTAATTAATTGGCATTCTTCAGATGAAATAAGATAAGCCTTCTCCGTTCCCTTCATTTTTTAAAAGTGTTTTGTCAGTGTCAGTCTGTGCATCAGTGGCATAGAGGGAAAATAAAAATGAATTTAAGGAACAGAAAGCACAAGCAAATTTGAGATTTGGTCCTAGTTAAGCTGGAATTCAGGAACAAAAAACAAAGAACAGTAATCAAGGAATCATAAAATGATTCTAACATTTCCCATTGTGATAGAAAAGGACTTGATTTTTTTCCCCCCTAAAGAACTATTTCAGAGATCATTGCTATGAAATAATAGCAGAAATGAATTTTCAACTGTTCTATCTTTTCTTCTGTCCAGTGGACTGAAGCTTCCCTGTTTTCCATTCACAATTCAATCCAAGGCAGATGGCATCTGGGGGAATTTGTCTTACTGGAGGCTTCTTCTGTGGATATTGGAGCTACCATAAGGAACAGTCAGAACAGTTGAAGTGAAGGAATGTGGCCATTTCATTTCACTTTTGGTTTCAAAAAGCATTGTCAAAGCAATGCCCCCTCCCCATTTTGAAGTGACCCTAGTGAGTAATGAGGTGGGGGGGAAAAAACAGCATCAGCAGCTTCTCCCACCTGGCCATAATAAAACTCAAAATGGTGTCAAACAAGTTCAAAAGTATCCTGTAAATGAGAAGAGTAAAACTCTTTCATGAAAGAAAAATATGGAGAAACCAGCTATTTTCTAGCTTTAGAATAAATGCCTTACAATTCATATCCTTATCATCACTAACACCTGTCAACCCTGAAGCTGACCTGACTGACAGTCCATTTTGAGGCTTCAGGGCTGCCACAACTAGAGCTAAGGGATAGGGAGGGGGGAGTAGAGATAACTGGGGTTTGTAGCCAAAACAAAATACTTTCTCTTGGGAACCAAGGATATTCCCACAGGTGCTTGGAAGGAGGGGACTGAGGCCATCTAGCAACTGGATTGTATCCTGATTGGACCATGCAACTGATTATTTTGAGAAAGTGAAAAACTTCTGCTTTTAATTAGGTGAAAACCGTGGGAACATTTAGAATCAGTTTTTACTAGCCTGTGCCAATATGGCATATACAATAAAACTATTTGAAGAGTCTACCTGCCTTGGAGTTTTGTTTGCTGTGGGTATGTTACTTAGAACATCTGACAACACCATAACTCAAACCCTTGTTTTTCTTCTGTGGTAGAAGCCACAATATCCATTCTCGTTCTTCTGAAGGCCTAGGACAACAGTTAGTCAGATAGCAGGAAAAGAGGACATAGGTTTCTTCCAGGTCTGAAGTAAAACTATCAAGATGGTTTACCAGTGTGAATGTAAGGATGTTAAGAATACTTTTTAGAAGCCATCTTTATTATTAGAACCAAACTGAAAAATTGACCAAAAGGGAACGATTGAGCACATAATGGCATGGTTTCATTTCATACTGGGCCTTTAATCAAGTGTTGATGGATACACTCCAAATCTTAAGGCTCTGAAAATCATTGGTTCTCCAATGGTGGCTAGTAATGACACCGAACAAGATCCCCAAATCTCCGAAGAGACTCTCAAAATCTATTATAGTTTATAAAATGAAATTTAGGGGTAGGATATCTTCAGGTTATTCTCTGAAAACACATAAGCCTTTCGAAGCCCGCCCATATCCTTTGGCTGTTAAAATAAATGAAATTTGAGGGAACCTATAATCAACCTTCACTGCTTTCAAGGAAGAAAAGCAACATTTTCAATAGCTGCTCATCTTGACATATTAATACACTTGTTTTACTTAAAAAATAAAATGACCAAGTAAATTCAAAACCTAGATATATAATTTGGTTGAATGTCATGCTGAATGAGGAAAGGTCACTAATGCATATCATGCAAAAAAGGCTACATCTAAATTACCATATAATAGTATGATTCATTGGGTAGTTGATAATTTTTCTGCATTGTATAAAGTCTGAACCATTTCTCCTCTTCTAAACAAGTTATATTGATTAGACAGAGTGTGGAGGGGTACTGGAATATAAGATATGCTTCCCCCCACCCCAAATAACTCAATTTGTGCAGTGTTTGACAGTTTCTTTTTCTCTGATAGAACATAATGATTTATTACTCTTTCATCCAGAAAATTAAAAGTTTCTGCTTCCAGGTCATTTGCAACTGCCAAATCTGGAGCATTTTCCAACTTTCACTGCTTCGTAATGAATTAGCAGTCTTTTTTCACTCAGTCAATTGCAACTTGAAAAAAGGATAAAATTAAAAAAAGGCTAATTGTCATAATAAAGAAAATTCTCTATTCTCAACTTCTCAGTATTCCTAATATATATATATATATATATATATATATATATATATATATATATATATATATATATATATATATATATATATGCCCAGCTACACTGATTGTAGGCTACTTAATACATTTAAATTAAATGATATTTCCTACTTGTTCCTCTTGTTAGCATTTTTCATTCCCCACAATCAGAGATATATAGGTACAATTATTTCTGCATAACTGCCAAGGAGGACAAATAAAATTCTGTACTGTGATATCTGTAGAATTTATTTTTATATGCATCAGGTTATGCAATGCTACATCTCTTGCATCCACAAGCCTAGATGATACTCAGAACCCCTACCCAGTTAAATTAAATTTAAAATATAGTTGAAATTTCATAAATTAGTCAAGATTTTGATAAATCTCTTGAGATCTAAGAGATGTTGGTATTCCTCCTCAAGATCACCCAAGGTCTTGAAATTATCTGGTGAAATCATACAACATGTCAGCGATAATCCTGCCAAAATCTTGTGGAAGTCACATCATTTTTATTCAAAACATCCTGGTTGGTCACACAATCATCAAGATATTTAGACTTGATTTGGCATTTTTATCCACCTATCGAGTCCTTCCCAAGGACTGGGTTAGGCAGATGATGTTCTTGGATAATATTAAAGGATGTAAGCTGTTCCAAATAAAGCTGACCTTTGCAATTGACTAATGTCAATGCCAATATTATTCAAATGATGCCCCAAATGCTTTGGGATTGTACCCAAGGTTCGTACTAGCTTTGCTTTCTTTTGCCACATAGTCATTCTGCTTCTTCCTGCAGGTTTTTAAATTTTGTGACCCAGTTCTTTCTCTTTTATTCTGCTGCCTCCAAGTATTGCAATGTCCACTGTTCAGAGGTTGTCCCCTCCCCACACCCTAATTGACAATTGTTAAGCCTGGGGTATCATAGGACAAGTTCTTATCTCTTTGAATTCTAAAGTTTGAATTCTTCACTTTAGCTCCTTCATTTTTTGTTACTTTGTCTGTGTTGAAGTCCTACCATTTCTGGCTCGCAGAAAAATTTCTTACAGATATTTCAATGCACCATTGTTGCTACTTTGTGATGCCATTGTTTGCAGTCAGTCTGGGCAACCTTCTTATAACAGCTAATTAGGTCATCCACAGTTTATTCAGCTTCTTTGCAGAGATGGCATTGGGTGTCTATTGCTGTCTTCTCAATTAAGGCTTTGTATGCCTTTGTTCTTAAGCCTTGGTCTTATGCAGCCCCGAATTGTCTCTTTTGTCTCTTCAACTTTCCTGCTCTTGGCCATTACCAGGTCTTGTTATTATCTACTTTCTTGCTATTTGTATTTTTCATGTACTGGCCACATAATACTTTGCCATATTGTAATACTTTGCCTTGCCATTTCTTTTTTCTGTTTTTCATTTGGCCTTTCTTATAGGTCAGTTTTCTCTCTCTGGTATTACTTTAGTGCTCACATTATCATATAAAATTGTGTGAAAATTGTGCATTACTCCTCCCAAAATATTAATCCATGATGCACATAATGTTACCTACATTTCAGTTCAATAATGCATGAACTTCCTTTTGACCAATGTATATTACCCAAAGCAATAGTGGAGAATATCTGTAGGTTGGGTGTAGGATGAGGGTAAAGGTTTGTTCTCCAAACTTGTAGATTGGTTCCCGAACTTTTTGTTACCAGGCTAGGTAACATTTTCAGTGCAAAGTTTGAAAACTCCACTGAACATGTTACCTAGCTTGGTAACGAAATGTTTGGAAATCAACTCACAAGCTCGGAGAATGACTCTTTACCCTCATATTACCTATGTAGTACCGTTATCAAGAGTTACCATCTACAAGAAGATATAAATAGATACAATGTTTGTGATATATTTTAAGCTTTGAAGAATGTAGCCTTCCTGAAGCTCTGCATCTCATTTATCTGCTCCACATTAATTTCATCTTCTCAAAACAACAACAACAAGAACAACAACCCTTCAATCTTGTACATTAAAGAAGTAACAAGCTGTGCGCTCCTGAAAAACAGGTAAGGAAGTATTGTTCTCTTACTAAATAAACATGAGGCAACAGCATAATATGGTTATTAAAAAAGCAAACGATTAACTTGTAGTTTCCAAACCATACAAAGTAATTATAGTTCTACTTTATTTGTCAATATTGACGTCAAGAATTAGGCAGAAATATAAGACTCCTAATTTGACAGCAGGCTTTCCTAAATTATTCCAACAAGTGTCATTTTGTTTCTTGCTACCACCTGGAAATGTTCATGTATTTGTCATCCATGGTTGTACGGACATTGCTTAGTAATGGTTGTTATTGCTAACAGACCATGGGAAGGAAATGTATCATTTTTACATTCAAAGAGGAGGTAATCAAATTAGCCAAGGCGGCTTTCCACCTCCTTTCTATACGACTCTTAGAAGCTTTCAAGGAAAAGGTCAGGAAAACAATTATCAGTAAAAGTAATTTGAAGTTGAAACCAATTACCAAAATCATTCCTGAATTTCCTTCACTGGATATGTTGAAACAGAAGCTGGACAGCAAACTGTGAGCAAACTGGATTCAAATAAGGTCAAAGTTGAATTCAGTGGCCTTTCATCTTTATGATGTTAAGATTTTAGAAGCAGCTTTCACAGCTTAGATCATTGTTTCTCAATCTTGGCAGCTTGAAGAGGTATGGACTTCAACGCCCAGGATTTGCTGGCTGGGGAATTCTGGGAGTTGAAGTCCTCATATCTTCAAGCTGCCAAGGTCAAGAAACTGACTCAGATGATGCCATCTCACATCGCACTTCAAGAACAATGTGTAATATGGCATGCGGTTTAAATTTTCCCTCGGTGAAAAATACTTTCTAAATGGAGAAATATTCTGATGTTCAAATACACATGTCACAGTTTTACACATTCCAGAGTTGATGCACATTTGAGATGATTGTCATTGAAATGCTTGCCTCCAGACAAATTCTAGCATCATCATGAAGGAATGTATGCAATTCAAATGTTATTTATTTACAACTAACCTGGAATCGGTTGAGGTGTTAATACCACTGTAGGAAAAGGCCTGGGAGCAGTGGCTGGCCTAGATACTGCCACAGCTACTTGGTTTGTTGTAGCAAGAGGCTTTTCATGTCCTTGGTAGATTCTTAGTTCCTTGGGATGTATCCATGTTGAATCAAGAGCAAATGTGTTGTTCAAATAAATCTGCACAGAATATATATATAAAAAAGGAAATATATCTCTATACAAATACATTCATTCATATAAATAAAATCATCTCCATCTGTTAATTGCTAGCCTATGTTTCAAGGGGATTTCCAAAAATATATCTAAGGTCATCTAAATTCAATGTTAATCAATCAATCAATCAATAACCAGCTCTCCAATTATTCAGAAATACTTTTCAGCTGTTGAAAGCTGCAACTTTTTTATATATGAAGATTCATCCTTGGAAAGTGAAGACTGAGTTCAAACATTTTTTTCCAGCTATTGTGGACGTTTGTAATCTGTCCTATACTGTGGTTGATAAAGGGAAAAGAGCAGGGGTGAAATGCTACCGGTTCAGACCAGTTTGCCCGAACAAGTAGAAATAAAAGCTACAGGTTTGGGCGGACCGGTATTTCTGACAATCAGTTGTCCCGCGTGATTTATATTCGCTAGAAAACAGGAAATTCTGCTTTCTAGCAAATCTAAATCACGCGGCACAGCTGTTCCCCCCTCCTGCTGTTCTATTTACCTTAGAAAAGGCTTAAGCCTCCTATTTCAGTGCTGCACGGTAGCGCCTGTGGTGCGCATGCGCACAAAGTGCGCATTTGGCACACACTACCCATGCACGCAGCAAACCGGTGGCGAAGCGAACCGGTAGCAGACTTTGGAGCATTTCACCCCTGGGAAAGAGACATATCAGAGATGTATCAGGGTGAGAAAGTCTGTAGAGGATTTTAGAAGACTTTCAGTTTTCCCAATCTTTGGAAATATTTTCAAATGAGAAGCAAATAAACTTCCATCTAGAAGCAAACAAGCAAAACAAGTTGGGCAGCATTAAAAAATAAATAAATAGATAAAATGGTAGTTCCTCTCTTCTGGCCAGAGGTATCTGCAAGATTGAAGGCTTTTATCAACATGACAAAAAGAGTGTCATGCTATTATATATGTGCGATGACAGACAGAAAGCGGCAGAGGTTTTTTTGTTACAACAAACACCCCTTATTTCTGGCTTCTTCCTTTAGGAATCTTCACTGCTTTCAATATAGGATCACGTCTTCATCATCCATAAAAATAAGATTGTCCTATAGAGGTGAGCTAACTAAAAGGCAAATCAAATTTAGCAAGGCCTGTTTTTAACTTTGGCTAATGCAAGCAAGGATTAAAAATATTTGGCTACATTATGCTCTATTAAAAACAAATGGAAGCTTTTTGTTATTTAGGTACATGTACCAATTCAGATGAATATATTGATATTAGATAATAAGTGACTCTTAATTTCAGGCTTTGAGCCAAATGTCAGTCTCTGACTGCCATGCCTGCCATGCCAAAAAACAAACTCTTTTTGAAACCAAGAAGATATATATATATATATATATATATATATATATATATATATATATATATATATATATATATATATATATATATATATATGAAATCAGAATCTGATGTTCAAAGAAAGCAAAGCCACAAAGCATGTACAAATTCTCAAACCCATTTAAGACTGTGATTTGGATTTCAGCCTTTCTGCATGGACTAACATGGTAATGGTAATTTGCAACATATAAAATATTCTTAATAAATCTACATAAGATAAAAAGTTGTCCAAATATGTAAGAAATCTTGATGCTGATCAAATTTTATCAACTATTACCGGTAGCTGCTGGAAAATATTTTATGAAAATATAATATCAAGAATAGGTTGGCAAAATGATGGATTCCTGTATTGGCTATGGATAAAAATTATCCAGAGGCATCCTAAATTATGTTGTATATGCAGACATGCATACATAATTTAATTCTCATACTGATGGACAACATTGTCTCCTATTACAACAACCTTGTTACCTATTACAACCTTAATCTGATAGATACAGTATATTAGAAGCTAAATCATCACATTATATTTTTTTAGTTGAAGCTCAGATTCAGATAGACATGAAGTTGTTCTAGTTTGATTCTAATGAAACATATCAAATTTTCAGAAACTGTTTTGGTACACGTGTACCAGTTCAGTTTTGGTTGCCATGAAGAATTTTAAATATAGTGCTCACTCCAATGATAATTGTTTTCAAGAAGAATGGATTAGTGACTGTCATTGCTACACATTGTCAAGTATCATGATGTCTTTGAATTGGTGTATGGATCATCTTTTTTCAGAAATCAAGCTGGAAATATTTTCTTGCAGTATTGACTTACTTTCTACCCAGGTTGGTGAAAAGCACTGGCAATTTTTTCCAAATTCTTTCAAGATAACTGCATAATTATATCCATGCAGTCAAACTTGTTTCAAAAGCATCTTAATGTTTATTGAGCAAATTTACTAGGCACATCAAAGGACCAAAATCTTGGCACTGTTGATCGCATATTGGCAGACTCTTTTGGATATCTGTTTAGATGCTATTATTTCTTAGGCTCAGTGCAATAATCTAGGAAGGTTCACTGATTTTTCTATTACTCGATCCAAGGCTTTTGATTTCTAGATACATACTGATTATATACTTTAATCACTGAGAAGTAACACCCTCACCCACCTGCCACTCCAGAAGTAGAATACCCTATCCCTGTGATGGCGAACCTATGGCACGCGCGACTGAGATGGCACACAGAGCCATCTTTCTGGGCACGCGAGCTGTTGCCCAACAGACCTGCAGCTGCACATGTGCGCGCACCCCAGTTGGTGTTTGGGCCGCTGGTGTGCTTGTGTGCAATTCAGGAGACCCAGCTGGTCTTCAGAGCTCTCCTGAGCATGTGAGTGCATTTGCACATATGTGCAAGAGTACTGTGCGCAGCACACACATGCGTAGATGGCATTCGCACATGTGCATTGCATGCACAAAAACCACGCCCATCCGCAGATGGTGCATGGGGGGGGGGTTATGCACTCGGTGAGTAAAAGGTTCGCCACCACTGAAAGGGTAAATGCCACTCTTTTAGAAACAGCACTCCAGCATGCAGTCAAAACCAGAGTAAAATCAGAAGTGAAAGTTTAACAGTTAATTTCTTGAAATACGGCTAATAGGATTCATCTTCAAGTAAAATCATAATTAAGCCCCTTCAGTCTCTCTATTAATCATTCATCATTAACTTTAGAGAGGGGATTTGAGAGGTCACTCTGAAAGCCTTCAGATTGTTCTTACAGAACAAGTACTTCCTTGGATCGGAAAGCTCTCCAGACTCAGCATTGCCTGAGCTGAGCTGAGGGTTTCTTTGGCTATCCTGGCCCATAGCGAAGTTGCATCATTTTTTAAATTATTCTTGTGTTGCTGCAATGCTACCCAATAGTTGCATTGTCCCATTCCACCAGAGATAGGCTGTTGATGTTTTCGTTGCTACTACACGTGCCTTTAGATCAAACATTAGACTTAGTCAAGTCAGCAATATCTTTCAGTTTTTGACAACCATCAACAAACATAGTGGAGAACTGCAACCTGTGAGTCAGGGGTGAAATGCTCCTGGATTGGACCGGATCACCCGGTCCAGTAGCGAACTTGGCTGTTGGTTCGGTGATCCGGTAGCAATGGCGGAGCAAAGCTCCGCCCACCCACCCAAATGTCATTACTTCCTGGTTTTAACCAGGAAGTAATGTGTTTTTTTACCTTCTGTGCACATGCAGAAGGTTTGCGCATGTGCAGACCTTCTGCACATGCACATGATGTGTGCATGGCACATGCACTTCCAACTGGTAAGGAAGGTAAATAGATTTCACCCCTGCTGTGAGTGCACAAAAATAGCACTTTTTTTTCCTCTTGAAAAAGGATGAATATTTTGTACAATCTTTGAAGGATCTATCTGCCTTAAAATAGTTGCAGGTCTTTGATCCACTTCCTAGACCTAAGCACTTGAAAGGTCAAGAAAAAATGAAAGGATAGATAAACACATAACTATTTTAATCTTTTTAGATCATTTGTTGGACTGAATTTGCTTTTAATCTTAATATATAGCAGTAGTTTTATTTTTATTCTGTTTAAATAAAGACTTTCAAATCGCTCTGTTGGGCTGAAATAAAATAAAGATTTGGGTTTTTTTTTAAAAAAAAACTTCCATTTGGATCTCTGGTCAAAGTTAGAATGTTTGCTATCATCAATAATAGTTGTAAATTTAACAGCTGTCAAGTTTAATATTGAATCTAAGACCTGTTGTTATTTTAATACAGCTACTGTTCAACTTCTGACCACAATTGAGACCCATGTTTCTGTTGCTAGTGAGAAAGTTATTAAGTGAATTTTGCCCCATTTTACAGGCTTTCTTGTCACCGTTGTTAAGTGAATCACTGCACTTGTTAAGTTAGTAGCATAGTTGTTAAGTGAACAAGGCTTCCCCATTGATTTTGCTTCTCAAGAAGGTTGCAAAAGGTGATTTAATGTCCCGGAATACAGCAATCATCATAAATTAATATGAGTCATAGGATATAAAACATAGAATAATAGAGTTGGAAGGGATCTCAGAGGTCTTCTAGTCCAACCCCCTGCTCAAGCCGGAGACCCTAAACATTTCAGACTCAGTATTTTAAGCGCTGTATGCACAGAAAAGCTTTTTGTTGTACCATTAAAGCAGATTGGGGTGATTTGGAATTTTCAGAAATTCCTATTTGCAAAGTCTTCAAAAATAGTAAAAGTAGAACTTACCTTGCAATTTGGTAATCTCTTTTCTACCCAACTTTTCCCAGAATGTGGTAGAGCAGTGGTAGTATACACATGAGGAAAAAGAGGAACAAACTCCACATTTGAGGAAGGTGAAAATCCAATTACTGGAGAGTGAGGTCCAAATATCCACTAAAATAAAGTTTTGGAACAGTTAGAATTCTCTATATTAAATTATATCTATAACACTTGCAAGTTTTTTGTTTTCATTTTTAGATCTTCATTTATATTTCAAGACTATTTAAAAACACATGTTATATAAAGCCACATATATTCTAATGTTTCCATCAGAACATGAAAAGGTTATTAAAATGTATGCTTTATGGAACTGAACTATTACTGCTGTTTATTTGTATAACATGGGACAGTGCATAACTCATGATGATGAATGGCAGTTTATTAAACTTGCCCATCATACATAATGTGTCTGAAGTAATATTACATTTGGCAAATGTAGCAAACCAAGAGAAATATCTGAATCTGAGTAAAGCAGCAGAGAGACATATCCATTTTCATCCATTATTCAGGTGCAGATGAAAATCCTATTCATGGACAGTCAAGCACTTAATGAGAGATGTAAAGAAATGGAGAAATTGTAAGGTAGATGAGAAATTTAAAAAAAACATTTAAAAAAATAAAATGTGGATAATAGAAAATATGAGTCAAAACAAATCTTCGGTTTGGAAGGATTTTACACAACCGATTTGAATTTATCCCTTACCATAACTTCATTTTAAATCATAGGTCCCCTGTGTAATGCACAACACCTTGACTTGCTTGCACAATGGATTGAAGAGAAATACATGCCATGAATATAGCTCTACTGTTGCAAATATAACCATGAAAAAATGTAGGAATTCATTGATTTGATGGCTCATGATGAGCTACAGGTTAGGTCCCTGAACAAATGTAGCAGTGACTGCTTCATATTCTATTCTTACTGTGAAATTTCTATAATGAGTTTTTTTTCCAGAAAGCAATACAATATTTTTGAAAAACAAGCCAACAACAGCTGTATAAACATATTGCTATCCAAATATAAAGATTTAAGTAATCTAATAAACAGACAACAAACATGAAAAGAAAAGCTTTTTTTGATTGAAATATTCATCACTACTCTTTCTTAACCTTGCATTATCATGAATGACCAAAATGTTCATTTGCTTCAATGCAATTACATTTTAAAAAAATTCTTCTATTTTTTTTTAAAAGGGGGGGGGGGTTCACTCACTACCAAGCTTCATTTCTACAGTCTATTAAGTGCCAGCATATGTTTCTAGCTGTTTTACTGAGAAGCTGAAAATAATCCAACAAATTTAGATCTCATAACGTTGAAATGAAATAGCATCAAACCTATGTCTGAGGCATTGCAAGCAATAATTCCACAATTATTCACAATTATTTCTTCACCACAAGGTGAAGGAATCGAATGTACACATTTAATTTTAAAGGCAAATCTCAATCACCTACCACTATTTTAACTATTCACTTTACAATCCTGATAAATAATGGAAGCATTCATTAAAAAATGCTAATGAGATGTATTGGTTAAATTAATATTTGATCAAGATTAGTTAATGTCTGCTACGGAATGCTACAAACATCACATTAGAAGCTACTATTTGTGGATCACAGCATTTTTCTTTATAGGTCTGACCAATATTGTCTCAGGCAACTCAGTCAAATCAATGGAAAAAGAGTTGCCCCCTAATAAGGAGATTCATAAGTAACCACCCACACTCTTCCATTATTAAAATAAATATTTTGCAGATCTCTATACATGAAGGGAAACACAAGTTTCTAGTCACTAAATACCTCTAGTGGCAGCATCCTGATATAACAGCTATGGGGGAGATAGCTATGTGGCAACCTATCTTCTAAATCAGCTCCGTTCTGAAAAATTCTTAAGAATTGGGGGGAAATGCATAAAATGTGTTCCTTTTCCCAAAATTCATTAAATGAACACAACAGCAGAACCAATATATTGACTATATAATGTAAGATTTGCTTAACCTTGTGGCAAAAATTTTTAATGAAATATTAGAATAATATTTACCTTGCTTTTATTTAGATGAGTTTAATACAAGGTTCCAATTTATGTTGATGATACTTCACTATAAATTTTATGAGAGTATAGTGATTATTAGCCACTTTGTGAACAGGAATTCATCTGCAGTAGGCTGGTTTATGTTTCTTAGGGTTTTTTTCAGTGGGAATTGGCATAGTAAACATTTGCAAATTCTGTTGGTTATTGTAAAATGTATCTTCCTGCTCTTATGACAAGTAAGGTGGTATTAGCAGGATTTGTGTTTAAAGGAACAGATCCAACTCAGTAGGAAGTCGGTACAAGTATGTTATTATAAATTAGCAGCAAACAACCCTTAACTGTCAAAAGACTGCAATCTTATTATGAAGGCAGTATATTTGGTGAATATGTTTTCTACACATGGAAGGTAAAAAAATGTGCGCTGTTTATGTGGTTTAAGAGTGGAAATTACAAGCTCAGCATTAGCAATAAATTCTTATTAATACTTAATGTAGTCTCTCCCGCGCCAGGATTTTTTAAGTCTTGTGGAAAGAAGGCACAGCTCTGCCGAAGCAGAGCCTCACGTCCGCAAGTCGGAAAAATAAAGCAGTCAACTTCAGCACCACGGCTCTTCGGACAGCGACTGAAGTTGCTTCTGACGTTACATATTTCCTACCTACGCATCCTAAGGTTGTCTTCCACGTTTCTTTTTCCCACCGCCGGGGCTTCTTCTTTCTTTCTTTCTTTTTGTATTTTAAACGATTTACACGGGGGTGTGAGGCAGACCTGTGTAGTCTGCGGAAGTCAAGAAGCGCTCACCATCAACAACCCTCATCCAAGAAACCAGAAAAGCACGGAGCGGCGATGGCTCTGGTTAAGGGACCAAAAGAGAAAAAGGAGGAAAAGTCGCTTTTCTTACCTGTCCGTTCAGAAACGGGAGCTGGTGAACGGTCGAGTGGTGCTCCGATGCCATCAAAGGCACAAAAGGATCGCAGGGAAGTTGCCAGCTCGAAACCCCCTGGATCAACGGGGCCGGCGGCGGGGGAGGTGGGGGAGGAGGAGGAGGCGAAGAGAGCAGCAGCGGAGGAGGAGGAGGAGGGGGCACTACCCCGGCAGCGCCTCCGATCCGAAAAAGCCCAGACGCGCTCGGGACCATCCAAATCCAAGGAGGTGCTGGGGGTTCCGCATTCCCGGGCCAGAGGAGAGGCTGCTGCCGCTTGGCTCTAAGCACTGGGCGCATTCTACATCTTACAGTACGATCCCACCGCTCGCAGGGGGGCGCCTCCAGCGAAGGCAAGCAGCGGCAACAGCCCAGGCACAGGATTGGATCCCAGGCAGCTGTGGCAAGGCGGCGATGCCCATCAGTGCCCCCGCTCGGGAAGAAAGCTTCGAGCGGAGGCGGCGGGGCGGCAGCGGTGGCGACGGCGGCGGCGGCGGCTCAGGAGCCGGCGAGGCTCCGACTTCGTTCTGTGGCTCTGCTCGGAGCTCCTCCCCCTTTCGCAGCCCCTCCTGCCTTGACCACACCCCCGCTGCCGCTGCAGGAAGCCCCAAAACTAGAGAAGAGTCGCAGCCCTGCTGCAATTGCCTGGCTGACGAAGAGAACCTCCTCCAACTTCTTGCCTTCTCCAGACCAGGGCGCAGGCGGAAGGCGAAGGAACGCAACGCTCGAAGGGTCGCAAGAAAGCGGGAAGGCGCTCCGGAGAGAGAGGGAGGGGGGAGGAAGGATAGCGGGGAGGGGGGGAGGGACGGATCGGTGCGGGAGAAAGAAAGAAGGGAGAAAGAGGGAGGGAAGGAGAAGCAAGGAAAGGAAGGTGTGAGAAGGTGGGAAGCAGGGAGTACGTTTGATGGAAGGGAAAGTACTGAGTGAGCCAACGAGGCAAAGAAAGGGGGGGGGGGAAGAGATAAAGGGAAGAAGGGAAGGGAAGAGGAGAGGAGAGGAGAGCAGAGGGGGAGGGGGAAGGTAAGGGAAGGGAAGAGGAGAGGGGGAGGGGAAGGGAAGGGGAGGGGAGGGGAGGGGAGGGGAGGGGAGGGGAGGGGAGGGGAGGGGAGAGGAGGGGAGGGGAGGGGAGGAGAGGAGAGGAGAGGAGAGGAGAAGAGAAGAGAAGAGAAGAGAAGAGAAGAGAAGAGAAGAGAAGAGAAGAGAAGAGAAGAGAAGAGAAGAGAAGAGAAGAGATCCATGTAAATCATCCAGAAGTCTCCAAATCACGTGCAGAGTATACCATCTACATGTCGACCTCATATTCCTGGGAAGGACTTACAAGGAGATTTCCACCTCATTTCTTTAAAACAAAAGTCTTAAGAAGGAAAACTTTTGCCTTCAAGAAAACAAAAGAGAGAGAGAGAGAGAGAAGGAAGGAAGGAAGGAAGAAAAGAAGGAAGGAGGGAGGGAGGAAGGGAGGGAGGGAAGGAAAGAAAGAAAGAGGAAGGGAGGGAGGAAGGAAGGAAGGAAGGAAGGAAGGAAGGAAGGAAGGAAGGAAGGAAGGACATGCAACATGATAATTGCAGAAGGCAATTAAAGGAGATGGGGGGACAAAGACCCAACAGAGGATAAAGGTTTGTTCATCTGAAACACATGTGACCGTGGGGAACAAAAGATTCCTATCTGAATTGACTCTAACAGACCTGTAAACATATTTCTTGGAACAACTTAAGAAGAAGCAGAAGAAACAGAAAAGAGAATCCATGTTCCAAGTGGACTGGCCAAAAAAAAAAGGGGGGGGGAGACTCCCTGCATTTCTTTCCAAACATATTGCTCCTCTACAAAAGTTACTCTATTTGCAGAAGGGGTGGGGGGTGGGAAAAATGAGGCTACTGCACTTTTCTGTGGGAAAACAAATTAAGTTCTTGTTCCATGAACATATCCAATGTGTACAAATCTTTTGTCACTACTCTGTACCACTGGAAGCACAATCTATTGATTCTAGTGCTTTGTATTTTCAACAGAAGAGGCATGTGACAAAAGCAATAGCACATAATACTTATTTACACCACTTATTAAAAAATTCCTGCTACCACCCCCACATGTGACCTCTTTTCCTTTGGCAGCATCTTCTGCCCTATGGGAAAAAACTGTCCAGCCTTCTCACCTCAGTTTTCAACTTATTTCAACTATTTAGTTAATGTGTCTTCCTTACACACGTAGTTTCTGGAAGCTTTTCCTCACAAACATTACTGAACGGGAGCCCTTTGGTGCTTCACCTTTATATATAACTTCAAAACACTTTGTTCCCAGGCCAAAATTCTTTATACATTCACTATGAAAGCCCAAGAATACCATTTATTAAAAATGTGGAACATTTTCAGAGCCATTTACTTCACATCCCCATTTCACCACCAGACAATGATGGATCATAACTTTATCTTCAGGAAATATAATTAATAATTAAAGATGATAGAAATTATTGTTCGCATTTTTTGGTTTTCCTTCATTAAACACTTGTTCAGACTCAAATAAACAGCAGATATTCTGGCAAAAGGCTAGAGATTAGTTTTACATGATACTACAGCAAGATTGAAAGACTTTAGTTCAGTGCTGATGAACCTCTTATTCTAGGATAATTATATACACCAATCTTCCCTGGGTACATTAACAATACAGGTAGTCTTCGACTTATGACCACAATTGAGCCCAAAAGTTTTGTTGTTAAGTGAGACAGTTGTTAAGTGAGTTTTGCTCCATTTTACAATTTTTCTTGCCACAGTTGTTAAGTGAATCACTGCAGTTGTAACACTGTTGTTAAGTGAATCTTGATTCCCACATTGACTTTGCTTATCAGAAGGTCGCAAAAGGGGATCACATGATCTCGGGACATTGCAATCGTCATTAAATATGAACTAATTGCTAAGCATCTGAATTTTGATCACATGACCTCAGGGAAGCTGCAACAGTTGTAAGTGTGAAAAAAAAGTGTCACTTTTCTCAGTGTCTTCGTGACTTTGAACAGGCACTAAACAAATTGTTGTAAGCCAAGGACTATCTGTATAACCAGAAGTTCCCATATCTTCAGTAACCGGGATGTCTTTTACAAACAGGAAAGAAAAGCTCAGGAAAGAAAAATTAGTATGTGGTTCAGTATTGGTAGTTAACATTAAAAAATAAAAAAAAAGGACTGCAGCTTTGCTCAAAAACCTTTAATCTGAAGACTGGTATGATTTGGAGAAAGTCTACAATAGTCAGGAGTTCAGCGTTCACCAAGTAAAGAAAATAATCTTTACAACATGCCAGGATCAGGATATATGGAACAAAGATAAATCATTTGTACACATAATTTAGAAGTTAGGCTTCTCTATCACGCAGCCCAGTCTTATTGACATAATATTGTGGCTTTCCTCATTGTGAGTTGGAATTTTTGACCACTAGGTGAAAAATGTAGGGATTGAAATTCAGACCTTCCACTCTTTGAAAACAACATCCTTATTTCTTATTAAATTTTGTCTGAGACTTACATTAGCAGTAGCTCTAAATTCTGTGTAGGCAAGGACTTTCTTATGCTGTGCCATTATTTTGTCTCATATGTATGCATGCATAAGCATATCCTATATATCTGCCTCATCTAAGTGTCTTTAGCCTGTGATATCATTCTGGGGTCTTCAATACACACACACACTCATGCACACAAAGTTTTGTGAAAACACCAAAAATCTTTTGGCTCTTCCAACCCATTAGCAGCTAAATCTGAACAGAGTCTCTGAATGACAGTGATCCTAATAGATTGTGAAATTTATTTATTTATTTATTTGCTAACACATGGAGCCTAACCGTTCAAAACGTTTTGATATATTATAAAGATGTAGAAATGGGTTATAACTGGCAACACACACACACACACACATATTATAAGAGTCACTGTGGCACAGTAGTTAGAATGCAGTATTGCAGGCTAACTCACTGCTCACTGCCAGGAGTTTGATTCTGACTGTCTCAAAGTTGACTCAGCCTTCCACCTTTCTGAGGTGGGTAAAATGAGGACCCAGATTATTGGGAGGGGGGGTTTAACATGCTGTCTCTTGGCTCCGCTAGGCTGCTAGTGCAGAAACTCAGGGAAAACGCCAAGCCTCAGCCAGTAAATCCAGTTTAATGTCCTGCTACAAAGCGGCTGCTAGTCGGGGCCGGTACAATAACATGAACAAAGTCGGCGTTGAGGGCGTCCACCCCTCAGCTATGCTTTATAGTTCCGCCCTCAGCTGATTGCTAGCCAGCACGTGTTCGAACTTCTTTCAGCTGAAGGGCGTTTGAATCCGCCGCAGGTTTTGGTCGCAGGGAAATGACATCATCGGGGCTTCGTCGCTCCTGGCTGGATTGCTATCTGACATGAGCTGCACCAGCACCCCACGCGAGCCCCACTATATTCCTCCACCGGTTTGTATGACACCTAGCCACAGTTTCTCACCCTCCACTGTCACCCATGCCCAGGCCCTCCCTCCCGTAGCGCCTTTCTTTTTCGTCGTAACGTCAGGGTGTCGAGTGTTGCTTGACGCTCAACACTGACTCTGTAAACTGCTTAGAGAGGGCTGTAAAGCACTGAGAAGCAGTATATAAGTCTAAGTGCTATTGCTGTTGCTATTAAATCCAAGTAATAAAACTGAATAATCTTACAGTCTTGCTGTAGTGTCCATACTTTAAAATTAAACCCACTTGAAATTGTCCTATAACCAGTGGTGGGATTCAGCCAATTTGCACCACTTCGGGAGAACTGGTTGTTAACTTTCTGAACAGTTTGGCAAACTGGTTGTTGGAAGAAATCATTAGGGCAGAGAACCGGTGGTTAAATTACTTGAATCTCATCACTGCCTATAACTGATGAAAAAAGTTGGAGTTTCTTGAAGTTACGGGAGTGCAGTGCTGCAGTTGCATGCAGAGGGGAAGATATTGGCCAAGGAATGGACCTTCTCATTATTCCACTCGTGTCGTAGCATCCCTTTCCTATAAGAGCAATAAGCAGAAGGTGATCATGGGTCTGCCACTGTCTCTGTAGTGTGGGGAAATGGGTCACAATATGGTGTGATAAAAGTGAAAATAGCATCTTGTACTCAGACTTTTATGCAATAGGCATTCTTCACACTTCATAAGGTCAGATCAGTCAGATTGGGCTGATATATTTAGTTTCTTTACCATTCCCAGTTTGATTTTATTTTTTTGTGGTCTGCATCACCCTCTCTCTCTCTCTCTTTATCCTTTTTCTCTTGTTTTTTTTTCTATTTCGTACTCTTACTCCTCACTTATTGCTATGACATTTATTTTCTAAATGCAAATCATTATATGCAAAAAAAAATTGAATGCTGCACCAGTTTCCTTCCTTCCTTACTTTTCTTCCTTCCTTCCTCCCTTCACTCTTCTCCTCCTCCCCCTTTCTTTCTTTCTTTTTCTTTCTTTCTTTCTTTCTTTCTTTTTTTCTTTCTTTCTTTCTTTCTTTCTTTCTTTCTTTCTTTCTTTCTTTCTTTCCTTCCTTTGTACCTTCCTTTATTTTATTTTATTATTCATATTTTTATGCCACCCACTCTCCAAGGACTCTGGGTGGCTTACACCAAAGACAGTATACTAAATAGCATATTGCCCCCAACAATCTGGGTCCTCCTTTTACCACCTCAGAAGGATGGAAGGCTGAGTCTACTTTGATCCAGAGAGATTTGATCTGCTGATCTGCTGAACTAGCAGTCAGCTGAAGTAGCTACAGTACTGCACCCTAACCACTGCACCAGCTCAGCTTCGCTCCTGCCTGCCTTCCTCCCTTCCTCCCTTCCTTCCTCCCTTCTCTCTACCAGTCCCCAAAGCATGGGGGGATTCTTAAAAATTTATCTAGGGAAACATTTTTAAAAAGGAAGGTTCTTCAATGTGCTACCATGCAGTATAAGGCTACTTTGAGTTGATCTGGTTGTCATTATCACATGTATTCCTCCCAGAATGTTAAATCATACCAACTGAGCTTCCAAAAAGAGCCTTTGGCAGGGAGAGCCTCTCAAAATATAACTTCTTGTCATGGACAGTCTAGAAGACTGATCCCAATTCCCTTTATTATCAAAATAATAGGCTTTATGGAGAAATACAGAAAGTGAAGCAGATAAAAGTAAGGTACTTCTGTTTCAAACTGGAACAGGGATTTTTGTCCTCTTTGCTCACTGATCCTTTCTCAACTTGGAGTAGATGAACTGGGCTAAGATAAATTACAAGCTTCTCCAGGCTTAATGTTTCTGGCACTTTTATTATGACTAAATCCTTGCTGAATTTTTGATTGTACTCTAAATTATTTTTCCTACCTGGGGAGTAAAGGTAAGTTAAAAGAACTGGTTGCCTTTGCACTTACTTTTATTTTAATGCTTACAGCAAATTATTTTACTTCAGCTTTTTTTATTCTCTGTTTATAACAGACACACATACAAATATAATAACTTCCTATTGTTTTTTAATTACAGACGTCAAAATTAAGATGACAGCTACAATGGTGCAATCATGGCTCTTCTCCTTTTTAACGTGACAAGTGCAAAAATGGGTGGAGCTTTAATTGTGCCAAAAATGGTGACCATTGTGACATTTTCAACTACACCCTGTGAATACCCCTGTCAGAAAATCAACTTGTGGCAAGGGAAGATACAGGGAAAGAAAATATGAAGGGTTTGGCCTGACTGCTATTTACTTTTGCAGCCAATAGTCTCTTTCAACAAAAGGAAAATTCATTATTCATATAACTCATAAATACATCCGTTTAACGAAGTGATATTTCCTTCATCTGCCAACACAATCAAACTTGTTTGATGCATATGTTCTAAAGGACTTTAGGAAACATGTGTTAATGGCCATCTACAAAGTGTCAATGGATGCTTTCCTTGGTGCCTGTGTGGTTCCCTGCCCACAGGATTTCATGTTTCTTATTTTAAATTTTAAAAATAGACAGCTGTTTCAATTATATGTCTATTGGCAGGAATTGGTTTAACATTTTGGAATTATAATCCTGGCTAAAGAAAAAGGGATATGTAAAAGATTTGCCCTGATTAGACATGGGTCAAGTCTAGTCTAATGTATTGCAGTAATTTGTTTCCAACAATAGAAAACACATGCTCTTCATAACTAAGTGAAAAATAAATAATTAATTTCTTTGATTTTGCAGTACTGGAACTTTGAGGGAGGATTATTTGGATTCCAACTGTAGGAGAAGAATCAACTGCCTTTGGGCATTTCTTATTTCTTGGATAATTTAAAAAAAGATATATATCCTAACCTCCAGAATGTTAAATCTAATCCTTTTAACCAATCCTTTACTCACCATATTAAAAATGAGAACATTAATAAGGATAAAACGTTATCTATTAATTTCAAGTTTCATAAGAGATTGTTCCTCTCAAGTGAATCAAAGCATGGATATGGCAATCGTCAAAATTATCTATGTACATTTTTCAGAAATCCTTAAAATAATTTTATACTGAAGCCATAATATTCTCTAGACTGAAACTGAACATAGGGAGAAGAGGTTTAGCAGCAACAACAGCAACAACAATGTCCCTTGATAGACCATTCAAGACAAAGAAAAGGGGAATATTCTCTGCAGCTAAGAATCTGTTTGCGAGCTTCAGCTAGGATTTTTACAAAAAATGATTGAAGGGATTCACTCGGCTGGGCAAAATCTCATTTAAGCCCTATGGAAGTATGAATGAATCTGTGTGCAAGATTAGACCTCTGTGCTAGAAATTCTCCATCCTTGCCTTAAAGGCATCATGGTTAAGAAAAGATACTGATCCCACCATTACTAGTAAAAGGTAAAGGTAAAGGTTCCCCTCGCACATATGTGCTAGTTGTTCCCGACTCTAGGGCCCGGTTCTCATCTTCATTTCAAAGCTGAAGAGCCAGCGCTGTCCGAAGACATCTCTGTATCATGTGGCCGGCATGACTAAATGCCAAAGGCACATGGAACATTGTTACCTTCCCACCAAAGGTGGTCCCTATTTTTCTACCTGCATTTTTATGTGCTTTTGAACTGCTAGGTTAGCCAAAGCTGGGACAAGTAACGGGGGCTCACCCCATTATGTGGCACTAGGGATTTGAACTGCTGAACTTCCGACCTTTCAATTGACAAGCTCAGGGCCTTAGCCACTAAGCCACCATGTCTCTTAGCATTACTAGTATAATTATCTAATAACTTGGACAGTGAATGGCAGATTGTATACATTAAAAAAAATAGCATGGTTAATTGGCTAAATTTCCAAAATTGATCTAATGAGGTTCTTTGAATTGAATCCTTGGATTGGAGCAATTTGATCTGAATTTCTGATTTATTTATATGATGTATATGGTTGGCCACTCTACCACAGTGATTCTGAGAGGTATACAAAGATTAAAATAACAACCACAGCCAATGTCTCATGTGATCAAGTTAAAGCAATAAACCACAATTATCTCAACTGCAGACCTGGCCTAACTTCCTGACCTAAATGACAGGGGAAACCAGCCAGGTCTTCAGAGCCTTGCAAACAGGGTTAGGGCCATTCAAATTGAGACACTAAGTTTACACATTCATTAAAACATCCCAATTTATTTGGAAGGATCTGGTTCACTCAGTACTCAGAGCCATGGTGGCGCAATGGTTAGAGTGTAGTACTGCAGGCTACTTCTCCTCATTGCTGGATGCCAGCAGTTTGGCAGTTCCAATCTCACCAGGCTCAAGGTTGACTCAGCCTTCCATCCTTCTGAGGTCAGTAAAATGAGGACCCAGATTGTTGGGGGCAATATGCTGACTCTGTAAACCACTTAAAGTGGGCTGTAAAGCACTGTGAAGCGGTATATACAGTAAGTCTATTGCTATTTTCATTAGTTTTCAAATTCAATTCAATAAAATCACATTTTATGCAATTTTCTGGAGTAGAATGTTGCCCAGTCCAACTGAAAGAATAAGGTTTTTCAACCTCTGTTCTACATAATACTGCATTAACTACAATAAATAATACAAATCTGTGCAGGTCTATACAAAAGTAAGCTTTACTGCAAGCTTAAAACCTACATTCATTTAAAAATACATCAGAATTTATGTTACCTGAATAGGGTTTTTCTGAAATTTGTCTCCATTGAAAATAAAATAAAATTTCAGGGTCAAAAAAATTTGGGGAAATGCGGAAACATTCTTATGTGATGAGAGAAATTATTTAAAATAAACCACTATGAAAAAAGAAAACTCTAAAATTATTTGAAAGTTGTTAATATTATTTTACTAGCAATAAGGCCTGGTTTGATTTATATCAGCCAAATAATCCAGCTTTTAGAACTGTGATCCAAAACCTAGTAGAATAAATTTAAAAGTACTGTGATGTCCTGTGATAAGTACCTAATGGCTACTATTGTTGTTTTTACATAGGCATGAAGTGAATCACATTCAAGGAATCAATTCATATTTCTTCTAGACTCTTCTCTTCATACTGTAACTTCAGGACAAAGAACCTCCCTTAGATTCTGACTCTTCATTAGAGAAGGCGGTAAAGGAAAAATGTGTGATGTGGTTATGGTAACTCTCATACTTTCTTTCCAAATTTCTGATACTTCTTCACTAGTTTCATTTCCATGCTTTACTCCAAACTATAGTTTGTTTTACAGTTACTCTTAGATGGACTTTCAGTCTTGGAGCTGATTTTTATACACTATAATCACAATGGCAATCCTTGTATGTATGTAAGAGAGCCAGTTTGGCGTAGTGGTTAAGGCACTAGGCTACAAAGCAAAAGAGTGCCAGTTCAAGTCCCGCCTTAGCCATTAAAGCTGTCAGGGTGACTTTGGGCCACTCACTCTCTCAGCCCAACCCACCTCACAGGGTTATTGTTGTGGGGAAAATATAGAAGGTAGGTTGGGTATGTTCATAGCATTGAGATATTTGAGACAATAATAAAGCAATATATTAAATGGCTTGTGACTGTGATGTGTTGTTGCTGGGATGGGGGGCTATTATATTATTTTATTAATTTATTATGTGATTATTCTCTTTTATTTATTTTATTGTTTTATATATAAGATTTTTATATTCCTGTAAGACGCCTTGAGGCGCCATGTGCAAATGGGCAGCAATATTAATTTCCTAAAATAAATAAATATAATCAAATAAATGAATGAAATGAAAAGGAGTTAATGTTAAACCTTGGAATACAAGCAAAACCAGTTCCAGCTTTGGGCAACTAGAGGTAAGTATAGATGGTAACAAAGAGAGCCAGCACTGACATTTCATCTTAATGCTTCAGTTGCTTCTCTCCAAAAATAAAATGTGGATGCTATGTATTTTTTCCTGGCGTCGCAAACTAATTTGCTACCTCAGGTGTGGTTGACCAGGGGTCCCCAACCCCTGATCTCTGGACTGGTACCAGGCTGCAGTATGCCAGAAATCAGCTGCTCAAACAAGCAATACCATGCTACCTCCAATCTTTGGAAAAACCTCTCTCCACAGAACTGGTCCCCGGTGCCCAAAAAGTTGGGGGCCACTGTGGTAGACTGGTAGACTGTCTTTACTCTGGTTATTTTTGAAGCAGGACTCATCTGCCGATACAAAGGGATCTATAAATAAATTGGTTACCATTTTGTCCTTCAACCAAACGAAGTGTCTTGGCCCCTTCCTAAACATTTGAATCACTACAATTTTTCTAATTATTGCAGCATGCGGTTTCTTCTTTTAAAATGTGGTAGGAATAATGCTCCTACCACATTTAAGAATAAGAGTAAGAATAAGAGTGCAGTTAAATTCATTTTCTTTATGCAAAATACAGATGTCCCATTTTTCCTCCAAAAAGCTCAAGGCATCATATGTAGCTCTGACCAAAGTCCATTTTATTTTACTTCAAGATTGGGTTGAGAGAAAGCTGTTCTAGCTTCACACAGTGAGTTTAATTGCCAGCTGGGAATGTGGACATGGGCCTCTTCAGTCCCAGTTCAACACTGTAAGTACTACACAATGCTGACCCTTTGCAATAAGAACTGTGGTTTTATAAATTAATTCTAGGGTTACCTTCAAATGGCCAGGTACATAAAATGCATTGAAATCCACAATCATTATTCCAGAAGTGAGTTGTTGCCGGAAACGCAACATGGGAAGGAGGTCTAATCAAGTTGATCACTTTTTAACTTCAGTATCCTGTATTTTATATGTGGCTCATTGAATATTTAGTTGCATTTTCATAATGCCTAAAGGCCAAAAATCTCTGATTAACACATTACTGTATACTAGGCTGAACCTGTCATTCTCATTCATTCATTCTCATTCAGGTATAACATCATTATCAACAACAACCACTTGTAAGTGCTGTATATTTCAAACTAAGCTTCAATATCAGAAGGTGCTAAACAGATAAATAGAGAATAACTCAATATTTTCTCGGTACAATTGAACAATAACTCACTTTAGGACTTTCTTTAGCATTAACTGTCACATAGCTGTGGTTTAGTCAAAAAACCCTAGTGGAAAACAGAATGAAACATGATATATACTAAGCCTGTGCTTCCAAAAAGATGCTCTACAGCATAGGAGATAGCAACATACCTTCCATTTGCAATTCCTTAAAGAGTTACATCCATGATCCTTACAGATGCAGTTACTTTAAGGAAATGCAGTCAGGTGCTATAGCCACACCTTATGAGTGCCACCTTTCTGGAATAAAATCTGAAGAATTACTTAGTCTTAGTATATATGTAGGAGATGACCAGGCTGAGCCAGAGGGAGGGGTCAAATGCATCGTCAGTCATGAATCCCTTTGTGCCCACAAGAGTTCCAAGTCCAGCCCACCTTGAATTCCTTCCACTTTTATCTCCTCCTAATTTCCCATGGCCATTAGTAGTTCAGATTCTTGTAGAGAACTTAAGTTTGCAATAAATCTTTATACCCATTTGAACTGTCTGGATCTCTTGATTTTCCCAATGATATATCTGCATTTCTTGATAATTTGTTTGATATCTTTAACAATTAATTATTATTATTAATTATTATTATTATTATTAATAATAATATTAATATTTAATATCATTAAATATTAATTGATATTTTGCCAGTTGTTTTGCTAAATGAGCTACTAAATAATGACACATGCAAGCAATATAGACCGTATATTCATGAAGACAGAGCTAATTTAACCCTGGAAAGGAAAATTCTATTACTACTTTTGAGTTCTTGGTAATCTTAATGAGAAAAAATGAGAATAGATGTAAATAGCCATTAACTCCTCATGTAAGATCAACTATCACATCTCTGTATTAAAATCCATAGTTCAGATTAATCATATTGAAGAGTCAAGTGTGCTTGTCCTATTACAAGGAGGTTTTTCTCCCAATTATGTACATAGTCCAGAACATAGCACCATGCATGTAAGATCTCCTGTTAGATTTAGCTATTCAAATTAAGGTAATTAAAGAAAGAAATGCCAAGGGGCACAGAAACAAGAGGAAGAAAAACTCTTAAAACTATTAAAATGAGAAGCATACATATGTATTAACAGAATGGCTTACAGAGGCATTTATCAGAATAGCAGAGTTTCAGTATTAACTGGATGGAGACTGCTAATAGGACTCGGAGGTAGGAGAACTCAACTATTTATTATTCATTTGAAAAAGAGAGGTTAAATAACCTCAGCTATGTATAAACCTAGGCCAGATAGATTCAGGAAAGGATAAAATATATAAGTTATTCAATTAAATGTCTTTCTAATTTGACCACTTAGGGAAGGGAAGCTTGCAATTGGGGGAGGCTGATAAAGAACCCAACAATGAAACTAACAATACAGATTTGAAGTACCTCCGCAATTTTATATATGTTATGAATGCAACACATATAATAGGAGCATAGCTTGATTATGTATTTGCAATAACTACCTTGACATTTTTTTAGACCCCCCACAACCATCATAATCATCCTGAAACACTTTTATAGATTCTTTAAATGGGATGACATCACAGGGAGCCTTTGAAGTTCATAATGGGTGATGCAAGGTACATTTGGGTTCTATACAGTCTTAGTCAGATTTCAAGCAGATCTATCAAAATGAATGGAATCCAAGCCAATCATTCCAATTTAGTTTTCCTTCAATTCCATAAATCAGAATAGGATTAGGTCTGGATCCAGCCTTTATTCTGTCACTTCTGCTATTAAGAAAATATCTCCATATTCACATTATATGATGCCAGAAACATTCAACATAAATACTTGAAGAGGAAGGTCAGGACATACGATGATATAAGTGTATCAATTCAGAATACTGCTATTTTCAGTATCAGTTCAGAGCTATTCAAACTGATATTTTAGGATTTTAGCTGATGTGAAAAAGTCTACCTTTGCAGTCTCTTGACAAAGGACTTTGTTTTCAATTGAATATACAACATACGCATGATATTAGAAGCAACTATAGTAATCCCCTGACTCTGCATGTTAACATTCATTATTTCCATATTATTTTTTTATTTAGAAATCTGGGAAATTCTAGGTAGAAATGGGGAGGGAGAGAAAGGGAGAGGGAGAAGGAGTGGGGGAAAGGATAGTTTTATGAAGTGGTTAGTTTGCATTATTTCATTCTCCTACATTACAACTTATGTGCCTATATACCCCATGTGATCTGAAGCACAGAGAGCAAGAAAAAATTCCTGGCATTTGCAAGGCTAAACCTTAGTATAGGAAAAATGGAAATTCCAGAGTTTTCAAATGCCTTTTAGTTTGCTTTTTTCATCAATCACAATACAGTCTGAATTAGTTAGCTGAAGTTGTGTCCAGAACAGTGGTCCATTCTTGAAAACACCACTGCCTATAAATATATTAGCCATTTAGGATTTAAAGATCCACCTAATGTTTTGTCATGGCATCTACTGCAAGTTGAATACCTCCAGGTTGGATTCCTTGCTGCAATCAATAATTGATTTCTAAAAATATATCCTATTGATGTGTTAAGAAATAATTGTATTATTTTAAAATGAAATATTATATTTCATTTTAAGGTTATATTAAATATTGGTATTGCATAGAATAACACCATCTGCTTAGATTTTAAACTGTAAGGAACTTGATTTTTTATATTTTTGTTACTCCATGTGGGATTTGAAGGCACTGGATATTTAAATATGTCTACCCAGCAGTTTAGGGAAGTTTCTTTTTCTCTCTATGAATGGATTTCTCAAGAAACAAAGAAACAAAAATAGAAAAAGTCCCAAGGTATTTATTAGAGATAAATATGGGTCCCAGTTCTAAAAAGATAAAAACTGCACAATTACCTAAACTTTATCTCCTTTAATAGTGTTTTGGTCAATCTGGAGAGAGGGATAAAAGTATAGTAAATGGAAGTGTTATCTCTATGCTAATAAAAACAACATAATTAACAAAACGAACTATAGCACGTTCTTCTTACCATATACACTAGTCTGCAGATAAAGGATGCTTTCCTTTATCTTCTATTTAGGCTTCTAAGTTAAGTGGTACTTTCAGGTATTTGTGGATTGAAAACTGTATCCATATACAGCTGTGTGCAAAAAAAGAAAGAAAGCTCAATGACAAGGGATGAGTCAACTGCAAATGACTGTATCAAAATAGATGAAAGCATAAGCAGCTCTAGGAGGAGTAGCAGAGCTTGGGGGCAGAGTCAAGAGAAGAATCAGCCTAGAATCCTTACAAACCAAAGGTGGGTTTCAGCAGGTTCTAACCAGTTCTGGAGAACCGGTAGTGGAAATTTTGAGTAGTTTGGAGAACCTTGGTGGTGCAGTGGACTAAAGTGCTGTTAAGTGCTAGCACTTAGCTGCCAGCTGCCTGCAATTAGTGCAAGTTCGAATCTCACCAGGCTCAAGGTTGACTCAGCCTTCCATCCTTTCGAGGTAGGTAAATTGAGGAGCCGGATTGTGGCGGCAATAAGCCAACTTTGTATAGAACAACACCGTTTAGGGGAGCTCGAATGCCCTAACAAGCAGGTATATACAAAAAAGTATGCAGGCTATTGCTATGATGCATTGTAAGCCGCCCTGAATCTACGGAGAAGGGTGGCATATAAATTGGACTAATAAATAATAATAAATAAACCGGTAGTAAAAATTCTGACTGGACCTGCCTGCATCTATTCTCTGTCTCCTGAGTCCCAGCTGATCAGGAAGAAATGGGGATTTTGCAGTAACCTTCCCCTGGATTGGGGAGGGAATGGAGATTTTACAGTATCCCATGCCATGCCCACTAAACCACGCCCACTAAGACATGCCACACCCACCAAGCCACACCCACAGAACCAGTAGTAAAAAAAATTGAACCCACCACTGGCCCAAACCCTCTTCAATTTTATTAACCTTTATCTAGTGCCAAATAAATGCTTATCATTGGATGACTAGATTCTGGTTTATAGGCATGAGCAATAAATCAGCATAATCGGAATTTGATGTGTGGTCCTGATCCTTTGCACCTGCAGCAGCTTTCTCTTAATTTTATACACTTACTTTGTATGTGTGTGTGCATCATGGCATTATTTTGGGGTAACTTCTCATTATGTGAAATATATGGAATAGATCAGTGGTGGGTTTCAAAAAATTTTACTACTGCTTCTGTGGGTGTGGCTTGGTGGGCATTGCATGACTTGGTGGGCATGACAGGGGAAGGATACTGTAAAATCTTCATTCCCACCACTCCAGGGGAAGGTTACTGCAAAATCCCCATTTCCTCCCAATCAGCTGGGACTTGGGAGGCAGAGAATAGATGGGGGCGGGGCTAGTCAGATTGGTATTTACAGGTTACACAAAATTTCTGCTACCGGTTCTCTAGAACTGGTCAGAACCTGCTGAAATCCAACTCTGGGATAGATTTGTTTGATGGAACTCAAGATAATATGGAATGTTATACCAGAATCTGGGAGGGGATCCAGAAGCATTTCATGAAACATCTTCTAGATATTATTCCTAGCATCATTTGGATGTTGATAGTATTTTATTAGAATGGGAGAGTTAATGGTCAGCTGATCCAGTTTGGAAACACCTTTCCATGAAGAGAAAAATGAATTAAAATGCTGATCATGCCTGAGGATATTTATAGAAATTTATTGGCCACATCCTGTGAGATTTGCTGGAGCATTAGAGCAGAAACCGTGTTAGAGCAGAATAAGCATTCTGTAAAGTAAATTGCCAGCCCAAGACATTCTCTAGAGAAGAGAAAGAGTAGTTAAACTGGACTTGAGATGCAGAGATTTCTTTTCCCTACATAACATATAATCTCAAGAACTACCAACCCTACATTTTCTAAAACAAACAGCACATGTTCTCTGTTTAGTAGTTTTGCAATCACTTCTTAATTGTTTTTACCAATCTAAACTGAGACATACACTCTACGAGCAGCCAGAACAATAAGACCCGTTCAATAAAACACTTGAGTATGTTTTGTGTAACTTCCAGTTGAGCACGAAACAGAGACAAATTACATTGTTAAATCAAAATCAAAATTATATTGTTAAATCAAAAAAAAAAATTATCACGTGCAAAGGAATCTGACCAGGAATATATGGACAAAATTTTATGTTAGATTCCTTCCGCACTGTTGTGCTTCATCTATTAGTTACTCTCACTTTGTAGATATTAAAATATTTTTAAAATGATTTTATTAAAATTGGCATTTCAAGCAGCTCAGGCTACAGACCAGTTTATTTCATGAAAAGTTCCCAGCCATTGGTTTCAGTTCTGTTCAGACATTGACTGATACTACTGTAGTGAACTATGAGCATATTTCTTATCATTATTTGTATAGCTATTTTATTTAATTTCCGCAATAATAGACATTCATTATTGAAAAATACTTTGACTGTGTTTGAAAAGATGGTAATGTAAGGAAGCAGCCTGTGATTCCAAGCACTACTAGAAAACATAACTTGTGTCAACCCTGAAGGTGGCCTGACCGAAGCCATTTTGAAGCTTCAATGTTGCCACATTGAAGGACATCTGAGGGATAGGGAGGGGAGATAGAAATAACTGGGGTTTTGTAGCCAAAACAAAATACTTTCTCCTGGGAATCAAGGACATTCCCACAGGTCGTTGGGGAAAAGGAGGAGTGATGTTACCAGGCAACTGGATGGCATCTTGATAGGACCATGTGACTGAGAGTTTGGGAAAGGGAAAAAACTTTTGCTTTTAATTAAGGTGAAAACCACTGGAAGAGTGGAGATAAAGTCCTACAATATAGAGTACTCAACTAGACTGGCATATCACTCCCTAGAAAGACTTTTGGCTGTTGGTAGCTATGAATCATCTTTTCCCCAAAACCCTTGAACTTCCATGCAGACTCTTTCAAGAACTTCTTTATAGGTCCGCTGATGCCTGCAAGGCATGTAGACCTTATAGATTTTACAGATACATGTAATAGCCTAATTTCTGCTGTTAGTTTCTATCATCACATTGCAACATGTTTAATCTCTCTTTTCTTTCTGTCATTGCAACTTGAAAGAGATGTCTATGCTCTGTTAGCATTCAGCCTTTGCAAATTGATGTGATATCTATTGCACTTTGCACTTTGTTAACTCTGATCTAGGAGTTAGGTACCAAATAAAACCAACACTCAATTCTTTTGAGTGTTGGGCTGTTTGCTACAGAACCTAAGCAGTAATTCCTTGTTCTACTGCCTCTTTACAACTACCAAGAGGACAATACGATAACTTCTGGTACACTTGAAATGCGATGTAAGCAATTTAGAGCAAGTATACATACAGAAGGAAAAAAATGTAGAGGAGGCAAAAGAATGGGGAAGAGTGGGGTCAAAAACATACAAATAAATGAACTAAATGGAAAAACTGAGTCAGCTGGAAAATAACCATCAGAACTGACAGGAAGATTCAGAGAGAGAGAGGGGGGGGGGAATAGAAACAGCTTGTTATTTAGCAGCCTAACATTTTTACTGAAAAAAAAATATGATATGACGAGCAGTTGGAAGAGAACTAGACTTACCATAATTAAGCTGCAGGTGTATCTATAAAGCTCTGATCTTTGAAGAAAACCATCACAGCAGAAGGAAAGGCCTCCTCTGTTGTATGAATATCACTAAAGAACATTATTAATAAATAACACTAAATGTAACAAAATTGAGTCGTACTAAATTTTAATGTTATTTGCATTGTTCAAAATTCTTTTCTGAATGACCTGCAGTCCTGGATCGATCACTCTACTTTGAGCAATGACATTAAAATATAACTGTCCCTTAACTTTGGGCATAAAATTTTGGTCTTAACACAGCCTCCATGAGTATCAATAGATGCTTAGGAGAAACAATCTATTGATCATCTCTGAGTTCTGTATTGTTTCATCTTTTCTGTTACTAGAATTTCAACCACTGCTTTCTCAACTGTGGCAACTTTGAGACACATGGACTTCAACTCCCAGAAATCCTCTGCCAGCACATTTTAGATTCTCCCTAGAGATTAGTAATTTTTTTTTTCTGTAATACAACTCAGCAAAATGCCCTGTACTAAACAAATGAATAACCCTCTATTTATCTATATACACAAACACCTTGTACATGCACAGAAGCAGTGTGCAGCCCTTAAGATTAAAAACTCAAAAGCTGGTTTTATAAGAGGAGAACTCTGTTAGCTACAATAGTCGAATGGGGTATGTTGCTAGTTTTATCAGCAGTTCATCCAACTTTACGAACAGAATAATTCAAACTGCTTCCATGTGACTGGTGGAGAAAGTGGAGAAATATATTGTATAACTCTATTTTTTACATGAAACCATTAATATTATTACTTGATCTTGGAATTTAATATATTACTGCTAGCAAAGAAAGTGTTTGTGCTTCAGAAATTCCTATAACCTCAGGAACCTCAGGATCATGCAGATGTGGTACTTGTGCATCAACAATCAGTGCTGTTTTATGAGTTTTTCAAGATAGTGCTATATGTAAGCCATTAAAGTAAAGAATACATATTGGTGGAAGCCTAACCAATTGTTTGGGGGTGGAAACCTATTTTAGGAAAGTTTGTTCAGTTTATTTCCATCCTTTTCTATTGTACATTTTAAATGGGGGGGAAATTTATAGATAGAGCTTCATCCTTGTTCAGCAACTTGTAAAAGATACATTGTCAAAGCCCACATGAATGGGACTCCAAGCGAAGATAGCAAATGGAAACTGCTAGTACTGCTCCTTTATAAGTATCTATACAAAGCTAGTTCTTGAACATTGAAATGTTTATGAACATAGAGAAAGAAGCTCTGTTGCAAAATCTTACAGTAGGTGTATACACTGAGTGACCTGTTAAGTCATCAGCCATAAATAGTATCAGCTTCTTGACAACTTCCATTTGCAACCTTCAGAACCAGCAAAAGCAGGAAATTTATGAGCTGTTGACTGACAACCATATACGGCTAGTGAGCTGCATTAGGCTACTTGGCTTAAACGTTGTGCTGGTTGCAATGATATATGTCTTTTTTCTCTCTCTCTCTCTGTCTGTCTCTGTCTGTCTCACTCTCTCCATCCCTCCCTCCCTCCATCTCCCTCCCTACCTCTCTCTCTGTCTCTCTTTCTCTCTCTCTCTCTCTTCCTCCCTCCCTACCTCTCTCTCTCTGTCTCTGTCTGTCTTGTCTCTCTGTCTTTCTCTCTCTCTCTCTCTCTCTCTCTCTGTGTGTGTGTGTGTGTGTGTGTGTGTTTGTGTTCATATATCCTACATGCTGACCAAAAACAGTTTGTTCTACACTGCTTCTAAATACACTTTTCCCAAGGAAGATCTATTATTTTTTCTTGTTAATTTTAAGAAAAACATTTAATTTTCCAGACTTAATTTTTAAAAAAAAGCAAATTCAAGTAATATGGTTTTCAGATAGTTTGATCTGGATTATTTATGAAATGTTGAAATTGTAGTTTAAACTCTGCTGACATGTGTTTCTGTTGAATGTATGCAGGGTGCCCCAGGTAGCCGTTGTCTCAGTCCTATCTGCCTTTTGCATTTAATTTATCCAGACTGAGACTCCTTTGTGAACCATTACTTATACCTTTATTCTGAGCCCATTTATATTTCAATAGATTCTAAATCCTAATAGTTGCCTGAATCTGAGAAGCTGCTGTGGGAAAAACAAATCTGGATCTTGATTAGGGATGTAAGAAACTGTTTTCTTTCACGAGGCAACTGTGATACATGTTGTACCACAATATCATTATTTTCCTCTTTGTGGCTTCATTGAACAGGTGGTTCGTGATATTTGAACCCAGTCTTTGGGTTATCTATCTTAATATGTTATTTCTGACTGACAGCAGGAGTTGCAATGTACATGGACCAATTTGGACTGTGATATGTATCTGTTTCCTGAATTACCTACCTCTGCAAGCTTCAAAGGGTATAACCTTCCTTAGTTCAGATTGATGTTACCTTAGTCAGAATAAATTATATTCCCATAGGGCCATATGCCCAGACTTCATTGAGATGTTTGTTTATTTACACTCTTTGTTACAAAACAGAAAAGAGAGAGGATAAAATAAATAGTCTATAGAGATTCTCAGTCATCCAGGTCATGGATGTCCCAAAAGTGCTTTTTCAGGAGGCAACTGGACTTTCTTGTTTTTTCTTTTGAAGATGTTTCGCTTCTCATCCAAGAAGCTTCTTCAGATCTGGCAGGATTAGGAAGGAATATAAATTTATATTAGGAAGGAATATAAATCCTTCCATTCCCCACATAAATCCTGTCAGAGCTGAAGAAGCTGCTTGGATGAGAAGTAAAACGTCTCAAAAGAAAAAACAAGAAAGTCCAGTTGCCTCCTGAAAAAGCACCTTTGGGATAAAATCAATAAACTTTCCTAATGTGTAGTCTTTGTATATATATAAACCAGGGGTGAAATGTTCCCGGTTCGGACCAGATCGCCCGATCCGGTAGCGATGGAGGTGGGTGGTAGCAAAAATCCCTGCCCCCCCCCCATGCCCAGCTGAGCCGCGCAATCATCAGAGGCTTTTTTTCTTTTAAGTGGCTCTGACGATCCAAGCTCTGACAATCCCAACTGAGTTGCCTGATCAGCAGAGGGTTTTTGAAAGCATTTTTTTACAACCTCTTCGCCAAAGAGGTTGTAGAAAAAAATGGTTTTAAAAGTTTTTTTAAAAATTGGCCACGCCCACCCAGTCACATTACCCCCCCACACCAAGCCACAACCACAGAACCAGTAGTAACAAATTTTAGAATTCACCACTGATATAAACTAAATGAAATCTTCATTGTCTTTTAGTAATCATGCTTGTCCAAAATTGAAAGACAAGTTATTCCTCAAAACAGAGGAGAGAAGGGGCAAAGGGCCACTTCCTTTTTTCTCTTCAATTCCATTGCTTTTTTCCCTTGTTTTTGCCAGGAAATCAACTTGTCGTGCTTCCTTCCATATGGCAAAAAGATTGGCCTTTGATTTTGTGCTGGACTGTTGTTTAACGTTAGATATGTGTGGGGAAAAGCAATTGTTCCCAAAGGTATCTGTCTTGTAAGCATGTTATGAGATGGTTCTAATATGGGTCATTACTTCCTTTCCAGCAGACTTCAACTTTCTTCTCTAAGGTCAATCGTATTATTTGCATCAATCTGAAATCAATGACGTTGCACAATTCTGGCGGTCGAAAGAGTAGACTTCTGCATGCAAAGCACATACTCCACTCCTCAGTTAGGTCCTAAAGTTCATCTTTAATTACTAATTTAAATGTATGCTAGGATGCCAAGAACAAACAAAGGCCCTCCTACATCAGGCACCGCTGAGAAAAGGATAATAAAGGTGCTCCAACTATGTCCTTCGACAGAGAACCAAGCTAGACCAAGTAGTATCTCAATAGCAATTTGTAGACTTTCAACTTAAATCAATGGGAAAAGGAGCAGCCAATTTTATCCTTGGCTTTCTGAGGTTGTTTAAAAGTCAGGTTCGAGTTTAATAATCCGTTCATAAAGAGTTTGATTTCCTAATGGGAATCAGGACTTGGAAAAAGCTCAGGAGACTAAGGAACAAAATACAAAGAGGTAGATGTGGAGAGAGCAGAGACCGCTGAGATATAGACTGTGAAAGCAAGTAATGTAGGAGGAAAGACAATTATGATATTCCCAAGACAGGAAGTAGCTATGATACAGAGTTGCTGAGACATCACTTATTTTTCACAGGAAAGGGGAGATGTGTCTTTAAAATGATTTGCTCTGTGAACTCACTCTGGATTTTTTTATGTTGCTTACCTTTTGCCAAGGAGAGCTTTGCTTCCTTTGAAACCTGATGGTTGATGCCTTTGAAATAAGTTCTCCTGTGAAAGAAAAAAACTGGAGAAGGTTCATGATGTCAGATAATAGCCGGTAGGAAGGCTCATTAAGAGATAAGCTGCTTCACTGGCTCCTTTGAAAATTGAATTGTTTGCACATTAAGGGTCCCAATGATTATTCCATCATGGCCACAGCAGCACAAATCAAGCTCTCTGATGCTGGAAAAGCATTTTAAACAGAAGTCCAATTTAAACAATGAGTCTGGATTAAGGAAACCACTAGTACAAGAAAAAATAAATAAATGAAAAAACATGAAGTTCACAGCCATATTTTTTATGATTGCATGTCTCTGTGCAGGTGCTCCCTTTGTTGGCTTAGTAAAATGTTGAATCCCCCAGGATAATAGATTCTAGAGCACGGGTGTTAAACTCAATCATGTCATGTGACATATCATGATGTATCATGATGCTTTTTGCCTTTTAGGGAGCCAGGGTGGGTGTGGCCTGCGAGTGACACATCCGGCCTGCGGGCCGCCAGTTTGACATCCCCTATTCTAGAGGATGAAACATGGGATGGTACACCTACAACATTTATCTTTCAGGAAACAGTCATATGGATCCCAGTTGTGAATCTGCACATAGTGATCATTTTCAGTTTCTCAGATACACAGAGTGCACATGCAGCTGATTTAGTACAGATCATAGTCAAAGGATCCCTCAAAACTATAGCCTTAACCTAGTTAGAAGAGTGACTGTTGAACTGGCATCAGGGAGACACGGGTTATAACCCACCCTTAGCTATGGAAGCTGTTTAGAACACTGAGCCAGTTATTTTTGTTTTTGAGTTTATGTTTTACTGACAAAGAAATAAAAGGACACTAGTATAGATCTATTTCAAGCTATTTAACTCTTATCAACTAGCCATTCCCTTCTGGGATTCGAACCTGGGCTTCTTGCATATTAGGTAGATGTATTAACCTCTAAGTCACAGGCTCTCCTTCCTTTGTGAGATTAAGATTCTTTGTCGGTAAAACATAAATTCAACACAAAAATAGTTTGTCGCGAAAGTGACTGCCTGTGAAGGCTCCTGGATTGGGGCTGAAAGGTGAAAACGGAAGCAGTTTTCTCTGTCCCATAATTGGGTAAACCAGGTTGTCCTCACAAAAGACACTTAACTGAGCCAGTTACTTTCTCAGTTCAGCCTTCATTAAAGCAGTCTGTTTGTGTGGGGTTGGGTGGGGGTGTGGGGAGATAAGAAAGGGTGTTATGTATGCTTTCTTGAGCTCTTGGATAAAAGTCAGGATGTAAATCAAATAAATAAATTATATAAATTATATATATATATATATATATATATATATATATATATATATATATATATGTGTGTGTGTGTGTGTGTGTGTGTGTGTGTGTGTGTGTGTGTGTGTGTATATATATATATATATATATATATATATATATATATATATATATATATATATATATATATATATATATATTCTTTCCTTTTCGTAGGGTTTATGTGTATTTCTCTTTAGCCAGGTTCTTCCTATGTAAACCAAGATTTAGATAGACAGACAGATAGATAGATAGATAGATAGATAGATAGATAGATAGATAGATAGATAGATATAGATAGATATAAATGAACATAGTGGTCACTGGAATAAACTGAAATTTAGATAGATGATAGATAGATAGATAGATAGATAGATAGATAGATAGATAGATAGATAGATAGATATAGATGGGTAGAGATAGATGATTGATAGAGATAGAGATGGATTATATTTATAGAGAAGGTAAAGTTTTCACTGTCAGTTGTGTCTGATTCTAGGGCATGATACTCATCTTTATGGCCAAGGGAGCTAGCATTGTCCAAAGATAATTTCTATAATCATGTGGCCAGCATGGCTATACACCAAAAGCCCATGGCAAACTGTCATCTTCCCACCAAACTGGTACCTATTAATCTAATTTCATTTTCAGGCTTTCAAACTGCTAGATGGGCAGGAGCTGGGGCAAGTAATGGGAACTCACCCCATTGCGAGGAGCTTGGGTCTTGAACTCCAGCTGACAAGCTCAGTATCTTTAACCATTGAGCCATTTATGTATATGTGTATGAATTCATTTATGCTGGTAATGAAACAGCCGCAGGAAGAGAAGCCAGTTCACAGAGCATCAAGAACTCAACAATTCAACCTAAGCTTATATGGATTCTCTTCCTGCAGCTATTTCATTACCAACATGAAAGTTTTCTGAACGAGCAATGCAACACGCAGTGATTCCTATAACTATCTCCAGGCTTAATGCTCACTAAATGCCATTTATGATTTTGAGCACACTAGAAGTTACAACAGAAATCTTTTTAAATGAGTAAATAAACAGGCATCTTGTCACTGAATTAATTTCTTGCTGGATCAGTTTGTTTGTTTGTTTGTTTGTTTGTTTGTTTGTTTGTTATAACTTTTAATGTATGTTCTGTTCCCCAGGCATCTGGCTCCACTGGGAACAGACAGATAAACTCTAGCAAACAGGTTTTCATGCAGATTATATTTATTTGGGAATCCTTGAACATATAAGACTTACAATCATAGTGAGTCCAGCTGAGGTGCATCCATATTTCATAATCTGTCCCATTTCCTAGTGTAAAAGGATGGTAGTTCTGACTCCCTGTTCAGAAAGCATGTTCTCTCTTCTGAGGTAATTCAACATGTGGCCAGGTCTTTGTTCTAAAATCCCGGCAGAGAGCCTCAGTGGCCAATCAGACACACAGATAAGGTCACATGGCATGGACTACATTTCCCATAATGCAATCTCTCACTACATCTCCCACAATGCAATCTCTTAAGGAGACAACTCTTAATTCTTAAGGTAACTAACTCACCACAACTCACTATCTGTAACAGCACAATGTATGTTTTGGCTTCTCAAGGTGACTCAGTTAACTAGCAGTTTTAAGGGGTGGTGAGAAATGCCACCTGAGTTCAAAGGGAATAGAGCTCCTATAATAGCCAATGCTGGAGGTTAAAGTAGTGTCATTGTCTAGTCAAGCAAAGGCCAAGGTTTCCAAGAAGAGCTGGCATTAATTTTTAAAACCCTAAACAGTTTGAGACTAAGTTTCCCATGGAATCCTCTTCTCCAGTTATAGACCTGTCCTGACCTCGAGATCATCTTTTAATGTGTTACTCTGGATGCTTCCAAGAAATAAAAATAGTTCAAGTTCCTAGCATGCTTTTGTGGGCTAGTAGCCTGCTTATGAAATACACTTCCCAAAGAGATTAGTCTAATGGCTATATATTTAGTCTTATTATCATTTGAAAAAGGTATATTTATTTGTCAAGTCAACGCACAAAATATTTTCCTTTCCTTCTTTCCTTTCCTTTCCTTTCCTTTCCTTTCCTTTCCTTTCCTTTCCTTTCCTTTCCTTTCCTTTCCTTTCCTCTCCTCTCCTCTCCTCTCCTCTCCTCTCCTCTCCTCTCCTCTCCTCTCCTCTCCTCTCCTCTCCTCCTCCCCTCCCGTCCCCTCCCATCCCCTCCTCTCCTCTCCTCTCCTCTCCACAGGTTTTGTTCCAATTTTCTCCAATGTAGATTTTTCCCAACTCTTGGTATTACCAGTATATTTCTTCTTTTATAGAGTTTTAATTTTTCCAATAAAAAATCCAATAACTATTTATTGTAAGTAAATTAATAGATCATATTCGTCTTAAAATAATTTTTATAGCCCTTCAACTATTTTAAAGCAAAAATCCTTTAAATATAGCTAACCCACTGGTTCAGTGAAGGAATAATGTATGAATCTTTCTTTGTTTCTCTGTCTCTAACCTTACCTTCAAACTCTAAAATCACTGTTGCAAGGACTAATGAAGAGATCTTATGGATAAAAATGTCAATATTAATAAAAGCAGTAACTTACATTTGCAGTATTCGCCATTGATTGGCTATCCTCCTTTCCTTGGAGTGAAATAAAACACCATGTGGCTGACATTGGTAAATTTGGAATATAGGAAGCCATTTAATTTGTATAGTTAGAAAGGCAAGCAAAACAGAAGATCTGTGCAGACTTTCATAATTAAATTGGCATTTAATCTTATGGAGAGATCAATGGGTAAGATAGCCAGTATTATAATACTACTGTTGTGGCCCATCAGCAACCTGTGCAGCTAGTAGCTGATTCCGACAGCGAGGAGCCTGGTGTGGTGCTGCGCCAGCAGCCTGTGCAGCTGGCACCCAAGTCAGACAATGAGGAGGCTGGAGAAGATGTGGTGCCAGAGGCAGGGATTCAGCCAAGGCCTTCAGAACCTCCAGAAGCTCCCATAAGTGAAGAGGAAAAAGAGAAGGAGCCTCTTCTTGATGCACTGGCGCACAGAGCTGCCAAAAGGCAGGAGTGGCTCCTCAGGAGGAGGTCTCCTCGAGAGTAAGGCTTGGGGCTAATTGGCCACTCCCTTAGCTTATTTAAGGAAGGACAACGACTGAAGCAATTTGCAGGGAACAACTTCGTTCACTCTCCTTCGCGTCTGGATTTTAGTTCTCTTATCAGTTTCCTGCAAATTGCTTCTGGGCTTTCTGCCAACCATAGTAAGATTACGATTATTTATTCTTTGGATTCTTGTAGGCTGTTAAGAAAGTTAATTAACAGCCTTTGTTTGGAAACTTAAGTCTGTAATCCTTTGTTTTTAATGTTTAGTACATTAGACTTCCAGCACACAAATATTGAATATTACAGTAAGAATATGCAGATTAAAAAGAGAAGGCTATGTGTTTGTATTCCATAATTTTTTCTCTCAAAAATTTGTACACACAGTATATTATGCAATTGTGGATTACAGGTAGTCCTCAATTTATGGTCACAATGGAGCCCAACATTTCTCTTGTTAAGTGAAACATTTGTTAAGTGAGTTTTGCCCCATTTTACAACCTATCTTGCCAAAGTTGCTAAGTGAATCATGGCATTTGTTAAGTTTGTAACACGGTTGTTAAATGAATCTGGCTTCCCCATTGACTTTGCTTGTCAGAAGGTTGCAAAAGATGATCACGTGACCATGGGACACTGCGACCATCATAAACGTGATCCAGTTGCTAAGCATCCAAAGTTTGTTCACATGACCACAGGGATGCCGCAACGGTCATAAGTGTAAAAAACGGTCATAAGTCACTTTTTCCCATCCTGGTGTTACTTCGAACGGTCACTAAATGAACTGTTGTAAGTCAAGGACTACCCATAGTTGCCATTTATAGAAGTGTGGAATGGTGCCAGTTTGTTCCAAATGTAAGACAACATCCAAGAATTATAAAAGATGAAATTTAAGCCCTTTATTAAGTAGAAACTGTCACTTATATTTGCATCATTTCCCCTGTTGGCAGAAAAAAGATACACAGCAAGAATATCTTATTCTGATCTCATGAATTTCCAGAAAGATGGTAAAGCATCCTCTCACTATGGAATTGTCAACACTTCAGCAAGAATAAAAGCATTTCTTCCATGACTATTTTGAAATGAAAACCTCTCCAAAACTTGAAGGAAATGACTTTGAAATGTATTCTTTGAAATCAGTTGTGTACACTAAAAGAAAACAAAAATAATGTAAATTCGATTAATACACCTCTGTTGAAGAGGCATCACAGGCTTGAATGGCTTATGCAGTTAATTTCTATATTTTGAACATGAATTGGAAGCTCTTGTGGAAGAAGGACATTATATGAATTTGATTTATAAAAAAATCTGGAAATATAGTGGGACTTTTTAAAAAAGAAATAACCCATTTCATTTCAATGGATTGATTTTGATTTCTGATGTCAGTAGATAAACATAAAGCTCTGAACTGCTTTTGTGGAAGTCAATTGATATGGAGAACAGGTTGAATAATTTTATACATTTGGAAGGAGGGTTGGTCTAAAGGTTTAGTGAAATTTGAATTTAAAGTCCTAGCTTTGCTACCTGCTTACTAGTCTCCTTAATAATGATAATTAAGGAGATATTAAGGAGACTAGTAACAGCTTAGTCTCCTTAATAGTACTAATCTCCTTACTTCTGAACAAGTAAATCAGTGGAACACAGGAATAATGTCAAGCACCAGAGAAATCAGGTGAGTATAAAGATTTATTGGAAGGTTAAGCTCTCTACAAGAATCTGACCAACTAATGGCCAAGAGAAATGTGCAGAAGATAAGAGAGACATTCAAATTGGGCTGGACTTAGATCTCTTGCGGGCGCAAATGGACTCATGACTTATGGCACCCTTGGGCTCAGCCTGGTCATTTCCTACAAATAACAGAGCAATAAATATGAAAAGAAATAATATATAGGCAGATAACTAATGCACAATATTTGATTTAAGTAGCAAGATTAAAAGCATAGCTGGGATTTAGAATTACTAAGAAGCAAAGTCATTGTATATCTTCAGAGTGATATGCACTTTTCAGTGTTGGGACCATTACTGAAGAGGCCTATCATTTCCTATGGGCATAAGAATTTAAGTAGATCGGCTCCAGGTGATTTGACAAGATGGATTTCATTTAGGCATAGAAGTCCCTAACTACACCCAGACTAGCTGGTGTAACCAAGTTATACCAAGCATAGCTGGGATCTTAGAGAACAATATAGTTTTTTTATTTTATTCATTGAGTGTCCCTAGATCACCACAAGGGACAGTGCTATCCACTCTGGATAGCACTTCAGAATTCAGTTTCTGAAATTTCACATCTTGCTGTTCTTGAATGTAATATCTTGCATTTTGGATTAGGAAAGAATATAACTATTATCTGTTACATAAGGTTTATATCTCTATCTCTATCTACCTATCTATCTATCTCTATATATCTATATCTATATCTACACACACACACGACATATCTGTGTATGTGTGTCTCCAGAAGAATGAGATAAAAGTGGCTATCTTAATTCACCAGCATATAAAAAGGAGGAGGAAATAAACAACAATCAGATTTGCCAGATGCCATTATTATAATCAGCTCAATAAAAGGAGTTTTAGCCCTCCCGTAAACCTATCTTATCATTGGGGAAGACAGCAACATCAGTTAGATTTAACTGAATTAACATGAGAACATTTATTTGTCTGGCTAAGGATCAAAATCAATTTAATTTATGAACTGATTATAAAATACAAGAGGACATTGATATATTGATTGATCGGGAGTGTTTGTCCAAAACACTCTGGGAGGTTACAGTGCAAATGGTTTGATGTAGTTTTTAAGCATCAGGTTAGAAAATGGTCCCTGTGAGTTGTAATCCTGCCTTAGGCACAAAGTCAATAAGGTGACCTTGGCCCAGTTGTGCTCTCCCTCAGCCCTAGGAAGCAAGCAATGGCAAGCTATTTCTGAAAATCTTGTTAAGAAATCTGCAGGAATTAGGCCAAGCAATTGTTAGGATTGATTGATTGATTGATTGGTTAATTGATTGATTGATTGATTGATTTAATTAAATCCAGAACAAAATATACCAAGAAAACTGTGTCTGGAAGAGTTTTACAAATTAACTTTTTTTTCAAGGTCTGCCTCAAAGAAGAGGGAGTCAAACTATTCTCCAAAGCACCTGAAGGTAGGACAAGAAGCAATAGGTGAAAACTAATCAAGGAGAGAAGCAATTTAGAACTAAGGAGAAATTTCCTGGCAGTTAGAACAATTAATCAGTGGAACAACTTGTTGGGAATGCTCCAATACTGGAAGTTTTTAAGAAAAGATTGGATAACCATTTGTCTGAAATGGTGTAGGGTTTCCTGCCTAAGCAGGGGGTTGGACTAGAAGACCTACAAGGTCCCTTCCAACTCTGTTATTCTAACTTAAACAAACAAACTTTTGTGGGGTAGAAATAAACTTTTAGAAGAAGTCTATCTTTTATGTGAAATGGCATAATTGCTATCTTTTTAAATATATTGTGTTTTCTTATGTGTGATTCCTTTATGTTTGTAAGCTGCTGAGATCCCATGCTTAATCTATTGGGATATACAGTACAGGAGCTACACAAAAATAAATAAATAGTGTCCTTTGTCATTGGGTACCTGTATGTTTAAATAATGATATTATAATTGCACAAGATACTGACACACACACACACACACAAAATATAACGGGGGAGAGATGACATAGTCTCTTTGATTTTGGAAGAAAGGTTCCATGCTTAATAGCACAATTTAGTAATGTAACTCGTGAAATCATTTAATCCCTTCCTAAAAACTTGCCCATCATTATATATCATGCTTCTTCTTATTGTTCCCCCCCCCTTTTCTTTCTTATTTATTTATTTATTTATTTATTTATTTATTTATTTATTTATTTATTTTGTTAACAAGCCCTAAGTGATAGTACTGTGTAGATCTTCAAAGGGTCCCTTCACTTCCTGGGAGGTTTGATCAAAGTGCCCCTTCAAACCAACTGCAAAGAAGTATCCCGTGTCTTCATTGAATAAAAGGGACTGCTGACTTCTTTCACTTGCTTAGCTCCCTTTAATGAAGCAGGTGGGGCTGTTAGATCAGCCTTGTCTCCTCTCTTCGTTGAGACAGTGTGATGCACCTAATGAAGTATTTGGCTACGTTGCAATGGTGTGAAGCACCTCACTGAGACAAATTACAAATGACTGCAGATAGTCCTCGACTTATAATAGTTACCATCCTGCTTTAGGCATAAAGCCATCCAAATGACCTTTGGCCAGTCACCTTCTCTCACCCTAACTCATATCACAGGGTTGTTGCTCTGGAGAAGATAGGAGAAAATAGCATTAGGTATGTTTGCCATCTTGAATTATTATTTATGAAAAATAATAAAGTGAGATTTAAAAAATCTAATACCATACAATACAATACAATACAATACAATATAACAAAACATGACACAACACAACAATAATATATGAATCATATGGCATAATAATATATAATATAATAATATATAATAATATAATAATATTTTTCTTAGAGTTGGTGGCCCTTAAAAACTCCATATCCAAATCAGTAGGACATTTGTATTAGCATGTGAAATGATAATGCAAACATTTATTTGAAAAATAAGTGAACTTAATGTAGTAATATGTTTCTCATGGGTTTTCATCCACTAGGTTTCTCAAGAGCTCAGTCACAAAGCTTTCAGACCATCGACAATGAGCAAGTTTTAATATATTTTTCATGCTGACAACTACTTCTACACTGATTTGTGAGCTCAGCAAAAGAAATATGCATTAAAAATGCATGCACATGTTCATGCACACTATTCCAAGTTGTCATCTCACAGCTTAAGTCAAGGATCCTAAGAAACATGAATACAGTTCATGTAGATGCAAGTGAAAATGGCAAGCAGGTAGATCACTGTTCCTGGAACAATGGAACAGTGGATCATTCAGTGAGAGCTGTTCGATCAACAACATTCAAAGGTCATCTGAGGTATTGTAAAGACTAGTTGATTTAGATATCCTATTGATTTGCTCCTTTGCCTTTTACTGGAAATCGTGAAAGCTGTTTTGGGAATGCTTCCTCAATATGAAGAATCGATTAAGATTACATCCTGTGACCACAGAGGTTTTGGGTAGTAAGCAGTGGTGAGTTGCCCCCGTTTCGCACCAATTCTATAAATGGTAGGAAAACCAGTGGGAGGCTCCGCCCATGACCCCAACGTTATCAGAATGCTTCTGCACATGCGCAGAAGAGTAAGTAGAACCCACCCCTTATAGTAAGGACAGCTCAAAGGTGATATTTCCTAGTGGACAATCACTTAAATATGAGCCAGCAGTGTGCTGCAGCTGCCAAAAAAGCCAATGCAGTCCTAGGCTGCATTAATAAAATCAGAATCACGTGAAGTGTTAATACCACTTTAATGCCTTGGTAAGGCCACCCTTGGAATATTGCACCCAGAGCAACAAAGATGATTAAAGGACTGGAAGCTAAAACATATAAACAATAGATTCTGGAATTGGGTATGTCTAGTCTAACTAAGAGAAGGACTAGGGATGACATGTTAGCTGTCTTCCAATATTCGAGGATCTGTCACAGAGAAGAACGGATTGAGCTATTCTCTGAAACAATGGAGGGCAGGACAAGAAATAACAGGTGGAATATCATTAAAGAAAGATTCAACCTAGAAGAACTAAGAAGAAATGTCCTGTCAGTGGAAACAATTAATCAGGGCAATGATTTGCTTTCATAAATTGTGGGTGCTCTATCATTTGAGGTTTTCAAGAAGAAACTGGAGAATCATTTATCTGGAGTGATATAGGGTTTTCTGCCTGAGTAGCAGGTTGGACTAGAAGACCTCCAAGGTTCCTTCCAACTGTCATTCTATTCTGTTCTGTTCTGTTCTGTTCTGTTCTGTTCTACTCTACTCTACTCTACTCTACTCTACTCTACTCTACTTCTTAACATAACGTATTACCTTGTTATTCCTTTTTCAGGATAAATGACATTAAGCAGGCTATAGAAAAGGACTGAGAAAGAAAATAAATGCATGAGATAATCATAAAAAGAAATATAGTTAAACCTGATTAATACTAAGATAATTCGCTATAACTCAACATACTGTTTGATGATTGCAAACCATTCTTGCTTTCACCACATCCATAACCCCACTTCATCCATTTCATTTATAATTCAAGATCAACACAAAGAATTCTTATGCATTTTATCCATAAATACTGAACAAAACCGAGGGGAAAATACAAATCCTTGCTTTATGTGGAACAAAGCATTTCATTTATTTTAATGCATGCTTTACTTTTGTCATATACCATTCTTTTCATCCTCAGTTACCAAAGTTACACTGATATTCACACAAAGGTTTCATAATTCAAGCCTATTCATTTCATCATACATTGTTTGCACACACTTAGTCCATCTTAAAGCCTCACTATACTTTCCCAATTTCGTTTATTATCATATTTTGTATTCTTTTGATCAGAAGTTTGCCCTACATCTTCCCAACCACATTTAGCCAATCTACCTATAATTTTTGCAAATACTCTTTGTGTGTTTCCATTTGTATAGTGAAATAGTAATGACATTATTTCAAACTGATTCTTTTTCATATTCATTAAACAAATTGCATGACCATCCCATAAGCAACCATATCCATATTTTAATATTACTCCAGTTGAATCATCTTACCAACAACATGACCCTTTTAAAAAAAATCCTCACAGCCTTTATAACTTTCTTTTCATCATTATTTTCTTGAACAGCAACAATTTATAATAAATTTACAGCTTGATTTTTCTGCATATTTTCATCAATGCCACAAGATTAGAACATCTCAGGTATCTTCTTCCCTTTTAGTTTTACAAATATGCAATTTATTACTATAGTTTTATAGTAATATAAAACTTTTAGCTTTACAAATATGCAATTTATTCCTATAAATTTATCTGCTTATAGTTCATTAATTCTGTTCCTCTTTCACATTTCCTGATGAAACGTATGTGCAGATCACCTCTCTTGAGATCTACCTAACCCACTAGGATTAGATAGGTACAGCCATAGTAGCATGTAGCCCTGGAGCATAGATGGGGGGGTGGAGAGATTTATTATTGGACATTTTCTCACACTTTCAATAGGGAAACAGGAGGTCAGGAACTTATGCAGTAATTAAATGCTCAAGGGAACAGACAATGACTTCAACCTACAAGGTTAACCTACACAGTTTTAATTGGATACAGTTTGCTTAAATATAGCATATATTTACATATCCAGTTTTTCCCCCATTATGAATTCATCAAGTTGATAAGAAGTGTTAAGAATGACATGGTGCCAAAATCTGATGGAAAGGAACACAAATAAAATGTCTCAAAATGAAATCCATTACAACTTTCCTTTTCATCCTTTGCCAGCAGCATCTATTCCACATTGTTCCATTTCAGCTCAGTATTACATTGACCAGTACATGACCTACTGTGTGACAGATCTTTCTTTGGTTGCTGTCTCCCAGACCATGTCTGATCATAATGGGTTACTTCCCTGTGACCTGCACTGTGATTCTTATTTCAGGTATTCAGTATCCAGACCTGATCTGGTTGTGTCCCTGCTTTTCAACTTCATCTGTAAGACTGTGTTTTTTCTTGAGTTTAAATTCCATTCATCCATTTCTCCATTTTTTTGTAACATTATCTATTTTTCTTTCATTAATTTATACTTTTTAAGATTATCTCCTTTTGTATCTTATCACAATCTTCCTTGTACCGTGACATCTCCTCATGGGGCCCTATCTATTGAATTTTGTTACCTATAATTGTTAGCAAAAAGCAAAAAACAGAGACATCACCTGCCAATAAAAGTAAGTATAGTCAAGGCTATGGTTTTCCCGGTTGCAATGTACGGCCGTGAAAGTTGGACCATAAGAAAAGCTGAGCACCAAAGAATTGAGGCCTTTGAACTATGGTGCTGGAGAAGACTCCTGTGAGTCCCTTGGACTGCAAGGCAATCAAACCAGTCAGTCCTAGAAGAGATCAGCCCTGACTGCTCTTTAGAAGGCCAGATCCTGAAGATGAAACTCAAATACTTTGGCCACCTAATGAGAAGGAAGGACTCACTGAAGAAGAGCCTAATGTGGGGAAAGATTGAGGGAAAAAGAAGAAGGGGATGACAGAGAATGAGGTGGCTGGATGAAGTCACCGAAGCAGTGCTTAAATGGATTCCAGACGGTGGTAGAGGACAGGAAGACCTGGAGGTACATTGTCTATGAGGTTGCAATGGGTCGGACACGACTTCGCAACTAACAACAACAATTGTTTGGTAAATGGAGACATAATATTGTATTAGTATTTGTGTATTTATTTGATTTCTGAATAGGCAGCTGTGATGAATAGTGCCTCCAAAGGAGGAAATGGTATGATGGACTATAGGAAGTGGGAGTTTCTCAGGAAGGATGAAGCATATTCCAAGAAGGGGGAGTGGGAGGGAAAAAGACAAGAGACCACATACCCCAGAGCTAGATCAGAAAGAGGAAGGGAATTACTCCCTAGAATATCCATTAGGGTGAGCGTAGTATTAGTTTAATCTGGCAAGATTCTTTCTATTGGGTTTGAGCAAATCAAGAATTCTATGGATTGTTCTATGTTGTTCCTTGGCTGGGCCTGATAGCAACTCTCTATGGAATTATTTTTTTGGTTAGGGATGGAAGATGATCATCTAGCCTCAAGAACATGATGAAGTTAACGAATAGATTAATGCCAGTTATGCAACAAACAATTCATAATGACCAATCAGGGTTTATAAAAGGGAGGCAAATGAAATACAATGTTAGACAAATTGTAAATTTATTGGAATATCTGGAAAAAAACAACCAGGTCACTCTAGCATTCATATTTTTGGATGCAGAGAAGGCATTTGATCGATTGAACTGTCAATTTCTGTTTAAGGTAATAGAAAAAATGCATTTTGGAGAGTATTTTACACAATCAATTAGAGAAATATATCAGGAACAAACAGCACAAATAATAGTTAATGGAGGTTTAACAGATGCTTTTAAAATTGAGAAAGGAACAAGGCAGGGTTGCCCTTTGTCCCCATTGCTGTTTATTTTAACTTTAGAAGTTTTGTTGAATAAGATACGTGACTCTGATAAAATAAAAGGAATTGTAATTAGACAGCAAGATTATAGATTAAGAGCGTTTGCAGTTGACTTGGTTGTTACTTTATCTCAACCTATAGAATCGGCTCCACATATGTTGGACATAATAGGTCAATATGGCAAAGTATCTGGATTTAAAGTAAATCAAAATAAGACAAAGATGATAACTTAAAAAATGTCCATATCTCAAAGAGAAGACTTAGGAAGAATAACGGGGTTTGAAATAGTTAAAAAGGTTAAATATCTAAGAGTATATATTGCAGCCTCAAATACGAAATTATTCAAAAACAATTATGAAGTTCTTTGGCAAAAAGTGCAGAAAGAAATGGAAAATTGGAAAAAGTTACAATTATCTCTACTGGGAAGAATAGCAGTAATAAAAATGAATGTATTGCCCAGGTTTCTATTTTTGTTTCAAATGATATCAGTGCTTAAGAAAGATGGAAATTTGAGGGAGTGGCAGAAAGGGGTTAATACTTTTATTTGGGGTGGGAAGAAACCAAGAGTGAAATTGAAAATTATACAGGATATATGTGAGAGAGGAGGTCTTAAAATGCCTAATTTAAGATTGTACTATGAAGCAGCTGTTTTATCACAAATTAGTGACTGGTTTAATTTAACTGAAGAGAGAATGTTAAACATAGAAAGTTATGATTTGTTATATGGATGGCATGCTTACTTGTTATATGAAAAAAAAAGTGGATAAGGTGTTTAGGGGCCACATACTTAGAAATGCTTTGTTGAGGGTTTGGAAAAAGTACCAATATAAGTTAAATTACAAGATATATGGGCAAACCCCAGACATGCAATAGAAAATATAAGTATAGAACAAAAATAGGAGGTGATTACTTATAAAGAGCTTCTTTTTATGGAAAGGGTAAATTGCAGTTGAAACCTTTAAATGTATTGAAAGAAGAAGGGATAATCTATACTTGGTTTCAGTATGGTCAGCTTCAAGCTAGATGGAGGGAAGATAAAAAAATTGGTGTTATGCAAAATGAGGAAAACCTGGTAAAACAGATTAGAGATCAAAGTCAAATGCATATTAAAAGTTTGTATAATGCACTACTGGAAATAGATTCAGAAACGGAATTGATTAAGGATTGCATGATAAAATGGGCACAAAACTTTCAGGAACCAGTGATGATAGAAACATGGGAAAAGATTTGGGTTAGAAATGTTAAATTTACGCAAGCACAAAACCTGAGAGAAAATTTTTATAAAATGTTTTATAGATGGCATTTAGATCCTAAAAAATTATCTTGTATATACCCAAATTTGCAAGCTAAATGTTGGAGATGTGAATGTGATGATGCAACTTATTATCATATATGGTGGATTTGTAAGAAAATCAAGGCATTTTAGATAAAAATTTGGTGGGTGATGCAGAACATCCTGAAAAAAAAGTTGAAATTTACTCCGCAATTGTTTTTATTGGGTATAACTACGGATTGTACAGCATTAGAGACTAAACTGATTTTAAATTTAATATTAGCAGCTAGGCTGTTGGTAGCGCAATACTGGAAGAAGGACTCTTTGCCTACTATTGAAGAATGGACATTGAAAGTAGCGAATCTAGCAGAAATGGCGAAAATTTCAGCGTATTTGAAGGACTATACACAAGAAAGATATATATCGGAATGGAGAAGATGGATTGATTATATTCAAAATAAGTATCAGACAAGAAAATATCAAATAGCTTATGAATGAATGTTAAATTTTAGAAGTATTATGTTATCCATAGTGGAGTTAAGGTTTCGGGGGCGGGGGAATTTGGTAGTTCAAGAATAGTTAGGTTAATTTAGCTTATGATTGTTAACTGAAATACCCTGTATTTTGCTCTGGGAAGTCTGGGGGGGAGGGTGGGATGGGATGGGATGGGGGGAAGGGGTGTGGGGGTGGTGGGGAGGGAAAAAAGGTGGGGGGAATATTGGGGGGAATTTTCTTTGTAAAACTTTTTAATTAAAAAAAAAGAACAAGATTAAGTTAAATTAAAGATACTTGGTTTCCCTATTACCCTATGACATAAAGTGATCACTACCTGATGCTTTTTTTTTATCACTACAAATGTTATTTATCCAAACCCTGTTAATCTGTAATGCAAGCAGCATTATGAAAACTGCTCTACCGTTTTGCCAGTGATAATATCCAATTCAAACTCTCATCCAGAATCTGTTTCTTGGAGTATTAAAAATATATGGTGCATTCATGCAATTGTATAGAAACAGAATTTTTTTACAATGCAACAAGCAAAAATTGTCTCTCTCTTTCCCTTATAAGAACAGGAGCTTCCTGCACTCTGAGAAGGGAAATCAATTGTGCCACTCTTCTATGTAGAATTTGGGCTGAATTGTTTGTATGGAGAGGAGGATATGTTCTGAAAAAGAAAGATCAGTTGCAGGGATAAATAAATAGTGAATGTGCAGAAAACATTTCCTTAGAGGAGGCATCAAGAGAAGTCAGAAAAACTGGTCCCAAATATTTTCAGTCCCTTCTCACATTTTACAGAAGAGAATAGAGTTGGAAGTCAAATGTTAGTTCGCCTTTACAGCGGGGATATTACATTTTTAAAAAAAAATTGATTTATATGCCGCCCTTCTCCGGAGACTCAGGGCGGCTTACAATGCACTAAGCAATAGCCTTCATTCTTTTGTATATTTATACAAAGTCAGTTTATTGCCCCCATAATCTGGGTCCTCAATTTACCTACCTTAGAAAGGATGGAAGGCTGAGTCAACCTTGAGCCTTGGTGAGATTCGAACCTGCAGTAATTGCAGGCAGCTGTTCTTAATAACAGGGTGCTTTAGACCACTGTACTACCAAGGCTCTTCATTTTTTTTTTTTTTTCATTTTAACATGCCTGTAATGGGCTATGAGAATAGCCTTGGGAGAAAGGAAGAAGAGCCACAGTCAGGACAACAGTCAGACAAGACATATTTCAGCCCCCCACCCCAAAAAAGAATGGAGCTGGAGAAAACATCACAGAAGGAATTGTTCCCAGTTCTCTGGAAAGTAAAGGGAGAAGTAAAGTGGTCAAAACTGCAAGAGCTGACAATACCTGACCCTACCAAATGAGATTTTAATCGGGACCACAGATCCCCAATATATTGCTATCAGTTGTCCAGTATCCTTCCTGACGGCTGCTTATTACCAGTTCAGAGACATGTTACAATAGGATAGAGGTGCTTTGATATTTTATGTGAATAAAGTAATGTGTAGGAGATGACCAGGCTAAGGCCAAGGGATCAAATGTATCATAATTCACAAGTCCCTACATAGGGACTTACATCTTGCGGGCATAAGAGATGTAATTCCAGCCCACCTTGAATGCCTCTCTTATCTCCTGTGTACTTCCCTTGACCACTAGTTGGTCAGATTCTTGTAGAGAGCTTAAGCTTTAACTGGCTGAATCTCCTGATTTCCTTGGCACTTTATATAATCCCTGTTTTATTTTATTTTATTTTATTTTATTTTATTTTATTTTATTTTATTTTATTTTATTTTATTTTATTTTATTTTATTTTATTTTATTTTATTATTTTATTTTATTTTATTTTATTTTATTTTATTTTATTTTATTTTATTTTATTTTTCATATTTCTATGCCACCCGCTCTCCGAGGACTCTGGGTGGCTTATAACAAAGACAGTATACTAAATAGCATATTGCCCCCAACAATCTGGGTCCTAATTTTACCCACCTCGGAATGATGGAAGGCTGAGTCAACCTTGAGCCGGTGAGATTTGATCCGCTGATCTGCTGAACTAGCAGTCAGCTGAAGTAGCTGCAGTACAGCACTCTAACCACTGCGCCACCACTTCACATACAAGAGCAGCTAGGCTACACAGGTTGGGTTTGGGTGCCTCTCTTCCTGCTTGCTAGATCAGGGACTTTGTACAACAATTCTGCCACTGTTCAGTTAGAAGCTGGAGAAAAAAAACAACAACAGAGAAGTCACTGTACTTTCTTGAATGACAATGTCCAAGCCTGAGTTTTTGAGTTTCAGACAGCATCAGCCGCTTAATTCTGAAACGGTATGAATCATTTTGTACGTGTAATCGACATTTGAGCAAAAGCCTTTGAACTGACCTTTTATTACAATAGCAGTAAAACCACATTACCACTGCCATTTTGTAACATGAAATATCCAGAATAACATGTTCTTTAGCACATCTTAAGGGATATGGTGGCTCAGTGGCTAAGATGATGAGTGGTTTGAATCCCTAGTGCCTCATAGAGGGGTGAGCTCCCATTACTTGTCCCAGCTTCTGCCCACCTAACTGTTCGAAAGCACTTAAAAAATGCAAGTAGAAAAATAGGGACCACCTTTGGTGGGAAGGTAACATCGTTCTGTGCACCTTTGGCGTTTAGTCATGCCAGCCACATGATCCCAGAGATGTCTTCAGACAGCGCTGGCTCTTCGGCTTTGAAACAGAGATGAGTACTGTCCCCAAAGAGTCAGGAACGACTAGCACATATATGCGAAGGAACCTTTACCTTTAACACATTTTGTTGACTGGATTGGAGTTCTTCAGAATAATTTCCTCCTTGGAACAAGAAGCACCACTGCTATGTTAGTATCCTCTGAATCCAGCAGAGCTATAACTCTTAGATTTGCCATCCAGGATGGCCAACGCATCTGAATATATCAGATAGGGAAGACTGTAATAAGAAAACTCAAAATAAGTAGTTGAGTGTCCCTTGGGGGAAGAGAGATGACATTCTAAAAGTCATGCATCTGCAAACACCTTTCAAAGCAAAAGGCAATATGAAAATGCATGCAGAAAGTGACTGAAATTTGTTTTGGATATGCATTTTATTTACCCATGTTATATTCTGTTGAATATTAGAGGCAGTAGTGCCCCAAGGAGCTTAATAATCAAATGCAAAAATATCAAAATATCAAATGCAAATCAAAATGTCCCCACAACTTCATTTTATAAAATTAGATAGCAATAAATTCCAGGAAATTCCTGAGATAGAACATGCAGTTATGCATAATGTGATATTAGTACTGTACCAGCAAAATAGTGTCAAACTACCAAAACTCTACTTAAAATTGTCAAAGCACCCTAAACATTTTATCCTTATTCACATTACATTAAAATAAATGCACAATTTTTCAAATTTGAAGAATACATTCCTATAAAACCTGACACATGCTTCCCACCCACCCCAAACAATATAACTAGCTTTACAAAGTCTGGTGTCTCTTAGATACAATATATATTACACTGCAAGTTCCCATCAACATGGAGAGCAGAATTGGTGGCCACAGAGAACAGGAATTTTACTGTATTTCTGTTGAGAAGAAGTGGTGATATTTTCCACTGGAATATTTATGCTTCAAAGACAAGTGGTGGTCAATTAAATATAACCTGGTCACAATTCAATTCATAATACTCTTGTTTTGGGGGGAACATTAAAATAATGAATAAATAAGTGTTTCAGGGTTTTCAAATATCCCTCAAATTTTCATTTATTCACCTCCCCCAACTTTTAAAAAATGGATATTTTGAGCATTTTACAACTTCTTTCCAATGTAAATATGATAGGATTGAGCTGAGGATATATTTCATTGCCTAATGGAAACCCACTTACTTAGTCAATTTAAAGTAGTTTATTTTTATCTACTATCAAGTCTTCTAGGCAATTAATTTTAAAGAAATTGGCTTTTTCCTGCAGCAAGATGGATGTGACTGATTAATTCCAAGTTCTCTTATGCAACAGCTTTGTTATTTGAAAGCAGTTTTCTCTTTTCATTTCTTTGTCACTTATTACTAATAATCTAACAAAACTGCTACAACAGTTTAAACAAAATTAGGGGAGTGATTGCTGTTAAGGAGATGAAATAAGGAATCTGTTGCTGTTGATGGAATTTAGTGGGGGTTACTTAAAAAAAACAAGAAAAGAAAGAAAGAACATTAGACCATTTCCTCTAAAGAGTACATTATTGGACAGTGTGAATGAGCTTGGCAAATTGGTGAGCCTCATTGGTATCCAATTAAAATGAAGAATTAAAAGGTATATTCTAAATTACTTTCCCTATTTAATTATTGATGTGTTTTGCATAAGCATTCAGCATGTACATATGTAAATGCCCTAAACTATGAAAGTTATGGGCTGCAGCGCAACTTCTTACAGATTTCCACTTGTTTCTAGTGAGATGTTCACAGTAAAAGTCACAGCTTCAGCATAATAGAAATGCTATGAGCAGTTAGCTTATGTAGAATTGCAGGCTACCAATAAAACTGATGGGTCTGATGGATTAATGCAGATCAAGTTAGGATTCTTGCAAGAATATATACTTTAGAAACTTGATTTGCAATTACAAATCAGTCTGAAAATGTCAGGTTGAGCTATGGTTTAATCTTTAAAAGGATGACTGGTCTTATTTTATGCTTCAAATGTCAATTAAGTCCTCAGCTAATTGTTTCTATGTTTAATGATTACAACAACCTGGACCTATAGGCTTTGTTCTAGTCTGAAATTCATTTGCTCAATCTTTCAGCGTTTGATAAAATCTGAACTTAGTAACATTTACAAAAGGTAGGCAATAGAAAAAGTTTTGTTTGTGTCATCTAGCTGACCTTGGATGAGTTTGAAATGCAAATCAGGTTTGGATTTTGTTTGTATTGGAAGATCATTGGGATTTTTCAAGATTGTAGCCCTCCCCACAAAAAAATCCTGGAAGATGAACAGGTGAAACCATTTCTTTTTGGCCTATGTGTTACGTAGTCACCAGAAGACAAATTTAACTCATGGTATACTTTGCTGTTGTCGATCGAAAGGTCGGCAGTTTAGCAGTTCAAATCCCTAGTGCTGCATAATGGGGTGAGCTCCCGTTACTTGTCCCAGCTTCTGTCCACCTAGCAGTTCGAAAGCATGTAAAAAATGCAAGTAGAAAATTAGGGACTACCTTTGGTGGGAAGGTAACAGCGCTTCATGCGCCTTTGGCATTTAGTCATGCCGGCCACATGACCATGGAGACATCTTCAGACAGCGCTGGCTCTTTGGCTTTGAAACAGAGATGAACACTGCCCCCTAGAGTTGGAAACAACTAGCACATATGTGCGAGGGGAACCTTTATCTTATACTTTGCTGTTTACCCTATAAAGATCCATCCACTCAATCAGCCCTTTAGTCAGCTACCCCAGAATCATGCTGCTGTCACTGAAGTTTCGGGCATCCAAATAAACAGAGACCTTCTTTCCAATCCGCCAGTCTCCATTTTATTTTTTTTCTCCCAGCTTGGAAACAGACTGGAATTTTCTTCCTACAGAATGAAGGAAAAGTAACCTGCCTGACACTGGGTCCTCAGCCCAATTAAAATTTTTAAGTTTGTAGCTGAAAGTAATTTTGTTAAGTGGGGTGAATGAGGACGCAGCAAGCCAGAGTAGTGAGTGACAACAGCTCTTTATTATAGGGTGAGACTCCAGCAACTGACCTGGGGAGCCAGCTCCCTTTATATACCTTGCAGCTGTGGTGGTCAGCCAATCAGCTGAGGGTCAGTTAATTCGAACTTCCCGCCAAACAACCCTATTTACATAACACTCCTCCCCTCCCAGAAGTCACTTGGGGTGTTATTTGCATACAAAGTCTCTCAGGTGACTAGGGCGTGTGCGAGTCCTAGCTGACCTGCGCAGTTCAGTTGGAGGGGCGGCGTCGAGCAGGTCGGAGGGACTTTCTGTTTCTCCCTGCTCCGCCAATGAGGCCTCCGGGACCTCCTCGTGGGCGGCGACTTCTCCTGCTGTTGGGACTACCTCGACGGGGCGGCGCTGGATACCAGAGTCCTCAGCTAAGTCCTCCGCTCTACTCGGGCTAGTGGTTTGTGCTTCTGGTTGGTAGTCGTGGTCGGAGATGGGGTCGTCTGGTGTGTCTTCGGTGTCTGTGGTTACTCTTTTTCTTAATTGGTCAATGTGCCTGCGCCAAACTCTCCTGTCCCCCATGTCTACCCTGTATGACTTGGGGCCTGTGATTTCTGTGATTGTTCCGGCCTCCCAGAGTGGGCCCTGTCCATAGTTTCTAGCGTGTACCGGTGTTCCTATGGTGAACTCTCTAAGTTTCCTTTCCCCACCCTTGAAGACCTCTGGGGAGTAATTGGGGTTTAGTCTGTCTAGAACTCCCCGGAGTTTCCGCCCCATTAGTAGTTCGGCCGGACTTCGGCCTGTGGCTGTACAGGGTGTGGAGTGCTGGGCTATTAAGAATTTGTCTACCCTTTCCTGCCAGTCTCCGGGGCTTAAGCGTGAGAGGGCGTCCTTTGCTGACCTCACAAATCTCTCCGCCTGTCCGTTACTAGCCGGGTGAAATGGGGCAGAAAGGACATGTCTGATCCCAAGTCCCACTAAGTACCCCTCGAACTGTGTTGCGGTGAACTGTGGCCCGTTATCTGACACTAGGATGTCCGGTAACCCATGTGTGGCGAATAATTGTCTTAGCTCTCTGATGGTTGCGTCGGTGGTAGTGGCCTTCATTAGCTTGATCTCCAGCCATTTGGAGAATGCGTCTACGACGACCATGAAGGTCTGTCCATGGAATGGGCCTGCAAAGTCAATATGTATTCTGGACCAGGGTCCCTGGGGCCTTTCCCACTCCCTCACGGGTGCCGTTGGCGGGTCTGATCTGGACTCTTGGCAGGGCTGACATCTCCCCACCCACTCTGTAATGTCTGCATCCATGCTGGGCCACCAGACGTAGCTCCTGGCTAGCCCCTTCATTCTCACAATCCCCGGGTGCCCCTCATGCAACAATGTTAAAACCTTTTCCCTTAAGCGTGAGGGAATAACAACCCGATCGCCCCATAGTAAACAACCCCCTTGCATTGTCAATTCGTCTCGTTTTCCCGCGAACGGTTTAAATTCCCCGCTCCCAATCTTTTCCGGCCACCCCCTCATGACCCAACTTGCGACTGTCCGGATCACGTGGTCCTTGGTTGAGGCTCTTGCAACCTCGGCTGATGTTATGGGCCCAGAGTCCAAAACGTCTATCAGCAGGATGGGGATGCCGGGTGTGGGGTCTTCTAGGCTGTCGGGTAGTGGGCATCGGCTGAGTGCATCCGCGTTGCCCATGTTCGCCCCTGGTCGATGTACCAGGCGATAGGAGTATGCTGCGAGGAAGATGGCCCAGCGTGTCATCCTGGGCGACAGTGCTGCCGGGGTTGGTCGATCTCCCGTGAGGAGACCCAGGAGTGGTCGATGGTCTGTGATTAGCTCAAAATCCCTCCCGAACAAGTACTCGTGGAATTTCTTTACTCCCGAAACGGCGGCGAGGGCCTCCTTGTTGAGCTGGCTGTAATTTCGCTCGGCACTTGATAGAGTTCGGGAGTAATATGCGATGGGCGCTTCCAGGCCATTCGGGAGTCTATGGCTCAGGACGGCTCCCACCCCGAACGGGGATGCGTCACATGCTAGAACAAGGGGGAGCGTTGCGTTGTATTGAATTAAGAAGCTTTCAGCTGATAGTAGTTTTTTAATGCCGGCAAATGCCCTGTCTTCAGCCTTCCCCCATTTCCAAATGGCTTTCTTGGTTAACAGTCTATGTAGGGGTTCTGCCACTGTTGCCTTGTCTTTGAGGAAGATGGCATAAAAATTTAATAGTCCCAGGAAGGCCTGTAACTCTGCCTTGTCCTTGGGGGTGGGTGCTTCTCTGATTGCCCTGATCTTGCTCTCTGTGGGGTGTATGCCGGTGCCATCTACCCTGTATCCCAGGAATTCGACTGAGGGGACTGCGATCATGCATTTATTGCGTTTTACTCTGAGTCCCGCATCCCTGAATTTCCTTAGGACCTCCCTCAGCCTTTCTCTTAGCTGCTGTTCATTGTCCGCGGTGATGAGCACGTCATCAAAATAGGGCACCACCCCGGGGATCCCTTGTAGAAGCCGTTCCATGGTACTTTGGAACAGTCCGGGGGCCACGCTTACTCCGAATTGCAAGCGGGTGCACTTGAAGGCCCCTCTGTGGGTTACGATAGTCTGTGCCTCTGCGGTAGCACCATCTACTGGCAGCTGCTGGTACGCCTGCGCCAGATCGAGTTTTGCGAATATCTTGCCGGGGCCCAGGGAATGCAGTAAGTGGTGAACGACTGGCACTGGATAGGCGCTCTGCTGCAGGGCCTTATTGATTGTGCATTTATAATCAGCGCATATGCGCACTGATCCGTCCGGCTTGACCGGTGTCACAATTGGGGTTTCCCATTTGGCGTGGTCGACTGGAACGAGCACCCCTTGTTTGATCAATTTATCCAGCTCAACGTCTATTTTGGGCTTCAGGGCAAATGGTACACGCCTGGGCTTTAAGCGGATGGGTGCGATGTTGGGGTCTAGATTAAATGAAATCGGGGTACCCACATACTTGCCAAGCCTCTCGTCGAACATGTCCTGGAACTCCTGCATCAGGTCTTCCTTCAGGGTGCTTCGAACATTCCTTACTCCGGTGAATCCCATGCCTAGGGCTCTAAACCAGTCCATGCCCAGGAGGCTGGGAAGGTTGTCTCTGACGATGGTGAGGGGCAATTTCTCGGTAAACTCCCCGTACTGGACTTGGAACTCGCCTCTGCCTTCGACGGGTATGCGGTTCCCTTGGTAATCCTTCAGTCTGCGAAGCTGTGGCTGGAGCTGTCGCTTGTGTGCGCTGGGGATGACTCTCTTTAGGGTTTCCCAAGACATGATGGATATCTGCGATCCCGTGTCGATCTCCATCTGGCACTCCCGTCCCTCGATCTCGACCGTGGTGTAGGTCTTTTCTCCGGGCGAGGTGCAGGTCCGTGCGATGCGAATGGTGTAGGCCCCAGCGTCTTCAAATTTCGCGCCCTTCCGGTTTCCGCCATCCCTGTTGGGCCTTCGGTGTGGCGCCGTCTCGGATTGGGCCGTTTGGCCACGTGGTCTGTAGCTCTGGTGTGTTTTTGACCTATAGACTCTAGCGATGTGGCCCCTCTTCTCACAGGAACGGCAAACGGCGTCCCTGAACTTACAGTTCTGTCGTGAATGGGACCCTCCACAGCTGGCGCATCCATCTCTGGGCTCCCTCCGGGCTGTGCGGGACTGCTTGGTGCGGTAGACCTCTTCTTCAGACTCCCCCTCGCTCGCAGTGCTTACGGCCTCTCGATGCACTGGCGCCATCTTCTGCGTTGTTTTGGTTAGGTGGGAGCTCTTTAATCTCTTGGCGGCCTTTACTGACGACTCTTGCGCCCTGGCCTCGTCTAGCGCGATGAGTAGAGTCAGGTTTGACCTCGCAAGCAGCCTCCTCTGAAGCCGGCTATCTCTCACTCCGCAAATTAGTTGCTCTAGGAGCATCTCATCCAGGTCTCGGTACTCACATTGGGTTGCGGCCTTACGCAGGGCAGCGACGTACTCGCTGATCGATTCTCCCTCCTGCTGGAGCCGTTGCCGGAATTCGTAGCGCTGCACGTACTTCGATGGCGTTGGTGCATAGTGGTCTTTCAGCAGGGTCTGAAGCGTCGACCAGGAAATGTTGTGGACCGAATTCGGCTCCGACAATGCTTCGGCTGTGTCGAAAACCCTTGGCCCACAGTGACTCAGGAACAGGGCTTTCTTCCGAACGTCCGGTAGCCCTTGCATGCCGTTTGCCACCATGAAGCACTCGAACCGGGACATGTAGGATCCCCACTTCTCTTCCTTGGGGTCGAAAGGCGCTGGCGGGGTGTAGGCAGACATCGTTTCGGGATTCTCCTGTGTTCCGCTCGCTCGCCTGGCTGGATTCAGATGCGGTCTCGGGTCCCCTTCTCTGAACGTGGCTTCAGCTCCTTTGAGTGTGGCTTCAGCTCTTCTCTGCTTCTGGCCTCAAGATCCCATCCTCGTCGCCAATGTTAAGTGGGGTGAATGAGGACGCAGCAAGCCAGAGTAGTGAGTGACAACAGCTCTTTATTATAGGGTGAGACTCCAGCAACTGACCTGGGGAGCCAGCTCCCTTTATATACCTTGCAGCTGTGGTGGTCAGCCAATCAGCTGAGGGTCAGTTAATTCGAACTTCCCGCCAAACAACCCTATTTACATAACAAATTTTGTCTGTGATGAAATGTTGTGCTTTTCTTTTTTCTTTCCATTTTCTTTACAGTTGAAAGTGCCAAAGCTCAAAACAAGAAGCAATTTATCCTGCTTATTTGGCTTCTATTTCTAGAAGGAAATAAAATTGACCCCTGGCTAGAATTGAAGCCCTACCTAGTAGGCATTCTTCTACTTGCATATCTGGTTAGAGAAGTCACAGCCTTTCTTCCAATGAATTTCCCATGCTGTTCTCTCTATTGTCCATGCACAGTTTGTTACAGGACAGGGCAGACAATTTTTCATCGGTCAAGGGCTGCCCTTGTCAATCCCGATAAGAACCTCCATGGTATGCCAATGAAGCAATAATGTCATCAGACTGGGATTTATAGATGGGCAAGCGTGATTTGAAGAAGCTTCTATTTTTAAGAAAACTTGGTTTGGATGTCTCAAGCCTAGAAGGATGTCTATAAATCTTTGTAACTTTGTTTTCCTCTTAAAAATAATGACAGGAAATATTATAACTGAACTGCAGTGGTTTAACATCTAGGATTTCTGAAGGGTTTAGAAGTCGCATACTTTCAATGGACTAGTGGATGCTCATTACTCATGTAGAATTTGAAAGAAGATAACACAGTATCGGGAAGGCTCACAAGTGTAATTCAGAACTCTGTCTGCACATGGAACAGAATGCCAAATTTTCATTTAAGTCTTCTATGAATGTCAATGAAATCCAGAATCTGAGTGGCATAGAGGTTTTCCAGTGATTATTGCCTTCATTGATTCAAGATCATGTAACAAGAATAAAATAGGGCCCTATACAATATATATGATACAGCAGAGAATGTAATATTGCCTAGCAGATAGCTCCATGCTAGAGAAATGAATCCATTTCTAATCATGATTCAGTTTCTTTCATCTTTCGGTGCTTCAAAACGCAGCTACCAAATAAACCTGATTAACCACATATCAGGAACAACCATTTTCTATGAATAATTTTTTTAGCAAGAGGATTCAAAGCTATTTTATCCCAATTATTTCTTTAAAAACTAAAGAATATAGACTGCAGTGACTTTCAAGACAATAACTGCCCCACAATATACTTTCATCTAATCTTTATTTAAACTGTAAAATAAAAAAAAGTTTACCACTTAATTTGGAGAGAGCTACTGAAATGTTTCATAATCTCTTTTCTGTAAAATGATATATTATTATTTCAGTGTGTGTGTATGTGTGGGAGACTTTCTCTTATGTATTAATGCTGAACTGCTGAAATAGCATCATTTGCAAATGGAGAAAATATCATTCTGTTTATGAGACTGTCTGAACTAATCACATTCATTAAAAAACTTACTCCGGTGATGTAAACTGCAATGTTGAGCTAATTAAATACATTCATCTATATGCATATATCTAGGCAAGGAAGGGGGAAATTCTATTTATTGTTGGGATTACATTTATATACCAGACTTTAGTGAGATCAAAGCAGCACACTTTTTTTTTTCATTATACCTTCACAAATAGCAGTTGTGAATTAACTTAGGCTAGAAATTGTGAGTGGTCCAAAATGATCCCATGAGTTCCCTGATCAAGTAGGATGTGAATCTTCATTGTCCCAATTTGTCATTCTACAGCCTGATACAGCCAGGGCCCAGTTGACATTAGGAAGTGAATGTCAGGATTCTTTCTTCCACCTATGCAAAGGGGAAAAAATCCTTTCCCTTTCTCTCTTATTGAGGCATAGTTCTAAGAGTGGAGTTTGAAAACTATTTCAAGACAAGTCTCATCTTGCTGTTGCAACAGAACTTCCTTCTTCTGTCTTCTAGACCTCACCATTTAATATATCAGCAAAGAGGCTTTCTGGAGAGCAGAAACCAGTTTAGCTCCAAAAGTCCAACCAAGCTCTACTTCCATATTCTGTCAAGCAGATCATTTCTTCTTGAAATAATAGGATCCCTCGGTCTTGGAAAAGTTTTGGTGACAATGGCTTCTGCATCTTTTGTAAATTAAGATAATAGCTGGGCATTCTTGAGAAATAAATTATTCTGGTATTAAACGATGGGGTTATGTTTCGAAGGAAGAGAAAACACCATCCTTTTGTTGTAGGTAATCCAAAGGTCCTGATTTTTAAGTGTCTGCAGACTGGCTAAATTAAAGGATGCTTTAGTAAAAGGGCAGGTATGTGGGTTACAGAGGAAGGTGGAAGGAGATAGGAAGGAGATATTGCAGGACAGGAATGATAACTAAAACAAGTCTGGAGAAAGCGCTAGCTGGAATTACCCTTATCAATATCTGTTTAAACAGACTCCCTCCCTTTTCTATGCTGTCTGGCTGGAATCCAGTGTTTTTTTACTGATATAGAATACAGTTGGTTCCTCATATTGGAAATCCTAACTTCGAAGAAAAGGAAAATCTCAGAGACTTGCTTTTATCCCAAGGCTGGAATGTCCATTGAGTTTGTTGGTGCAAAAGGAGAATAACAAGGCTCAAACTGCTGCAATCTGATCCATATATATATATATATATATATATATATATATATATATATATATATATATATATATATATATATATATATATATATATATATATATATATATATATATATATTGGAGTTCTTAGTTTGAACTGCTGACACTCCAAAAGGCTGGTTTTCATTTTCACCTGCAGATCCCAAATGTTTAAAGAGTCTGGGAAGAATAAATTACAGCATCTTTTCTATAACTTTGGAGATTCCAGTCTGTTAATTCCAAAGCATCTCCCCATTTATTGTTTCTACGAGAGTCTTTACCACCGCGGTAATTATTGTTGTCCTTTGTCGTGTTTTAATGTTTGATATTCTTAATGGCTGAAAGTCTATGGAGATCCTCAGTCATCCACGTCATGGCTGTCCCAAAGGTGCTTTTTCAAGAGGCAACTGGAAAAACAAGGAAGTCCTTTGTCTTCTGAAAAAGCACCTTTGGGTTAATGGCTGAGAGTCTACTGTGTATTATGGTGGTATACAAATTTGATAAATGGACATGTGGAATGCAGGACCAAATGACAAAGCTATTAATCGCATTTATTTCAGTCTCTTGTTATTCTAACCCCCAACTTGGTTTCATTCTGTCTCTGTGTTATTCTGCAGATGGTTAACAGCTTGTCCAGGAGATCAGCTGCTAATACTATCTTGCTCTCCAAAAGGTTGGGCAGGTAAAGGGGAAACAGATTGGGATAAATGCCTTCACCTGCCTTCTCTGTGAAAAGGCAACTGGGGGGGGGGTACCATGATAGCAATGCTTCAATATTTGAGGGCCTGCCACAAAGAAGAGGTGGTCAATCTATTCTCCAAAGCTCCCAAAAGGCAAGAAAAAAAAGAAAACAGTGGATGGAAACTAAGGAAGGAGAGAGCCAACCTAGAAATAAGGAAAATCCATTTTTTTCCCCTGACAGTGAGAACAATTACCATATTTTTCAGAGTATAAGATGCACCGGAGTATAAAATGCACCTACCATTTTTGGTGAGGAAAAGAAGAAAAAGAAATCTGCCTCTGCCTCCCAGCAATTTTGCCTCGTTGCAGCAAACAGCAGCCTGCTTTACTTTCATTTTCGTTTTCAGCATAGCTTGATTAGCACAAGGAAAAAAAAAATCTGCTCCAGCAATTTTCCTCCTTGCAGTAAGCAGCAGAGCCCTGCACAAAATAGCTGAGAGCAAATCAGCTGAGAGTCGGGTGGCCGATCCAATCAACTTGTGCTAATTAGGCTGTGCTGAAGCTGAAAGGAGCTGTTTTTTCTTGCTGTTTGCTTGCAAGGAGGTAACTGCTGGGAGGCAGAGGCCAAAGGGTGGGGGCCAGTGGATGGGTAGGGCTACATTCAGTGTATAAAATGCAGCTAAATTTTCACCCCCTTTTAGGGGGAAAAAAGGTGCGTCTTATACTCTGAAAAATATGGTAATCAGCAGAATGGCTTGCCTCCAGAAGTTGTAGACGCTCTCTTTGCAGAACTCTCTACAGGCTGGCTTTTCAGGACTTTTTTTTTTCTTTTTTAGGTAACGGACAGAATACTTTGATTGCAACATAAAACCAGATTGAATTGGGTCATTGAGTCAGAGTAAATATATGTGAACTGCTGAATGTAATGGTAGTTTATAAGATATTTCAGCCAATGCATGCCTGAAACTTCAAGTAGTTTGATTTAAATTTAATATTTTGTAATTTAGAAACGGGACCCGAGTATTCAACATCAATAAATACTTCAAAATATTTCTGAATGATTTCCTCAAATCCAAAGACCAATCTGAGCTCTGCCTGAGGTCTTGGGCATATCTGATGGACATTTTTTCCCCTCTTTGAATCTCGGACACGATACTACCTTGAAAGTATTGTAGTCTTCAAAGTGTTTTTTCTAAATCACATCAAGAGGATACAGTGAAGTCTAATGGGATGCTTTTGAAGAGATGTCACTTATTTGCCAGACAAAATTTTATACAGGAGGGAAAAAAAGATGGGGATGGGGGGATTGTTACAGCTTTTAAGACAGGGACTAGAACTCAAGGATTGAAAACATGTTTTCCACCTGAAAGACTGCTGGCTTACAATGTAAGTAGGACTGAAGGAAGAAAAAAAATCAGTTTAATTGATGTGGTAGTAGCAACAGGGTTAATAGAAGTAACAGTACTGGCTTTAGTACAGTTTGCAGACCCCGATGCTCCCCCAAAGCACAATTTAATATGCAGCAAAAACATCTACAATTGTTCTTAGTCCACTTCGCTATTAGCAAAGGACAACTTTTACAGGCTACCATTAGAAATTCAACAGCAGCAAAAGTTATTTTAGCATCTTTATACAGAAAAAAGGCATGAATAATATCCATTAGCCCATCCAGGAAGAAGAGGTGTTGCTACCTTGTAATTACCATCTCCATAAAAATTGCAGTAAAATTAAACATAAACCCGTGATTCAGTACTGCCGTCTTCACAGGGACACAACCTTCTGCATATGGGATTTTCTGGCATTTATCCTTTAGTGTTATTGTTGCACTTCGTCGAGGTTACATTTCAGAGAGGACTAAATTTAGATTCTCCTCCATAAAGAGTTCCAGGGCCTCCTGTAGCTTCTGGAAGCCTAAGGTGTGATCTTCAGAGACCACTCAATGTTCTTATTTAATTGTAAAGAAGAGATATTTTAATTTCAAACATGCTTTAATTAAATGCAAATGAAATGAAATTTAGTTTTTGTGCTGGGCAACCTCTTTTTAGAATGTTGGTTCCTGTTTATCCCTTCAAGGCTTACTTCTATCTTGGCCCAGAAAAAATAGGGGAGTCCAGATTTCAGCCAGGCTAGCTGGGGTAGCTTCTTCCAATCATGCTGTGAGAGGAACTCCATTGGAGGTTCCCCCAAACTTGTATTCCTTGACCAAAGTCACTTCTGATTTTCTACCCTATTGGAAGAGTGCTTGACATTTCTGACTCAATTCTAGGGTGGGAAGGGTCAGTGAATATTTCTTGTGTGTGTGCGTGCCTGCGTGTGTGTGCGTGTGTGTGTGTCTGTGTCTGTGCACATGCAACTTCAAGTCTGTGTTGACTCCTGGTGACTGCCGGGAAAGTAGTTTTCTTTGCAGATTTTTGGAACTGGTTTGAGGGAATTTCAGAATTCTCTTTTGGAGTTGTCTGAGGTTCTCATTGAATTCTCATTGTCTGAGAGACAATGCCTGGCCCAAGGTCACCCAACTGGCCTTGTACCTAAGGTGGGACCAGAACTCATGATCTCCTGGTTTGTAATCAGCTGCCTAGCTATCTTTCACCACTATAGATTTCTCTCTCTCTCTCTCTCTCTCTCTCTCTCTCCTCTTTTCTTTCTTTATATCTATCTATCATCTATCGATCATCTATCTATCAATCAATCTATCTATCTATCTATGTTAGATCGGCGCAGGAAAGGAAGACGTGACCAGCTCGTTACATTAGTAACTTTTATTGAGTACAAGAAACAGTAGCAAGACTGGCTGTGCGCTGCCGGGGCTCTCCTTATATTCGCTCTGGCAGACGCACCGCCCCCTGACAGGGATTCAAATCTTCCCGCCCGGTGGCTGGCAGCCAATCCGGGCGGATGTCCTTATAAGGACATAACACTCCTCCCCCCTAGTCCAAAGAAAAAAAACAGTTCAGAGTTCATCAATAAACGTGACGTAGTCCCGCAGATACGTAGGACGCCTAGGCACCCTACTTGACCTGCGCAGTCTCATTTCTTCCGCGTCCCCGCCCTGGACGGACGGGGTTCCTGTGGCTCCTGGCTCCTTCCCCGGAACCGGGCTCGGTTCGGCTGGCGAGTGTGCGGGGTCACCCTCAGCGCCTCCGGCCGGACCGCAGACCTTGGATGGCTGGTTCTGGTGGTCTTCCTCCTGGCCTGTGGATCTTTAGCCTCGGCGGTGCTGTTCGGTCTCAACCCGGGAAGAGCGTCTGAGTCTCGGTAAGACCCCGGCTGTCACTTGCTCTTCCTGGGTCTCCCGGTGGCTGCGGTTCTGCTGCGGCCCGGTTCGCTGTGGTCCGGAGGGTGGTTCGGGCCGGTGCCCTTGGGTCCGGTCTGCTCGCTGTGGGTGGTGTTGGTTCGGGTAGCGGTGTCCGACCTTGCAGGGGTGGCGCCGGTCTCCTTTGCCGGGCTGGCGCTGGCCTTCCCCGTCGGGTTGGTGGTGGTCGACCTGGTCGGGGTGTCGTTGTGGGGCTTCCTCCTCGGGCTGGTGGAGGTCTCCCCTGCCGGGGTGGCGCAGGCCTCCCTGGCCGGGTTGTTGTCGGCTTTCCCTTTCCCCTAGTCCCTGGTCTACCGCCAGTTGGTGGTTGGGGTCGTCTGGGTTGGGTTGTTGTTGCCGGGTTGTTTCTTGCGTTGGGCGGGGGTCCCCCTCGCCGGGGAGTCGTGTGCCACCCTCGCCCATGTGCTGTGGTGTGCCCATCTGCGAAGGTCCCCGGTCTACTCGCCTTGCGTTGAGGTCTCCCTGGTAGGGCTGCCGTGGGTTGCCTTCACTGGTAGGGTGCGGTGCTCCCCTTCTGGGCAGGTCCCGGTCTACCTGCGGGCTGGGTCGGGGGTCCCTGGCCCTGCTGTGCCGGGTGCCCACCTGGTCGGGTTGGTGTTGCCATCCCCCGTGTGGTTGGCCCCGGTCTACCTCGCTGCACTGCCGACGTGACAGTGCCTGGTAGTGTGCTGGGCCGACCTCGTCGGGATGGCGTTGCTCTGCCTCGCAGGGGTGTGGTAGGCCTACCTCGTCTGGGTGTTGTAGGCCTACCTCGCCGGGGTGTTGCAGGCCTACCTCGTCTGGGTGTTGTAGGCCTACCTCGTCGGGCTGGTTTTCGGGTGCTCCCCCCCACCTTTTCCAGAGTTGGTCGATGTGACGTCTCACGACCTGTCCATCTTCCAACTCGACGGTGTAGGATTTGGGGCCGGTTGTGCTGGCGATCTTCCCCTTCAGCCACTTAGGAGAGCCGTTGAAATTCAGCGCGAAAACTGAATTTCCTTTGCTGAAGGCGCGAAGCGGGCGGCTGGCGGTTGCGGTCACTTCCGGGCTGTATTGGGGGTGCAGCCGGTCCAAGGGTGACCTCAACCTTCTGCCCATCAGGAGTTCGGCCGGGCTCTTGTGGGTGGTGGCATGCGGCGTGATGTGCTGGATGAGGAGGAAGTTGTCGATGCGTTCTTGCCAGTCTCCCGGGCCCATCTTGGTGAGGGCTTCTTTTGTGAGCCGGACCATCCGTTCCGCTTGTCCGTTTCTGGCCGGCCTGTACGGAGCGGAGAGGGCATGGCGGATGCCCAGTCCTGCCAGGAAGGACTCCATGGCCAGGGATGTGAGCTGGGGGCCGTTGTCCGAGACCAGCACGTCCGGTAGTCCGTGGGTGGCAAACAGGCGGCGCAGGGCTCGGATCGTCGCTTCTGTTGTGGTAGATGCCATGGGTACCACCTCGAGCCACTTGGAGAAGGCATCTACCACGATGAGGAGGTGCCGCCCTTGCATCGGGCCCGCGAAGTCGATGTGGACCCTCGACCATGGGTTGCTGGGGGTCTCCCAGTTCGTGACTTCGGATTGTGGCGGTGCTGGGCGGACTTCTTGGCACGGGTCACATCTGGAGACCCATTGTTCAATGTCTCTGTCCAGTGAGGGCCACCAGACGTAACTCCGTGCCAGGGCCTTCATGCGGACGATGCCTGGGTGCCCGTTGTGCAGTGTCTCTAGCGTCCGCCGTTGCAGAGTGCTTGGGATCAGCACCCTGTCTCCCCATAGCAGACAGCCCTTTATGGTGGACAGCTCCGTCTGTTTCCTGGTGAACGGGCTGAACCTCTCTTCCGTCTGTTTCGATGGCCACCCCCTGAGGATCCAGGACCTTACTTGGCGGAGGGTGGGGTCTCTCTGGGTGTGCGCGGCCACATCTGCGGAGGAGACTGGACAGCTGGCGTCGTCATCTATGTGGAATAGATGGAGCGTGGGGGCTGGGTCTTCCACCGGGTTCTTCGATGGGCATCTGCTGAGTGCGTCGGCGTTTCCTATGGCTGTGCCTGGCTGGTGCACGAGCCTATAGGAGTAGCCGGCCAGGAAGATGGCCCATCTCGTCATCCGCGGGGACATGAAGGTCGGGGTGGGTTGGTCGCCTGCGAGGAGTCCCAGGAGTGGCTTGTGATCGGTGACTATGGTGAAGCGCCTTCCATAGAGGTATTCGTGGAAGCGCTTCACTCCTGCCACGATGGCCAGGGCTTCTTTGTCCAGCTGACTGTAGTTCCGCTCTGCGCCGGACATGGTTTTCGAGAAGTAGGCGATGGGGGCTTCCGTGCCGTTGGGCAGCTCGTGGCTGAGGACTGCCCCCACCCCGTATGGCGACGCGTCGCAGGTCAGCTTGATGGGGAGCGTCTCGCTGTATTGGATGAGGACGCTTTTGGACGTCAGTAGTCCCTTGATGGCCCGGAACGCTGCTTCCTCTTCCTGGCCCCACTTCCAGGAAGCCGATTTCCCCAGCAGGCGGTGGAGTGGCTCAGCAACTGTGGCTTTCTGTTTTAAGAAAATGGCGTAGAAGTTGAGCAACCCAAGGAAAGCCTGAAGCTCCGTTTTGTTTTTTGGGCTTGGAGCTTCATGGATTGCTTCCACTTTTGATTTGGTGGGGTGGATGCCTGTGCTATCAATGAGGTAGCCCAGGAACTCGACTTCCTGTACTCCTATGATGCACTTGTCCCGCCTGACCCTCAAGCCCTTGGCCTTGAATCGCTGCAGGACAAGCCTGAGCCTTTCAAGGAGTTGAGCTCTTGAGTCACCGGAGACGAGCACATCGTCGAAGTAAGGCACCACCCCTGGAACGCCTTGGAGGAGGCGTTCCATCATGGATTGGAAGATGCCGGGGGCAGCGCTGACTCCAAATTGGAGCCGGTTGCATTTGAATGCCCCCCTGTGCGTGACAATTGTTTGAGCCTCCGCCGTTTTTTCGTCCACTGGCAGTTGCTGGTAAGCCTGGGCCAAGTCCAGTTTCGCAAAAATTGATCCAGATCCCAGGGAATGCAGCAGGTGTTGCACCACTGGGACTGGGTATGCGCTCTGTGCCAACGCCTTGTTGATGGTACAACGGTAGTCGGCGCAGATGCGTACAGACCCATCATGCTTCAGTGGGGTCACAATGGGGGTCTCCCATGAAGCATGATCGATCGGTTCCAGGACGCCCTGGGCGATCAGCTTATCCAGCTGCTCATCTACTTTGGGCCGCAGGGCAAACGGAACTCGGCGGGGCTTGAGCCTAATTGGGGTGATTCCCTTGTCCAGATTGAAGGAGATTGGCCTCCCCACAAATTTCCCCAGCTTACCATCGAAGACTTCCTTGAACTCTTCGATGAGGTAGTCGAGTTCGTCCCTGCCAATTTGGTTGATGCCCTCGATTGAGAGCCCCAGCGGCTTGAACCACTCCACTCCTAGCAGGTTCGGTCGGCTGTCCCGTACGACGGTGATGGGGAGCTTGCCTTCAAACTGCTTGTAGGTGACCCGGATGTTGGCTCTTCCTAGCACTCCGATGGGGTTTCCCCCGAAGTCGACGAGCTTGGAGTGTAGTGGCTTCAGCTCTCGCTTGGTGATGCTGGGTTGCAGGCGCTTCAACTGCTGCCAGTCCATGATGGAGTAGACCGAGCCGGAGTCTACCTCCATTTTGCAGGGTGCTCCTTCCACGTGGATGGTCACATGGAACTTGGTGGCACTGTCTGACGTCGTGTGAGCGATGGTCGTCTGGTGGACCGCTCCGCTCCGGGGAAATTCGTCGTCTCTGCGTCTGGAATGGCCAGAGGACCGTTTGGATGACCTCTGGTAATCCTTCCGATTCTCGCGGGGACGGTGGCTGGAGGGCTCTGGGGCTGGTTCCTCAGCTCTGCAAGCTTCGGCGATGTGACCCCTTCTGTTGCAGCGTCGGCAGGTCGCATCTCTCCACTTGCAGGTTGCTCTGGCATGGTCCCCTCTGCAGCTGGCGCAGCGCTCCCCTTTGTAGTTCCATTGGGCGGTTTCCCGCCTTGGGGGTCTGGATACCTTGTGGACGGTGGACTCTCCCTCCGACTCGGATCCAGCCGTGGAATCCTCTGTTGAAGATTGCTCTGTGGAGCGAATCTTGTGGATTCCCTTGGCTCTGCTTACTGCGGCAGCTGCTTTCTCCGAGATTTCGGATGCGGTGGCTTCCTCCACCACATCCTTGAGCACGAGCTTCTTCCTGCTCAGGAATTTCTTTTGCAGGCCTCTGTCCCTCATGCTGAAGACCACGATGGCATTGTCCACGTGGTCGAACTCACAGCTGGCTGCGATCTGGCGTAGGGCGGCCACGAATTCCTTGATCGTCTCACCCTCCTTCTGGTCCCGTTGGTGGAAGGTGAAACGGTTCGCCACCGGTGTTCCTGTTGGGGCATAGTGGTCCTCCAGGATCTGCAGCAGGTCTGTCCATGGCACTTCTTCGATGTCTCGTGGTGCTACGAGATCAATTGCCATGTCGAGGACCTCGGAGCCGCAGTTGGCCAGGAAGATGCCCTTCTTCCGGTCATCATCGGCATCCCTGATGTTGTTGCCTCTCAGGTATTGCCGGAATTTCACTACGTAGGATTTCCACTTGTCCTTCCCTGGGCGGAAAGGAGCAAGGGCTGGCAAAGTGACTTCAGCAGATGCCATGCCTTTGGAAATGCCTACTGTAGTTCCCGGTGCCGGAGTCTTGTCTTGTTGGCTTGGTGCCACGAGGTTCGTTCTTCTCTCAGTCCTTCGTCGCCAGTGTTAGATCGGCGCAGGAAAGGAAGACGTGACCAGCTCGTTACATTAGTAACTTTTATTGAATACAAGAAACAGTAGCAAGACTGGCTGTGCGCTGCCGGGGCTCTCCTTATATTCGCTCCGGCAGACGCACCGCCCCCTGACAGGAATTCAAATCTTCCCGCCCGGTGGCTGGCAGCCAATCCGGGCGGATGTCCTTATAAGGACATAACACTCTATCTATTGAAAGAGGAGAGAGAAATCTCTGTCTATCTATCATCTAGTTAAAAAAGCCAGTTTGGTATAGTGGAGAAAAAAAGAAAGAAAGAAAGAAAGAGATCTCCAGTTGCCTATACAAACACCAGATATCTTTTCTTGGAAATTGTCTTTGCTTGGAAATTTGCACTCAAAGAAAAAAATATGTGGGGGAAAAATCTATTTTCTGCAGTTAGGATTCAACTTGAGATCTGGCGTAAGAATCAGAACAAGTTTCCTTGAAGTTTAGACAAAAAGCAAAATTTATGGCTAGACTTGGTTGGATTTTTCATTGACACTGGGCATTCTGTGTTTCGATTTTTGGTCAGTTTAATACCTGATAATAAATTACAGGAAAATGCATTCTCAGAGTAAATTTCAATTAAGGTTTGAGTTGGGGGTCAGTCTTCTGGAAAATCTAAGGTGAAAACTAGCATTACACATATATTTGGGTTGATTTTTTTTTTTTATGATAGTGACTTATCCACTATTAAAACGCAAGGAAAAGGATTGATCTGACTCCTGGGAAAATACTTCTGTAAATTAAAGACAAACACTCAAATATACACTTGGCCACCTTATCATTAATGAAATACAAGAATACTAAGACTATATCTCTAAAAATATTTTCTGTGAAAGATATTTCAAAATGGAATTCTCTTTCATGGGATTGAATGAAAACATGCTAACAAATAAATTGATTTTTTTTTCTGCACAGCACCAGGCAATATTTTTTTGATTCTAAGAACCAATTAAATGCAGGGACCGGCTTCACATTTGCATGCCTCCATCCCTTTTAATTTCAAGCAATTGATATAAACAAGAAGTCTCTTGTTCAAATCCTTTTTATGTTCACTGTGAAAAGATGCTTGGCTTCCCCTGTGACATTTTCCCCTTTTCTCTATTCTCTTAACAAAGATTAATTTTCGATGGAAGTTACAAACCATATTTTCTTTTGAAAATGGCATGTAACTGAGGATTGGTGCAATAAGGATATTAAATATGAAAAAAAAAACCCCGCTACAGTCTGCATAATTATTTGTATCTAAAGCAACAGGCTGGGAGCTGACAAAGGCTTTGATTTTAGCATCAAGCTCTCTATTATTTGTATCTGATAGGTGTCATCGGCCCTGGATATCTATCACTGTTCTTCCACATATGCTGTTTCCCATACTTCCAGATTTATTGCTGTTATAGTTGGCGATACTGATACGTCTTAATGAAGAAGTCAGAGCATCAGCAAAGGAAAGTGCATCCTCAGCTTATGAATTTGGAAGCATATGCTCTACGCATTTATGTCGCATTTATTAATCAACCAGTCTTACATTTGGAACTCTTGGGGGAAGGGCAGTAGAAGTTAAGAGATTCCAGATTGACTTCACCCATCATTTTTATCATTGTATGTCATCATTACATGTCGTGCTATGTGGACTTTCTGTTTAAGCTTAAACTTTAGTTAGCAGTTGCTTTCTTCATTTACTAACTAGGGAAATGATGCTAGCTAAACTGCTTCCCCTCCCCCTTCCTCATATGAACGATTGATTCTGTAAATTAATTAAATCATTATCAGCTCTTGGATGGGTAGACTTTCTGTAGGATGATCTGGTCCCAGCCTAATTCTTTTGGCTTCCTAATGGTGTACCCTTTGTTGCTATTGCTTGTTGCTGGTTACAGGCTTCTTCTTTTTTTCCTTTCATTTTTACTAGCGTTATGAACTTCTCTAGGAGTGAGCAGTATGGTGGCCTAGAGATGGAACTCTTGCCCCACAATCAGGAGGCTGTGACTTTGATCCTAGGTTACACCAGATATTTGTCTTTCTGGGCGCAATGAGTAATTGTTTGCTGTGAACTCTTCATAGGTGTCAGGAAGGGCATCTGGCCAGTAAATGCTCGAGCTCTGTTCCTTAACCCTGATTCCACCCCAATCCAAGGGATTAAAAGAAAAAAAATGGGATTTCTCATGGGCGCAAGGTCTTTGTGTAATGTGTCCAAAAATAGCTGAGTCTGGTCACTTAAACCTTAAGTGAGCACTCTGGACTGATTTGTTCTGTGATCCATTTGTATTCTCAGTAGTCTTTTACAACATCAATGTTCTTTCTAAAGTTCTATGGTGTCTTCAGATTTTCTCTTCCATAGAATATTCACAGAGAAAATAGTGCCTATACAATTCTGAATGATGTTGTTATTGATATATCATGGCATCGTCATATCTTTCCCAAGGCCATCATTGCTACTTTAGCAAATATGGTATGGCATATTTCTTGATCCTGGTTCCTTTACTGTTTGATAATTAATCCTAAATAGCAGAAGCCATTCACCACACCAGTATCTTCTTTGTCAGTTCTAAGAGTGGTTTTTAAGAAAAGACTGGACAGGCACCTGCCTGAAATGGTCTATGGTCTCCTACAGGGGGGTTGGACTAGAAGACCTCCAAGGTCCCTTCCAGTTCTATTCTTATTGATTGTACAGCTTCTTAATGGTCTTCTTTGGCTTTCTCAATTATCAGCGCATATTAGCAATAAGAATTCCTTTCTATGTTAAGACATAAAACTCCAAGATTGTAAAGAATTTTTCTTTGATTTTATTCCCAAGAACATGATGTATGAACATAATAATTTGGAAAATAATGATTCAAAAATAATTCAGTGTACATCCTAAGTGCACTAAGTGTAATTTATCATTTTGACCCATCATGAACCAGCAAATTTCACAGCTCCATCAATGCTGGACTCTACCATTCCAAATTGTAGACTAGTATTTTTTTTTCCTCATAAAGAAAAAGAAACACATTTTTTTCATAAGCATAATTATGTTAGAGAGAAGGCTTAACATTGGTAATGTTAGTTGTTTTAGCTGAAGATGCTGTTGAAAATTAAAGCTTCTGTAAGTGTAACAGCCCACCATGAAATGCCCGATTGAGCTTTACAATGCATGTAGTTTGGGGACAAATATTTATGCATTCTTATGTAATCATACAACGTTTTCAACATAGGTTCAGTAATAATACTATGTGTAGAAAGGCACTGAAATGGCCTTGATGAAAATATTCAGAACCTGTTACAAAAACAAGGACAAAATCATTAGCTGAATGAACTCTGGAGAAGAGTTAGGGTGTAGGAAATTAGCACCCACCCCTTTCCTAGAAGAATGAAATATTTTAGGAAATATTAAAAAGGCAGAATATTATGTTTCCCTGGTTGAGAAATGGAAAAACATGTTTTAAAGACAAAGTAACTCCCGCCTTCCTGCCTCCCCTGCTTTGTTAATGGGCCAGAGGCAGAAACTCAATCATTGACAATAGGACCCATCTGCAGCACAATAGCAACAGAAACTAACACAATGGGACCCATCTAGGACAGAAACTTGCCACATGGCACCTGGGAAGATTACATCAGCCAGCAAGGCTAGCTAAAACCCCCACTCCCTGGGAGTCTGACAACCAATCAGGATACTCTTTCTGGGCCCCAGGAAGCTCAAAGCCAGAGAAAGCATAAAACCTGGGGACTCGCTGTATCTCAGTCCCTTTTCTGTTCAGGAACTCAAGCCATGTGATCCTGTCTACCATTAAACCATCTTTCCAAGCAGTCTCCATGTTTCCAGTGTCTTTTTACCCACTTGGAGCTGAACCCAGAAGGATATTTCTTCCAACAAGGGAAAAGATTGAGGCTGCCCCTCTCTTCCAACCCACAGGAGTATAAGGGGTTAGGGAAGAAGAACACAATCAAGCTTGCAAGATTTTGTTAATGTAGGCCAGGGGTGTCAAACTTGCATCATCACGGCGGCGTCATGTGATGTATCGGGACTATTCCCCCTTCGCTAAACTGGGCATAGGCATGGTCAGTGTGTGATGCATCCGGCCCAGGGGCCACAAGTTTGACAGCCCTGATGTAGGCTATCTCAATAAAGCTTAATTCTACTCTTCTTGTGGAATTTGTTTCTTGGTCTGGACAACCTTGAATGGTTAACACTATGTCAGAGCAATTCTCGAGTGCTTCACAACATTTTAAAGTTGCATTAGTGTAATTGCAGCACTGTTGACCTCATTGAAAAGGAGCTGGGACTCTTAAACAATCTTTAACATTAACTGCAAATTAACTCATTTTCTGCAAATGCTTTAAGCCATAATTTAAAGAACTGATTGATTTTTTCCCCTCCTCTCTGTTTTCTTCTACCCTACAAATTTTTAAAATGGGACAATGGGACACGATCATTTGTTCACAAATTAAGAAAATATTCCTTTGCATTGTCCAAATGAACAAGGAAAGACCATTTCCTTCTTTTAACATAATTTCTCCTATAATCCCACTAAGGTCATAAATGCTTTTAAAACCAGCTCTTGCACAATAAAACATGAGAAATGTGGGCCAAAGAACATCCTAGAGTCATAAATTACCCAGAGATAGTTTCGTGATATCCATTATACCTTTACTGAATTATTAGGAAAGTTGCTTTTTTGTTCTTTAAATCTTTTGTGGCTACTTGCAATACATTCTTTGATTTCTAAACATTTTAAAGTCTTCCAATATGGGTCTACAGCAACTCACCACAGCCAATTCGCCACGGCCAACTTGCTGCAGGACAAGAGTTACATAATATCAAAGAAATGGTGGGATAGAATCAATAAAGAAACGATGCCACAGCAAGCGGTCCCACGGCAAATTGTCCATGGTGAGTTGGCTGCAGCGAGTTGTCCCATTCCATCCAATACCATCATATACTTCCCTGCTATATGATATATCATGACCACAAAGGTTAAGAAGATGATGATAAAAGAGTAGAGTAGAGTAGAGTAGAGTAGTAGAGTAGAATAGGATAGGATAGGATAGGATAGGATAGGATAGCATAGCATAGCATAGGATAGGATAGGATAGCATAGCATAGCATAGCATAGCATAGCATAGCATAGCATAGCATAACTTTATTGTCATTTTAAATGTATACTAATCAGCATACATTAAAAGGAAATTTCATTGCATTCAGCTCTCAAAGGAGAACCATTATACATATACTCACATATATGACACAGAGAAACTTCACAGTCTAGTTCAAATGTATATAAATACATACCATAGCAATAGCAATAGCACTTATATTCCACTTCATGGTGCTTTTATAGCCCTCTCTAAGTGATTTACAGAGTCAGCCTATTGCCCCCAACAATCTGGGTCCTCATTTTACCCAACTCAGAAGGATGGAAGGCTGAGTCAACCTTGAGCCTGGTGAGATTTGAACTACCGAACTGCAGCTAGCAGTCAGCTGAAGTAGCCTGCAATATTGCACTCTAACCATTGCACTACCTCGGCTCTTGGGTGGGGGCAGAGAATCCTGCAAATTTACAAGACAGATGGCATAAGAATAGAATAGAATAGAATTCTTTATTTGCACTACCTCGGCTCTTGGGTGGGGGCGGAGAATCCTGCAAATTTACAAGACAAATGGCATAAGAATAGAATAGAATAGAATAGAATTCTTTATTGGCCAAGTGTGATTGGACACACAAGGAAATTGTCTTTGGTGCATATGCTCTCAGTGTACATAAAGAAAAATAAAATACATTCATCAAGAATCATAAGGTACGAGGTTTCCGGTCTGGCTTCCGTTGCCGCCAGACGGTCCTCTGAGACCGCCAGCCCCATTGCCTGTAAAGAGCCACCTTTACATCTGAAAGGCGGCTCGAAAAACTCCATTTTCTGAAGGAAATGTGAGACAGAGCAGGCGAGGGCAGGTAGAGCCCTCTGCGAAGTCCCCAGAGTTCTTTTTTTACTCTTGGGGACGAGCAGGTTGTGGCTCCCTATTTCCGCTCGCCGCTGCTCCGGGCTTCGGGAGAACTCTGCCTTTTTGCAGAGCCAGGCGCTGGGACCGGACCAATCAACGAAATTAACAGATGGTTTAATTAAAGAGGACGAGATTTGGACTTGGGACCCTAAATCGCAAGTATTTTTAATGATTTTACAAGCATTTTTAAGTGAAGGAAAAAAAAAGTTTAAAATGGCGACTGCTGAGGCTTGAGAAGAAGAAGAAAGCCGAAAGTGAAAGTCCTTCCGTAACAAGCTACAAAGTAGCGGAATAAACAGTGCTGGCTAGAATTTAGAAGAAAAATATCTATTTTAAGGTTTTTTTTTTCTTGGAGATTTGTACTTGATCTTGCTTGGGGAAAAGTTTTCTTTTTTAAAAAAGAGTTTGTTTGTGTGGCAGGATGGTGTTAAAACTACTAAAGCCTGATAAACAAGCAGCGGGGGGGGGGTGTTCCCCCATTTACAATTATGTGAACAAGTTCTGAGCTTACAGACTCAGCAGAATGGCTTTAATTTAAAAGAACTTGTCCTGGAGGAAATGGCAAGATATCATGAGACTGTGAACCAGAAACTTGAAAAATTTAGGCAGGAAATTAAAGAAATGATACAACTAAAGTATGATAATCTGCAACGAAAGATTGTAACAGTGACTAATGCTTTTTCAGAAATTGTTATAAAGATGGATACAAATATCAAGTTATTAGAGTCTAAAATGGAGGAAGTTGATGATAAGATTTACAATTTGGACAATAAAATACAAAGAATTGAAAACGATTTGATAAATATTCAAGACAATAGTTCAGAAGTAAAGTCTAAAAAGGAAGCTGGTCACGAGACTTACAATGCAGAAGATATAAAGCAAGGGATTGAAAAAGAAGTTACAATGATGCAATACAGGCTCACGGAATTTGCGGTTAGAGTGAGAGGGTTACAGGAAAATAATAGAGATGATTTAAGAAAAATATCTGCTCAAGTTCTGGCCGGGATTTTAAAGGTTCATCCTGAGGAGGTATCTTGTAAGATTGACAAGGCCTATAGAGTAAATTCTTGGATTGCAAAGCAAAGGCAATTGCCTAGAGATGTGGTGATTTACTTCACAGATAAAGAAATAAGAAATGATACTGTACAAAAATCCTTTAATTCTACTTTACAATTGTATGGAAGAAAGATCTGGATATATAAAGAGTTGCCGCCTAAGATGCTAAAAGATAGAAAGAAATTTGGATTTTTGGCGACTGAGCTAAAGAAACATAACATCTCATTCAGGGGGAACGTTCCAGCTGGAATAATATTGAGATATCAAGGAGAAAGATATCAGTTAAATACTGTTGAAAAAGCGGAAGAATTTTACTATAAGGTTTTCAAAAAGCAAAATCAACAAGAGATAAAAATTCAAGATAAGCAGAAGGAGGTGGAAGTAATGGAAAAACAACAAGTTACAGAGGTTCTTGTAGATGAGCCGCTTCTGGATTCTCCTTCAGAGGTCTCAGATGGACTACTTATAAATACAAGAGAGGCGGCTCTGGATTCTAATGTGATGACTTATCAAGTTACAGACCAGCATGGAAATCAACCAGTTGATATACAACTCATAGAACCAGAATGCCACAAAAGCAAAATCAACAAGATCAAGTCATAGATCAGCATGAAAACCAAACAGTTGATATACAATTTATAGAAAGGAAATCAGGATGGAGATCTAACCCACAAAAAGTCAAGAAAAGAAGAAGCAGGTGTCACAAAAACAAAAACTTTTAAACTAAACAACAGCGTAATGCCAGTTATTTAAGAGATGATTGAATATATGAAAAGATAGTTGAGTATTGGATAATATAAAAGTATTGGTTTATATTATCCTGAGGAGAGTGACAGACCTCTGCAGTGCTGTACTTTTGGGATGTGAAAAGGGCCTTAAACTGAATGGATTGGAACTATCTTTTTTTTTTTTTTTTTGGATTCCTTGAAAAATATACTACGTTGATGCTGAGCTACAAGGCGAGAGAGCAATGGAATTGGGGCACGCAGATGATCTGGCTGTTACCCTATTATGGTGGTTGGAATTAATAATTTGGATGAAAGACACCACTATAGACACTATATGGAATACAAATATAAAGTCACTCGGGTGGTTGGTTTTTTTTTTTAGAAGATATTTGTTATTGATGGGGGCAGATCGTAATTAAAGATACCGAACATACTGTTTGAATTAGGATGTGATGTTACCCTAACATGGGTGATGGAGTTAACAATCCAGCTGAAAGACATTACAGAAGATATCATATGGATTATAAGCTTAAAGTCTTTTTTAAGAAGATTTTATTTACATAAGGGAATATTTTTTAGTGGGCAGAAGAATAAAGATATTAAGAATTATTAAGTATGGTAGTCTTGTAGGAAAGTGGGTAGAGACAGGTTAGCTTATTGTTTAGTTTAAGAAAAGGGATATTATGTTTAGATATGAATATATGTAAATGATTTGAGTTAAGAGATATATCGATGGGGGTGGAGGAAATGGGTAGACTATGAATTGAATAAATGTTAAATTAGGATTTATTATATAGTTTTATAGTGGAAGGTTGCATTGAAATGTTATATTAATATATGTAAAAGATTTGAATTAAGAGATATATGTATGGGGGGGCAGAAAAAGGGTAGATTATGAGCAGAAGTTGCTAAACTGGGAGATATAATAGTATTATTATGCTAAATTAGGAGTTATTATATAATGTTATAGTAGAATGTTATTTTGAAATATATAGTATAAGGGGGATATAATAATATTATTAGAAAGAAAGGGTCAGCATATGGGGGATGGAGTAAGGGGATGGTAAAGTATTATATAATCTGTTATGAATTTGGGGTTTATTTTGAAGAAGCCACAGGGGGAGGGGAGGGGGAGGGGCAGTTAGGGAGGAGGGGGGAAAAAGGGGGAAAAATTTGTATTTGAAAAACTTTTTCAATAAAAAAAAAGAATCATAAGGTACAACACTTAATGGTAGTCATAGGGTACAAATAATCAATAATAATAATAATAATAATAATAATAATAATAATAATAATAATAGTAATAATAATAATAATAATTTTATTTCTATACCGCCCTTCTCCCGAAGGACTCAGGGCGGTGTACAGCCAATTTAAAAACACAAGACATAACAATAATTAAAAATTAAAATAATTAAATAGATTTGGCCGATTTAAAACCCTAAAAATTAAAATACCCCAATTTAAAATTATTATATTGACAGCCCTGCCTGGCGGAACAACAGGGTCTTCAGTGCGCAGCGGAACACCCAGAGGTTGGAGATCTTACATATTTCCGGGGGCAGTTCATTCCACAGGGCTGAGGCTCCCACAGAGAAGGCCGTCCCCCTGGGTGTCACCAGCCGACATAACTTGGCTGATGGCACCCTGAAGAGACCCTCTCTGTGGGAACGGACTGGTCCGTGGGAGGCTATTGGTGGCAGAAGATGGTCTCGAAGGTACCCGGGTCCTATGCCATGGAGCGCTTTAAAGGTGGTAACCAACACCTTGAATCGCACCCAGAAGACCACTGGGAGCCAGTGCAGCTCGTGCAGGAGGGGTGTCACGCGGGCACAACGAGTTGTGCCCATAACCACCCGCGTGGCCGCATTCTGGACCAGTTGAAGCCTCTGAGTGCTCTTCAAGGGGAGCCCCATGTAGAGAGCATTACAATAGTCCAGCCAGGAGGTGACAAGGGCATGAGTGACCGTGTGCAAGGCGTCCCAGTCCAGAAAGGGCTGCAACTGGCGGATCAGGCGAACCTGATAAAAGGCCCCCCTGGCCACGGCCGTCATATGCTCTTCTAAAGACAGCTGTGCATCCAGGAGGACATCCAGATTGCGAGCCCTCTCTGTGGGGGGCAAAGATTCACCCCCAATAGTCAGCGATGGCACCTGCTGACTATATCGGGACGCCGGCAGCCACAGCCACTCGGTCTTGGATGGGTTGAGTCTGAGCCTGTTCCTCCCCATCCAGGCCCGCACGGCCTCCAGGCAGCGAGACATCACATCAAGGGCATCGTTGGGGTGGTCTGGGGTGGAGATGTACAGCTGAGTATCATCAGCGTACAGGTGACACTTCACCCCAAAACCACGGATGATCTCACCCAGCGGCTTCACATAAATGTTGAACAGAAGAGGCGAGAGGACCGACCCTTGTGGCACTCCCCATGCGAGATGCCTCGAGGTCGACCTCTGCCTCCCTGCCAACACGAACTGCGAGCGGCCGGAGAGGAAGGAAGAGAACCACTGCAAAACGGTGCCCCCTACTCCTAACCCTCTCAACCGCTGCAGCATGATACCATGGTCGATGATATCATAAGCCGCTGAGAGATCTAATAGGACTAGGACAGAGGAGCAACCCCTGTCCCGGGCCCTCCAGAGATCATCCACCAACGCGACCAATGCCGTTTCTGTGCTGTGCCCCTGCCTGAAGCCCGACTGGTACGGGTCTAGATAGATAGCTTCATCCAGGTGCCTGGGCAGTTGTCATGCCACCACACTCTCAACAACCTTTGCCACAAAACGAAGGTTGGAGATCGAATGGTAGTTAACTAATTCAGCCAGGTCCAGGGAAGGCTTCTTGAGGAGGGGCCTCACCACCGCCTTTTTCAAGGCGGTGGGAAAGGCAGGAAATCATACTAGGAAACAATCAATATAAATCATAAGGATACAAGCAACAAAGTTACAATCATGCAGTCATAAGTGGGAGGAGATGGGTGATAGGAACGATAAGAAGATACAAACCTGTTATAAAATCTAATAGTCCTGCTATACTGTAGATACTGCGAAACATCCTGCAAGAGGGGAACAACAGAAACAGGCCCTGAAGTGGGTGTGTGGGGTCTCTAACAAAGGCAGATACAGCTGGAGATAATCATGACCATGACCAATTACTGCTCATTTTTTGTCAGTCTCAGAAAAGTCATTTGTAGACAGATATGAAAAAAATAAAGTATGATTGTTGCTTATCATCCTGCCATGACCTTTGTAGGAGAATTGTCTTCCCTGGAAGATAAACCAAAACACACCACCAAAATTGCCTACCTGATAGGGAAATTTAGGGGATATTGTGAATTTCTCTGACCAGTAAATGGCATGTCAATATATCTCTAGCTGAACTGCATTTTAAGTTCTCACAAGACCGTTAAATATTATTTCTATGTAAGTCGACTAGACATGTCTACCTTTCCTAATCACCATCAATTGGTTGGAATTACAAAAGAGATAAAGCAGTGGGAAGCATATTTATTTAGCAATTAAATCCTAGTAATATCCAATAACTTTACTTCCCCTATCTGCTGACATTTTAGAATCAGAAACAGGGATGTGGTTAATTCAACTTCTCTTACATAGAACAATGCAAGTCATGATTTATTTATGATTTATTTCATTAGGTTTACAGCTTTAGCAGAGAACAGACCAGTTGTAGGAAGGATTCCAGAGGTGCTATTCAAATTTGATGGGGGCTGAATCATACTGAATAAAAGTGGGGAGGAGTCACTTCCAAAATATTCAACAGCATACAGTAAATACCACTTGCCATTTGTTAGCATAATACCATTTGTTGCATATATCACTAATAAAGCATTATATGATGACATAGAACAAGTTAAACATCTGAAGATCATTCACCATTCTCCCTCTTGCTGTTTCTCTTTGCTGCCATCTAATGATCACATAGAGTTACTCAGTCCTGATATAGGACTGAGTATTAAAAAAAAAAAACCTTAAAAAAATCAAGTGGAATCAAATAGTGGCAATTTCCAGCAGTTAAAAACGGGGGGAAAAAACCCTCCAAGTACAAAAAAATCCTTCTATTTCCCATTTTTCCTTCTGACCATTGGCTTACACTATACAACTAAGCTTCATGTTGCATGGATCAGATATCTCACTTCCCAAATTTGTTATTTAGGAATAACAGTGTTGTTATTGCTAAAGCAAAACAAAAAGCCCTTACATTGAAATGCTCAGGAAATGTCAGTTTTAAACCAGGGGTGGGTTCTAAATTTTTTTACTACTGGTTCTGTGGGCGTTGCTTATTTTGTGGGTGTGGCTTGGAGGTCATGTGACTAGGTGGGCGTGGCTAGCTGGTCAGAGTCATTTCTGGAAGGTCCTCGCACTTACGACCCAACTCATTTGTTTGCTTTTATCACTGATCAGCTGTAGGACGGCCCTTTGAAGCCCCGCGGCAAGAGTTTAAACAGTTTTTTCAGTCTAGTCATCAGCTGGGACTCAGGAGGCAGCAATAGATTGGGGGTGGGACCAAATAAAAGGTAAGAATAACGTGGGGAGGTGGGGGGGTGGGAGGGCGGGGGGGAGAACTGGTTCGGATTGTCATATCGTCACCGCTACCGGCTCGGCCGAACTGGACCGAACCGGGAGGAAGCCACCACTGTTTTAAACTTCAGATGAGAAGGAATTGGATAAGATTAGTAAATGACCATGATCAGATTGCACTCAATAGTGTGAAAAACCATCATGCTTCATCTGTAGGAAGAATGACTTGCCTCCAGAAACTGCAGGTACTCCAACACTGGAGATTTTTAAGAAGAGATTGAACAACCATTTGTTTGGAATAGTGTAGAGTTTCCCGCCTGAGCAGGGGGTTGGACTAGGAGATCTCCAAAGTCCCTTTCAACTCTGTAATTCTGTTATTCTGAAATTGAACCCTCCATTGATAAAATGAGGCATTAACTTGTCCAGGCCTTTGGCAAGGACAATTGATAGCCCTTTATTCCTTTTTTCTTTATCTGGGTTTGTTTTCTCTGTTGTCCCCATTCTTTTGTTTTGCACTGTTCTTGTTCTTTAAATGTTTTTTAGCCATTCGTAAGCTGCTGGAGTCATTGGGAGTTGGGTGGCATATACATTTAATAAAAGTATGGTCGATTGCACAGTCAGCCATATATTTAAACTGGATTTGATATTTTTATCTATCTATCAAGTCCTTCTCAAAGAGCCAGGAAAGGCAGAGGTTGCTGTATGATGGTATTAAAGGTATTGCTGAAAGATGTAAGATGTAAGCTGTTCCAAGAAAGGCTGCCTTTTGCTATTAACTGATGGTGATTTTGTCTATGACAATGTTGTTGTTGTTGTTGTAATTAATAATAATCATGGTACCATGTCCAAGAATTTTACAAAACACATCAAGAAATTGCAGCTTCCTGCAATAACAGCGGAACTGTAAAAAACTGCGCTAGTCAGAACATCATATATTTTAAGAAGATACTTGGTTGATACCTAGCACACTGGAAGCAACCCGAATCAACCATTAGCACAAGTCAATGGTATTTATGACACATCTTTAAATGTTCAGTTGACTGGGTTTCATGTTGAATGAATGAATGAATGAATGATAATAATAATAATAATAATAATAATAATAATAATAATAATAATAATAATAATAATAATAATACCTTAACAGTTCCTAGGTCCTGGGTTAGGACTCGAGCTGCTGAGCTATTAACCAGCCTCAAAGGCTGTGAATCTCACTAAAGATTAAATAATAATAATAATAATAATAATAATAATAATAATAATAATATGCCTACAAGTAGTCTTTCCGAGAGGGCAGGGAAACAATCCTTTTTTTTTATGAACAGTAAAACGTTATTCAAAGTAAGTTTACTAATTAGAACTATTGGCTGAGGAATTCATAGGAACGGATACTTCTGACAAAATGACACAAATGTTGTGCCATAAGCTCTGCTCCATCTTGCACAACAACACAAGAATAACAACAACAACAACAAAAAGGTGGTGGGACAGTGTGCATCTCACAGGTGTAATATTGTTTTAGTTGCCTCTCTAGGACAAGCCTGTCAAACTGGCAGCCTGCGGGCTGGATGCGTGACGCCCAGGCCACCCCCAGCCCGGCTCCGCAAAAGGAAAAAATGTTGTAATACATTACGATACATCACGTAACCTGATCAAATTTGACACAAGTGCTCTAGGAGTTAGAGTGGTTGGGACGGGGCAGGACGTTAGCAAGCCCACGTTCGAGACTCGAGAACTGCTGTGTGATGAGGTTAAGCTCTCATCCTCTGATCCAGCTCCTGTTGGAGACATGAAAGAAACCTTCAATTGGGCACCCACAAGGCAATGGTGATTTCACTGGCTAATCCTTTCAACTTGGAAGCGCCTCAGTGCTTCTGACATGAGTGCAAAAGAAAAAGCTGTTTCTTTCATACATAGCCATACACACACATACCTCATCCCATATTCCTGCTCTGGCTATGAAGCACTAAAGTTTGTCCTGGGACCAGATTTTGCTGTGGAATGCTAATTATAGTTAAGGACGCATAAACTTATAAATGATTGATAACTCATTGTTTTAAATTAAACATCTTGTCCCGAAATGGAACAGCTTACTGCTTGGCTATGATTATTGAAAGCAGAATATCATACAAGTTTCCCAGTCTAGCACCAATGGTAATCTTTTTCTCTTGACAGAAGGAGAAGGCTAAATAATTACTTTATTATTGCTGTACTCCTAAAAGTCTTAAAATGACATAGGTCAGAATGTGAATACCATATTTTAATAGAGTTTGGAAAGAAGAGTGTGGAGCGTTAACAATAATGAAAATATGCCATTCTGATTTCTGCTCACATTAAAGAAAAGTAATGATAGCCTTCAGTCTTGGAAGTATGAAATAGCATGAAGTTAGCACCATATTATTTGAAAATTAGCATCTGGGACTTAATATAGTGAAAAAAAGCTTGGAACCTTACTGCCAGAAAAAGCAGAAGAAGGAAGAATCCAGTTACAACATCCTCTTAGAGTAATCCAAAGTTTATCAGGTTTGTATTGATGATGATTGTTTACTAAATACAATAAATCACTGGATCCTAAGCCAGGAAGCCAGTTTCCTAATGTAAGGCTATAGTGAGTATCTATAAATTAGATACATTCAGTGTACATAGTATGTTGGTATACAAGTAGTTCTTGACCTATATCCATAAGGAAGCCTGCCCACTGCAGTCAGAAATCCTAATGGCCATTAAGTGAGACTCCCACCCCCTGCTTTCTCTGATGCAGTAGTTAAACAACTCTGCAGGTTGTTAAGCAGAACACAGGATGCCTCAGGAGTGGGGGAGGCCCTGGGAGGCCCACCACCTAGCTAGATCCATTTGGAAGTATACATGCAGCAAAAAAAAAAAAAACTTTGCAAAGCCAAAAACAGCCCAGCAGAGGATGGGGAGGGGGAAAGAGCTCAGCTAGATTAGAAGCCAGTGCCACGTTCAATGTCAAAGAAGCTTCCAAATATGCCTTGGTGTTTGGCCGCAAGAACCCCCAATAGTTGAAACACAAGGGAGGAAGTCCAATGATCCACCCAAAGATGATGTTTCACAAAAGAAAAAAGCTATGCTTGTGGCTAGACCTCTACTCAGAATAGAGTCGGGATACTGCAGATGTTGGAATTCATTGTTTGAATGCATTTCTATGCAACAAGTACGGTAGTCTTCAGCCAGTAAATGGCAGTATTTGCAAGTTTGGATCGATGGTATATAGTGTACTCTGCTCTTTTGTTCTAAGTAGTGTTTCTATTTCCTGTGTATGTCTTGTTCCAGTGTCTGGCAGTGGTAAGAGTCCAGTGCAACGGGCTTCAATTTGGTGCAAGCAAGACAGAATGGCTTTGAGTATTTGGACCTCCTAACAACAAAGTTTTTTTACCAGTAGTCCTGGATGGGTTGGCACAGCCCAGTAGTCCTGGATGGGTTGGCACAGCCCATCCAGTGTATAATTGGAGGGTTCTCTTGGACTCATGGTTCCCAATAGAAGAGAAGGCCACCTTCTTTGTGTCTGGGCTTGGGGCCTCAAATGTGCTAAGGACCTGTTTCTTGGCTACATTAGCATCCATGGCAATAATTCTATTCAGTGACCGTATATATTTATTTTCTATTGTTTTAATGGTTTGAAATTTATTTTTATGTTTTTCTTATGTATGCTGCAAATAAAAAAATAACTAAATGCTGCTTGTCTTCTTTACACAACTACAACAATATAGCTGTTGATATGGTTAGACATAGGCAGGCTGAACAATAAGACAATAGTTAGTTGCCTGCTTTCACCCTTAAAAGTATCATTCTATCTGAGGTTTAATTTGTGTTCTGATTTTGCTTCTTTCCTTTTATATATAAAGTTCTGCATATCACTGCAGTGATTACAGTGAAAGGAATGCAACAGAGGAGAAAATGGAGTGATACATTTGGAATTAAGTTAAATGCCCTTTTGATGATGAATGAACTGAAAGAAATGTATGTTATCACTTCACAGAGCTACTCATTTTGCATAGCAAAGGAATCAAGAAGTATATTCAACCAGTGCTGACTATTACACCAAGAAACTGGCATTGGGATCAATGGGCTGTCTAGCTTGCGAAGGAAGCAATTCACAGATGGGTAAACCAAAGTAATAGAATTTAACCATTTTGCCCTAATCAATTATTGTTGCTTTAAAATCACTTACTTCCAAATTTTTATTTAAAACCAAGCCTTTGAATGGTTCCATCCAACTGATTTGGATTTAGACACTTCCTTGATCTCCCTAAACAATCCTACTAATTGTAATGGACTTTATGTCCAAGAAATCCTATTCAGTTCAGATTTTGGTGGAAGGAGGGGAGGATCTAAACTGTCATACATAAAAATAATTCTCTGAACAGTGAAACTGGCTATTAGATTAGAGAGTTTAGAGTTTGAAATTATCCGACCCAGAAAAGTCCATGATTATATTGTTCTGTTCAATGTGCAAATTGACTCTTACGTCCAATTAATCGCTTGAGATCTTCAAGTGCTCTGGTTTAATTGTGCAGACTGAGCTGAAACATTGCATTCCTCAAACAATTACACCACAGCTACCCTCTTGACTTTCCCTGTATTCTTCCTGAGACTACAAGAATTGCTATTTGTAGGTTGTCTTTTAATTGCTTAGTTCAAAATGGTAGATGCAAGCTTCTAAAATGAGAACAATGTTCAAAATGTCAAATATGGAATCAAGGATGAGCTTATACTTTGGATAACAAAAAATGCAACAATAGCACATGCTCAAATACTACCTTTTTTCAGCTGCTGTTTCACAAAAAGAATATAATTGACTGCCAACTGTTAATGTGTCATATTTCACAACTCATTTATGCCTACTTTTCTATCAAAAATGTGGATGGAAAACAGGCACGTTGCCAGTAAGTATGAACACTGGAGTTATACATCACAGTTATAACATTTGTACGTATTTAAACTAACTATAGATTTCCCAAGTTCCACTTTTAGAATTAAAAAAACCAAATACAAAAATATCTGGGGAAAAACTTTCCAAGTTTTGTCTATTCATTTTCCAGATGTTCATCCCAGGAATATAAGAGAAATCTGTGGGTTTGAAAGGAAATAGGATTTATATAATGACATCATTAAAAAAAATTCTATTAACCATATTTCTTTTCCTAATGCTCTTTGAATGTATGAATCAAAGAATAATGTCATTAAATTGGTTTTTTTTGATTCTACATGAATGATGGAATCTGGGAATGTCACCTAAGCAAGGACTAGTGAAGCAGCTGCCTGTAACATTAGCAGAAAGAAGGTTTTTTATGGGAAATATTTGAAGAAGAGTACAGTGGTAGTTAGTTAGTCAATCATAAACCTGAACATGAGTTATGCAGAAATGTAGATGCAGGAAGGGAGCACATTGAGATTACCAATCTCACAAGGATGTGGCAGAATGACAGAGAAGAAAAGAGGACATTATTGATTCTCTGGGTAACGTGTCTGATGGAATGTCTCCCTGGAAAAGAGGTGGAGGACACACACAATTACAGGATTGCCTTACCAGAGCAGATTCCAGGAGAGAGAAAAGTTGAAATGTGGCATAGAGACCCAGGGTAACTCTACAGAATTATGGGAAGTATAAATGGAGGTGAACAATTATTTTGACAGGTATTTAGGATTATGCTAAAGTACTCCACTAACAATAATATAATGGGCTGTAAGAGTGACCTTGGGGAATGGAGGACAAATCACAACCAAGACAATGGTCCGACAAAAGACATTTGAATCCAAGGAAGAAATGTAAGAGCCTTGGTAGTACAGTGGTCTAAAGCACCCTGCAGGTTTGAATCTCGCCAGGTTCAAGGTTGACTCAGCCTTCCATCCTTTATAAGGTAGGTAAATTGAGGACCCAGTTGTGGGGGCAATAAGCTGACTTTGTATAAATATACAAAAAGGATGAAGGCTATTGCTTAGCGCATTGTAAGCCGCCCTGAGTCTCTGGAGAAGGGTGGCATATAAATCAAATAAAAAAAAATTGCAAAAACATCTCAGATTTGACCCTTCTCAGTTCTCATGAAATAAAGGGAGGGAGGGGAGAGATGCATTCAGACTTTCAAGATTCTGTTCCCATAACTTTATAATAAAAATAATATTAGCATTCATAACTTTGGTTTCCTGGTTGAGGTCTACATCAGAGGGCTGATAAATAAAAGTCTTTCTAGAAATCCAAAAGATGCTTGCTTTCTGAGTTTTCCTGCTGTTAATGGTTGGACAATACCCTTGAAACAAAGATAATTGTTTAGTATACCTGGACCCTTTGTTAAAATTTCAGATGTGTTATACTCTTGCTCTCCAAATAAACTTAAAGAGGAATATTAATAAAAGGTTTCATTCCATTAGAATTCACATGTGAAAATAAAATCCTAATTATACAGTTGAAAAGAATCAACTGTTAAAAAGATTTGTGGATGCTTTGATAATTTATTATATTTACATAACTGGTACTTTTAATTTCCTTTCAACCCAAAAATAAACAAAGAAAGGAGAGTTATAGACAAAAAAAAAATTCTCATTTAAACAACAGAATTAAAGGATCCCAACTGTATACATCTGGCAGCTTTCACACAAGCACCACCTCTAAAAGTTATAATAGGAAGGATTAATGATTTATACTCCCATCTACACTGATGTACCAAATCAATGCATGCTTGAGGGTTCTACTATTCAACGGCATCTTGGAATATTCCTGTATTAATTGATCAAAAATCAAAAAGAAGGGGGAACGTTTTCCAATTTATTTCCTCAATTAGAATAGAACACTTCTATTAATTATAGGATAAATTGTTACATGCATAACCAAGAGAAAGGACCTTGATAAGTGTTCCACCTCCTCATTGAATCCTTCAGGTAATAAACCATGTTGTCAACATTTTTTTAAGGAAGAACTTTTTAAGGCAGATTGGATACTGCTTATAAGCTCTATGTGCTTAGAGCTCAAAGCATTGTTAGAGACCTCACACACCAACTCTATGGTCTGTTTTTGTTGCTCCCGTCTGGGAGGAGGTTTTGAAATATTTCTAGCAGGATTACCAGATTCTGTAACAGCTTTGTTCCCTATGCCATCTGTCTGGTAAACATGCAAGATTCATTTTTCTCACCATGTACATGGATACATACAAACTGTGTTGTTTCTCTGTGTCATATATATGTGTCATATAATGAAGTTCTTGTTGTCGCATGTTGTAGAGCCTAGTAAATGACACCTTTACAACTACCTCATTACTTACAGATATGTTTTCACTGGACATAAGGGGGGAAATGTAGCCATGTACTCAAGGCAGTACAATAATGGCTCTATTTCCTGGATTTCCTTGTGGTAAAATAAAATTAGCACAAAAATCACCCTTATCTTCCTGTTTTTTATAGTCTTAGATCTTCTAAAGGAAGAAAATGGATTTCTATTCACCCTGCATTGTCCTAAAGTAGTAGGTTTAATAAGGGACACAGTGGCTCAGTGGCTAAGACGCTGAGCTTGTCGATCGAAAGGTCGGCAGTTTGGCGGTTCGAATCCCTAGTGCCGTTTAACGGGGTGAGCTCCTGTTACTTGTCCCAGCTTCTGCCAACATAGCAGTTTGAAAGCATGTAAAAAATGCAAGTAGAAAAATAGGGACCACTTTTGGTGGGAAGGCCTTCCGTATGCCTTGGGCATTTAGTCATGCCAGCCACATAACCATGGAGATGTCTTCAGACAGCGCTGGCTCTTCAGCTTTGAAACGGAGATGAGTACCGTCCCCTAGAGTTGGGAACAACTAGCACATATGTGCAAGGGGAACCTTTACCTTTACCTTTAGTAGGTTTAATAAGTTTTATTTTTCAACATAATCCATTTGACAAGATTGCATGCCAAAACACATAATTTAATCCTCCTGTTCATGTTCTCAAACATGTTTCCATAGTATTTGCTGACATTCAGAGTATTGATGATTTAGACGTTGCAAGCATCCTCTAACTGGAAATTGGTTTGTGATCAGCCTAGAATACTCCTGGTACATCTCAATCTAATTCTTAGAAACTGTTTATAGGAGAGTTGTCTCTTATTTTTCTAAAATGGGACTTGCAATATTGTCCCTCAATAAAGAACTATTTATGAGTTTTCTATAGATGATGGTTAGTGCCTTGGTACTCAACTGCTTTGAAACTCATCATATTTGGTACTCAATGCATTTTGATGTGAACATTTTGTCCCAATACTCATTGTTTGTTTGCTACTAAATGCACTAATTAGAACTTGTCGGTGTTGGCTGCCTTTTGATTCACTACATTATTCCTTATGGAGAAAATGTATTTTGTACTCATTGTTTTTGGTACTCATTACGCCTCCCAAAACCAATTAAGGATGAGTACCGAGGTACCACTGAAAATGGTTGCTTTTTTTTGACATCACAAATTTCATGAAATTGTTTGACTGTTTATCACACTTTATGCTAAATGCTGAGATCTGACTTGCTCAGCCTCCTATAGAATTTATTCAGAGTTTCTAAAATTAATTTCCAGATGACGAAGATATCATTCATTCACCTACATCTCTCTTTTATGAAGCTGAAGCTATAGTTAAATAAATAAATGTCACATCCTCAAACCTTGAGGTATGGCCACATCCATGGTTTGTTAATGATCTTCAAAACAGTAAATAAAGTCCTGGTGAAGAATAATTGCTAAAATAGCTGCCAAGAAGTAAAATTCTCTCCCCCTCACACTTTTGTAAAGTATGGATTGTCATATGCTTGTGTAACTTGACTCTTTAAAAACAACTGCGTAGAAGTTGGAAAAAAAGAAGCATCACAGTCAGGAAAACTATTTAGGCTCGAGGCTCACGCAAAGAGCCAAAACACTTCTTCCAAACAATTTTTGAAGTAAATATTTCCCTAATCAGAATCATATTATAAATTCATCATTCTCTCTCTCTCTTTAGCAGGATTTGTAACCAGTGTAGGTTACCATCAATGGGTGAAATTAGGCATTTTATAGAATGCCTAGAAAATCTATAGAATACCAAAAATAGAATGTCAAACTATGCAAAAGGCAAACCAACGAAGTATAAAATATTATTACTAAAACACTATTCTAGGCTTCCTTGTTGCAACGAATTAATATTTTGCAACAAATTAATGCTTTTTTCTCCTTTTTTTTTGGCAAGAAAATCCTGTATTTTATTTTGCATTTCTTTTATAATTTTCACATACAGATAGTCCTCGATTTACAACAATTTATTTAGTGACTGTAACAATTCATTTAGTGACAGTACAAAGCACTGAAAAAAATGACTAATGACCATTTTTCACATTTACGACCGTTGCAGTATCCCCATGGTCACATGATCAAAATTCAGATGCTTGACAACTTACTCCTATTTATGATGGTTGCGTTGTCCCATGTGATCCTCTTTTGCCAACTTCTGACAAGCTAAGTCAATCAGGAATCCAGATTCACTTAACAACCGTGTTACTAACTCAACAGTGATTCACTTAACAACTCTGTCAAGAAAAGTCGTAAAATGGGACAAACTCCCTTAACAAATGTTTCACTTAGCAACATAAATTTGGGCCTCAATTGTGGTCGTAACTCGAGGACTACCTGTACAACTTTTCAATAAAGGGTTAGCGTTAGGGTTAGGGTGCGGATTAGGGTTAGGGCTAGATGTAGGATTAGGGTTGGGGTTAGGATTAGATTATGGTTAGAGTTAGGGTGCAGGTTAGAGTTAGGGTTAGGGTTACCAATTCAATTCAATTCAAATCTTTATTGTCAGTACACAATGTATGTACAATGAGATTAGTTGAGCTCCCTCAGTGCACCGCCCCCCCACAACTCACAATACAACTCACAGTGAAGACAGAAAATCCCTAACACAATAAATCATATTAACAAAACACCGGTCCAAATGCACCAGTGTGAACATGTTACACATTACACCAGCCCTGCAGTCCGTCATACTATGTAGTTATGATGTTATTTCTCATTCAGGAGTCTGACAGCCCACGGATAAAAACTGTTCTTCAGCCTGTTTGTGCAGCTGGCTATACTTCTATATCTCCTTCCTGATGGTAGGAGGGTAAAGAAGTGATGACCAGGGTGAGAATACCTTAACCTTAACCCTGACCCTTTTCATGACTCTCTGCCATACTTTGCTTAAATGGTTATTTTGTCATTCTGCATAATGCCTAGGAATTATATATGATGCCTAGTGAAAGTATATAGCATATTAAAATAACCTAGACATATCATACGTCGCCTAAAAGCATCATACACTCCATAAATTTCCTATATAATGCCAGCTTTTCCCACATTGCCAGTAGCATATATATTAAAATTAAAGTCTATAATGTCAGACGTTAAGAATACTATGAAGAAATAATCTTCCATGGTAGAAATAGATAGAAATTCACTGAAGTACACTGCAGGAATTTGCTATTTGTATGATATGCTTTTAGAAAATATTGTTTTGTCTAGACTTGGCATGTACATGTGAATGCATGATGCATGGTAACAACAGATCTGTAGATATTTACACTCGGCCTACATTTAGAATGATTGAATAAGCATGTATTTCACTTTTTATATAGCTCCATTCTTCTGACATAGCACTATATTGTCAGCCGCAAAGGTACTAGAAATTAAAATGCCTTGTGATATTTCTATATCAACTGGATTTATGCCTCCTGCCTGGTTCATTTTTAATTGATCGTAATTCTTTAGACTCAGCAATGTTGACGAAGTCTTACTTCTCCTGAAATCATCATTGTCTGTATATTGATCACATGGAAGTGATTACATTCTTCTAAGGAACAAGTTAATGTTGATTTAAAGATGCAACAATTACAGGATTGCAAAGACAACTGATCAAGCATATATTTATATTTCCTGCCCCAAATTAAATAAAAACACCAGGGGGCTTGGAAATGTTAGTGGAAAAAAAATGTTTCTGAAGGGAATTTTGCTAATTGTATATTAGATTAAGTTCTAGTCATTGAAGTATATAAAGGCACAGTTCTGGCTAGATCCAGATTTAGCCTTATGTAGATGTATTAGGAGCTGTGGGGGCGCAGTGGTTAGAATGATTAGAATGCAGTACCGCAGGCTACTTCTGCTGATGGCTGGCTGCCTGCAATTTGGCAGTTCAAATCTCACCAGCTCAAGGTTGATTCAGCCTTTCATCCTTCCAAAGTCGGTCAAATGAGGACCCAGATTGTTGGGGGTGCAATATGCTGACTCTGTAAACTGCTTAGAGAGGGCTGTAAAGCACGTTGAAGTGGCATCTAAGTGTAAATGATATTGCTATTGCTATTAATATCAGTCCATGAAAATAAAGTCTACTAACATCAATGAAAAAAAAATCAGTATGACTTAGCTTAGGTCTAACACTCAAAAATCCTTTTGCGTTATAGATTTAACTTACCACATTTTTACAAAATGTAGATGAACCCTCTCATAATCACTGTGCCCCTCATACTTAATATTAAAGTAGGATCAATTTGAAAAAAAAACTGAAACTGGTTGATTGGATTTTAAAGTTTTGTTGTAATCCTTTGGTTTGTAATAAAAAAGGTCTAGTTTGATTTTAAAAAAATCTTTTATTGACCAAAACAAATTAACATATTAATTTGAGTAGATTCATTGAGTTGGCATATTAGATAACTGAATATTTATCAAACTAATACAATAGTTTGCACCATATTATTTATGATCCATTATCCACAAAATAGAAGGGAAGCATAGTCACCAAATATATGTGCAAACAAATGGTGATTCATTGAGATCTATGTACACAACTGATGTCTAATTTGGAGATTCAATAGTGCAGACATTTCTTTTTCAAGCCATTCCATTCATTTATCAACAATATATATTATAGAATTGCATATCTTAACTCGGGAGCCTAACAACCAGACAATGGTGTGCTATCTGGAAAAGTACTATACTCTTGAAGTTATTTTCTATCAATTGGTTATAAAGCTCCAAAATTAGTTTGATTGTATGGTATCATAGTTATTGTGGGTGATAGATGGATATATAAGTCAGTATTTCTGGAAACTTTCTGTACATATTTTTTTGAGATGGAAGCCTTTTTCTTCAGGCCCAGATGTGTTACATAAAACTAATAATATATTATATACCATTAATTTATTCAGTTATGAGAGAGAGAGAAGACAGATAATTTAGGCATTTACTAAAGCATCCTATTTTTTTATATAAAGAGCTAAACTTTATAATTTAAAAGACAAATTCAGTTTTTAGAAATTATTGAAAACAACAATTTATAATAAGCAAGTAGAAATTAATGCTTTGTTATTGTAATTGTACTGTCATTGTTTGCTATGACATATACTACTCAAGTTAGGTAGATGAATGTTTTTTGGCTCTGTGATTGTAAACAGCGACAAAACACACATTTGTTTATTTAAGCAGCAATTCCTTTCATAGCACTAACATACCAATCAGAGTTGCTGAGAACAATACACATAAAACAAAGTGCCAAATTAGTCTGTAAGTGCTGAAGCACCCCTTTTCTTGCCTTTATCAACTTGGTTCCCACCATATTAGGACACAGAAAAAAGTTTCTCTGGGCATAGCAGGATTGCCCTGGAGCACTAAAAATTATTGAAACCATTTCAAATATACCTGGAAACAAAGCATTTATCGCTGCAATGCCTGCAATATGATCCTACAAGCAAACTTGAAGCACTGTTCTTGAAGCTGCATTTAGAACCAATTTCTGTTTCTAAACATTCTAATGCAGTATTTCTCAACCTCAGTAACTTTAGGGTGTGTGTGGACTTCAACTCCTAGAATCACCCAGCATGCATGCTTGCCAGGGAATTCTGGGAGTTGAAGTCCACACATTTTAAAGTTGCTGAGGTTGAGAAACCTTGCTCTAAAAAGTATAACAGTATAATAGAATAACAGAGTTGGAAGGGACCTTGGAGGTCTTCTAGTCCGACCTCTTACTCAGGCAAGAGTAAACTCTATACTATTTCAGACAAATGGTTGTCCATTCTCTTCTTAAAAACCGCCAGTATTGGAGCAACCACAACTTCTGGAGGGAAGTCGTTCCACTGATTAATTGTTCTGTCAAGAAATTTTGTCCTTAATTCTGGGGTGATTCTCTCCTTGAGTGGCCTTGATACAGGGGATATAGTCATCGAAACCTTGTCATGGTCTGACCGCTCGCTCCTTCGACTTGACTTTCTAACCGCTACACCCCGCCGCAGGGAGGCGGGACCAACTAGGTGGTTCTGCCCCAGGCGCCTGATGGATCCTGATAGGTTCCAGATGGAGCTTGGGCCATTTCCTGAGACTATGGCTCATGACTCGGCTGAAGACATGGTGGCCGCCTGGGACAGTGCGGCCACCGGGGCTTTGGACCGTGCCTTTGCCAGGGGGGCTTTTTATCAGGTTCACCTGATATACCAGTTGTGTTCCTTTCTGGATCGGGACTCCCTACGCACGGTCACTCAGGCACTTGTCACTTCCTGCCTGGACTACTGCAATGCTCTCTACATGGGGTTCCCCTTGGGGTGCACCCGGAGGCTCCAGCTGGTCTAGAATGCGGCTGTGTGGGGGATTATGGGAGCAATTGAGTGCTCCCATGTGGCACCTCTCCTGCGCAAGCTGCACTGGCTCCCGGTGGTCTTCCAGGTGCGCTTCAAGGTGTTGGTGACCACCTTTAAAGCGCTCCATGGCTTAGGGCCGGGGTATCTATGAGACTGCCTTCTGCCGCCAATAGCCTCCCACCAGCCAGTACGCTCACACAGAGAGGGCCTCTTCAGGGTGCCGTCGGCCAGACAATGTTGGCTGGTGACCCCCAGGGAGAGAGCCTTCTCTGTGGCGGCACCTGCCCTCTGGAATGACCTACCCCCAGAGATACACATGATACCAGACCTCCGGACTTTTCTTCAAGCCCTGAAAACTCATTTATTTCATCTAGCCGGGCTGGCTTGATCCCATCCTTTCGGTTTTAATTTGGAATTGGTTTTAACTGGGTTGTTTTAAATTGTGGTCCGAAATTATTTAATATCTTTTCAACTGTTTTTAAATTGTATATGCTATGTTTTATCTCGGCTGTTTACCGCCCTGAGTCTTGTTGGAGAAGGGCAGTATAAAAATCAAATAAATTAAATTAAATTAATTAATGAATTAGTTTCCATCCATTGATGCTTGTCCTACCTTCAGTTGCTTTGGAGAAAAGCTTGACTCCCTCTTCTTTGTGGCAGCCCCTTGGATATTAGAGCACTGCTATCGTGTAACCCCTAGTTCTTCTTTTCATTAAACTAGACATAGTGTTGTTTATATGTTTTAGTCTCCAATTCCTTAATCATCTTTGTTACTCTTCACTGCATTCTTTTTAGAGTCCTTTTTATATTGTGACAACAAAAACCGGATGCAATATTCCAAGTGTGATCCAACCAAAGCATTATAAACATAAAAGTTCATCATATTTCTGATTCATTGCATACTGATGGCAATATCGTTGTTGATCATGATGTTACTGCTAAAGGACATAAATGGTCACTGTCTAGCAGTCTGTACAGTTTTTATTCTTATATTTCAACTATGCTTCTGTGAACCTTATTCATTTTTCTCTTTAAAAGTTTGTATCTTCGGGAAGAAGAAGGAGTAATAGATTAAGATATAAGGGGAGGAAGAACAAAGTAACATATGGAAGACCATTATTAAACAATGCTTAAAAATGATAAGATACTTATATGTTGTATGTTGTGTAAATGTCATATATGTGTTATAATAAAACTATTTTTTTAAAAAAAAAAGTTCATATCTTTTCTTTCCTGTTCTTTGAATGTGTGTTTTTAACAATAATGTATAAGGAAACAGAATAGGAAATTGCATGTTTTTTTTCCCTATTTTATTTATTTATTTATTTATTTATTTAGTCACATTTCTATGCTGCCCAACTCCCAAGGGACTCTGGGAGGCTTACAACAAAGAATAAAACAATGCGAACAATCCCATAAAAAATGTTAAAAAGAAAAACATTAAAACATTAAAAACTTTAAAAACATTAAAATACATGCACTCCAATTCGTGGCCGGGTCTCGCAAGATCACTATAACAAGATCAACGGCTCCAAGCCTGCCAATAGAGCCAGGTCTTCACCGCTTTGCGGAAGGCCAATAGGGTGGGGGCAGTCCGGACCTCAGGAGGTAATTGGTTCCAGAGAGCAGGGGCAGCCACAGAGAAGGCCCTCCCCCGCCAGCCCGCCAGCCGACATTGTTTAGCTGACAGGACCCGGAGGAGACCAACTCTGTGGGATCTTACCGGTCGCTGGGAGCTATGTGGTAGTTAGTAGTAGAATACTTTGTTTTTCTTACTGGACATCACCAAAGGATGTGTTCAATGTTAAATTAATGCTCATGCTTCATATTAAAAGCAAAATTGTTCATTTTTTAAAGGAGAAAATTAAATTATTCTTATGTATCCTATCTATCCTCTGACCCTTAAGGTTCGTTGGTTAGTGCTAAATATATTATAAAGTTCAAAGACTTTAAGATGCCAGAACAGAATTTTTATTATGTAATGGTTTTGGAGAAAGATAGAGAAGACTAAAAATGTATTGCTCATCATTATAAACTAATTAAGCAAACTATTAATTAGCTATTCAGTATATAAATACAATTTGTATATAACAATTCCTAACTAACTTGTTAACTAACATTTAAAGAGTCTGTTCAAAAGAACAGACTCAAAAGAGGTAGTACAGTTCTACATGAATTGAACATGAGCCAGAGAATTATTTTACTATATTTATCACAGAGTAGATTTTTCACATATTTCACTTAAAGGAAGTGTCATCCTAATTAAGCATAGGATATTGGGGAAGATTACCAGCCCTGATGGTTTTCCAGTTGATTAGTATTTTTTTTTAAAAAAAAAAATCACCAATGGGTTTTCACTTCCTGTTTTACAGAGGGGAACCTTTTTAAAAATAAATTCCTTCCTTTTAATGTTAATGAGAGACACATACTAGAGTTATTTCTGAACTGAGTAAAAATTCTATTGTGTGTGTTCTAATTATAGGCATATTTCCTTGACAAATGTAGATGCTAAGATGTTACCCTAACCCCACAGATTAGCAGGTGTTTCTCAAAATATCATGCTTTCAATCAGGATGGATTGCAGGTAATCCCCGATTTACGACAATAATGGAGCCTGCCAATTTTGGTCATAATGTGGGAGGGTGTTAACTGAAACTTGTTAAGTGAAAGAGCTCTCAACCTGGATTACCCCAATGCATGTGTTAAACAAATGTAAGGGTGAATGCAGGGTTGTTTAATGTGCATGGGGTGCCTCAGGGATGCCTGCCTTGGGCCTCCCAGCGCCTCCCCCACCCCAAGATAACCCTGTGCTCTGCTTCCTTTCCTTGGGGTCCCCACAGCCATCTCCACCCCTCACGATGCCTTGCTTACCTTCTGGAGATCTACAGAACTCAATACTGTAGTCTATTCTTACTGGGCCATGTGGAGCAGCCATTTGCAAACTGACCTTGGCAAAGTAGCATTTCCCCCGCCTTCTGCCTTTTTGCACGGTCCCTTTAATTTAAAACAGGATAATGAGCTACAGTTTTTGCTTTGCAATTTCTATATTTTCTGGTAAAAAAAAGTTTTAAAAAGAAAGGGGGAGAGACAGAAGCTGGTGCAGTGAGATGGAGAACAGACAATGAAGGATTAAGTGTTAAAAGACCGATACAGAGGGAGCTGCTTTGCCTTGTTTGAATCCTGCTCTGGAAGGCAAGCTACTCTTCACCCTCCCTCTGCATTGCCCTGTTAACAGGGGGCAAAGCAGGCCCATGCCTTTGGGGACCCGGCAGGATAAGGATGGGGGAAAGAGATAGGTGGACATGCTTTCTGCAAAGTTATGAAGCTGCCTGGTCTGACTGGATAACTTTTGTAAAATTCTTATCTTTGAATCATGGTTGTACATAACTTTTAGGAGGTCTGTTGTAACTTTGAATGGTCACCTTGATAACCTTGAGGATTATCTGTATAAGGAATCATCAAGCTTCTGAAATATCAGGTATTTAACTGATATTCTTGCTTTGTTTTATTTAAATCCTAAAATGACACTTCTGTTGCCATCTAAAGGCAGACAAATAAAACCGGTTTCAAAGATAAGTTGCATATTGTATGAAATTAAATAGACTAACATCATTAAAAGTTGATACAAACAATTCCAATTAAAACTTATATTCATCCTTGGATAACTATTCTATTCTAACTTAAAGTAGCTTCACACATTCTGCAAAGGATGAAACAATTTTAAAAAATTGCCTCAAAACATAGATGTGTTTATTGTAACTAGATTTAAGATTTAACTACTTGCATTTATAGTAAAGTAAGCACTTAACAGAAAATGGAATTTTAGAAATGAGGTATAAATGCTGGGGAAAAAGAAAATGATCACCACTGCAATCTCTTTCCTTCTCCATATTGCTATAAAAGCTATAAAAGATTCAAACCTCATATCATCCTTACATCTGGCCGCCAAAAATCATTTTATCACTTCATTCCCACATAAGCTTCACACTGCTCCAGAATAGGATCCACATCTTCTCCTTGTGTGTGAAAATCTCCTGTGCATAGTAACTGAACTGGTTTATTTTTGACTCAACAATGATGTAATCCAAACCAGGAAGAAGAGAGAGAAAAAATTATTTTCCTATTTGCAATAATGTAACTTCGCGGAGCTTGTAAATAATTTGAATTCCCATTGGTGGAAATCCAATGTTTGTCTGCTCTGTCTCTTTATCTAACATTGTATTCAGTTCTTTGGTCCTTAAATGGGAAAAGCATCTCAGCAGCTTCATGCATTCCTCTTCACAACTGCTAAGATGATTTTGCACATGACCGGACATAAAATACACAACTTCCTAAGTCCATTTTCAAACACAGCCAACGCTGATCTAAATTGATCAGATTCCTGCAGATTTTGCTGTATACCTGGTAGCCCAATTGAAAGGATTTGGGATAAATTAAAAGAAGTTCTGCCTAGGTTCCCTTCTCTTCAAAAGAGGGTCAAGTATTCAAAGCCTCCCTCTGGGCAAGTAATTTTCAGCATCCTGAGGTTCATAAGTAGACATTGTTTAGAATTTACTGCCCCATTTAGCCAACTTCAACTTTTAACATTGCTATGACCTTTGCTGGGGTCTTGGAGAAAGCACCAGATTGAAGAACTGATGTGATACCACAGTACCTTCATAGCTTTCTGTGACATTTCCAGAATAAGAAAAATAACTGTCTGGGAGCCACATCATTTTACTCTGCTACCTGTACTGAGGATACGTAATAACCAAACTAGCCAATTGAATACACCCAATAGGCATTGCCAATGTAGATGGGGTTGAAAGGAGGTGCTATAAATGTAGTTGATTTCTTATATCAATTAGGGGGTGGGGGATTTTTACTCTTACAGAATATTTTATATCTTAAAGTGGAACAAACACTTTTCCCTCATTCTGTTGTTGCTCAATTTAGATGGGAGAACTCTGCATCATGGAATTCCTAGCTTATTCTCAGAATTTGTAGAGAATAAGGAGGATGACCTTGATGGAGATATGCAGTAACCATTGCCTAGGCAGAGGACCTATTTTTAAAGTCACACAGTAAAAGTCATTTAAGCCTTCATGTGGAATTGATTTGGTCTACCTGTTTCCCTTTTATGACTCTGTAATTCCTTAATTTAGGGATAGAGTTGGGGCAATTGTTAGAGCTGAGAATTTACTGGCCAGATGCCCTTCTTGACACCACACAGAGTTCACAGCAGGTATTTTTTTCTTTGCTCCCTAGGAGAGAACATCTGCCACTACCTAGTATTGAACTCTCAACCTTCCAAATGGCAGGTGAGGATCTTCACCACTAGGCTACCATGCGACTCCTGATTTGGTCTGTCTAAGTCGCATGATTTTACAGAAGTGAAGTTGAAGGTGCAGTTGGATTGGAGAGCAGAAATAATGCCATATAGATGTTTTCAAAGATTAAGATCACATGGAAAATATGCAATTCCAAATCACATCATCATTTCTTTTCTATCACCCAAGCTAGGTCTCTCAACATGTACTGTCACTCCAACATGTGTCTCAACATGTATCTATAGTCTACAGTAATGTTTTTTGTAGGAATATATACTTAAGAAGCCTCATAGAGACTTAAGGATACATCACATTTTTATTGTTCTTTCCATATTCTAAGGGGCACTTATGCTGGAACACAGAGATGTTTGCCTAGGGAACTAAAATTCATAACCTTGCTGGATTAAATAGAGACTTTGATTTCTTATGCTCTTACCAGTCAATTCATGTTTCCTGCTATTGAAAACCCTTTGATTTTTCCTATGGCATAATGTTAAACCTTTGTCTAACTCAAGAGAATTAAACGTTTGAATTATTATTAAGTATTGTAGAGATGTAACATCAAACTCCATGGCACAAATTCATGTCAGTTTCCACTTCTACCTTCCAACAAGAATGTGATAACTCAAAAGTAAATCCAACTCAGCATCACTTAACCTTATCTATGTTTCTATTCATTTTTCCCCCATACTCCTATTGGCAATTTTGTTCAAGCACTTTGTGCTCAGCAGCAATTCTTGTCTGTGGCATTATGGAAGCAGAGTTTCCCCCAATCATTTTGCATTGATCCTCTGGGAGATCAGCACTTAATACACAATGACTATAAACAAATTCAAGTGGCTGATAAAAATGGCTAGGGCAATGTAGACAAAGAGACCTTAATAACCTGCCTTACCACTGAACACTTCAAGAGACTATTTAAGTGAAACAGTATTCCCTGCTGGATATATTTATCATTATAAAAAGGAATTCAAGTTTGTTCTGGTTTTCTTCACTGAGATTTTCTCTTGGTGCTGCCCCAGTAAGCCACTGTTTCTTCAGCTTCTTTGCAGAGATGGCATTTGCTGGCTGTTACTTTGTGCGTGTTTGTTCTTAAGGCTTGGTCTTGTGCTGCCAGTATTAGCCATACTGTCTCTTTCTTCAGCTTCTCTTAGCCATTGCCAGATCTTGCATTATCTGCTTTTGTGCCTACTGGCCATATAATACATTATTGTTTTCCTGTAAAGCTTCAGTTCACCCGTGTAAAGGAGGTTGGTGTATGTTTTCAATGTTTTATAGCTATGGCTTGATTTGTTCAGTGTTATTGCCAGATGAATCAATGCAGTAACAAACAGAAGTGGTGATCGTGAGTTTGATGATAGATAGATAGATAGATAGATAGATAGATAGATAGATAGATAGATAGATAGATAGACAGATAGATAGACAGATAGACAGATAGATTCCAGTCTTGGATGTTAACATTTCTCTATTTATCCTCATTGAAGAGCGTCTGTGTCTTCCATTGTGGCATTGATCTTTGCACAAAGTTTCTGATGTTTCTACTGACTCCTGTTATTTTTAGGCATTTGATTATCCAATCATGTGGGTTGCCTTCTAGTAACCAAACCAAGCTTCATTCAAGTTGCTCTTCCATTTCTTCTGGTTTTTCAAAATCATTTTATGCATTAAAAAATTATATTTTGTGCCTCTGCTGCTGGGCCAATTTCCTTTTTACTCAGTTGGAAAGAGTTTGTTTTCAACTAGATGCTGTTGGACTGCATCAGCTACCACACAAGTTAGCAATTTGAAATTGTAATTGCTTGTTCCTGTTGCTTCTGTTTGATCTTTCATTATCAAGTAGGTTTTGTTAGGCATCAATCAATCTTTAATTTTATCTCTTTGTGGTATGTTGGTAAATTGCTTGGCAATGAGTGAATGAAGACCAGTTACATGTTTCAACCAAAAATCATGTGCTTTATCTTCACCTGGCATGACCAATTCTCATGCTTTTTTGCTCTTTTCTTCACCATGTCTGCTAAAGAATGAATGTTCTCTCATTTCAGCTGATCTTAGCATGTTGATCTTATTTTACATCCTGGTCTTCCATTTTGGTGATCCACTGTTTGGATTTTTTTTCTTTGTTGATTTTGCATCCAAGACCTTCAGTTATAACTGCAGCTGTACTGCACATTAGTTTGTTTTTTGCAGTGAGCTGTTTGTCACTCCCAAAATACTTTATTTTAAAGTCTAATATTTAACTGATTCATATTTTAAATAGCTATTTCCCAAAAGTGTTTTTCGCCACTTCTATCTCTATTTATTTAACTGGTTCACAGTTTGGTTTAACTATTCTCCAGTATTGTCTCCTCCACTTCCTCCTGAGTTTATTTTTTGGCTGGTTCGCAACTTAATCAGTTGCTTTCCATCGATGCTTTCCTTCACTCCTAATCTTACTTATTTAAGATGGTTCACAATATAATTTTAACTGCATACCAACGTTATCTCCTTCAATCTCCTAAATCTATTATGAAATTGGTTTGCAACTCAAATAGTTGCTTCCCAGCAATGCTTTCCTCCGCTCCAACCTCCATTTTTAACTGGTTCACAACTGTCTTTCAGTTGCTCTCCAGGTATATTTTCCTCCACTCCTAACTTTTTATTTTTTGGCTGGTACACAGTTTTGCTTTAACTGTTACCTAGCGTATGCTTCCCTCCACTCCTAATTCTAATGGCTGGTTCACAGCTTTACTTTGGCTGTTTTCCAGCCCATGCTTTCATCCACTCCTAATTCTTATTTTTATTTTTAATTAGTTCCCAATTTTGCCTTAACTGTTCTTCAGTATGATGCTTTCCTCCACTCCTACCTTATTTGTAAAACTAGATCACAGCTTTACTTTCACTGTTCTCCAGAATCATGCTTCCTTCCACTCCTAACTTCATTTGTTTAACTAATTCATGACATTTTATTTTAATTATTGTCCAGCTTTATGTTTTCCTTCATTTTTACATCTCTTATTCAATTATTTAACTTTAAATTAATTCACAATATATTACTCATATTCATTTTTAAATCCATTCTCCTCCATGTCTTTAACTGATTAAAAATAAAAAGGTATATCGACAAATATCTTAGCTCCTATTCTCTCCTAGGCTTTCTCCCATGCCATATTTATTTCCAGTGAATATCAACATTTTAAATCAGTTTAAAATCAATTTTCTATAATTATTAAGTCTGTAATTAATTCTTCTTAATATCCAGCACCTTAGAGAACATTTTCTTCTAAATTAGGTCTGTAAATAGAGCTTAAAAATTCCAAATTTAAAAAAGTATTACGACATCCAAAAATCATAATTTTCAATCATTTATACTCATTTTTTCCAAGTCAAATTGTTGTATATTCATAAAATCAACTTAGATAAAAATAATAGTGAGAAAAGAGAGAGAACAGTAACAATATTAATAATAGTTAAAAGAAAAACAAAAGAAAAAACAAGAATAAAAATAGAAAAGAGAATAGAAATATAACAAAGGAAATTGAAAAGAGAATTAGAAAAAATAGAGAAGGGAAAAGGGACAAAAGAAAAAAAGAAAAAGGAAAGAAAAGAAAAATAGAATTGAGAGAGAGCCCAGAGAAGAAGAAAAGTATCTCCTAAAATTATTCAAAGATCAAACTCCCAGACACCATTACATCCATTTAATTCAAACTATGGTATTTTGTTATCTTGTTACTTTATATTCCATTTTTTTTCCTTCTCCAATCTATCTGAGTATATTTATTTTCCATTTCAATGTCCTCAAAATTATAAATTCTATAAAGTTAATTCTGAATTGACTATTCCATATATGGTATCATCATGTTCTTCTTTTGTTGCCACGCCCTTTTTCTCTTGTTGCCACGCTTAATAAATCAGTTTTCATTATTCAATTTAGTTTCTTCTTTCTGGTCTTCAATATCCTCCAATACTCAGATTATATGTCCAAAGTCAAGCCTCTTGAAATTTTTCTCAAAATAATCCACTTAAGTAACAAGCAACAAAGTTTCACTTTCAAGTAACAAGCAGTCTGGAATTTACACTTTCATTTTTCAGCTGGCAGCCCTCTTTTCCATCTCCTTTTGTCTTTTATCTTAACTTTTAAAAGCATATTTATTTCCTCTTCTCCTTCCTCTCTCTCAAACATAATCCAATCTCGTTTAGCCACAAAAAATAGCCAGAAAAATAGAAAAAGAAAACCAAATCTGTAATAAAATCATTTCCAGAAAGTCTATAATTAATGCTATCTATCAACAGGTCTTTTCTCCACCATTCATTTGAGTCAATCAATCAATTTATTTATTGATTAGCCCTTTGGGCCATATCAAGTGCAGAATTTCAAAGACAAATCATTACGAAGGTTTGGTAAAACAAATCAAGATTGGAATAACTCGCAATTAAAATACAATTAGAATAAAATACGATCTAAAATAAAATCGGGATAAAATACAATAATTTAAAGTACCATTTAAATATAATTAAATTTATATTATAATGTCGCCCCTGCATCTACCCAATCAGTGTTAACTGCTATTAAAATTACATTGTTAGATCAAGTGATCTCATTTGAGTCTTTTTGCCCTGATGTTTCTCAGCCGCTGTTAAGGCTAGGGCACACTTATTGTAATCCAGCATTTACGGGCAGTTCTTGCCTGGGCAGAAGTCAACTCACCCGGCTTTCAAACTCCCTGCTCCGCTCTCTGCTTCTCGCTTCTCCTCCTCTCCTCCAGCACGATCTTTGTTCCCAGTTTTGGGACAGCCGACATGGCTGTCGTTCCACTGCAGCCGGCATGAAGGGAAAGCCTCCGGCCCCGAGGAACCTGCCGTTCCTCTCAGCCATCCAAGGGGTCCCTTCTTGTCCCCCTGTCCCTTCAAGACAGGGGAGGTCTGAAGACCTGTCGGCGGCAGCTTGGTAGACGGGGTTTTGGTACCAACCGGAAATTCCTTTATTTATTATTATTTTTGTGCTGTCTATTTCCTCTGTAAGGTAACTCTGGGCAGCTTTTCATATTTGTACTGACTGGGTTTTGTTGTTGTTTTGTTTTTTGCTTTTGCAACAAGCTTCAGGCAAGCTTGTTGGTTTTGTGCTGTTCTAGAAGCTCATTCTCATTCATGCTTATTATTTATTTTAGTTTCTTTTGTTTTTCAGATTTTATTCTTTATGAGGAGAAGGTAGAGAAGATGATGCCTAACTTGAAAATAAAAATGGTTTAGTAGTGATGAAGGTTTCCTTTACTATCATCTCCCCCTGATTTGTCTCTATTGTCTGAGATACTTCTGGCAAAGTTCAATTTCTTTGCCCTGAGTAGAATTCCAATTCTACTTTTGTGAATACTTTTATTTCATATTATAAATCAATGTTGATCTGCTAGCCTCTTTCTGTTATTTCTGATTCTGGATGTTGTTCTTTCCAGATTGGTGCATCTTTTTCAGATATCTTCTTCTCATTCAACTTGATTTATAATAGCAAATCATTACTTCTTTGTTTTCAGTCTTTGAATATTTGCAATGACTACGCAACTTTTCTTCCAATAATATTGTAGCTGCTGTCTCTGGTTGACTACTCAGCCAGAAGTCCTGAGTCCTGTAGCCCTTTGGTCACCAGATGTCCAGGAACTCCAACACCTAATGTGGTCTGTATTAACCCAGGTGACAACCGATCCAATATACTGTAGGCAGTGGTGGGATTCAGCCAGTTCGCACCACTTCGGGAGAACCGGTTGTTAACTTTCTAAGCAGTTTGGCAAACTGGTTGTTGGAAGAAATCATTAGGGCAGAGAACTGGTTGTTAAATTATTTGAATCCCACCACTGACTGTAGGTTCCTGTAAGTTACATTTCACCATATTGTTTATAGGAGATTCTTCATCTGGCTCCTCTGATAAGAATGGTTGAATTTCTGGCATAGTTCTCATCTTCCTCAAAGCAAATAAACCTGATAATGACATTAAGGTGGTGCCTCACTGGGGGTTTATTATTATTATTTCCTTTGGCTAGAACAAAGGACAATGAATCAAAACAGAAAACATGGTTAAAATTAATTTACTTCAGCAGAAGTTACTATAACTTTCCTACCTTTCTGCTTTTCAACATTTTTGCTGTTAATCTCATTCATATCTTGCCTGTTCGCCTTTGAACTTATCAGTTCTGTCTTTATCAGGTTGTCATCCTCTCTATCCAATCCAAACTGATTGCTTGACATCTAGATTGGTGGGAAGCCTAAGGTGAATTATGAAGGAGCATACATATGCAACTATTAACAAGGGTAAGCATTGGTTTTGTCATAAATAAGCCAGCAAAGATTCTAAATCTTGTGCAATTTATAGGCCCATCACCTTAATTCAGGTAGATACTAAGGTATTAACTGCTTTGTTTGCTTTGCCCTTATTCCATCAACCTGAAGGAATATGGAGAGCACTGAAGACATTCAATGTGCACACCATAGTCTTGTGCGTATTTATTGAAGGTCAACTCATTCTAATGGGTGTTAACATTATGTATCACAATTATGGATGGAATTTGGCATTTTTGAGAAATAATTTGGAGATCAGACCAAATACGTACAAATCCAAACCAATTTTAGATGGATCTGCAGGTCTCAATTTCTTTTCCCTAACTCTTCTATAATTCCCATGGTCCCATTTTTTTCTGACTTTCTCAATTGACATTCATTATTTTTTATCCCTGCTGGTGCCTTGTTTGTGTCTACAAATGTCTACATTTTATAAAATTCACAACCAGAAAAGATCACTTTGCATAATTCGCTTTGCATAATGAGATGGCAGCATAATGAGATGGCAGCATATAAATTTAATTTAAAAATAATATGTAATTTGTTAATCCAATATATCTGTGGAGCACCATCTTGGGAAAAGCTGCTCTAACTCTACCCATGATGCCATTACACTTTCCCTTTTCTTCCATAAGTTGTCTGCCTGTTCTACTTATTGCACAACCATTACTCACATGTGCAATTGCTCTTAAAACCCAAGGCATGTACTATGAATGATTTTGTATAGGTGTGAGAACAAAATACAAATGAGGCCACCTGAAACTCATACAAATAGCTACCTTGATACCTGAGACTCATATAAACCTTGCATACATTAGAAGCAAAAGAACCCAAAACGTATGGCAGTACACCAACCCGAGTGCAGAAACATTTCCCTGTAGCTTTTTGCACAACTTTACAGAAGATGCATTTGAGTAATTAGTCCAGCAACCTCGCTATCTGGATCAAGAAAATTCATTACTCAGCATTGTTTGCATTTGCTCTAAGAACAAATTTATTGCCAACAGGTCAAACTGCATAGTGCAATTTATGGTTGAAGTTTCTAAACTACCATGGATTTTTCTTCTATCAAGAAAGCTATCATTATGTGAATTACAAAGACAAAGCTCGATTATAATCAGTCTCATCCACAAGTTAATTAGCTAGTAAAATATTCGAAATATATAAACATCATTTAACTTAATTGCTACCTTGGTCATCGAGCAAGGAACAGCTTACTGAGCATGCTGGTTTATTGTCTTGCTTTACCCATTGTATTACTGTAAAGGTGAGAGCCAAAAAGAGAGAGGAACACATTTATCATTAGGACATGCAAGTTATTTTAGATTACAAAGACTTGCATATGTTTTTGTTTCCATCGAATTTAGAAAAGTAGGCACATTATATCACATGGATCATTCAATTTTATGAGAAAAGAAAATGAATTTCTCAGGTGGTGGCAATAAATGGTCCCTTATTCCCAAATCAGTCTTTGATAGGATCATGCAAAATTACTCAGAAAATAACTATGGTTTTTAATAGACTTGACGATGCCAGAAGTCTATTTGTCATGACTGCCAACATGGATCGAAATTTTTTTTTTAATTTGATTTATATGCCGCCCTTCTCCGGAGACTCACGGCGGCTTACAATGTGTTAAGCAATAGCCTTCATACTTTTATATATTTATACAAAGTCAGCTTATTGCCCCCACAAACTGGGTCCTCATTTTACCTACCTTAGAAAGGATGGAAGGCTGAGTCAACCTTGAGCCTGGTGAGATTCGAACTTACAGTAACTGCAGACAGCTGGTGTTAATCACAATGCTTTTAGTCTGCTGAGCCACCAGGCCCTTTTGTGCCAGTTATACCTTTAATAGGCCAGGAGTTTTAACTGTTAACCCTCAACAAATCTTATGTATAAAAAGGGGCACCGAAGAATATGGAAAAGAGGTCTTTAAGTGCTGGCCTTCTTTGCAATCTGAAAACTAGGTGATGGCTTTAAGTGTAACTTGATTGGTTTCGTAAAATCTTCCTCCTTAAATTGTTCAAAGGTTTGGGAGAGAAAAGTCAGTACCAAAGAAAAGTGAGCAAGAATAAAGCTAAAACAAGCCTTACTGCTTTCTGGGAAACTATGAAAAGTCCAGGGATATCATTAGATCACCTTGGCACTTCAGTCTCTGAACAGGGTGGCTCTTAGATCAAAAATATGAATAATCGATAAGTGACAGCAAAGAAGTCTGAATCAATGTGCAATTTTAGTGGCCATAACTTTACTGTTGGAGTAATGTTGTTATGGTGAAAAATAAGATATTTACAGATCCTGACCACGTTCATTCCAGGGATATCTCTCATTTGAAAAATTTCAAAAGATCAGTCTTTTTTCAGTTTGAATCAGAACTGGTAAATAAAAACAGCAATATACAGTTTAAAACTACAGTAATATGAGTAAATACATTCAAATAATGCACATTGCCTTTTGTTACAGGCCAAAATTAAAAATAGTCAGATCTCCAGCCTCATTGGTATTCTGAAGAATCTGGCTGTACAACTAAATCTTCAGAAGACCTCTTTCCTAAAACCTGTGGCAGATTTTCAATAGTGATATTTACTGTGTGAAAAGAAAATCCTTCATTTTTATAGGTGAAGTTAGTATGTTCCTGATTAGAATATGAGATCATGCTTATCTCTTTTCTTTACTATAGTCTAGGAGAATATTTAAATTAACCAGTGAGCTATTATTTTTGTGTTGCTGTCTTCAGATAACATAAACTGCAAGAAAATGGGAAACCTTCTCTCTGTGGATAGTCAAGAGATCAGCTGACAGGGTTTCTTTCCTCCATCTTAATCATAATCTCTTACAGGCTGAAGGTTCAGAACTGACCTTGTTATCATAGCGTGACTTAGTCTCTGCAGGAAATCAGCTATGGGTGAAAGAACCTGTAATGGCTTACAAGAAAAATACCCACTGGAGATCTTTACCATCAAGAGACAAAGCCAGGCTGGAAACTCATTAGTGATTTAGATGTATATATCCAATCGCTGTGGATTTAGATATGGAATTAAATAAGAAGCAGTGGAAATTATGAAGTGAATTGCAGAACCAAAGGGAGGATCCCAGTGGAGCTGTGTGAAGCTACCAGATGGTGGTTTGCTTCAGCAAAGATTTGAACAAAATGCCATTTCAAACCAAATCAGAGTGGTCCTCTTACTTAAATGAACTGACCCTGTTGCTTCATCTTCAGAATCCCTTTCAAATTTCTACTGAAATAGAAGAAGGCAGAGACAAAGTTTCTCTGCAGCACTGTCTGAATTCCATCTGAGTTGGACAGCTTTGACTTGCACTGTGAGATTGCCTACATTCAGGGGTGAAATCCAGCAGGTTCCATTATCTGGAGAACCGATAATGGAAATTTTGAGTAGTTCAGAGAACCGGCAAATACCACCTCTGGCTGGCCCCAGAGTGGGGTGGGAATGGAGATTTTGCAATATACTTCCCCTGCCACACTCACCAAGTCACACCTACAAAACTGGTAGGGAAAAATTTTGAATTTCACCCTGCCTACATTGTGCATCAAGGACGGCCAGCCTAGTGAACGTTCATCACATTTTACTGCATGAAAGCCTCCTACATTGGAACCTCCAGGCCTCTACTCCCTTTCTCTAAGTGATCACTAGAAAAGACAACTATTGTGGTAGTTTGTCTACAATGTCCACCAATGGAACCACTCACAGACCATTCACAAAAAATCTCATATGCCATATGTCCTTAACGGCATGTAATTGGTTTGTGAAAGTAAATCACATTGTATTCCTTTGTGTTCCTAAACAGAACAGAATAACAGAGTTGGAAGGGACCTTGGAGGTCTTCTAGTCCAACCCCCTGCCCAGGCAGGAAACCCTACACCACTTCAGACAAATGGTTACCCAACATCTTCTTAAAAACTTCCAGTGTTGGAACATTCTCAACTTCTGGAGGCAAGTTGTTCCACTGATTAATTGTTCTAACTGTCAGGAAATTTCTCCTTAGTTCTAGGTTGCTTCTCTCCTTGATTAATTTCCATCCATTGCTTCTTGTTCTGCCCTCAGGTGCTTTAGAGAATAGCTTGACTCCCTCTTCTTTGTGACAGCCCCTGAGATATTGGAACACTGCTATCATGTCACCCCTAGTCCTTCTTTTCATCAGACATACCCAGTTCCTGCAACCATTCTTTATATGTTTTAACCTCCAGTCCCCTAATCATTTTGTTGCTCTTCTCTGCACTCTTTCCTATCAGAGATCAGATTCAAAATGCTACACCGTCTATACAGACAACACACGCACAACACACACACACACACACACACACACACAATCTATTTTTTCTTTTGGAGGAATAAAATAGCACTTCTCAATCTCAGCAACTTTAAGATGTATCTGGGAGTTGAGATCCATGCATTTTAGAGTTGCTGAGATTGAGAAACACTGAAATATGGGCAATGCATTCTTAAAAACAATTTACTATCCTTATTTCAGTGTTTCTCAACCTCAAGGAAAATATGATGATTGTTGATTGATGATTGTTAGAAAGCTTGGTCACATAAAACGATGCTAGGTCAGACAGGAAAAACAACAGTGGTTCTCTAGTTCTATCCCAAATAAAAAAAATATTGTGCACTTTCTCTTGAAAATGCTCCATATCCTAGTAAGGTTCACCTGCAGCTGTTTTTAAGGCCGAGGTATAATGATTGATAGGTAGCTTTTTGAAGAATTATGGACTATCATCTCAACCCAAGAAGCTGCCATTATGCATTTTCTTCCTTTAAGGAAGCATCAATAGATACTTTCAAACATCACTACAGACCAGCCTTGGTTTTGCAAACATGGCCTACTGTCCTGCTTTCTCTTCCCCTTGCTGGAGAAGACCTGCAGATATACTGGAATAAGAAGAGTAGGGATCTTTGCGGCACTTCTCTTAGCTGAGACTATCTGGTTGCCCTTGTGCAGGTGTTGGATTGAATCTTGCAGCCTGAAGCATCTCTCCCATATGTTCCTTGCCACTTGCAGAAGTAGAGTTTAGGAATGTCTGCAAAACTCGGGGTTTTGCAGTGATGGACTTTTTTAGTTGTTTTTGGAAATGGTGATTTCTGATATAAGTGGAAGCTGTAGAGCAGTGGTGAAATGTACAATTTGTTACTACCGGTTCTGTGGGCGTGGGTTGGTGGGGGTTAATATGACTGAGTGGATGTGGCCAACTTTTTTTTTTCTTTTAAAACCATTTTTTCTACAATCTCTTTGGCTGAAGAGGTTGTAAAAATGCTTTTAAAAGCCTCTGACCATCCCAGCTGAGCTGTGCGATCATCAGAGGCTTTTTTTTTTTTACTTTTAAAAGCATTTTTTTCAGCCGAAGAGGTTGTAGAAAAAATGCTTTTAAAAATTAAAAAAAGAGAAGCCTCTGATGATCGTGAGGCTCAGCTGGGCATGTGGAGGGGCAGGGATTTTTGCTACTGGTTCTCTGAACCACCCACCACCATCGCTATCGGATCGAGCGATCCGGTCTGAACCAGGAACATTTTACTCCTGCTGCAGAGGAACTCTTTTTCTGGAGGATTAAAATTGATGTTTGAACCCTTTGGATCTACTCTCATTTTACTGCAAAGAAGTAAATCACTGCTACTTGAAAATGTGTTAATGAATGTCCATAAGAGTCTTTTATCCTATCACTGTTGCATCTTAGTCACTCCTGAGCCATAAGCCCCAAAACCATCCTTCTGTCATTTATACCATTTATTGTACTATTGCTATTTTTAACATTTTATGGGACAATAGGTTTCTGCAAAGCAGATGTATTTGCTTTGGAAGGAGAGAATAAAGGGATTATCAGGCACTGTCTACTCTTAATTTGGAGGCCAAGGCTTGATCAAGGCCAAAGTACTGACATTTATTTCACATAGTAATGTTCACAATTTCTATGCTTCTCTAGGTAAATAGAACAAGTCTCTGCTACCTTATTTTATTATTATTTTTTTGCCCACTTGAGGGTTTTTTTTTTTTTTTTTGTAACATTTGTCCTTACCTACCACAATAAGTTCTGGCTAAATTAAATTTCAGAAAGAAATTTAAGAAAGGAAGGAAGGAAGGAGGAAGGAAGGAAGGAAGGAAGGAAGGAAGGAAGGAAGGAAGGAAGGAAGAAAGAAAGAAAGAAAGAAAGAAAGAAAGAAAGAAAGAAAGAAAGAAAGAAAGAAAAACAACAACAACACCCAAGTGTTTTTCTCACAGTTTGGAATGGAAGGGATAAGCAAGCAGCAAGATAGTGGGGTGGGTTTTTTTGCTTATTTTAAGACTTATTGTTAAGACTTTTTAATCCCTCTGCTTCTTCAACGTGCAAATATAATGAGAAAAAAAATACATCCTGCCTCTCTGCAGGTGCCAAAGAATGTATACAAGTCTTATTTTTTAAAATACTGACTACAGTTAGCAGAGACTATACTTATAGCTTGGAAAGTCAATGTGGCTTATTAGGCACTCTCTTACAATGAGATCCATATTGTTTATGACTAGCTTCTGATCGTGCCCGTCAATCACATGGCTCCCAAGCACCGGCTGCATGCATTGCTTTTATCGTCTGTCTATCTATCTATCTATCTATCTATCTATCTATCTATCTATCTATCATCTATCAGTCAATTTATTTGGTACCCATCTTGCGATTCAGCAGCATTAGGAAGAAATCTCAGAATCAAGTGTGCCTTGTGTAGGGAAGAGTTTCCTATGATACTCCCATATTGCAAAGCATCAAAAAAAGAATAGAAATTACAGATTTACTCCAGCACTAATACTGACTACTGTATGAAGATTATGAGCAACAATGACCACAAATGAATTAATTCACTTTAAAAAGGGGAGGGGGGCTATTTGAGAACAACCGGGCTGAGTGGGTGGGACAGAAAAATAATTATTTACAAACTTTTGCTCTATTAGAATTAATTTAAAAAATATTTATTGGGGTGTGGCTGGCGCTATTTCATAAAGGCAAATGTGTCGTAGTAAATCAGACAGAGATATTTATTTAAGTTTGTCCTCAAAAGCCAGTGTTCTGAAGTCTCTCAGATGATAACAATATTTCACATTTCTGAACTGCCCATCAGATGGCAGATTCAAAAGTAATCTGTCATCAACACACCTTAATTATAATATAATGATTGCTGTTTATATTTAAATTCTGAGACCTTTAATTATCAAATCCTGCCCAGATTAAAAAGACCTGGTCAACAGTGCTGCTGTGCTAAAGGAAATGGAGCAAAATAGCTCCTGCTTCTTGCTGTAGCTGCTCAAATAGCAAGAGCCATTAATGGGTGGCAGTCATACTTTAAAGTACAGTAATTGAAATGGACTTCTGATCTGTGATGCTCTCTGCTTCGTGAACACAAAGGGCAATTTCATTTACTCGGCTGCTGTCTCCCACAATACATTCCAATTTAGTGTCTATGAGATGTGCTGGACGAACTCCATAATCATTCAAGCAGTCAGTTTGATAAGCTTGCAATTTAACCGATCAGTTTGGATAAGGGACTCTAATCCTCCAAGTAAATAAACACCAGAGAGAAGCCAGGAATGGATGTGCGGGAGAGACATGCCCCCCCCCCAATCTTTCTCACCATAATACTGATATCATGCATATTATGAGTCTGTAGACATGTAAACCATGGTTTGGTGATTAGTTGGCCTCAAATAAGGAAGAGAGATATTTCCAGTATTCTGAGGGATAATAGATTAAGTATGTTGCTCATCTCGGGGACATATTACCTCAGCATTATTTTTACATTTGAATTATATTCCACTCTAAAATCCTTGCAATTGCTTTGAAATAGCAATAGCACTTAGACTTATATACCACTTCACAGTGCTTCACAGCCCTCTCTAAGCAGTTTACAGAGTCGGCATATTGGCCCCAACAATCTGGGTCCTCATTTTACCAACCTCAGAAGGATGGAAGGCTGAGTCAACCTTGAGCCTGGTAAAATTCGAACTGCCAAATTGCAGGCAACCAGCAGGCAGCAGAACTGCACCACCATGGCTCTTAGATGAATATCTATTTATATTGTATAAAATATACAATATGCAAAATATCCATTTATATTGTGTTAAATACAGAATCATGAGTGAGAGGACTATTGCAAGATTTTGGTTTATAGGTTGCTTGTGTTTCATATAATCTCTAAACCATTTGGATTAAGAAATGGTTAACAGAGAGTTTGGTTTAAAGCAATTTTGTTGTCGCAGAGTTCTGAACCACTGTCCATATAATGCAGCTCATTTGAATCTTAATGCAGCTAGCATGATTCATATTCTGTTAAATTATGTTGTATTGGATAATTAAGGGTGAAAGCTACAAATGATTATGACAGAATATTTCTCTAGGCCTTCTAAAAATAAATTACAGTTGTGAAAGTACACTTATGTTTTTATTTATGCCTGTCATAGCAACTGATTCAGAAGCAAGAGACTTTCTTAAAGCTTCATACTAGCAAGATTAAAATTTAGACAAACAGATGGTCATCATCACAATAATCATTTTTAAAATATATCATTCATCCTAAAATGGGTCGTGAATTGGTTTGCATCAGATGGAAAAAAAAACCTTCTTTTGAAGTGATGCCCCTTGAACACTTTTATGAGTTTATCTACTCATAAATTTTTACAGAATATTTCAATAATTAGTACTGCATCTACTATTTAGAACAGCCCCAACCTGAGCACTTCTGAGTTATCATGGTGGATTTTAATCTGGATGAATCTACTGTGAATCTGTCATGAGAGTTAAGTCACCCACTAATGTTTCTTGCCATTATGAGTTTAATAACTTCCTAGAATGTCAGAATTCTATATTAGTCTGTCATTAGATTCTCATCGCTGAGGATTTATTATACTTGTCATAACATCAAGAAAATATTTATGGAGCAACTATTACATTGATCTTAGAATACTCTGGGCTCAAGTAATTTCTCTGCCCTCCCATTATCAAGCATAACAAAAGCTAAACATTAAAGTTGAGTGTAACTTTTGTTGTCTTAAAATAAGGAAAAATTTATTATCAGCCATGAATCCAAAAGCCTTTTTTGCATTCCACCCTACAAAGGCATTATGTGAATATGCCAAAAAGTGCTATTTTATTTCTGCTCCACAGTGCCTTTTTTCCATTTAACCTGGAGGATTTTTAAAGCTTGTTAACTCTAATCCTACCTTGAGTGAATTAATAATCACCCCAGAAGATGAAATTGGAAAATTGGGACCTCGTCCACATTTTACTTTTACTCACATGGAAGGGAAAAAAGAACTTGTATGTAGACCAAACAAACTGCAAGGGATCTGCACATTTGCAGGTCCACAATTTTCAAGCAGATTTTGTTTGTTGGTGACAGTAGGAATGGGGGTTGAAGAAAGCTGGTAAGGACTAGTAGAATAATAAAATCAAGCATGATGTGATAAAACTAGACAAAGAGTCTTTTTTTTTTCTTATAACAGCAAAAGCACTATTGCTGGTGGCTTATATAGATAAAATAATGGAATTCATTATCATTTAGACCAATGTAAATGTATTTAAAAGGAATTTAAATAAGCTTATAAAGAAAAAGTCTAAAGGACTATTGTGGTAGCAGATGAATAACTGATGAATTGGAAGGTGTCATTGATATGGTTCCTGATTTTTGGCTTTTCCGAGGATCTGGTTGGCCACTGTAAGAAACAGAGTGCTGACTTAGATAGGATAAATTCAGAATCTTGTTCTTTTCGTCTTAGTGCAGTTCATTGATTAATTCAGTCAATTTGCAGGCATTAAAAAGTGCATCCCCACTAGTTCCATATAGCAGCCAGCTTCTCTATTGTAGCCTCAAAATCAAAACTTCAAAATCAGGCCTTGTTGACTAAAAGATATTTTCCAAAAAAACAAACAACAAACAAACAAACAAACAAACCCCAAATCGTAACTTCTAACCTTTTGCCGTAGTGGTCATCTGAAGTTTTGAAGCACAAAACTGGCAGCCTAACTCATTTTCTAACAGTCTTTGAAGCCCAAACCATTTTGCGTTGGCTTGCTAAGTGTGATCCTGAAACCAACATAACCTGTAGACATGCTATCATCCATAATTTTAAGTTGAGTGCTGCGGTCAGATGTTTTATAACAGTTTCCCTGGACTTCATAGTAATCAAATCCAATAGTGAATAGTTTTCCCTTCCCTTTCTTGCTAACTTTATCCAGACATGACTTTTAGGAATACAGAGGGGTTGATTTTTGTACTTTGTTCTCTGTAAAGTAACTAATTTGAAGACTATTATTCAATATATAATTATATGAGAGAAAGACCATTCTCAGTTATTTATTTCTGAAGAGTCACATATGCAGAGTGAAATATGCTTTTTCTAATCAATGTTTGTAATTTCCCAATTGCTTCTTTCATGGGTTGCTTAATTAACAGTTGCCCAAAGTATGTCACTTTAGTGAACTACTTTCTGCTGGTTATTTATATTCTTGGGCTCTTCTTACATTATTAATATATTATTACATAATATTATGATATTATTATTCTCTTTTATTCATTAAACATGAAACTCAGTCAACTGAGTTAAAAATGTATCATAAATACCATTGACTAAAATAAATGGTGATAATGGTTGATACAGGCCAGCATCCTAGGTATCAACCAAGTATCTTCTTAAAATATACTTTTTTTATTTATTTTTATTATTGTTGTTGTTGTTGTTATTATTGTTGTTATGCCATCTTTTTAAGAGAAGGAACAACTCCAGTGAGGTATGGCATTCATACAAAGTAAACGTTGCAGTTAATTTTGGATTTCTGAGTCTATTAGAAATGGCAATATAATGAACTAGCTAATATGTTCCCCTTGATAATATTTCTAAGGCAATTTTAATAATGCAATATGTCAATGCAAAACATTTTTTTTTTAATCCCTTGCTCACCGCTTTCAAGTTTCTGGCTTTGTATAGGGTTGTGCGTACTTCACAAATGATTCCAAAACATATGAGCATAGCATGTCTGCTTTTATTTGTCTACTTTTGTGTTCCTGCAAAAGAAAAAATGCTGCTGTTTTAAGGATTGCATTAGAGACACACTGCCTTAATGAGCTGACTCACTAAAGCAGCAGTATCTTTCTAAAGCTCACATGGGAGCTGTAAAAAGGGTAAGTGTACTTAAATGAATTTAATAAAGCAGAATGAAAGCACTTGGAACCAAGCTCATGAATTGTCCAGAGCAGTTTGTTATTTTGATAGGTCTTCCAGTATTTCCATAAAATACTATTATGCTTAATTATGTAGGGACAATAACTCATCTTGATTAATAAGATTTAGATCTCTGTTTGCAGAAAGATTTACAAGACAACCACCCATCCTGTTGCACTGTATGGCACTGAATGCTGGGCAGCAACAACAGGGACGGAAAAGTATCTCCATGTCATGGAAATGCGAATGCTCCGTTGGATATTGGGCATCTCCCTTCTTGACCATATCACAAATGACACAATTTGACAACATTTTGGTGTGACATCAATTATAGAGAAGATGAGAGGAGGCCGGATCCACTGGTATGGACCTGTCCTGAGAGAAGCACCTTCCGTTATTGGAGAACATCAAGGCTTTACAATGGAAAAAAAACTGTGAATCAATAACTACCTCTATGAGCAGCTGTTTTCTGAGTCTGACTGGTGCTGTTCAGGTAGCATCAGAGAAGGCATCAGGCAATGTAAAAGGTTAATGATTACACTGCAATCAGCTGAATTTAATGTCAAGAAGGAATTGCTAAACAGGATGTTAATTGGATAACATGTGAACTTCAATTAGGAATATTTACAATCTGTGCAATGGAATTAGTTTGACATGTAGCTAAACATTAACTTGTTCACCCAGCTCTCCTGCCCATTTGTTAGGTAGAAAGAAAATTGCTGTGAAACACCTAAAAAATGATGGTTTCTGATGGTTTCTTTTGAAAGCTCAGGAGACATTCATGCAAATGTTCCATTGTAGCAGCTCAACTGATTCCAAGTTTTATAACATTTAAAAACCATCTTATTCAAGATTTCTGAATTTTAGGATCTTGTTCTAATTTGCCAAGCATGCTATTTATAGTACCATGGGTAGTACCGAAATATATATTCAGATTTCTGGGAGATCTTCTAGAGAGAATATGGAAATTGGCTACAGGAAAAAGGGAAGGGTGAAAATTCACTTGCTGAAATGGTAGAGGGCAGGGATGTCAAACTCAAGTCATTACGGTGGTGTCATCTGACATAACAGGACATTTTTTTCTTTCACTAAATTGGGCGTGGGAGTGGGTAGTGCGTGATGCATCTGGCCCATGGTGTAGGGTGTTCTGCTTGAGCAGAGGGCTGGACTAGAAGATCTCCAAGGTTCCTTCCAACTTTATTTTGATTGACTGATTGATTGATTGGTTGGTTGGTTGGTTGGTTGGTTGGTTAGTTGGTTAGTTGGTTGGTTGATTGATTGAAATTACTCCTCAGAAAGGGCTACCTATCTGCTAAAAGCAATATTGGCTTTTATCCTTAAAGATTTTCTAATACATTTTCTGACAGGAATAGTATCATATACGCTACGTCAATTATACTGATTCCTGACTGTACCTTTGATGCTTTATTGATGGAATTTGAAACAGGTATGAACTGCTCCTCATTCTTATTTACCAAGAAAATTACCTGTATAAGTTTGGAATACTCATATAATTCTTTGTTATAATCTTCTTGGTTTCATATAATCAAGAGTTAGATTCCCAGAAAAACAAAAAGGCTAGTTAATAATTGGAATATGTAGGCAGGCAGTGTAAAGAGTATCTCACTATTCAGCCTTTTTCATCCAGCAAGGCCTACTTGCAACCCTTATAACCTTTAGGTAGTGTTAACTGTAGCTACCTTGCTTGCCCCATTCTTCAACCAGGAATAAAGAAACAATGCCAAAACAGAATTAATTGAAAAACATAATGATAGTTAAAGCCAATAGCTAACAGATGTAACAAACAAACAAACTAAAGCAAATTCCTTTAGCGGCTACGGTATTTTATCTCAAGCAGGAGGAGTTTTGTTTGGTCATAAATTTAGACATAGATAAACTATGGTGGACTTCCATAGGACTTCAGTTTGCAAGTCAACTGTAGGTTTATCCAGGGCCTCTGAAGCTTGCCTTGCCAGACGTTCCTGTTAAAGCTAGGTAGGTACGATCTTCAAAAGAGCCAGGTGAGCCTTACAGAAAACTTAGCTGCTTTACCAATTCAAAGGTAAAGGTATTTTATTAGTTCTCTCCAAAATTGTGCAATTTTGTGAAAATCATCTTTGGAATGCTATGTGCAGTCCTACTTAACACCTCTGGCTGCTTGGCTGATATCACGTTAGTTTCTAGCTTAAAACACTTTTGGAAATATTATTTTTTTCACAATTTTTTATTTTATATACTCTCCTCTTTAAATGTAATGTTGTGGAATATTACTTAATTTCAGCAACTGCTAGGCAGCAAATAGCAGTGAAGTTAGAAGATAGCATTGTACTACTTCTATAGTAATTATCCCAGTAGATGGCAGCACCTAACTTACCTTGTCAAAGCTAAGCAGGTTCAGATCTAATTTAAATTTTGATGGGAGACTACCAGACAACACCAGACCATAAACTAGCCTGGAAAATGATGAACCTCCTAGAGCAGGGGTGTCAAACACAAGGCCTGCGGACTGGATCTGGCCTGTGATATGGATGGATCCGGCCCATGGAACTGTCCTATAAAAAATGTAAGGGGCCAGCCCACATCACTTTGGCCCAGTGTACCCAATGCAAAGAGGAAACATTGGGCCAGCGTGGCTTCGGCCTGATCTACCCAATGAGAAGAGGAAACATTAGGCCAGCATGGATTTGGCCCGGTCTACCCAGTGTAAAGAGGAAACATGCCATCAGTTTGGGGAGTGTCCACCCAGTTGGCCACACACACCCAGTAAGCCACACATACCCAACCCCCCCCCCGAGGTCAACCACAGCTCTGATGCAGCCCTTAATGAAATTGATTTTGACACGCCTATCCAGAGGCAACACCAAACCAGATCCATAATGTTCTCAAGAACCAATATTATCTTCTTCAAGAAGTCACAAATAGTGACTATCATGAAACCTTCTATTTAGGGAACTAAGCTCTTCCTAAATAACCTTTCCAAATAGAAATAATTAGAATGTGGATTCATATTAGCCCTATTAATATTATAGGAACCTGAAAATAATCAAGAGAACTGAGGGAGGCAACTATCATGTAGTATTTTAATTTAATGAAAACATTTTTTTTTCTTAAAGAAGCTATTCCTACCAAACCTAATTGAAAATGCATGGTGGCGGGAGAGTCTGTAAATTAAATCATAATATCATCCAGTCCTGCTATTGTAATGGAAAGATGATTTGGATTTTACTACTTTTTCTCCCAAAAAAATGTTTCCATGAACTGTGCTTCATTTCTACTTACAGACTATGCTATATATGACAGCTGAATTATGTGATATTTGGAATATATATATATATATATATATATATATATATATATATATATATATATATATATATATATTTGATGAATGATTTGGCATTTGAAGAATGTAATAACAATGGCTTCTCAATATGTGCAAAATGTGATCATTTTTGCAAGGATCATAGGCATTTTAGTTTAGTTCTTACAATCTCTGATTGAAGGGGGAAAAAAAAACCCATCAGACTCAGTATATTAGTACAGGGGAAAAGTCATATATTTTCAGGAATTACTGTTTACCTGACAACTGCCTCTTTTTCCCCAGGTGAGACACTTTCCCCTCCCTTTTCAAGGACAGGAATGGAATAGAGGGAGTGCAGATGGCCCTCCCTGGACTTAATTTGCTGTTAAAATAATCCAGTTTTCTCCCAGATGACATCAAGCCACTTTCCTGAACAGAAGCCAAGTGTAATATATAGGAATGGGCAATCCATAAAGGGTCATCTCATACTCAACTAATGCAGCATGAATGCAGTACTGAATTTCTGATTCATGGCACTGAAGACTTGCTTTTAAACACACACACACATACACACAACCAAAGGAATTGGCATGCTGAGGGAATTGTTTTTAAATCAAAATGCTTGAAACGAGACTCAAACTCTGTGTTTCCAAAGCAGATGATATGTCCCATTATCTGAAGGTAGAAAGATCACTTTCGCTTTAATAGGCACGGAATTCTTTTTTTTTTTTTTTTAAATTACATTCACACTGCTGCGTTCTGTACCAACCAGACTGTTTTTAAAGGCAGCTCCTTGTTAGAGAGCATTACTGTAATTCTAATGGCTATTAATGATAGTAGGAGTGACTGTCACAAGGTCCCGTGTCTAGCAGGAACTTTGAGTTCATGGAGACCTTCAAATAATTGACCTGCTCTGTCAAGGGCAATGCCTCTTTACTCAGAGTAACCATTGGATCAAACAAAAATCCTGATATGCAAACAGCACTTCTCTCTTGCTTGGGTTCAGTTCCATGTTATTCTCCCTGTCTCATTGTCTCAGAGTTTCCAGGTGTCAAGACAGAATTTTGGTGGTATCCACAGTAAGCCTGAGCTCATGATATGAAGCTGGGTATCATCAGCTACTGAAACTGATAGATGACTTCTCCTAACAGACATAATTTGCACTTTTTAATTCCTTCTCTTTAGAATATCCACAGCTTCATAAAGTCCCATGACAGATTTTCATATTAAAGTCCTTACCCCACCTATATTTAGCTGTTTGAAAAGACCTTCATGTGAAGGTCTTGTGGTGGTTTATGGAATAGTCTGGCCCATCAATTGGAAATTAGAAATCAAATGTAAATAAGTGTATGCCATTCATTTAATTAATTAATTAATTAATTAATTAATTAATATTTATTGCTTTTATTTTGAAGGTAACTACTATTTTTGTTTCAATTTATATATGTGCATACTTGTGTGCCTACACATCTTCACAAGCCTATTGATTCGACCCTCCAAAACAGTCCCAGTTTTTCATGTGGCTACTTGGAAAAATTAATTGTCCACCCCTAGCTTAAGATATGCCCATACAAATGAAAAATCATAATTAAATGTGTTATAGTTATGCTTTTCTTCTTGCATCACTACCTAATTGCAGGAAAGAATCCAAGATATTTAGGCTGGAGATCTGTAACAGTCCTATATCAAATGTTGCCCTTCCGTTAAACAAGTTCACACATTTATGCTTGTACCTTTCACTTTCAAATTCTATATTACCATTGCTTTGAGTCGTACTTTGACTGTGCAAGGACCCAAAGTATCATATTTAAGGCTAATTCAAGGTCTCGTATTTATTATTTATTGATTGATTGATTATATTTCTATACCGCCTTTCTCCCGTAGGACTCAAGGCGGTGTACAGTCAAGAAAAATATAGACACAAAAACATCATAAAATTGCTAATTAAAATTATTACTTCGTTTGGTCAATTAAATAAAACCCAGAATTAGATAACATTTAAAAAAAAAAATCATTCACATGTTCATATGTTTAGCCCCGCCTGTTGAAACATCAGGGTCTTGAGGGCACGGCGGAAAGCACGGAGATCAGGGATATTCCGTATCTCCGGGGGCAGTTCATTCCAAAGGGTTGGAGCCCTCACAGAGAAGGCCCTCCCCCTGGGAGTTGCCAGTCGGCATAATTTGACTGATGGTACCCTGAGTAGTCCCTCCCTGTGAGAACGAACTGGTCGGTGGGAGACTATTGGTGGCAAAAGACGGTCTCGTAGGTACCCAGGTCCTAAGCCATGGAGCGCTTTAAAGGTGATAACTAACACCTTGAATCGTATGATTTTTTAAAAAAACATTTTGGTCTAACTAATCAAAGTTCAGTTTGTAGCATGGGAAGAGAGAGATTCTGAATCTAACATCTGCATCAAAGCATGCAGTTCCTATGATTGGAACAACATTCAAAGAAACATCATCAGTGCTACACAATAAATGAATACTACGCAATTTAGAGAGAGAAGAAAAGTTAGAATATATATATATATATATATTATATATATATATATATATATATATTAAAAAAGATATACACTATAATTTACACACACACACGCGCACACACACACACATGTTTTTGTAGTGAGGTATTCAGCTAGTTTATATCCAATTCAGGCAAATTAGTAGCGGCGTCTGCGAGAAACTCTGCCCACCCGCCCGGATGTCATCACGTCCCGTTTTTGACACTGCGCATCCTCACATTTGCGAACTGGTAGCAAAGGTAAGTCAATACAACCCCTGATGTGAATATATAAATAATTTTTTTTGGTTTATTTATTCATTTAAAGATAATATCAATAAAGCAAAAGTTTGTTCGTGGTTAAGCAAAGTACAAACTTTTTGATTCATCATATATATTTTTTATTTTTCAACATCAGTGTTCTTATTATGATGGATACAATAGTTCTTCTTTGCTAACTCACTTAGGTTATATAAAAGAGACACTACTAAAGAGATTTTCACTGACTTTTACAGAAGCACCCTAGGGAGAATATGCTGACTGAAACACAACCATATCTTGATAGTTCAATTTATTACTGTCGAAATTACCAATATTCTTCAAGGTTCAATTTACTATTATAAAAAAGCTACTGTACCTTGGATATGTCAAGAACTATAAAGTTGTTTCAAATTTCTCATTAACTAGTAAACAATAGACATGAAATAACAACTCTGTATTCAGGAGAATGTTATTTGGGGAATAAACATGAAGATGCTAAGTTTTCAGAAACTTAAATTTCTTTTTTCTTTTTTAAATGTATAAGCTACCTTTCAAAGGAATCATAAGGAAGGACTGTGGATAGTTCCTGATGGCTACCTAATGACTCTTTAAAAGCTTATTGAGTGCTTTGACAAAGCTTGATGTAATGGTATGTGGGAATGACTGTGCAAGACAGGAGGAAGAATCACAGTCTAGACCGGTGATTCGCAATGTGGGGCCATGCCCCACAAGGGGGCAATTTGATTTTTAATGAGGGCAATTGGAATCTTATTTAAACCAAGTTAATGGCCTTTTAGGCTTCCTCCTGTGAGTAAGAGTTCACTGTTTGAATAGTAAGAATTACAGTATATGTCACGGAGGGGGGGGGGAAATCAGGATTTTCAAGATGCTTAGGTGGGGCATGGCCAAAATAAGGTTGGGAACCACTGGCTCTAGACAATGGTCTAATAAATGACCAAGGGAACAGATGTGGTAAAAGTAACTCAGAAGGGACTCCTCTATTTATGAGAGAGTAAAAGTAAGATATGGGATTCACATATGTAAGATTCTGTTAATGTAGCCTTACAATAAATAAAGATAGCACTAGTACTTCTGGTTGTGCTTATTGTCTGGATTAGCTCTCAAGGATCACAGATACCCATTCAAAAGGGCATGTAGGTTGTTGTTGTTAGTTAGTTAGTTGTGAAGTCATGTCTGACCCATCGCAACCCCATGGACAATGTTCCTCCAGGCCTTTCTGTCCTCTATCATCCTCTGGAGTCCATTTAAGCTCATGCCTACTGCTTCAGTGACTCCATCCAGCCACCTCATTCTGTGTCGTCTCCTTCTTCTTTTGCCCTCAATCTTTCCCAGCATTAGGCTCTTCTCCAGTGAGTCCTTCCTTCTCATTAAGTAGCCAAAATATTTGAGTTTCATCTTCAGGATCTGGCCTTCTAAAGAGCAGTCAGGGTTGATCTCCTCTAGGACTGACCGGTTTGATCACCTTGCAGTCCAAGGGACTCGCAGGAGTCTTCTCCAGCACCATAGTTAAAAGGCGTCAATTCTTTGGCACTCAGCCTTTGTTATGGTCCAACTTTCACAGCTATACATTGCAACTGGGAAAACCATAGCCTTAACTATACGCACTTTTGTTGGCAGGATGATGTCTCTGCTGCATGTAGGTTAAGAAGATTCAAATTCAATCTTTTTGGTTATTATCAGGGTTGAACCAGGCCATTATGGTTGTGACTTCTATTAATGCAGTAGGTCTAACAAGTAATGCAAAGGATTGTTAGGGACATCTTTCTATGTTGAATTTATTTTTTGAAATGGCAAGAAAATATATTTATTCGCTATATGCCTCCTGTCTCACAAAGCCTAACCCTACATATAAAATGATGCATAACTTTTTATCGAATAACCAGTTAAACAGCAATAGTGGTTTAGATGTTCGGAGCTGAAAAAAAGTTCTAACGCATGAACTTGTCACGGGATGGTTTTATTTTGCCAATCAGTTTTTAAAAAGGAGAAGATACTATTCAACTATAATAAAGACATGACAAAGGAGCAACAATGGTACATTGAAATATCTGCAATAAATATCACCTGCCTGCAAGCAAGAACTGGTGAGATCATAAAATAGACAAAGAAACAGAAAAGGAAGAAATTGAAATGTTCTGGGACTTTTATAATTCAAGCAGACAAGCATCTGCCACACAACGCACTAGACTTAATGGGTAATGATAAGAAAGACAAAAAAAAGTCTGGCTAGTGAATGCTGGAATATCTGAAGGCAGCAGAATAGAAGCGAAAGAAAATCAGAAAGTACACACAAATATGTTATTTTACATTTAAGATAATAGTGGCACCTGCAAAGGAGGAAATTGATATTGTGTATGTTACATCATTGTGCAAATGATACAAATTATGGATTCGTATATTATTTGCTTCATAAAATGACAAATTGTGTCATTTCCTTCAGTGTTTTGATAAATTTAAGATGTGTGTACCTCAATTCCCCAGACAAGACTTGTGAGTATCATATATAGCCCAGTGACTCCAAAATCTACTATTTCTCCAATAGTTCAAGCAATGAATCATCTTTTCTGAACCTGAACTCATACATGCTATAAACAAAGATACTGTGATTTCTTAATTAAGTATGAATCATATAAAATAAAATCTCTTCCTGAGTGCTTTGATATTAATGGTATGAAAAGCGGTTTCCTTATAACTTAGAAAAAACTCAGAAAATAGTAAGATGTGGATTATAGTCTCTTCACAATATTCAAGGAACATCAAACCCTGCCTATTTTTCTAAAACTGCAGGTGGAATAAGTCATAACAAGTCATAGTAAAAGATTTCTGGTAATGAACAGTGATCAAGTTATTCAAATAAGTGGTAGCTGTTTTTCTTTCAAGGGCTTGAGGAGGTGAAAATGACATTTAGCCACTGCAGAAATAATTTGATAGACAATACCTGTTGTTCTCTGATTTCCTCTATCTTCAACCTTATTATAGTTGAATTTCTGTATGCTGTATAGTGTATTCTGTATACCTCTATACTGCACGAGTCAAGAAGAGAGCTGTGAAAATATCTACAGACCCCTCACATCCTGAACATAAATTGTTTCAACTTCTACCCACAAAACTTCTACCCACAAAACGACACTATAGGGCACTGCACAAAAGAACAACTAGAAACAAGGACAGTTTTTCCCCAATGTCATCACTCTACTAAACAACTAATTTCTACAACACTGTCAAACTATTTACTAAGACTGTATTACTATTATTCTTCTCATCCTTCCTATTACCCATCTCCTTCTACTTATGACTATAACCTTGTTGCTTATATCTTTACAATTTATATTCTTTTATTTAGTTTCCTAGTATGATTTGATTACTTATTTAGTTATTGCTTATGGCTATCACTAAGTGTTGTATCTTATGATTTTTGATGAATGTATTTTTATAAGCTTATGCTTTAAGAGCTTATGCACCAAAGACAAATTTCTTGTGTATCCAATCACACTTGGCCAATAAAGAATTCTATTCTATTCTATTCTATTCTATTCTATTCTATTCTATTCTATTCTATTCTACTCTACTCTACTCTACTCTACTCTACTCTACTCTACTCTACTCTATTCTAATTTCTGTAGTTCCTTGACCTATAAACCACTTCTGTGTGATTTGAACCAAGAACATATAACAAAGGGTTTTCAGATGACCCTGAAAATGTAAAACATCACAAATAAATCCCTTTCACCTTAAGCAATGTATTATTAAATTAAGAACTAAAGACTATATTTTGGATTTAAGGCATAACATTCTTCCTTAGAAATAACTGATGGTTTACTGCATGTGCCATTAAGTTAGCATACACTCTTAGTGAAAACACAGATTTTTCCAGCGTGATCTCTGCCCTGCTTTGTTCTTCAGCTATTCCAATGGTACAGTCATTACCTCTATTATGAAGAATACCTACTTTGGCTCTGGACAATTTAACACACACACACACACACACACAAACAAACACACACATATCCTGCCGAACTCCAGATTAAATACTTTGTTCTATGACTAAAATTCTTAATTCAAAAAAGGGTGGTAGGTATGTGTGGAGATATATAGCAATTTAGCTGGGGCTTTGTTTTAAATTTTTTAATCACTGGTATAAATACAGATCACTATAAATGGAGGGGGAGAATCAGTTAATTGCTGCTTGACTCTGGTTTGTTTTCTGTGCTCTGTATTTGGCATATTCTTTCTTTGAATCAGATACTGAAATTATTAACCTGAATATCTTAAACCACCTATTTGTCTTATACATTTGCTGTCTACAACACTACACAGCAGTGTTTCTAAACCTTGACAATTTTAAGATGTGTGGACTTCAACTCCCAGAATTCCCCGGCCAAGCTGTACCTTGGTATTTTGACAGTTAATAGCAAGGTATTGCCTCTTACAGTTGGTTACCAAAAATCTTACTGCTCTTTGTAAAGCAACTAATGCAAAGCTACACTATCACCAAACAATGGAACAGTCCTATATGTATGCCAACTTTGAAGGTAAGCAGATGCACATTTCCAAACCGTCTATATACCAGTTAAATAAACTAACAGCAAATAGAAAAGCTGTCTTACTTCTGTTTAATACAAACTTATAAGGGATATTTCTACTCCAAAATGCATCTGAATATAGTACTTAGCACCCCACCTAAACATTGTCCCAAATGAGGTTTGGGAGAGGCAACTAGACTTTCATTGTTTTTCCTTGAAGACATTTTACTTCTTGTCTAAGAAGGTTCTTCAGTTTTGGAGAAGGAATCGAAGAAGCTTCAGAAACTTTGGGATCTGAAGAAGCTTCTCGGATGAGAGGCCAAACATATTCAAGGAAAATCAAAGAAAGTCCAATTGCCTCTTGAAAAAAGCACCTTTGGGACAACCGTGACTTGGATGACTGAGAATCTCCATAGATGAGCCTTGATGGCGCAGTGGACTAAAGTGCTGTTAAGTAGCACTTAGCTGCCAGGTGCCTGCAATTACTGCAAGTACAAATCTCACCAGGCTCAAGATTGACTCAGCCTTCCGTCCTTTTGAGGTAGATAAAATGGGGACCCGGATTGTGGGAGCAATAAGCTGACTTTGTATAAAAAAGAACACCACTTAGGGGGGCCCGAAAGCCCTACTAAGCAAGTATATACAAAAGTATGACGGCTATTGCTTAATGCCCTGTAAGCTGCCCTGAGTCTCCGGAGAAGGGCGGCATATAAATCGAACCAATAAATAAATAAATAAATAAATAAATAAATAAATAAATAAATAAATAAATTTTGCATTATAGAAATAATAGGTATAGTCCTTTATAAAAAGGGATTGCCATATTGTCATGAAAAGTCAGTGAAACTAATTCCCTGTGCTAAACTATGATTGTAATACTTATTTATTTTGATGGGGAAACAAGAGCTCTTAACTAATAAAAGCAATGCATGGGAAAGGATTATTTTGAAAGTCATCTCTTTGCCTTTGAATATTATTCAAATTAGTTGACAGTAGAGACAGCTAGATGCCACTGAATTGCCTTTGAGAGATGGGCATGCATAGTCAATGAAGTAGAGGTTCTCCACTTGAGATAGCACTTTTTATTCCTTAATACCTTAATACATTTGCCAAGAATGTGGTATCTGATTTATGGATTGAAATCTTCTTTAAGTGGGTATTCACCAGTGGCCAGACCTGCAGGCAAATGAAATAGCTGATTCAGATGGTGGACTGAAAAGGGCAAAAAGTTAGGACAAACCCCTTTCTGCTGTTTTCTTGGTGCACAGTCAGAAGGGGACTCTACCTATGATCAATATTAATATATGAACAGTGAGGCATCTGGGTATCATTCATATAAATACAAGTAGTAATGATAGTATTAATATTATTTGTTATTTAGATCATATTTATATAATTAATGTTATTATATGAATTTGTGAAAAAGTATAGGCCTTCGTTATTTAGTTGTTCAACATTTTAGTCCCCCATTCCAATGATAATAACAATATCATTAAAATATACATAGTGTCACCACCTTTCAATATCTAATCCTTATATCTAGTTGTTACTTTTAGTATATTATATTAAAATATGCATAATAATATTCCCTCTATTTCTTGTTTCTGACTCTGTTCTAGCTCCTAATAAAGCTAATAACATTTCCTCTATCCATCATCTCTTGCCCGTTTTAATATTTCAATTCTTATTCTTTTTTAACTTGCCTCCCAAATTCCTCCCTTGGGCCTTCATCTCTATCTACCTCTTTCTGCTTAGCTTAGGTATTTCTTTCCTCTCTACTATCTTTGGCCGCCAAGCCTCCAGAGGATCTGTCCAAATCTCTATTCAAATATATCTTTTCGTTTATCCAGTATCATTTTTTGGTCTTTTAACATGAATTTTCCCTGAATTGCTTCGTAAGTTTTTATTGCCTTCTCTTTCTTTTCTTCTTTTTTTATTTGTTGCTTTGTCCATTCTATCTTTTCTCCTGGTCTCTCTATTATCTCCTCCATTTCTTGGGCTTTTTTTATCATTATTCATTATCCCTTTTGGAGAATTTTCTAGCTTCCCATTTATGTTATTCATTAAATTCATTATCTCCCTGTGATTCCTTATCATGATATCATAAATGCTTTGAATCATCGACACCATTTCTTTTTGAAACCCACTTATTTCCCCCTGCTGAAACATCTTGTCTTCTTTTAATAAGTCCCAGTACAGGTCAGTAGTCTATCAGTGGTCTATCACTGAGAGTCTCAATTATCTTTGATCTCAGAAAGTCGCTCTGAAAACCATTTATTCAGTCCAGATGTTGCTCCTCAGGGAATACAGTAATATAGTCCTTTATGTCCCACAGTTAGTCAATTTATCTCTTTTTAGGTAATCCAGGAAGATTTCCAAATGTCTCCTTAAATCCACTCTATAAATTCAATCATAACTCCTGATGTTTGAAAATCACTTTAATTAGATGTCTTTGGTGTTTTCACCATTAGAACTCCAGTAGTCTTGGAGCAGATAAGTATAGAGTAATAGATAGCACAGCAGTACTCCAGATGTTATTTCCACTCTGGGGCCAGCTAGAAGGGGTATTTGCCGGTTCTCCACAAACTACTCAAAATTTCCACTACAGGTTTTCCAGTACCTGTCAGAATACTGGGACAAAATTTTCATGTAAAAAAATCTGTTCAATCCCAAATTTGATGAGTTTCAAAACAGTTGAATTCCAATTTACCACTGTATTTCAAATACATTATGCAAAGATCTAGCTCTCTGGAGAAAGATCTAATGTTTGGAAATATGGAAGGAAAGAAGATGACCAAAAGCAAGATAGATAGACTCAATTACAATGGTGATGGAGGCACCACTGGAAGATCTGAAAGACCAGATTAGGACAGATTGTCATGGAGAAAATCTATCTATGTAATCACTAAGAGTTGACAAAGTCTTATGGACACATAATCAGTCAGTCAGTCAATCAATCAATCAATCAATCTAGCTCACTTTACCAGAATTTGAAGAAAGAGTTTTCTCATAGATTTCAATTCAACAAAACATGTTTGGATATTCAGGGGGAAAAAATGTAATGATGACAATGATGATGATGAGCAAACATTTGTGAAACTAATATTTGCTTTTTATTTTTCTCCCTAGCTAATTATCTCTAAATTAATTGTATTAATTAGGTGAACTGATTAAAAAAGAATATGGAATACTGAAAAGTTCTGGCAATACAGTAAAACAAAAACAGAATAAAATTGTAACATTAGATTAAAAGTCTGGGAGAAGGAAACATTTTCTGAAACCAAACTTCTCGAGTGAATCAACAACACAAATTTATTTAGCTTTTCTGGGAAAATATTTCAAAGTACCACAACACAGTTGAAAGAAACAACTTTCAGTCATCAGGCATTTCACATAAAATGGACATCTGAAGATGGTGTGAGTCATGAGTCATGACTAATCAAGGATCATTGTTTCAACAGACAGCTTCTATACAACTATATGTACCTCTTAAGGTTGATTTCAGAAAATTCCAGTGGGTTCAATTCCATACACTCTTTGAATTAGGAAATTCAGTCTCCTTTCCCAACTACCATCCATTTACTTACAACTGATACAACTATCACTTATTACCACCTTCTTTAGAAAGATCTACACATTTTTATGGATGCTAAACTGCCATGATACACTACCTCTAAATAATAATTTTTGGGGGAAAGGTGGAGTGGTGTTACTGTGGTCTCATCCTGCTTCTAAACTTCTCTGTGGCATCTTTTGGTTTTTGCAGGAACAGAAAGAATATGCATTAGCTTAGCATTTCATCCAATCTACTAATGGCTCGTTCTGTGTTCTTATTATGACCCTGAGGTGAGATGGGAATGGAAAGAGGAAACACAATTTATTCTCTATCATTCTTTCATCCACATGAGACAGATAATGAATAAGAAAAAGATGCTGGAGGATTCAGTGCTATCTATTAAAATAAATGCCAAGCTATTATTAAAAGCTTTCTGTTTCCCCAATTATTTTGGAGGACATTATATCCATTGGGTCTGAGCTAATATTTCATTGTGCCAATGCAAGCAGAAATTACACAAAACATATCCTCTAGTAGAAGAGAGCAGATTGACAATAATTTCAGTCCTTCTCCACTCCCAAGTACCGCCTGCTCTGTTGTTAGTAAAGTGTCCTTAAGTTGAAACACAACAACTATAGGCACATGGACTTATTCAAGTAGATTTTTTGGGAACAATATTAAAGGTTAGCCACTGTGTTCTTTCAATACTTTTTTTTCCAGTTTTGCAATCTAGCCTACAGTTGTAATATTTTCTTGTTTCCAGCACTGTGTCTGATTACGCTTAATTTTCCAAGTTCAGCCAAATCTGACTTCTTCTTAGCTGAATGTCTTGTTGCTGGAAGGACTTCTATTGTGTGAAAAATATTTTCAGAAGATATTGCCGAACAAGAGGGGAAATGTGCAATAATTAAATATCACTTCTGTCTTTTCTGTTCGTAATAAACATCTGCTGGTTCAAAATCTTCCAGTACTGGAAAATTTGCATTGTTTCCACACATCGCTAATTATGTAAAACTTAATAAAGCTGCATATAAAAAGAAAGAGTGCAGCCTTAAGGGAAAAGATGAGAAAGATTAAGTCAAAAAGCTATTTGCAAAGATATAACGAAAGCCATTTTTAAAGCAGAGAGGAAGCCAAGATTGGTGAAAATCAAGCAGATATTTTTTTATGCAAAGTATAAAAGCAAATGAAAACCTAACTGAATGGCTTTGAAAATTTTGTTCTGGGGAAATGGCACAGGCTGTAAGCCAGGAGGACCTGAGATGGATAGGTGTTATTTGATAGTGTTAAAAGTATGGTTAAAGGATGTAAGCTGTTCCAAGTAAAGTTATCTTTTGACTAGATTGATGGTAATTTTGTCAATGCTGGTTGTGTTGAACTGTTTGGGGTTGCACACAAGACCTTATCACTGTCATTCTACTTCTATTTGCAGGTTTTTCTATTTTGTGATTTTTTTTCTCCAGTTCTTTCTCTTCTCTTCTGCTGCCTCCAGGTATTGCAATATCCACTATCCAGACTTCTTTGTTTTTCTTTTTAACAATTGTTAAGCCTTCTCCTCTATTCTCTTATCTCCAAGTGTGGCAATATCCACCATCCAGATGATTTTGTCTTTCTTATCAACAATTGTTAAATCTGACTGTTATGTGTGCCAGGTATTATTATTGTTACAATATTGTTATTATTTAAATTTATATGCCGCCTGACTCAATAACTCTGGGCAGTTTATAAATGATTTTTAAGATTAAAAACAGGACAATAAAACCCACAAAAACAAACCTTTTTTAATTTAAATCATCCTATTTCCATTATAATTAGATTAGCACCCATTGTGGTCAAATAGCAACAAGTCTGTGAAATTGTGTTTAATTCTCAAGTGGGTAGGCTGGCTCACAGAATGCCCTATTACTGCTTTTCATTTTTAATTTTGCCTTAAAGAAGTATTTTCCATTTTGGCGCCCACTAAAATTTTGCACTCTAGGCTAATGCCTATTAGTCTAGAGCTTGGCTGGATATGCCCATCACTGCTCATGACACTGCATTCTGGATCAGTTGAAGCTCCTGGATAATCAATCTATGGAGAACTGAGATTTTTAGTTTAGTCTGCACAAAATCTGGCAGTAAGACCTGCTTACCTGTCCTTCAATCACCACAGAAGAGCTTCCACCTAGAGAATAGCTTGTAATCCCATTAACAGAATCAAATTGGCAATGCCTTATTCCATTTTTCAGAACCATATAGCTAGCTCAGAGAATGGAACAACTAATGCAATTAGTAGCTCCACCTAAACTGGATGGAAATTCAAGTAAACTCACCATTCTTGTTTATCTTAAAACACAGTATATATCTTCTTAAAGTTTGACGTTTTCCCACTGACTAAACAAGAGTCCTATCTCATCCCACTCCATATCAATTTGCAGGAGAATGAATTTAAAGTAAAAAAACCAAATCTATTTCAGAATGTTGGCATAGGTTAGAATATTTGAGTCACTGGAAGAGTTATCCGATAGATATTTGTGAGATTCAACTGAGGATATTCATTCTTCATGTCCTCTTTATAGTTCTACTTGTAATGGCCTCAAAAGCTTAAACCTCCAGATTGACTGCACAATCTGGCTTCAGCTCTGCCAATAGTTTTGACTTTAATGGAGAAGAAGAGTTGTTTGAGGAAGAGAAACCTTTGTATTACTAATGAGAAACTAAGTGAGAAGGATTGCCTTACTTGAAAAGGAGAGGGGGAATTTGTGGTGATCCATGTGTTGAGGAAGCCAATAGTAGAATATGGAATCAGAGTTTCTCACTCTGGAATAAATGTCCGCTCACACCTTTGGTAAGCCTGACAATTTTCACTTCCATTTATTTTTTAAAGAATGCTTTAAGATCTCCTCCACCCAAAAATAGCTTTTAAAAAAACCAGTAACAGCTTCAAACTTTCTCCTTTCTTTCTACCACACAAGCAAGAAAACATCCTACTATAGTTACTCTTCTTTGTGGAGTGGACTGTGGGCAACAAAGTATATTTTGGCCACTTACTTACTTTGATTACTAGATTGGGACAAATATCACAAGCATTTGTTGACAAATCTCATTATGGAATACATCTTTCAAGTTGCATGTTAGATTATTATTTCTACATTGTGCTCTCTGAGTTTGGTTATATGCTTGCAGACATTTAATTACTTGACTAGGTAACATCATCAGTGTGAGTGACTGTGTGGCTTGCTTCCTGTTTATATGCAGTAGCTTTCCTTGCCAGTGTTAGTGGGGTATGTATGTCTCCTTGATAGTTCCTTGATTAGGGAAATGATTTTTTTTGCTTGTTTGGTATTTCTACATTACGCTATAATCTAAATTAACCAAATATTGTCTGTGCATCACAACATTTTTTTTCTTCCAAATTTACAAATAAAGCACTCTAAGAAGCATAATGGCTACAAGGGAATTAAGAAATAGGCAAAATTTTATTCAGGATCAAAAAATGCTTTTCCTGCTATCCAGTCAGAACTGAAGAAGCTTCTTGGATGAGAAATGAAATTTCTTGAAAGAAAAACAAGAAAGTTCATCTGCTTCTTGAAAAAGCACTTTTGGGACACTGCTCTCACGATGTCCCCCTATTTATTTAATAATCTATACCAAGAAAACATTAGGAATTTATCTTTCCATTTTAAAAGAAAACAATGATAGGAAATTGATAGGAAACAACTATAGGAAATTGTCCAAAGTCTTTGGTGAAACCAGGACACAAATAAATGATAGACTCCTTACAGCCAAATGGAATGTCACACACACCCCAGACACACACCTAATAACAAGTTTATCAGATATTTCAATTTCTGTGAAGGAAGGTAATGTTTGTACCGCATTTGGAACATTTTTTTTTATATACCAGAAATGATATTATCATCCGACATATTAAGTTATAAACCTTCACTTTCGCTTCCTTATCTGAAAATATGTGCTGATACGATGCATTATAACAAGGTACATTTTCATTTCCCCCAGTTTTGCAGGCTCTATATAAGAGAAAATGTGATTCCTAGCTTATGCAAGAACTAATCATGCTATGCATGAAATCCCACTAGCTTTTCTGACCTGTATTTAGTAGGCTTTCGAAATAATCCCATTATAAATAGTTTTCAGACAGACTGATCCAGCACAGAAATAGGTGTTTTCCTATTATGGACTTCCAGAAACTCTTTGTTTGCTTGGGGGAGGGGAGGGGAGAGGGAGAATCCTGTATTTCTGGCTATGTTTCGCGAAACTTGGAAGGAATTATGACAAGGAGAACTTTGAAGTAATATATGCTATTTGTTATCCCATAACAATGAATTAAAATAAACATTACTCCTTGTATACAGTTCCCAGATCCTAGAAAGTAAGCATTGTCACATTAATAAAAGGCAGAGAATTTCATTCATATTTAATAACACATACATATGGGGAGCTATATTTAGTTATTGATTTTTTATTAGTATTTTGTTTTGGTTTTTATTAATTTATAAAAATATAAAATTCAGAAATACAAAAAAAAATGAGAATAGTGGACAAAAGGGACAGGAGAAGGGAAAGAGAAAAAAGTGTAGCATAAAAAGGGAAAGAAAAAGAAAAGCATTAACTTCCTACTCTTTTTGGTGCAGTAGAATAAGATACTGTGTTTCCCTGGCCTCAGCCTGTCCTGCTTGCTGGCCTTGCTGCTGGATGGCTGCCAAACAACTGACTGTGCTGTTCTGGCCTAGTGGGGGCTCTTTGCCCCTCCTGGCAGCACTGCTTTTGGCCATCCTGTTGGGTTGCTCCTGCCTGGTGCAGGGCGACTTGTCCCAGATCTATGACCTCCAGAGTGCCCCCCTGCTGTCAGTGGATCTGCACTGTCTGCACTGCCTCAGCTTTAGAGGTAGTGCCCACCAGGGGCTGAAGAACACCGAACTCAGCTCGTAGCCTAGAGCCTGCAGCACCGAGTAGACCTGCTGGAAGGTGCTCAGCAGCCAAAAGGCAACAGCAAGTGAAGCAGCTTGGCTTCACCAGTGACCGCTGGCAAAGGGCCCTGGCAGGCCAGCAGTGGGGGGGGGGCACTCCAGAGATCATAGATCTTGGCCGACTCATCCCGTGCCAGGTAGCAGCAGCCCAGCAGAGTGGCCGAGAGCAGTGCTGTCAGGAGGGCAAAGAGCTCCAGAGAACCTCTGTGTGTGTGTTTGTGTGTGAGAGAGCGACAGAGCACACTGCCACCAGCCCTGGTATATGGTAACTCTCCAAGGTTGGATCAGATCTCTCTCTCTCTCTCTCTCTCTCTCTCTCTCTCTCTCTCTCTCTCACACACACACACACACACACACACACACACACACACACACACACACACAGAGAGAGAGAGAGAGAGAGAGAGAGAGAGAGAGAGAGAGAGAGAGAGAGAGAGAGAGAGAGAGAGAGATCAGTCCCTTACACAACCCCACCCCTTCCAAGGCAGCCACACCCATCCACCTGCTTTCCAGCTCTGTTCTCCGCTCCACATGCAGGACAAGAAAAGTAGTCTGTGCGACTATGGTAAAAAAAAAAAAAAACCAGAAATTCAGCCTTTCCAACTTCTCAGAAAAAAAATATATCAGGAAGTTGGGAATAGAATAGAATAGAATAGAATAGAATAGAATAGAATAGAATAGAATAGAATAGAATAGAATAGAATAGAATAGAATAGAATAGAATAGAATAGAATAGAATAGAATAGAATAGAATAGAATTTTTTATTGGCCAAGTGTGATTGGACACACAAGAAATTTGTCTTGGTGCATACGCTCTCAGTGTACATAAAAGAAAAGATCCCACAGACTACTTTTGTTGCCCTACACATGGTAATGGAGAATGGAGCAGGAAAGCAGGTTAGTTGAGGGATGTGCTGCCTTGGGAGGGGTGAGGCGGGGTTAGGGATCTCTCTCTCTCTCACACACACACACACATAGACACCATCCTTTCTTTCAGAACAGGGTGAGTGGCAGGAAAATCCCCCTCCCCATTTTCAAGCTGTTTGCAAAAACGCCCCATTCCGAACCCTCAGCATATTTCAGGATTGCAACATTGAAGGCTCAGAATGGGGTGTTTTGAATGGAACTGGATAAGAGGCAAAATCCGCCCTCCCCATTTTCAAGCCATTTTTGCGAACGGCTTGAAAATGGGAGGGGGGATTTTCCTGCCTCTCACCCTGTTCTGAAGCTCAGAACAGATGCTCCCTCTCCAGTCAGCCCACAAGACGCTCACCTCTGGGGATAAATCAGATGCTTCACTGGAGAAACTGCCCCATGCCAGCCCAGGCTTCCTAAATCTCTTGCTCCCCAGATCATCCCCCTTGTGAAGAAAGCCCAACCCGACACAAATGCTGCCTCCAGCCACCTCTTCATCCTGGTGAAACTTCTCTTTGAAAGAACAATCTGAGGGGGAGGGGAGAGACATTTCCTGCACATCGGCAGTGGTGTCTCCTCACAGGGCTTCTTCCGATGTCCCAGATGTATGGATTTCCATGCCTTCCTTTCCTGTTCTCTGGATAGAACTGCCCACTGTGACTGTCACAGTTAAGGAAGGTGTGAGGGTACGTCACTCAGCCTCCAGCTTCTTTTGAAGCCACAATTGGCTGCAAAAGTGGCGACGCTTGCTGGAGGAGGCGGCCTGAGCAGCACCCACGAATCAGCTGTTTCGTGAATGGCAGCCGGAGTGGCTCAGCTGATACAATTAAGGAGCCAAGAAGCCCTGAGCTGACCAGGGAAGGGAAGGGCTGCCTCCTGTGCTGGCCACGCTCACCCCTTCACTAGGGCTTATTTTTGGGGGAGGGTGTATATTTATGCCCACCCCAAAAATCAGGCTTGGATTTATTTTTGGGACATGTCGTATTTTTGGGAAAACACGGTAATATCATACAATCTCAATTTTTGTGCTTCTATTACATTTCATTCTATTACAACAAACCTATCTAATCAGCAAAACCCAAAATCAAAGTTTCATTTTTTTCCCACCTGCAAAAGTCCAGAAATAGTTTCCAAACAGAAACAAAATTAATTGTATTGTTAATTGTATTCTTTTCTGATTTTTTGATTTTGATTTTCTTTACTCCAATTTCTCCTTAGCCATTGATTTCACTTCTATTATTTCCCCTTCTTTTCTTTCTTCCATGTGTCTGTGAAAATAATAGCTTGGTTTTCTGGAGGATTTTCTTCTTAAAATTTAAAGCGCTCCATGGCATAGGACCTGGGTACCTTCGAGACTGACTTCTGCCACCAATAGCCTCCCACTGGCCAGTTCGCTCCCACAGAGAGGGTCTCCTCAGGGTGCCATTGGCCAAGTTATGTCGGCTGGCGACATCCAGGGGGAGGGCCTTCTCTGTGGGAGCTCCAGCCCTGTGGAATGAACTGCCCCCTGAAATTCGTAAGATCTCCGATCTCCGGGTATTTCGCTGTGTGTTGTTCCGCCAGGCTGGGCTATCAATATAACAATTTTAAATTGGGGTATTTTAAATTTTTGGGGTTTTAAATTCAGACGAATTTATTTAATAATTTTAAATTTTTAATTGATGTTTGTCTTGTGTTTTTAAATAGGCTGTACACCGCCCTGAGTCCTTCGGGAGAAGGACGGTATAGAATAAAATTATTATTATTATTATTATTATTATTATTATTATTATTATTATTATTAATGAAAATGCAAGTATCTGAATGATGGGATGCAGCCATTGAGATGGAGGTATATACGATATGTTCTGGAAGAAAAAGTTCTGGTGTTTCTTTTAATAGTGATTTTCTAAATATATAACTGTTAGCTGCAGTGATTGTTATCAGTGCTCCTAGGATTTTTATTTTTTAATCAGAACTCAAAAGATTAGGAAATGAATTTGGGACCCTTAACATGCAAAGCAGAGCCTCTAGCACTTAGTCATGATCCTTCCCAAAATATAAGTACAGAGTGGATTTAGCTTTGAGTTTTCAGAATCAGTGGAATAAGCATCGATGAATAACTTAAATCCCTGTGAGTGCATTTGAAGCATGACTAAGTCTAGATCCAACCTTAATGGCTTTCACATTTTACCTGTAGGTTCAAGTATACTTTAAAACTCCCAAGGTATTTTAAAGCTAGATCAGATGTCAACAATGCAAATCCTATCAGCTGAAGGTGCTATTTTTTATCATTTACCTACTCTCAAATTATTTTATTTAACTATCATCTACTGGGAATGATACGTGCTCATTCCTTTGATTTCTGCATTACCATCATTTCCAATTCCCAATCCTGCCAAAGGAGTTCGAAAATAATGTGCAATTGTCTTCATCGTTGCAAGTCTCAAAAAAAACAAAAAACCAAAAAAAAAACAGCTAAAATGCTAAAAAACCCCACGAGACAACTGTTTTTCTATCTAGCCAACAGTAAAACAAAAAAAAAAAAAAAGCTGCTGTACAGTCAAAATTCTTTCTACACATTTTTCTTCAGATGCTGGATTAACTGTTCCCCTCCAAAGTGAGCAAAATAAGGAAGCAAACTGAAGTGCTGATGTCCACACACACACACACACACACACACATTGATACGATGGGAAATTATGAGAAGGATGGTAGCTTATCTAAAAAGGAAAAAAAAAAGATAGAAGCATTCAGGTTGCCTTGCCAACCTCACAATTGAATCAAAATTGCCTTGCCAACCTCACAATTGCATCAAAAAGTATCTGAACGTGAAATTATTTATGCCAGCTGTTGTGTAATCAGGTGCTTTTTGCAATAGCTCTAAGCATGGTTGCATGCTGAGCTCAACAATGCAGGCAGGCTCCAGATCGTCTGCATTAAAGCACAGCTGAAGTTGCCTTTGGCTGTTTTGGCTGCTTGCAGACTCTTGCAGACATTATGCATGTGGGTATATGTATACCTTTTATGTATTTATTTATTTATAATTTTGTCATGTTTATGTAGTGCACGGGTGTCAAACCTGCTCGCATCACGGACCGTATTGTGACATATCACAATGTTTTTTGCCTTTGTGGCGCCGGGGTGAGTGTGGCCTACATGGGCCGTAACCGGCTTGTGGGCTGCCAATTTGACAGGCCTGATGTAGTGTATAAGGGGAAATGGTGACTCTTTGAGAGCTGTATGCAATAAAATTTCATTTTAATGTATGATGATTAGTGTACATTTAAAGTGACAATAAAGTTAGTCTAAGTCTGTCACAGCTAAATGAGCTGATATTGACCAGGGTTCTCACTATTTCTGCTTTCTATTCACTCGTGAACAGGTAATCTGCAAAGTTTTGGCTAACTAGTTTTTTTTAAAAAAAAAATTAGAAACTAGGTTGGCTTTCTTGACATTAGGGGCTGGCAGGTAGAAATGAGAGATAAATCAAGGGAAGAATGGGCCAGCAACAATAGGCAGCCAATCAGCAACAGTTTTATTGTTAACTGCCCTGAGTGTTTTGCCTATTGGATAATATATTAAAAAAAATAATCTGGTACATAAATACAATTGCAAAAATACAATTGTTCTGACTTAACTGAAGAAATGAGCCAATATAAATATAGAAATGTGATTGTCTGCAAACTATTTGAATTGGTGCAAATGTATGCCAGTGTCCAAGGCCTGTAAATCACCTCAGTTTGGACCTTTGACACATTTGGCATCTCTTTGACTGATAAACATTTTAGGTAAGTGAAAATTAGGAAAGATTATAATATTTATGAAAAATAATTTCTTACAATAATCCTTTAAAGTTATAGGCTGTTACCTTAGTTTTTAAAAATATTTAAAACGATGCTCAGATCTCTGTTTTATTTTTGTTTTTAAAGTGCAACTTATAGCATCAATTAGTTCAAACAATAAATATTAAAACTAATAAATGAGAGAGAGAGAGAGAGAGAGAGAGAGGAGAACATTTGTACACATTCAACAACAAAAATAAATATTTAGGACTCTGGAAAAAAAATTGCAGGGCTGAGTGTTGTAAATTTGATAAACCTCATTTGAGCGTGAGCTCCAAAAAGTTGAGTCATTACAGAAGACAGCTCCATATGTGTCCAATAATCTTGGAGATATTGTTCCCTCTTTAAGAGGAGAAGTAATATAGTAATAATAATAATAATATACAAAGACTGAAAACAAAGAAATAATGTTCTGTTATTAAAATCAAATCCATTAAGCAGAAGATATCTGAAAAGATTGCACAAGTTTTGGAAAGAGCAAGATCCAGAATTAAAAATAACAGAACAGAAGCTAACAAATCAACGTCGATTTATAACACAAAATAAAGTACTCACAGAAGCAGGACTGGAAGAACCACAAAGGTCTACCAAGGGCAAAGAAATTGAAGCCTTGCCAGAAGTAGCTCAGACTGTAGAGCTCAGACCCAGGGGAGTCAATAGAAGAGAAAGCCAGAAAAGCTATTGAATCTTTTTCATTCCCAAACCAGGCTTCCTCTCCTCTGCCTTCTTCTCATAAAAAAAAAAAAGCTCTCTACCCTGTTTCCCCGAAAATAAGACCCAACCGGAAAATAAGTCCTAGCAGGATTTTTCAGGATGCTCGTAATATAAGTCCTGTCCCCCAAATAAACCCCAGTTAAGATTGTCAGCCAGATGGATACATTTAATACCGTATTTCCCCAAAAATAAGACCTAACCAGAAAATAACCATCTTTTGGAGCAAAAATTAATGTAAGATCTGATCTTACATACTTTATTTTGGGGGAAACACGGTAACAAAAAAAAAAAAAAATCAAGAGGAATTAAAACAAAAAAATAACTGAGAGTCTAGAACAACATAAATCACTCTGACTCTGAGTGATGTACATTATAAAACATTAAATGCCAAAAAGAAGAGGGAGTCAATCTATTCTCCAAAGTACCTGAAGGCAGGATAAGAAGCAATGGATAGAAACTAATCAAGGAGAGAACCAACTTAGAACTAAATTACCTGACAGAACAATAAACGAGTTGCCTCTGGAAGTTGTGGTGGCTCCAACACTGAAGGTTTTTAAGACTATTTCTCTGAAATGGTACAGTATTTCTTGCTAGAACAGAAGACCTCCAATGTCCCTTCCAATTCTGTTATTCTGTTAAAAAAAATAAAACCGTGCAAATAAATAGAAGCAAGCTAGAACAAATGAAAGTAAAGAAACTGAAGAACAAGAAGACCAAAGCATATCTAATGAAGAAATATGACCTAGAGACATGGAAGACCAAGGAACCACTAGAAATAAAAGAGCAAATTTCAATTACGATCAAGAAGATCAGCAATATGAAGTTTGAATTGCACACTACAGGAAGGATCTGCAATTTCAGGCAAATCAGAAACATTTCTACCAATCTCAAAGGGGCTTTTTCAAGAGGCAACTGGACTTTATGGTTTTTCTTTGAAAGACACTGGCCACTCTTTTAAAGACAAGCAAAGTCCACATTTTGGACAGAGAGGAGCCCAGGTTTGAAAGAGGGGTCAAAGAGGCCATCTACGTCAAAATTGAACATCCCTCTCTCAACAGAGGGGGAGGATACACATCATCTATCTCCAATCTACAACACAGCCCTTTCAACAGTTCCAAGAAAGCTCCACACCCATTTGTACTACTCAAGTGACCCTGACCACATAGATAAACGTCCAGATAACCTTAATGACTCACTAAAAGGAGTGCAAATGACCAGCTGTCTGCAAGGAGTATAAATCATTTCATTCCCCACCATCCAGTCAGAGTTGAAGAAACTTCTTGGATGAGAAGTGAAACATCTTCAAATAAAAACCAGAGTTTTCCTTTTCAAGAGTTGCCTCTTGAAAAAGCATCTTTGGGACAACCATGAGCTGGAGGACTGAGAATCTCCATAGACATTTCTACCAATTCATCCATGGAGACACTGCAATGAACCACAAAGTATCTGACAAAGAAAAAACAGTATAATTCTGAACATAGCTATGGGACAATGCAAAGAAATACAAGTATACAGCTTGGACAAAGGAGGTGGATAAAAATAAAAAAGAAGCTAAAAAGAAAACACTTATAATAACTGCAGAAATGCTGGAGAAAACAACAAAGAAGATCAAGGCTTGATAAGAATCAGGTGAAGATGAATTGCCATGTGTTTGGTTGAAACATCTCTTAATCTACATCCACTTATTGCCAATCAGAGTAACAACATACTGCAAGGAGGTGAAATTGAAGATGAATTAATGCCTGGTAAAACCTACCCTATACTGAAAAATCCAACAAAAGAGGCAGCACCAGACAATTACAGGCCAATTACTGCTTACCAACAATTTTCAAACTGGCGTGGTACTGATGCAGTTCAAGAGCATCTAGTTGAAAACAAACTCTTTCCATCTAAGAAGAAAGGAAGCTACTCAAACAGTGGAGAGATAAAAATCAGTTATCTCCTAATTGACAGGATGATTTTGAAAAAAGACCAACCTGAATGTATCTTGGATTGATTGCAAAAGGCATTTGATGCCCTGCCACATGACAAGTGACTAGAAATAACAGGAACCAGTAGAAATATCAGGAGCATTGTGCAAAGAAAACTCACCATCGACACTACTGTCTGTCGTTGTGCTGATTCCTTTGTAAACTCAATACTGAACAAGGCCATAGGTATCAACCATCAAAAACATTTATCAAGCTACCCCATATCCCCTATATGGACAGGTGTACTGTTGTACGGAAAAAACAGCATCTGAAATTGAATCACTGCTCAACACATACTGTATATAGAGTCAGGATATTGCAATTGTGTTTGGACTGGACTGGACAAATGTGTCACACTTCTCATCAAAAGTAGAAAAATCAAGATGTCCTTTAGAAGTAACAGGCTTCTGGATGAAGACAATAACTACCTTGGCATCCTTCAAAGTGACAGCATCAAACACATTGAAGTCAAGGAAAAGAATGAATACCTCAAGAAAGTGAAGAAGATCTTAAAGTCCAAACACAGTGAAAGAAATACCAACAAGACAATTAAGACCTGGACAATCCCAGTGATTAGATGTACAGCTGGAATAGTTGACTGAATGTAAGCAGATCTAAAAATCCTGGATAGGAAGATCAAAAAAATAATGTAAGCAGATCTAAAAATCCTGGATAGGAAGATCAAAAAAATAAAGACAGGTAGAACTACCAACACTGCTGTGTGGATGAAAACTTTTCATCCACACAGCAGTGTTGATAACTATTTACCAAGGATAATAGGTTGATAACTTTTACTTACAAGGATTATTATCCTGTACATCTAAGCTATACAGAGCCATGGTGGTGCAGTTGTTAGAATGCAGTATTGCAGGCTAATTCTGCCAGTTGCCGGCAGTTCAATTCTCAGCAGCTCAAGGTTGACTCAGCCTTCCATCCTTTCGAGGTCCCATATTGTTGGGGAGCACTGTGAAGTGGTATATAAGTCTAAGTGCTATTGCTATTGCTGTACAGCTAATGACTGGTGGGCATTGAGTGTTGTAAAGACACCAGACAGTTGAAGAAAAAAAAAGAGCATTGGAAAAAATTTTGAAGGACAATGAAGAAGATGCACTGAAGTTAGTATACCATGAAGATTTACTGATATTGGAAAGACCAAACTGCCCTACAAGAAAAACAAATAAGGAATAGAAAATGACACAGGGACAAAAATTAGTGCATGGCCAGTTTTTTTTTTTTTTTTAAATTAGCAGGTAAAGCAGATAACAAGAAGAACAAGGAAAGAAAAGAAAAAATATCCAGCAGATGTCCTTGATAATGTCATATGAATATCAAGTTTTATACACTGTTCAATTTTAGGGATTCAATAGATGATGATGATGATGATGATGATGATGATGATGATGATGATTTACAAAAAATCATTGTGATATTGTGCAGTCTCTGAATAGATATTAGGCTTGGTTTTTTGTTTTTTGTTTTCATCTTCTTGTTAGCATAATCTTTACCTTGTAGTTGATCAGAATTTGCTGGCTAAAAACACTCAACAGTTTATGGTAGCTGGTGGAAAATCAGACAGAATGACCCATAAGATAAATGATCTACTTGTCTCTACCTCTTTCTGTAATATGAAACTATCCTTATCTATTCCTTTTTTCCAAGTTCTAAATTCAATCAGCATGGTGACTTATGACTAGTGTCTCAACGCAATGCTCCTTAGATGAAGATTTATATAGCAATGTAACCTCCTTGGCTTAAAGCTAAAATGGACATACTTTGTTTTCCTAGTTTCTAAATTGAATTCAATAAGGGGAGTTCCCTCCTATTCCATTAAGGATGAATATATCTAGAAGCAGCTTTGGTTAGAAATCTCACTTTGTCCTTTCTTTTGGTCAAAAATGATTGACTGAGTGCAGAGCAGCATTTGTGAGAATGATGTCTATAGTGAACAAAATGAAGCTGAGCCCACAATTTCCTAAGAGGTCACCTAGAAAGCAGAGGGCCATTACATTATCTAGATGAAAATGTGAATGCTGGTTTGGGAGGCCATTAATGCCTGTGACCTCAAAGGAAAAAGACTTTCATTTGAATTCTGTATGTCATCTCTTCTCCTTTTTCTTGCAGTCCTTAATCATTTTATAAATGTTCAAACCTAGAATTGTTTTGCAAATCATACCTGGAGCTTGGTCTGGCCTTTGCACACATTTCAATCAGTAAACCACATTAGCTATAAAGAACTAGATAGCTAATATAGTTAGCTATAGTAACTATATACTATATAGTATATAGTTCTTCCTGCAGACCAAGTCTTATTTATCTTTCTCTACTTTTCCATTTCCCTATAATTAGTTGAAAGGCTTGCATTTATAGTTCAACAAGCATACCTAAAATAAATGAAATATAATTGTGACGCTTGTGCTTTGTTAATTTTAACAACAAAACTATAGATCTCATACTTACCGCTTTTTACAAAACGAAGATTACAGAATGCTCCCTTTCAAAGCTCCCTTTCAAAATGAGACATTGATAAAGAGATGAAGGGGAAAAGCTACTTCTCCTAAGAGGGATTTAGAGGATTTATCAGAAGTACTTGCTATTTTTAAGTGTCCTTTGTAGTTATGGCTCAGACAGCATGATAACACTGCTCTAATTACATTAGTGTCATTTTATGTGAGGTCTGTACTGAAGAAACAGTGTACTTGGGTTCTATTTTGTCAGAAAAGAAAAATGGGAAAGAAGGATGGGTCACTTTTGAAATTCTTGACAAGCATCAAATAGGCACAAGCCATTCATGTTTAGTTTCAATTTCAGTACACATACTCCAAATTATGTGAAGCCATTATAGGGCGGAAAACAAATGCCACATTATTACAGATGTAATAATATCCCTGTTCTGGTAATTTCATGTTGAATTGCTGCAGTGTTTTTGATAGTAATGTCAAGACCATTGTTAACCAAGTTGTCATGGCTCAGTCACTCAGTTCTCTTCAGAGAAGGAAATGGATCATAACCTATTATATAAGACATGGGAACAGCTGATGATAAGAGAAAAAGACATTAGCACATGACACACACACACACACACACACACACGTGTGTGTGTGTGTGTGTATGCCAAAAGAAGAAATTTCAGCTTAGAATTAAATAGAAACCATTTCTTAAAAATGTCTGTGAAAAATGAATTTGAAGAGAAGAGCACCTGGACAAGTTCTAATTATAAAACTGTATTATCAAAACAGTGGAAATAAGTCATAAAACTGATTTAATTTCAGATGTGTTACCTTGGTTCTTAAAATTCAGACTACTTTTTTATGACTATGCTTTGAATTCCAATTAAACATTAACTAGTCGAATATTCAACGTTTTGTCTCTTGATTTAGCCTCTTTTGTTTGTAAGACATCCTGAAATTAATTTCTGGACTGATTGTAAACTCTTTTAAATTACTAGCTTTGACACAGTTGCGACCTTGGGCAGGACAGTAGCAACTGATCAAAAGACAGATAATCACAGCGAATATTGGAATATATGTTACAAATACTTTTCCTCAAAGTTATCTCGCTTTTTTCTAAGCCAAATTTAAATAGATGTTTCTGATTTTTAAAGGCCCTTCATTGTTGAAATGCTGTTATTGTCCTATGTACTGAAAGCTTCATACCATAAACAACTTTTTCTACCTACCCGAAAGTTACTTTTTCCAAAATGCAACTGGACTTTCTTTGCTTTTCCTTGAAGATGTTTCACTTCTCATTCAAGAAGTTCTTCAGTTCAGAACTGAAAAAGCTACTTGGATGAGAAGTGAAACATCTTCATGAACCAGAGTAGCACAGTGGTTAGAGTGCAGTACTGCAGGCTACTTCTGCTGATCACCAGCTGCCAGCAGTTTGGCAGACTGAATCTCACCAGGGTCAAGGTTGATTCAGCCTTCCATCCTTCCAAGGTAAGGGCCCAGATTGTTGGGGAAAATATGCTGACTCTGTAAATCGCTAAGAGAGGGTTGTAAAGCACTGGGAAGCAGTATATAAGTCTAAGTGCTATTGCTACTCAAGGAAAAACAATAGAATTCTAGTTGCCTTTTCAAAAAGCACCTTTGGGACAACCGTGACCTGGATAACTGAGAATCTCCATAGACATTTGTCTACCTGCATTAAATAGGGAAACAGGGAATCTTCATCTGAATATCCTAATTTAAAAAAAGAAAAAAAATGCTAACCTATTGTCCAATATATACATGTATATATAGCAGTTGTGTAACACAGATTTATACATATCCAGTCTTCAACTGACAGTTGAAGAATAAGAATTGTGCTATCAGGAAGCAGCCAATTGCTAACCCAGATCAAATATAAAGATTGAATCACAGTTTAGTATGTAGTTTTATGGGTTTTGCCACTCACATTTTTATCTGTTGCCCCTCACACTGTTGCCAAGGTTTATGATGTTTAGTGCATATTGGCAATTTGCATACAAAAACATAAGCATCAGCTGCACAGTTATAAATATTGAAAGCTATGTTTTATAGCTATCGAATGATTCAAAGCAAAACGGCCTTCAGCTTTTGATCATGTTTATCCATGAAGAAATGCTTGCCAAAGGCTTAACAGGAAGTTTGAAGACTTGTGCATTTTCTCACAGTAGTTTACCAAATAGCTTTAACTTGATAACTTGAGGATTGTGAATTTTCAACTCCAAGGCTTCATCTTCAAGCTCCAAAATTGAGAAACCCTACTCTAAATTCATCTATTCCTAAACTGTCATGATGAAACAGTTGTAATACTGAATGATAGACCTACCAGATCTGAGTTGCAGAAATATGAAGGATCACGAAAGGATAACAGAGACATAAAAAAGACTAAATCTTTGCTCTCATCTAGTAGCCATTTAGAGTTTTGCAATCTGGATTTGGTAGCTTGAGAATGAAGTGCCCCCCCTCCCCGAATGAGTCCTAAATAAAGACATTAATTCAGAGTTTATACTTCCCAGATTGAAAGTTTACCAATATAAATCTATCAGAAACATATAGCTTTGTAAACCTGGTATTTCAAGGTTCTAACTTCCAATATTTTGCCCTAAAATTTGGTTTTAAGATCTAAGAGGTGTCTATTCAGTTCCTGGGGTTTTGTTTTCTTTTGTTTATGTATTCACTAGGCTTAAACATTCCCTTGTCTCTCTGTGTACATATCTCTCCCTTCAAGCCACTGAGTTGTCAAGATTGAATATTTTCTCTTTAAGTTTCTGAATATTTTTCTTGAAATGACATAATATAGGCTTAGTGATTAAAATATAACTGCAGGATACAATCTGGGACACATATATTTACTTTCATTCACATAAAATATAATTGTTCATGAGTTGTCAGTTGAGAAAAGGAAATTTATGACAATAGCATGAATTCAGTTACCATTTTTTTTGGAGTATAAGACACACCTTTCTCCCCCCTAAAAGGGAGTGAAAATTTAGGTTTGTCTTATACACCGCATGTAGCCCTCCCATCCACTGGCCCCCACCCTTAGGCCTCTGCCTCTCAGCAGTTACCTCCTTGCAAGCAAACAGGAAGAAAAAACAGCTCCTTTCAACTTCAGCACAGCCTAATTATCACAAGTTGATTGGATCGGCCTCCCAACTCTCCGCTGATTTGCTGTCCACTGTTTTGCGCAGGGCTCTGCTGCTTGCTGCAAAGAGGTAAATTGCTGGGGCAGATTTTTTTTCCTTGTGCTAATCAAGCTATGCTGAAAATGAAAATGAAAGTAAAACAGGCTGTTTGCTGTTTGCTGTTTGCTGCAACGAGGCAAAATTGCTCAGAGGCAGAGGGAGATTTCTTTTCCTTCTTTTCCTCACCAAGAAAGGTAGTTGTGTCTTATACTCCGAAAAATACAGTAATGAATTAATTCAGCTTTTCAGACTGATCAAATAAAGTCCCTTTTTTTTTCTAAGTTGGCCTGGAGAAACCACTCCCTAGCCAGAAAAATGCAAGTAGGGTAGTTCTATAACAGTTCATTTCGTAACTGTTCAAAGAAAAAAAGACATATGTCATTTTTCACACTCAAGACCCCAAGCCACATGAACAAAATTTGGATGCTTGGCAATAGGTTCATATTTATGATGGTTGCAGTATCCCTGGATCATGTGATCAATCTTTGCAACCTTCTGACCAGCAAAGTCAATTGGGAAGCCAGATACACCTAACAACCATGTTCTTAACAACTGCCATGATTCACTTAACAAATGTAACAAGAAAGGTTGTAAAAGGTTGTAAAAGTAAGGTTCTACATTTAGGCAAGATGCACAGGTACAGTATATGTGGTACCTTGCTCAATAGTGGTGACTGTGAGAGGGATCTTGGAGTCCTAGTGGACAACAATTTAAATATGAGCCAGCAGTGTGCTGCAGCTGCCAAAAAAGCCAACACAGTTCTAGGATGCATAAACAGGGATAGAATCAAGATCACGTGAAGTGTTAATACCACTTTATAATGTCTTGGTAAGGCCACACTTGGAATACTGTATTCAGTTTTGGTAGCCACAATGTAAAAAGGATGTGGAGACTCTAGAAAGAATGAAGAGAAGAGCAACAAAGATGATTAGGGGACTGGAGGCTAAAACATATGAAGAATGGAATTGGATATATCTAGTTTAATGAAAAGAAGGACTAGGAGAGACATGATAGCAGTGTTCCAATATTTCAGGGGCTGCTACAAAGAAGAGGGAGTCAAGCTATTCTCCAGAGCACCTGAAGGTAGGACAAGAAGCAATGGGTGGAAACTAAACAAGGAGAGACCTCCAAAGTCCCTTCCAACTCTGTTATTCTATTCAATTCTAAAACGGGGAAAATTCACTTAACAAATGTCTCACTTAGCAATAGAAATCTTCAACTCAATTGTGGTCGTAAATTAAGGACTACTTGTACACTGAAGAAAGCATGTTCAACCCAAACACAAGTTTGAATTCCATATGTCACTCCTTTCACCCTTATAATTCTTACAGAAATCTGCTAAACTTTTATATTAGTGCCATATAAAATGCATTTCTCCTGCATTTTCTTTCCATTCTTCATGCAGTAGCATGAAAGAGAATTTCCTTTGGAAATTATCTGAAAGGAGATGAGAATTTTCAGAGCCAGACTTGAGTCCTTATCCTTATTTTGTCAAATGTGGTCAAGGAATGTGTGAACATTTTTCCTTCACTGTCTTTGAAGACAGTCTTAATTATCTTTCCAATGTTCTGCAGTTGCTCTGAAGGAGAGATGGTGATTCATCCATGGGCACCCAGAAATGTGGTAATCTGAAATTAGATTTAGATTTGAGGAATATCAAACTGTCACCCACATCACATTCACTTTTCATAAGAAAGTGAAAAATATACCCAGGAAAATGTTTGGTGGGAAAAAATTCCCAAGGACTCAATGGCATCTAAAGGAATTCACTGCTTCCATCACAGTGCCCAAAACAGCACTCTGCCAATGTGGCTGAAGGTTTAACTCCTTTGGGCAATATATCATATGTAATGTCACCACACATACAAAAAATGAGTAAAGCTTGTGTTGTAATACCATGTTGTTACTGACATAGCAATATCAATAGCTCTTAGACTTACATACCGCTTCATAGTGCTTTTACAGCCCTTTCTAAGCAGTTTACAGAGTCAACATATTGCCTCCCCACAATCTGGATCCTCATTTTACCAACCTTGGCTGAGGCAACCTTGAGCCGGTGAGATTTGAACTGCAAAACTGCAGCAGGCAGTCAGCTGAAGTAGCCTGCAGTATTGCACTCTAACCACTGGGCCACCTTGGCTCTTATTAAGTAAATCTGATCCTCTTGTCGACCCACAACCTCCACTCCACTGCAAGCAGCTGATAAAGCAAAGCAAAAAAAAAAAAAAAAATCTTGAGAGAAAAACATGATTTCACAAACTGCAAGTTAGATTTTGGCAGCACTTTAATTTAAATGACAGCTGTATGTAATCAGAAGTAATTAGTATGAAAAGAGAACATTTCCTGATTGTTAGAAGACAATGCAAGATTGTAATTCTTTTTTTCTGATTAACAGATAATTTAAGTATGATTTTAACTCTTGTGCTGGTGTTTTGCATCCAACAACTGTGTTAAAAATGTCTTATTTTTCTCATATACTGTATAAGAAACCCCTGGGGTTGCAAACAGTGCTTAGTCAGGTTAAATGCTTTAAACAGCATTGGGCAGTTTGATCAACCACATCAGAAAATGCTTATGACAAATATTTTAAGGGTAGAAAGGTTAAAATATTGCTTATGATAGGGTGGTACAAATGCTTTGGAGAGGTTTTAAAGCATTAACATCTGATCTTGATATACAGGTTCCTTTATCACAGAGGAAACATTTAAATATAGAAATATGACAAGAGATTGAAAATGGTATTCAGATATATGGAAAATGCCACACATAGTCTACTTCTCAGAAAGACACTTTTAAAAAAAATCAAAAATCAAAAGCCTAGAGGAATTATATTTGATAAAAGTTGTAAGTCAAACTCATGACTATTAGATATTACTCTCTGTCATCAGAAGGATATGAAAAAAACTAGTTGGCAATGATATTCTCATAAAAATAGACTGCAGACAGGTTTAATATTTCTTATATTATTGTATCTTCCTACCAAATTTTTTATTATTATTATTATTATTATTATTATTATTATTATTATTATTATTATTATTATTTCAATTTATATACCGCCCTTCTCCTATTGGACTCAGGGCAGTGCACAGCCAAGGATAAAAAACATACCAATACAAAATTTAAAATCAATTAAAAGAATTATACAGCTTTGGCCTACAATTTAAAACAATCCAATTAAAACCCAATTTACACTTAAAAAGCTAAAAAGCTAAAAAGAGCTAAAAAAGAGCTAAAGGGGGGGGGATTTACGCCAGCCCTGCTTGATGGAAAAGAAAAGTTTTTAGGGCATGGCGAAAGGCACGGAGATCTGGTATCCTTCGTATCTCCGGGGGCAAATTGTTCCAGAAGGCAGGTGCTGCCACAGAGAAGGCCCTCCCCCTGGGGTCGCCAGCTGACATTGCCTGGCTGACGGCATCCTGAGGAGTCCCTCTCTGTGGGAGCGTACTGGTCGGTGAGAGGCTATCAGTGGCAGAAGAAATCCAGCATTATATATATATATATATATATATATATATATATATATTTATATAAATCCTGAACAAACTAACAATATTAAAGCAAACAACACACTACTCCAATAATTAGTGTAATCAATCTCCTATCTGAACCTTGGATAATGGCTAGCAAGCCAGAGTCTCTTCTACAGAGGCACCCTCCTCCATGAAATGCAGACAAGGATACTTCAGAACTGAGTGTGGAGTCTTCCACAAAGTGTCAACTCTTGGACTGACATACAACTCTTGATTTCACACTTTTCCAACTTCTGTGATCTGAGCATAATTTCAATATGTTTGGCAATTTAAATGCATAAAAATGCATTGTTTGACTGGCAGTGTAATTTCGAACATGCTCAGTAGAATACAAAGTACAAAAATGAAACTTCAACCACCAGGTTTCCAAGACAATCACATGAGAAAAATAATGCAAAAAGAAAACCCAAACCCAATAGCACAACATATTGTTACTGTGGAATGAAGAAATGATTTTACATATTGGTTATTAATTTGTTAAAGCAGATGTTCTTATTTTTACCAACAAAGAAATTCTAAAGCCCATCAACTGATCTTGTATAGTGGTAAGAGACAAAATATTGTCAAGCAGCCTGAGGCTTTGCTACACTTCTAGGTCCACTAGACTAAGAAATTAAGGTCAAGCAGGCTAATACTACTTGAATTAAGGACTTAGTAACAGAATCATGCAAATCTGAATCCAGTCCGTCCCCATCCCCCCATTTATCTTCATGGGAACTACTAGGGTGAATCTTGTCTGAGATGCTTTCTCAAAGTACACTTCTGTCCTGGACTCAGGTTTCTTTTATCTGACTGTTGCCTTGGCCAGCAGCATTTCTTCCTATTCCTCAGGTTCATTCCTTCTACCCATTATAAGTTCTAAGGCCACATGTTGATATTCACTACATTTCATGCCTCCATTTTAATTTCAAGAAAAGGACAACTTCAAACCTTTCATATCTTGGTTTAGAAAGAAGAGAGTGTCACACACAGAATGAGGACACAATAGGAGGACATTTGTTCTTGGGGCAGTAGAGAAAGATTCCAGCCTATTTTAGTCCTGTTCTTCTATTCTTTGTGCTGTTTACATCAGTGTCTTCAAGCTCTCTAGTTTCCAACATATTTTTCATAAATTGTGAAACATGGAAAAAATGTTGGCAACCACAGGAACTAAGGGACACTCCATTGATGTGGTAGAAGTAAATTACAAGAGATTAAGTAGAGGATTCAACTTATTTTCATCATAGAAGTAGGCAATAACAATGGGATCCTTGGAACAGATGGCATTTTTATTAGCAACGTTTACGAATATATATTTTTTAAATGCAAAAGATAATAATTTTTCTCCTTAAACTTAATCCTAACCCTCTATCCTCCATCAACTATAGTTTAAACAGTTCATTTACTTTGAATTACCCACTGCGCACCATTCAATGATTTTTCTACTAACTAATGGATGTATGTCTATTAATATCTAGATACACCAGTACTTCATCTCTTATTTTATTATTCCTAACACAATAAGCTACATTTTTCAATGATATTATTGTATAATTTTCTTCATTTCTTTGTTTTAATTATATCATTAAACCTTTCATATGTGTCATCTTCTAAACTTCCAGAAGCTAGTTAATGATGGAAGGATTCATTTTTGTTCATATTAGTATCTCTACAAAAGACAATTAATAAATGAAAGTAATTTTACCAGATCTTAACATTATTCATTACATTCATTCCAGGGGGGATTCATGTTGCATAATATAATGTGACCTATAGTGTAATGTAAAATACACCATAATTTTTAAAATTTGAAAACCTTTGATTTCAAATAACACTATTATGTGCAATTTCTAGTTGCACTTGAAAACCCAACAAATTGAAAATTAAATGCTGAACATTCTCCAACATTATTTTTTTGTTGTTGACCCTCTTAAGCTATTATGGATTTATAAAACTGATTTCTTTTCTTATCTATACAGATGTAACTGCCATTGTTCCCAACAGATAAAGCAGCTTCTGCTATTATATTAATTGTGCAGACTTTTAACAGAGCCACAGTTCATCCACAATGTTCGTCCTGTTACAAGGATTAAAAAGAAGAGGAAAAAAACAGATTGAGAGATGAACTCCCAATGAAACATGATCTGCTTCAATTTGCATGGGAGACCAAGCTGTTCCCCTAACAATATTTCTAAACCTATATTTTGAATGAAAATTCCAATATAAAAACTGTTAAAGGCAATTCAGCATTTCAGATTCTATATCCTGAAAGTACTTTAGAGCAGGGGTACCCAATTCCCGGGCTGTGACCCATTGGGAACTGCTGCTGAAGTGGCGGGCAAGCAAGAAAAACTTCATTTGCATGTGTGCCAGATTTAGGTTTAGTGCGGAAAGCCATTCCCCAACCATCCCGAAGCTGCTTTCATCAGTCCACGGAACAAAAAAGTTTGGGGATTCCTGCTTTAGATGGTGAGAAGGCATGAAGCATTACTGGTCTTCAATATCTTAAAGTAGTTGCATCTTTTCCTGGGATTTTATAACTGCCCTTCCTGGTTGCCATGTAATCCTAAGGAAAGGGCAACTATTTAAAAATTTTGCAGACTTTGCAGTCTGTCTCTTGCCCTTCCTTACCTGCCTTAGTTTATAAATTTAGCTTTCCCCACTTGTACTTATTAGCTAAAATTTCATTTTTTCTTCTGAAGTGAAGATTGCACCTCTTCAGGCTCTGCTTGGACCCATTTCTCCCTATTAAGGTTGACCCAAAAAGCCAATGATATGAGCAGAAAGAAGCATCACTGCTAAATCTCCTGGGAACCACAATGATATCTTTACAATTGCCATCACATTATTATTTAGTGCTGATTTACTTTACGGTCTGTAAACTTTGTGAAGCATAAGCAGTTGGAGAACGTACCAGAGTTTGATGCATGCTGCTTATATAGGCAGGGAAAATCAAGCTTGGCAGAATTTTATAGGCTTGTACAAAGCTTTGAAGATCTTCAGTTGAACATCATCTTGATTCATTTCATTCCACCAGAGCAAATTCAGAAATGAAATCATTGAATTGAATCAGGTGGCTTTATAGCCGTTTGTAGCCCTTCAAAGTCATTCACAGGTTTAGTAGTATTTCTATTGCTTCTATAGCCATGACAGATAATATAGGATGCTGCAAGTTTATTTCCATATATGGAAAATGCTTAGAGGACTGAGTGATGCTATCTGCTTTCAAACAGTGGCATGAGTAACTAATCAACGAGTTTTAGCATCTCATTAAATTCTGGGCCTCTCTGAGCTTGTTTGTAGTGATGAGGCTAATGTTACTTTGGGATTTATTCTCCATCTAGACTCCTAATTTCTTCAGCGTGGCTAGATGCAGGATTTAATTTTGCTCTCTCTATGCTACAAAATGATTATCTCTATGCTAGTTCTGCCAACCCAGGCTGACTTTAAGCATACTGAAGATGAATTTAACACTGACTAGCACAGTATACAATCTTGTATGAGCCTTTAATTTTAATTTCTGCATGTTTGGGGCAAGTTCAGGACTCTAATCTCTAAATGGGTATCAGGGTAACACTTAGAGGCAGCTGTCTTAACATTTCTTGTTTTTAAGAATTATTCTAGAAGTGCCACTTGTTTTTTTGCCGTTCTGTGTGGCTTGCTTATCTTGGTGGCATTGTACTTTATTATGCCAGCATGTGCGTGTTGACTCTGCTAATTCAGTAATTAACTTACATAAACTATTGCTAAGTAGCCCAAGTGAGTCCTACCAGTGATACGAGGATATTCAGGAGGGACAGGCTTGCCAACTGGCTGTGCTAACTCTCTTGTTAGTGCTCTACAAAGAAATAATAATCAGAGTCAGCAAAGCTGTGTAATTCCAGATGGATTAGTATTTCTTTCAAGATCTACACAGATCAGTTTTGCCTGTCAGCATTCCGAATAATGCACCCGTTGAAAGCATAACTCTGAGGGGGGTAGATTCCGCAAAGGATATGTTTATTGGATACATAATATCGGCACAGCCGGTGAAAACCAACTCTGACAGTTCCAGTGGTTTTCAATTAAATTACCTAATTAAAAGAATCAAACTCTCCCAGGTATCACCGGTCACATTGTCCAATGAAGATGGAAGGTAGGGTCTTCTCCACTTTCAATGGCCACCTGTTTCAATGACCTTGGTTTCCTCAAGAAAGCATTTTGTTTTGACTGGAGCCTGACTATCTACTTCCCCTCCTTCCATTCCCCCTCTCTGGCTTCATGGCAACTACAAGGCAGCACAAGATGGCTTCAGCCAGGTTTGCTTAAGAGTTGACATTGCCATTGTGCTTTGGATAATATGGTGACCATAAGGACAATTGATTGATTGATTGATTGATTGATTGGACTTATATGCCACCCTTTCTCCACAAGGACTCAGGGCGGCTCACAGCAATAAAGCAACAACAAGTCAAGATTAAAATTCAAACGATAAAAGAATCTAAAATTTCCTTTAAAACCCCTTCAGTCCAGGTCAGCCTGGCGAAACAACCATGTTTTAAGGTCACGGCGGAAGGACCGAAAGTCGGGGGCACCCGGAGCTCCAAGGGGAGCTGATTCCAGAGGGTAGGTGCACCTACAGAGCAGGTTCGCTCTCTAGGGGCCGTCAGCTGACATTGCTTGGCTGACGGGACCCCAAGTAGGCCCTCTCTGTGTGAGCTCACCGGGCGATTTCCCTGGTATCCAAGGATCTCCATTTGGGTCACTGAGTCAACTGTTTCGAAAATCTTTAATTTTTCTGAGGAATACAGATAGTCCTCGACTTACAACAGTTTATTTATTTATTGACCATTTGAAGTTACAATAGCAGTGAAAAAATGATTTATGACATTTTTCAAATTTATGGCCACTGCAATGAGTTATCAAAATTCAGACATTTAACAACTGACTCATAGTTATGATGGTTGCAGTATCCTGAGGTCACATGATCACCTTTTGTGAGCTTCCGACAAGCAGAGTCAATGGGGAAGCCATATTCACTTAACAACCATGTTACTAACATAAAAACTGCAATGATTCACTTAACAACTGTGGCAAGAAAGGTAATAAAATGGGGCAAAACTCACTTAACAACGGTCTTGCTTAGGAATGGAAATTTTGTGCTCAATTGTAATTGTAAGTTGAGGACTTGTATATAGGGTATATATAGCAGTTTTTCTGGGGCATTAATAATCATCCTTTTCTTCTGTAATAATATTCTATATTATAGATCTTAACAGTGGGTGATCATTGACAGTAAAGGAAGTAGTAGCAGGAAAGGAAAAGAATGGGAGACAGGGAAGAAAGGAAGTATGATATGCGTGGAAATAGAGCTCCAAATTAAATTCCCTCAACAATCACATACAGTTCCCTTCTGTTTCCTTCCACCAACAAATTCCATTTTATTTCTGAAAAAAAAAATGTATAAAAATTGAGCTTCTTTATATCTTTTTCCTACTGTCTCTAGCTCTGTAAAGATTATTTTTGCAATAATTACCAAAATAATATATTTTTTAAGGGAATAATCATTTTTATGCATACTTACAAGTGTACAGATATGGCTTCCTTAAGAGAAAAGCTACAATTCATTAATGCCTGAAATAGATGGAAGTGATTTTCTTTAGTTTCACCTGAGCTCTTGTTTTAAATCTGAGCAACCATTGAACCATATTTGCTACTTCAACAGGTGATGTTTGAAATCCATCCAAGCCAGTTCCACATCAGAGACACTGATAATAAGAAAATGATTGATATTTGTGTGTTAGCCCATAAAAATGAATTTGACCAAAATGTCTCCTTTGTTTACGAGTTTTGATGATGACAGATATTTAACCATTTAAACTCTGACTGAAGTGAACTTGTCTCCAGAAAGAACTATGATGATCTGTGCAGCTAAACTTCATGAATTCCTTTGGCATAAATATAAGAAATGATATTTTAGTTAATTGTTCTCTTTCAAGCGTTACCTCTCCCTTCTTTCCATGTCAGTTATTGACCTAACACCCTTTATTTTCTTTATGAAAAACACTTTAATTTTTCTGCTTCTCCGCCACAATATATCCATTTTTTTAAAAAAAATTAGTGATGGTGCTATTGAGAACTATTTTATCAGTGTTTTTTATCAGGGCAACCTGGTCTACCCAAATATGGGATGGAGCATACTGCTTCCACTTTCGCCTTTCAGCCCCAATCCAGGAGCCTTCACAGACAGGCACTTTTCACAACAAACTATTTTTGTGTTAAACTTATATTTACCAACAAAGAAATAAAGGGAAACTAGGATAGATCTATTTCAAGCTATTTAGCTCTCGTCAGTTAGCCATACTCTTCTGGGATTTGAACCTGGGCAAAGATCTAGTTCTCTAAATAAGGATGACTAGAAACAAGATAGATGGACTCAGTTACAGTACTGATAACTTCATGATGGAAGACTGAAAAACCAGGTTAAGGGAGAAAAAATATCTTGATGGCACATAATCAATCAATCAAATATTCTACAATGTGCTAAAAAGAACAGCATTTAGTAATAGTACAACACTAATAATGAAAGAAATAGTTCAATCACACTTGTATTTATTTCTTAGATTTTACCCATTCATTGGTATGGACAGTCACACCCGTCTCCTATGATTATATTTTATGAGGGTTTCAGTTACTGATAAAAGCTAGTGAAGGAAATATTCAGAAGGGCTCCCAGTTTAAGCGTGTCCTTCAAAATGAATGGATTTTAGAAAGATGATAATTATGGTTTAAGATCCTTACATTTTGCTGGATTTTTAAAATATGATTTTCATCTTTTATACATTTTTTTTCTAAGGAGGTAAGAGACACTGCTACATTTTTCCATGCAATTCTTCATCTACTTTAGAAGATGAGAATTTGAATGATGAGCAATAATGTTAACAACCGTTTGCATAGAAGAAGGTTACTTCTTAATAATAATGCTGTCTAAATCCTAAGTGTTCATCCATTACTATGTCATGAATATGACTGCAGGGAAAGATGATCACCTGAGATGAATTTGGGTGAATGTGTCAGGTGCTCTCTTCCCCAAGAATGTTGTATCAGTAGCTACAATACCGGGGATGGGAGTGAGGAGCTTGATGGGGAGATAAAAGCTTGATCATTAGTGTTAAACAACATGGAAAGCTTTTGAAACCATTGGGCCTGAAAGTAGGAGACACTTACAAATGGGCTTTATTTATTAAAGTATTTATTTATTAAAGTTTATTTATTTTGAGGAAACGTGTTAAAAACTCTACTTGGGACTCTGACTGATGAACAAATAAAGTGGCTGACATTTAACATTTTCGGTTGCAGAAAATTGTTCACTGTGTCAGTAACCACTGGTGAATAATCCCCTAGGTTCCCAGTTTCTGTTATTTTACTTGGTAGGGTGATTCTGAACTTCAGACATAATTAGACTATTAGGCCTTCTCTGAAAAGTGAGCAAGTAATATGTACAGCAAATGCAAGAACTTGCACTTCTGTTCCCCTGGGTCCATTATACGCCTAGAAACCTACGCAGCAATCCTACATAGGGAAGAAAAATAGAATAAAGACAAGGGACAAGAAAACAAGAATCAAGTGTCCTGTTTGGAGATATTTAATCTGTCTTCATGTTACATTAGATAATTAAAATATCACACAGTTGAGTGTTTCTAGTTTTTTCTACTTCATGTTTATTTTGTTGTTAGCACTCTTGATAGTGAGGTGGCTATAGGCTTTATAAGTTAGAGTTACATTCTATAATCATTTTAAATGTACACAAAAAATGATTTCTAAACTCTATTTTTGATACTTTTGTTAATCTCTGGACTTCTTATAGAAGATAATTGAGGGGGAATATATGTTCATGGAATTTATGAGAATTCTATGGCATGAGCTACTTCCATACAATCTGAGGATATATTCAGTGATGGGTTGCTGTTGATTGTAACAACCGGTTTGCCCGGAACCGAAAATGTGAGCCTTCCGCACATACGCACAGCATCAAAAAACTGGTGATTATATAGGATGTGATAGCACCAGGGCGGGTGGATGAGGCCAGCCACTGGTCAGAATTACCAGTTCACCTGAACTAGTCTGAACCAGCAGCAGCCCACCACTGGATATATTGTTCCAAATCATACCTCGAGTTGATCATTTCATGCAGCAATAAGCTTATATTTAGATACTGAAATTCAAAATTCTGATTTAAAAGCCAATTTGTAGCCACTTCAATTGAGAAATGTTCCCACGTATATAATTCTTAATGTAGCAGTATGTGGGAATAACCTTGGTTGTAAGGGGAAGAGCCACAGCCAGAGGAACAGGTCAGTAGTGGGTTGCCCCCCGGTTCGCACCGGTTCTATAGAACCGGTAGTAAAACCGGCGGGAGGCTCCGCCCACTGACTCCGATGTCATCAAAATGCTTCTGTGCATGTGCAGAAGCTTCTGCACTTGTGCAGAAGAGCATGCGTGAGAGCAAAGTGAGCGCACATGTGCGGCCCCGCTGCAAACCGATAGTAAAGGTAAGTAAAACCCACCCCTGGAACAGGTGGATAAGAGGCAACTTAGACCACAGCAGAAATGTGTTACATTAACAAGCTTCTGTTAAGGTAACTTTACAATAAAGTAGAGTTAGTTCATCTGTGTGTGCTTCTTATCTAGATTATCTTGCAAGTCTGAAAGTACATTTTTTCCTGTCAATTTCACTTAGACTTACATAGCACGTCATAGTGTTTTACAGCATTCTCTAAGTGCTTTACAGAGTCAGCCTATTGCCTCCAACAATCTGGGTCTCATTTTATTGACCTCTGAAGAATGGAAGGCTGAGTCAACCTTGAGCTGCTCAGAATCAAACTATTGACAGAACAGTTCAGCAGAATTAGCCTGCAACATTGCATTCTAACCATTGTACAACAATGGCTCTTAGACATGGGAGAATATATTTTATTTCTTTTAATGTTTTTTTTTTCCAGGCACATTCTGTTCCTGTCCTTCAAATCAAAATGCATTCTTTTTTAAAAACAAGAAGCATAAAAATTATCTGCACATCTATTGAATCTTGTCTACAATTCTTCCTAATGTAGCCATTTATAATCATTTATATGCACATTGATATTAATTTTTATTAGCAAACAGCATTGCAAATTCAGAGATGATCAAAAACTAAATGATCTTTTTGCTCCAGCTATGTATTTGGTACAAGAATTACAAAAATTCCAGTTAAAATTCAAGTCAAACCTTCTCTCTTCCAGTTCTAGCACTAAGATTTATTCAAATACTCAAGCATTGAATGCTACCTATTTAGGTGGAAAGAAGATGTAAACTAGCTCTTAAAATGAAAAACACTTGCTAACTCATAACTGTAGTCAGATCACATAAGAAAACCGAAATTGTCTCTGATTTATTAGCTGGACCATGGAATCTTCCAGTACAAAGACAGAAGTAGTTACAAGTAGTTGCCCTTTCGAAATGTAATAACCAGATAGGAGAATTCTAGCAAGCAGAAAAAAAATGGAAGAGCTTTCAAATGTTAGATATAAATATTTTAATACAAACCGGATATGGCTCTATGTATAATAGCAATGAAACTTTGATGACATAAAGAAATAAAATAAGTTTGCTTTGTTATATTTTCTTTTAAAACTGGAATTGTAATTTGATTCTTTAATAATAGTGCATCTATAGTCTAGTCGTGGTTCATTATTATAATTATTTTGTTAGAATATTGGCTTTAAAGCAGGGATGAAATCCAGCAGGTTCTGACAGGTTCTAGAGAACCAGTAGCGGAAATTTTGAGTAGTTCAGAGAACCAGAAAATTCCAACTCTGGCTGGCCCCAGAGTGGGGTGAGAATGGAGATTTTGCAATATTCTTCCCCTGGAGTGGGGTGGGAATGGATATTTTGCAGTATCCTTCCCCTGCCACACCCACCAAGCCACACCCACCAAGCCACACCATATCCACCAAGCCACGCCCACAGAACCGGTAGTAAAAAAAATTGGATTTCACCCCTGCTTTAAAGTGCTACTTTATACGTATTTGCTTTTATTTATTAGTGTTTTATATTTAATTACAGGCTTGATAGAATGTGACTATCTGTTTAAACATTTGTGTGCTGTATCCATTAAGTTTCACACATACTTTCTGATACTTTAAGATCTGAGGCTATAGAATTGGTACAAATTTTCATGTATGAGGGATTATTTTAAGGCTAATTATAAAAGTATTACCAGTTTCATGGTTTCCTACAAGATATTTGCTACAACTGCATCACATTGATTGATGTGTATGGCATATTCATTCATATCTGCAGAGGCCTTATCTGAAATACATAAGCTGTTATATAAATTGTTTGAAATGTGTACATTTACACCCATTTTTGCAGCCTGCCTCTTTTTCACCTAATGATTTTGGTCTACATAGTCTTGAATCTTAACATGATTGAGTCTCTTTCCAGGTAGAAGACCCTCACAGTGGGGGAAAGATCCCTGGTTCAGAGAGTAAGCTGAACCTGAATATAAAAAGAAATTATTTCAGTTGACATTGAACTGAGAAGAAGACATTTTTGTTCTAAAGGAAGACACTTGAGATTGGAAATGTGCAATTTATTAAAAAAAAAAACCATACCATCTGGCACTATTTTGAGTGGTGTCAAAAATGTACAGCTTATTTTGTTGACTTTGACTGACTTTGCACCATAGAAATATCTTTCACGGAAAAAAAAAGAAGACAATTTTACCTTGCATAGGCTTCAGTTTGAGGGATATTTCAGCCATACCTTCCAAATATCAGATTTTTCCCCCCTTTATGATTTAACTTTCTATGTTGCAGAAGAAGAATAGGCATTTCATTTTCTGCCTGCTTCAGTATCAAGAGCCATTGTGGTGCAGTGGTTAGAATGCAGTATTGCAGACTAACTTTGCCCATTGCTAGGAGTTCGATCCTGACCAATTCAAGGTTTGAGTCAGCCTTCCATCCTTCCAAGGTTGGTAAAAGGAGGACTTAGATTTTGGGGAGCAATATGGAATATAAAGAACTATGTTCTTTATATTCCATGTAAAGAATTATGAAGTGGTATGTAAGTCTAATGCTATTGCTATCAGCATTTTTTCCCCAAGTGCAAGGAAAATGGATCATCATAGATCTAGTTTTCTATTTCAGATTCTGGATTAGCCAGTTCACTTGGTCTTTTCTTACAGATACATCTCTCCAATTAGCCTTGGATAGTATTTTTAATACGTTGATTTTCATTTTCAGGTATGAATGCAGATGTAAAAGGTATATTATGGATTGGTCAGTTGATCTGGATCAAGCAGTTTACAATCAACAAAGCAGCATTACAGTCTTTATATAAGTGATAAGAAGGGAAAGTCTTTTATTAAAAGTAAAGATCAGAATAAATAATAATAGTAATAGTAAATAATAATAATAATAATAATACCCTGTTTCCCCCAAATAAGACATCCCCTGATAATAAGCCCAATCGGGCTTTTGAGTGCATGGCAATAAGGCCAAGCGTTTATTTCAGGGTTCAAAAATATATAAGACAGGGTCTTATTTTTGGGAAAACACGGTTATTATTATTATTATTATTATTATTATTATTATTATTATTATTTGTAACAGAGAATTTCTGATGAAAGATAGTAACATATAACAGGATAGTATAAAATATATAGTATAATATAAAAATAAAAATAAAATAAGATAGTATAATATAAAAAGATAGTAACATAGTAACATTAAACTAATGTCTAAGGCAGAAGAACATTTCTATAACTCTCTATAATGAATAAATTGGACATGGTCTTGTTTTAGGATGGAATCAGTGGAATTTATGACCTGTGATTTCCAATTCAGAGCAAGTGCAGTGTTAAAAAGAATGTTTGAAAACATTCATTCTTCTAATTATTCATTTCAGTGAAGGTTATCTCACCCGCCCATGTCATATAGCCCTAACTTGGTTCAAAGTGGAGAGATTTAAAGAAGTTAAATTTGCAAAGTTGGCAATTTGAAATCTGATGTTAACGAAGTCTGATGTGAGCTACAAATTATTAAAATGCTTACTAGGTTTAGCTCCTTTCCAATAAAACAGCCACTTACTTTCCTAGGATTATTATGAGAGCAAAACAGGAAATATTTTAAGTTAGTACCATAGAAATATGAGTAAATTGTTCAATCATATTTTTTATTTGCTCTCAAGTAATTCTGCCTTAAAATAACTCCTGCACTTATTATGCTCCTATAATTTGATTAAAAAGAAATTGCTTTTGATTTTTTAAAGGAACAGTACATTAATTTGGATAGGAGGTGCATTCTGAAATTTATTGTAAAGCACTTCCACTCTGCAGTGGGTTTCTATTCATTTTCATTTTATTAAAGCAGCCAAAGCAACTCAGAGCTGACCTACAAACATCTTCAAAGATGCCAAACACATTTTGAAAATGTGCAGACAGCACCAGGAACCAGTCGTTGCTTCCAATAAGCACAAGAGCTAATCATAAAAAAACCTTCTATAAAACTTCACAGAACCATCACATTACAAAGAAAAAAGATTGCTGGTGTGATAGTTAATAAACCAGAGGAGGGTCAGGGTTGGGGGGGAGGAGAGATCTTTCAAAGATGAAGTAAGTTTTGGATAATTGGAAGTAACGTTTAGGCACAGTATTTGTCCCATACTAAGAAAAGATCATATATAACTCAAAGCTTTATGCATTGTACATTAGAAGAGATTGTGACAATATATAGTCTGTTTTTGTCATGTTGTACTGATTCAACACTATAAACAGAGTAGGGTGGTTGGGGGTAAATTGCTGGATTAGTTATCTTCAGTTCAGGTGTATGCCTGAATGTTTTATTTATATTAATGTATAATTGATTTTAAAAATTAGCAAAAACACAAGGAAGGAAAAAAACGACTCATGCAAGCTACAATACTTAATAGAAATTACCTGCAGCAGTGACTGTTTTCATCTAATTAGAGCTTTCAATTATGCTTTTTAATTAAGAGCTGAAAGTAAAGGAAGAGATTTGTCTGGTAAAAAAACACACTGAGGAGAATTTTAATATTGGGGAATTATAAAATGGAATACCTTTATACTACAAGAGTTAAAAATAAGAAAAATAAGAAAAAAAATAGGTTAGTTTTCTTATTTTTCCTTTCTTATTCTATCTCTACCTCTGCTTTCTCCTACCTTCACAAATTTTAGAATGACAATCTTCAGGTAATAGAAATCCCCCCTTTTTATTGTGGTTTAATTTATATGATAATCCTATATTACATAATCAAAAAAACTCCTTTATTACCATGAATTTGAGAAAAACAGGGTAGAAAGAATACCGTTGTATTTGAACTTTGATGAAGGAGAAGATCCTGAAAATTTCTGTATGTAAAGACCTAGATATCTTAGAGAATGGTCTAATGCTGAGAAGGAAGGAAGGAAGGAAGGAAAAAAGAAAGAAAGAGAGGAACAGACGGACGGTGGGAGGGAGGGAAGGAAGGAAGGAAGGAAAAAAAGAAAGAGAGGGATGGATGGACGGACGGACAGAGGGAAGGGGAAAGGATGGAGGGACGGAGGGAAGGAAGGAAGGAAGGAAGGAAGGAAGGAAGGAAGGAAGGAAGGAAGGAAGGAAGGAAGGTGTTTGAGAAAGAAAGTTGAGGTTTGAACAGACTAATGTGGAAGGAGAATATTGTGCTCCAGAAGAACAATTGCTGACCTCCTAAATAATGACACTCTTGAAATAACTTGGGGTGTTTGTGTATGTGTGTTTGCAAATGGGCATGTACAGCTACAATCACTGGCTTCTAAACAACAAATGCGACTGGGTGATCAAAATCCTGCCACTTTTTACATGTGTTTAATGTGTATGATACCCATCCAATATGCCCAATCATAATAGCCCATTTTTATGTCAGTAACCATTGCTTGGATGCCTCCAAATCTCCCTGCCAACTGGAAAACCCGATTTACCCACAAGCTGCACAGATTCTCCCAAACAAGCAATGGCACCAACCACAAAAATAGCCTTCCTTTGGCTGCGGATAAATTGCAACGAAGCCAGGAAAATAAATTCAGTTTTCTAATCCAACTAACATATAAGGGCAGAAGTTCTAAAACAGTGGAAAACTTTTGAACGGAGACCTTTTCAGACAAGGAGTAGCTCAATGACAGCTGCTAGTAAAACAGATGAAAGCCATATCAATCTGGAGGCTTTATATCAAACAGACAGAGATACCCATCGTAAGGCCAGCCTGCTTGATTTTAAAGGACTTGAAGAGAGTCTTTGTTCTAATCAATTTAGGCACAAGGCCTGGAGACGGATAATAGTATGCTGATAGAGTGCCAGAGTGTAAACCAGAGGGCTGCCATTCAACCTCTCTTTCCTAGCAAAGAACAGGAACCGAAAATAATAGGTCTGAGGAATATCTATCACAAAACTGTTTAGACCAAGCGCTTGTCAAAACAGATCATCATCTTTCTCTCAAGTCCAAAAAAACCTTGTCTCTAATCACCTTTTATCTTTGTCTCTCAGTGAATGCAAGTGCAAATTCCTCCCAAATGGTTTCCTTATTCCTTCTCTCTCTTACTTCCAAACTTTTCTGTGGGAGTAAATTCACCAGGATTGGCATCTGATAAGAAATCTGCATGGAGTGGGGGGCGGGGGAAGATTACTGCAGAGTAAAGTAAGACAGGGAAAGAGTCAATGGGATTTATTTTTTTATGCATTCCTTTTGCTTTATTAAGACACTACAATGTCGGATGCATTCGCCACTTGAACTAGAACATATCTAGTGATACACATAAAGAAAGCTTTCTTCCTATAAACATTCAAGGCAGATGTCTGCAAGAAGAAAGATCTACCATTATTGATTGGTAAACCTAGATCTCATAGTCCATATGTCATCCATCTCCAATAAAGTATAAAGATATGGCCACTACAGAAGATCATAAACGCTGAACACACTTGTATTTCTGTCTCTTTTTTTAAAGCGGACTTTTTATCTCTGGGGAAAAATCATTTTGAAGGTTTTTTTTTTAAAGAAAACATTGCATTCCTAGTTAAAATCCCACATTTTACATCTTTGGCATCAGAAGATGTTATTAGTTGGCTAGTAATAATGTCACTGAAATATGGTTTAATAATAACAACCAATGCTGCAACATATTTCAAAGCATTAGATATAATGTAAAAAGCTGTGCTGAGATATTTACAAGAAAGCTGGACAATAAACAAATGTCTCTAAATCTGCAAGAAATTCAAGCAAATTTCATTGGAATAAAGATGAGACAGTCTGGATCAGGAAATAAATTATTGTTTCACAATGATTGTAACTGTGTTCCAGTTAAGGTGATAGCACCTATTTAACCTGTGCTGATCTCAATATCAAGTTAGACTCCATTGAAATGTCAGCTAAAATGGTAGGTTAGACTGAAAAATTGTACAAATGTATCCCAAAGAGGCAATAGACCGAAATATAATTATGTCTGATTCAAGGAAATATTTTTAGTAACTTCAATCTTTCTTCTGAAAATATATTTTCCAATATATCTGATTTTATTACAGGTAGTCCTCGTTTAAGGACACAAGGGAGCCTTTTATAGACACATGTGATATTTCCTCCATTCAAAATTATGTAACATGGTTTCCTTTTTCCCCAAAACAGCCCTTTTTAAATTGGTAAATTCGTTTTTATCCATTGTCAGCAAAAAGTCCATAAAGGGTTTGCAGTGTTTTATGAAAGTAGTTGTTCTTTCCTTAATTAAACAAGTCAATTTAGCCATTTCTGTAAGTTCTGTCTTGTTCATGATCCACTCCCTCATTGTGGTATTGCTGTATTTTATATTCCATTGATGCTTAATAATATTTCTGAACTGTCTGGAGCTTTTTTAAAATTGCTATTACATACACCTATTGCAAGCAAGCAACCATATGGTATAGCACTAACACTAGCAATTATATACTGCTTCATAGTGTTTTACAGTCCTCTCTTACAGAGTCAGCATATTGAGCCCAACAATCTGGGTCTTTGTTTTACCAAAATCGGAAGGATGGAAAGCTGAATCAACCTTGAGCCAGTCAGTATTGAACTCCTGACAGTGAAAAGAGTTAGTCATCATGGCTCTTGAATTGTATAATACAATTTATGAGCCTTATATATAGAATATATATATATACATAGATCGAGAGAATATATAGAATATCAGTCATAATTTATATTCTACAGCTGTTTGGATTTTGTAGTTCTTTTCTATTTTATTTCATTCAGTATTATCATTTGGAAAAATCTGTCAGCTTTTTTTTTAAAGGCCTATGAAGAATGACTCTGTGGAGCTTTATCCTTAAATAAACATCATTAATACATGCTTACTTGATCAAGAGCAGGTTAAAAACAATGGACAAATAGAGTTCAGAATGAACTACTTGTGGCTATCTTTTGAGAAAGTTTTTTTTAAAAGTATAAGAATGGGGAACTCAGTTAAGCAGAATTTTGCTCTTCACATATTAGAATGAAAAAAAATGTTCTTCACACATTTTATACAGAAGTGATGATATTCCTCTTTGCTGTCTTTGTCCAATTTTCTTTTCCTTTATTGTATATACTTTTATGCTAAATCAGGGATGTCCAACCTTGGCATCTTTAAAATTTCAACTCCCACTATTTCTCAGCAACCATGGCTGGCTGGAAGAATATTGGCTGGTCCACAAAATTTTAAAGCTGCCAAGGTTGGATACCTCAGAACTAAATGCTTGTATTTCATGATGTCTACTTTCGTCTCTAATTTAAATTGAGTTTCTTTCTGGAAAGCTGCAGTTATCTAATACTGATCTCTTAATGCATGCAAAATTCACACCTCTTAAACCAGGGATGGATACAATTTACATGTGTCCCCACACTCCAGCAATCTTAGATATGGCCACCAATAATTAAAATTGTCAAATTTGGCAGCACACTGTTTCATTTATCTCCTAAAAATAAGGATGTACAGTGAAGACTGAAGACTTTTGAGAACAAGCCACCTTGGAGATTTTCGACAACACCAAGTGTGGTTTGTTGCAGTTGTGACAAGATGGCTAATCCCTCCATCTCCCTAGCACCCAAACCCTTAGAAAATTGCTACCCTGTAACCATCTAGAACAGGGTCTTCAACCTTGACAACTTTAAGACTTGTGGACTTCAATGTCCAGAATTCTGGGAGTTGAAGTCCACAAGTCTTAAAGATACCAAGGTTGGAGACCCTGATCCAGAACACATGTGGATAATTTTCCATCCTTTCTTTAGCCAAAGAGGCTCTAAAGAAACAGTTTACTCACTGGTTCCTTAGTCTTTGCTGTGGCTGTTGGCTCTACTTTCACAGAGCCATCTTCTATTCACCAAGCATCCTTTGGAAGTCTTCAGAAGCAGGCAATTCTCAATATGGATGGTTTCAGGTACAAATAAAAATGTTAACCAAATCAGACTCATAAGAGTCATTTCACCTAATTAAGGACCTCCCAAATCTTAATAATCTCAGGTCATTTTGACTCCACTTGTTCTAGTGACCTCTCCATTTTCTTTAAAGGAAAAGTATTTAAGTAATAATTTATATTTGGAATTCTGTATTTTGATATGGCCTATTGACTAATCCATAAACTAAACTAAGTTTAAAGGAATAAAGGAAAAAGATTTTTTTTTTTTTGATTAACAAAGGAAGAAATAGGATCTATTTATTATTGGGATTAAAAAAATCCCAACATGAAAAAAAAATGTATTTTTTTATGATATCAATCCAATTTTCAAAATATGGTCCTTGGGAAGATACACAGATGCAATGAAACTCTTAAGTTAACAGATATTTCTTAAATTTGTCTTTAGGGCATAAAATATTAATAATGATTAAAAATAATCCCCTATTGCAGTAGCAGTAGTAGCACGTCCTTAGCCAAGTTCCCAACAATAAGGCATATTTTATCACTTAGTGTTGAATATGTTTCATTTTGTTATTGACTGCAATGATTTACACATTGTTTTTATACATCAGATCAATTTGTTAGTGCTCAATAAATACTTGCAGTGGTGCCATGGCTGCTTCTCTAAAGAGAATGTAAATAATGGAATCCTAGTTCAAATACCAACTCAGCTATTAAAGGCAGATCTCAAAAATTGCAGCAAACATTATAAAATATAAAAATATTTGTTTCTATTTTTTCCTTCTTTTTATTTTCTCTTTCATCTTGTAGAAAATGTGCATTTAAATGTTAATGTCCAGTGAACGATCCAGAGCAGCTCACATGAATGATTTCATATGATTCATATTGTCTTGCATTGCATGCAACAGTAACATTCTTCCTTTCTCTTAAAAGCAAATTACAACAAAAGGCTTTTTGGAATCAACCCAAGCCACCTTCAGTCCTCATGTTCCCAGATATATTCATTTAAATTGAACACTGGATGATTCCCAACATTGTATTGGGTGATACTTTCCCTGGTAAACATTCTAATTCTCTCTATCTCTCTCTATCTATGGCCTTAGATACACAATATTATACACACACACAAAGAGAGAGAAAGAGATTTAAAACCTATTGATATAAATAAAAGCATAAACAATAATAAATTACAGCAGCAGCATCCTATCCTTGGGAAGGACTCAATAGGTGGACAAAACTGCCAATTCCAATATCTGGCTAACTGTGCTATGTACCATAATGTTTTTTCTTTGAACAAGCCTGTAATCCCTTGCATGGGGTCGGAGTCAGGGAGATTAAAGGGAGCTGAGCATTTACTGGCTGGATGCCCTTTCTGACACCTACATGACTCTCACAGCAGATATTTTCTCTTTGCACCCAGAGAGACAAATATCTGCCACTACTTAGGATTGAACTCACAACCTCCTGATTGTGAAGCGAGAGCTCCACCTCTTGGCCACTAGGCCACTCATGCAATGTACCATAATAAAGTGCTAATATAGTATAATGTAATGAAGTAATAATAATGTAATATAGTGCTAATATTAATAACGCAATATACTGCTTATAATAATGTAACTAATCTTAATTATAATTATCTGTTAATTAATAAATGATTCTTAATGAAAATTGAGTCCTTAATGAAAATTGAAATCAAGCGGCCTTGATTTGAACATTTATGCAGGAAGGAAAAAAGAGAGAAAACTTGGACTTCTATGATCGTCAACCATCAAGAGAAATTACCTATAACAGGATGGAAGAACTTGTGGTCTTCCAGATACTGCTGAGCTAACAAATCCAGTTTTCTTCTTTGCCAGCTCTGCTGCCTGAGGCTGTTGGCAGTTATAGTTCCGCAATGTCTATGCATTTTTGCCATGCCTGGCTTATACAAAGAATTTTAAGAAAAAGCAGTCAAGAGAAGAATTAAGCACATCAATTTTTTTTTTATCTCTTTGACATGTTGTCCTAAGGAAAAATGAAGTATGATTTTTGGTTAAAATATTATATGAACCTATCTACTGTGACGTATTGAAGAAAAAAAAGGAGGGTTAATGTCAAGACTATCTGTCTTATGCTGCAACAATCCATATAACCATTAGGTGGCAGCAAAAGGTTTGACATTTCTTTGCTTCCATCTACTGGTCATCCTGATTTGTATAATTCAGATTTGGTAATTCAGCTCTTGTGAAAGCAAACAATGGCTTGGTGTGATGTGTAAACCCAACCGCTGATACTCCTTCCATATATTTAGCAAATAAGAATCTGCTTTGATAACATATTTTAACCTAATATAATGAACTTATTGTCTGTATTTCCTACATCTTTTCATTTTTTAAAAAAATCAATGACTTTTGGGGGGCTTTTTATTTTTTTGAAATTTATATCATTCATTTTATTGTTTAACACAGGGAAATGTTGCCTTATGTCCCTTTTTAAAAGAGTCCATTATATTTGAAATATAATATTCTAGAAAACCAACCAGAAATGTATGTGTGGAGAAATGTTGCAGAAAAGCGAATCATGTATGCATTATTGCCATAAATTTAAAAGACCATCTTGACTTCTAAAATAATCCAGTTCCACTGATACATCATTGCCACAGGTCAAGTGTGACATCCCAAGAACACTTTGTCTTTACTGAGGTAAATGAACATACTTCTACAAATTGTCAGCTACCTCAAATGATTGTAATATTCTTATGCATGTTACAGTAAATCAGTTTCATTTATAACACTATAAATATGAAATAAAGACCTTATATTGCATTATTAAAGGCACATACCCTGTAGAAATGGGCCAGTGGGTAAGGAATCTTGAGTTGTAATATATGAAAGATTTGTTGTCATGTGAAGAAAAAAAATGTCAGGTCATAAATTCAATATTAATCTCAATCCTTTTTTTTTTTTTTTTCAAGTCTGTGTTGACTCTTGGCAAATGTCTGGACAAGTCCCAGCGGTTTTCTTGGCAAAACTTCAGAATTGGTTTGTCCTTGCCTTCTTCATAGACAGAATGACTGACCCAGCCACATTTATGCCTAAGGCAGAATTAGAACTCACAGTCTCCTGGTTTCTAGCCTGATGCCTTAACCACTAGACCAGACTGACACTCTAAAATAGTTATCACTGCATTATTATAAGAGCCTTGATGGCGCAGCAGACTAAAGGGCTGTTAAGTAACACCAGCTACTTGCAATTACTGCAAGTTCAAATCTCACCAGGCTCAAGGTTGACTCAGCCTTCCATTCTTTCGAGGTAGGTAAAATGAGCACCCGGATTGTGGGGGCAATAAGCTGACTTGGTATAAAAAAAAACATCGCTTAGAGGGTCGAAAGCCCTATTAAGCAGGTATATACAAAAGTATGAAGGCTATTGCTTAACGCATTGTAAGCCATCCTGAGTTTCCGGAAAAGGGCAGCATATAAATCGAACCAATAAGTAAGTAAGTAAGTAAATAAGTAAATAAATAAATAAATAAATAAATAAATAAATAAATAAATAAATAAATAAATAAATTTGATTTTTTTTCCCCCACATTAATTTAGAGCCACAAGATACAACTTAAAGCGGACTCCATAAACACCTTTATTCCTTCCACCTGAGTATTTTCAACACGCTTACAAGATTTCAGATTTAATACGCAAGATTTCAAATAAAACTTAATTTAAAAGATATCTAGGGAAATATCTGACTTTTTTCCTTTTTCTTCTCATTGGATGCAGTCTCTTTCCATTAAAACTAATTGCACTTGTTGACTTCAGTAGCCTTTTGTACTTTACAGTGACTTTCAAATGTTTGTGCCTTTATAGTCAGTTATCAAGAGAGAAATCACTCTGGAAAGGTACTGAAAGGTTCAAGAATGTTTTAAACAGAAAAGAGGTTTTATACAAATAAGATGATGTAATGCCCAAGGGTTTTGTTTTAATGTTAATATATTGGGTTGGTTGGGGTTTTTTTTTTGTTTGTTTGTTTGTTATAAGGAATGCTGGCTCAAGCAGACATGCTAAATTGTACCTCTTTGAATCATGTGTCTTCCAAATCAAAATTACCAACTAAATTTGCAATGAAAGTAATCTATGGATTGCAAATTACAAATTAACTTAGACTTTGCAGGCAAAACTCAATAGAAACAACTACTGAAGTGATATTGCACATTGAGATGGATAGCCATATAAATTTGATTAATAAAATAAAATAAATAAAAACAAACATGGATGTGGAGAATTCATCCCATTAACAGGGTTGAGTAGCTTCTCCCTTCTTGTGCTGCTATAGTGGTCATCCATATGAAAGAAATTATTGCATTGGGAAAACTTTCTCATTTAAAGCTCTATAGCTGGTCTTGTATTTAGTATTAAATCCATGTGCTTGTGTTATGCATTACAAACGAGAAAACTTCAAGTTAAATAATTTTAATCTCAACATTCTCTTATTAATCATTATTATGCTTATTTTCCTCATTTCATGCAAGTTTTGACAGTAAGAAGAGCTTGAATCATTACATTTAAGGTACAAAATTGTGACTTTTAGTACTATATTTAATAGGAGATCAATCTTTGACCATATGTTCACAGACCTATTGAAACACTGAATAAAATATAATTGCTTTCACAGTGATACAGATGAAACATGTAATTAATTAATCCATTACTATCTATAGTTTACTAAGCTAGTATAGTGTAGAATGCAGTATGCATTAATTAGTTGAGTAAATAAATTAAATATGTGGTTTAACACAAAAAAGTTTAATTGCGTAAGCCAATGTTATGGAAAAGGATGAGAGCAGAATGACCTTAATCCTTAAGGGAACTGATTTGATTGTATAGATTTAAAATCTGTGAAGAAAGTTTTATTCACAGACAACCCACCTCACCCCACCACTGAGGGTCATATCTCATGTATAGTAGAACAATGGCTCTTATTGGACAAGATATCCCTGCCATTCATTTCATTTTGGTTTCAGGTGAAGAACTGGCTATTCTTTCTTGCTTTACAGATGTCCATTGCTTGGTCTTGTCCACTGAATTGAGCTTTTTGATGGTACTCGGCTCTAATTGCCTGATGGGTAATTTTTGCTCACTGTATCTTTTCTTCAGATCTACTGATAACAAAGCAAGTTATAAATGCTTCAATGAATAAAATAAGGCAGACTTTAAAACAAACATAATAAGAAAGTAAATATATAATGGCATGTTGGTGCAGTAGCATCAAAAAAGTTTTTTTCAAGGTATTCATTTTTTCATGCGTGTGTGGCATATAAGTATGTAGGCATTCAAATAAAAAAGTTTAAAACAAGGACCAAAATATTGATTTGTGTGTTGAGTCAAGTTACTTAACTAATAAATGGCATTAGTTCGAGATTGCTGAAAAATTGGCTATAGTAGTTAGCCTCTAGATCAGGGGTGTCAAACTCGCATCATCATGGTGGCATCATGTGACATATTGGGACTTTTTCCCCCTTCATTAAACCAGGCAGGAGCGGGGTCAGTGTGTGACGCATTTGGGCCGCGGGCCGTGAGTTTGACACCCCTGCTCTAGATTGAAAAAGTAATTTGTCATTGAGTTCTAAGATATCCAAACATATATTTTTAAACAAGCTACTAAAGTATTTTATTTTAATTTAATTTTATACAAGCTTTAATTTAATTATTATACCTTGCATGCAAACTAGTGCAAATATTTTCTCAGCATCACTGAGAAGATCTACAGTATATTTAGATCTAGAAATGTATATCATAAGTTTAAAAATATTAACACTGTCAAAATGAATATATAAACAAATTTAGGGGTAATCATTAGAGCTTCATTGCAAAATGTTTCTTTCTGCAAAGCAAAAAAAGTTCAAGCAGAAAATGGATTAAGCTGTTAATTAGAAAAGTCAGAGCCACTACAATTCTTACTGTGAATGAGCAGATCCAAAATTAAATTTTAGATAAAAATGTTTTAAATAATTTAAATCATTTCCATGGTATCATTGTGCAAATTTACCTACATTTTTATCTCACACATAGTTCATAGTCTCTTACCTTAGAAGTATGAAAATTATAGGTTAAAAAATAAAGTTGGATTAAAATGAAAAATCTTGCTAGCAATTTTTCTTTTAATTTAGAGCACTGTTCTCTGATGACTAAATTTTTCTTCCTTGGTAAATCATTTCATAATTCTCCATTATCCTAAATTTTGCTAAATGAGGCTGCCAGACATTAAACTTCCATTAAGTAAGTTTTGAATAACTTTTTCACAGTCTTCTGAAACACATTGAAAATAAATGCTGGACATATATTAGGAGAATAGATTATTAAGAATTTAATCATGATTGTTCATTATTAGTAATCAGTAATCAGCCCCAATTCAAGAATATGGACTATAAAACCACCATCATTGAATCTGATATTAACTGAATTGATAAATAGCTCTCGTCATCATCAGCCATTCTGTCATGTCTGACCCTTGGCCACTCTATGGATCAGCATTCTCCATGCCCCTCTGTCTCATACTATCTCCTTCAAAAAGACCTGGTGACCTACATCAATTTTCCCACCCAAAAACTTTATGGATCAATTAAAAGATAAATAGCTCTACCTTTGGATAAAAGAACCTATTTCCTAGAATTTTGAGGGTATTTTAGAAGAATTGTGACAGATTTAGCATAAGAAATTCAGGTGATAAATATAGTAAGTTCTAACTAACTTGTAGAATTTTTCAGAAACAATACCCTCCAGAAGATTTGCATTACAACAGGTTTTTCCCCCACTGATCTTGTTTTGGAAAGCAGCTGTAGCCCATTCTTGCTCCACAGCAGTGTTTCTCAACCTCTTATAGGCTTAAGACATATGGACATCAATTCCTAGAATTCCACAGCCAACATGCCAGCTGGGGAATTCTGTGAGTTCAAGTTCAGATGTCTTAAAGTTGTGGAAGTTGAGAAGCACTGCTCTGGAAGACAGGAAGTGAGCTGCTTTAGACTCAGGTAAAGTGGGTAATCTAGATATTAATAACTCAATGACAGAATAGAATCATAATAAGGTAATAGCAATGTGCCCAGAAGGAAAACCCTGCATTAGGTGACAGCGTTGGCTCAAAAAAATCATTTGCAGAAGTACACTGGCAAAATCCTTCCCAAACAACTATGTTAAGCTGCAAACTACACAAGGATCGGATAATCTCCCTGAATCTTCAAAGGATGAGGATGAACATCAGTCTGACAATCAGATTCTTTCCCTTATCATGTCAAAAAGCCCTTGAGACTTAATGAGCAAAGATAGAGCCAACCTGACAAACAAAGATATAATAGAGCCATAGTTCCTTTACAGCATAAACATAAAGAAAATAAGAAATATAGGAAAACTAGCAAGGCAAGGAGGGAGGCTTTTGAATATTTTGTTCTATTTAGTATGGCATATTTGAAAATTTGCAATCAGGGTCTGAAGTAGGCTACAGTAATACTTGATGCATTCTTTATGGTTGAACTCACCAGAAGAAAACTAACTGTTCTGACCTAGGCTTCCTGAGTCATTAAAACAGTCCCAAAAACCTCTTTTATTGCAACTGCTGTGAATTCTGTTCATTCACAGATGAGTCCCAATTAGTTATAAAGAGTCCTTCAGGAGAAGTCCTTCGGGATAATCACCCACCTTTATCCCTCTTGACATGCTGCCAAAGACCTAATTGGCAAAGCCACACAGAGTCCAGAATCAAACAGAGTTTCAGGCTTTAAGCTGAACCAAATGAACAAACGTTGCTCCTCTTTTAAATCTTATGGGAGAGGCCAATCATCTCCTAGCCCTACTCCCTAGTCATCCCTTTTGTTTTAGCTGTTTTGCCTTCTGGCAGCTCTGCGCATGCACGCACTGGGAACAGGCTCCCCTGTTCTTCTGCCTCGCTGAGGTCCGACTCTGGAGGCTCCAGAGGTAGCACATACCTCCCTGATGGCCCTTTCTCTGCTTCCAAGCAGAGTCCATAGGACTAGCCCATGGTCCTCTCCAGCCTCCTCACTGTCTGAACAGTGCTGCCAGCTCCGCAGGCTGCTGGCAGACCACAACACTAACATGGACAGGAAATAAATAAAATAAGAATGAATAGAGACACAAAAATATTTTTCACGCAAGCTTAGTGCAGCATATTCTAAGCCAAGGCAATTAGTGTGTTCTTTAAACATGCTTATCTTAAATGGAGGCATTTCATTTTCAAATTACCAGCTACCTAGGCTATAAATGGATTTTTAAAATAGGGAGAGAGGGTGAATATACCCAAGCCTGTTATTCAGAGAGAGAGACTAATTTATTTTTCCTTAATTAATCATCCGCGTTTCCTTCCTTCTATTTAGCTTTATTCCATGAGCTGTAAATTACACTTGTATAATCCAAGAAATATTTCAAATTAAATGTCCTTATGAGAAAGGCTGCACTTTACAAGTATTTTAGCATACCTCTGCATTTAGGAGTTTTATTTACTCGTGGGCAATCATTTAGGTTCGTAATACAAACCGACCTCAGTAAGAAAGTCTTCACAATCTATTTTCTATTTTGCCCTTCAATTTTCAGATCCTTGCAAATTGGGAAAAGAATTCTAGGTTGTTTTCAAAATCGTTAGTCTTTACTGAAGTAAATACATCCTCTTTTTCTCTTGACATTCTTTGTGGTTGCTTTTACTTTTATTTATTTGTAAAATATCTACTTTGAAGGACTAGGTTTGAGAGCTGAAGAACAAATTTAGGGAGAGAGTATCATGGGGTAAAAATCTATCATGTTATCAGTAAGAGTCAACAATGATTTAATGACATACAATCAATCAGTCAATAGCAATAGCACTTAAATTTATATACCGCTTCATAGTGCTTTACAGCCCACTCTAAGTAGTTTACAGAGTCAGCATATTGCCCCCAACAATTTGGGTCCTCATTTTACCCACCTCGGAAGGATGGAAGGCTGAGTCAACCTTGAGCCTGGTGAGATTCGATCAGCCAAACTCTGGCAGCCGGTGATCAGCAGAAGTAGCCTGCAGTACTGCACTCTAACCACTGTACCACCGCGGCTCTGGAATAGTCAAATAGCTATTCCATCTTTTTTACAGAAACTTAGTGCTATATATAGCATTTCTTGTTCCAGTTTTCTCCTTATCAGAGATCTGTGGATAATAATTAACCTAAAGCCACCAGTGACCCTGAGTCTGGGTCCTAATCCTAATCTAACAATTAAATAATTACACCACTCTAAATTCACTTTACATCTTTATAATCGTATTGATCCCACAAGTATATCTCATATTTGTCTTTAGTTAGTTCTGCCTTTATAATTAATTTGAGGCATAAAGGGGGATTAAATGATTTATTTGGAGGACAAAAATGTGAACATTAATATGATTTTAGATTTTTCAGCAAAGGGTTGGGTTTTGGCTGCAAAAAAAAATTTAGTCTTTCCCACAAATTATCTTTTTCTGCCTCACTATTTTATATCATTGGTATTTTTTTTTTAAATGTCCGTCTTTTTTTAAAAAAAAAATACTGGCCAATTCCTTTAGACATTTTCCTGTTGTTATTTCTGAAGAACCCCATTCAGTAGCCATTATTGTGATTATTTAAATAGCAGCAACCAATTTTCCAGAGATGCCTGGAAAAGTAAGTAGATTATTCTTATTTAAGATGAGAGATTTTGCCAATACAATAATTACAGCAGACCAGTCAATCATTATATTTTTAGAAGTCCTGTGTACATCACAAAGAAACATTTGTTTTTTCTGCTCCATGTAACGTGTCTATTATAAATCACTGTTGCTTTAATTAACTTTACACCCGATCCTTTATTATAGCTATAGTTACTTCTCTTTCTACTACTCTACTATACCATTACAAGGCACTACTGCAGAGCAGATAAGAACTGCTTGCATGTATACCATCTTTTCTCCTTTTATTAAAGCAATTTTATGATCAGTATATTTCAATCTTTCAAGTATGCGCATTTTTTAACGGGATACTGCCGACAGATATTCTTACAGTGCACATGAAATCATTAGACGTTTGCTTCAGGAAATAGTTGATGAAACATAAACCATTATGGCAGGTGGTGGCTATCACACAAGCTCAACTAATGGAGGCTTAGTTAATTCTGTACAACCCCTGGTATTCATTCAGTTTACTCTGCAGGAATCCAATTAGTCCATTAAAGCAGAAAAGCTATTTAATACTTTCGTGGTTCTGTTAAAGCTACGGTCTGTGGTTCAATGTGAGAGGCATGTTTTATATCAAAATTTTGTCAACTTTGAAAGCAGCATATGTAATGTTTGCTCTATAATAAAAAATAGTTGTTTTGAAAGAGAAAAAAAATTCTCTTGACCATGGTGGGAGTTAAGGTATTCCACAGGCCACACGCTCACAAACACACACAAAAAGAGAGAGAGAGCATGAAATTTGAACAGTTACTATTCAGTAAGTGTAATCTAAATTCAATAGCTTAACTTTTTCATGATGTAATAATTTCACATTTTATATTTGTTGCCCGTAAACTGCTAAACTGAAAACTCTGCTGAAAATCACCCTGCATCAGTGAAAAGTCAGGACATCCATTTTTTTAAAAAAATGAACAAATACATAAATAAAATATATTTTTACAATAACTGCTCAGTCCACTGATTGTTAGCCCTAAAACACGCAAAGTGGAAAATATGGGAAACTGATGAAAATCTGAGATAAAACACATGTGGATTACACACAAACAATCCCCAAACATGTTTACCTGAATTGGGCATTCATAAACAACACAAAAATACATATTGTGATAGGAAACTACCAGAAAAGAACAAAGCCACACTAACAATAAACAACAAACATCACTCCTAAAAGAAAGATCATCTTATCAAGTCAAAAGACTTGGAGAAAACTATGAGAATCAGTGGAGCTACTTTCCAGTGTAACTTCACTAGTATTACTGAGCATTACACTATCTAATACATAGTAATCTTCTCAGGAGTTACAAGTTGGTTTTTATTTTCTTAAGAGTAACTATATAGGACTCCATTCCTATGGAGATCCATGTGCAAAATATGGACCAAAAACAATCCTTTTTCCAATTCTTATTCTTTTTAAAAAAAGTTATTCCAGCACAAGCATACAATATGTATTACATATATGTCAGTGGTGGGTTTCTACCGGTTCGCCCTGGTTCGGGCAAATCGGTAGTGGCAGCAGGGGAATGCTCCGCCCACCCACCAGGATGCATCATGGATGCTCTGCGCTTGTGCAGAAGGTTCTGTGCATGCGCAGAAGTGCTGCACGCGAGTGAAACAAGCACACACGCAAGCTCACAGTTCTGAACTGGTAGCGAAGGTAAGTGGAACCCACTAATGATATATGTGTTATGTATTTAATCCTTTAATAAAGCTGTCCATGCAATAGTGGTGAATATATCTGTAGCTCGGGTGAAGGATAAGGGTGAAGGTTTGTTCTCCAAGCTTGTGGGCTGGTTTCTGAATGTTTCATTACCAGGCTAGGTAATATCTTCAATGGAGTTTAGGGTGAAGGTAATCTACGCTGAAGATGTTACCTAGCCTGTTAATGAAACACTCGGAAACCAACCCACAAGCTCGGAGAATGAACCTTCATCCTCATAGCTGCCCATCTCAACAAATGACTCTTGATGCAATTACAAAAAATAGACTACATAGCAGTCACAAGAAATACAACAATCATTAATCATAGCACAATCAGGAAATGATTGTGGAAATGAAAGGAGCCTTGGTGGCGCAGCAGATTAAAGTGCTGTTAAGGAGCACCAGCTGCCTGCAATTACTGCAAGTTCGAATCTCACCAGGCTCAAGATTGACTCAGCCTTCCATCCTTTCGAGGTAGGTAAAATGAGGACCCGGATTGTGGGGGTAATAAGCTGACTTTGTATAAAATTGCATTGTAAGCTGCCCTGAGTCTCTGGAGAAGGGTGGCATATAAATCGAACCAATAAATAAATAAATAAATAAATAAATAAATAAATAAATAAATAAATAAAATGAGATATGTCACACACTGGGGTAGACTAACCCCAGTCTAGAACCAGATCTTTATGACCTTGCAAAATGCCAGTGGAGTTGAGAACAGTCTAATCTCTGGAAGAAGAATATTCCAGAGTATCGATGCTATGGCTGAAAAGGGTCATCTTCTGGTCCCACCAACTGTCCTTCCTTAGCCAATAGAACTTGGAGCACACCCATCCAGCCAAATTGAATCAGCTGGGTAGAAATAATTGGATAAAGATTGTTCTTTAGGATGAGGCATGAAGGGCTTTCAAAGTGACAACCAGCACCTTAAATTGCACCTGGAAGTCCACTGGCATCAAGCAATACAGGTCACAAAGCTGTGATGCCACATGTGATGAATAACTGACACCCCATACTACTCATGTTCCACACCAGCTAAAGCTTCTATATGCTCTTTAAGCAGGGACCCAAGTTGAGTGCCTTGCAGTAGTCCAGATAAGAAGGCAAGGAATGGGTGCAACTGGTTCACAACCTGAAGGTGTGCAAAGGTCCTCCTAGCCATAACAGGTTGCCCTCTGAAATTGACACATTTAATGAAAAGGCTTATATGATTAACTGCACACTCTCTAAAACACAGAAAACACTCTATTGAATGCTCTTTCTCTATTTGTGATCTACATATTTATCCAAACACAATATAGAATGTGTTATCTTTCAAAACAATGGCACCTCAAACAGCGTACAATAGCAGCAGAAATTCAAATTCTTTCAAGACTCTTAAAGTTAAAAGTCCTTTAACATTTCTCAGACCCACATTAAACCCAGTTACCAGGTGGGTAAGGCATGGCATCCAATCCATTTTACATGAATGTTACACTCACAAAGAAAATTCGTGCTTCATCAATTCTGAGTGTTCTCTTCAAATTCAATTCACCAGCCTCTTCAACCACCCACTGCAACTCAGGGGACATATGGCAAATTACTTTAACAGAACTTTCCTTTTAAAAACCCATCAATTTCTGATGAGCTGTACAGAGAACTGGCCAAGCTTATGTAATTTATTATTAAATCTCATGATTTCATCTCCTTTTAATTACAGATTCTGGTAATGTTGGGGAACTGGATGTGGTTCAGAAGGAGTCGAGATTCTACAGCTTTCCCTATTACTGAAGATTCAGTATAACACATGAAACTATAGACATGTAGAGATCTATAATCTGATCAATATTTAGAGCACAGATTTCACTCACTAGTGAAAAAAAGTCTTTTAATGCTAGGATTTCACTGCAAACTGAAATGCATATAAGGTAATGTCACTGATATGAATAGCATTATCTATTGAATTAAGCCCATAGTATTAAACTATTATCAATGCACACTTCTATAATAGTGCTACCGGAGTCAATAGCATTATCCAGCGTAAAGGAATAACTATTACTCATTCATTAACTATATTTTAGCCTCTATTATCCATTCTATTCAAAAGAAAAAGAAACATCAGCAGAACAGCTGAATAAATACTAATCTGCTAGCAGTCTATTATTGCTAATCTGGCATTAAGGTTTAGTTAATGAGTTTGTTAGTTGCCATTGAATCATAACAGAACAGAATCACAGAATTGGAAGGGATCTTGGAGCTCATATAATCCAACCTTCTGTACCATTTCAGACAAGTGGCTGGATCACGTGATCCAGGATTTTGCAATTGTCATAAGTGTAGGACTGATCATAAGTCACTTTTTTCAGTGTCATCATAAGTTCAAGTAGTTCCTACAGAAATTGTCATAAATTGAGGACACCAGTAGATGAAATTAAAGGTAAGATGTTGGTTTAGTATTAGTCCAAAGTGTTTTATTTAAATTGTAAAATATGGTATTGTAGATTATTGTCAACAATTGACACTCTATTCCTTCTCTCTCCAGGCCCTTTTATAAATAAGAAATTATTGATTATTTTTGTACCACCCAAAAATTCTTTGCATGTACTTGAAGCAAAGATATATTATTTATTTAATTTATTTGTTTAATTTATATTCCATCTTTTGTTGAGGAGCTTAAAAGAGCATCTTCCTTCCCATAATATCCCTGTGAGTGGTTTGTACCAAAAAAGAGTAGCCTAAGGAAAATATGTTTTATAAAATAAAAAGAAACAAACAGAAAAAATACAGCCAGTGTCTTATGTTGATCTTTTATTGTTTATTGTTTTAACCAAGATTATTTTTATGGCAGTTAAATGCATGAAATGAAACATCTACTACACATTAGGTTGATTCAAAAATATTTATTGAAACTACATATTAAGTATGTAGGATCGGACTGTTGCATTGAGATGCTTCTTTATGAGTGGAGGTAAAATAAAATGTATGACTGTGAGTTTTGCACAAATAAACTCAGGTCTTGGAGGAAAATTCTACTGTAAAACCCAATAACTGAAACATTTTTTTTTTCTTTTAATGACCCTGTAATCCCTTGCATCGGGATGGATTCAAGGCCACTGAATGGAGCTGAGCAATTACTGGCCGGATGCCCTTCCTGATGCCTACATGGAGTTTGCAGCAGATATTTTCTCTTTGAGGCCTGATAGAAAAACATTTGTTGCTATCTAGGCTCAAACTCACGTCTTCCTGACTGTGAGGCAAGAGCTCCACGTCTAGGCCATCATACCACGTCTAGTAGCTGAAATAATAAAGTACCAAAATAAAGGTTTATTTTGGCTACAAAGTATTGCAAAATATCTGTCTGAAGGTCTAAATCGCAGCCTTGCAACCCACGTATGCATGTTGCACTTTTGCTCAGTTTTAGAACTACTTTTTTCAGAGCATTGTTACCTTGTCACGCATGTTACATATTTTGACCTTAAGCAGATGAGGGAATTAGAGTTGAATGTATGATTCCCATGGATGAAATAAACTCAGTTCCTACAATTATATATTCCAATATTTGTTCAAAGAAATTTGTACATTATAAATTCTTCCTTTTTCTGTTCCCTGCACAAATTCTCATTTTATTCTGGTTTTTGTTCATCATTATTGCATGTTTTAATGAGTTTCAAAATTGCTTTCTAAAGGCTGCCCCTAATTTACTAGATGTGTGAAATGGTAGCTGCCCTTTATTTCTTTTGAATTCATCTTTGAATTGATGGAAATAGCTGTTTCTTAACCTTTATCAACAGCCTGACCTGCAAATTAAGTGCTCAGTGAGTATGTGAACAAGCAGAAGGCTCATGAACATTGCACTCCTGGAATGCTAACTTATCTTCTAGACATGATGCCTAGTGATTATCTTTTGATATCAATGTTAAAAGAAGCTTATGTACACCTATGCACAGAGCTCCTTCATCATTCCAACCATACACTGCTTTGGAGAGAAAAACCGATTATAGTGGACAAGTAGTTTTTCAGAGATTATCCATCATTATTGCAGACAAGCGTCTAAGGCATTCCTGGGTTGTTCAATGATTTAACCCAGCTAAAGAAATCAATTGAAACCTTCCTGAAAATCTGTATCTCCACCAATCATTCATCCCACATAGCAGAGCTTGGAAACTGTAGTATATAAATATTATTACCTTTCTACTCGATGTCTCAGTATCAGGAGTCCAATGAAATATAGATTACACATGTTCTTTTATTTGTCTACCTCATGCAGACAGTAAAGAATGCATGCTGAAGGAGACTCCATTAGTGACATCTGTACTGGACAGCTGGAGATGTTAAACAGATAATTACCCCAGCATGGCATCATACTGAATAGTATTCTTGTAATATTGATTGATTGTGCTTAATGCATTCTTAATAACACTGAAAGCCACAAAAAGATGGACCACCTTATAAATAACTTTGCTTAGCTCCCAGCAATTATTCAAAATAACATCATGTACCCTGTTCATATTTCCTTGGAAGGACAGGGTGAAAAACATCTATGGCATTTTCACAAATGTTTTGATGGTAGTCAGATAACTTTTAGCAAATGATCTTTTTTCTTTTAACATAGTCTCTTCATTTAATCAATAAAGCATGCAAATATAACCTGAATAAATTAATAACATCTTTTTTTTTCTGCCCAAATGATTGTATATCAGGGTGAAGTTTCAGGCTTTTAAAGAGCCGCAGGAGGTCAACATTTCTGGAAGATCAAAAACAGAGATAACACACACACACACATTCAGTGGCTATTTTAGCCATGTTACAAAAGGGCTTCACTATTGCTTGGTGACTAAAACTATGGCCAAGGAATTGATTTTAGGGGAATTGATTTGGAGTCATTGGAGGAATGTGTGGAAGATTTCAGGATATACAACAACATTTTGTCTCCCATTGGCTTTCCATTCTCATTCCCACTCTTAATCTACCTGACAAAACCTAAATATAAATGAATTTACAGAGAAGCAAGGCATGAAGACTTAAATTCCCACCACCACCACCACCACTACCTCTAATAAAGCCAAATTTTAAATGTGCTCATAAGGAAATTGTCAAGAGAAGCATTTAAAATCCCTCTCAGAAGGAAAAACAACGCTACTTTGGAAAAACCTATTACACTGAGACATCAGTGCACTAAGGCACTAAGGCAACTGGTTGAAACCTGCCTTCCTTCAAAATTCAACCAGAGGTACCAGAGATATGTCCATGCAAAGAATCTGAGAATGGTGGGAAATCTTTGTGAACTGGACTAAAGACCCGACAGTAACAAGATAATGTCCACCTTGGAATAATAATACAAAATTATAAGGATTCATATTTCATTCTGAGCAAGATCACATTGATGTTTCCTTGTCAATATTTCACCCTGTCAAGACCTGTCAAACATATAATTCACAAGCTGCCAAGTATAATATGCTTAAGGTATAATAATTATTGGATACACATCTGCCTTGAAATTCATACGCAGAAAGCACTTATCAATGGATACTCATGTTGGATTGCCACAAAGTGAAGGGAAATAATTTATTTTCCAAAGCAGCCAGAAGGCAGGACAAGAAACAACAGATGGAAACTAATTAAGGAGAGAAGCAACCTGGAATTAAGGAGAAACCTCCTAAAGGTGAGCAAAATTAACCAGTGGAACAGTTTGCCTTCAGAAGTTGTAGGTGTTTCATCACTGGAGGTTTTTAGACTGGAGAGTCACTTATCTCACATCGTATAGGGCCTTTTGTTTGAACATGGGGTTGGACTAGAAGACTTCCAAGGTCTCTTCCGTCTCTACATTGATTGAGATGCACTAGATCATGAGTGTCAAATGTGCCACATCATGTTGCCATCACATGATGTTTCATGACATTTCTCCCATTCGCAAAGCTGGGGTATAACACATCCGGCCCATGGGCCACCAGTTTGACACCCCTGCACCAGATTCTTTACTTCAATCTTTCCCTAATGACTTGGATGAAGAAGGGAAAGGAACGCTTATCAAATCTGTAGATAAAACACATGGGGACGCACTGCTTTATGACAAATAAATAAAATTCAAAACAATCTTCATAGGTAGGAATAGAATGAATAGAGTAGCATGATTTGTTTTCAGAGAGAATGCCAAAATTCTTCATTTACAAATTACTACTTGAGAATGTAGAATGAGGAAAGTGATTTTAGATGTATCAATGGCATCATTTCCAAATCATGGAATATAATTGTTCCAGTGTTACTCCAAGTACTGTGTTCAATTCTGGACACCTATCTGAACAAAATAATCATACAAACAAAAACAGGTTCAGAAAAAATGATAACAAAACTATGAAGAAAGATTGAAGGAATGTTTAGCCTTGGGGAGGAAATGGCTTTGATGGGAGATGTACAGATGTATAGAAATTCAAGACTTATTTTGCCTCATTTCAGAGTACAGATTATGGAGTAATAGATTAAGTTAAAGGAAGATAAGCAAATTTCAATTGTACATCAGAAAATAATTCTCTCAGAGTAAGAGTAGTTTGACAGGGAACTGATTACTGAGAAAGGAGATGGATTCCTCATTTTGAAATATATTCAGGTGCAATTTAGAACAAAGGGTATCGTCAAAATGAGCAAGATAGTAACCGTAATATTATAATCCAAGCCCCACCCCACCCAATTCCCCCCTGTTCTGGGAATTGATATATATTTCTATTTGTACATACATGTAACATGGATATTCATTCAAAAATTAAAAAAAGAAGAGAAGAAAAAAGTGCTGATTTCTGACTCCTTCCAACATAGTAAACTACTAATATAATTACAGTCTCAACTTTTTACATCATTTATAATTATTACAAGCCTGTTCTATTACTGCACAATTATTAAATCTTCAAACTAAATTCTAAATTTCATTTTTTTCCTATTTCAAGCCTAAAAACCAGAAGCAATATTCCAATAGAAACAAGACCAAAAATAATCTCTTTGTTTAAAAGAGTTTACCTTTTTACCAAATACAATTTTTCTTTGTTTCCCCCACCCCATTATGGGAATTGATATATATTTCTATTTACACATTAATCTTTGCAAACTATCATTATTTATATTAACTATGTTCTTTCAAATTCTTTAACCTTTTAATAGTCATTTTAAGATTCTAAACACTTCTTTAAAAATTATCTTTATAACTAAAATCAATTCATTCATTGCCATTGATACATCTAAAATCACTTTCTTTTTATCTTCCTTTTATCTGCCTTTTAACATATATACTTTCAAATTTGTTTTCAATAATGTTTTGCAAACTTTATGAATTACTCAAGAATTAGCTACAATGATCCTTTAATAGAACCATATAGATTATGGTTGTATAATTTTGCAGATAGATCAACTTTCAGAAGTTTGAATTTGTGAGAGAAACATTCAGGATCTTTTTTTTTTCTCCATGTGAATGACTGCCATTCAATAATATTACAATGATCCAGTATGCTGGATATAATTTCAGTGATATCTCAAAGGAGATATCTTCAGAATGTTCTGTCTTTTATTTAAAATTATGGTGGAAGTAGCCATTATTATTGTTTGTGAAAAGATTTGCATAGGATAAAAGAATAAACATAATTAACCTGACCAATAAACTGACCTTATATTTATGACTGACAAATTATACCAAATATTATTGCTGTTTTGAAGGAGATACAATAGCTCATATGTAAAACCAACATAGATAAAGCTAAAATGCTCCAATTTTTAAGGGCAAAATCTCTTCCAAATGGTAAGTTGTTGAGTCTCACTGATGGTGGTACATTGAGAGTTGTGTACCTTCCTCCTTCCTCCACGATCCCAATAATCAAGCATAATTATGAGTAGCATTTCTAAAATATTAAACTGATAGTACCATGTGGATTAAATACTATGTGTATTGAGATTAAAGAGCACTGTGGGACACTTTTTTTCTTACCAGAAAACACAACAAATTAAAAGCATTTACTGTACAAATTTCCAATCTTTGAAAAGTATGATTGAAGAGCTTCTGCCCAGCAAATAGACTGTGGGGAGGAATTTCTACTTAAAAAGTAATTAAAAGACCAGGGTATCTAATGCTGAAAAAACATCAATGATAGGGATCATTGATTCAGCGCCAAAGTAGACAATCTTATTTTCCTCTTGCTAATTAAATATTCCATGGCCAATATTTCCCTTCAACTTTTTTGCTGTAGGTATCACTGAAATGTTATTTCGGTGCTACAGAAACAGGAAACGGCATGCCAAATATGTGACTCATGAATGCAAATACCTTGAATAATTGTAATTAGAGTGACTTGATATATAGTCCCTTCCTTTGGAACCATAGCTGAGAAACATTAATTACGATATGGCACTAAAGATGTTTCAACTCTCTTGACTTTAGCAACCTTCTCTGGTGGGATAGAGCACTGTTTATGATCCACAACCATTATTAGCAATTAGTAGGATGAAGCTGAAGGCTACTGCAATATTCCAATTATCACTGAGTTCCCTAATGTTAAATTATGAAAGCTTTTTAATTTTGCTGTGGAAACAAAAGAACAAATTATTATTCCATCAGCTTGTACAAAAAAATATTCTAGCATTTAATTAGTCCTGTTCAAGGAATTATGAGATATTCAATATGTGCCATTACTTTTTCAACAATCCCAGATCACCAGTCCTGAACAATTAACCATCCATACGTATGCTCAAAAGTTTAAGGTAGCTTTTCAAATTTCGGACTCTGTGAAATTTTATGGTAAGATTGGAAGAAATTAAGTCTATTACCTTTGTGAATGGCATTCCAGAAGCTTCTTCTGCAGCATATAGTATATTGAGGAACAAAAGAAAAAGTTATGAAGCTGAACAGAAGAATCAACATTATAATATACATGTCTATTAGCAAATATTATTTCTTCTTTTAAAAGGTCTTGCTTTAAGTATCCATAAAAGACACAATAACTACCACCAGATCTGATGATAGTTTATAATGTGATGACACATTCCATAAACTGATAAGCTTTTATAGGCAAGGCAAACATTTTTTGTTGATGGCTGGAATGCTGGTAAAAATTCTGGGCAGTCTCCAGGCCAGTGCTGTTGCAAACCTTTTAAAATAGTACAAATAAATGTAAAACTGAGAATGAGCAAGAAGGATTCGTGTAATGGACATGAAGTACGAGTAAAGAAATTACCACATAGGTAGTGTAAACCAGCAGTGAACCGAATATACCATTAGCAGAAATGCACTGAAAAACAGGGGAGTTTTTCAGATAGTTTTCTTAAAAGCATTTTGAATTGCCTTTTTTCAAGTAATGCATTTTCTCACGATTCCCAGGGCTGGCTATTCAAATTACTGTATGTTTCCCACTGGATGTGGGAGAAGGAGTTAAAATGAATGCAAAAGAAGGCATAATGTTTTCTCCCCTTTAGTTGAAAGCAGGACTTAAGATTTCTCTTTCAACCTCAAGCCTAATGAATTTCTGCCTTCATAATTAAAATTAAGTAGAACTTTGTGGCAGCCTCTGTGCCTTGTGCAAATGCAGTAAAAAAAATTATAAAGGGAATCTCTGGAGGAATATAGAAGTTGCATCACTTGAGTGTCTACTCAGGAACATCCAGTCTCAGCTGTTGACTTCAATGATCAATGAAAACTATGAAGGCATAGACTCTACAATTATAGCATATGAGATTGGAAAGTCTCTATAGTTTACAAGGCATGAAAAAGGTGAACTCATGTTTTTTTTTAATATAAAGCACAAATAGGACTTGGAATTACTTTACACTGTGACCTTAAACTGAATAATAATAATAATAATAATAATAATAATAATAATAATAATAATAATAATAATAACTACCATCTTGAACTAGGCTGATGCCTGAGACTCTGGCTTGTTGCTTCTAGATTGCTTCTCCCTGTGTGCCAATCCTGGACTGCAACATCTACATGAAACTGCTAAGTTAGGTCATTTGTCCTAACTCAACAGCCTTCATGTTCAGTATCACCAGCATGCTGTAGATCTGCCAATCTGGGGTCCAGATTTATGTTCCTCTTTGCTGGGAGAAGCTGATAGCTCCCAGATTATCCAGGCAAAACAGAAGCAAGTTCTTAGGAAAAAAAAATTGCTTCATGTTAATAACTTTCTTTAGTTCTAAGCATTATTTAATCTTTGTAATGTATTCGCTAGCATAAAAATGTCCTTAGTTTTAGGGAAGGAGGGAGGGATTTTTCACTTTATTTCTTTAGAAACATTCCCTTAGTAAATTTGGAGGGAGGGAGGGAGGGAGGGAAGAGGGAGAAGAAGGAAGGAAGGAAGGAAGGAAGGAAGGAAGGAAGGAAGGAAGGAAGGAAGGAAGGAAGGGAATTTTTCACTTTATTTCTTTAGAAACATTCCCTTAGTAAATTTTGGAGGGAGGGAGGGAAGGAGGGAGGAAGAAGGTAGGAAGGAAGGAAGGAAAGAAAGAAAGAAGGAAGGAAGGGAATTTTTCACTTGATTTCTTTAGAAACATTCCCTTAGTAAATTTTGGAGAGAGGGAGGGAGGGAGGGATTGAAGGAGGAAAGAAGGAAGGAAAGAAGGAAGGTAAGAAGGAAGGGAGGGAGGGAGGAAATTTTTCACTTTATTTCTTTAGAAACATTCCCTTGGTAAATTTTGGAGAGAGGGAGGGAGGGAAGGACGGAGAAGAAGGAAGGAAAGAAGGAAGGAAGGTAAGAAGGAAGGAAGGAAGGAAGGAAGGAAGGAAGGAAGGAAGGAAGGAAGGGAATTTTTCACTTTATTTCTTTAGAAACATTCCCTTAATAAATGTTCAAGGGAGGGAGGGAGGGAGGAAGAAGAAAGGGAAAGAAGGGAGGAAGGAATGCACCCTGTAATAAAATAATGTAAGAGTATGCATGTGTATTTGCAATATTATCAAGTTTTCTGAATTTTAATCTCACTCTTTTCATGTGGTGCTACTGTTAATGTATTGAATAGAATAATTCATTATAAATGCAAGGCTCTAGAGACCATTATGAATTTTAAGCATATGAAACAAAGTGAATGAGTCCTTCAGAACTTCCCTTCAAATCAGTGTAGCATCATTAATTATTAACTTGCATGATGACCTAAATAAATCATAAGATCATATTTCTTTTAAATGCCACTTGTCGTACATCAAGCCAGTTCTATTTTTTTGAAAAGATTCTAACACCTAAATGGAGAGGAGCCTCACTTCAATTGCAATTAAATAATCTGAGCTACGTACTATTAAACATGAGACATCCATCAACTGTATGGCTCCATCCATCATTTGTATGGAATAATGTTGGCATGACTAAGAATCTGTCATAATGTACCAATAGATTTCACTCCATAATTAAGCTGATTTCTTCAGTTTTCTGAAACGGGATGTGCAAAAACAATTAAAACCAATGATGCCTTTATAAGGTTCCCTATTTATAGGGTTACTTTTTTATTAAAGATCTACTCCTGTGCGCATGTTATTTATAACAAACTATAACAAACTACCATGACATCTGCCCTCTGGAACATCATCTCACCTGTGGCTAGGTTGGCCCTGATCCTATCATGCATTTGGAAGGTCCTTGAGACATAGTTTTGCAATCAGATTTGGGGATCAATAAAGACATGGTGAAAGTTAATTATGCACTGGATTAAGACTTTGACACTGGAAATTTATGGCCCAAATGAGGGCAAAGTATAGTTTTATAAACAGTTTAGGAAGGGATTAATAGATTTCTCTTATGAAAATGGGTGTTTGTTGTGTGATTGAAAAATAGTAAAATCATTTTTCTTTCACATTTCATTTTGTCTCTCCTCTGACATCCTTTCTTTAATTATTCTATTCTATCATTTCTTTAATATCAGTGTAATTCCTATGCCACAATGAGTTGGTCAGTGGGAGTTGGTCATGGCGAGTTGGCTGCGGTGGGTTAGCTATCTATGGTGAGTTGTCCTATTTTGGTTCTTGAAATATTAGAGATGTAAGACAAGATGAGAAGATTGTGGGTGTAAAGATTTAAAGAAACTTATAAATTACAGGCTTTGCTGTTGATTCTGGAGGATCCTTCAAAGATAATTAAAATATTAATGGATAAATTAAAAGAATTTGATACAGGTTTTAAAATCAAGGAACAGAAGACAAAGATGTTGATAAAAGTATGAAAGTAGAAGATCAAACAGAATTGATGAATAAGGTGCGTTTTTATATCAAGAAGAAAGCAAAATATCTGAATACCACTATCACAATATGAATTGTATGTTATTTTAAAATAACTATGTTAAGACATGGAGTGAAATTTAAAAAAGACTTATTAAGATGAGAAAAACTACAACTGTCAATGCTGGGGAGAATTTATGTGATAAAAATGAATGTCTTCCTAGAATGATGTTTTGGTTTCAGAGAATACCTGTTTTGACATCTGATAAACTATATAAACAGTGGCAGAAGGATATAGCTAAATTTGTATGACAGGTGATAAAACCATGACTTAAATATAAGATATTACAAGATGCAGAGGAAAGAAAAGGACCAAGTTTACCTGATTTGAAAATGTATTTTGCAGCTTACTGTTTAGTTTGGTTAATAATAGGAGCCATGATGGCTCAGTGGTTAAAGACATTAAGCTTGTCATCTGGAAAGCTGAAAGCCTGGATTCAAGACCCAAGTGCTGCATGACAGAATGATCTCCTTGCTTACTTGTTCTAGCTCCTGTCCACCTAGCAGTTCAAAAGCAAGTAAATGCAAGTAGATACATAGGTACCTTCGATGGGAAGGTAACAGCATATCATGTGCCTCGGCATGCAGTCATGACCATGGAAATGTCTTCAGACAACATCAGCTAAGAAACAAAGCTGACTACCATCCCCTAGAATCGAACATGACTAAACAAGGGAAACCTTTACCTATTATTAATGATATTACTGGGTTGATTAAGGAGATAAAGAAGTTACATTAAGCACATATATTCTTAAAGAATACTAATGCTATATACATTATTAAGAGGAGCCAGTTCAGAACAGACATGCCTGAAGACCAAACTCCTTAAGCATCCTAACAAACTTCAGGCTTCATAAGATTGTGTTATTATGAATAGTGATTAACCCAGAAGTACTCTCGATGCCGTAAATGAATGCAAACCAGCAAATTAAGTAAGCGAAGAGATTGTAATGACTCTTTCTCAGTATGCTCCTTCAAGCAGAGTTATTATTATTTTTCAGCAGGTTTCATGGAATATTTTTCAAGGATGCTCAGAATACATTTAAGGCTGACTGTTCTGGTTCTCCATTCACTTTTCATGTGAGCAATGGAAATGAAACTGCAACAACATTTAATGAAATAAAAATTGGGACTTTTGTTAAACTGTTCCTATGTGTTGAGCATGATTAATGAAAGTGACTCTGTTAATATGCCTTACAATGAATAGGTTTCATGAACCTCATCCTTTATTATGCTCACTGGCAGTATAGCTATTAACAGTACTGGAGCCCAGACTTGTACTTTGAAACATTTTAGACAAAAATAATAGAATATTTCCAATTAAAAAAAGATAATCTTCCTTCAGAAGAAGAGCAGTAAGTATTGTGAATAATTTAAAAGCCATGGGGAATATAAAGATTTATTAAATTTCCCAACAAGCAATAAGCTAGAAGTTTTGATTAATGGCTGAGAACTAGAAACAGAATGAATCAAGGACTTTTAAAAACATGATGTGTTAATGCATTTTTGTTATATTTTTACTGTACTTCAAACTATTCTTTCCACTTTGTGAAAAAAGTTCTTTTTAATTAAAATTATTTTGTCAAAGTTTAGGGAGCACGTTCTATAGACTAGGATCTGCCATGAGATAATTAAAATATTTTAATTATCAAAATATTGAATTGCATTATTTATTCCAAATGATTTTGTTTTTGCAGTATTCATAAAGCAACGTTCTAAAGTTTATTTTTTCTGAATTTCATCAATGCTAGAAATCATAACAATTGGCAATAAAACTCATTCATTTCATTCCAAACTAGTCAACAAGATGCTATATATTTGAAAGAATACTAATTCAAAATGCAGTCTAACAAGATGCTGGAAATTGTTCAGCTAAGCACCTTCAAAGAAACAACATCTGAAATGTTTAATCATATAAAAATGTAACTACGTAGAATAAATAGCAATAAGTAACAAAACAAAACTAGAAGTAGACTCACAAATGTGAGACGGATGGCAAATAAAATGTCACTATTATTAATAATACTAGTGTCTAAAATAGAATTGTTGAAATATATAAAACTATGTGAATGCAGAAATGGCTTTGATTGAAACCTGTTATCAAAGAGCAATACTCCACCAGCTTAAAATCTGCTGGTATAGTGAACACTGTTGGTGCCTTTAATTCTTATTTCATTGACACGACTAGAAAATTATTTAAGCCAAAGCTATTTCCCCCCTTTGTAACTTAATCAACTCATTCCACCTCAGTCCATCTTAAAGCATGAACAGTTTTCTGATATATTAGCAATATCCAGTTTATATATACTTGGTTTTGCTAATATCAACTTGTCAGGTCACGCACCAAAAATGTCTTTGCAATTTAAATGCTTTAGTTGGCCGTTATTGTTAGGGGGGAAAAAAAGGTGCTATGTGAACATATTAACACATTGTCACACTGATTCCCAATTGCTCTCCGAAGTGGCAGAGAGGACACAAGGCTTACATTGCAGCGAAACTGATTTACATTTACATTCCATATATGGTGTCATCCCCCCCCCCCCGCCCTTTTCTCATCCTTCCCTTCAGATAACCAATCCCGGCTCAAAGATCAAATGAAGATCTTCTGTATAATCTGGCAATTTTTTTAAAAAAAGTCTGGTTTTTACAAAGAGCATTTTCTAACAGGTTATCAAACAGATAAATGTTTGCTTTCTAAGAAAAATGAAAAAACCCAATCAGCTGTTTACCTGACTAGATGAGGACTTCAAACTGGATAGAGATCCGAGTCTCATATTCTTGTCTATGACCCCCGCTGTTTCTAATTTCATGGCATTCAGTGAAGAGGCACCATATACTTAACATTCTTTGGAATGAAAGTACAGCTCTCAGGATAATCTGGAGCCCTTAAAAATAATTTTTCTTGAAGAGCTATGCTTGTGCTCAACAAAATCATTTACACCTCCTCTGCAGAATTCCCAGCTGACGATCAGGAAAACTAAGGGATGGGTGAGAAATTGACCTCGTTTTTCTTTTATCCAGTTTCAACTCTGAAAAGAGTTGAAACAATCGACTCCAAAACATTATCATAATTGACACCTAAGAGCAGAACTTTTGAATTGGGGGGAAAGAGAGGCAGGACGAACTGCAATGTAAAGGAATCCTAGGTTATTTCTGTGTAAACCTTTTGCTTGTTTCCTGTCTTTTGGGCAGAAGCTTCTGAAACAGGAGTTCCTTTACAAGGGAGTCATTTACAAAGGGATGATTTGGACACATCCTGAGGGTAATGGAGCAATTTGTAACTGCTTATGTGAGAGTCAAGGATCCAGTTGGGGACTGATGTTGCTGCAATGGTTGTGTAATACAACCGAAGTCTATCTGTTTGCTTGCTTGGAACCACTTTATTTGAGACTGGGGGGGAAAAGATAATGATCACCTCCTATAAAAAGACCAGATTGAGAAACACTACCACATAGTAAAATAAATAACTTTTATTGGAGCAGCTCTAGTCATAGACACTTGTAACTCTGAATGTGCTCCGTAAAACCCCCACCCCCACTTCATGTGAACTAGTGAGGGGTCTAAGACATTTTCTCTATTTAGTTTCTTAGAATGAACTTAAACCACACTTCTCTGATCATTCTGTAGAAAATCAGCACCCACCTCCCAGAAGATTGAAATGTTTTGGGAAATATTAAAAAGGCAGAATATTGTATTTCCCTAATGGAGAAACATGTTTTTTTAGAGGCAGGAAGCAGACTCAGTCTTTCTTAATAGCTCCAGCAAATATTTTGTGCCCATTAAGAAAGATTGGGGCAGTCTATTCAGAAAACAGCCCCAAGCAGAAACTGACGAAGCCACCTTTTAGAAATGCAGATTTGGTAATCCATTCAAGACAGGATATTTTGAAACAAAGGCAGAATGGTAGGATTAGAACCAGCCCAGAGCAGTCAAAACTTCAACCAAACCTGGGAGCTCAGGCAAACACCTAGGATTTCCATTTCCTCTTTTGCCTATAGCACCAGCTATGACCCCTACATGACCCCATAGGAATCTGACAACAACCAATAGAACATTAAAGGACATGTTCTTGCACAGGAACAGGAAGCTCAAATACAAAGCCCAAAGAAGGTATAAAAACCCTTCACTTTCAACTCCATTTTGTCAGCTGTCCAGAACCACAAACCCATGTGGTTTTGCTTCATCAATAAACCATATTTTCAATCAACATCCATGTTTCCAGTGTCTTTCTTCCACCTTGGAACTGAACCAGATGGATATTTCTTCCTACAGTTTGTTAGATTGTGGTTATTTATCCTGTTTTTCAAGGCTATACCCTCTACAGTAATTGAATCAAACAGTTTAAGAACCACTAATTTAGGAGATAAGATGATTGGCTTTTGTCTACCCTTCCTGTGTTCCTGTATCATCTTTAAGTATGGCAGCCTCAACCTAGTCTCACAATACCTGTAAGCACATTATCTCAGTGATTTCTTGAAATAAATGTGAGAGAACATCAACACTATCATTTCCTTAATTTAAAACACATTACACTGTTATTAAAATGCCAGTTTGATTGTCAGAGGAATCCAAATTCCTGTATAAACTGCTGGAGTATATTGCAACTTGCACAATCTTCTTATTCCTCTCTGACTCAGGGATGGCTAAGAAGATTGTTTGATTCATACTGTAATTCCAACATATCAAATTCCTTCCCAAGTTATTTACGATCCAGAAATATTTTTATTATTATTATTATTATTATTATTTTCAAAATTTTCACGTTTCTAATTTTGTGATGCAGTTCATTTCTCAAAAATATGTCAGTGGCGCAAACTGCACAGGAACAAAAAGGTATAGCATTACAACTAGACAACTAAATTAAGTGTAAAAAAAAAACACCTAGAAACTGGTTGAAATTAATCATGACTGAAACCTTATTCTCTCACTCTCAATCAGTAGGTGCTGTGATGGAAAGAAATCCAGTCTTTCATACTTTCTGCAAATGAAATTCTGGTTGTATAATACCAGTGCCTGATATATATAACAGAAGAAAAGGCAATCTGATGTCCTCGCCATGCCTTGAACTGTATTTCACTAAGGTTTAGCCAACACTGGTCAGGCATAATAAGAGCTGTGGTTCCAAACTTCTGGAAGGAAAGGTTGCATTAACACCACTTTCCTCCTGTCTGTAAATATAAAATACCAATTCTCTCATAGTCAGTACGAGGTTTGTGGGGAAATCTTTATTTTCAAAGTATTTGTTATCAAATGCAAATCATCATTGGTATCCTTCAGTTTCAAGATACTATGGTATCGTGCTCTGGAAAGAGGTCCTAAAACAGCATCTAGTGTGACTAAAAAGGCCAATTTGAGAGTGGCAATCCCTTCCACTGCCCACCACTGAAGGCAGATACGTTCTGTCCCCTGCCCAGATTTTGCTGGTTCTGGGACTGCCTCTTTGCCTCAGCCTGCCAAACAAGTGTCTCTTCGAATTGGAGAAGGCCATGCTGCGTCTTTAGCCTCCAAGCTGAACGATCGGAGGTCAAGGTTTCCCAATTGTTAATGTCCATATCCAGGGGCTTTAGGTCCCTCTTGCAGATATCCTTATATCTCAGCTGTGGTCTCCCTCTGAGGCACTTTCTCTGCACTAATTCTCCATACAGGAGATCTTTCGGAATCCGACCATCAGCCATTATCACGACATGCCCAAGCCAGCATAGACGTCACTGTTTCAATAGTGTATACATGCTAGAAATTCTAGCATGTTCCAGCACTGCACTATTTGAAACTTTGTCCTGCCAGGTGATGCCAAGAATTCGTCGGAGACAGTGCATATGAAAGGTGTTCAACTTTCTCTCCTGCCATTTGTAGAGGGTCCAAGACTCACTGCAGTACAAGAAAGTGCTCAGGACGCAGGCTCTATAGACCTGGATCTTGGTATGTTCCGTCAGCTTCTTATTAAGCCATACTCTCTTTGTAAGTCTGGTAAATGTGGTGGCTGCTTTACCAATATGTTTATTCAGCTCAGTATCTAAAGAGAGAGTGTCAGAGATAGTGTCAGAGATAAATGCAAATAGAAATCCAACAAAAGTCAGAGCATAATTATTTTATGAATAGAGCAGTAAGTAACTTACTTTCCCCAGTCCAGTGATTTATTGTTATTTGGATAAGTAGCAAAGACTGAACCTAGTACATCTTCACTTTATTTTATTTTATTTTATTATTTTATTTTATTATTTAATTTTTATTTTATTATTTAATTTTTATTTAATTTATTTAACTTTTATTTAATTTATTTAACTTTTATTTAATTTATTTATTGGTGGCACATCTTACTCAGGGTAACTCTGGGTGGCTTACAATAATAACAAAAGATAAGATCTTACATAAAAACTCTTCACTACTTCTATAGAGAAGTAGTGGCTGTCCCCAATATGCTTTTTCAGAAGGCATTTGAACTTTCTTTGTTTTTCCTTGAAGACTGTTCATTTCTCATCCAGAAAGCTTCTTCAGAAGCGAACGTCTTCAAGGAAAAACAAAGAAAGTCAGTTGCCTTTTGAAAAAGCACCTTTAGGATCTCCACTACTTCATCCCACCCAAATACAGAGGGATTGGGGCAGTCTAGGGTGAAAGGTGTCGCAAAAACACCCCTCTTGGTTTGTGGACAGTCACTGAACCCAATTATTTCACGTTTTGACCCGGGGTGAAATCCAAAATTTTTCCCTACCGGTTCTGTGGGCATGGCTTGGTGGGTGTGGCAGGAGAAAGATATTGCAAAATCTCCATTCCCTGCCCTCCTGTGGGAAGGATATTGTAAAATTTCCACTCCCACCCCACTATTGGGCCAGCCAGAGGTGGTATTTGCTAGTTCTGAGAACTACTCAAAATTTCCGCTAACGGTTCTCAGGAACCTGTTAGAACCTGCTGGATTTCACCCCTGGTTTTGACCAAGTCTGAATGCACAGCTTTCCATTCTGAGTATATGAAAATATATTCAGTAAGTTCCAAGTGGGGCTGACACTTGCGCCTGTTCATTAAATTTTAACTGAATGTTATGCACACCTGTAATAACTACAAGATACTGTTATGTGTGGTTAAAAGTACAGAAACATTTTGATGACAGATATAAGAGCTGGAAGCAAGGTGTTGAGGAAAGAATTGTGTGCCCCACATGCTTCTCTTTGTCTGAAGCTTGCTACTAATCTTTTGGATAAGAGTATTTTGTCTTGGCCAGCATTGATGAAAATGTATCCACTGGATAGACTAGACTAGACTAGACTAGACTAGACTAGACTAGACTAGACTAGACTAGACTAGACTAGAATAGAATAGAATAGAATAGAATAGAATAGAATAGAATAGAATAGATAATAAAGAATTAGAATTAGAATTAATTAGAATTTGAGTTTATTAGAATTAGAATTAGAGAGTAGTATAGAACAGAACAGCAGAGTTGGAAGGGATCTTGGAGTTTACATTTATGATTTGAGTATTTCTTCATTCATATCTCAGGAGTAAAATGTCTTCATTTGGTATATAATTGAGGAATTTCACCGCCTTAGATATATTGAATCAATTCAAATCATCTCTTACCATCAAATCTGGAATCTGATCTACATCTTTCATTTTTAAATCTTGAGCTGAATCTGATGCTGCTGATTTGTATTTCCCATACAGACACAGTCAATAACTCTAGGAAACAATTTTCACCCAAAAGAAAGCAGCAGTGTTGTTTAAAAAATAAAAGTTTAAATTCTCAAATGTAATATTTAAGCATAGAAATATGAAACAAACTCAGAGGCGAAATTGAAAAAAAAACTTTATCATGAAATATTTAATTATGCTGGTTTGTTATATCATATTGTATTTATGAATGTATCTGATCTGAAGTTCAAAGTATTCCCACCTCTTTTTTATTGTGTTTAAAAATAATTCTTTCCATTGTCTTAAAAAAAACTTTGTGATGTTCTTTATTCACATATTATCTTTCAAATGATTATACTAGCACTGTACAGGACTCTTCATACCTGAAATGCAATACTTTCATTAGTAACAATTTTCCACTTGTCTACAATATAGTAACAATATCTGACTTTGTCTATCTATGGCCAACTTGATTGAGAATCCTCAGGAAGCTGGGATGGGCATTCTATTCTTCAAAATGAAAAAGTGGGAATGAACAGAATGTGGTGGCTAGCCAAGAGCAGGCAAGAAAATTATGTAGTTTAATTCTCCTTTATCAACTGTGTCCTTAAAACTCACAGAAGGCATATAAAAAGTACAAAGCAAGAGTTTTAATGATATGTCAGTTGCTTCTAAAAGTTGTGAAAATGATCTTCGTTATCCTAAATAATATACGGCAAGTTTAGTACAGCAGAATTGTCATGACTGCAATAGAAATTATGTTTAACCTCTGACAGCAGGAAAGACATGTTGCCTTCAAAGCTTGATGCTCCAACCTTTGTTAAAGCCCTCCACAACACTTAGAGAAAGGGAAAAAAAAAACCTAGCAGTTATGTATAGCCAATGTGTACAGTTCAAATCCTACCATAACACCCTAGATCAGGGGTCTGCAACCTTAAACACTCAAAGAGCCATTTGGACCCGTTTCCCACAGAAAAGAAAACACTGGGAGCCACAAAACCCTTTCCGTGCCTGACTATTTCTTGAGCGGCCACAAAACTAGCATATGAAGTTAAATTAAACATTATGTTTTCTCCTGAAACTTTTCTTTTCTTGGATTTATCCATGGTTGGCCTACTGGGGGTTGAAAAGCTCAATAAATTGTGTGCTGGTGGGTGTTGCACATTGGCAGTTGTGACACATATTTTGAGTGACAGGGAGCCGCAGCAGAGGGGTGAAAGAGCCACATGTGGCTCCAGAGCTGTAGGTTGCTGAGCCCTGCCCTAGATCATCTTTTTAAGTTTCTTAACCTAAAAATTTGGGCTATAATCTTTTTTTATGTTAGTTGCATGTGTGATCGACATAAAAGAGACAGAGCTGATATCATGTTGTAACAGCTGCCTTCTTGATTTTTTTTTTTTTTTTTTGCCTCCTACTGTGAGTGGTCCTTATGAGACAACTCAACTATCATTCCAAAATGTGGGGACCATAAACAGCTTGGGATGTTTTATTCCAGAAGAGAGAGAGGGAGGGAGGGAGGGAAGGAAGGAAGGAAGGAAGGAAGGAAGGAAGGAAGGAAGGAAGGAAGGAAGGAAGGAGCGAGAGAGAAAGAAAGAAAGAAAGAAAGAAAGAAAGAAAGAAAGAAAGAAGAAAAAGAAAGAGGAAGGGAATAAGAAAGGATGGAAGGAATGACAGAAGGAAGGAAGGGAAGGAAGGAAGAAAGAGAGAGAGAGAGGGAGGGAGGGAAGGAAGGAAGGAAGGAAGGAAGGAAGGAAGGAAGGAAGGAGCGAGAGAGAAAGAAAGAAAGAAAGAAAGAAAGAAAGAAAGAAAGAAGAAAAAGAAAGAGGAAGGGAATAAGAAAGGATGGAAGGAATGACAGAAGGAACGAAGGGAAGGAAGGAAGAAAGAGAGAGAGAAAGGGGGGAGGGAGGGAGGAAGGAATGACAGAAGGAAGGAAGGAAGGAAGGAAGGAAGGAAGGAAGGAAGGAGCGAGAGAGAAAGAAAGAAAGAAAGAAAGAAAGAAAGAAAGAAAGAAGAAAAAGAAAGAGGAAGGGAATAAGAAAGGATGGAAGGAATGACAGAAGGAACGAAGGGAAGGAAGGAAGAAAGAGAGAGAGAAAGGGGGGAGGGAGGGAGGAAGGAATGACAGAAGGAAGGAAGGAAGGAAGGAAGGAAGGAAGGAAGGAAGGAGCGAGAGAGAAAGAAAGAAAGAAAGAAAGAAAGAAAGAAAGAAAGAAGAAAAAGAAAGAGGAAGGGAATAAGAAAGGATGGAAGGAATGACAGAAGGAACGAAGGGAAGGAAGGAAGAAAGAGAGAGAGAAAGGGGGGAGGGAGGGAGGAAGGAATGACAGAAGGAAGGAAGGAAGGAAGGAAGGAAGGAAGGAAGGAAGGAAGGAAGGAATCCTTTCTAATTAATATATTTAATAAATGTCAAAAAATGTAAACTCATAATTTGCTAGATTAAGTGTAGGAAGCCCAGCAAGAATTATAAATTACAGTGTAGTTTAGTTGTTTTTCTAAGGGGAAAAATGACATTATTTGGTCATGATGAGAGGAGAAGCTTATTTAAGCATAAATCATTAAAAAGGAATGAAAAATTAGCTTTTCAATTGGTCTGGGCATTTTAACACCTCCCTGTGATACAGATCAACCATATTATTATGTAATATAAATGATTTGCTAGGCACTTTTAATATAAAGTGACCCACAAGGTTGCATTTCACTTCCTATTAACATTGCCATCAACAAATCCAAACATTTGTTCACCCAAAATTAAGCAACTTGTGGTTGTGACAAATATAATTCTATTTCAGTGCTTCAATTGAACAAGAATCTTCCTTTGTGTTCTTTATTCAGTCCAAAGGGACACAGATGCTAAATAAAGTTCACTTCACACAGTTATTTTGGTAAAGCTTTTAGTCACATCATCCCAATATGCCTTCATCCATTAACAGTTTCAAAGGGAAATAACCTGAAATTTACCCAGGACAGCATGAAAGTTCAAATTTCTTGTTCTAACTAAAAGTCACATGCTCATTTGTTTTGTCCTGAAGGATGAGATTTCTCTAAAGAAACTATTTTACTTCATTTTATGGTTATCCACTTCAAATATAGGAGAGTAACTATAGGACAGAGAAAAAAAAAATGTTGAAGAATGAATGTGTTGAAGAAGTCACTCAAACTTTTATTGTCCTATTCTTGCAATGCTTTCATATATACTAATATTAATTAGATTTTAGATTTATATACCAACCAACTCCCACCATCAAACAAGAATATATGTCTATCCCAAGTCCTTGTTCATGTCCAATTTATTCATGGCCTGTATTGATTATAAGAAAGCATTTGATTCTGTTGCACACAGCTGGATTGAAAAATGCTTAAACATTTTTGGAATTATCAGCAACATCCAGAAATTCTTGAAGACTTCCATGAAGCTATGGCAAACTAAGATGATGCCTTGTGGAGAAGAATTTGGTGAAATTAAAAACAAACGAGGAATCTTCCAAGGTGACTCACTGTCACCTTTGTTATTTGTACTTTTGATGGTACCACTAACAAGCATCTTGAACAAAACAAACTATGGCTATGAAATGGCTAAAAAGGGTTGAAAATGTCTCATTTGCTCTATATCACTGGTGTCAAACTCACATCATCACAATGTCAACACGTGACATATCGCGATTTTTTTTCCCTTCACTAAACTGGGCATGGATGTGGCCAGCACATGACGGATCCAGCCCACAGGCCATGAGATTGACACTCCTGCTCTACATTGGATGATTTAAACTGTTTGGAAAAACAATAGCTGAATTGAGCTCACTGCTGAAAAGCACTGAGGAGTTTAGCAGAGACATTGAAATGTGTTATTTCAAAATATCAGCAATGGAGAAAAGACCCAAATTTTCCCATCTCAATTCCATGATTGAATAATTATCAATCATCCAGAATGACACCGTTTCCATTTACAGGCATGTGCGTACTGCCTGAGGGAGTGGGGGAAATGGCCTAATGTCCAGCATATCTGCCTCTAATTTTGATCTATTGTTGTTCTGGTTTATATACTGAAAATATGGTTTAGCTTCTTTAGGCTCATAGCTGTGATTTATTAATGTTTCTCTGCCATTTCACATCATTTTGTTTATTGGGGTGAATAAAATAGGATGAGTGAAAGGAATTTTATGCAATGTCTTTGAACAGTGTTCTGTGTCAAACAGTTCCAAGCAGCTAGAAATAGCCTAGCAGGGATTTTATTTCTCACTGACATTTTTTAACATATAAAAAAGACTTGAAGCATATGTTTGTATCTACAGAGGCTTAAATTATAGACGGTTCCTAGCAAAGATTTGTCATTTTATCACTTTGTTTTTCATTAGTTAACAAAGAATAAGACTGCAAACATAAGCTAAATGATACTAAGCTAACTCATAAGGTACTGAGGATATCTAAAGGTGTCCCTGCTTTAAAAGTCACAATAAGACACTTAAGACTGGCTGCTTTAATTTTCTGATTCATTAGAGCAGTTTGTCAGGTTTTATTGAAACTTAAAGGTCATCCATTCAATCAGTAATGAATTCCAGGGAGATGTTGCATTCAGGTGGGGTCCACAGCTCTTCTCAATCATCATTAAGGCATTCATAGGCCCAATGGTAGTTAGTCCCATGAGCAAAGTGAAATTGGTTTCTAATTATAGGGTTGCCACATCTGGCATGCAAACAATGAGTGACCACTAGGTGGACAGCAAAGAAATATGGACAATGCTCACTTTTTTTGGCTGCCATTTGGTGGTCGGGTGAAGGTTGCCCCATTGTTAGTTTTATATTGCAAAATGTTACTGTTGACCTTTAGAGGCATAAATGTTAGAATCCAAGTAAATCTACACCCCAGTGAATTTGATCAAGCTTTCAGGTCATACTTAAAGCACTTATCCTAGCTCAATGTTAAGGGAAGTTGAGGGAAGGCTGGCTATGGTTTGGAATACCAGCATCTCTTGGACCAAGAACCGAAAAGAAATTCCTGTCAGCTCTCTTTGCAGCATTGGCCCAAGGGGACCACTTCATAGAGATTGTCTATTTTCTGAGTGTTAAGTGATCACTGCCACTGGGCAGTGAGGTTGTTGCTGCAAGGGTGCCCTCAAAGAAATGGTGTGGGGTCTTTTTTTGGTCCTCATGAAAAAATAATAGGCAGAACTACTACATGTTGATAGTCTCACCAAATAAGGCTTGATGTAGTAACTAATTGGCAGAAGGAAATATGGTGGTAACTTCAACCTGGTTTTAGAGGGAAAGAAGACACGTATGTTCAATTGGGTAAATAGATGCCTCCCCCTTTTTCCCAGGATGGTTTCAAAGTAACTCCAAGATAAAGTACACCAATCATTACTGAATGGAAAGATCTATGGCTCAATTCTTTGAGAATTTTTACCAGAGTAAACAGTAATTTTTTTTTTAGATAACCAGTGGATTGATAGCTTTGTGATTATATGTTATACAATGCCAGGGATAGGCAATCTGGTGCACTCAAAATATTCCAAATTAAATTCCGATTAGTTGCCAATAATACTGGGGATTATAAATCAATATAAATTGCATATGTGGTCACCTACCATTATAATACATAGCTTCCTGTGATACAATATAATGCCACAGTAATATAGAAATAATGTCTCTGTCATTAGAAAAAAAAATTACCAAAGAAAAGTCAAGAGAATGTGTTCTTCTGATGTTGATATCTCTCAAACACACTACTGAAATTATTGGGAAATTTTATTCAAATAATTCAGTATTTTCAAGAGGTTCTTACCAAACGTTTAGCTTTGGCTAAATCACAGCCTTGCCTTTAAGACATCTGTTCATACCAGGAGGAGAGAAACCTACTGATAAGCATTGCATGAAGTTCATATGCATTTTGTTCCCTGTAGCAAATTGTCAGGGGATGAAAAAGGTGATTAAGTAATAATGTGTTGGAATACTTGATTAAGAAACAGCAGACATAAAGTAGGATTGTTTACAAAGATTGTATTATGAGAAGATTTTCTATAATGAGAAAATTGTTACCATTCTTATGTGTTTCACAGTTATGTGTGACAGAGTTAAATAATATGAGCATATTTGGGTTCATTTGCATTTCACATTCTTTTGTGTTCTTGACATCATGGAAAAATTAAGCATCAGTATTTTATGAAAATTAATTTTCTACTTCAGCACTGAAATTCCACGGCCAACATTTTTTTAATTTTTTTCTCTCAAGGTATTTAACATTGTAATTTATGATTGCAGAAGAAGAATGAAAAAAGTGTAAACTATGTAAAATCCAAACAGCCATTTTTAATTCTTGATCTGCATTAGGGGTGTCAAACTCGTGGCCCACCCCCTGGTTTAGTGAAGGGGGGAAAAGTCACAATATGTCACGTGACGACAACGTGATGCCGTGGGTTTGACTCCCCTGATCTACATCATATCCCTCCTTTTAAAATACCATCTTCTAAATGCAGCACAGAAGCATATATTCTGACCACTCACATCCTTTAAACCTCACTAAAACGCTTCATGAAAGTGAAAGAACGGAAATAGTTATGAGATATAAATTAGATTTAAAAATTTCCCAGGGCAACAATGCTGAGAATGTCAGTGACTACAGGCTCTTAGAATAGGCCATGGGAAGAATAAAGTAAGCTTTCTGTAGAGCTGCAGAAAGGTGTTAAAAATATATCTTAGAAGTTATAAGGCTCAGCAGCAGCCTCAACTGTAAGATTTAATCAAGAATGATAATAGGGCTTCAGCCTTAATGTTAAAAATAAAGATTCAGTCCTAAAATATACCAGGTTAAGCATTAGATGTTATGCTATTAACGGAATGGTTGAGAACAGCACATCTGTATGCTTGTAAATATATTGCATTAAATATTCATAATTGTAAAAGAAAAATATAATTAAATACTACCTTAATATCACATAATGTCTTGCAACTACAAACTCTAAATATTACAAATATGACCTATAATATAACTGCAATAATAAATCACTTGCAGTGGAGTTAGAATTTCTTCTGTAACTTTACTATTGGCATCTGACAAACACTTACTGTTGTCAGTTAATGGCTCATATACCTTAACTTTTTAGCATGGTTGCTAAATGTGAGCTCAATTATCTTTGAAATAATAGGAAAGAATTATCTTTATCAGATTGTGTGTGGGAAACACACAAAAAAGCCTACGTGAAAATGGAGTGATATTTGAAAGTGATCTCTTCGATCTACAGGCATGAAGATTATGTGGGAGCTACTGGTCTAATGTTAACTGACTTGCTTTGGATCAGTAAGCATCCTGCAGACATCAATAAAAGCTGGTTTCTTCTATGCTAACAAAGCAGAAATAACAATTGCCTCCCTGGGAATCAGTGCTGGTATACATTGTTATTTAACTAATGAGAGTTAACTGTTTTCATCAATCAGTTCTTGGTGTATTTCTGTGTTAGGTACAAACTGCTGAAGTCATATTTGGAATACACAGGTATGTGTAAATAAATAGGTACTGATAAAGGTAATATTATGGAATGTCCTATATCATTTCTTCCCTCTTTTCCTCTCTCATTCTTATATTCGTTCCTTATGGCCCATTGACTTTTCCTTAGGCTGCTCAGAGATATGTGTTATTATCAGTGGTGGAATCAGCCAGTTCACACCACTTCGGGAGAACCGGTTGTTAACTTTCTGAGCAGTTTGGCAAACTGGTTGTTGGAAGAAATCTTTAGGGCAGAGAACCGGTTGTTAAATTACTTGAATCCCTTATTCTGTTTGTCATGCTACTTTTGGGCTTTTACAGATTTGATTGTGTACAATGCCAGGGAGGGGAAGGAGGAAATTTTAGGGCTTGCCACCCCAAATGTTGTGCCCTCCTTGAAGAAATGTCACTAAACCCACTTTGAGGGTATATTCATGTGAAATCCTAAGATGTTCCTGTCTTATCCTGATGCTAGCTAGACTCCAAGCCACCTAAACAAAATTAACTTTTGATTCGGATGTGGCTTGCCAAACTTCTGCACAAACTTCCAGAAAGTGTACCGGTAGTACCTATTGGACAATTCTTCTCCTGCTATGCCTTGCCAAATTTTCAGGTTATTATTTATATATGTTTTCGAATCAGTTTTCCCTCTCAGTGACTAGTCCCTGGACTAGTCCCCAAAATTTTTTTGGCAAGATTTTCAGATGTTGCTTGTTCCTAGGGCTGAGAGAAAGTAACTGATCCAAGGTTACTCATTGGCTTTGTGCCTAAGGTGGGATTAGAACTCATAGTTCCCTGGTTTCTAACCTTCCATTGTAATCACTATAAGTAAGCTCTCACCCTTTCAGGACAAGAAATCAATTGACAATCACTGTCCTTTCTATGGGTGGTGTTTCTAAATATATGTCCTTTAAAGCAGTGGTGAAATCTAAAATTTGTTACTACCAGTTCTGTGGGCATGGCTTGGGGGGGTGGGGTGGGAGGGGGGTAATGTGACTGGGTGGGTGTGGCCAATTTTTTTTTTTTTTACTTTTAAAACCATTTTTCTACAATCTCTTTGGCGAAGAGGTTGTAAAAAAATTGCTTTCAAAAGGATCTGACGATCCTAGCTGAGTTGCCTGATTGGCATAGGCTTTTTTTCCTTTTAAATGCCAACTCAGCTTGGATCGTCAGAGGCATTTAAAAGAAAAAAAGGGTTTTTTTTCTTTTAAATGCCTCTGACAATCCAAGCTGAGTTGCCTGATCAGCAGAGGCTTTTTTTCTTTTAAAAGTCTTTGACGATCCCAGCTGAGCCACGCAATCATCAGAGGCTTGTTTTTTACTTTTAAAAACATTTTTTCGACCGAAGAGATTGTAGAAAAAAATGTTTTTAAAAGTAAAAAAAAAAGCTTCTGATGATTGTGCACCTCAGCTGGGCATGGGGGGGGGGCAGGTATTTTTGCTACCGGTTCTCAGAACCACCCTCCTCCATCGCTACCGGATCAGGTGATCCGGTCCGAACCGGGAGCATTTCACTCCTACTTTAAAGATAAAGGTTCCCCTCACACATATTTGCTGGTCGTTCCTGACTCTAGGGGGGCCATCTCTGTTTCAAAGCTGGAACGCTGTTACCTTCCCACCAAAGGTGGTCCCTGTTTTTCTACTTGCATTTTTAACATGCTTTCAAACTGCTAGGTTGGCAGAAGCTGGGACAGGTAACGGGAGTTCACCCCATTACATGGCACTAGGGATTCGAACCGCTGAACTGCCTACCTTTCGATCGACAAGCTCAGCGTTTTAGCCAATGAGCCACCACGTCCCTTAAATATGTCCTTTACATTGGTTTATTTGAGCAGATTTTTGTGTGTGTTCATATATGTGTGCACATTGGTGTGTCGTCTGCCCCAGAAATACCACTGGGGTGGTATTAAAATGTTATATACAAAATAAACCAAATGTATCAAATCAGGAATATATGCTCCCTATGGCTCTGGAGAGGTGAAGACCATTGGACACATACTGCTTCAATGATCTTTTTATATAGCACTAGCAATAGCACTTAGACATATATACCGCTTCATATATAGCCCTCTCTAAGTGGTTTATAGAGTCAGCATATTGCCCACAATAATCTGGTTCCTCATTTTGCCCACCTCAGGAAGATGTAAGGTTGAGTCAACCTTGAGCCAGTGAGAATTGAACTGCTGAATATATTTTTAAAAAAGTATCTTCTCTATAATACAATATGTATCCTGGCCATTCTGATACTGTTTATCTCCAATGGCTGATTAAGGATGAACAGACTGTGATCAAAGCGCAGGTGGTGAGATTTTGCACAGCAGCACTGGGGATTCATTGGAAACTGGTGATTAATCCATCATAGCTATTTTACTTTAATTAATGCAGCAAATCCTTTTGCATTATTTCTCTTTTGCGGTTTAGTATTTAATGACTATGCACCTCACAGTTTAAGGAACTGTTATTATCTTATAGTTAGGCCATGCTGTGTTTTGTTCATGTGCAACTGACAGATTGGATGCCAAATTGTGATTTTAATATAGATTTTATTCATTATTTAATTCTAGAACTGTTAACTGGGTATTCCTTGAGTGTTTTTAAGACAATAATTGCAACTTGGAAGGATTTGCCATTGTTAAGAAATCTCGACTGTACTTTACGATCAGATCACTCAGGGATGGAAATTCCATTTCTAATTCCCATCATTTTCAAGGAGTACCTGTATAGTATTTCTTTTTTAAAACAGATGGTTTTTATTTACTGTTATTATATATTTTAACATACAGTAAACAAAAAGAAGTCATTTCCTAAAGTCTCATTTCTTAAAGTTTCTTTTTTTTGGTCTGTCCTTTATTTTCCCAATGAATGGTTCACTTTTAATATTTCATTTGAATTAAGTGTTCTTTTCTAATCTTTTCTAATTTCATAAGGTATCTATCAGAATAGTAACTACAATCCACATTCTTTTTTACTCACAGCAGAGAGATATAGATGCTGTATTAAGTTTTGACCCAGTGTGCGCAGAATTGTTACATGACTTCCCTCAGTGGGTTTCCACTCAACGTACAACCTGTGTAGTGTTTTCTGTGTAGTGGGTGTTTTTTTCCCTATTCCTTTATGGATGCGTACTTTGATACAGATTCGTCTTACAGTTCTCCATAAATAAAGTTTTCTCGAACTGTGAGATGGGTAGCATATAAATTTAATAATAAAAAAATAAGCAATAACTTATTACCCATAATTTTGAGCTTGTCCTTGATTTTTAGATTATTGTAGCAACTGCTAGTCTTACAGGAAATGGTTATTTGTGTTTGAAGGACCTAAAAGCAACCATGAGAATCGTATTAGAGTCCCAGATACTTCTGTAATTAACTTACATTCGATATTGTTTTATAAATTTAATATTTCAAGCTGTGATCCAGATTAATCCATTGTTGGAATTTGCCTTAAGAAGTTTCCTTTTAATTTCAGCTAATGTTGAGGTAAACTGGGATTTAATGAACTGAGAAATTTTATGGGCTACTACTTCATTTGCTGAACAATTTCTTCTGTGATTATTTTATCTGCAGCACAATCATTTTTTCCTTGCTCCCTTTGTTTTTCTACGGACAGTTTATACTTGGATCAATTTGAAAGACGTTCTCAACATATTTTTAATACTTTAAATAGTTTATAATCTACCTAGAAAACACTAACAATTCAGTGCATTAAAATGTACAAAGCATAATTTGTTTCTGACAGTGGCAACACACAACAATCATTGTAAATATGGTTGTTCTAAAGCAGAGGCCCCCAACCTTTTGGGCACCAGGACGGATTCTGTGGAGAAAGATTTTTCAGTGGACTGGAGGGGGTGTGGCTTTGCATACTGCCTGCATGTTGCATATGGCACTTGGTTTGTGTGGTCCGGTTGATGCCAGTCCACAGACCGGGGGTTGTGGACCCCTATACTAAAGTGTAATAGCAAAAGCCTCAAAACACCTTAGGGAATAGCAAAAGCCTCAAAACACCTTAGGGCCGTGATGGCGAACCTATGGCACGGGTGCCACAGGTGGCATGCGGAAACGTATCGGTGGGCACCAAGCTCAGCTCCAGCATGCATGTGTGCGCCAGACAGCTGATTTTCGGGTCTTCTGGGCCCACCAGAAGTCAGGAAACACACTATTTCTGGCCTCTAGGGGGCCTCTGGGGGTGGTAGGGAAGGCCGTTTTTGCCCTCCCCAGGCTTCTAGAAAGGCTCTGGAGCCTGGGGAGAGCAAAAAACGGGCCTACCGGGCCCACCAGGCCATCACATGCCAAAAGTGGGGGGAGCACAGGGGGCGGGGCTCATAGAATTATGGATGTGGGCACGCATGCATGTGACCCAACCGCGCTCCCCCACTTTTGGCACACAATGGCAAAAAGGTTAGCCTTCACTGCCTTAGGGAATAATAAATTGCCTAAAGCTTTTCCAATCACAGCCCTTTTCATCAATGACATTATTGCTAATTTCAGATTGATAGTCCTTGAAGAGAGTGGATCAAAAGACTATTTTCAATGCAAAACTAAATAACATATTTAGAATTCATTAAGTTTAATAAAATTAACATTTCTTAGAAACTAAATAAACACTCTATATACTTATTTATGTACATATTTATTTTTCTCATCTATGGAAGAATACCAGTGTTTATTTTGTGCATGGCCACTATAGATAATTGTCATGTTCTTTCATTTTAGATTCACCTCAACTTCTATAGTAAATTACTCAACTTTAATTAATCACAGATGAAGTCTACTCTGCCAATTTTTTAAAAAAATTGGGTTTCCGTATTAAGAGTTCTGGTTCCTGAAAAAGGAAAGAAGGAGAGCACTAAAAAGAGAAGCATCTTCCCAATGAAATATGACGTTCTCTGCCTTCTTCTCTTCAGGAAAGTTCTCTAAACCTCCTTGCATTTTGAGAAATCTGGAGTGTTCCTATAAGGAAGGAAGGGCAAAGAAATATACTTCCAAGAGTTGAACTATCCGTATCTAAATAAGGACCTTTTTAACCATAGTTCCTAACTTTTGGTTGAGTAGAGATTTTGTAGCAAATAAAGGAAATGGATTTATTTCAAGAAGTGAAGAAATTAAATTATAGACATATCAGCTATGAATATGAATGTTGAATACAGAATCGTGGGCAGAGGCAGAGTTTTAATTGTGCATAAAATTATGGACCGTAAGAAAGAAATTAAATAAAATATGCCACATGAATACTCTGGTACACTATATAAGATGCCAATGAGTAATGCATAATGAATTGTCCTGCATTTGTATAGAGGAAAAAAAAGAATTAAAGATTTTAATTTTAAAAGATTTTAACACTCCACTGGCAAAACAAAACTGGATATCATCGATCAGCAGCAACTATTTCTTGGGCAAAACACAAGGCCAGGCCGGCAGGTTAGATTTATTTCTGGGTCTTGCATAGTGGTTTAGTCTGTTGATAGGCTGTCTAGTTGTTAGGCTTTATGTCCATCTGAATTCCATTTCCCTTGACATAACTTCCTTCTAAAGAATTTATACACAGAGTTCCAGCAAGCTATGAAAAGAATATGCTTGGCTACATAGAAAGAACCCGTGAAAGCATAATTAGTTTGCAGCAGTCAAAAATTTATTCAGTGGGTTCCATCTGAGAAAACGAGAAAAAATAACAAAAACATTCAATATTATAGCAGGGCAATGACAAGAGAGTTTGGGCAACAATTAAATCTTCTTAGCTACTTTTTGAATAGAGGTTTTATTGATTTCTTTCACAAATTAACTTTAACCTCTTCCTTATCAATGATTGGCATAATATAATCTTGGAACAGTGGGGATACATTTCTTAAGTAGTAACTGAACAAGATTAAATACTGCAGCTATATATTAAAAACTGATAGTCATAACTGTCATAAATATAAAACAAACATAAACATATGCATATACATATACCAAATTTATATTTCGGTGATAAAGAAATAAAGGGAGACTATTATAGATCTATTTCAAGCTATTTAGCTCTCATCAGCTAGCCATACCCTTACTTGGATTCGAACTTGGGTTGCCTTTATCAGAGAAATATAAATTTGGTATAAAAATGGTTTGTTGTGAATGCAACTACTTGAGGGCTCCTGCATTGGAGCTGAAAGGCAAAAGGGATGCAGTTTGTTCCCTCCCACATGCTGGGGTAGACCAGGTGTCTCGCTAGAAAAACACTTAATCTCTCCCCTGGCTCAAGCTGATGAAGGGAGGAGAACTTGTGGCTCAGAGGTTAATACAACTGCCTAACATAAAGGCAGCCCAAGTTCGAATCCAAGTAAGGGTATGGCTAGCTGATGAGAGCTAAATAGCTTGAAATAGATCTATACTAGTCTCCCTTTATTTCTTTATTACCGAAATATAAATTTGTTATAAAAATGGTTTGTCGTGAATGTGACTGCTTGAGGGCTCCAGCATTGGAGCTGAAAGGCAAAAGGGATGCAGTTTGCTCCCTCCCACATGCTGGGGTAGACCAGGTGTCTCGATAGAAAAACACTTTATATATATATATATATATATATATATATATATATATATATATATATATATATATATATACACACACATATACATATACATATACATATACACATACACACACACACACATACACACACATATATACATAATATTATATAATATATTATATAATATATTATGTATGTATAACCATTTCACACAAATGATTGTCCAATCTCTTTTTAAAAACTTCCAGTGTTGGAGCATTCACAGCTTCTAGAGGCAAGTTGTTCCACTGATTAATTTTTCTAACTGTCAGGAAACTTCTCCCATAGTTTTAGGTTGCTTCTCTCTTTGATTAGTTTCCATCCATTGCTTCTTGTCCTACTCTCAGGTGCTTTGGAGAATAGCTTGACTCGCTCTTCTCTGTGGCAACCCCTGAGATATCAGAACACTGCTATCATGTCACCCCTAGTCCTTCTTTTCATTAAAGTAGACATACCCAATTCCATGCACCATTCTTTATTATGTTTTAGCCTCCAGTCCTCTAATCATCTTTGTTGCTCTTCTCTGCACTTTTTCTAGAGTCTCAACATCTTCTTTGCATCATGGTGACCAAAACTGGATGCAGTATTCCAAGTGTAGCCTTACCAAAGCATTATAAAGTGGTATTAACACTTCACATGATCTTGATTCTATCCTTCTTTTAATGCAGTCAAGAACTGTATTGGCTTTTTTGGCAGCTGCAGCACACTGCTGGCTCATATTAAAGTTTTTTAGTCTTTAAGATATCTCAACACTTGGGTTTCACTGGAAAATGGAAAGATGTTTTGTGTTTGCTTTGATTTCTTGTTTCTTCTTATATTCAAAAAAATCTTATTCCATGCTAGGCCAAATGAGCTATATATTTGGAAAACCAAGAGACTGCCAAAGTCTTTCTCCTTAATAACTGAACACATCTCCATTGTGGAATTTTTTAAATTGTTCTTATAAAGTGAAAATATTTTTGGAAAACAGCATATGCAATTGCTTTATAGCCCATTAGACATTCTCTCTTTGCTTCTATCTGAGTAATTCCATGTCCTAGATAATATTAAGTGTGCATATCTGTATTGAGACAGGCAGACTCTTGTCCAGAATAAAGACTCCAAAATAATTGGTAAAAGGTTTATTGGTCACTGCATGGAGCATTAGAAAGAATTTCTTACCCCTTGTGGTGCTTCATTTTTTTTTAAAAAAAAAATCATTTGTGGAATAATCTTTTATTCTCTCTCTTGTCTATAAAATCTCAAAGGATATCTCATTCTTCTGAAAATCTGAATGTGCTGAGAAAATGAATTGTGGGTTTTCTATTATTTACAAAGCTGGCATTTGTAAATCACACAGTGGTTTGTACTGCTTTTACTAAAAGAGAAAGAAAAAATATTTGTCGCTGTAATTTTAAGAGAACAGGCTTTCCATATAAAGTGTTTATTATATGAAAATGTGGTTGATAAATTGGGAAAATACATAGTTCATTCTTTTCAATTCAAAATTCCTGAATAATGTTATATTCAGTATATTCCAGAAGGAATTTCTATGCAATCATGAACATATAATTATTCCATTTTTAATAAAATTGATGTTTAAAAGATATTTACTTTATGTTATTGTACACAACATAATACAGCCTAGAAAAGTATGTTAATAAAAAGAGAATCATGAAGAAACATTAAGGCTTGTTTTCATTTAAATCTATTTAATTTAAGCTTTATCAATTGGCTGTTAACATCCCTGGTTAAATAACATTCTTTTTAGTACTTTGGCACAGAGTACAGCTATTTAGAATCCTCTTTAAAGAAAGAAGGTAGAAAACTCCATTAAAATTAGCAAAGCAATAACCATTTTATTCATGAAAATTACTGGTACTAAATATAATAAAGGCTTTTCTCATTGTAAAAAAAAAAAAAAAAAAAAAAAGCCTGACAGAGAAATAAACATTATTTGGTACTGCCTAGATGAGTATTTATAAAGCAATCTTAGCATTTATGTGAATTGGAAAGCATTTTTTTTTGTTATGTCAACTGCATTATGAGTAATATAATGGTAGCACCTTTCCTATCTAATACTCCTCGACTTACAACCATTTGTTCAGAGATCAAAATTACAATGGCACAGAATGGATTCATGAGCCCTGCCCGAAGTCATGGCTACTGCAGTGCCTCAATGGTTCAATGAAGAAAATTCAGGCATTTGGCAATCTGCCCTTAGTTGCGATTGACCACAGGGGTGCTACAGTGGCTCCCTCGCCTATCTCCACCCTGGCCCCCCCTGCTGGGTCCCCTTGGGCCTGCTTTGTCACCCCACTGGGTCCCTGAGGGCCTTTGGCCTGCTCCTCACCTTGCTGGGGCCCACTGCCTCCTCCCCCCTTATCACCAGTTGGTCACTTATCTTTTTGATAAATCTTCTGGAAGCAGTTTTCTGCAACCATCTTATTCCCAATCATTTTCATGTATTGGAAATCATAAAATGACCAGAGAAAACAGATCTTCAGTGTTATGGAAGCAGATGTTTAAAACAAACCAAAGGTGTTTGTTGAGTCTTGTTTGACTTAGAAGATCAGTTGAAAAAATACACTGATCAAAAAAATAAAGGGAACACAAGCAGAAGACATCCGAGATCTAAACGAATGAAATAGCCTTATTAAATACTTTGTTTGTTGAGCAACCACATCCTCTGGTCTAAACCTCCACCAGAAACAACAATGAAACAAAGTGGGCTGTACAGGTAGTCCTCAACTTGCAACAATTCCTTTAGTGACTTTCTGACAATCAAGTCAATAAGGAAGATAGATTCACTTAACAACATTATTAACTTAACAAATGCAATGAGTCACTTAACCACTGTGGAAAGAAAGGTTGCAAAATGGGGCAATAATTAACCTAACAAATGTTTCACTTAGCAACATAAATTTGGGGCTGAACTGTAGTTGTAAGTTAAGGATTCCCTGTACATGCACCTAATGGCAGGTAGCCAGGAACAGCTTCCTTGTACCTGGAACAAGGAGAGGTGTTCCCCCCGCCCCACTATGATGCCTTCAAGAGCTTTACAAAGCTCTTTAGAGACTAAATTGATTGTGAACTTAATATCATATATAATATAATAGCTCAATATTGGAAGAAGGACTCTTTGCCTATTATTGAAGAGTGGATATTGAAAGTAACAAACCTATCAGAAATGGCAAAAATCTCAGCGTACTTGAAGGACCACATGCAAGAAAGATACGTATCGGAATGGAGAAGACGGATTGATTATATTCAAAATAAGTATCAGACAAGAAAATATCAAATAGCTTATGAATGAATGTTAGTATTACAAGTATTAGGTTATCTATAGTGGAGTTAAGGTTTCAGTGGGGGAGTTAGTACTTTGTGGATAAGTAGATTAATCTAGTTTATGATTGATTAAATGAAATACCTTGTATTTTGCTCTGGGAAGTCTGTGGGGGGGGGAGGGTGGGATGAAGGATGGAGAAGGGTGGGGGGAACATGGGGGGGGAATTTTGTGTTTCTTCTTTGTAAAACTTTTCAATTAAAAAAAAGAGCTTTACAAAGCCCTATTGTCACTTTATGAAAATATAGTAATTTCTAAAGCAATTTCCCATCTCCATAGTGATTTTTAATCCATAGGATTCAGATTTTGGAATGGAATCTTGGCTTTGTTCTTTCTGCCCCAATCACCTCCACTACATTGCCCAACAGAGAAAGGACCAGAAAATAACTTATTCATAAAGTTGTTTCTCCAAAATCAGAAATGATATTTTACTGGATTTGGAACAGTCATTGAAGCTGCAATGATTATTGGAGGTATTATGCTTCTCTGGCTTTTCTGTGTGCCTTGGACAACTCAACAATTCATTGAAAAACTACTGCTATCTTGATCATATATATCTTTACAAATTAACAGTCTTTTCTATGGAGCAACCTTTTAAAGGTATGCACAATTAAACTGCAAATTGATTAACAGACTCAAATTGTAATCTTACCGAAAGAAAATTATTGAATACATATTTCCCAAGAGTTTAAGGACATGTCTGTGCATTAGATTCTTCCCATAATGCAGTATTTAACTTCCTTCTATTGCTAATGTTAATGATTGCCACATAATTAGATTATGCAAAGTTTGCAAGCTTGTTACAAAATAAAAAAGGGATAAAATACAATCTAAGTTCATATGCATTCTTAATGGACTCAGTGGAGGAATAATAGGGCATTATTAATATAAAACCTCATTTTCTAATATAACACACATACCTATTGGTTTTTTTTCAAGTCACTTATGGAAATTATGAAAAATGCTAGCTGAGAACTCTCCCACCCATTCTGCCACAATCTGGGTCAACTGCAGATCCTGGGTTGTTTTCATAGGCTGTTCAGAAGTGCACTACAGTAATCCAGTCTTGAGTTTAGCAGAATAAATCAGATAGGGATGAAAATTCAGCTACAGTTGACAGAAATCACTCTTTGTCCTAGATACTGATGCTAAACATCACAGTTGTTTCATCTTATGTGAGTTTAACTTTTATCATCTGCTTCCAGATCCAATCCTCTAGACTTGTTCAACCCCAAACTTACAAGCAAGAAGTAAAACTGAGTTTTATCATCTTATTAACGGCAACCAGCTCAGCAAATGATCTTTTCCCCAATGATTTCATGTATACGTAAGAAGATAGAATCTTGCCGGATCTCCAACAAAAATTTAAAAACATTTTTTTAAAAAAACTGCTATTTTCTTTTCTCTGAGCTTCTTACTTTTCTATATGCTTTTGCTTTAAGTTCAATGGTATGGAATTTCTACCTGGGATAAAAGAATTTCATACACACATTCAGAAATCCCAGATCCCCAAAATTTTTTGACTGTTTGGGAGTGAAGGATAAAACCTTTCTACTTCAAAGAAGTAGAAAAACAATAAAAGAGCATATTCTTGTTTGGAGAAGGAGGAGGAAGAATAGGAGACAGCTGCTCCAGAAAAGTTAGGAAAGAAAAATAGTAATTACAGTCAAGGTTTCTGCCAGGTTTCAAACTAGCAATCTTCTATTTGCATCCATTGTGCTTATTGTGGAACCTATGATAACGAGCAGCTTTAAGATGTGTTAGAGAAGAGGGTAACATTGACTCAGTGGAAGGAATGTTCTTTTTCTGTTCAATGGAACTGGTGGTGTTGGCTTTCAATAGATTGAAGGGAACTAAATGAAATGTACAAGAGCTGTTACATTGATGTAAATTGGAAAAGTGAATCTGAAAAAGTACTTCAAGGTAGCTTTGCTGTTGAATGGGAGACTAAAGGATGCCAATGTTCTCGCTTACACATATTGGTAGTGAAATAATCAGACAATGTAATTAACACCTCAGTCATTTCTAGCAAGAAACAGCTCAGTTAGGCTTGTTTTTATGGCATTAGTGGGAAATATTATAAAACTGTGATGTATTTTTAATAGAATTTTCCATCTCAAAGTTTCATAATTAAAGCAATCCCAAACATCAAAGCAAATCATGAAAACCAAGTAATGAATGATCAGCTAAAAGCATTTAAAATAATTATTCAATACACTCCTTTTAAATGGGACAGGAAAGTATTACATGAACAGGATTGGCACCAAATGAACCCTCAACTGCCGTATATGCTTATAGCGGGTATCCCATCTTTGGGATGACAATACCAGTACTCTTTGACTTACGACCACAACTGAGGCCAAAATATATGTTAGTAAGTGAGAAATTCATTAAATGAGTGTTGCCCCATTTTACGACTTTTCTTGTGCTAAGTAAATCACTGCAGTTGTTAAATTAGTAACACGGTTGTTAAGTAAACCTGATTTACCCATTGATTTTGGTTGTCTGAAGATTGCAAAAGATGATCACATGACCGCAAGACACTGCAACCGTCATAAGTAGGAGTCTGAATTTTGATCACATGACCACAGGAATGTCACAACGCATCTGAATTTTGATCACATGACCACAGGAATGCCACAATGGTTATAAGTGTGAAAAATAGTCATAAGTCACTTTTTTCAGTGCCGTTGTAACCTCGAATGGTCACTAAGGGAACAGTTGTAAGTTGAGGACTACCTGTAGAGCAAATCTTTGGTAGGTGGGGTATAATTATGATCATTGGCTTCAGATTCAGTTGAATTCTCAGTCAGAATTACAAAATGTTTTAAAACTGTAGCTGTATTCACATCGCCTTCTCCTTGTGAAATGGGATCAGTGGTGGGTTGCCCCAGGTTCGCACCAGTTCTATAGAACCGGTAGTAAAACCGGCGAGAGGCTCCACCCACCAACCCTGACGTCATCAAAATGCTTCTGCACATGTGCAGAAGAACGCACACGCGCACGAGTGAAGCGAGCCCCGTTGCAAACTGGTAGTAAAGGTAAGTAGAACCCATCCCTGAATGGGATATTTCTTTCCTCCTGCAAAGATGGAAAATAAGAATCTGTTCTACAAAAAAGACCCATTAGCAGACTATACCACTGGGGACAACTCTTGGCTTGGTTTTATGGTCATATATCACAGTGAATTTGAATCTTCATGGCTGCGCAAGAACAATTCAGTCCAAAGGGAAAAGGACATTACAAGTAGTGCTCAACTTACAACAGTTCATTTAGTGACCATTCAAAATTACAACGACACTGACAAAAAGTGACTTATGACCATTTTTCACACTTACAACTGTTGCAGTTGTACAACCATTGGTCATGTGATTAAAATTCAGATGCTTGGCAACTGTCTCATATTTATGACAATTGCAGTGTCCTGGAGTCATGTGATCCATTATTGTGACCTTCTGACAAGTAATTTCAATGGGGAAGCTAGATTCACTTAACAACTTCGTTACTAATTTAACAACCACAGCGATTCACTTAAACAAGTGTTACGAGAAAGGTCGTAAAATAGGGCAAAACTCACTTAACAAATGTCTCACTTAACAACATAAATTTTGGGCTCAATTGTGGTTCGTAGGTTGAAGACTACCTATATATGTACAACTAAAAATCTCTATATGCCTTATTTTATTAAGAAAAGATAGTATCCTGAATACAATCTATAACAATCATTGATTCAAATCCAGAAAGAGACTTTGCATCCTGTGAGGGCAAAAGCACAGCATCTTTCAATACCCTTTTAAAGCAGCCACAACTTTCGCCAGGATTGCCTGAGTTTCCAAATGCAGTTGGTGCAACGAAGTGAAATAAAAGTATCCCAAGACGTATTTCAATATGTTACACATTTCCCTTAATAAAAAGATTTCAAGAAAATTAAGGTATATAAAATAGCATGCTTCTGGGCTCATTTAAATCAAGGATGCAGTTTCTTTATGCTATAAACAGAGCTGGTTGAATAACAGCTAGATTAGAAGATGTCTTGATCAATTGGAGGCAACTAAATATCTAGGGGAAAATAATTATTTTATTATTTTTTTGTGTTAAATCTTTCCCCATCTTCTTCTGCTAGCTATGCTTTCCATTTCACTTTTAAGAGTTTGTGACCCCTCTAGCTGCTTACCAGGTAAGGTCACTGCAAAGATAAATAAACTAGGGACCACAACATGCATTAACAGATTTCCATTCTTCCTGTTTCATAGCAAGATAAGTATAAGCTTACAAGACTATCTGCTTCTCCAAAGTATACTATAGAAGACTGACAGCAATACATATACATGCATACATATACACTATTCCAATATTTGATGGGCTCCTACAAAGACAAGGGGGTCAAACTATTTTTCAAAGCACCAAAAGGCAAGACAAGAAACAATGAGTGGAAACTAATAAAGGAGAGAAGCAACCTAGAACTAAGGAGAAATTAACTAACAGTGAGAGCAATCAACCAATGAAATAGCTTGCCTTCATCACCGGAAGCTTTCAAAAAGAGCTTGGACAACCATTTATCTGTAATGGTATAGGGTCTCCTGCTTGAGCAGCGGATTGGACTAGAAGACCTCCAAGGTTCCTTCCAATTCTATGTTCTATATGAATGTATACACACAAAATACAAACCCAGAGAGATTGTTAATGTTATTAATCCTTCCTGGCCCAAATCACTTTTTTAAAATACCACGCCTCTTAAAGAATGGGCAAATTTACATGCATTTAGCTGGAACTAAGCCCTCCTAAACAGGTTTGAAATCCATCAGGTTCTGACAGGTTCTGGAGAACCGGTAGTGGAAATTTTGAGCAGTTTCAGAGAACTGGCGAATACCACCTCCGGCTGGCCCCAGAGTGGGATGGGAATGGAGATTTTGCAATATCCTTCTCCCAGGAGTGGGGAAGGAATGGGGATTTTTCAGAATCCTTCCCCTGGAGTGGGGTGAGAATGGGGATTTTGCAGTATCCTTCCCCTGGAATGGGGTGGGAATGGAAATTTTGCAGAATCCTTCCCCTGCCATACCCACCAAGCCATGCCTACCAAGCCACACCATGCCCACCAAGCCATGCCCACAGAACCAGTAATAAAAAAAAACCATACTGGATTTCACCACTGGCCCTAAATATAATGCAGTGCATTTTTCTTTTCTCAGCTTTTCTCAGTCTGCTTGATTAGTTTAGTTTTAAAAAATGAATTATGGTAAACTATGATAATCAGAAAATCCCAACATGTAATCAAACATTCAGCTTTTAAATTTTGAATGAGAGCAAAATCTTCAGCATGCATCGAGTAAATCGGATAACTTCAGCTTAGTAAGCCCTTGAGCAAATTATGTACTTGAAATTGAAAGTTCCTTTCTGCAGTATTAAAAGATAAGCCAGGTTAGAGGGAGAGGGAAAAAAAGTGTGACAGTGCTCATAGTAAAACATAATTAAATAGCATTCAATGAATCATGCTGTAAAATACTAATAAAACTAAGCAGGCAGACACAGTGACAAGTCAATAAAACAGAATCATTGGAAGGAAGAATAAAAAGATTTGATATGCTAGCGAAGAGATTTAATGCTAAAGAGCTCTGTTTGCTTACTAAGTCTGATGTCGAGATTCCGAGTTGAATATGAGAGTGTCAATTGAACACCTTGGAGTCTACAGTAGCAAACAAAAACAAGTTTTATTATTGTTATGCCACCACAATTATCTCCCAGAATAATGTCTATGGAGATTGTCAGTCATCCAGGTCATGGTTGTCCCAAAGGGGTTTTGTCTAGAGGGAACTAGACTTTCTGGTTTTTCTTTGAAGATGTTTTGCTTCTCATCCAAGAAGCTGAAGAAGCTTCTTGGATGAGAAGCAAAACATCTTCAAAGAAAAACCAGAAAGTCCAGTTGCCTCTAGACAAAGGACACCTTTGATCCTAGAATAATATTGTTAAAGTCTTCAGGTTTGACGTTATTAAAAAAAAATGATGCAAAAAATAGGAACAGTCCGACCATTTGGAAGAGGCACTGACTCAAACAATTAATAATGAGAAGGGCATTGGAGGAAAATATGGACTTTGAAAACTTTTAAGCTCTCTGGTTACAACTAAATGTAATGTGCAGCAGATTGCTTTTCCAAAAGGCCTTTCTCCAGGGGGGAAAACTGGTAGGCTTTTCACGTAGAATGGGAGGATGGAAACCTGGAAAAAAAATGACTGAACTTTAGCTCCTTTTTAACTTGCATAGCCAAGGGCATCTGTGCAGGAGAGGGATCAATAATATCAAAATGGCAACTGCAACTGAGTGCTTGGGGTCAATTGAAATGTTTTGCCTAGTTGCACAAGCCTAACCTAAATAATGAATCAAGCCTACTCTATGTTGGGATTGATAGGGAAGGAATAGCTTTTCTTGAATCTAGTACGAGAAGCATTGGCCAAATAAAACCTTAAAGATGCTAAAATAAATATGTGTGATAATGTTATGATATAGGTCAGGGGTGTCAAACTTACATCATCATGGTGGTATCACGTGACGTATCGGGACTTTTCCCCCCTCCGCTAAACCAGGCGGGGGGCATGGCCTGCACATGATGCATCCAGCCTGCGGGCCGCAAGTTTCACACCCCTGATGTAGATGCTACAATTATGGCCTGACAACTGATAGAAGTATGTAATTTTCAACATTTGAGTGATGACCTCATCACACACATTTTGTCACTTGTCATGCTGCAGACATCTATGAATACAGCTTACTGTATACAATGCTCTTGAATTTTGTGAATGGCTGGGATCTTAATTTTGGCTGACTCAGAGGAACCTTCGTAATATATTTGCTTGACTCATCAAATGGTTCATATCAGCCTTTATATGTATTGTAGTTAATGTAAACCAGACTTTTCTGTTTCAAAAGAATGCTAGACATCTTCACCATCAGTTTCTTCTATGAGCTTCATTGCCTTTCTTGCTGGTCTATAAGTAGCCTGTGTTGTGGCCTGATTCTATGATATGACTGATAGCCTTTTCCTTCAACAAAACCTTCTCAATGATCAGATAAAAAACACATAAGCAGTTGATACTCATGATGTGAGAGTAGTGCCCAACTTGCAATTCATATCCATTCATGTCTTATGTGAACAGAAGTACCAATCCATAGGCTATTTTGTGGGGCATGATACTTTTTCACAAAATATCTCAGAGATAAACACACACATAGCCTCCAGTTTCCAGACATACAATACATGGTTTTGCCACTTTCAGTATTTTACTCGATTGCTCCAGTGGTGGGTTGCTACCGGTTCTCCCCTGTTCTTGCAAACCGGTAGTGGAAATTTTGAGTAGTTCAGAGAACCGGTAAATACCACCTCTGCCTAGCCCTGCCCCCAATCTATTCTCTGCCTTCCGTGTCCCAGCTGATCGGCTAGAAGGAAAAAAACTGTTTAAACTCTTGCCACGGCGCTTCAAAGGGCCGCCCTACAGCTGATCAGCGGTAAAAGGCAGTGTGGTGGTAGACCAGTGCGCTCCAAAAACAAAAGGGTAGATCGGTGCGCTCCAAAAACAAATGGGTAGACTGGTACAGCTCTGCAAGCAGTTAAAAGCCTGGTAGACCAGTACCTCTGCTAAATCCTAAAGAATTGTCATATGACCATCAAATCACACCCACAAAATAAGCCACACCCACAGAACTTGTAATAAAACTTTTAGAACCCACCCCTGGATTGCTCTCTGCATAAATGAATGACACCATAAATGGAAAAAATACTTTTTTAATATAACAAAACTCTTCACATTCCATCTGGTAATTTGTCTAATTCCAATCTTTCCCGGATCATTTAGGTGATCTCATAACCCATTATTTAAATGTATTAAAATACATTTTCAATTAGTTTTCAGGTACAAAATACAACCATTTGTGAAATTTCTATAGACTTCAAAAGACGCACAGAGCTGTGAATTCTTTTTCTTTGTACTTAGAGATTGGTTCTGAATCAAACTGGTTAACCTACAGTATAAATTATTCTTGGTACAATAAGAACTGTTTTTCAGATTATAGCCTTTCTTTCCTTACAGCAGAAGGAAAGCCAAATTTATCATTTTTTTTCTTTATAAAACAGCATAATTTAAGATACATTGCCATGATTTCATTATCTTCCTCTGTAACTACACTTCTATTGCTAAGATAAAGTATCATAAATGTTTTTTAAAGTTCCAGACCAAAATAAACACATTGTTTTTAATTACTTCTGAAGTATAAGATGTATTACTATCAGACAGGCATTTTTAACTATGATACATTTATTTATTGTTGTATGGCTTGGAACTCATGGGGGTTTGTAATTAGACTGTGAGTATGATTCAACGGATCTTTTCTCTTTTTCAAACAGTTTTGTTCTACCTTTCGAAATGAAGAAATGCTGTGATATATACCACAGGCATTCTGCATAATATGGAAAAGTGGTTCTTGAAAAAAGTGATGTTTTTAAATGTTGATTAAATTCACCAATGAAAAAAAGAAGTCGTTTGCAATGTCCATGTTTTCAAATTAATAGCGCTAAGCTAAATATTACCTACCAGTATCACTTTTAACAGTATCTTGGTATCACTTTTTTTTAATGAAGCAAATGTCTTGCAATCTCCTTCCCACATCTTGATGCCTTGGTCTAAGCAGTTAAGATCTCTTTTCTGAATTGCCTGCTTGTATGATGAATGCCATACTTTGCTTCACTATTCAGAGTGGTAATAGCTACATTCCAGCCGTAATCCAAAATTTCAGAATTACGGTTCAGAGCTGTTTGATTTATGGCACAAATTGATGGTTATTGCATTGTGATTTCGTAGAAGCTGTGCAACCAAAATTCTTAGGGTGCCCAGTATGGCATGCCTAGAGTATCTCTAACTCCCTGTAAGACTAGAGGAGATACCTGGTTTCACTAGAGATCCTAATGTTCCTATTCATGATACATTAACTGAAGATAATTCATTTCAAAAGACCCCAGTTCAGTATCAAGTCCATGTTAAGATTCTGTGGCTTTTCCAAATAACACTTGATAGCTATGAGAAAACTCTGTTTGAAATAAAGTAGCAGATCCACCAAAGGACTCTAGCAAAACTTGAACAATTTATAGCTTGTACATGATAGAGAATAATTTTTTAGCGGAAAGATGCCTCATTTGTCTTTCTTGCAGAGGAGATTCTACATCAGGGCTTTTCAAACGTAGCAATTTTAAGATACGTGAACTTAAACTCCCAGAATTCCTAAAAATGTCAAGTTTGAAAAACACATTTTGCAAAATAATCAGATTTTATGCCCTCCCTTAAGTCTTTCTGGAAAAGGGATTAAACAGTCCAGGTATGGCACACATAAAACAGCACCTTCGCCCAATCTATGTGAAGAAATGGCCTCAATCATACATAGTCTCCTCTGTTGCCTTTTAAATTCAAAGTTTTAATTTTACAACATTTAGGAACCTAAAAAGTGGATAGGACTAAATAACCAAAAACTCTGATTATGAGGATAGGCCAACTTATTTGAACTGGCAGAGTGAAAGTAATCCTATTCAACTAGGGGAACAAGTCTTTCCTTTCTTTCTCCAAGTGTGAAATATAGTAAAAGTTGTGCAAAACTTTTGGAAAACCTGCTTTGTGTCCACTGACAATCACTGGGTTTCCTTTTCTACTTAAAAGGAAAATGTGTTTCTTTTGAACAAACTGTTTCCTCCAGTTGCTATGTTCCTATTACAGCATAAATATTTATTATCTACTAAATATTTGCATTTATATATAAAGAGCTCATTTTTATCTTGTTATTTCTTATACAGTATTACTGCATTGCAAAAAAGCCATAAAATTTATGAACCAGTGTCCTTTAAAAAAAAAAAAACCTTGGCGATTTAATAAGCCGCATTAAAGTATCTCCCATGTCCTTCATGATGTACAACTCATTATCTTAAGTTTTATATCAAGGTTGTTGTTTTTTTTTTATCCAGTCCTTCCAGGCTTCATTTTAAAGGTGTCCTGGTTTAGTGCACCTTGCTTTGTTCTATTAGTGTTTTTCACAATCCTTGTAAGGTTCAGTCCCTTTTCAGTTATCTGATAATTTAGACCCTGGTCCCTGAAACTACAACTCTCTGTCCACCTTGTTTCTGTAGCCACACATATACTTGCAATATGTTTGTTTTGTAGCTACTTCACAGTGATGGCTAACTTTTTTGCCGTCGCGTGCCAAAAGTGGGGGGAGCACGGGGGGTTGCGCTGTGCATGCCCACACCCATAATTCAATGCTCCCCGACCCCCTCCCGCACATGTATGTACTACCATCCCACGCTCCCCACGCTTTTGGCATGCAATGGCATGGTGGGCCTGGTAGGCCTGTTTTTTTGCTTTCCCCAGGCTCCAGAGCCTTTCTAGAAGCCTGGGGAGGGCGAAAACGGCCTTCCCCCCCTCCAGAGGATGGAAATGGCCCGTTTGCCTAACTTCCGGTGGGTCTCGAAGGCCCAAGAATCAGCTGGCCGGTGCACGCATGCATGCCAGAGCTGAGCTAGGGCAACGCTCACGTGCTCATTGATATGGCTTGGTGTGCCATCTGCAGCACGCGTGCCATAGGTTCGTCATCACGGAACTAGGAGAATGGATGGGTTTTTAGGGCCTTGACTTTCCTTCTTAGATCTTTAAAACCCATAGAGCAGTAGTGGGATTCAGCTGGTTCACACCGGTTCAGGCGCAAGGAAAGGAAAAGGCCATTTTCCCTCTTTCTTCTCCCTGCTCCTCCTCCTTCCCTCATGCCAGCCTCTCCGTTGCCCATTTCTCCATTGCAATGCAGCACAGCACCCAGGATCCACTTTGATAGCAGGGGGAGGGAATTTAACAACCGGTTCGCCCAGGGTCAGGTTGGCCATCGCGGGAGGCTTGTCCCGCATGTGCAGAGGAGCTGGAGGATGAGGATGGGCCATGCCTCCCACGACAGCCAACCTGACCCTGGGTGAATCAGTTGTTAAATTATTTGAATCCCATCATTGCCATAGAGATATGATTGCAGCTGATGTTTGCAGTGCCTTTTGTCCCCTTATACGGACTAACAGAAAGAGATAATTAACCATGAAGTTGGTCAGCCATGAAATATGCTGTTATATCCCTGATGCTTGCTCCTATAAGCAGTACTTCCTGGGCCACTTAATATACAGTGCACTCTCATACTCACAGAGTAAGCGCATATTCTCATGTATTTTAGAGAACCATAATCTATCTCTCTTAATTTTTATCAATCAATCCTGAAAGATTCAGGCTTTGTTTTTCTTTTCTGAAAGAGCCTCAAAACTACCAGCAATACAGAGTGTTTTTACATTTATGTCTTTATATGTATTTGAATTTATTAGTCACCCAGCTCCAATAGACTTCTTCTATGTCTCTAGCCTCTACTTCCAAATCTTGTCCATTGCTCTTTTATTTACTTTTGTCCATGTCTCATGAATGATGGCATCATTACACATATTAAATATTAAAAAAAAATTGCTCTGTTTGAAGATAATAAGTATCCATACTCTTTTATAAAAATAGAGCATTATCCTCCAAATGGACAGCTAGTTTTATTGAAGTTTTTCATATCATATCCTATCATACATAAAACAATGTGTGGAAACTTACTGTACCAGATTTCTCCCTCCCCTTTTCAAACAATTACAAATCCACACTGTATCACATTAGTTTCAGGCAATCCCCCCTCCCCAAATATGTTATAAACATTTCAGTTCATGACTGGGGGGCTTAGGATTGTGATATAAATGGATGTGTAACATCAAGGCTCTGCTCCCTTTTTTCATATTTTTTCTGCCATTTCAATTGACTGGAATTGAGAAGTGCCTAAAATATATATACTGTCTTCAATAAAATAGAATTTATAACCATCTTATTGCTACACTATAATTAGGATGTATTAATGTCATTCCCAGCAGTGAATAAATGTATGTATGCTCATATAAACATTTAAATGGATCTCATATTGAAAAAAATAGTAATAAACAAGATCCAAGTAAAAAAAAAATATTTCAGCCGTGCATTAAAATGGACTTATCTTTCATATAACTGAAAACTTCCTGGTGTTGATAGACATGACTAAAAGCATTTTAAGTATTTAAAGATATTTCAGTTCCACATATTTCACCACATCATGTGGTGAATGCATCAGTTGAAGACTCTTAAGCTCATGAAGGATTTAGATTTTCAGACTCATAATAAAAGAAAATACTGCTGAATTGATAAATGAAATCTTCCTGATGATTCTAATTCATAGGATTAATACTGCTAATTATGGATCTTGCCTCCAGAAGTTGTGAATGCTTTAACACTGGAAGTTTTTAAGAAGATATTGGATAACCATTTGTCTGAAGTGGTGTAGAGTTTCCTGTCTAAATAGGGGGTTGGACTAGAAGACCTCCAAGGTCCCTTCCAATTCTGTTATTCTCTTTCTGTTTCTGCCTATCAGTCCTGCTTTATGCTGAGAAGTAAGTGGGCACTGTTAGAATCAATCCTTTTTGCTGTTGCAAATACTATATGTTAAAAGATAAATCTTTTATCTTTAAAACACTCCGAAATATTTTTTTTTCTTTTTATTATGTCATTATAAATTTTGATACCTTATATTGTTTCAATACGGTGATGTTTATATAACACAATGAAATGATTAATGTTCTATTATATTATAACTTAAAATATTGTGAACAGAGAAAAAGTATTCTATCAATAGCATAGAATTACAATGTACTCCATAATGCGAGCATAAATTACTGTTTTTTAAATCCAAAACTGGCTTTGAAGTAGAAAAAAAAAACAAAAGAAAAAGAAAAAAAATAAGAACAGTTGGGTTTTTTTATACATCTGCTAATATGCAATATTTTCAAACATTTAGAACCCTTTAGAAGCCATACTGTAAATGATTATATTTGCCATTTTTTAATGTGGGAACCATTCTTGCTTACATTCAGTTTAACTTAAATTTTATTATGCTATATATTATGGTATGGTATGGTATGGTATGGTATTATTACATTACATTGTACTGTGAATTATACAGAGTACGTAGGTCATTATACATTCTCCCCTTACTAGAGCGATTGCCAGGGAGGACAGATGACTTTTATGTAGGCTTTCTCCTCCAAGACTCAAATCCAGCTACCACGTGTGCAGTGGCAAAATTCTGTGTTGCTGTAATGTCCACAAGAAAAAATTGGTTACCGAATTATAATGACAACTGGTGCCAATTTTTTTTTTTTTTGAGATATCTATAACAATACATTTACTCACATACTTATAGGCTCTACACGCATGTAAATTAGGTTTAAGATCAGATATTTTCATAACAGAGATGTTATTATTTACGATTAATGTTAGTACTATTTTTAAATTTATTGTCTGTCTATTGCTGGCCGTAATAAAATTTTATTCTATTCTTCTATTCCATTCCATTCCATTCCATTCCATTCCATTCCATTCCATTCCCTTACCTTACCTTACCTTACCTTACCTTACCTTACATTACATTACATTACATTACATTACATTACATTACTCTATACTGTTTTTCCATTGCTGGGTATTCTCCAAATTTAAATTCTTAATTACATATTATTGAAATTGAAAGTAAGTTTGGCAAGTATTTGATTATTTAGAATGGAGAAAGCTATTTAAAGTTTTGCAGTTAAATGTCAGGTAGAACTTTAGGAAGCAACAAACCTGTAGCCTAATTATTCTTCATTTAAATACGTGTGTGTGTGTGTGTGTGTGTGTGTGTGTGTGTGTGTGTGTGTCCTGCCTAGAACATATCAGTTGTGGAAACTAAAAAATTTAAAGGGACTGAATTAAAGCCAATTTTGGGGGCAAATAGCTTCACTTGAAATTATGATTTTGGCTTCATTACAGTTTCCTCCAGTTATTCCCTTAGATATCCAAATTACATTCTGGCAGTGTTAAAATGGTTTATTAATTAGGACACATATTTTAAAATTTCAGTCTGGAGCATAGGAAAATATAGGGAGGGACTAGTTCCCAGGCTGATTAAAATTCAGGAGATCATCTCATGACATGTTTCTGTAACATATAAGTTTTGGGGTGAAGAGACCCACTTCCCTGCCCAATCACGAGATGATTTTTAGAGGGGAAAAAATCAGAAAGCCTTCACCCTGATATGCATGAAGATATATCATTTATAAATGGAAAACAGTTGCCTTTCTGGATTCTTGTAATTCCATTCTATTTTCTCAACAGATCTTCTAAAGAGAACTCTGTGGAATCGTTATTGGAAAAGAATATTTTTTTTTAGTTTCAGACTGCTGCTAAAGAGTTTGAGGTGAGGTGATCTCCAGCACCCCAACCCCTCAATCTCTATTGGGCCATCTACCATATTTGAAATATGTAACATGTTATGAGAGATGTCCATGTGGTCTTAATGTGGACTTTCCAATGTGTCTTTTAAGATTTGAATCTCATTAAATATGATAAAACACTAATTATAGAAGTGCTATAAACTAGACTTCAGGATGTGTTCATATATATAAAATATGTTGATTTATGTCTTGTTTGGTGACCAAAGAAAAGACTCTCAGATAATTAACTAAGGATTAGGTTGTTACATGGATATAAAGGTTTAATTTGATTTTTGGCTATATATGGATGATTATTTTCTTTTTAAACTTTAAAAAGAATGTCGTAGTGTTTGATCACAGATCTCTCACAACCAAGTGAATATACAGAGATCATGGAATCTGAGGTAAATCTCAATAATAATTGAGATTATTTAAAAGATCCAAATATTTAAAAGAATTAAGAAAACAAGTTCTGATAATATAACACTATGTACTGAATCACCATTTATCTTATTTTATACTTAAAATTCAGTGTATGGTCCTCAGACACCTATCATGTTTGGAAAAAGTGCTTATTGGAATATAGCTACTTTTTCTTGACTATTTTTTTCTTCCTCTGACTGAAAATATTTAGAAGAAAGAGGAAAAAAAATTTATCAATCAAGTGTTATTCTGAAGAGGAATCCATCTTCTAAAAGATTTGTGGTGGTGCAATGGTTAGAATGCAGTATTGCAGGCTAATTCTGCCCATAGTGAGGAGTTCGATCCTGATCAGATCAAGGTTGACTCAGTCACCAATCCTTCTGAGGTTGGTAAAATAAGGACTCAGATTGTTGGGGGCAATATGTTGACATTTTTAAACTTCTCAGAGAGTGCTATAAAGGACTTCTTTGTCTTATTCCCACAGTATGGCAGGCCCTGCCTTTTTTTTAATGACCCCATAATCCCTTGTATCGGGGTGGAGCCAGGGCAACTGAATGGAGCTGAACATTTACTGGCCAGATTCCCTTCCTGACGCTCGCACAGAGTTCGCAACAGATATTTTCTATCTGCACCCAAAGAGAAAAATATCTAGGATCCTGATTGTGAGGCAGAGCTCCACTGCTAGGCCACCACACCATCCAGAGTGCTATAAAGCATTATGGAGTAGTATATGCTAGATTTACAAATGTGCAAAATACAGATTCCTTAATAATATCTGGCATATTTTCTTTGTGATGCAGTCTCTTTAGCAATAGCACTTAGACTTATATACTGCTTCACAGTGCTTTGCAGCATTCTCTAAGGGGTTTACAGAGTCAGCAGATTGCCCCAAACAGTCTGGTTCTCATTTTACTCATTATATATATATATATATATATATATATATATATATATATATATATATATATATATATATATATATATATATATATATATATATATATATTGTATTTTCCGGCGTATAAGACAACTTTTTAACACATGAAAATCATCTCAAAAGTCGGGGGTCGTCTTATACGCCGGGTGTCGTTCTCCTGTAACCAGGCAGACCAGCCCAAAAGACTCTAACGAGCCTTAAATGGCTCTGGCGATCGAAGCTCTGACGATCCCAGCTTTGTCTGTTAATCAGGCAACTCAGCTGGGATGCCAGAGCCATGTTAAAGGAAAAAACTTTTTTCCTTTTACGTGACTCTGCAAGCTCTGATGATCCCAGCTGAGTTGCCTGCCAATCGGGCATCGCAGCTGGGATCGCCAGAGCCATCGATCCAAGCTCTGACGATCCCAGCTGAGTTGCCTGCTAATCAGGCAACTCAGCTGGGATCGCCAGAGCCCAGATCCCTGTAAAAAGAAAAAAGTTTTTCCCCTCCAGCTTGCTTACCTTAGCTGGTAATCGCAACGCTTGCCTTGCTTCGCTTGCCTGAATCCATTCCATCAGCAAGCCACTCTCTGCCTGCAATCATGCAGGCAGGAGTTGTGGACTTCAACTCCCAGAATTCCTCAGACAGTAAAAACAAAGCTGGCTGAGGAATTCTGGGAGTTGAAGTCTACAAGTCTTAAAGTTGCCAAGGTTGGAGACCCCTGTTCTATTGGGTAAGTTTTTTTCCCCTTTGGGAGCTTTAAAAAAATAGTTAATTGGGGTTTTTTTAGTTGTTCTTTTTTAGACCTAGCCATTTAAAGTTTAGGAAGTTTTAAATTTAGTTTTCATATAAAAATAAAAATAAAATAATATTTGTGCAGCTTTCTGAGATGTGGTGTGTTTCTGTAGTGTTTCACTCTAACTACACAAACACACAAAATCTCACAAAGCTGTATGTGGAATTTTGTGTGTGTAAAGTGTGAAGGTTGATTTTTTTGGGGCTTTTTGTGGCTGTGTGAGGTTCCTGCTTGTTGCAGGGGCCATTTTGGGTCTAGCACAGCTGCTTTTACATTGTGGATGAGCCAGTTGTGTTGTGTTGTGTTGTGTGTGTGTAAAGTGTGAAAGTTGTTTTTTGCGCTTTTTGTGGCTGTGTGAGGTTCCTGCTAGTTGCAGGGGCCATTTTGGGTCTAGCACAGCTGCTTTTACATTGTGTTGAGGCAGTTGATGTTTTTTAATTTTTATTTGGTGTGTGTTGGAAGAGGGGTAGTCTTATATGGCGAGTATAGCCCAAACCCTATATTTTAACAGGAAAAGTTGGGGGTCGTCTTATACGCCCAGTCGTCTTATACGCCGGAAAATACGGTATATATATCCCTCCATACTTTCCTCCATTTCGCTCTCTCCCCCTCAACTCCTTTAGGCCTTAGAAAGCCAGAAAAAATATTGGAAAAAGGCCAAAATTCAACTATTTAGAATGACTGAATACACGTTTTAAACAAAATGAATGAATATCAGACTCATCAAACCAACATATTGCATTGTGCCAAATGGGTTATTTAAATTAGATGTTTCTTCTACTACTAAAATAATTTAATACTCATCTGTTCATACAGCCATGAAATCCTGTTGCTTTTCATTCTTTTTTTAATAAACCATTTTGAAATTGAAGCTATGCATTGAAAAACAGTCACCACATAGCTATATACGGGAAACATTGGTATAGATTTGCATATGCAACCCACTATTTTTTTTAGTAATGAAAAGCATAGAAAAGGGATTCTTTGTCAAGATTAAGTTTTAATTGGAAATTTATCTTTAGAATTTTGTATATAATTGAATATGCAGACTATGAGGGATGAGGGAGGGAGGATTCCCTTCAAATCAGAATTGCCTCCTTGAAAGAGAATGACTACCTCCTCAGGTGAATAAATATACACAACTTTAAATACAGAAGGGGGCCCACCATTTACATATTGTTTATATACCATATGTACCATATGTATATACGTATACATATCCCCCCTGAAAACATCATATGCGGAGTTGAAGCCAGCCTAACCAAAATCAACCCAGATGAAGCCAATAAAATCAGACTTGAAGTCACCAACATCCTCTGCTCCAGCAATCCACCCAGAAACAATTTACACCAAGAAGAACAAAAAGCACTCACCAACTTGAGGAAAGACAATAACATAATCATTCTCCCAGCAGACAAAGGCAATGCCACAGTGGTGATGAACACATCTGACTACCAAGTCAAACTATCCAACCTACTCCAAGACCCCGCTTACAAATCTCTAAACACAAACCCCACCACTACCTTGAAAAATCCACCAAATCCAAAATAAAAGCCTCTCCCATCAGTGAAGAGATCCAGCAAAGACTCATCCCCAGAGAGAAATCATCCAGATGCCCCAAGCTCTATGGCCTCCCCAAGATACACAAAGAAGGAACACCACTCAGACCCATAGTCAGCTCCATAGGCTCACCTCTACAGAATCTTGCCAAATTTCTTGCCAAACAACTTCAGCCCTATGCAGAATCCATCAACTCATACATACAAAACTCATTCCACTTCATAGAAACAATAAAGAAACAAAACCTACAACCCAGCGACCTACTTGTGAGCTTCGATGTCATATCCCTCTTCACCCAAGTGCCTATTAAAGAAGCCTTGACAGCAATCCAAAACAAATACACGCCCCCTAAACACATCCTAGATCTGACCAACTACTGCCTAACCAACACATACTTCATCCACAATGGACAAAGATACAAACAGATAGAAGGAGCAGCTATGGGATCACCCCTCTCACCCGTCATCGCAAATCTGTAATGGAACACTTTGAAACCAATGCCTTAGATAAATCTGAACACAAACCCAAACTCTGGCTGAGATATGTAGATGACACTTTCGTAATTTAGCCACACGGGAAAGAAAAACTGGACAACTTCCTCACACATCTCAACAGCCGACACCCCAAAATAAAATTTACTATGGAAACAGAAGCTAACAACAAACTTCCCTTTCTGGACGTCCTAATCTACAAAAAACCCAATGGCTCCCTAGGACACACCATCTACAAGAAAAAAACACACACCAACCGCTACTTAAACGCACAATCACATCACCACCCTGCACAGATCAATTCCGTAGCCAAGACTCTCATCTCAAGAACCAAACGCCTAGCTGACAAAGACCACCTGAAAACTGAATTACACACTCTCACAAACATATTAATTTCTAATGGATTCCAAAGAAACACTATCACCAACCTAATCCAAAGGGAGACACCCCCAAGAACCAAGACACAGAACAGGACAACGGCATCGCCCTCCTCCCTTACATCAAAGGCATCACAGATAAAATCAGCAAAATTCTCCACAAACACAATATCAAGACAGCCTTCTGCACTGACCAAAAAGTAGCCAACATCTTAAGAAACCCCAAAGACAAGATCCAGCTAGAAAACCAAGGAGTCTATTAAATACCATTCAAAATCTGCCCAGCTACATACATTGGACAAACTAATAGGAGAATAAATGCACGCATTGCAGAACACAAGAATGCAGTCAGAAAAGAAGAAAAAACTTCCTCTCTTTTCCAGACCTTAAAGCTACAGGACACGAAATTGATTTTGAAGGAACCAAATTAATCTCCAAAACTGAACACCTCAACAAGAGAATAATTATGGAAGCCATTGAAATAGAAAAACACCCCCATAACATGAATAAACATGACGATACTTCCCACCTACCAGACATCTGGAAACTAGCCCTTGTCAACAAACAATTCCCAGCACCACAGACAGAAAAATCCACATCCCAGAAGCCAGATACACACACCCCGAGACCTCCAACCAAATCACATTCCAGCCAGCCACAAAGATGAAGCCCTGCCACCTAGTGGAGAAAAACCGACCATGCACCCGAAGCCAAGCCAATAGACACAGACTGGGAGTCCCAACCAATCAGAACAAAGAGGTGAGGCCATCCCAGTAAAGCAGACTACCAGCACCAGATTTGAAATAGTAACAGCAGTTGCTGCAGAAGACCCCTTGCATAAGCCTGGTGATGGCAAATGAGATTCTGTCGAAACGTTGCCAAAGTGCTCTCAATCTTACACAGGAGAAGACCTGAATATACCAAGACTTGCATATATATACATATATATACATGTATTTCTCTTTAGCCAGGTTCTTCCTACATAAAGATTTTTTATGCAGCCCTAGTTCAGTGAAATCACAATCCACTAGTTTCTAGGCTTTTTTTCAGGCAGCCAGCAAGCATCCTGCTGCCCATTGGGAGACTAAGGAGACTAAGATAGATCTATTTTGGACTTATTAGTCCTCATCAGTTAGTATGAGGAGTTAGTAATGTTAGTATATACATACATACATACATACATACATACATACATACATACATACATAAAATGTTAATACACACACACACACACACACACACACACACACACATATATGCATATTCTTTCTAGCCAGGTTTTACCTACGTAAACTATGATGTTATGCAGCCCTGGTTCTGTGAAATCTCATTCACAAAAAATGAGATTTCACAGAACCAGGGCTGCATAACATCATAGCTTACGTAGGTAAAACCTGGCTAGAAAGAATATGCACATAAAAGCCTACAAAAAAGAAAGAAAAAGAATATATATATATATATATATATATATATATATATATATATATATATATATATATATATATATATATATATATATATATATAATCTGCAATAGGGAAGCAGTGGCTCAGTGGCTAAGATGTTGAGCTTGTCGATTGAAAGGTCGGCAGTTCAGTGGTTCAAATCCCTAGCTCCCATTACTTGTCCCAGCTTCTGTGAACCTAGCAGTTTGGAAGCACGTAAAAATGCAAGTAGAAAAATAGGGACCACCTTTGGTATGAAGGTAACACTGTGCTCCTTTAGCATTTAGTCATGCCGGCCACATGACCACGGAGACGTCTTCGGACAGCGCTGGCTCTTTGGCTTTGAAACAGAGATGAGCACCACCCCCTAGAGTCGGGAATGACTAGCACATATGTGCGAGGGGAACCTTTACCTTTACCTATATATATGTGCAATATTTTATGGTAAAAATGCTGTAATGCACCTAGAATTAGGTAGCCATTCCACATTCAACTGTTGAACAACTGTACTAGATCATGGCATAGGATCTGGTTACTTGAGGGACCACCTGTCTCCCACAGTATCTGCCATGCTGGTTTGATTTTTCAGGATTGGCATGCTTTGACTTCCTTTGATTAAGCAATGTTATTTTTCAGGACCCCAAAAATATGCTTTTTTTTGTAGTAGTAGTAGTGTCTTCTGAAATGAGGTTCCTTCCAAGATTCTGATGGCTCCCACTCAGCTGTTTAGAAAAGTCATGAAAATCTGTCTCTTCACCCAGACTTTGGGGAGGAAGAATGCTTTATTCCATGTATTCTGTCATTCTTGCCATCGTTGATCTTTCTTGTCTTCTTTTAAAATTGATTTTATTGTAAATTAAATCCATGATCACTGCACTTACTAAAAGTTCTTTTAATTTATCTGAACATATGCCAGGTTATTTTGAGTCTCATGTATTAACTGGTTCTCCTTTCTGTCAGATTGGATAGAAGATTATGAATATGCCTTTGTATGTAGCTGTAAATATTTGATATTTAATTTTTCTTTTAGTCTCCCCCATAGGGATTCACATTTAGCCACTCCTTTGTTTCCTGTCATATTGGAAATTACATTTTTCATAGTAGGCCCTCAACACTTCAAGACATGTGTATTAATCTGTCAGGCAGTATGATGTTTGATGCCACAGCCTTCCCATCTGTAATGCAACACATGTCTCCCTTTGGGAAGAAATCTAGCAAAGCTACCCACCTCTCACACATGTATTTTCCAGTTGTCTTCATAGTCAGGAGCAGAGAACAATTCCCGTGAAGAGAAAAAATGCCAGAGCAGCTTGTGAGAGCATAGGGGCAATTGAAGGAGAAGGCATTTTAAGGATTACCCAGAACAGACAACTCAGTCTAAGTGTGAGGGACATGGGGAGTGGTGGGATTCAGCCAGTTTGTACCCGTTCACGTGAACCAGTTGTTAAATTACCCACCTCCTGCTATCAAAGTGGATCATGGGTGCTGTGCTGCAATGGAGAAACAGGCAATGGAGCGGCCAGGGCAAGGGAAGGAAAAGGTCATTTCTCCTCTTTCTTCTCCCTGCTCCTCCTCCTTCCCTCGTGATGGCCACTCCATTGCCTGTTTCTCCATTGCAGCGCAGTGCAGCATACAGGATCCACTTTGATAACAAGGGAGGGATAATTTAACAACCAGTTCATCCAGGCTCAGGTCGGGCCACGCCTCCCATGACAGCCAACCTGACCCTGGGCAAACCGGTTGTTAAATTATTTGAATCCCACCACTGGACATGGGACAAAAGCATTTGAAAGAAATTCGTCTTTAATTAACTCAATATAACTGAGACTGGAAATGCACTCTTACATTTTTAAAGAATTGGATTTACTCCAGACTAGCATGGAGTTTGGAAATATACCTTCCTGAAATCCATGTCATCCTTCCCAGCTAATGGGGCTTGACACTACCCTGACGGCTATCAAGAACTCCAACGGTGATCCACCAAGAAAGAGAAAAATAGAGATGGTATACAACCACTTTAGCAGAATAATTTTCCATAAATAATATCAGAATGCAGTTGCTTGTGTCTAGCCCTGAACCCCATGACAATTCACCCGGCCCTATGAAATGAACTGCCCCCAGACATACGAAGGATCCCCGACCTCCGTGCCTTCCGTCACGCTCTGAAGACCCTATTATTCCAGCAAGCTGGATTGACAAGATAAAGGTTTTTTAAATTGGGTTTTGATAGGGGTTTTAAAATGATCTTAGTTGGATGTTTTAAATTTGGCCAAATGATTGAATTATTTTAATAAGCTTTTAATTTTTGTTGTACATTGTTTTTACCATGGCTGTTCACCGCCCTGAGTCCTTCGGGAGAAGGGCGGTATACAAATATAATAAACTAAACTAAACTAACTTGGTCATTTGCTTTGATGAGAAAAAGGCACTTTTTTTTACCTTTAATATTTGTTAACATTACTAGTAGTACTAAAAAAAAGTAGGTAGCACTTTTTATTGCAAGGCAAATGATTTCATGAACTGCAGCTTACTTCATCAGATGCCTGGAATGATAGATTAGCAGCATTGGTGGCAGGTGATGGCATATATCACATTAGAAGGGAAAAAAATAGCACTCCTACAATCAGTGCGGACAGACTATTTTCCAGTGGAAGGAACATTTACTTTTCTCCCTGGCTCCTGACCCACCTGTTTTGCTTTGTATACCCATTTTATGACTTATGACCATAATTGAGCCCCAAATTTCTGTTGCTAAGTGAGACAGTTGTTAAGTGAATTTTGACCCATTTTACAGCCTTTCTTGCCACAGTTGTTAAGTGAATCACTTAACAACTTAATTTAGTAACATGGTTCTTAAGTGAACCTGGCTTCCCCCTTGATTTTGGTTGTCCAAAGATTGCAAAAGTGGATCACATGACAGCAGGACACTGCAACTGTCATAAATATGAGTCAGTTGCTAAGCATCTGAATTTTGATTACATGACCAAAGGGATGCGGCAATGGACTTAAGTGTAAAAAACGGTCATAAGTCACTCTTTTCAGTGCCATTGTAAATTCAAACGATCACTACATGAACCAGTGGTGAAATCCTACCAGTTCGCACTGGTTCAGTAGTAGTAAAAAAAAAGGTACCAGTTGGTCCAAATCGGTGTTTCTGACAATCAGCTGTGCCACGTGATTTAAAATTGCTAGACAGCAGGAAATCCTGCTTTTTAATGAATCTAAGTCATGCGGCACAGTTGTTGCCCACCTCGCTGTTCTACTTACCTTCTTAAGCCTCCTTTTTCCGCACGCAGCGTGCGTTTGGCGCGCAGGCGTCGGCAGCGAACCGGTGGCAAACCGGGGAAGATTTCACCACTCAAATGAACTGTTACAAGTTGGAGGCTACCTGTATTTACATCTGAAATATTTAAAATGAATATTCTGTTACTCACCTGTCTATATGTTTAATAATATGTATGTTGCTATTCAAAATATGTTTAAATATGATACCATATAATTATTAAGGTGTCCTTTCTATTCATACTAGAAGCTAGAAGCTAGATGATCATCATGGTAGGACTTCTAGGTCCAAGGGAACTGATTTTCAATTTAGTCATCATCTTTTAACGACCCCATAATCCCTTGCGGGATAAAATTTGGGCAACTAAATGGAGCTAGCAGAGTGTTTAATGGCCGAATGTCCTTCCTGTCACCAATGCAGAATTTTGTTCAACAGATATATTCTCAGGTATATGCCCAGAAAGAGAAATATCTGATTCTACCCAGGATCAAACTCACAGCCTCCTGATTGTAAGGCGAGAACTCCACTTCTAGGCCACTGCACCACTGATTTTCAATTTAGTACCAGTCCATTATTCCCTTGCTCCATATAAAGGAGGTATTTCCTCCTTTTTTTTTCTATACTAAGTTTGCTATATAAACAGATTTCATAAGATGAAAGAGTTGTTAATTTATGAACTGAAATTCATGGCTAGAATTCTGATCCTATGGGTCTCTTTGGAAGAAACAAGTAAGAGGTGGTAGTTACTTGAAGCATTTGAGTATCAGCTCAAATCTCAAAAATAAAGACAACATGTTAGTCCTCCAGAGAGGAAGTGATATTCAGTGCTTGGGAAATCAGAAAGTTAATGGTCTGGAATGTCTTCGCTAGTATTTCCTTCGGAAATGTAACATGAATTTTTACAATATAAAATAATCATAATAGGAATTATACAGAAATACACTCTTCTACTTCAATATAACTAATTTGTAATGACAGAAGCTGATTTTTCTCTGGCGTGATGCTTCTCCATCCCCGGATAACATCATTCCGATCCTATTATTCTTTCTTTATCATACAATAAAAAGGAAAGATATAAAACACAGTTATCTGAATTTGTAGATGTTAAAACCAGGGCTATTAAAACTCCCTGGTGATTAGTCACTCCCTTTCAGATCCATTACTATATAAGCAAATCCACCTCTTGAATAATTATTATTATCTATCAATTTATATCTTGATTTTCTTCCAGGAGCTCAGGATAGCTTATAGTAGTGTTGGTGAATCTTTTCGGGGAAACATGTGCATTCCGGGAAGCTGAGCTTCCGGTTTCCATCATGCACATGCGCACCGGTCACCTGGTCTTCTGGTTTCTGGTGCGCATGTGCTCATGAGCGCATGAAGCTCAGCTAGACAGCGCGCATTCATGCACCAGAAACTGGAAGCTCAGCTTCCCAGCACGCACATGTGCGCCAGGGAACTGCTCTTCTGGTTTCTAGCGCTTTCATGTGTGTGAAGACCAGCATGTGTATGCCAGAACCCAGAAGAGCAACGGATTACGGCTGGCATGCCCAGAGAGATGAGTCTGTGTGCCACTTCCACCACGTGTGCCATAGGTTCCCCATCACAGGCTCATAGGAAGACTATCCTTCAATTTATTCTGGTAACAGCTCTGTGACAAAGAAAAAGAGAGGAAAGAGAGTGACTTGGCCGAAGTTACCTGGTGAGTTTTTATATTGATTTTTATATTTATATTTATTTTATATTGGTCTTTAGCCATTACCCCACAATAGAACATTTGCTCACCTTCATCTGAGTAACATATAAACCAAGCTATAAATTGGTGGTTGTTGCTGGTACATAATAAAAATACTGGTAATTTTATTGAAGCTCTATCAAAAAAGGATTTTATAGACACAAACAAAAAGATAAATCTTTATACGCTGTTATCTTCGATGAATGCAGGCAGCTATGTTTTACAAGCTTTCCATTTACGGTATACTTAAAATGTTTTTGCAGATGATGTCATTTTAAAATTTAGAAAAGGAAGGCTAAAATTAGGGACATTTTCTCTAGGAAGAAAAGAAAAGGAGAACAAAAGAAATAAGGAAATAAATAAGTCAAGCGTTTATCTTCATGGAACCTGTGGCTGAATATATATGCCTATCCCCAAGGGGAAAAAAAATACCAGGAAGAAAATATTTATTAATCATGTTAATATGTCACTGAGATCGTGAGCAGCTGATGAGGGAAGCAAAAAACAACAACAACAAACCATGTTTTTCCCTTGAGGATGGAGAACACTTTATTACAGACTCTAGAAGAAACTAAAAAATAAAGTTAGAGAACAGAATATAAATTCAGAGCCAGGAAGACAGCTAAAGCACAGAAAGAGTTTTAGGTTTTATGTTTCAACAGTAAGTATCCTGAGAAAAGTTTCAATTTCTCTTTCTTGATCCAAATTCATGTGTAAAGAAGTCTTTGCCAGACAAATGCTGTCCATGTGTTAAAGTACAGGTAGTCCTCATCTTACAACATTTCATTTAGTGGAAGTTCAAAGTTACAATGGCACTGAAAGAAAAGTGACTTATGACTGTTTTTCACACTTACAACCGTTGCTGCATCCCCATGGTCACATGATCAAATTTCAGACCCTTGGCAACTGGTACATACTTATGACTGTTGCTGTCTCCCAAGGTAAAGTTATCCCTTTTGCGACCTTCTGAGAAGCAAAGTCAATGGGGAAGCCAGATTCACTTAACAACTGGGTTATTAGCTCATTAACTGCAGTGATTTGCGAAAGGTTGTACAATGGAGCAAAATTCACTTAACAAATGTCTCACTTAACAACAGAAAGTTTGGGCTCAATTGTAGAAATTGAGTCCTCGTAAGTCGAGGACTACCTGTACAATTTCAAAATTCTCCACCAGTGACCATGCAAAACATATCTCTCCATCTCACTTCTCCCAAGCTAAAAAGCAAATAGAACCTTTCTTTCATTTTTTTTTCAGTATAAATTCTGTGGAATTAAAGTTTTAAAACAGCATCTCTTCTTACACCAGTCTCCTCTTCCAAATTCTAGATTTAAACAATCCCTGAAGCAATCTGAAAACTACTTCTATTATACAGCTCTGCCCTGGGCACACAGATTCTTTGGTCAGTAGGAATTGTATAGTTTTTGTTTTTTTTTAAGTAAAAAAAAATAGAGAATCTGTTTTTTTAGATTGTATGGCCCAGGAACTTTTGCTTCCAAGATAACTGTAATCCTGCCTTCTTTCAGAGACTCTGTGCTTTAAAAGAAACTCACAATTCAATTTTATTAGGTATTAAAACATGACAGGAAAGTTGGTATTAGTTATTTATTTGATCTGCGAAAGGAAAAATGAAAATACCCAGTTCTGAAAAACAACAAAGGTTCTAAGTATTTAAAAAATGTGAAACACTTCCTGTGATTTAAAAATTTAATTAATTTATCAGAAAATATTATTTGATGTTTCTAGGACTCCTCAAAGAATATTTAAAAGGGAATGGACATTAGTTCTTTTTTTTACTCTTTCAATGTGAGAAATACAAAAGTTCTTTAAACCACATGATTTCAGTTCTAGCTTTGTTTTGGTTTCAAATCAATATAATATACTTTGGGAAGAAATATTATTCTGAAGATTTCAATGCGACAATGAAGTAGTGTCCAAAAACATAGAATTAGGCTTTCAACTCATTTTTCATACTTATGATCTTTGCAGCATCCCCACGGTCAAGTGATTTAAATGTGGAAAATTGACAACTGACTCACATTTATGACAGTTGCTGTATCCCAGAGTCGTGTGATCACCTTTTGCGACCTTCTGACCAGCAAAGTCAATGGGGAAGCCAGATTCACTTAACACCCATGTTACTAATTTAAGAACTGCAGTGATTCACTTAACAAATGAAAAGTCGTAAAATGGAGCAAACTCAGTTAACGAATTCCTCACTTAACAAATACATTTTGGGTTCAGTTGTGGTCATAAGTTGAGGACTAAATGTACTGTCAGGTCTGCCAAGCTCAGCTTGGCACCTCACTGGCATCCTGGGCAGTGGTGAGTTGCTCCCGGTTCGGCCCGATTCGGTCGAGCCGGTAGCAGTGATGCTATTATGTCACCGACCGGTTCTCTTTCTTCAGGAGCTGGCCCTCCCGCCTGCCCCCGCGTTATTCCGACCTTATATTTCTTCTTTTTTCACCCAGCTGATTATATTGATTATATTATATTGACACGCAACCAAAGAGGCGATCACAAAGAGAACCGGTAGTAAAGCCGGTTAGAACCCACCCCTGATCCTGGGGCATCACATGAAAGCCTAACTAGTATACTATGCTATAGAGCCTGTAGAGGTAATTCTACAAATTGGAAAGTAAATCATTCACCTGATTTTAACAAATGGATCCAGGATATGAGTTTTATACCTAATTTTAAAACATATTTCTATTCTATAAATGACGACCTGGCTATGTCACTCAGTGGTTCGAATCCCTAGTATAGGTCTCCTGTGTGAGCAGGGGGTTGGACTAGATAACCTCCAAGGTCCCTTCCAACTCTATTACTGTTGTTAGAGGATACACTACACTGCTATGAGGATAGATGTAATGATGAATTGAACAGCTGACTTAATTTTATAAACTTTATATGTAAATATATATATATATAATAAATACTATTATTTATGAATATATATTTATCTTAGGATCTTGTTGTTAATTATGATTTGTTCAATTCATTATATTTACTATACTATTACTATAACATATTTATGATGGTTTTGTGTAATCACTGCTTACCCTGTCTAGAGTTCCTGGGAAACTGAATTTGTGTTTAGATGATGCTACTATTGAGGTAGATATACTCTCCCTTTCTCTGCATGGGGTTTGTGTATTTTAATTTTAATATTATTTTATTTTTCATATTGAAGTTTTATATTTCATTATTATTGATTTATATATGATTGTTTTCATTTGTTTATTGTATGGTGACAAGAATCAGTTGCTGTGAGATAGGCATCTATATAAATTTCATTAATAAATAAAATTAATGTAGACTCTTTTCTATGTCACCATTTCAACAAATATCATCTTTAGAAAGGTATACCAAACTGTTTTTTCTATGGATGAAGCAAAAGATCCCAGGATCAGAAGCAGTTTTTTGGCTACCTACTTTAATGAATTTCTTAAAAGAATGAACACTACTGAATCCATAATCATTACAATCATTCCAAGGTATTACAGGAATGCTTAATCAACAGTAAAAATAAAAACCCAACATGCTACCCATATATTCCCAAAATGTACAACATCCAAAATGCATGCCTACTGTTATGTAAGTGATGTTTGTAAAATATGGAAGTTGTTACATTTCCCTATTTAGAAATGCCATCCTGTGGAGTTTATGAATGTTAAAGGGCTTATTTGGTATAATTGTATATCATGGAGACTATTTTCAAGGTTTTAAATGAAAGTGAGATTGAATATTAGGTAAAATATTCTGGAGTTTCAAATCAAGGGAGAGTGGACAGGGGGAGGGAGGGAAGGAGAAAGGGGGAGGGAGGGAGGGAGGGAGGGAGGGAGGAAGGAAGGAAGGAAGGAAGGAAGGAAGGAAGGAAGGAAGGAAGGAAGGAAGGAAGGAAGGAAGGAAGGAAGGAATCTTTTTGTCAAGATATAAAACTTGAGGAGAGTGTCAGCCCCATGATGAACAGGCACTTTGAGGGAAGTGTTCTGCATAGCAGTATACCAATTTGTTTTCAGAGCCAGGAACAGCAGGAAACATGTGTTGCTGAACTGAAAAAGAAAAAAGAAAGAAAAGAAAGAAACCATCTGGGAATATTCCTTCTCTTGTTTTGTTTTTTTTTTCACCATTTTTCTTTTATTGTCACTGTTTACTGAAATATATTATTTTCTGAAGTCTAGGGAGTTCTCAGGTCTTAGCACGTCAAAGTTTACTTGCCTGCATGGATATGCTTTAAATTAGGGAATTAGTGCAGTGCAATGCCATTGGATAAAATTAAACAAAAACAATATATCCCGCTGCTATATACCTTAGTGGTTCCTGCTGTGCCATCAATTTTTAAGACGTTTCCACTCTATCAATGTTGGGACACAAAGGCATTCTGGTTTCAAAGTAAACTATACCTCTGATATGCCACTGAGAGCTAGTGGTAAGTGACCATGTTAAATAGGGAGTATGAAACTAATTTAGTTTTGCTCCAAGGAGCCTAGCTGAAGCCTTGTAAATTATTTACAAAAGTGTATTCCACAAGGGTAGAATGTCTAAGGTTCCGTCTGCATTTCTTTTTTGCTTTTAAAAAAAATTATCTGTGCTTCTTTTTCTTGTTGCTTCTACTTGCTGTTCTACCCTCTTCCATAAGGTAAGTTTAAACAAGAGGTTAAAATCAGTCGTAGAAAAGGAGAACAAAGGAAGAAGGATGAGTGGTGAAATCCAATTTTTTTTACTACCGGTTCTGTAGGCGTGGCTTGGTAGGCGTGGTGTGGCTTGGTGGGTGTGGCAGGGGAAGGATACTGCAAAATCTCCATTCTCAACCCACTCCAGGGGAAGGATACTGTAAAATCCCCATTCCTCCCCACTCCTGGGGGAAGGATATTGCAAAATCTCCATTCCCACCCCATTCTGAGGCCAGCCAGAGGTGGTATTTGCTGGTTCTCCAAATTGCTCAAAATTTCCACTACCGGTTCTCCAGAACCTGTCAGAACCTGTCAGAACCTTTCACCCCTGAGAAAGATAGCTTCATTTAGAGTAAATCCAGACATAGATCTGCTGAAAATAGGGTTTTTGGGCTGGATTTTCTGGAGAGATGGCTCTGGATGATACTGAATACCAGCTAAAAGTTCATGTTCAAAACCTCTTACTGCATCAGAGGCAAGACGTTCTGTTCACACAATGCTTGGGGGTTTTCTATATCCTGCCCCTTTGAGGAAGCTCTGCTATACTAAATAGCTGTGCAAGTCTGTATTTAAAAAGCTTGATCTCTCAAAGGTGCTTTTGCAGGAGGCAACTGGGCTTTCTTGTTTTTTCTTTGAAGAAGTTTCGCTTCTCATCCAAGAAGCTTCTTCAGATCTGACAGGATGGTGGGGAATGGAAGGATTTATATTCCTTGCAGACAGCTAGTCATTTGCATCCTTTTTAGAGAGTCATTGAGGACTTGGAGGTTTATTTGTGTCCTCAGGGTCACCTGAGTAGCGCAAATGATTCCTGTAGTCTGCAATTTTTCTGGAAATCCATTCGTACTCCCAAATGAACACCATTTGAAGGGTGTTCATCCCAAAGTGCATAGCCATAAGCCTATGGAGGTTCTCAATCAACCAGGTCATGGTTGTCCCAGAGGTGCTTTTTCAGGAGGCAAACAGTCTTTCTTGTTTTTTCTTTGAAGAAGTTTCGCTTCTCATCCAAGAAGCTTCTTCAGCTCTGAAAAGAAAAAGAAAAAAAACAAACAAACAAGAAAGTCCACTTGCCTCCTGAAAAAGCACCTTTGGGACAAACATGACCTGGATGACTGAGAACTTTCATAAACTAAGAGCTTGATCAGCCTTGCACACTATATTTTCATAAATTGGAAAGTACACAGCCATGCTTTAGGTATGCGCTTCAAGGTGTTGGTTACCACCTTTAAAGCGCTCCATGGCATAGGACCTAGTTATCTTCGAGACCGCCTGCTGCTACCGATGACCTCCCACCGACCTGTGCACTCCCACAGAGAGGGCCTCCTCGGGGTGCCATCAGCCAAACAATGTAGGCTGGTGACCCCCAGGGGGAGGGCCTTCTCTGTGGGGGCACCTACCCTCTGGAATCAGTTGCCCCCAGAGATAAGGAGAATCCAAGACCTCGGTGCCTTCCACCGTGCCCTTAAAACCTTCTTTTTCCAGCAAACTGGGCTGGCTTAATATATTTTTTAAATGTTTTTAATTGGTTTATTTTAAATTGGGACCAAATTAATATATATCTTTTTAAATTGTTTTTAATGTTTGTATTGTATGTTTTTTATCTGGCTGTACACCGCCCTGAGTCCCTCGGGAGAAGGTGCAGTATATAAATTCGAAATAAAATAAATAAAAATAAACAAATAAATAAATTTTATTTATTTAATTAATTAATTTTTATCCAATTTAGAGACCATCCATTTTACTCTCAGAGCACCTGGTGGCAGTGTACAATTAAAACCATATAAAAATATTATATCTCAATAAAAGGAGCCACGCAAAACAAAGAACAAAGTTTAAAAGGTGGGCAGTGGTTGAAGGTGCTAACGAATTTCATGGTTTCATGTTCTTTCATGAGTCTTACACAAGTTGGTACAGTCAGGTCTTTGAACACTTTCAAAAAGCCGGAGGTGGGTGGGTGGGCTTTGCATATTATTTTCGTGGAATCCTGGTTAATAGTGCTTTGTTTGTGAAAATGGCTAGAAGCATAGACAACTTCTTTTTCTCTGAAAATAAAATATTCTTTTTGTGTAGAACAACTGAACATAATGAGGATTATTTTCCCCAACAATGTAGCAGATATTATCTATCCATGTATCTGTGAATAGAAGATAATTGAATAGGCTGGGTGAAAAAAGTCAATCTATATTCTGTGTTTTTGAAAGATTTTTGAGAGTTACAATAATCACATTGTCATTTTTATTTTTGGTCAAAGGTCAGTTATTAATTTCACAGAATTTTTTAAAGTTGTGAGGAAAAACATAAAACTCACATGCTTCAAATAAAGGTCCAAGGTCTATTTAATGAGGCAACATTACAGTGCATTCAAATAAAAAAAAAAAACCAGGACAAGCAGGGCAAATTTTATGTACAGTTTTGTCACTGTGATGGAAAAAAAGTTATATTAGATAATATTTTAATGTGATACTAGTACTATAAACAGAAATATAAAATATTAGATAAAGTAAATAATTTGGATTGGAAAAGATGATATGTCTAGCAAGACACATTGCTTTCTATTATCTCTCAAGAAAACACACGCTCATTTTCATTTTCTGAATTGCTTTTGTAGAATGGTAGGAAACTATCACAATTATTATCTTGATTTTAAAGCAAGACTGCATTCATTTCCATGCACATAAAATAGCATTCTGAGTTATTTTAGACTGATTTATATATGCAATTACTGATAGTAAAATAACATATTTTTTAGTACAATAGAGGTGGATTTTTGTAAAGATAGGAAAAAAACCATTTTGATGATTTTTAAAATAATTTTCTTGTATTTAAATCTCTGAGACACGTTTAATTGGAGGAAGTTTGTTTATATCGGAAAATCTGAAGTGTCTAACTATTTGTTATGCATTTCTTAACTACACAATCTCTGCATAATTAGCAATTTGCCATAAATTACTATACCATAAATTAAACTGAGGACTAATGGCTTTCCTGACTAAGGAAATGTAATGGTGGGGGTTTTGTTTATTTTAATTCTAAAACATATTATCAGGAAGTCCTCTAGTCCTACTTAAGGAGTGAGGTTAAGGAAGTGCGTACAGAAAAATAAAAAGATGAATTCCTCTTTAGGCATTCAAGTAACTGTGATGTCTCCTGTGGATAATAACTCCTCCACTTCTTCCTCAGAGGCCTCGAGGTAGAATGAAGTTGTTCCTGGCATGTCAGGAATTACTGACCCTGAACTGCCAGCAAAACAAGCTTCAGCTGGGGAGACCATGCAGGCCAGTGAAGACAAGGGAGGGGGGAGCTGCCCTGCCCTATGCCAAAGTACATAGGGCAGAGAGGTGGAGGTCCACCAGATTGCTGGGGGAGAGGTTCCATCCATCTTGATTGACTGCACCGGGAGCTATTTAGCAGACAATCAGAGGGAGGCGTTGCTGGAAGCAAAGTGTGAGTTTTGGCCAGATGTTTATTTGTGAGACGCTGTAGTGGATTTAGTGCAGTTGCCGGGAGTCTGCGTTTGTGTTTTGGACCCTGTTTGAGCAGTTGATTATCTGTTTGATGGACTAATTGGCCATTGCCTGGAAGTTTAGTCTGGGGTTTGTTTGTGGCTGGCTTCGCTTGGAAACGATCCTCTGAACTCCTAACCTGGGCTGTTCTTGTGAATTCTACCTGTAAACCCTGAAACTCTGACTGTTGGACTGGCTGACAAACCTAATTGGAGGTTCAAAACCTCAGATGGGATTTTGGCTTCTCTTTTGAAACTACCCAGGCAAAGCCTGTATTTCTGTTTTGACATATTTTCATGTCTTGTTATCTACTTGGTCTCGAGCCAAATTGCTGTTCTCATCTAGCAGCTGTGAGAGAGCTGACACCTGAAACAACTGATGGGGGGAAACACAAAATAAAACTCTCTCTAAACCAACATGGACGTATGGGTGAATAGGGCAGCACAGTAACTCTAACTGTGATATCCACCAAAAATGTTTTTTTGGGTGGGATATCAATGCTGTGCATCAGTCTTAAGTAGTGTCTTCACCCTTACAAAAGGAAATAATTTGCAAATAACTAAATCTTACTAAAATTGACTATTGGATTATGGATTGGAAAGGCTGGAAGAACTTAGTGGACTAACCTGGACAAATTTGGGCTTGGACTATTAATGCTATTTAATAGAATATCCTAAGAGGCAAAAGAAGAAAAAGTCAGAAGAAAAGAGAGAAGAAAGAAATAAGACTTTAAAATTTGGACAATTGTGGAACTATAAGGCTGTAAACTATTATGAAATAAAATGTGGGGTTCTGGAGGTATAACTATGGGATTGGTGTAACTTGATTAAACCGAAGTTTCTTAAATATTGAGATATAGAAATATACTTTTTATAAGCTGTATTAAATCATTATAAAATGGATCTAGAGGTATATGAAGAAATATTGTACTTGTTAAAAAGTCATAAGAAATGACAAAGAGACAAAGGAATTGTTTAAAGATATGAATCTATGAATGAATGTAGAAGCTACTCAACAATTGGGAGAAAAAGAGGAACATGATATTCAAGAAGTAGATGAGAAACTAGAAAAAGCAAGGGAAGGGAAGAATAAAAATGAGAATCAAGAAGTTAGGAACAAAGAAGAGAAGAGACTAATAAGTAGAAGACAAATATATAACATCATAATTTATAAGGGTACAGAGAGAAGAGAGAAAAACCCCTTTAAAAAACAAAAACAAAAGGAAGTTTTGTATGGGTATTCAAAAAACGTAGCAGAAAAGAGGCAAAAGGCACCCAGAAGGGAAAGTTTAGTAAACACAAAAAAATTAAAGAGATACAAGATTCCAAGAGAGAGAGATAAAAGACTGACCAAAAAAATTAATAAATGATAGAATTTTAGAAAGACTAAGAGATAATGGATAATGAGAAAATATATTAATAAAATAGGAAAACACCAAAACACCAATAAGTTAGTAGATGGTAATTTAAGACTAGACAATTTAACTGAAGTACTAATATTAACAGTGTGTTAAAAGATATTGTGAATTTAAAATCTTAAGGATTAGAAATGGTGGGGACTTTGAGATATACTCCCGTGATGGATTGAATATTGTTAATAATTGGTGTTATTTGTAATCCTATACATTTGTAATATTGATGTTATGGTGGAATAATGAATGATTTTTAAAATATTGAATGATAATATTTACTAAGGGATAATAAACATAGGGTATGAAGAAATGTTATTTATGCTTAAAGGAATTAAAGGGAAAATGTAAAAGGAATATGAAATGAGATTAGTATTGTTTGAAGTTGGAAGATTAGAATTCTACATACTATTTGTATTATCATTGTTAATGTTGTATAAAAAAGACCTGACCCAAATTATATTGGAAATATATAATTGTATGTATATATATATGTATATATATATATACTGTATATATAAGTAATATCTTCACTCTTGAATTTAAGTGCCTATAGAGAAGCCTAAAGGTTGACTAAAGCAGGCCCTAGAACAGATATGAAAAAAGAGAAAATTAAGTATATGAGGCATTGCTTTTGCTGACAACTTCATTCAACTCCATTCAAGCCCCGCCAACCCTAATCCTAACCCCACCCTTTGGCCTCTTCCTGCCAGCAATCTACCTTCTTGCAGCAAACAGCCTGGTCAGTTTCAGCACAGCCTGATTTAGCACAAGCAGCTGATTGGCAGTTGGATCAGCCTCCCAGAATACCGCCTATCAGCTGTTCCAGGCTGCAGGGATCACCACCAGCCATTGCTGCTGTCGCCACCCATCGCTGCTGCCGCTATCACCACCTCTGTGGACCCATTTTGCGGCCTCTGCGTGCTCATTTTTGGCCCAATTTTGGCCTGTTCCAGGCGGCGGGGATAGGCAATGGTAGTGGCAGCGATCCCTGCTGCCTGGAATGGGATGTACAGAGACCGAAAAGGGGGTACGTGGAGGTGCACAGAGGGGGAAATGGGGTGCACAGAGACCAAAAATGGTGTGTGCAGAGGTGGCAATAGGCAGCCGCAATGATGGGTGGCGATGGCAGCAACAGGCAGTGGCGATCCCCACAACCTGGAACAGCTGATAGGCGGTATTCCTGGAGGCCAATCCAATCACCAATCAGCTGCTTCTGCTAAATCATGCTGTGCTGAAGCTGACCAGGCTGTTTGCTGCAAGGAGGTAAATTGCTGGGAAGCAGAGGCAGAGGGAGATTTTTTCCCTTGTTTTCATCCCCAAAAGCTAGGTGCGTCTTATACTTCAGAGCAGTATAGTTCAAAAAATATGGTAAGTCTAAGTGCTACTGCTATTGCTAAGGTGCAAGGATTTTAAACTGAAAATAATGCAATTAACAATAACTTGTCAAAAGAAATTACTAGCTAGAACATCATGGGGATTTTTAAAAAAGAAAAAAAAATACCCTTTGTGCCTTCCAAATGTTGACCTTTAAGACACATTTATTTTCTGCAAAGGTATCTTGTATTGAACAAATATCACAAGGATATAGATCAGTCTCTTTCATAAAAATGATCCCTGCCCTTTTAGCTTTCTGGAGAGCTGAGAAGACCTGACTCTTTCCCCAAGCCTTGGATTAGGATGCAGGTTAAACTGTAAGGATGTTTGGTCTCATGCCTGGCACTTTTGCTTTTAACCATGTTTTTATGCATTATTATGAGCTGCCTAGAGTCATTATATTAGATAGGCAGCCAGGTAAGTCCTGTAAATAAATATGTAACATTGTTTTTCCCATCTTATCTGTTACCCCCTCCCCCTCCCTTTAAACTGTATAATCTTTACCAGGTCCATTATGTACTGAAAAGATTTGGCATCCAAGTCTAGAAGGATGATCTAAAGTCAAATACCTAGAAGGTCTACAAACTAGCATAAATAGTGAATGTATTATAGATTATAATTATAACTTCAGATGCAGTGCAAGTCGGTGCTATCCAACCTTAAGTTGTGACATGGAGGATATTTGAGTTCCATCAACATTTAGGATGACATCATCCACTGTGGTTGTGATTACATTCTTATTTGATTGCTGAATTAGGCATTGACATAATGTACCATCTAATTTTCCCAACCTGTTTAGGAACCACAATTGGAAAAATCTGTGTTGTTGTGCTCATCATATCTCAGTGATATGAACTATTCCAAATTCTTCTTCTATTAGTTTCCGCAAATGGAATGAAATGTGGCACCCGCTTAAATATGTCAAAATCAACACTTTTCCTGGAAGAGAACAGACAACTCTTCCTTAGCCTTATAGTAATCATGTTCATTTCCTCTGTTAGAGACAGCTTTAAAATATCATGCACTTCTTCCCATTACATAGTGAGGGATCAGACCTCAATAACTCTTCAGGATCCATTTATTTAAGAAAGGTCCTACTGCTACTTGTTCTTGAATAATATCAAAAGAAGGAAAACCAGAGAAAGTAGTCAGGCTGTTAGCCTATCACACAGTTCAGTCACTTTGAATGATAGCAGAATAAACAATTCTCTGTTAGAATCCTCTTTTTACAACCATTGTAAGTTTGTTGATTCAAGTGCAAGTAATAGACTGAAAAGTTAAATTGAGAAGCTGGGTTCTAGTTGGTTCACCAGTCCTTTATTGAAATTTATGAAACATGGAATTGGTTGTTTCCAAATCTGGCCTAGTTACGTGCAATATTCAAATATAAAAACTGGACCTTTAAATATTATCTAGCTCAACATACCATATGAATGTTTGCTCAGATTTTCAGGGCATACAAATTCCAGAAAATATCTGAGGGTGGATATCTGGAGTAATCCATATGTACACTTTCACACTTCCACTTTTAATGCTGTTCTTCGGTTACAACTAGTACTGCAGTAGCTCAAATAAGATTCTGCTGTCTAAATTAATGGTGGAGATAGACTCTGGATGAATTACTGGTCAAATGCACTTTTGCTGGTAAGTTTATTTCCATCCGAAATAAAATCATAGCCAGTGATTTGTCCTCCTAAGCTTTCTTTTCCTCATTTCTAATATTGTAATGGAATTATGATATTGTAATGTCTTATGAGTAGTCAACAGAGTTCTTGATCACAATATCTTGAATATGCCTTTATAGATTCTTAGTCATCCAAGTAATGGTAGTCACAAAGATGCTTTTTTCAAAAGGCAACTGGACTTTGGTTTTCCTTGAAGATGTTTTGCTTCTCATCCAAGAAGCTTCTTCAGTTCCAAGAAGGACTCCAGAGCTTCTGGGATGAGAAGTAAAATGTCTTCAAGGAAAAACAAAGTCCAGTTGTTTTTTTAGAAAGCATCTTTGGGACCCTCTGTTTTTAGCTGATACTTTTATAATAGATCCAAAATCCCACCTTATTGTTTCAAGGTTCTCTTCTTAGATTTATTATGACACCTAATTATCTTTGCAGGATTACTTCTGCAAGGGATAGAAGAGCACTCATATTAGCATAGTTTAATGTCTTACCTTCAAAGTTGATGAAGAGGAGCTATAATAACATTCCTTATGAGGAACATTCTGCAGTTGAATCAGTAACCCATGACATTTCAGGGCCTATTTTATTGCACTTAGCAAGAAGAGCTCATATAGCCATTTCTTGCTGTTGCAGAGATTGGGCCAAAACTGTTACATATTTGCTTTTGCATGTTGACTTCTCAACCTAAGAAATCTCTAGGAATGTAGTGAATTTCTGCCTGATCACAGTCACTATTAGAAGGTCTTGGACCTAATTTATATCCTTATTGACTTTTTGCCGAGGATTCAAAATATTTTTTTTCCCTGTCAATAATTCTTTTTCTTGCATAAGACAGATATTTGTGTGTCTCTGACCATAAATCGGTAAAGTAATCACAGCCAGTCACACAGCAAGAACTGAAAAACATATCTTATTAGCAATTTAAAAAAGAAAAGGCCAGAAATTTTAAAATAAATTAAATGACTACTACAGAGCAACATGGGAGTTGAGGTTTTAGAATACTTAGGAGATAGGAAGAACTGAAATAAGTGAAAGATGGAACATGGCAACCACTTGATCCCAATTATTTTGTGACACCCAACAGCTGCTTGGCCAAGAATCAGTGGAAAGGGTGGTATGACAGATGCTAACAAAGCAAGCTCTTTGCTTAAATAGTCCAACAGGGAAAGATTATAGTAAAATATTTTCAAGATATGAAGGAAAATAATAGTCAGATGACCTAAGGTTATCACTATGGAGAAGAAACGAATATGTTTCTTGCTGCATGAAGTCGGACTACCTCTGAAATTACTTTAATATCTCATATTTATTTCAGATTTCATCATACTGAACAATAATATGCACAATGCAACACTCAGTCTTCGTTCAAAGCCTTACAGTAATGTATACGACTTCCATATTCAGTGAACAGTCAAGAGCCAATTGTGGTTTCTTTCCAGTGACAAAATGTAGCTACATTAAGCTGTGATGCAAATTCATTATCAGACAGAAAGATCTCATTCCCTCAATGCAGTGGTTCTCAACCTTCCTAATGCTGTGACCCTTTAATACAGTTCCTCGTGTTGTGATGACCCCCAACCATAAAATTATTCCTAAAACCATTGAAAATATGTGTTTTCCGATGGTCTTAGGTGATCCCTGTGAAAGGGTCATTCGACCCCCAAAGGGGTCCCGACCCATAGGTTGAGAACCACTGTCTCAGTGCATAATTTTATTTTAATTTTTAGCTAATAATATTTCTGTCATTGATTATCTCCTCTCTTTATTTGCAACTAGTCAACAGATGCATAATGAATGAATAACAATCAATTATAACTCTTGTTGAACAGTTGGATAGGATAGATTGAGGGAATGAAAAGATCTGTAAAATTTGGAAAGAATTAGTGTTCTGAAAGCACGAAGAACACAGCTTAATGCTGTGCATCTTAAAATAAGAAAATTCCTAAATGTAACTTGGAAAATTTGTTGGGTCTAAAAAGAAGGGTTCTTTCCATTTTATCTTTGCCATGGCACCCTAAAATAATTATTCTCCCTTCAGAAATCAAACTAAATTTATTTATATGGACATAGATGTAAAGATCAAATAACTAAATAATAATTAATATATAAAAGTGCTGAGCTTGGCGATGGTTTTGATATATGGTTGGATACATAGATTTAGCTATTTCTTAAAACTCACTTCAGCTTTACACACTGTGAGTCTGGGCAACCCTGCTTTTTTTTTAAAAAAAAAAATGAAACTTCATCTTAGTTGTTTGTAATCTTCTCAGGGATCACAGCTCATAATTTAAGAATCCTTAAGGTAGAGTAATAAAACTAATAGAAGAATGGAGGAGAGACTCTATTTGTGTGTCAACTCGCAAAGCATCCCTGGCCTGCTCTTGAGTTGCCATAGGCAAGGGGGATGGGAAAATGAACTTTGCAGTTGCAGCAAGGGAACTCTTCAGTCAAAACAAAAGCACATTCCAGCCATCTCTCTGTCAAGGTCATCTCCACAGTTATCCACCATGACCGGAGGGGAGTGGTGTCTACAACCCGTGAAATTGCTTCGTTGGAGAATGTGACTGATGACACACCTTGGTGGGAGGGGGAAAACAGGGTCAGAACCGGGACATAAATTAAGTGGGGTCAGAGTTGGCTTCACTAGGAATGTGCCGACATGAAGCTCCTAATAAATAACTGGATTTGTTTTGAAGCTTGGCTCAAGGCTCATGATTTAATTAGGGCATCAGTTGGAACCCTGACACAGTGGATCTTATTCCCAAATAAACTCTATGTATGCAGGATAGAATAGAATTACAGCATAAACCATATATATTTTGAGAAGTCAAATGTACGTGCTTAGATTTTCATGTGGAAAAAGAAAAAAAATCCTCATATGAATAGGAAGCTTTGAAATCTTCTGAAACACAAATTACAAAGCAAAATAAGTATTTCAGAGACACAGTAAAATATAAGCAGTATGAAAATGAATTAGCTATCTGAATGGCTTTGCTTGATCATTTCTTTTAGACCAAACCTTTGCTGCTACTCTCCTGATATGGTTCACTATCCTTATTCCAAATTAAAAATTATTGGTTAGGTGCCTAAATGACTGTAGAGAGAAAATGGGAAAAGAGCTTTTCTTATGCGGAAAGCAATGCTTCTTTTTCAACAGCAGACAATGAAAAATGTTAAGATAAATAGAAATAAGAGCAAGAAGGACAAACTTTTAATTGCTAAAGGGGCCAAGTTTAAACTGCAGCTTCTCCAGTGGGAGTCTAGGACAACTTGGCACTGCCAACTCACCATGGCCAACTTGCTGTAGGACAACTCGCTGTGAGATAAGAGTTAAGCGGTAATATTAAGAAAAGGTGGAATACAATCATTAAAGAAAGGATGCCAAAGGACAGGAGAGACACAATCAAATATGAATGACAAAAATTAAAATAAATTAAAAATTAAATAAATTAAATAACTAAATAACTAAATTGAATTGTTGAATTGTCCCACTGCAAGTTGTCCTATGGCGAATTGGCCATGGCAAGTTGGCCTGTGTGAGTTGGTCATGGTGAGTTGATTGCAGTGAGTTGGCCATGGCAAATTGGCTTGTGTGAGTTGGTCATAGCGAGTTGGCTGTGATGAGTTGGCCATGGCAGTGGGCCACAGCGAGTTGTCCCATTCCATTCCAATGGAGCTGAAAAAAGACTTCCAGCTCAGATCTAGAGAGCTGTTGCCTGCCAGTGTGGACAATACTAAACCTGATGCACCAGCAACCTGACTTAAAATAATATGTTCCTCTTAACAAGCTGCGTTGTAGTAAATAGTGAGAAAACAAGAGTAAACGATGTAGATATTTATTACAATGTTTATATATTGACATGTTTTCACATAATGCAAGGAAGGCATGTGAAGATTGTAAAGTAAAGATTAAAAATGTGGACTTCATATTAACATAACAAAAGGTAAGCATTGGAAAAGACTTATAGAGATAATAAGCCCTCTACATGCTCAACTGCTATTCATTTCAATGAAATACTCAAGCATATACACTTTTGGAGAAAAGTGACTCATGTCTATTTCTTATTTCTACAATTCTCAGTAGTGGGGTAATTCAGATAACAAACACAAATTCTCCATAGGAGGAATCCCCTGAATCAGAACAACCTATTTCTGCTTTTCCAATATAATGGTTTTCAGCTTTTGTTAAAGCAAGTGAGATAGAATCCTTCCAAAACTCTAAAGTTAGAAGAACAACTATTCAATGACAACCAAAATCCATTCAGCTGGCCTCATTCCAGAAGTTAAAAGCAAGCAATCAATATTTCCACTGCTCAGATTCAATCAAAATGGACTAGCCTGAGAAAGCAGAAGCTTTGAGAGAACTCATCATCAGCAAAACACAGTGCAGGTGCTAGCACAAATCTAATGAAAAAGAACAGGTAGACAAACAAGAAATTCACCACCACCTAAAGTGACCTTAATATTGAAAACAACACAGCAATCATGTATAGCCTTTTGAACACTGATTCACGTATAATAAAGCAATAGAGGGGGAAAGATTTGTATTATGATTCCATTAAATATCAAAATTGGATCAACATCTGGCAGTTAACTTGAATGCATCTGAAGGAATGTGACAATTTAAGAAGGTTTTGGTACATAAATCAAGACAAGGGATCAGCTAGATTTTCTATGACAATTGTAATTAGTTTGTCTGATAAAATCTGATAGAATCAAAAACAACAACCTGCATACCCTTAATACCTAAATTTTGAGGAAACAATAAAGATTGGAAAAATTAATATTATGCTGTGATAAGTGTCACAAAGAGATTGGAATTCATGGTTGCAACTCTTCTATTCTCAGGAGCTCTGCATTCATTGTTCATTGTTTGCTTTAATTTAGTTAGATAACAAAAAATCTACTTGATCTTCTCCTTTCCCAGAACCAAATTATTGATCCATGTCTCTTTTTATGTTCTTTGTTTTAAGTCTATAATTGCTTTTCAATTAAACCATGATGATGATGATATTGATGATGATATATTTTTATTTCATTTATCACATTTCTAAACCTTCAATCTCAAATCTGATGCTGATCAGTTTACAATAAAAATGATGATAGATGATGATGATGATGAAGAAGATAGATGATAGATAGATAGATAGATAGATAGATAGATAGATAGATAGATAGAGGGATGGAGGAATGGAGGGGCAGACAAACAGATATAGTCAGTCATAACTGCTTAAGATCTCTAGTTTCTTAGAGTTTTGGCCACTAGGCAAGACTCAAACAGTACCATCAGGATCAAGTAAACTTCAAGATATTTAAGAAAGCTGCACAACCAGCACCTAGACTCAACATAGAGAATATCAAAATGTTATTCAATACCATGCTGTATGCAAGAACCAATGGAAATACAGGAAATGTGTTTGTGAGTGTTAATAGTCAACTTACTCCTGGTTATTAGCATCAGCTACTCATTAGATCTGCCATGCCAGCTGTCTCCTGGCATAATTTCACTTCCTCATCATTTGCTTCTGTAGTACTCCATTAAGTACTATAAGATGGTTAGGATCTCAGTTCAATATCTAAATTATCTAGGTCACAGTTAGTGCCATTTGTTAGTTGTTGCAGAGTTTTCATTTTTGAAATACACATTATTCTTAACTTCATTTTAGGAAAACTCTTTACCCAAGGGCATGACTAAGGTACTTTTTTTATATGCTTCCAGCTTCCACCCACAACATACCACCAAATCTATCATCTATAGCCAGAACCAATGGTACAATCACATTTGTTCTTACTTTCTTGACAGAGATGGCCAGCTGATGACATGAAGTCAGACATTAAGGAGATTCAACTACAATGAAATCAATAGGCAAATCAATACAGCCACATCAATTCTCAGGGAGTATCTATTAAAAGAGAGAGCTCAGGAAAAAAAAACATCATTACTCACAGCTCAAGCCACCCACTGCCATTAATAAAATGCATGCAAATATGAATATTCTTTCACACACACACATGTGTAGATAGATGTACATGTATCTATCTATCTATCTATCTATCTATCTATCTATCTATCTATCTAAATATAAGTGGCATAAGCCGGTCAGTGGAACATATATTAAAAATAGAAGCACATGTTTTGGAGCTCACAGATCAAGTTTTAAAATATGGATGAAGTACTAAAGGTGTTATGATTCACACACTTAGCAGTTGTAGTGAGAAAAATTTCACACTTAAATGTTCAGGCTAAACTTCATTGCACACTTGATATCTGGCTCACATTCTATAGAGATATGCCAGGCCTGCCAACAAATATGATGTTTTACTCAAAGGAAAGAGAACAAATATATATATTTTTACTCAGAGGAGAGAGAAAATAACTGTTCCTTTCAGAAAGCCGAATTTTACCACTCCTTGACTTCAAAATATAAAAAAGTGATATTATTTTGATACACTATCACTTTCTTATTACTTATTGTGTAATTGCTTTCCAAATTGTTTTTCTCTTTAATTAATTTTTATTGTTTTTATTTTGATGAAAACTGAAAGAGAGAGAGAGGGAGGGAGGGAGGGAAGGAGAGAGAGAGAGAGAGAGAGAGAGAGAGAGAGGGATCATCTTGTCCCATTTGTACCTATCTATGCCCATCTAGATCATGAAGCCCTCCTCCAGGTTTCTGAAGCAAAGGAGATGATAGTCTTTCACAAGGGAGAAAGCTTTTTCTATGGTAGCATCCATTTGTGGAATTGCCTCCCCAGGGAGGCTCAACCGGCAGCTATATAGCATCATTTCAACATCTGATGATGATTGGTCTGTTTTCCCAGTCTTTTTCATTGGTTTCTAATTCTATTTTGATTAATATTGTCTTAGTTTCTTTCAAACTATTAGGTTTACATAATATTTTAATTTTGCATTTAACTGAATGTGTTTATTTTGTTTAGTGTGTGTTTTATTGTAAACACCCAGGAGCTTTTGCAATTCGGCAATTTTCAAAAGAAAGAAAAAGAGGGAGAGGGAGAGGGAGAGGGAGAGGGAGAGGGAGAGGGAGAGGGAGAGGGAGAGGGAGAGAGAGAGAGAGAGAGAGAGAGAGAGAGAGAGAGAGAGAGAGAGAGAGAGAGAGAGAGATGTCTTTAAAGTTAGAAAAGTAAGAGTGCTTGGTCATTAACAGTCATTTGTGACACCAGGAACTGAATTGAATATTATCAGCGAACTTGTCAAACCTAAAGAAGAAATGCTAAAAAAGAAATCCTTGTAAAAGATTTAGTTCTGCTTCAGTCATGACATATTTTACAGCTTTAAATAGAAAAGCTCAGAAGTAAGAAATCAGCTGAATTCCCAGATCAGTTAAATACCCAGTAAAACTCAGGAACATTTAGAGGTTGTAACCTAGCTCATACCCCAATAAAACTTAATGGAGGAGTTCTCCTGTGTGCTTTCAGCTCATGGTCAAAGAGTACTCAGAAAGAGCTTTGTCAGGGGAAAGATACATAAAGCCTGTCTTTTCGGTTTATTTCAGTGACTACTGGATTATGAAATGATAACCGAGAAGCATAGCCTTCTACTCTGCGATGCAACTAAAGAGCTGTAATCCAAAATGTGTGCACTGAGGGAAGTTGTTGAGCAAAGCGCATCCATCAAGAAAAGTTGCGTGCAAAAATAAATGTCAATTTGCATGACTTGTGCCGTTTGTATTTCATCACAGACATCTGTCTTTTTTTCCTTCTGTAAAACAGAATGGATTTGATTAAAATGTTATGTAGTGGGTACAGAGTGATTTGTCCATCTCTAATCGGAGGAGTTTATAAATGAGGCAGCACTCATTTATTTTATGTGATGCATTGTTCTAATTTCATAGATTATTTTTATATTAGCAGGATTAAGCACTAGATTTGCAAATCAAATAGAACTTTGTTTCAGTTCCCTTTGCTTTCTCCCTATTTTTCCACAAATGCTGAACAATTTTTTGAAAGTGGATTCCATAGCAGTATCTTTCGTGAATCATAATTTATTTCAAAATGGAAGTGAAATTGATACAAAATCAATATGAAATCAAACTTTATATAATAGTACTTGGAAATAATTGATTTTATATGATGCATCTGTCTTTCTTCCTTTCTTTCTCCATTGTTATATAAATTTACTAAAGATTTTTAAAAAGATGAAAATTAATACAAAGAACAAGTAAATCCAAGAGATAAAAAGAGAAAGCAAAAAGTACAAGTGAGGAAAATAAGTATAATAAAAATAGAAAAGAAAGATACAAAGAAGTTCTCAGCTCCTTCTCCCGGGCGACTTGCAGGTAACAAGAAAACACAACGGACACATGCAGGGTCTTCAGTGAAGTTGGTTTAATACTTAGCAGGAGCTCCAGAACAACGCTGAGCGCTATAGTAGTTTAAAGTTGGTGCTACGAACAGCGGCTATGTAGCGCCCTTTATACATTTGCTCCACCCCTCCCTAATTTACTGGCTGGAGAGCATTCAGCTGTGACAGGCAATCACACACGCCCCTCTTCTGGGCGCTTCGTTCCTGGGAGTGCCCCAGTCACCGCCCCTCCTCCACCATTCCCTAGCCCGCCGCCCCGACCACAAAACCCCGATGCCACCACCACCACTTGTGAGTTTCTGTGTTCAGCATCTGGATGCAGTCCTGCGTCCTCGTTTGCTTGGTTTGCTGGGCGCAGTCTTGCAGTATCAGGTACATGTGCCCATCCTCTTTCTCCTCCTCCCCATCCCATTATTGTCGAGCGGAGGCTTGGGCTCGACAGGCAGCTCCCCTTTACCAGGGGATCCTCTGTAAGACATAAGGTAACTATGTTAGTTTCAGAGTTTGGTTTTAGGGGGTATTTTCGGTGGAACCGATGGATGAGCCAGGGAGCGTTCATATCCTCTAATACCCATGACGCCTCTTCGTCTGGATATCCCCGCCACTTCACTAATCTAAATTAGTGGCTTGGGAGGCTTGGGCTCAACAGAAGTAGCTTGTGATATTCTTTATAACAGTTAAAAATACAAGTATAACTTTACTTCTTATTCTCTGGCTATAATGTAACTCTATGTAATTATCTTGTCTAATCATCAAATTGATAAATCATATGTTCTTTTTTTCCTGTTTCACACAAAAATTTATAAGGGGTTTCTAGTAAGCAATAAATGCAGACACTGTCTTTTCTCTGATTAAGGAAATCAATTTAGCCATCACAACAAGTTTTATCACTTTCACCAACCATTCCTCCATTTTGTGTACTGCCAATCTTTCTATCTTTCTTTTCTTTGTCTGTTTAATTGATAGTGACTAGCCCAGATCCTCAAAAAAGTTTATGTAAGTAAATTTGGCTTGAACTCCCAAGCCAAATACGGATTAGGGAATTCTTCCTATTCCCAGTACAAACCTCTTAACCAATTATATGCTTTAATGTGATGTTTTATTGCATCAATATTAACCACTTAACATCAGCTTCATTATACAATAAAAATGTCCATCTACCCATTCCTCTTAAGGTCTTTTAAAACAAAATAATTCCACAATTACAACAAAATTAATTTGACATACATTTCTATAACTTCATTCCAGTAAATGTGAGGTTAGAGACATGATTTTGAATTCAGAGTTGGGAATCCAAGTTTCATTTTGAAAGGCCATTCATTATCTGTTTATATTGTGCCCAAGAAAATTGCATCACTTTGGCAACTGCTGAGAAGATATAAACCGTTTTTTCTTTGAGATTACACAAGATACAACATTTAAGAAAGACACTGAACATCCAGAATGAAAGTGACTGAGAACACAATGGACTATCTAAGTTGGAAGGCTGTGAGAAGTTAAATGACTTAAATTGCTTAAAACTCTTCAGGAAAACTAACAACTTAAGAATCTCATTTTTAGCAAGTTAATCTTCTAGGCATTAGAAATCCAGGGGAAGCTAAGAAAGGCCAGCCAGTTATTCAGAAAGTTTTGGCTCTAGCTCAGGATTTCTCAAGCTTAGCAACTTTAAGAAGTGTGGACTTCACACATGTGTGGAATTTTGGGAATTGGTCCACACATCTTAAAATTGCTAAGCTTGAGAAAAATTGCTCTACCTGATTTATAAGCTAAATACTGAGAGGTTTCTCCTTGTTACAGTTTCTTCTTTTCATACATCTGATAAACCTGGGACATGTATTGTTAAGATTCCTTATTGAGATTTTATCCATGATCTCTTCTCTCCAGGGAATTGAGTAGGGCGATTAAAAGTCTGATATATTTTTTCTCTGACTTCATTAAAAAAATACACCAAAGCAATAACAAAAAATGTTTAAAACTGCAAGAAGTATCACTCAAGAGATGTGCCTTCAGTCCAGTGATGGGTTGCCCCCGGTTCGGATCGGTTCCATAGAACCGGTAGTAAAACTGGCAGGAAGCCCCACCCACTGACCCTGATGTCATCAGAAGCGATCTGTGCGATTCCGTTGTGAACCAGTAGTAAAGGTAAGTAGAACCCACCCCTGCTTCAGTCCATCCATCATCCGATTTCTAGCCATCTTTGTTTTGAAGTTATAAAAAGGTGCTTAGAAATTGCAAGAAATCTAAAAGGTACCTTACTTCCTTAAATGTCTATGGAGATTCTCAGTCATCCAAGTCATGGTTGTCCCCAGGGCCGGATTTTCCTATAGGCTAACTAGGCTTCAGCCTAGGGCCTCAAGATCAAGAGGGGCCTACACAGTGGTGGGATTCTGGGGGTTCTAGGGGGTTCGGCCGAACCCTTTGTTAAATTGCTGGCTCGCCCGCCTCTCGCCTCCCACCCGCGTGGCGCCAGCCTACCGCTGGCCTACAGCTTGGCTGTCTCAGGAATTCTGGGAGTTGAAGGCCACAGGTTCTAAAAGAGCCACAATTGCCCACCCCTTCCCTAGCCTGAGTTCCGCTGCCTGGGATCCACGTGGGCTGCCACGTGGTTCCCCACCGGCTCCTGACGCAAGAGAGCAGGATGGAGAAAGCCGCTTCCACGCCTTCACTCACCCTCACTCTCTGCTCTGTTGGATCGCCGGCCGTTCGCTTACCCCGCCCACTCCCAATCTATTGCTGCCTCCGATGGCTAGAGGAAAAAAAACTTCAAATTCTTGCCGCGGGGCTTCAAAGGGCCGCTCTAGAGCCAGTGGTGCAGCCGAACCCTTTGTTAAATTGCTGGCTTGCCCTGCCCCTCCGCACCACTATTTATTGCCAATAAATAGTGGTGGGCGAGGGGCGGGGGAGCCAGCAATTTAACAAAGGGTTCAGTGTTTTTTTGTATTTTATTGGCCCCCGGAGCTTCAGCATAGGCTAATTGGCCTCCTGGCTCTCATCTGATTTGTCTTGGCTGTTTTGCTCAGGGCTCTTCTGCTTCCTTGCAAAGAGTGCTGATTTTTTCCCCCTACCTATGCTAGAAATGAAACTGAAACTGCTTTGCTGTTGCTGCAAGGTTGGAAAATTAGGCAGGCAGAATTCTTTTCTTTTTCCTCACCAAAAAAGGTAGGTGCAAACAATGGGAAATTTAGGGAAAAAGAGGAGAGTTCTGGATTTTAAAACACAAAAGAAAAAAAGCTCTATTTAACTAGGGAATTGTAATAATTGAGATACTATTAATTGTATATTTCTGAAAGCAGAAATGGTTAAGTTGTGGTTTGGAGGAATATATGGGGGAAATTATTTGGTTTATTATTATTGGTAAATATAATTAATTGATTTGTAAGAAATTGGATTGCATGGAAATAATTGGAATATTCATGTTCATATTGATTAATATACAAAAAAGGTAGTTATATAACTAATTGATTTATATTAAAATGTTGAATTTATATTAAACAACTGTAATATTACATAATTAACCAATGTGAGGATGGATATAAAAATAGATGACAATGGGAAGGGGCATAATATAGAATAGAAGGGAAAAATTGAATTTGATTAAGATTAGAGATGAAGATGAAGGGTAATATTGGTTTTTTACAAAAATAGATGAGGAATAAATATGGCAAAAAGGAAATATAGAAATTGTAAATTTAATTGAAATGACTAAACACTGTTTAAATTTATGAACCGGCCAAATACTCTGTTCAAAGAAAATACATTGTATGTTTGTATGTGTGTTTCTAATTATTGTTATTTATTCATATTTGTTCTCTTTTATTCTTTAAAGTTTAAGAATTCATTCTTTATCTTAATATCTTTATATTTGCTTGGGGTTGGCTTTCTTCCCTTTCATCTTTTTTATGGTACAGCAATCTTTCTCCTCAAACCTACCACCTCTCTCTTTTCTTTCCTTCTTACTTTCTCTTCCTCCCCCTCTTCTTCTCCTCCCTACTTCCTCTTCCTTTCTCCTTCTCCTCCTCTCTTCCTCCCTCTCTTACCCTCCCTCCTACTCTAATTTCCCTTCCCTTCCTTCATCCCTCTCTATTGCTGTATCCTTTTATGCATATGGACTACTCAGAGGGCTGAAAAAGTTATTTTTGACTGGTCCTCGCACTTTTGACCAGTCCTCAAACTTACGACTGTCCTCACATTTTACGTTTTTGCCCTATCTTGTCACCATGGTGAAGAGAAGCAGTTGTGAAATGAGTGACATGGTTGTTAAGAAAGCTGCATGGGCATAAATGTGAGGATGGTCATAAGTGTGAGGACCGGTCAAAAGTGCGAGGCCCAGTCAGAAATGACTTTTTTCAGCCCTCTGAAAAAAGTCTATGCACATAGCCACGCCTACACAGTCACGTGACCACCTAGCCACGCCCATCCGGTCACATGATTGCCAAGCCACACCCCCAACTAAGCCACGCCCACAGAACCTGTTGTTAAAAAAATTGAATCTCCCACCACTGGTGAAAGGGCCTCATAAGTGGAATAGCCTAGGGCCTCTTTTCATCTAAATCCGGCCCTGGTTGTCCCAAAGGTGTTTTTGCAAGAGGCAACTGGACTTTCTGGTTTTTCTTTCAAGATGTTTTATTTCTCATCCAAAAAGCTACTTCAGCTCTGACTGGATGGTGGGGAATGGAAGGATTTATATTCCTTACAAACTGCTGGTCATTTGCATTCTTTCCTTAAAAATCTATTGGGGAAAAAAAAATTTGGAATATTTTGGATTTATATTTATTTGTATTCATCTACTCTTAGATACCCTCAACTTTGGGTCTTTATTACATATTTATATTGATTTCTATATGATCTTAAGAAAAATAACAAACTGCCATCTCCTTTCATAGCTGTGATCTTCCCTATATTTTCTCCTGTCCCCTTATTTTCTTCTTCTACTTTAAAATGAACCCAATTAATATTCTTTCATTCACTGAATATCTTTTCCTTTTTCTTTCCTTTTTCCTTTTTCATTTGGTTCAACATTTGGAACAATATTAATGTTGACAATTACATGATTTAATCATTTAATGTTTATCAAGTGAGATTTTCTTTTTCTCACTGTATATTTTTTAAATATTTTTTCTTGTTATCATGGGATGGTCTTTTGAAAGCAATGTGGGTATAGCATGACCCCCCCCTTTGTGATTGTTTGCAATAATAATAAATGGCAGAGTCCTTCATTACATAAAAACATTAATGGACTACTTTCTACCGCTAAGCATAGGTGATATGTAGGAACTGTTATAAGATTGGAACTGAAATTCTTTCTATTGTTTTAATTTAAAGTGGGGAGGGGGATTTTTTTTTAAAAAAAAAAGTGCGAAAGCACACAATTAAAAAAATAAAATATGAAGATTATTTGGCCCAATTTTTAAACATATAATGGTACCATCATTATATGAAATATTGGTATTCCATTACTAGAAAGCAGTCACAAAAAGAAAGTAGTACATATGTATTGATGGATCAAAACTATATACCATAATTAAGTTTTTCCAACAATGCTTAGTAAACTCATAATTCTTGATAAAATGATAAGTGCAAGACGTTAATCTATAATTCAAGAGTACATTTAGATTATTATATTTATCTTTGCAACACATTAACAAACTTACAGATGCTAAGTGAAACAAGGCAATAAATCAGGAGTTTTAGACACTGCTAATTCATTTGGATCAAATTGTCAAAGCAAGATATGTTTTAATTGAGTATATTGACATTTCACAATGTATCTATCATCAACCCAAATTATTTTAAAAATTAATGAGCAATTAATATGGTTATTAATCCATCATGATTTGCAGGGAAATGCACAAATATTTATTTATAGTTTTCAACTTGGAATACAGATTATAAATTGAGAAATCACAAAGACTGAAATTATACTTTGAACCCAACATCGTTTTAAAATGCTTTGTTGTCCTTAATGCAATAAATATTATAGAACTATTTTTAATATGAATCAGGTACCTGTCAGGATATGAGACATAAGATTTTTTTTAAAAAATTCTGCACGTGCTTAGCTTTGCTTGGTGTGTGTGTGTGTGTGTGTGTGTGTGTGTGTGTGTTTTAATGAACTCTTGAATTCCAGAAATTGAAGCCAATATATGGTATATACTGGCTGAGGAATTCTGGGAGTTGAAGTCCACCCATCTTCAAGTAGCCAAGGCTGAGAAACATTGGTATACACCAATGGTAATGCTGAAAGGTAAACTAAAAGTTCCAACATCATATAATGATCAGAGGCCTCTGCAGGGGATTTCAGTTGAAGCATTACTCCTTTTTACACATGTGTATTAATGCAGTATATGTTAAAATGAATAGGTTTTTAATCATGTGATCAGACCTACAGTCTTAATTTTTTTTAGCCTCCTTCCCCTTCTGATGCTAGCCATAATAGAGATAATAAAAGTCTATGTCTGTCATTCCCACAATAGATTCCTTATCAATCTTCTTGAAATAATTTTAAAGTATGGGCATAACAATGTATTAGAATAAAAGCATAAATTTTGAAGTAATCCATATTTACAACATTTATCTTTCCCCATACACTTGATGGACTTTTTAAACTATTTTTTTAACCATTTATTATACCCAATCTTAAGCACCAGTTTTTTTGGTTTATTCAGTCCAGATACAATTGCTGCTTTTGAAACTCCATCATGATTATAGATTGCACGGAATTATTAGTACCTTTTAAGCCAATGATTTTTTTTTCATAGGAAGCCAAAGGAAATTGGTGAAAATGATAACAGTTATTTGCAAGACATGAAATCAATTACCTATTATTTTAAAATGAGAAGCAACAACTTCATACACAATAAACATTTCTTAAAATATTTACTAAGAACAGTTATAATTAGCTTTCTGTCAGAAATGGAATTCAGTAGTTTACACATTGGCAATATTATGTGGTACTTATTCCTGTTTTTGAGATGCTTAATTTGACTTCAAATACTTATGTTCAAGACTATTAAGCAATATGATCAAAACTGGGGGGGGTTATTATTATTCTGATAACAATATTTCTGAGCCATGTCAACCTTTTTTATTTTTTTATCATGTTTATTAATTTTTTGGGCTTGTGTTAATCTTTTACTAGTATTGCATACATTTGCACTTTTATTGTTTTGCAGAACAAGAATTGTACAAAATCTATTGGTTTTTTTTGGATGATCCTTAGGATTAACCATATTTTTTTATCATATTTCTGGTCAAGACTTTGCTTTATTCTCCAGTTCTTTCTCTCTTCCCTGCTCCTCTTCTTATTTGGATTCCTTCAACTCTTGTCTCTATGGATTGCCTGGCTCTCACTGTTGCTCTGCGTCAATACTTTCAGGTTACCCAGGTTAACTCCTTGACTTTCCTAGCATCTGAGAGCAGAGAAGACAAGGTGAACCCCTATGATTATGCTACATTTACCTTTTCATGCTTTTCCCGGCTGCACAGTGACTTTCCATGGCCCAAATCACACTCTTGAATGATTCTGTCTAGTTCAGCCTACGTGTTAGGAAAGCAAAGAATGATGACTGGATACTTTTTCTCACCCTCCTCTATTAGAAGTGGGGGACTAAAGCTTTATATATTTGCTGAATGAGATTGTTAACCAACTGCTTGTTACCCAAAATTGGGCATTGCTCCACATTTACAACCTTAGTGGGATTTTGCAAGCGATTTTAGTGTGCCACATTTTCAGCACATTCTTCGATGGAGTTAATAATAATTGCATTCTTATAGTATGTTTCCAATGCTGCAGGCATTTTGATATCAGTATACTATAGCCTCTTTTATTGGGTTGGTATTAAAATGTTCAGGGTTCATGAATGGGCGCACTGGTGCATTCCATTTAGCAGGCTCTTTTTTTGTTATGCCAATTTTCCATCCTTGAACATGGCAAGACAAATAAAATCAAGAAAGATAGCACTTACTTTTAATTATTGCACTTTAATGTATATGTAAAATGAATGGGACATAATTTGTAATTTTATAAATCGAAAAAGAACCCGATACAATTTAAAAATATACTTTGTAATAGAACAGATTTGCAATGTTTTGCACAATTCCTAACAATTGATTTTTATTTTTATTAGCTTCTCTTGCACAACCAAGTTGGGAACAAAGTGCCTTCTTTTTATTTATTTTATTATTAAATTTCTATGCCGCCCATCTCACTGATACAGTGGCTCCTGGTGGCTTAAAATGTAAGGAAAAAAATTTTTTTTAAGTACTAGAAAACAATTAAAATTAGAAAAATTGAATAGAAAACACAAGCTGATGGGAAACCTTGGGGAGGAGGATCTTCTTTACCCACCCCAATGTAGCAGGCCTCTGTTAGGATCCCAGGCCAAGTGGCAGAGCCAATTTTGAGGCTTTTCCGGAAGACCAGGAGTGAGGTGTAGACAGCAGCAAACGCTCTTCTCCTGAACTTCACCAGCTGCATTTCTTTGGCTGACGGGATCCAAAGTAGGCCTTTTCCACTGGAACAAGTGGGGTAGGCCTTCTTGCCTTAAATCACTTCCTCTTGTGGGAAGAAATATCCATCTGGTTCAGTTCGAAGCTGGGAGAAAGACACTGGAAGCATGGAGGCTATTTATTCATTCATTCATTCATTCATTCATTCATTCATTCATTCATTCATTGGTTTGATTTATATGCCGCCCTTCTCTGGAGACTCAGGGCGGCTTACAATGAGTTAAGCAATAGCCTTCATACTTTTGTATATACCTGCTTAGTAGGGCTTTCGCGCCCCCCCCCCCCCAAGCAGTGTTCTTTTTTTAAATACAAAGTCAGCTTATTGCCCCCACAATCCAGGTCTTCATTTTACCTACCTCGGAAGGATGGAAGGCTGACTCAACCTTGAGCCTGGTGAGATTTGAACTCGCAGTAATTGCAGGCAGCTGGCAGCTAAGTGCTACTTAACAGTACTTTAGTCCGCTGCGCCACCAAGGATCTTGGTGGCTCTTTGCTAATTGGAAAGATGGTTTAATGATGAACAGAACTACCAAGCACATGGTTCTGGTGCAGCCGTCCAAAATGGAGTTGAGAGTGAGGGTTTTTTATACCTTCTTTGAGCTTTGTACTTGAGCTTCCTGTTCCTGTGCAAGAACATGTATTCTATTTAAGGTGACCAGACGTCCCGCTTTTGAGCAATTTGTCCCGCGTCCCGCGGCGTTTTAAAAAAGTCCCGATTTTTCATTCTGCTCCTGAGTCCCGGCTGCCTCCTGAATCCCCACTGATGGCTAGAGGGAAAAAAAACTCTTTAAACTCTTGCCGCGGGGCTTCAAAGGGCCGACCTACAGCTGATCAGTGTTAAAAAAAAATGAATAGACCCATGTCTGCAAAAATAGAAAAAACAGCCCCTGTTAACAGCTTCCGCTAGGTTAATTAGCTGCAAAAAGCTGCAAAAAGTTCCTGGAGCAGATTTCCCCCCCCCCCCCCCCAGCTATACTGAAAACAAAGGCGAAAGCGAAACTAAACCTGCAAGGTGACAAAATGAGGCAGAGAGAGATTTCTTTCTTTTTCTTTTTCCTCACCAAAAAAGGTAGGTACAAAACTGCAAACAATGGGAAATTTTGGGCAAAAGAGGAGAGTTCAAGATTTTAAAACACAAAAGAAAAAAAGCTCTATTTAACTAGGGAATTGTAATAATTGAGATACTATTAATAATTGTATATTGTGTTGAAAGCAGAAATGGTTAAGTTGTGGTTTGGAGGAATATATGGGGGAAATTATTTGGTTTATTATTATTGGTAAATATAATTAATTGATTTGTAAGAAATTGGATTGCATGGAAATAATTGGAATATTCATGTTCATATTGATTAATATACAAAAAAGATAGTTATATAACTAATTGATTTATATTAAAATGTTGAATTTGTATTAAACAACTGTATTACATAATTACATAATTAACCAATGTGAGAATGGATATAAAAATAGATGACAATGGGAAGGGGTATAATATAGAATAGAAGGGAAAAATTGAATTTGATTAAGATTAGAGATGAGGATGAAGGGTAATATTGTTTTTTTAAAAAAATAGATGAGGAATAAATATGGCAAAAAGGAAATATAGAAATTGTAAATTTAATTGAAATGACTAAACGCTGTTTAAATTTGTGAACCAGCCAAATATTCTGTTCAAAGAAAATACATTGTATGTTTGTATGTGTGTTTCTAATTATTGCTATTTATTCATATTTGTTCTCTTTTATTCTTTAAAGTTTAACAATTCATTCTTAATCTTAATATCTTTATATTTGCTTGGGGTTGGCTTTCTTCCCTTTCATCTTTTTTATTGTACAGCAATCTTTCTCCTCAAACCTACCACCACTCTCTTTTCTTTCCTTCTTACTTTCTCTTCCCCCACCCTCTTTTTCTCCTCCCTACTTCCTCTTCCTTTCTCCTTCTCCTCCTCTCTTCCTCCCTCTCTTACCCTCACTCCTACTCTAATTTCCATTCCTTCATCCCTCTCTATTGCTGTATCCTTTAATGCATATGGATTACTCAGAGGGCTGAAAAAGTTATTTTTGACTGGTCCTCACACTTTTGACCAGTCCTTGAACTTATGACTGTCCTCACATTTTACATTTTTGCCCTATCTTGTCATCATGGTGAAGAGAAGCAGTTGTGAAATGAGTGATATGGTTGTTAAGAATGCTGCATGGGCATAAATATGAGAATGGTCATAAGTGTGAGGACCAGTCAAAAGTGCGAGGACCTGTCAGAAATGACTTTTTTCAGCCCTCTGGTTAGTCCTTTTGTGCATATGGACTACTCAGAGGGCTGAAAAAGTTATTTTTGACTGGTCCTCACACTTTTGACCAGTCCTCGAACTTACGACTGTCCTCACATTTTACATTTTTGCCCTATCTTGTCACCATGTTGAAGAGAAGCAGTTGTGAAATGAGTGACATGGTTGTTAAGAATGCTGCATGGGCATAAATGTGAGGATGGTCATAAGTGTGAGGACCAGTCAAAAGTGCGAGGAGCTGTCAGAAATGACTTTTTTCAGCCCTCTGGTTAATCCTTTTGTGCATATGGACTACTCAGAGGGCTGAAAAAGTTATTTTTGACTGGTCCTCACACTTTTGACCAGTCCTCGAACTTACGACTGTCCTCACATTTTACATTTTTGCCCTATCTTGTCACCATGGTGAAGAGAAGCAGTTGTGAAATGAGTGACATGGTTGTTAAGAATACTGCACGGGCATAAATGTGAGGATGGTCATAAGTGTGAGGACCAGTCAAAAGTGTGAGGACCTGTCAGAAATGACTTTTCAGCCCTCTGAGTAGTCCCTATACACATAGCCATGGCCACCCGGTCACATGACCAGCTAGCCACGCCCACCCAGTCACATGGCCTCCAAGCCACGCCCACACAATAAGTCACGCCCACAATGGTGTCCTTCTTACCAATGTTAAAATCTGTTCACCTTATGCTATACACATAGCCATGGCCACCCGGTCACATGACCAGCTAGCCACGCCCACCCAGTCACATGACCAGATAGCCACGCCCACCCAGTCACATGACCAGATAGCCACGCCCACAAAATAAGCCACGCCCACAATGTCCCTCTTTACCAATGTTAAAATCTGGTCACCTTAATTCTATTGGCTGTTGTCAGACTCCCATGGAGCCATGTAGGGGTTTTGTAGGGGTTATAGCTGACTCTATAGACAAATAACAACACCAGCAGATTGTACCTTGTTTCTGGCTCTCTATCCCGGTATATCATTGTAGTCTGTCTGCTCTTTCTCTTCATGTTTGGTCTCTGTAAATCCCTTTCTCCACTCTAGCCATTTCCTCCTCTCTACTTCCTCATGGCTGATCTTGCTTTCCTTCCTCTTTCCTAATTTTCCCTATAGAATGGTGGTCAGAATTTTGTATGAAAGGCTTGTGCTCTCCAGGAATCATTACTCATCATTTAAAATACAACTGCAACAAAGGAAAAGGAAGAGGAAGGAAGAAAAAGGCTTAGGCCTCATCCAGGGCACTAAAAGCATCGTGCCGCTTTGTATTCAATATACAGTACATTCAGTGGTGAAATTCACATTTTTTTACTACCGATTATGTGGGCATAGCTTGGTGGACGTGGCAGGGGAAAGGATACTGCAAAATTTCCATTCCCACCCCACTCTGGGGCCAGCCAGAGGTGGTATTTGCCGGTTCTCTGAACTACTCAAAAGTTCTGCTACCAGTTCTCCAGAACTGGTCAGAACCTGCTGGATTTCACCCTGAGTACATTTGGATCAAACTGATAAGATTGCTTAGGAAGAACTTGCAAGAATGGCAGTCTTGAGTGACTTGTCTATTTTCTTGCCAGACCATCACCATCACTCCAGTTCAGAACACACAAACTCTGGTTTATACAAAACATTACCTAGGTTTGCTTGAGAGTAATTCCATTGACAGTTTTTTGTGGTATGGTGGCTAAAGCATTGTGCTTGGAGAAACTGAAATTTAGCTTTATTTCAGCATAAAACTCACTGAGGATGTGAGATCTATCATTATTTCTTGCTAACCTATTTCACAAGGCTGCTCCAAGTAAGCTAAGCATGTTGCCTTGAAGGCGGTGGGGGGGAGGAGAAGCCATATAAATCAAATTAGCAATGGGATTTATTTTCATGAATATCTTGCCAAGGCTGCAAATTCTACATGATCTTACTTTGGAGTAAACCCCATGAAATTCTATTTAATACAGATGGTCTAATTGATTTATAATACCACCTGATTTCTGAATAATTTCTGAAAGAAAAAAATGGAGGGGGAAGGGGAAAACAGTGTTCCAATATTGTTTTGCCTACCTGTTGAAGAAATATACACTTTAATGAACACTTATACCTGTGGGACTCACTATGTTCATCAAATATAGTTGTTTTCTACTCAATTTCCCCAACTTCCTATGAAGATAAATGGTTAAAATCGCATATAGAATCCATATATTGCTCTTACAATGCTAATTCTCACAGAATTGCACTCTTTGTTCAATGGCAAGTAATAAAGTTGAGTGCTTCCCTTCAACAGAAGTGTGGTGGCATAATTAAGCTTCTTCCGTTGATTTCCGTTGCTTTATTTTCGTTTTTTAATGGAAAATGCACGAGATTAAGATATTATTCCATTTTGGTATGTTGGTGCTTGAACTATATTGTCACTATTAATATATTTATATTACTATTAAAATAAGAAAGACAATTTGGTGTAATAGTAAGTACATCAGGCTTCTGGAAGACCATGAGTCCCGTCCTGTCTTAGGGGAAAGGCCAATTGGGTGACTTTGGATCAGTCAGTCTCTCTTAGCCCCAAGAAAAAGATGGCATCAAACCACTTCTGAAAATCTTGCCATGCAAACTGCAGGGACTAGTCCATAGAATCACAAAGAGTTAACAATGATTTGAAAGTAAAATAAAAAACGGAGGGAGGGAAGGAGTGAGGGGGAGAGAGAGAGAGAGAAAGAGAGAGGGGACTGTGATTCTCCAAACCTTCCTAAACTACAATTATCAATTGAAACAGCATGGCCCATGCTAAGGAATTTGGAGGTGTTCAGCAAAATTCAGAGTTCACATTTTTTTTTGTATTTAACTTAAAGCCTTTAGAAGAGAAATAGGTAGCCAGTAGGTTGCCTAAAGGATCTAGCTCCAATTTGAAAGTAATAAAAATTTCCCAATATTACACCATTAAAATTAATTAGTAATTAATTTATTATTAATAATAATTATCCCCTATTATGGTATTATGCAAAATAGGAACCTAGATTTTTCTCAGGTCATGTCCAAGCTTTGGGTAAGGTCTCCATTTTGTTTTGTTACAATATTAATGTTGAAATTCATTGTTGGAATATATTTTGTGCAATAACTACAGTAGTATTTAGTAGTAGATGGCAGTGTTTACAAGTTTGGATCTATGGTATATAGTCTATGTTCTTTTTAAGTAGAGTTTCCTGTTTCCTGTTACATTTAAACAGCTGAGGAGTAAAGCACATGGTGACTATACTCTCTGTGATGCTATATATAGATTTCTAACAATTTATACCTTAATAATATACTCATTTATTAAGCTATGAATAAACCTCGCTGACTGTCACTGAGAGACAATCTCTGATACAGATAATCCTTGTTTAGCAACCACAATTAGGACTAGCAACCTAACCCTAACAAAGGGTGTGGGGGGCAAAGCACACCCACAAGATCCACCTAGAATTTGTCTCATCCAAATCCAGAATGACTAAGAGATTTTCACTGGACATACCTGGTCTTTGTTCATGCATGGAACAAAGCACATTTTCTCCTTTCTATTTCTACAACAGGATTTCTCAACCTGGGAGAAGTTGTGTGGATATAAATTTCCAGAATTATGGCTGGCCAAACATTGTAGTCCACACATTTCAAATTTGCTGAGGATGACAAACATTCTCTGCTCCACTTTACCCCATTCACCACCATTATCACAACACAACACATTACTTCAGGCTAAATAAATGCAAACTATTACAGATAAATTTGCCCCTTTGAAGTGAGGAACCAGCAGAAATTATGTTACCTTGTTAAAAAGGAGCTTGTTCATTTGAGAAGATGCTAAAGCACAAGAACTCTTTTTTTTAGAAAAGTAAACATGAATTTACCCCACGGGAACTTTTCGTCTCCCTCTGAAACAAAGAAGCCATGGGAATGAATAATTAAGAATATATATATATATATATATATATATATATATATATATATATATATATATATATATATATATAAATTTTCTTACTTCTTCATAGGGTTTATGTGTGTTTTTCTTCTAGCCAGGTTTTCCCTACGTAGCCAAGGTTTTTTTGTAGCTCCAGCTCAGTAGAATCTCATCTACTCGGTTCTGGGCTTTTTTCTTTTCTAACACCTAGCAAGCTCTAACTGCTAGGTGGGAGACCTAAATAGATCCATTTCTAGCTCATTAGCTGTCATCAGTAGGCCACACCCATATCCTCCCTGTAAAGGTACAGTATCAATTTTCTAACTTCTTCGTAGGGTTTATGTGTGTTTTTCTTCTAGCCAGGTTTTCCCTACGTAGCCAAGGTTTTTTTGTAGCTCCAGCTCAGTAGAACCTCATCTACTCGGTTCTGGGCTTTTTTCCTTTCTAACACCTAGCAAGCTCTAACTGCTAGGTGGGAGACCTAAATAGATCCATTTCTAGCTGGAGCTACAAAAAAACCTTGGCTACGTAGGGAAAACCTGGCTAGAAGAAAAAACACACACACACACACACACACACATATATATATATATACATATACATATACATACATACATACATACATACATACATACATACATACATACATACACACACAGGTAAATATATCTCCCTATAGAATATTTATTTTAAAAATGCACACTAGCATAATTGGAAGAGAGTAGCATGAAAATGAAAAATGAAAAAGATATAAGGCAGCACAAAAGAAAAATAGAAAACATGGTATCAACAACCCTAAAAAGAAAAGGTATTAAATTACTTTGCCATACATATTTATTGTGTAAGGAAAGATGGTATCTCAGTAGTAAACTATAAACATTCAGGAATAATCTGCCACAGATTACTTGACTGCACCTAAAATCAGTATCAGGCTTTTTTTTCTTTTGACCTTGAATTTATTCTAGGATAATTGATTACTTTTTTCTTGCTTATTTCTTTCTGCATATCATTCATTTTCTAAATATAGATATTTATATACTCAAAAGGAGTCAGTCTCCAGAAAGACAGTTTATATTATATATTATGACAGTTCCAATAAATGCAAAGATGTAGGGGAGGAGAGAGGGAGGGAAGGAACGGGGAGGGAGGAAGGAAGGAAAGAAGGAAGGAATGATATTTCAATAACGATATGTGCAGTCTTATAATCTCCCTATTGTATTGACTAAATTAGACAATATCAAAATCTGAACACAGTGATTCATAGCAAAATCCAAGACAACCTGTAATCATATCAAATCATAAAATTTAAGTGCCTGCATTGGATCTCTGCAAATGGGAGATAGCATTTTTTTTCTGCTCCAGAAAAGCTCATTCAATAAGGTCTAGGTAGCACTTCTATGGTGTTCATCTAATCCCTATATACTACTAAAACATTGTGTCTATCTGTTTGTGTGTTTGTACCGTCAAGTTGGCACAAATGGTGCATTATACCACAACAGTTTTTGAATCAAGATACCTCTAATTAGCTAATTTAAAGAATGAATGAAAGAAACCTGGGACCCATTCCTCCTGTGGAATTGAAATTTCCACAATGTTCACACCTGTTTATTTGAAAATTGTGGCGGTTTTAGCCTCCCTGCAGTGAAGTGATCAAGATTTCCAATGCTTATTGCCAGATTCCCACCAACAAAGTCAATGGGGAAGCCAGCAGAAAGTCAGAAGCCACTTCAGCTCCCACTGCTTCCTCCCCCCCCCCCACCCCACTCATGAGCATTCTGTTTATCTGGTTAGCAAGAAAATATTGACTTTTTATTGACTTTTATTGGCCACTAAATTCTTTTTATATTTCTGATATAAACTCTTCTTAGATGATCATGGGATCATCCAGCATGGGGATAAAAAGAATATTGCCAGCTAAAAATGTTCATTCTGATCACATCAGACTGTACTACCTTTCTCTCAAAGGATGACCCAACAGGTCACACAGGATTGTCTAGTGTGCATTAAGGATGCGCAAAACATTCTGAACTTGAAATGTTCTCAACTTGAAGTAGCCATTCAGAATTCAGAGAGTTCTGAGTTCGTAGCAAAACACTTCTGTTTTTGTGGGATTTACTCACATGGGGTCAGTTACTAGTGTAGATGCAGGGGAGGGGGCTATTATTCTCTAACTCAGATTTAACATTGAGGTGCCAGAAGCATGTACAGTGTCTTCTGAAAGCCAGAGCCTCCATTCTGAGGTATTTTGCAAAGTGCAATGCATTGTCAGATTGGTTCATAAATACAAAAATGTATGCAGAGTAATCGGGTGCATTAGGAAAACCCCCATTTCAACCTATAGCCATGGAAAAGTCTGTTTTCTCTTTTTAACAGAATAACAGAGTTGGAAGGAACCTTGGAGGTCTTCTAGTCCAACCCCCTGCTCAAACAGGATACCCTACATCATTTCAGATAAATGGTTGTCCATTTTCTTCTTAGAAACCTCCAGTGTTGGAGCACCCACTGTTGTTGTTTTGTTGCTGTTCAGAGACAGTGTGGAAATAAATCTTACCTTGTCATAGATTCAAAATGGCTAGCAGTGCTGCAAAATAATTTAATTTACTGTTTTCTACTAAATAAGGAATACTTTACACACACACACACACACACACACACACACACACTTAAATCTCCTTGTGCAATTTTTCTGCAAGTTGTGTGATATAGCATACTCAGTATGGACTATCAACCCACCAATGTTTCTGGTGCTAGGGCAAAATATGAGAGAGATTCTCATTGTTCCTTTTGACAGTATTTCACATTTCTGCCCATCATAATGTAGTTGTTTTGTTTTGTTTTATTGGAATACAGCCAATGAAACATTCTGAATATCTATTCTACAACATGAAATAAAATGTTAGTTTGCTTCTTTTCATTTAGTTCACTCTCATGCACATATCCTGGCCATTTTTCTGTGCAACTTTAAGTAATATGCTCAACTCACATTCACTCATATTTAATGCTGTGCCATTGTCATTATTGATTTTTAGCTACCACATAAATTGACCTTCTCCAGGATATTCTCTTAATCAGATCCATCCATCCACCTTTATTCTTCCAATAAAGCTGCCACTGTTGATTTCAACATATATAAATATACTGTATATGTACAAAAGCAGTTAACAAACTAAAAGTAGAAGTTTCTTGTTTGATAAGTCTCTTTACTGTCATCTAAAAGTCTCTACATTTTTGTAGTCCAGATCTGGTAGCCTGGGTTAATATTACTACTAGGATTAGTGAAATAGTCTGGACAGGAAACTGATTTGGGATGTGGAGTGTCAAGAAAGAAAATACAGCAAATTGTTATAATTTGATAGAAGAATGTGGATTTTTCTACCACAGATACTAGAATAGCCATCCCTTAAAATTTTGAATAGAGAACTGGAACCCATTTTAGAAGATATTGAAAATATACCTATTAACAAAAATGCCACAATCAGAAACTCATACTTTTTTTAAAAAATGTGCATTAATCAAAATATGAGGAAAGGGATTTAGAGATTATAATCTAATTATAATATTTCTATTTATAACATTTATGGATAGTATGAAGACCTTGGCAGGGTTGGAATAAAAGACTTCCAACGTCCCGTCCAACCCTATGAATCTATGATTTAAATCATTTCTTACATTGTTAAAACAATGTACCGTGTTTCCCTGAAAATAAAACCCTGCCTTATATTTTTTTGAACCCCGAAATAAGCACTTGGACTTATTTTTGGGGAGGTCTTATTATTTTGGGGCACATGGAGCAAGATGGGCCTCCTCTTGCCATCTTACCTGATTTCCAGCTCTGCATTTAAATGTTTTTGGGGAGGGCTTATTTTCGGAGGAGAGGCTTATTTCAGTGCATACGCTCAAAAGCCCGATTGGGCTAATTATCAGGGGATGTCTTATTTTTGGGGAAACAGGGTACTTACATGTAATTTAATGGTTTATAGAGTTAATTACTAATCAAAGGTTCACAGAACTAACTGTACAATCTTGGTAACTCCTTTCTCCATTTACAGGTATTATATATTTGTACTAATTGATTTTTCTCCCCTCCTTTTGCTTCTTTCCCCCTTTTTAAAGGATTAATACATTATTTTAAAGAAAAAAAGATAGAAACCATTTGTCGCTTTGTCAATTTTTCTTCCCAAGGAAGATTAACTCATCAAACTGTAGCTTAAGAAAGGTTTGAATTGGAAGAGCATTTTTTGAGGCAGATAACGACAAATCCAATTCATGCCATAAGACGTCAAAGTTACAATTAAATAACACTGCATAAAATTGTCCCTGCCTATGTCAGTTAACATTTCCTTTCATTTCCTTCCTTTTAAAAAAATCTTGAAGTCTGTGATGTTTTTATTCATAAAATAATAAATACCACATTTCACTTTAGAATCTTTATTGCCGGGGAGTCCAATAGGTACTTTGCCTCCCCTATGGCTTACTTAGCTAAACTGAAAATACCAATACAAAGAAAGGCCTTTACTCTGGCACAATTACATGGCCTCACCTTTGCTGCCTTTGAAGACTGATACATAAAAATTCCCTATGCAGAGAGTCTATGGCCCTGTGACTCTGGATACCCAGAAACAACAGAGCCTTTTCCTGTATTACAGAGACAATCATGCTCACCCTATCTCACCATTACTACCAAAATACCCAGGTCACACAAGACAATTTTACAATGTTGCCAAGTTCTGTGCAGCATCAGATTTACCAGATGATGGCCTGTGCCATAAATTAGATTTAATGAGCACCTCATTTTCCTGACTCGCTGCGCCGCCAATCCTACTTCTGGGATCTTGATTGATGATTGGATGTACTGAGTGCCTATAAATGTTTCTGCAGCCTTGGTACCACCCCTTGTGACGTTAACCCTTCAGTCTTTTTCACTCAGTGGAAAGGAGTACACCTGAGTGCCTATTCTCCACAGTGAATTATCTAGTCTGATCTTCTTGTTGGATTTCATTTTCAATTTTTCTGTGACTTCTTGCTACAACCTGTTTTGGGGATTATTGAAGCTTTCTGGAGTAGCGGTATTCGGCTTTTGCTGCTAAATTGCCGATCCGCCATTTTCTCCCTTCCCCCTGTCATTCTGAGGCGCGAGCGGTGGTTTCGGTCAGTAATCAAACTGCCAATCCAGCCCGGTTTTCTAATCGCCGCAAAACATCTTAGAGGCGCTTTTTGAAGCAGCCCGGCTGTGGGACGTCTGAAAATACTTGTTGAAGTGACGGAGCGCCGGTCTGGTGATTTGTGAGTAAGACCGGTGGTAGCTTTATTATTGAGATGCTTGCGTGGAGCCTTCTGAGTCCCCGGGGGTGCTGTTGGTGGTCACACTGGCTTGGAAGGCAACAGATCAGCCTCCACATACACAAATTTGGCAATAAGGGCGTTTGTTTCAGGGTTCCTGCTTGTTAGTAGCATACCCTGCTGATTTGCAATGGCGTCAGGACGGTTGTGCTTCCCGCCATTTTAATTTTCAAATGACTGGCCTCTGATATTTCTCTGATTGACTGCTTGTGATTGTGGGAGACCGGTGGTTTTCTCCTACCTACATTTTTTGCTTTACTTTATTTTGGTAGCTAATTCTCTTTTTTCTCTCCTTTTTATGAGGTGTGGCATAGCTGCGTTTCGTTTCCAGAATTTTTTCTACGGTCGCCATTTTGTTGAGACCTCCACTGACAGTTGCCTGGTGAAGTGCAGCGTGGCCTGCTAACACGACCCTGCAGAAGGACCGTTTTCGTCCTTCTGACTACCAGATTGTTCATTGGCAGAAGGGAAGTGATTATTTCTTGTTCTTTGCTATTAATTAATTTCTATATATATCTATATATTTTTTAAAAAACATCGAATTAATTAACATTTTGATCATACAATTGAGAGTTAATTGATTAATAAATTCCCCCCCAAAAAACCAAATTAATTGACGTTTTTGATCATACAAATAAGAGTTAATTTATTATTAATTTAAAAAAAATACTGTTTATAGCCCCCATTGGGAGTTATGGCTGATTCCCCTATCTCATCAGATATTGAACGGAAGACTTCCCCTCACAGGGCTCCTTCTCCCAAGCCTGCTGGAAAAAGAAAGGCCAAGCAATCCCAAAGCCTGTTCCAGCCGAAGGTGTTATAGACAAACACGCTGCCAGATTGCATAATGCTCTGGAAAAACAGTGTAACAAGGCTGTTTTACAATCTGGGCAATCTTCTACCTTGCATACTGAGGATACTCTGGCCCAGGCTTCTGGACCTCCTATGTCTGATACTCAAGAGTCCAATTTGCCTGCTTGGCCACAAGGTGACATTATCCTTGTGCCTCAAGGCCACAATCTGCTCTGTGCACAGGGTGATCATGTTCTCCATCCACCTTTGGTGCAGTTGCCATCTGGGGCTCCAGATCCTGTCGCCGTTCCCTCCACGTCGCAACCTCAACTGATGACTACTTCTGTCCCTGGTCAAGTGTTTGATTTTCAAACTATGCTTTCCCAGGCATTTACCAATTTTTTACAGTCTACTTTTCAACATTCTTCAATGCAGCCCTTAACTGGGGCTTCAACAGGGCCAGTGCGTTCTGCTTCTGCACCTCAACCATCTACATCTAAGTCTGCTTCTACCACCCATGGCGTGTAAGGCTCTGATTATGAGGAGGATTAGTTTGATGACTTTGATTTGTCTGAGGATGATGAACCTTTATCTGACAGGTCTCCTTTTCCGGGACTTTTCAAACCTGCTCTTTTTTCTTCCTTGTTACGTAAGGCTAAGGTGGCCACTAATATGGGCAAAGTCATTGACCCTCCTTCTTCTTCACAAGACCAACCATCTATGTCTGATTCATTGTTTAAAATGTCTCAACCTGAGCACAATTATATTCCATTTCCTGATTTGTTTGCCCAGGTAATTCAGCGACCTTGGGAATGTCCCGGCTCCTTGGCTGGCCCGTCTGGCCATGACAAGCGGATGTATTGTGCCGCCCCTGATCTAGAGTCCTTGCTACAATTACCGTCCATAGATGAGCCTGTGGCTACCCTCGTATCTTCTTCGGTTCTGGCTGGTGATGTCGGGGATGGACTGCGTGCTGAACTATCATGTAGAAAAACACATCAAGAGGCTGCATGGGTGATTCGAGTGGCTACTGCTGCCTCATTTTTTAATAAGGCATCCCTTATATGGCTTCGCCAATTAAGAGACAGGGTGCCCGCAGAGGAGGCCAAAATACAACAAGATACCACCAAACTGCTGGCTGCTACCGAATTTGCAGCAGACGCTTCCTTGGATGCAGCGAAGTTCGCTTCAAGAGCCCTCACTTCATCTGTAGTCTCTCGCCGCTTATTGTGGCTCCGACATTGGCGAGCTGACAATAAGTCCAAGTGGAGACTCACTACTGCGCCATTCAAGGGCTCTTCACTCTTTGGGTTGGCCTTGGACCCCATCCTTGTAGAGGGCCGCGACAAGAGAAAGGTTCTTCCTACGTCTTTCAGGAGACTGGATCGAAGAGCTTCTCCTTACGGCTGGCAGTCCTTTCGGGTCGATTCCAGTACCAGCGGATCCTATTACAACCGATCCTACAATCAGGGTTATTTCTCCTCTGCAGGTAGGCCTTCCTTTCGTGACCGGGGAAGACGCCAGACCAGCTTCCGTAGACCCTTCCGTGGTTCTGGGTCGAAAGCCTTCCATCGAGGCAAATGACTTCCTGCCTCTCATTCTGGTGGGGGGCCGTCTTCAGGCATTTTACCATCAGTGGGAGTCCACTTCCACAGATGCCTGGATTCTTCACACTGTCACACATGGCCTCAAACTGGAATTCATCCCCTCCCCGCCGGATCGTTTCCTTCCATGTCTAACATCAGAGAATCCCCTGAAACGTCAACTTATGCTACTCGAGATTCAACACTTGTTAGTAATAGAAGCCATAGAGCCGGTTCCCAATGACCAACTTCAGACCGGCTACTATTCGATTTTGTTCCTGGTTCCCAAAAGTTTGGGGGGCTGGAGAGGTATTCTAAACCTCAAGGACCTGAATCTCTTCATTTTATATTGATGTTTCAAAATGCATTCGCTTCAAACAATTCTAGCATGCATTCGACGGGGAGACCTGATGCAATCTGTGGACATAAAGGAAGCTTATCTTCACATACCTATTCACCCAGAGCACAGACGATACTTCCGTTTCACCTTCAAAGGATGCCATTTTCAATACAGGGCCATGCCGTTTGGACTCTTGTTGGGGCCCCGGACATTCACGAAAATACTAGCAGCTCTATCGGCGTCTGTACGGGAGCGTTCCATCCGCATGGTCTGTTATCTGGACGATGTGTTGATCCTGTCATCTTCCAAGACACAAGCAGACAACGACAGGCAGTCGGTCCTTCAGGCTCTACAGTGCCATGGATTTGTACTCAACCTTCCGAAGAGCCAGTTGATTCCAACGTCTCGTATTCTTCATCTGGGCTCTGTTATAGACTCCCTTCAAGGGATGGTCTTCCTGTCCCCGGATCGTCAAGCGAGTATCAGGGACCTGGTTCAACAGGTGATTTTTCAACCAAAAGTGTCAGTTCTACTACTATCCCAATTGTTGGGAAAGTTCATCTCATGCATTCAAATAGTGCCGTGGGCTTGTCGTCATTTTCGCCTTCTTCAATGGTTCCTCCTGCCATTTCAAAGGGCGGGACAGGCAGATTCTTTACTCAAAGTGACAGTTCCGAACAGCGTCAAGACATCGCTGCACTGGTGGGAATCCACAGCTCTGCAATGCGGGACTGTGTTTCTGGAACCTTTTCATGTCACCGTAACCACGGATGCCAGCCTTCATGGTTGGGGGGCCCACCTGGACTCACACATTGCTCAGGGCACTTGGGCTCCATCCGATCTATGGCACAGTATCAACTTCTTGGAACTCCGTGCGGTTCGGCTTGCACTTCTGTCCTTCCAGACTCATGTGTACAACAAGCACGTCTTAATTGTGACAGACAATGTGACCATGAAGGCCCATATCAACAGACAGGGAGGCACGCACTCCAGAGTCCTGATGGCAGAGACGGAACGGCTGATAGCTTGGGCAGAGGTCAATGTTCTTTCAATAAAAGCAGAACACATTTCCGGCACCAGCAACCTGCAGGCCGATTACCTCAGCAGGGAACATCTGGATCCCTCAGAGTGGCAACTACATCCCCGCCTATTTCATAGCCTCACTCTCAGGTTCGGAACTCCAATTGTGGACCTCTTTGCGAGTCCTTGGAACGCTCAGCTTCCCAGGTATTTCACCAGATTCCTGTCTCCAACCGCAGAAGGTCATGATGCTCTTTGCTGCCCATGGCCGGAAGGCTTAATGTAGGCCTTTCCCCCAATTCCACTTCTGCCAAGGGTTATCCAGAAGATACTATCGGAAAAGGCTGAGATTCTGCTGGTAGCGCCTTATTGGCCGAGGAGGCCGTGGTTCACTGATCTGAGGGGCCTGTCTGTGAGACCACCTTGGCGAATTCCCAGGGACCAGTTGATCCTTCTGCAAGGCATCGTTCAACATCCAGATCCAGACTTGTTAAAGTTGACCGTTTGGCACTTGAACGCATCATCCTAAGGAAGCACAATATACTGTCAGATATCATTTCAACTATTCAGGCAGCTAGGCGTCCTTCAACTATTCGAATTTATAACGCATCCTGGTCCTCCTTTGCCCGATGGTGTGCTACCAAGCTTGTGGACCCTACTTCACCAACAATTTCAGAAATTTTACAGTTCCTTCAATCTGGTCTGGACAAAGGTTTGGCTCCTTCTACACTTCGACGGCAAGTGGCTGCTTTGGCCACTGTTTTGACTGGTGAAGGTCGTCAACCTCTCTCTCAAAATTCAAAGATTAAGGCCTTTTTAAGAGGAGCAGTCAATTTGTCACCTCCGGTGATACACCGTTTTCCGACTTGGAATTTGATGTTAGTTTTACAGGCTCTTACATCTGACCCATTTGAACCCTTGGCTTCAGCCTCGTTACGTAATTTGACCCTAAAAATGGCCTTTCTTCTGGCAGTAACTTTGGCTAGGACGGTTTCGGAGATTGCTGCTCTGTCTATTCACCCAGATCTCTGTGTGTTTTTCCCTGATAGAGTCATCCTCCGACTAGATCCAGCCTTCATACCCAAAGTGAACTCTAAATTTCATAGAAGTCAGGAAATTACCTCCTTAATTTCTGCCCAGACCCCCACCACCCTCTAGAAAAAAAGTGGTATACTTTAGATGTCCGTAGAGCCTTATGGTGTTATATTAAGCGTACCACTTCTTTTAGAAGAACTGAGGCCTTGCTGGTGTCCTTCTTACCAGCTTCCATGGGACAGAAAGTCTCTTCTCATACTGTGGGTCGGTGGCTTAAAGCCTGTATATCAGCTGCTTGCCATTTACAGGGATGGGCTGTGCCCGGGGGCATTGTTCCCCATTCCACTCGAAGTGCCGCTACTTCAGCGGCTTGGGCTACCCAAGCATCTGTTGATGACATCTGTAAGGCGGCGACTTGGTCATCATTATCTTCCTTCGTCCGCCATTATTGTTTGGACACTTTTGCTTCTGCTGATGCTGCCTTCGGCAGACGTGTATTACAATCTGTAATATCCACCCAGGGACAGCCAATGGATCGACCCCTCCCAGACAATGGGTGAACTTGGGTATGTCCCAGAAGCAGGATTGGCGGCGCAGCGAGTCAGGAAAATGGACATTGTCCTACCTGAACGTCCCTTTTATGCTCGATGCGCCACCAATCCGGCCCACCCGATAGTCGACCATTGCTGCTGTGGGTGGTGTGTGTGTTTTCTTTTGTCTCCTTATCTGCAGCGTTGCTTCTGTGATCCTGCGTTTGGATGTTTTTCTGAAGATCGGTCGGTGTTGTCCTCGTTATCTGCTTCGTGAAAAAGACTGAAGGGTTAACATCACAAGGGGCGGTACCAAGGCTGCAGAAACATTTATAGGCACTCAGTACATCCAATCATCAATCAAGATCCCAGAAGTAGGATTAGCGGCGCATTGAGCATAAAAGGGACGTTCAGGTAGGACAACGTCCATTCGCCATATTAGAATGCTCTCCTGTGCCATCCTCTTACTCCTTTCAGATTCTTCTAGAACAGGGGTGTCAAACTCACAGTGGCGTCACGTGGCGTATCGGGACTTTTTCCCCCTTTGCTAAACCAGGTGTGGGCATAGCCAGCGCATGATGCATCTGGCCCATGGGTCAGGAGTTTGACAGCTCTTTTCTCTTTTTGCTTTGTATTTTTAGTTTTTAATTCATAATATTTTTATATCTTTCAGCTTTTCATAATATTTTTCATTTTCATTTTTCATTTTCATTTCATTTTCATGATGTATCCTTTATGCTTTTTTAATGACTGCACCCCGTCTTCTTCATTCTGGTCTATGGCCATAAGAAAGATTTGATTTAATTACTTTATAATCAGACACACTTTTTGTTTCTTAAAGTGCCAAATCAAATTCAAGCACTTTTAACTGATTTCAACAAAAGAAGTTGAAACACGTAGCTAAGAGGAACTCTGCAAAGTTTTAATTTGCTGATTTGATTTAAAGGAAATTAATTCAACACACACTCACCGCCATTGCATTATATCCTTGATTCTAATCCCCAAATCAGTTTGATACACTAAATCTAATTGTTTACATTCAATCCCATTCAGCAGTTTGACGGATTACTATCCATACATACACATAAATACCCATTCTCACTCATGCACAATTTTCTCCCCATGAAATTAATGATTTATTATTAAACCGTTCTGAAAATGTTGATATTTATCAGCAGTTAAACTTACTCTGATTATGAGGAATAATGCTGTATATCTTGCAATATGTTAATTGTCCTTCTTATTCCAGGTCAGAGTTTAGTCCAAGCTGAACTTCATAAAATAATCAGTTCACCTCTTGTGTCATTGCCTTCTCATCAGCTCTCACTGAACAGTGTATCTGTAGTAACTAATTCCTCATCACTGTCAACAGAAATGAAAAGAAGATAAATTAAAAGAAATCAATCTTGTCTAGACCTGTGATCCAGGTACAGATGAAACTTGTCATTTAAAACTTCAACATCTGTTCACTAATGATGTAAATTATATATAGCAAGCAAGTCCCTCTTAAATTGTCTCTCACTACTGGCATCCTCATTTCTTTCATTTATGGATTTATTTAAAGTATAAACAAAAGTGATGGTAACAACTTTGGGGTACAAATACCAATCACTGTAACAATTACCACTACTTCATATGGTACCTGTTTATAATATTATGGCAGCTACTCTCCTTGGGTTCCACATCATCAAATATTTGCATTTTTGTCCTTAAATTAAACTTCCTTAAATAATGGAAACTTGATGGCTATTCAGCCTCTTCTGAATCTTCTCAGCATATCATATCGCTCATCTTTGTTGCAGTGTGGTCAACAGTCTCTTTGCTATTTTAGGTATTTTCCCAAGTCAAAAACCTGGATTATTTTGTTTTCAGTCTAGCTGCCCCCACAGATGTTTCCAGTTTTCTGAATATAGAGAACTTCAAGGAGAATGCAAAAAAACAAACAAACCCTGAAGTATTAGCTTTTAACTTATAAGGAGAAGATGAGGGTTGATTTCAGGAATTACATGCTACCAGTTAGCACCGGTTCGGGCGAACCAGTAGTAAAAAAAAGCTACCGGTTCATCTGAACTGGTATTTCTGACAATCAGTTATGCCACACAATTTATATTCACTAGAAAACAGGAAATCTAAAGCGCATGGCACAACTTCCCCCCCCCTTACTGTTCTACTTACCTTGTTAAGCCTCCTTTTTTCACACGAAGTGTGCGTTTTGTGCACACTGCACATGTGTGTACATGCAGCGTGCACCACGCATGCCCAGGCAGTGAACTGGTGGCAATCCTCAGAGCATTTCACCACTGGTTGATTTGGTTTGTTCATCTAATGGATCATCATCCCAACAAGTTATTCCTGATAACATTTCTTCCAAAGGGACATTATTTTATGTAAGCAGTCTCGATGGAGTTTGGCAGAATAAAAGGAGAAAGATTTACGTAAGCCTTTTCAAAAACACTCTACTATTTAATCCCTGTAGAAATTTTATGCTACGCTATAAAGCGACATGGATTATTCAGTTTTATAAACATTTCCCAATCATTCTATAATTTTTACAACATAATAATTTTATGTTAAGAAATCTTGCAGAAAGGAGAAGAAACCATAGCGGTAGAGATATTAAAGGGCGTGATTGCTAAATATTATGAATTTTATTCCCATTTTGAATATTTAATTTTTTAAAAATTTTAATTTCCTCATGAGCAATAATTTCAATAGTAGCTACATTGCAATCCTGTACTTCAATAGGTACCGTCATTCAAATTAGCTATTTGAATTTTGCTAATTTAGAACCACAGACATTAGTAAGGGATGCAAAGGAGATAATGATTAAATATATGTGACTATTTTACTATTCATACTGTGACGTAAATGTAAGAAACTCAAGAAAATTTGTGAAGTTGGATTTCACTATATACCAGACAGTCCATATCAGGCACCATAAAACTTCTATCTTTTCCCAAAATTGAAGGAATACGTTTGTGAGCATCTATTTGAGTTAAATAAAGAGGCAGATAATACTGTCAAGACCTGGCTAAAAATGAAAGCATGGAATTATTTCTGACAATTTTTAATAACTTGCCAATCATTGGAAGGATACGTGAATAATTATATATTTATTTTTTAAAATCATTTTAAGAGTTGTAATTTTAAGTGATTGACAACCATAATAAACCCTCACACACACCCTAAAAGCAAGCCATCTGTCTCTGATACCCCTAGCGGAAACCATCCCCAAACTCCAACCTCATCCTCTCAAAGCCCTTATAGGAAAAGCCAGCTGTTTATGGCCTTCCATTTGAAAAGCTAAAAGTTTAGGAGCTGGCTATATCCCAGGATGTTGTAACAAAGGCACAATTCCTAGGTCTCACATTTAAGGAAAGGGACCTGGAGTATGCCCTCTTGATCAGACCTGGTAGAATGGGCAGATAATCTCAGGGAGATTATCCAAGCCATGTAGGCTTTAAAAGTAATAATCAGCACTTTGAACTGAACCCAGAAAGAAACTGGGAGCCAAAGCAGTTCACACAACAGTGGTCTAAAATGGGTAAAACCCGTCCCCCTCCAATGCTTAGCTGAAGGGCAGAGTAATGATTTTCTAGAAAAAAATAATGGCTGACAGCCAGAGAACCTTATTTATTTAACTGTCATAATATCAGTATATCACTGCAATCATCAAGTTTAAAATCAATTAAGAAATAAACAGCACAGAATCCCATAAAAATTCCCATAACCTAAAATGAGCAACCTCTGAATTAATATCTTAAAAAATTATAGGATGCTCATTTCCAAATACCTGACAAAGTTAAAACTACTTGAGGTAATCCTGGTTTTTCGGGCCACGCTGCTTCAAAGCACTAGGTATCAGCCTTCTCAAATAAATCAGTCAGGAAACATAACCAAATGGATTAAATCTACTTTATTGTAAGGCTAGATTAACAGAATCTGGCAAATCTAAAAAATCTAAAACTTCTCACCCTCCATTTTTAACTGCTTGCTCCAGTAGAGCAGCTCCTTCTTCCTTAGTTTCTTTCTCTGACCATTAAGCAACTGTGGGCTCTTCTCTTTCTTGATGGATAGTTTCCTAGATAGTATCTCTTCTCCTGTTTCCTCAAAGTCACCAATGCATGGGTCATGGCTGACATGGCCTTTCTTGGAGTCCATCACTCTAAGAAAGTGATGGACTCCAGTAACTTGATTTACTTCTGTTGAAGCTACCTCAACAGAAGCTGTGGAAGGGAGAATATTTACTTCATAATATTATAATATAATAATATGACTACTTCAGTTTCAACCTGAATAAAACTCGGGCAAACAATAAATACAAACTCAAGGTAAACTGCTCCAAACTCGATTGCAGAAAATACGACTTCAGCAACAGAGTGGTCAATGCCTGGAATGCTCTACCTGACTCCGTTGTTACATCACCAAACCCCCACAGCTTCAACCTTAAACTACTACCATGGACCTCACCCCATTCCTAAGAAATCCATAAAGGGGACATGCATAAGCGCACCAGCGTGTCTACCATCCCTGTCCTACTGTCCCCATTTATTTGTACCCATTTCCTATGTTCATGTCCATTTTATACTTATACCTGTTATCTTGTACATGTTTGACTAAATAAATAAATAAGTAAGTAAGTAAGTAAGTAAGTAAGTAAGTAAATAAATAAATAAATAAATAAATAAATAAATAAATATAGAGCATCCTCTCTTAATTTACGTAGGCAGGATTGACTCATTTTATTTAAAAAAAATGATTCTCCTTTTTGTTCTGCTTCTCACTGTTTTTTCTGTTCTTTCCATATCCACATCCCCAATTCAAATAATATCCAGCTCTTTTTTCTCATTTTAACATTATTATTTTTTCTTGTGTTATCCCCACCTTCCCCCTCTTAACTCTTTTACCATATTAAAATCTTCATCACCATCACCAAGTTGACCAACAACATCTTTTAGCTTTGCTTAGAAAAGATGGATCCATGAGCAAAATTTAAACCGAGAAGTTTATGAGGGATTTTCAAGGTGTCCTAAACATGCTTGAAGTGATCAACAGAAGATGAATTACTTTTTAATCTCCCAACTATGCATTTTGTCCTGAGCATTTAGTATTTGAATTTGAGTTAGACATGACCTAGTACAACGATTCTTGTGTTTTATCATTTGTCTTGATCATCGTACAGCATCATTGCCAAAGTAGATACTGTAAGGCTATGAAGATGTATTCCTTGCATTCACAATGCTTTCCTGAAGTTCAAATCAATAACACAAATGATGAATTCTAGCAAGGCTTTGTGTGTGTGTGTACACATAACTCCCCTAGGAGTTTTCTACCCAGAAACAAAGCATAAATATCTTCTTTTTCCACAGTCCAGTTTATCAGGGTGGCAGGTTCCATCTTGCTTCTTTCCTGGCTGAAAAACATGCTGCAGAAACTCAGCAAATGGAAAGGAATCTACATTCAGATGACAATGAGGGTTAACAGAAGGCTCTGCACTTCTGCTGGAGGGTTACAACCATATGATATATTGCTTAGGAAAAAAGCATGAGATAAACAAATTAGCTATCAACAGTGGCATCTTTAGCAAGCCACAACAATGCCAAAATGATATGATGTTTCATCAGCTGTCATGAAACTCCAGGGGGAAGAAAATTCCTCACCTTGATTCTCATAGCTTGACAACAATGACTGGAAAATTTCAACTTGAAATTTTCATCAACATGCTCTTGCCCAAATCTTTCAATATTGAAGAATATCAACAATATGACCGACATGTCTATGTTCTGTGAAATGCCAAGCTTGACAGCAATTTCTCTGTCAATTGTCCTTAACCATTTATTAGCATTTCTCAGGAGAAGTTTGTCATGGATCATCCATTCCACCGCTGATCACAAAAGTCAGCTCTTCTTAGTTCATCATCTTTACGATTTTTGGCCCATCTTACACAATACTGACATCAACCCAGTAACTATAAATAACCTATATTTAGCACTGAATTTCAGTTAAACTCTTCAGTAGTGAAAAACTCAATCACAGCACATTGCTTAAAGTCACTGAGATTTCCATTTCATGAATAATAGTAACACAACCTTTTCTGACAGAAACTGCCACCAAAAGAAATGCTAAAGAACACATTAGAGTTTCTACCACATCAATATCGCCATCTATTGGTAATTTATAACATTGGAGCCATTGTCTTTCTTTCAGGACTCGGAGAATGTGATTTCAGTCAGTCAAAGTATCCCATCCCCACCCTTCTAAACACCTTTTAAAAATTAGGATTAAACTTTTATGAATTTCTCATTTCAATTCTTTCGAAAGATAGAAAAAAGAGAGAATCAACATTAAAGTCTAGTTTTCAAGTACAGTTGCTGAGATTTACTCCATTTGCAGGAGACAGAGTGTTTTAGAAAATGAATTCATTTCTCAGGCCTCATTTAATTTAATTGTAGGGGGCAAATTTAATTAGCGAGGTGAAAAAATTAAAACAGTGAGAATTAAAGGCAGATTTATTTGTTTCTTTTTATAGTTCTTTTAGATCTGGTTGTTATGGTGATAGAGAATAAGTAGAAAAATATTAAAGATGACCTTTCTCTTCAATCATCAGTGATGGAATTTTTTTTTTACTAAATTGTATTACAATCCTTTCAATGCCTCAGAACTCTTCTTATATTGAGAAATATACACATTTTCAAGTTAAAATTACTTTAATATTGAATTAAGATAAATGAATAATTATGCAGTATCAGATTATTACTTATTTTAACTGATATAATTATTGTTTGATAGGTAAGAAAAGGCATTTATATATATATGATAGTACTGTGATTCATGTTGCTTTTGTTTTCTGAATTTGTTCTATTTGTAAAAATAGGTGATCAGCAATTTGTTATTTTGGAAGTGAAAAGGGTCCAAAATAACACAACTGCTTACATATTTAAAGTTTCCTGAAACTTTTTAGAAATGTAATGAATAACATTTAAGCTTCCAGGATCTTAAAAAAAAAAAGTGTAGAACTACAGAGAATTCCAGTTGGAAAGAACTGAAAAGAAAAGAGCCAATAAGTGAAAAAATGTCAGAGGTAATTGGTTCAGCTTTAACAGAAAATAAGTAGTTTTATCCTAAAGTGGACATTGGGTTCATAGAGACTATTAAGTTCAAAATATACCTTACCTGCACTATATAGAAAATTTTCAGAAGAGAATGGCTTTTGCTCTCCAGAAACTACTGTTAGAGGGACATCAGTGGTTCAGCTGATAACCTAAAAAGAAAAAAGAAAAAAAATTAAACAGTTGTTCTGCTTAAGTGGATGGCTTGAGCAATACTTTCTTATTCTTATGATAGGGATGTTGGGGAGGAGATAAGACAGGTTTGGCAAAAATTCCAGTGAAGAAATGGAAGAACTGCTGAGCGGTGAAAATGGAATTAGCCATGGCACCATAATTATCCGAGCTTGTGGCAATATTAAGGATATACCTGGGAAGAGATCAGCTGTTTCCCCGGGTATCATTTTGCCTTCAGGAGATCCCCCTGAAGTTGGAAAGCCTAAATAGTTTAATTTATCCTCTTTCCCTATCATCATTTTAAATAGCAATAGTCCTTAGACTTGTATACTGCTTCATAGTGCTTTTACAGCCCTCTCTAAGCGGTTTACAGAGTCAGCATATTGCCTCCAACAATCTGGTTCCTCATTTTACCCACCTCGGAAGGATGGAAGGCTGAGTCAACCTTGAACAGGTGAGATTCGATCTGCTGAACTGCAGCTAGCAGTCAGCTGAAGTAGCCTGCAGTACTGCACTCTAATCACTGCACCACCTCGGCAAAATCTAATGGCAGAACTGGAATGAAACACTCTAAAGCAGTGTTTCTCAACCTGAATTCTCAAAGAGAATTCTCAAAAAATTCTGGAAGTTGAAGTCCGAATACCTTCAAGTTGCCCAGGTTGAGAAACGCTGTTCTAAAGCATCTCTTGCAAGATTCATGCCTGTTGTTTGATCTCTCGTTTCTTTTTCAAAAATTGAACAGTGTGTGGGCATACACACGGACATGATTTACATGCATTCTACTCTTTGAAAGCATGTCATACTGAAAATGAGAAAGTAAACCATTTAAATCATAGTATAAATATGTATACCATGTATATATAAATAGCATAATGGTATAAATAATTAAATAGTATGAATAGTATAAATAATTAAATCATTTATCCTGCAAATAGCCCCAAGTTTTTGGACACCTAAATAATGTGCTGTTGGCTGCCTTGAGTGGCATTTGTGAGAAGGGCAGCCATGCAAATTGATTTTATAAACTAAAAAAAAAAGGGACCTTGAAGTTACCATACCTAAATAAATAAATACTAAATATTCATGTGTATCTCAGTGGTGACCAGGATTTATACTCAAGTCTAGCCACTATAAATCCTGGATTTACAGCCAGCAGCTCTGATCCATGCCTATTTAGACACCTCAATCGAACTTCTAAAGGCAGGCTGGTTTACGGAAGAGGCTGGATGTGCCCTGTATCTTAAATGCCTGACTTTTTGTTGTCTTTAAGTTAGTGATAGCAGTACAGAGCCATTTGGCATTACTTGAGAAAACCAATAGGGCTCTCAAAGGCAGAGCTGGTTACACAGGTAAGATAAATAAAGGGGGGAAATGCTACCTATTGAAGAAAAGAAAGAAGGATGGGAGAAAAATCTAATCCCAGTAGAGGCATTGAAAAATTGGGAATGTTCATCCTGTGATAAGCCTCCTCACTACTTCTTGTCTTGTTCAAATGAAAGGGGCTTCCTTCAGACATGCAGATGTTCAGTGCAGAGGTTTGGTTCTGAAAAGCTTTCACAGGAATAGCTATATAAAAGGGGTCCTTAGTGCTCTCTGAGCTTGCTTGTTTTCTTGCAGACATTCCGTTACCCAAAGTAGATACCATCATCAGTGCTACTCTAGTTACTGATGATGTTACCTAGTTTGGGTAGTGACTAGGTATGCAAGAAACAAGCAATCTCAGAGAGCACCAAGGACCCCTCACTTCAGCCCTGTTGTGGCCCGCCAGCGGCCTGCAAGGATCATGGCTGATCCCGATGACGAGGAGGCTAGTGTGGTGTTGTGCCAGCAGCTGGCGCAGCCGGCGCTCGTGTCGGACAGCGAGGAGGCCAAAGAGGATGTGATGCCAGAAGCAGAGACTCAGCCAGGGCCTTCAGAACCTCCAGAGGCTCCTTCCAGTGGAGAGAGCAAAGTGGAGGGGCCTCTCCTCAATGCCCGGGCACGCAGGGCTGCCAAAAGGCAGGAGTGGCTACTCAGGAGGAGGAGGTCTACTCAAGAGTAGGGCTTGACGATAATTGGCCACTCCCTTAGCCTATTTAAGTTGCACGCAGCTAGTGCTTTCTTGCTAGAAACAATGTCTCATTACTACAGAGCATCTTGGAGAGCGAGCGACTTCTCATATCTGGTTTTCTGGTATGGAGAAAGGCCCTGCTTTGATTAGATGTCACTGATATCATTTTATGGGAACATGCCCATCACTCACAAGGTAGCCAGTGCCAACTCGGCTATAGCAAACATGAATATAACATAAACTGGCAGCAAATAAATAAATAATATAAAGAAGTTGGCAGAGAATGAACCGAGAGAAATTCATACGTATATGGATTGGAAATATTTCTATTCAGTGCAGGGCTACATTTTTATTTCATAAATTCCTGATTATTCAGTCATTATTTGCAATGATGATTAAGGTTAGTGACCCTTCTTTTTCTCCTGTGGCAGATATAACACTGTCTTTTCTGAGGTAGAAAAGGCTCTGCCTATTGTGTTTGGCTGGCGTGATTGAGTCGTCATTGTGTTTTGATTTATTTTCAGTAAGCGTTTGCTAAGTAAAATTGCATATTTTCATGAGCAAGAGAAAGTGGGCATGTTGGTGCCAAACCATGACTTTAATCACTATTCTACAAAGGGATCTTCAGCTGTTGATGAAGCTCATGGGTGTTGGAGTTGACAGATCAGGATGCTTTAACAGTAACAAGAGTTGGAAGGGACCTTGGAGGTCATCCAGTCCAACCCCCTCCTCACGCAAGAGACCTGTACTAGGGATTCGAACCGCCAAACTGCTGACCTTTCTGATCGACAAGCTCAGTGTCTTAGCCACTTGAGCCACCTAGTCCCATTGATGCCTAAGGATTATGGCTGCACTTAATTATAATGAAATTGGAGGTGGGGGGTATCTTAGTTTATGTGAACTCAGCCACTACGATTTGTAAAATATGGTGTATGGAATTTGGAGGAGTAGAAACACTAATGGGACATTAAACCCTCAAGTGGCACAGCTGAAATTATATTATAAAAAGATCAAAAGTGATGTAGAATCATCTGGAAGTATAAGCTAAACATAATTATAATTAAATTAAATTAAATACAGTTAATTTGATTATTTTGCACATATTTCACTATTTCCTGCTTATGTCACATTACAATTTGCAATTTGTGGTAATGTCTGGGAGATTATAGATAAAGTTTCAAGAGACTACATATGGCCCTTAGGCTGTGTACTCAGATTTATTTTGGTGTTAAGTAGGAACATGTTAAACAAACATGTTTGAACAAACTATAGAACCTAACCTTTGTGTTATTGTTGGCGTGCTGTTTTCTGATTGCCTGATTTTGCTATTGGGATTTTAAGTACTGCAAGCCAACTGGAATAATTTTGTGAATGCCAGTTGATATGGTTTTATGATGCTTTGAAAGCAGGAAATTATTGGACTACAAACTGGGCAAAATCGTAGTTTGCCAAGTATCTCATTTTGTCAATCAACAGAATGCTGATTATATTAATGCTGCATTCCAAGAAGTCTGCAGATTTGTAATTTGAAAATCAATATGACAAATTGCAATTGCATTTAAATAAGTACCCTGTTATTAAGACCAGCTGCCTGCAATTACTACAGGTTCGAATCTCGCCAGGCTCAAGGTTGACTCAGCCTTCCATCCTTTCTAAGGTAGGTAAATTGAGGACCCAATTGTGGGGGCAATAAGCTGACTTTGTATAAATATACAAAAGGATGAAGGCTATTGCTTAGTGCATTGTAAGCCACCCTGAGTCTTTGGAGAAGGGCGGCATATAAATAAAATTTAAAAAAAAAATCCAATTCAAGCAATTTGGAAAAACCTGGAAGAAGAAAGAAATATGATCATTAAAAAAAAAAGACATTAAAGAAAATTTTCTTTACTGAATCTAAATATTTTAAAAGATAATATGTGTGTGTGTGTGTGTGTCTATTCTAAATAGAGAAAATGATTTTTTTTAATTTCTAGAAAAGAAATAATATGTGATCATATAAGTATCTAAAATTATATGTGTTTTATTAAAAAATGCAAGTTATTTATTAAAAATCATTCAATCTTTATATTGTATTATTGCAACTTATTGAAATGCATTTCCATTTATTATAGGTTGGGGTTTTTTTGCCTCATTCATGTCCAATTCTTAGAGATTGACTGGACAAGTTCCTGTAATTTTCTTGGCAAGGATTTTCAGAAGTGGTTTGCCATTGCCTCCTTTCTAGGGCTGAGACACTGACTGGGCCAAGGTCACCCAGCTAAGTTCTTGCCTAAGACAGAACTAGAACTCATGGTCTTAAGGTTTCTATACTGATGCCTTAACCACTACACTAAACTGGCTGAGATTAGATTATTACTGATTTATAATTGTTGTTAATAGTATTATTGTTATTAAGAACGGCAACAGTAGGTAATATGTCTGTGCTTTAGTTGCCTTTGAATCATTGTATATGCTTAGCCCTGGTAACTTTAAGGCACATTTTTCCTAAAAGCTACTGTATATGCTTCATGTTTCATTACAGACAAATGCTTAAGTGTGTTCTAAGCCAGTATTTCAGCCACAATAGGTGGAGGTGTGTTTGCGTGGTGATAATAATGAATCAAAGAACATTTATTATGCAGAGTTTTTTGAAAGAAACAAGAGCATCGGTAGTAAAATCAGTCTAAAGCACTTTTTTCCCCTCTAGGTATTAAATAATGGCATGTTAAGCTTTGCAAGGAGAGAGAGGGGGGAAGAGAGAAAGAATATTAAATGGGTTGCCTTGTCTTGCCATTTCCACACCCTTCTTTAATGTAGAAGCATAAACTAACTGAAATTAATGCTGAAATAAAGGTTACAATAAAGGCAGTGCTTTGCAAATTCTTTTAGGCAGCAGTATCATGAAAGGCAAAAACTATAAACATCAGCTTATATCCACAACACTTGCCCTACGTAGGCCAGGCTTAACTATTCACTGTTCCAGACTGTAAATCTTTCCAGTATGATACTCTCACCTGCATAAGTGAAGGGAGGAGAAAGAAAGGTGTCAGGGATGAATTCTCTTAAATCACCACTTCAGATGGCATTCATAAGCCGTGCAAGATGCCTTAATGTGATTGCCAAAGTTGAAGGCCTTCCTTAGTCTCCTTTTTTTTTTTACAAGTAGAAAATCCCAGGTAGAAAAAGAAAGAAAATAGCAGTAGTAATAGCACTTAGATTTATATACCACTTTATAGTAATTTACAGCCCTCTCTAAGGAGTTTACCAAGTCAGCATATTGCTTCCAATCTGGCTCCTCATTTTATTGACCTCGGAAGGATGGAAGACTGAGTCAACCTTGAGTCGGTCAGGATTGAACTGCTGGCAGTCGGCAGAATTAGCCTGCAGTACTGCATTCTAACCTCTGCCCCACCACAGCTCTTAACTCCATCTCTAAACAGAACTTTGCATTATGGACCACTAAAAGATTTTTTGCTCTTGCATTAGTGTTATGTAAAAAGGCAGTGTGGCATACTGGTTAAGACATTGGATTAATAATAGGTAGTCTCAAATTCAAGTCCAACTTGGACCATGGAATTTTTCTGTATGACTTTGGGCAAGTTGTGCTCTGTCAATCTAACTTATCTCACAGGGTGGTTGCTACAGAGAAAACAGGAGGTAGTGGCCCCTTTTTATTGGCTCCTGAATGAAAAGTAGAATAGAAATGTGACAAATAAAGAAACTATCTCATACTACAAGGTTTATGCCTGCATTTTCATCATCAAGGCAGTCATGTGATTCTCTTGAGTGGAATCAGCAATCTTCTAATCATCATTTCCAAGAAAGACTCATGATGCAATCAACATTGGATTCTACGGCACTGAACTGTATTAGTTCTCACAAAGCAGACAAAAATAAAAGACACTATCCTTGCATGTTTATGTTAATCTCCATCAACATAATTAATATCAAGAAATAGATAGCAACTGCTCAAGTGAGTGGCATGAAATTAAAAAAAATATTTTTTTTGACCCAAAAATTGCTAAATGCTCTTTTAGGATGGATGGGTGGGTGATTTGCATACTTGTATTGGGGTTGTGCTTTCAGTCTAGAGCTCTCTAGATGTTTTGGACTTCATCTCTCACCTTATTATGCAGGAAAGTTCATAATACCCAGCATACTACAAACAGAATTAGAAAAGTTACAGTCCAAGAACTTGGACTTGTTCTTTATGAAATCAGAAAAGTGGAGAGGACCATAAGATCCTTTAAAAAAAACTTCACTGGTCAATTAATCAAACTGATTACTTTAAGATACTTAAAGAAGTATCTTCATTTGCCTAAGGAAACAAAACAACCAGTCTAGTGCAATGGTTACAGATGGAGGTGGCGCTGTATTTATTCCCTGCCTTGGTCTAGAGCAGGGGTTGGCAACTTTAAACACTCAAAGAGCCACAAATATCCTACCCAGAAGCGCCCATTCAATTCTGGAGCCGACCGGAAGTCTGGTTCAGGGGTAGGTTCTACTTACCTTTACTATCGGTTTGCAACGGAGCTGCATGCACGAGCAAAGCAAGCATGCTCAGAAGCAAGCATGCACAGAAGCGTTCTGATGACATTGAAATCAGTGGGCAGAGCCTGCCACCAGTTTTACTACCAGTTCTATAGAACTGATGCAAACCGGGGGCAACCTACCACTGGTCCGGTTCCCCCACCATAGTCTCCTCCTAGTGCGGCATCCTTTTTCCTCTACCTGTCCTAACCGAAAGCCCTATCAATTATGGAGCCGACCAGCAACAGGGAGCCGCAGCAGATCCCTGGTCTAGAGGAAGTGAAATAGTTGGATGTGATGGTAGCTCAATAAGTGCATCACCCAGATATTTTCTCATATATTCAGTCAAACAGTTTGCTGTAAACCCCTGTACGGAGGTTGCTAGGTAGTGGTGGCATGGTTGAATTCTCTCCCTTCTTAGTTATTCTGATTGGATTTCTTTGCCGGAGGTGGGGAGATTTTAACTTCACAGACTTGGTTTTTTGTACCACTCAGCTGAAGAGGAACAAATTGCTCTTTCTTTGTTGCTAACAGAAGCAGGGAAACGACAAGGTTGTTCACAATTACAGGAGGGTGGGTAAGATTAAACTTTCTTTCCCTCCCCTCACAAACCTCATGAACATTGCTATTCTCTACCTGCTATATCAACCAACCTTTCTACTAGGGGAAAAATAATTAAAACAAAAAGCAACATATCCTAGGCAAACTTCCAGAGGTCTAATATTTGTGTAAGTCTGATGCCATTTTAAATGCATGTTATGAGACAGATAAGTGGAAGGTTCCCTGTTTACACTGGCTTTCCAAAATTCCATTGTGTTCACATGCTGTATAAACACAGAGGAGCAGGGCTTGTCATAATAAAGGTCAAAAACCTGGCAGTCTCTTGTCTCTTATCCTTCTGTTAGAGAAAAGAGCAGAGCTAGAAGCGCCAGGTTGAATTCATCCAGTGAATTATTTTCTCATCTATATATTTTTGTTGACACCATTTTACATTTATAAGCTGTTTCTCATCCAACCAGCGGTTCTGGTTCTTGTATCCAATATGCTAGAACTGGGAAGTGAAAAAATAAACAAATCGGTATTTGTATCCAAATCAATCTGGAAGCTGCTCTTCCAAGTAATTCCAGTAGTTGTTGCCCCAAAATTACCACACCTATTAAATACATTACATCACTTGGAAATGAGAATTAGGTGAGAACTGTTTTGCAATTTCTCAGATGTTTTCTTCTTCCATGAAAGGGGTGTTTGATTTTATTTTATTTTTTTCATTGCTACTTCATTCTTACAGTCTTTGAAAACATCTTTCAGGCTTCTAGAGCTTGCTTGCTTTCTGTCACACACCCTTCCATCAACTTTCATGACTTCCATGTACAAACTTAGAGATGCCAGAGCAGAAATCCACCCATAAAATCTATGGTAGATATGAGCCATGGTGGCGCAGTGGTAAGAGTGCAGTACTGCAGACTACTTCTGCTGACTGTCGGTTGACTGCAGTTTGGTAGTTCAAATCTCACCAGGCTCAAGGTTGACTCAGCCTTCCATCCTTCTGAGGTCAGTAAAATGAGGACCTAGATTGTTGGGGGCAAGATGCTGATTCTGTAAACTGCTTAGAGAGGGCTGTAAGAGCACCGTGAGGTCTAAGGCTTAGGCCCAGGGTACTTGCAGGACCATCTCCAGCCGTTCTCCCATCGTCCTGTGCGCTCTCACAGAGTCGGCCTCCTCAGGGTGCCGTCGGCCAAACAATGTCGGCTGACGACCCCCAGGGGGAGGGCGTTCTCTGTGGGAGCCCTGACCCTCTGGAATGGATTGCCCACTGAGCTCAGGACAGCCCCTGACCTTCTTTCCTTCCGTCGTGAGCTGAAGACGTGGCTCTTCCGCCAACTAAATTGATCCGTTTGGGGTACACTGGGATAATTTTAAATTGTTTTTTAATTGGGTTACTGATTTTAATTTGGTATTGTATTGTGATTTGTATTGAAGTTGTCATTTTGTAAGCCGCCTTGAGTCCCTAGGGAGAAAGGCGGCATATAAATCGCAATCAATCAATCAATCAATCAATCAATCAATCAATCAATAAATAAATAAATAAATAAGTGCTATTGCTATGAAAGAGCGTGGAACATGGAGCAGGAGTTATTGCTGACTTTCACAGATTAATTCTGGCCCAAAACTCACTTGAGCCTGCACTTTATGTACAGTTTGTTTGTTTACTTATTCAATCTCATGTCCACTGAACTCTGAAGAGTTTTCCTTGGTCTGTTTGACGTCTTCCCGACAGTGATACTGTACTAGAACAGTTCTCTTGTACAAGGGATTTTAGTAAGCCTGAAAATCTTACCCACATTTTTTTAGTCTCTTCTATGACAGTTTCCTCTTCCACCTTCATTCATAAAACTGAATGCCATTCTGAGGTAGAGGCTGAGTATCTTCCCTGGTAGAACCTGAATTTGTCACAAATAGAGTGGCTAAGTTCTTATGGACTGTTCTCTTAGAAGGAAAATACTAAGTTTGTCCTGATGTTTCTGGCTAATGGTTCCTTATCCTCTTCCTCCTCATTCTCTAAAAGAGAATGTTTACTTGTATTACATTTACATTTTCAGTATATTTTATTAAATTTTAATTGCCCTGGCCATTGACTGTATTGCATTAATAAAGGTAAAAGTGAGATCTCACTCCTTAAGTTTCTATAAGCGTGGGTGTATATAAATAAAGGGACACGGTGGCTCAGTGGCTAAGATGCTGAGCTTGTTGATCGAAAGGTCGGCAGTTCAGCGGTTTGAATCCCAAGTGCCGTGTAATGGGGTGAGTTCCTGTTACTTGCCCCAGCTTCTGCCAACCTAGAAATTCGAAAGCACGTAAAAAATGCAAGTAGAAAAATAGGGACCACCTTTGGTGGGAAAGTAACAGCGTTCTGTGTGCTTTTGGCATTTATTTATTTTTATTTATTTTATTAATTTAATTTGTATACCGCCCTTCTCCCAGAAGGGACTCAGGGCGGTGAACAGCCAAAATTAAAAAACATACAAATACAAAAGTTAAGATAATTAAAAAAATTAAATAATTGGCTACCCAATTTAAAACCCCAAATCCATAAAATTTAAAATCCCAGTTAAAAACCATTTAGGCTAGGCCGGCTTGATGAAATAAAAACGTCTTCAGGGCTTTACGGAAGGTCCGGAGGTCCGGGATCAATCGTATTCCGGGAGGCAGCTCATTCCACAGGGCGGGTGCCCCCACAGAGAAGGCTCGCCCCCTGGGGGCCGCCAGCCGACATTGCCTGACCGACGGCACCCCGAGGAGGCCCTCTCTGTGAGAGCGTATTGGCCGGTGGGAGGTTATCGGTAGCAGCAGGCGGTCTCGCAAATACCATGGCCCTAAGCCATGGAGCGCTTTAAAGATGAGAACCAACACCTTAAAGCGCACCCGGAAGACCACCGGGAGCCAATGCAGCTCGCGCAGGAGAGGTGTTACGTGGGAGCGCCACGTCGCTCCCATAATCACCCGCGCGGCCGCATTCTGCACCAGCTGGAGCCTCCGGGTGCTCCTCAGGGGGAGCCCCATGTAGAGAGCGTTACAGTAGTACATTTAGTCATGCTGGCCACATGATCACAGAGACGTCTTTGTACAGCGGTGGCTCTTCGGCTTTGAAACAGAGATGAGCACCACCGCCTAGAGTCGGGAACGACTAGCACATATGTGCGAGGGGAACCTTTACCTTTACCTTTATATGAAACAAACAAGAAAGTTAGAAAAGAAAAAATAAATTTGGGTCAATAACAATTCATCAAAAAATTAAAGTTTCTTTTTTTAAAAAAAAAAAGTTTTTTTTTTCTTAGTTCTGTAGGACAAGGAACAGTACAGCCTGGAGGCAGAATCAAGAGAGGGATCAGTCTAGAGTTGTTATGTTGCCACAAGCAATTTAGATCCAACCCTTGGAATTCCACTAGTGCTGATCATTAGTTGACTAGATTCTTGTGTAATACTGTAGGTGTGAGCAATACATCAGCTGAATTGGAACTCAATGTATGGTCCCAATTCTTCACGCCTGAGAAGTTCTTTGATTTTTTTTTTTTTGGCTTTGTTTTAAAATCTGTACTGAGCTGTATGAACCAGCCATAATTTAATTCATATTTGAGATGAATTCATAAAGCAGCTTGGTTCAAATATATATTTTCAATTTGACTTTAAAAAGTTATCCATAAATTCTAATGAGAAAACATCATATGGAAGCCGCTTCCATTTTTAACAGAATGGGATAAAAAACCAGAGATGATAGATCCTTTAGAAAATACTATTCTCACCAAGTTTCACTCTGAATATCATTATGGTCTTTACTGCGGTAACATACATATATGCCCATCATGCTAACTTTCTCAAGTATAGTGCAGAAGGTTTATGCAAAATGCAGAAAAAAGGTAAGAAATAATAAGCAAAGAAGATTAAGGACATGTCAGAAGGGAAAGCAAAAAGAAATATGCTTATATTTAGTTTAAAGCAACTCAATTCACTGTAACTCACCATTACAAACCAGTCTAACACTTAAAGATTATTAATTCATACATTGTCTTTTGTTTGTTTATAATCAAATTAATTTGTCACCGATCTCATGGTTCATATGACTCTTTTGTTCTTCTTCTTTGTTCTCCATTGTTCTTTGTTCTTTTCACCTCACCTTTGTTCTTCTCTTTTTCTTTTCAAACATAAGTTCCTCAACAGACCTCTTAAAGCATTGCTTCAGTAATCTCAGCAAGCGTAATTGCTCATGGGAATTTCCCAGAAGAGCACACCTTGACAATTCTTAAACCTCCTTAAGTGCACACACACACACACACACACACACACTCCAACAATTTCCAAAGCATGTGTCCTCATTCTTCTACTATGTCAAGTTCCAAACACAACTATGACAGCCCAGAAAAACTTTGAAGTGCTGCATTCCAGAAGTGTGAGTTTTCCTCTTAAACCAGCTCAAGACTTTTCCATCTAGACCAGGGGTCTCTAACCTTGGCAACTTTAAGACTTGTGGACTTCAACTCCCAGAATTCCTCAGCCAGGAAAGCTGGCTGAGGAATTCTTGGAGTTGAAGACCACAAGTCTTAAAGTTGCCAAGCATAGAGACCCCAATCTAGACCATCCATAATGCATACATCTTTGGCTGAAGCAGTTGGGGCTGGTTGTCAGCCTTTTGTAGTGGGGCAGTTCAGGAAACAGACACCACAAGAAATATAGACCATATAGATATAAACCATAAGAACAGAATCTCGAAAATCTGAAAATGCTTTACCTTCCCTCCCTCTTACACCAAAGAGGTTTAAGATGGAGCCAGTTTAGCTTCTTTCTAACTGTTTCTTTCTTTCCTAGGCTTCATTCATGTTTTCTTAGTGACTGCATTCTGTCTCCAAGGTCACATCTATGATTCTCTTCTGGAAGATTTATTGTGGGAGGCTCCCCTTCCGCCTGATCAGTGGTTTGGCACTTGTTCTACAGCATTGGGTTGGGACAAGGGGTACTAGAACTCTGGCTTTTCTCTCTCTTTTTTTAAATGGCTTAGTCAACAAGTCCACACGCATGTCCCTGATCACTATAATTAGTGAAGGTATGCAAAGCATCACAACTTGGCACCACCTCAGTTGGTGCATTATTTTACTGAACAAAGCTTCTGCACAGGCCCAAGCCCATTTGTCAGCTGGAGTGTTGGCCCAATTGGTCCAGTTTGATACAGAAAATGGATGGCACTGCTTCACTCAGTCAGGTCCTTCCATAGGCATGTCAGTAAAAAGCTTCCTGAGTCATGGTGCTCCTTTGAAATGCAAATGATAAAAAAGATGGAAGAGGATTTGCAAGAGTAATCAAAATGAGCTGTATCCATATTGGTATTCAACTGAGACCATTAATCTTGCTTTTTAATACAAAGATGGCTGGTGAGGATAGCACTAGCACTTAGATTTATGTACCGCTTCACAGTGCTTTAGAACCCTCTCTAAGCGGTTTACAGAATCAGCATATTGCCCCAAACAATCTGGGTCCTCATTTTACCCATCTCGGAAGGATGGAAGGCTGAATCAACCATCAGCCAGTCAGGATCGAACTGCTGGCAATTGGCAGAATTAGCTTGTAATTCTGCATTCTCACCATTGCCCCACCACGGCTCTAAGGATTGCTTACAAAGAAAGGTAATTACTTATTTTAAGAGAACTCTTCCAACATAGCACTTTCCACCCACAAACAGCCTGCTTTCCATACCCCCCACCATGCATTTGCTCTCTGCCCTCCCCACATGCCCATAATATATGCTCCCTTCCCATCTAGCAGGCATGTTCCCTTTTTCCATAATAGCGATCCACCCACAGTGTCCTCTGTTTCCACCTCAGCCACTCACCCACCATCTATGCTTTCTTCCTCATGCATCACCACACACAGTCATTCTCAAAAACTTGGCATATTAGGAAAAGTCCTTAATGAAAAAAGAACTGATTTTTTTTTAATCAGTTAGAAATTGACAAAACAGAATACTTCCCTTCAAGCACAGATTGTAGAACACGGATGATTTTGACAGACTCTCATATCTTTAACCTTCACATTTTGTAACACTTACCATTCAGTGTGTCAAACATCAAACAGTTATAACTTGGTGCAAAATGTACTTTCCCACACATATGAAAACCATGCAGTAAGAATTATTCTGTGCAGACCAAATTATAAAGGACAATAAATATATATGAGAGTGCAGTTTGGAATGAATATGAAACAATTGCTGATTAACAGCTTATTCTATATCCCTGTCACTGACTAAAAGTTATTAAAGAATCAAGGCATATTTTATTCATAGGAATTTATGCTAAAATGACAAATATGGCTATTTGATGTTCAAAAGATATAAATTCTTATTAATCCAATTCAATTTAAATCATTTTAGATCACTTGGGCTAATATCTAGAAAACATTCTAAATCACCATGAGATATACTGTAAGAGTATTAATTAAAATTAAGATATTATCTTTTGTCAAGATGTATGCCTGGTGGCTAAAATAATAAGCAAATACTTGATCTATGTGCTTTTAATTACATTAATATCCTATCCTTCAAGAATCATTTGCATATTGTCCCATTCATGTCTTAGCCATGGCAACTTTCAGACCCATTCTTATCTTTACTTCAGAAGCAAGTCTAAGAAACAGAGAACAGAAAATATACCTTTGATGAAAAGATGAAATTACATATGGATCTGACAAAGAAAACTATGATCTGCTTTGAATAGGATAATATTTTCCGATAACACAAATGAATCCTAGTGAACATCAGTTTCCTGCTCCTTTCCTCTCCTCTTCTCCTCCTCTCCCTTCCCTTCCTTGTTCTGCCCTGCCCTGCCTTTATTTTTGATGAAGAAATTTGGTACTCCAACATTCAGGTTCAACATTACAGCTGCCTGTCTTGAACTCAAGAAACTAGATTAAACTTGAGATACAAATATATGCCTATGTATACCCTGATTCTCCCAAAATAAGACATCCCCTGATAATAAGCCCAATCGGGCTTTTGAGTGTATGGCAATAAGGCCAAGCCTCAGGGTTCAAAAAAATATAAGACAGGGTCTTATTTTCGGGGAAACACGATACATATATTAAGGGTTCTGTAGAAACAGGGTTACAGAGGTCTTAATAGTAGGTTAGATTGGTAGACTGGAGTTCAAATAATTGTTTTAGACCCCACTAAACCAGATTAAGGCAATCCTACATTTGTGTCATCTTAGATGCAAGGAACCCAGTATTCTACTAAAATAGTTTGATAGTCCTGTGGAAAAATTTGTGAAATAACTCACCTAAAATACATCTCTCCCTCCCTCTCTTCCCCCCCACTTTCTCTCATCATGTGTCAGACACATGACAAAAGTTTGAAACTTTAATCACATGATTACTGTAAGAGAAGGAGTGGCAGAGCCTGGGGATGGAGTCAAAAGAGGAATCAGCCGAGAGTCTTTACATGCCCACAAACAGTCTAAGTTCAAGCCCTTTTGAATTCTGTTAACTCTTATCTAGTGCTGTTTGCTGACTATACATACATATGAACAATAAATCAGTTTAACTGGAACTTAATATGTGGCCCTGGTCTTAGCATTTGCTGCTACTGCTTTAATTTCAATGTTGTGGTACTTCTTTTCTATTCTAGCAGCTAGTTTCTAGCTTCATTATGTACTGCTTATAGTAAAGACTTTTTCTTTCTTAATGTTATGACATGTTCTATTTTAACTATATTCTTTCCAGGGAAATCTAGTTAATAGAAAACATTAAATCAGTCAATATCCTGGGCGGGGGTGGGAGGGGTGGGGGATGACTTATGTAGTAACATGACCCTTCAAGAGTTACAAAATACATAATTCTATTATGAACTAAGTACTATCCTTTCCTTTTTACTGAAGCATTTGAAAATAGAAAAAATGAAAATATCCTTTGAGAAATGTCTAGTCCTCCAATTGTTGCTATATGACATAACATTCCCAAATCCCTCCCAATTGCTTATATAAGTAGTCCTGGTTAGCGACCGCCACGTTTAGCAACCATTCACATTTACAAAATGTGACGAAATGTAACTTTGTGACCAGTTCTCCCATTTACAATCTCGCAGATCTGTAAAGCAAAGAAAAGCTGAAGTATGATCATAAACAAAGAAACAATGTCACTTAGTAGCTGCTTCAATTAAAGACCGAAGTACTGATACCATTTGTGGTTGCTAAATAAGGATTTCCTTTATTAGTTGTGCCTGCTGTAAGTTGTTATTCAGCAAGATTTGGAAGGCTCTGTCTTCATACTGAAGAAATAGAAACATTATTAGACATTTTTAAATATCTGGCAGACTATCTAAACACTAATCCAACCTTATTACTTTAAAACAGATATTGTATGCTTTTTAAAACATATTTATTTCTTTAGCAGCCTATCTAAAAGAAAATAAAATATCTACTAATTTTTGCTGATATTTTTAATTGTGTTTGGCTATATAAAGATTAATATTTTAATGTATTATAGTTATTATACAACTATTATAACTTAGGACTTTTAGTTTATCTTATATTATGATGTAACAATTTATTATAAATAGATTACTGTATTAGTCATTGCTCTATTTGGTCTGTACTCTGATTTGTAAAAATAATAGTACATAATAAATAAAACTATTACTACTACTATTTGTATCACAGGGTCTAATGCAAGTAAGTTGTAGCATTTGTGTGATGATGTCACCATGCACCCATCATAATTTGTACCATTGTGCAATCTCCTAAGAGGGAATTTGGTCTAGCAGTTAAGGTACCAGGCTAGAAAGTGGGAGATTGTGAGTTGTAGACAAGTTGTAGGTATGAAGAACGCTAGAAAAAGTACAGAGAAGAGCAACAAAGATCATTAAAGGACTGGAGGCTAAAACATATGAAGAACAATTACAGGAACTGGGCATGGCTAGTCTAGTGAAGATAAGGATCAGGGGAGATATAATAGCAGTGTTCCAATATTTGAGGGTCTGTCACAGAGAGGAGACGGTCAACTTATTTTCCAAAACACCTGAAGGCTAGACAAGGAATAATGGATGGAAACAAATCAAAGCCATAAAATAGCAGCCCAAATGCAGCATGTGGAAATTCAAAATCTCTGTAAGCAGCCACATTTTGTTGAGAGGAATGAAGTGTTTTGCACGTCCTTATTTTGCAGCATCTGGCAATTTCAAGGGTTCTGGGTAGAAATATTTATCTAGGAGCCAATAAAGCAACATCAACAAGACAACAACAATTGTGTTCGACCATTAGTTTTAAGTTATTGAATTAGTTCTTTGCCTTTTAATTTTCCCCCTTGGATATTTTATAGGGAGGAAGCATGTCAAAAACAAACCTAGAAAGAAGAAACATCCAAACTGATTAAAATACATTTATTTATTTTTTTGCTCTTAGTTTTTCTGCAAATTATTAGGAGTTGTTTTATGCACAGGGTGTTGTTGTTGTTTTTTAAGAGATGCTGAATCTGAAACATAAATACATAATCACACATTCAGGCCATAACGAAGAACTCACCATCATTAAATTATCCTTATCACAATTACAATCTCTCTGTTTTTGAATACTACAATTGTTGGAGTCCAGTCAATTTAAAAATATTAATTTTTTCATGTGCTAATTATAGCATAAACTAATGTGTTTGTTTTATATCAGTTGATATTTCTTTGTTCGCTGTCAGTTCCCTGATTACTTATATAATTCAAAAATATGCCAGTCGTTTAACTTATTTTGTTCAAAGTGAATTCTCATATTCAGCTGCCTTTGACATAATCAGTTTTGTAAATTAATGCTCTCTCTGCATGAAGCAGAGTGTGGAGATGGAAGAAAAAGAAATTGGGCAACTCTATGTCCTACATAACACTGAAGACTTAATAAATTATAAATATAATGCAAATAAATAATAATTTTACCTTCATGTGGTTGTGGGACTTATGTGCTTTGAGGAAGATGAGAGTTATGCCAGAGGATCAACTGGACTTGTCTCATCAGAGAAGCAGGACAAAGAGTGTCTCTTCCATAAATAATATGTAAGATCTAAATTACAGAAATCCATAATGGCTTGGTCATTGTCCAGGTCCACAAGAACCCCATTAGGTGTTTGAGTTCCTGAACATCTGGTGAAATATGGGCTACAGGTCTCAGGAGTTTTGGCTGAGCAACCAGGCAAGCAGAACTACTAGAAGAAAAGGTGCTTACCCATTACAAATATACAGAGATAGAAATCCTGTAACAATATTTTTAACATCATCAAACATGCACATCTGCCTAACCCAAGTCCTTGAAAAGGACTTAGTAGGTGGACAAAAATGCCAAATCCAGTTGAAACATCCAGCTGACTGGGCAGTGAACCAAAATAAATAATAATTCATACATAAATAAATACTCAAAGACTAGAAGCAGCCCTTGAAAGTTCCATTATCATCTCATTTTTGAACCTACAATATTACCTGTTGTACATACATACATTCCATTGCTTCCTTTCAGGGTAAGCAACATGATGCCAAGTGCAGATATAAAGAAGTAAACAAAAGAAATAGGAGGCAGGAGATAAGAGAAAAGAAAAGGAAATTTTATTACATTTACAGTAGTTTACCCAGCATCAATCACTATACTTCTCTGTATTTTTCTGCCATTTCAACCATTCACATTTCCACCACATCCCTACAGCATTTCACACTTTATCTTTTGTTCTTTAAATTTCTTACCTCTCTCTTTGAAATGGTTCATCAGTTCCATCTAACCATGACTTTCATTGTGCCCTTTCATCTCAACTCATCAACTGTTCCTCCCTATATATTTTTTGCAATCTGATCCTCACCCAATCTCTATATGACCAAATTGCCTGAATGTATACGTCTTTCATACATGTCATTCACTGACAGGATTTTCCCGAGAAATATTGAATCTAGACACCTTGAAGGACAGAGATTTGAAGACACGGCTTTTGATAAGCCAGCTTTATTACAATAATTGGAAAAGTTGTTAATGAAGAAATCCTGCAAGTGCAGAATGTAAGATGCAAGCCATATATTTAGCAAAGCTCAAAATGTAAATCCCTTTATCCTGCCTTTATGGCTTGACAGGTTGAGAGCTATCCTCTGGGGCAGGGGTGAAATGTTCCCGGTTCGGACCGGATCACCCGATCCGGTAGCGATGGAGGCGGGTAGTTCAGAGAACTGGTAGCAAAAATCCCTGCCCCCCCCCCGTGCCCAGCTGAGCCGTACAATCATCAGAGGCTTTTTTTTTTTTACTTTTAAAAGCATTTTTTCTACAATCTCTTTGGCCAAAAAAATGCTTTTAAAAGTGAAAAAAAAAAAGCCTCTGATGATTGTGTGGCTCAGCTGGGATCGTCAAAGGCTTTTAAAAGGAAAAAAAGCCTCTGCTGATCAGGCAACTCAGCTGAGATTGTCAGAGCCTTTTGAAAGCATTTTTTTACAACCTCTAAACTGAAGAGGTTGTAGAAAAAAATGGTTTTAAAAGTAAAAAAAAAAATTGGCCACGCCCACCCAGTCACATTACACACACACCCCAAGCCATGCCCACAGAACCGGTAGTAACAAATTTTAGATTTCACCACTGCTCTGGGGGAAAGAAGTTGACATCTGAATTTTGTTACTGTAATGGGCCACAAGGCCCATTGTTACTGTAATGGATCTCAAGGTCTCTTCTTCTAGCCTTGCTGGATTTAGCCTTCGTACCTTTCTCTTTTTTTTCCCCCTTCCTCAGTTAGATGTATCCTCCCTGCTTCTGGGCAGGTGAACCTAGCAGGACCTGTGAGCCTCTTTCCATTCCATCACTGTATCTATAAGAGCTGAAAAAAACCCTTCTTCTCCCTCCTTTCATGCCAGGGAGGAGATAGAAGACAAAGAGGTACAACATAGAGATCTCCTATTTGGCAACTCAGTTCAGTCCAGAACTCTTCTTCTCACACAGAGTTCAGAGACAGGAAACTTGAATAGACCCAATGAAGTTGGGAGGATACACTGACCAAGGGTCCCACAATGTCCATGCTTCTTTCCAATCTTTAACCCATCTCCTCAACTTTAGGTGGGAGGAGAAGGAATCCATCTCAATTCCATCCCCAAAACTCCCTCTCCCATCTCAAGGAGAGGGTTTCTGTTCCTCTCTTGAGATTGATCCAACCACTACCACGCTAGATTGAAAACCTAACACTTCTGGTAAAGTGGTGTCTGGTAAATGCCAGTCCTAGAGACTTGGTGTTGTCTAATTACTGTACATAGAGCTACCATAAAAGATGGGGACATAGATATCCATTGCTGCCTTCCAGAATCTCTTTATTCAGAAGGAATCCTATATATTTTATAATTGAAAATGCAATCCATTGGAGTATTCTTCGACACCAGGATTCAAAAACATCCATACTCTTTCTATCCAGCTTCTTCAAAATCCAACTTTCACTTTCATAGAATGTCATAAGGAAAATCACTGCTTGGATGATTCTGCTCTTTGTATTATAGCTTTGTGGGGAATAATAGGGAAGATCAAATTTCAGAACTTATTATTGCAAATCTGAGTCCTCCCAATTAAACTTCTTGAAAGAGAACTGACTCATTTCCCAACCAGTCAGCTCTGGGATGCTTAGGACATCTACTGGAAAAATGACCCTTTTCCCCACAAACTCAGCATTTAATTATGCCTCAGACAGGTGATATTTATAAGAAAATCCTGGGCAAAATGACCTGAACCTCTGCAGTATAAATTTAGAGTTGTATATGTTTGATGATGTTTCTCTGTAGTTAACAGTGAATTCATAATGACTCCCAAATGCATGGATTCAACATCTGAAGACTCTTGATGAGCAGATGGAAGTGGGGAAGCAGGAAATGATAAAGTACTAGCATCTTTCTTTTCCCCTGCACTTCTGCCATAGTTCCTTGACAATTATGTAGCCATACAGATTTGGATTAATTATTCTATTGGAATAGCACCTGGACTATTGTAAGGCAAAATATGGAAGAACATATAAAATTTGACCAAATCATAAAGCATCCATGTTTCAACACAAAATAACCCACATGAATAGACTCTGCATGCCTAGTAGTCATTTTAATGAAAAGGTCCCGCTAGAAAGATTTGTTGATTTGCAAATAGGACTAATATAAAAAATCATATCAAAACGAAAAGTGTGACGTTTTATTTCAGAACTGCACTATTGTGTTGAAGATGGGCAAAGAAATGGCTTGGAGGGCAGAAAAAAATGAGACCAATCAATTCATAACAAAACTGCTCAGTCGAATGGATCAAAGTATTGTGGAAAATCCATATTGAAAAATAACATTCACAAACCCGAAAGGCAACAATTTATCTCAATATCTCCCTTTTAATTAGGAAGTAAATTTATAATAGTACCCTTATTTTGATTAATTTGATATTGAGTATCGGAGACCGGCATATTATTCTGCAGAATAACATATGAGGCAAAAAGGCTAGTTAATTCTTCTTTCAGTTCTTCATTCAACTTTCTCTTAATTAACATACCCAACCTTTTAACATCTTCCCATTGGTTTTTATTCAGACAGGGGAGTAGTTCTTCTTACTCTAATAAGAGTAAATTATTTAATAGACTTTGATATTTTTGTCATCCTTAAGTAGGATTAATTAGGTAGACAATTCAACAGTATAGATCTTATTGCCTTTTAACTGAACAATCCATAATTACATTAAAATAACTATTAGAACTTATGTTTTGCTGGTGGAACTGGGGCATGTGATGCGACTGACAGGTAAGAAGGGGAGAGGGAAGTATTCCCACTAAAAAAGGTTAGAAAGGTACATAGGCTTTGGGTGTTAAGCCCTCCGTTTATTCTCACACTTGTTTTACAGTTACTTCTCACTTAATGTCCACTCATTTAGTGACCATTTGAACTTACAGTGGCACTGAATGAATGGGACTTATGATGGGTGCTTGTAGCTGCAGCGCAACAATCCTGCAGTCACAATTTGGGGGGGGGGGGGCGGTTGGCACTCAGTTCATAATTATGACATTTTGACATCCTGTGGCTGCATGATCACCATTTGCGATGTTTACCGCTGGCTTATGACAAGCAAAGACAGCGAGGAAGCCAGCAAGAGGTCACAAATGGTGATGCTGCAATCATGCAGGATTACAAGTGTCATTGTAAATCAGAAGGGTCATGTGATATTGCATCCATGACTATGTTGCTTAACTACGGCATTCCCAATCCCAATTACTATCATTCTCTTGGGTTGTTATTTGTATATTTAAGACATCAGCCTGCTTCTTTTGCATGTCCAATGTCATTCTTGTAGCCCATCATTTTTAAATCAACTTTCAAATCAGTATCAGCTTTATCAGGTAAAACTTGTCCCTTTTCCATAGCATCTTTTGAACACAGTCTATCTATAGAAACAGACACTCTTAAAATTAATTTCCAGGTCCATTGTTCAAAAATATCCTTCAATATGTCCAATGTTAAAATATTTTGCTCAATTCTTATTTGTAAGTCAAATTTAACTGTTTTTCCCTTTCTCCTTTAATTGTAATCTTTAGTTCCTTCTAATTCCCTCTATAGTGTCTATGAATTTTTTAAAATTTTATTGTACTATTTTTTAAAAAAATATTGAAAACAAAAGCCTTTTCATATGGGACGTATTTTTATAATCCCCAAATTCCAAAATCTTATTTCAAATGTATTTGGACCCTTAGTTCATTTGTAACTTTCTAAAATCAAAAATCTAATCATTCTTTTGCTGTTTATTCAAGAAAAACGATCAAGTTCTTAAACTTGTATTTAAAACTTTTTTCGCTAAGGATTGAAAGTAACTCACCCACAGCTGTAAAGTTTGTCATTCTAAAGGTTGGTTGCTTGCTTGCTTTTTTACTTTCCCAGAAGTAAAGTCTTGTTCCTGTGACATTCAGTGACATCTAAGAAAGGTCAATTTGATTGTCTGTTGTTGATTTATTATTAATCATCATTTTCAAAGTAAAATCTCTCTTCAACAGATTTCATGCATGATTGATTAGAACAAAAATGGAATTTAGGTTTTACATTTTAGCCATTGATTTATCTCAAAAGATTTACTCAGCACATTTAGCTCTTTGTTAAATGTCCTTGTAATTTTTTTCTATTTAAGTGAATGACACATATATGTCATTATAATATCATCAATGACAGTTTTCTGCTGTCTAATCAAAATTGCTTCACAAGTCATAGTGCGGTGTCTTTTGAAATAATAAGATTTCTGACAATGGAAATATTTGTGATTTTCATAAATTGCAAGTTGAACCCACTGCATTGTCTTTCTTTGCAAACTGGGTAAAATCCCAAAGTTTCCCACTTACTACTTGCCAACAGTTCACATTAATTTTGTCCCCTTAACTATTGTTCCAAATTTATTTTATGCACATATACAGTATATCACAGAAGTGAGTACACCCCCTCACATTTTGTAAAGATTTAAGTATATCTTTTCATGTAACAACACTGAAGAAATGACACGGCTACAATGTAAAGTAGTGAGTATACAGCTTGTGTAACAGTGTAAATGTGCTGTCCCCTCAAAATAACGCAACACACAGCCATTAACGTCTAAATTGCTGTCAACAAAAGTGAGTGAACCCAGTGGTGGGTTGCCCCCAGTTTGGACCAGTTCTATAGAACCAGGAGGAAAACCGGCAGGAGGCTCCACCCACTGACCCTGATGTCATCACAAACGATCTGTGCATGCACTCGCTTCACTCGCACACACGCGCGATCCCGTTGCGAACCGATAGTAAAGGTAAGTAGAACTCACCCCTGAGTACACCCCTAAGTGATAATGTCCAAATGGGTCCCAAAGTATCAATATTTTGTGTGACCACCACTATTTTCCAGCACTGCCTTAACCCTCTTGGGCATAGAGTTCACCAGAGGTTCACAGGTTGCCACTGGAGTCCTCTTTCACTCCACCATGACGATGTCATGGAGCTGGTGGATGTTAGAAACCTTGCACACCTCCATCTTCCAATTCAGGATGCCCCACAGATGCTCAATAGGGTTTAGGTCTGGAGACATGCTTGGCCAGTCCCTTTACCCTCAGCTTCTTTAGCAAGGTAGTGGTCATTTTGGAAGTGTGTTTGGGGTTGTTATACTGTAAATACCTTCACCATATCATTATCATCATTACCTTTACAAGAGTAAATTTATTATCCTGAAATTTAAAATATTGCTGGTGTTGCCCATAGGTTCCTTACCTAGTGACCCAGAGAGGATGTCAGGAGGTATATCTTTTTTTGTTTTTAAGAAGTCTAGTTGTTCATGAGGAATTAATTGAACATCATGTAATATGAAAAGTTAAGATATATTGCTCTTCTTTAAAGAGATATATATGCAACATACCTACAAAGGATGAGACTTTAATCACATGGATATGTCTGCTCCTTAAGCTAGTTTTGTCCATAAATTGCATTCATCTTTCCTTATCAATCCTGCACATTATCATGAAAGGCTGGGTGTTAAGGTTTGCCTTTCTGAATTTCTTTCCATTGGTTGAAAAATATCTAAGGCTGTTATGAAAACACAATGTTTCATTTTGCGTGAAAAATAATTTTTGAAAGTAATCACACTCTTTTATAGGGCACATTGGAAAAGAAATCTGGTTGTTTCCAAAAAATATATCATAAATACCCTTCTTCCTAAAGTGGAGAAAGAATGCCCAGCCGAAGGTCACTGAGCTGGCTTTGCATTTAAGTCAGGGCTCAAACTCACGGTCTCTGAGTTTCTAACCTGCTTCCATCAACCACTACACCAGATTGGTCCCTAGTGGTAGTTAAGAATCCCAAATTCTTAATAATCACTCCTAGAATTTTCATCTAGGTAGCAATTATCTTAGATAACACAGGGAATAAAATAGAGCGTTGAGAAATATGGGTAGTCTCAAAATCATTCTTTCAAGACAGTGTAGAACAGTGGTGGGTTTCAAATATTTTTACTACCGGTTCTGTGGGCATGACTTGGTGGGCATGGCATGGCTTGGTGGGCGTGGCAGGGGAAGGATACTGCAAAATCTCCATTCCCACCCCACTCCAGGGGAAGGATACTGTAAAATCTCCATTCCCTCCCCAATCCAGGGGAAGGTTACTGCAAAATCCCCATTTCCTCCCAATCAGTGGGACTTGGGAGGCAGAGAATAGATGGGGGCGGGGCCAGTCAGAATTTTTACTACCGGTTCTTGGAACTACTCAAAATTTCTGCTATCGGTTCTCCAGAACTGGTCAGGACCTGCTGAAACCCATCACTGGTGTAGAACCATTATAAATCAATGCTTCTACAGATAGATTCAATCCAGAGACAGAGGTAGAAAATCTATGTCTGAGATACAATAGCTCTCATTAGTTGTAATTCATCAGCATCTACAGAGCCAGAATCCCTGTTCTAGACATTATGAGTTAGGCTCCCTAAAAAAACCATGTAAACTAATCTTCCTTTTGATTTGCCTTTTCCCCCTATCTTTCTCACTATGACTGGTCTCTATGTTTCCATCTTCCTAACATGCTGCTTCATATTCTTCTTGATCAGTAGAATATTTGTTGAAAGCATCCAGTAACCTGTTACTTGCTGTGTTGACTTTTTCTGCTTCTCTCCCTGACCCATTAATTTGTTATTTATTTTTCTCCTCTTTCTATTCCTACCAGATCCTCTAATCTAGGATCTTATCTTTGATCTTCCTCAAGTATCTTGATCTGAGCAAAGTCGTTTATTACGGAGACCAACTGAGATTTTTGTTCAAGGAATAATAATAGATCAGACAACTCTGATTTGGGTCTTGTAATTCTGGTCACAAAAGTATACACTTCACAATAAACCTGTTTTTATGCATTAAAGTATCTTCATTTATGCTGAAGAAGGGATAACTGATTAATGTTTATCTCAGGGTGCCTGGAGGATTTAAATTGTTTAGTGCTACTTACTCCATATTTTACATTGATTTGTATTTTGCTCATCTAAGAATGCAGGAAGACGGAATAGGTGAAGGTGCTTTCCTCATCTTTTCATTCATTTACATCAACACATCTGCATATAAATGGCAAATCAGACCTTTGTACAGTTCCTGCCATTGCTTTATTATAGATTACTTTGTAATCTAATCTTGTGGTTGACTGTTACAGGCACAATCCTAGAAAGTGATTGACGAATGTAGCATCTCCATTGTGATCCTGTGAAGATGCTACATTTGTCAATCACTTTTTTGTGATGCAGTGGGTTCCCAGGGTTTAGCTACCCCTTTCATTTATCATTATTATTAATAATTCCGTTGACAGAACACAGGAACACACAGGCAAGCAAGTAAGGAATGGCAATATCTTTTCAAAATATTAATTATTAGAACAAGGAACGTAGTTGTTGCTTGTTTGCCTGGACAAATTGAGGACAACATTGTTGATTGCCTGTGGTTTTGTTTACTGCACAGTGCACACCAATATGATTAATAAGGTATAGAAAGCCAGCATCATTAAGGCAATGTTTTGCACTCATGATAAAGATTAGCACCTGTGTGTCATACTTCACTGTCAGTGACTCATTTCAGGCCCGTCACATAATGAAGAAATTAAGACGGGGAAAATCCCATTTATTCCATCCAGCTGGAGACTTATCACAGCACTACAGAGCATGCTGCTTTATTTTATTTTTTCCTTTTCAAGAAATAAATGAAACATATTTACAAGTTTCTAGCAATGTGAATGGCAAATAAGCATTTGACTAATAACCCACTGCTTATTTCTGCCTCCTAAAGACCAAGATAAAATTAAAGCTTCTGTTTACCTAGTACACAGAATTATTTTGCTTATATAGGGTATTAAACCCCACTGTTGGCGTAATAAAGTAATGTGCATTTTGTAGAGCCCAAGATGTACCTCAAACCACCTACCCTTCTCATTTAAAAGACAGCCTTTTAAGCATTCTGTTTCAGGAATCATTTAAAGTCCATTGGTGATTTGTTATCTTTACTGCTTTTACTTCAGGTCCTATTTAAGAAATGTTTTTAATTGCCTTTCTGTGTCTAATGGAGGACGGATAGCTATAAAAATCTTTCCTTTACTCTGTTTACATTGTTTCTTTTCAATGTTCTCTTATTTTACTTCCAATGTCCAAAAGCCTTTCTATTTCTTAAGACATTGTCTTTTATACAAACCACTTCCACTCTGTAAGGGAGATGGGAAGTTTAGAAATAGCAAACATAAATAAAAGTAAATAAAGAAATTTGTTGGAGAATTAAGGCAGGAGGTTTGGACAAGCTTTAGCACAACATCCCGTTTTACTACAGTTATGCTATTGTTTCCCCCCTTTTCTTGGTCACTCTTCTTTACCATCTTCTCAGGTGTTTTATTCACTTTGTCTTTTCCAACAACCTTATTTTAAAAGGCTGAGCTATGGAAAACCTGCCTTCCCTCACAAGAGGTCTTCTGCTTGCTTTAGGAAATATGCTACTTTTCTTGCAAGAAATAGTTTTCAACCAGTTCTACTACTACTCTTTGTCCTGAATCAGGTTAGTTTGATTGAACCCCAAACATACTGCAACTGACCTGTTTAAGGATTATTTATTCCATCCTGCCAAGGTGCGTTCAAGCATCAAGCTGCAACCTTAGTACATAAGGCCAAAGCCTACTCTACTCTAGTCTGAATCTTTGCTGAAACGACAAGTACTTCTTAATCTGAAGTTGAATTATATTAGTTGGAAATCAGATCAGATGCATTCAGCATTTGTAATGAAGATTGTCGATTGCCTCAGTTTCCTTCCTTGTCAGATTACTATCCAAAATGGCTATCTAATTATTGACTATGAGGGAAGAAATTGTGTTCCTGGGCCAAGTACAGTATTTTTCTGAGTTATCTGAGGCTTTGTTCTCGCCATTGGCCTTTGTTGCCAAAAGGACTCTCTTAGAAGTGAAAGGGCTTCACTTGTAATCAGCACAATAAATATGGAATTGAATTCAGGCATCTAGATCAGGGGTCTCCAACCTCGCCAATTTTAAGACTTGTAGACTTCAACTCCCAGAATTCCTCACCCAGCTTTGCTGAGGAATTCTGGGAGTTGAAGTCCACAAGTCTTAAAGTTGACAAGATTGGAGACCCCTGATCTAGATCATATACAGATCAATTAGAGAGAAATTAGATCTGTCAAAACAGTTTTTGACATTCCTTAATCTATATTATTTATCTTTCCCTTTTGATCCAATTGATCAAATAGGAACCGACTGCAGAATCTGTCACTTTTTCTGTCATTTTCTCTTACCACACTCCTCATACTAACTAATCATTTCTGCCATCTTGGGTGGGAAGGGGAAGCTTTATAATATATCCCAACACAACTTTGATAAGACAAAATGAATGGTGCTACTTTCTTGGGAATCAAAGAACCTGTTATGTGTTCTCCACTAAAAATTTGAATAGTGTGTTGTGATCATCATGGGATGACAGGTGTGTCATTGGCAGTAGTCATATTGCATAAATTTAGTTGGTTGCTCGTATGATGTTTTAAAAAATTACACAACTGAAAGGTTTTCCATATTCCAGTAATCAAGATATGTTCTCATTGATATCTCCCAAAAGTCTAGAAAGGTACCTTGAGAGTTGGTCTTTTCAGTTTCCTCTGTAGAATATGATGCTTGTGTATAGAATAGCGGAAACCTCTTGGTGCAGTTTTTCAATTAAAAAAACTAGTAAACTCATTGTTTCAGAGATAATTGAGTCAGAGTCTCATTCTTCTCATGGATTAAAAACCATAAACTTCCAGCTGCAAGAGAGATGTTTATTTCTCTTTTCCCTGAGATTCAACCTTTAAATAATTAAATTTCCTCTTTCAGTTAGGTCAGGATTACTATTTGAATACAAAACTGTGCAGATATTTTGTTAATGAGTGTGGGCCTCTCTACATTAAAATATGGCCTCTATGAGCTGATTTTTTTTCCTAATGGCCAAATGTTTCTTCCATACAGAGTAAAATCAACCAATCAACCAATTCAGCCTTTATAGGAATCTACCATTTGTAACTTAATCAAAACTTCTATGAGTGCTTGGAAGGGCCACACTCAATGAGATAGTATCTACACTTGATCTTAGCCAAAGGGCTGAGAAGCAGTTCAATGAGATGGTATCAAACTGGGTTGCTTCCATTTCTTTTTAAAATGGAAGCATATAAATTCAATAAGGGAGACCTAAGCCTTCTTCCCCCACCCCTCTAAAGTCACTTTTCCAAATCCATTACAGCAGAGATTCAAACTCAGTGCCCGCTGGCTGGATCTGTCCCATAGGGTGCTTAGATCTGGCCCAAGGGGCCATCCTGGAAACAGCGAAGGACTGACCCGCAGTGCCTCTGCCAGAGAAAACAGAGCTTGGGAGGGCCGCGTGTGGCCCTCCCAGGCTGTTTTCAGCCGCAACAGCTTCCTGCAGCTCTCTGCCAGCTAAAACAGAGCTTGGGGAGCCCAGTTTTCATGGCAGAGGGCTGCAGGAGGCCGTTGCAGCTGAAAACAGAGCCTCGTCAAATGACATTGAGCTGGGCATGCCCATCCCAGTCACTCCCACCCCCAGCCCCCCGAGGTCAAACACAATTCTGATGCGGCCCTCATTGAAATTGAGTTTGACATCCCTGCATTAGAGGTTCCATTATTAGCTGGTATAAAGTAATTTCACGAACAAAGTACAAGTGGAAATATTTCATCTCTTCTGCGTCTTCATGTCATGCTTTACATTTATCCCCATCTCAGCTTTCACTTATAGAGACTAGCACCAGCATCCATATTACATTTTTCCATCATGAAAATGGAAACTGTAGAAATTCTAAAGGAAAAGCTTATTCCCCATTCTCTCAAACCGTATTGGAGTCCACTGAATCATTTATAGTTGTCTTTAAAAGTTTCACATGTGCTGTTTGATCTGTGGAAATCCAAGGGGAAGGTGGGTGACAAACTTTAAAATACAAAAGATCAAACCTGAAGAGTAAAACCAAAGGATAAATATTTTGCTTCAAATGCCTCGAATTACACTCCAAGTATAATTCATTTTTATACTTGAGATACTATCCTTTCCATTTTCAAACTGATTGGTAAAATAAAGCCAGAAGTTCAAGTGATACAACATTTTCAGCTCTGAACCAATGTAAATGGTTAGTTCGTGTTTATTCTATTGTTCGTCATATATTGATTTGTTAGCATTATGTACATGATGTATTTTTCTATTACAGGTCTAATATTTTTCTTAAGACTGGCTATAAATACAGATGAGGACAAGTATAGAGTATCATTCTCAATGGTGCATGTCTTCAGGGGTTGATCAAAGTACCTCTCATTTGGAGACCCTCAATTCCCAAGAGGCAGATCATTTCAGAGTGAGTGTCACAGCAAAAAGCCATTTTTCCATATCATTCCCAAAATGAACATGTTTATTAATAAGTACTGATAAGTCATGAGAATCAGTTTGGTCTGGTGGTTAAAGCATCAGGAACTGGGAGACTGTGAGTTCTAGTTTTGCCTTTGGCTTGGAAACCCAGTTGTATCAGTCGTATTCTCTCAGCCCAATTCGCCTCACAGGGTTGTTGCGGTGGGGAAAATAGGAGGTGGAAGGAGTATTGTGTGTGTGTTCGCTGCCTTGTGTTATTTAGAAAAACCATACAATGTGGAAATAAATACACTGTAATAAAGCCTGTTCTTAATTCATAAGACAAAGCTTGAACTTACCGTATTTTTCGGAGTATAAAATGCACCTTTTCCCCCCGAAAAGAGAGTGAAAATCTGGGTGTGTTTTATACTCTGAATGTAGCCCTGCCCAGCTTCTCAAAGGGAGTTTTCAGAGGCTGAAAAAAGCATCAGAAAAGAAGCTTCAGAAAAAAAGCCCCCAAACAGAGTTTCAGAGGCTTTTTTTCTGAAGCTCTCTTTCGGAGGTTTTCAGAGGGAGAAAAAAAGGCCAAAAAAAAGCAAGGCACAGAGCTCACAACCAAGGAACCTGTTGCTAAAATTCACCTCTGGGAACAGCTGATTGGGGGTATTCCGGGAGGCCGATCAACCTGCCAATCAGCTTTTTTCTTATGTTCTTCCCCCAAAACTAAGGTGCATCTTATAGTCTTATATCCAGTCTCTAGATTCAGTATAAGATTGATTTCTTGTCCTCACTAACCATTCCCAAACCTTTCTCCATAGTATTTTCTCCAGAAGAAGACTCTTCAGTCTGTACTAATGTTTATGCAGGTAGTCTTTGACTTATGACCACAATGGAGCCCAACCTTTATGTTGCTAAGTGAGAAATTTGTAAGTGAGTTTTGACCCATTTTACGACCTTTCTTGCCACATTTCTTAAGTGAATCATTGCAGTTGTTAAATTAGTAATTCCGTTATTAAGTGAATTTGGCTTTCCCATTGACTTTGCTTGCCAGAAGGTCACAAAAGGCCCCCTAGAGACTAACCATCGTAAAGATGAACCAGTTGTCAAGCATCTGAATGTAAATCACATGAGCACGGGGATGCTACAACAGTTGTAAGTGTGAAAAATGGTCATAAGTCACTGTTTTCAGTGCTGTTGTAACTTTGAATGGTCACTATAGTTTGGTTGCATTTCTGTGTTTTCCCTCCTTCCTCCTAATCTTTTCTTCTCCACCTGAGCTTCATTTTCCACAGCATTTTAGGCTGGAATATCAAATTCTTCTATTTTATTCTTCCACCCCCACATTGTCTAACACTAGCACTTTGAACCCAGCTCAGCAGTTAGCATGCAAAAAACAAAGTTCTTCATTATTCTCCTCTCATAAGATTAAAAATAATCAAGGCAAAAATGCACAGCAGCTAACAGAGTAGAATAAAGAAAATTAAAAGTTAAATAGTTCAGGAGATTCAATTTGCTCTTAAGTCTGGATGTTTCAGTATCATTAAGATTTGATGATAGGTAAATGCAACCATTATTTCAGCACAGAGATATATTTCAAAATATTCATATATACCATCCCATTTAAAGCTGAAAAGGGATCCTATGGAGTATGTTTTTCAATCAAACAACTGAATGAGCACTAGTAAATTGTATTTGACATTCTTTGCCTCCTTTAAGCCTATTTATTATTCTCAGGCTGCACTAGGTGTGATTGCCATCTGGAAGATGTAATTTTCCATTCAAAATTACTTCTTTCTTTCACAGTGTTTTCTAAGTGAGCTTCACTTCTAATGACTTTTTCTTTCTTTAGAGTTTGTTTTTAGTAGACTTTAAAAAGGCAAAGTGTATTGCATGCTGAATATTCTTCCCAAATACTATTCATTCATCAGTGTTTGCCAGACTACTTTTACAAGAACAACATGTTTGGAAAAAACATGCCTGGAAAAAAATATATATGCAAACCAATTCTCCGAGGGAGAAAGATTTGAAGTGAGTGTCAACTCTACAAAACAAGGAATGAGAAATTAATTCCATTTTAAATTTAAAAACTAGGAACTTTCTTCAAAGTGTCACAGCAACATAGTCTAACAATTCATTAGCAAATGTTATTTACGCTGTTATTTTCATACAGGTTTTGAACAAAATTGTTTGCCCCAGTTAAATATTTTAATATTAAAAGCTCAATCATATTTTATTTCAATATAACATTCCTAGCACAAAATTATATCTGCTCTTCTAACAGTGAGGTTGGCATGAAAGAGATATATTGTCAGTCAGGCACACATACAGTATATCCCACTACTGTCGTTTTCTCTGAAAAGCAAGAATTTGTTTAGAAGAGATAATAAGGCAAAAGAAATAGGCTGTGGATAACTCTCTTGTATCATCTTCTTGCATTTGCAGTTCCAAGAACCAATTAGTGGTGGATTTGTGAGAAATGATGGTAGACATCTGTTATGTTCAAACATGATTTGGAAAAATGTGGTTAGGTGCTTGGTTGGCATCCTACTTCCAAACTTTTATCCCAACATTGCTTAAAAGAAAAAGCAATGAAACCTTAGTTTATCATAGCAACAAAAATAGTATATTGTAATTTGAACACTTTCTTGAAATTGGAAGTGGTGATCATGACTTTTGACCCATGATCAAAAGTGAAAAGCCTACCTACAGTGGAATCGTTACAAGTTCCTTTAGGAAGTTCTGACAGATCACGGCCAAGAGATGTATTCCCTTTCTAAATTATGAAATTTATCATCTAGAAATAAAGATTTGTTTTACTAATGCAATTAGGGCTCTTGTGATTATTCTCCAATACTCTATGTAAATCTTTGCTATTATTCCAATACCAATTAGCATAACTTTACTAATTATTAACAATAACTATTATTAATTAATCTCTGCTGTTATCTTTTTCAGGTCCTCCTTCTGAACCAACCTGGCAGTGAAGTTTGTGGTCCAGGCTGGATTGTCTTCTCAGAAGTCTTTCTGCATCCTTTTTACAGCTGTAATGTCTTCAAAGAGGCTGGAATCACATTGTTTAGGGTAAAGCTGAAGATGGTTCCTTCGCTGATCAGCTTTATGACTTTTCTAGTCACTCTATAAGTCTTCAGTATCTTCTTAGTCCACCTTGTAACACTTTAGCATCTTCTGCAGCTGCACATTCATCTGACATCCCATCATATCCTGCATTACTATTTTTGATTGGTGAAATCATCAGCTGGATAAAAAAAAAAAAACCAAACCCCACAGCAATGAAGAGAAGAAGGAAGGACTCGTGTGCACAAGCCCTGGTGAGATTTTTATTCTACAGAGGAAATGACAAAAACAGGTAGCCCTCGACTTACAACAGTTCATTCAGTGACCATTCAAAGTTACAATGGCACTGAAAAAAGTGACTTATGGCCATTTTTCACATTTATGACAGTTGCAGCATCCCCATGGTGATGTGATCAAAATTCAGATGCTCGGCAGCTGATTCGTATTTATGATGGTGGCAGTGTCCCAAGGTAATGTGATCCTTCTGATGAGCAAAGTCAATGGGGAAGCCAGATTCACTTAACAACCATGTTACTAACTTATCAACTGCAATTATTCATTTAACAATTGTGACAAATCATAAAATGGGCAAAACTCACTTAATAAATGTCTCACTTAACATCAGAAACTTTGGTCTCAATGATGGTCGTAAATCAAGGATTGCCTATACAAGCTCATACAGGTAGGGATTAAAGAGTTAATTCCTCTCTTTCACTGCCAATCAATGCATATTGAATTTAAATTGAACTTCATCCATGGGAACAGCGTTGGGACAATATGATTTCTCAGACTCATGTCTTTGAATCCAGAAATGGGACTCTGCAGGTTTCATAATATCTTTTTGCTGGACATCAAACACCCTGCCTCCAACATTTAGACCTTTCTGGTAGCTTTGGCAGATGGCCTTTTGGGGAATCTCAACCTGAGAAAGTCAACAAAAGAGCCATACTGGGGTCAAGGCAAAGAGAAGTTGGAGAAAGCTCTGGTCAAAATCTATTAGGATTTTGCTATCTTTCCAAGTTAGGGAGATTTTCAGAAGCCTGACTAAAAGCCTCATTTTCTTTTCTTCTATTAGACTAATAAGTGGAGGAAATGATAGTAATAATGGAAGTAAAAAAAAAACATGGACACGTATTTTCAATCTTTGCTTCTGCCCTGTTAGATTTAATTGGACAAAACATTCTGACATGTTAGTGTACTCCATTGTTGGAAAAGTCCAGCCAAAGCATAGGATTGCCCAAATACCTTGCACTATGTTTTATTATCACCTCAGACAACTGTTAGTAAGGTGATTTGATAGTATTATTCAGAAGCTCTTCTATTAATAGAAAAAGCTCACATGAAAGCAAAATTCCTATTGCTTTTGTGTCTCTATAATTATACGAATACAAATGACTGTTCCAAATTTTAATAAAGAATCTATACTCCAGATAATTGCTATTGTTGCAGCATGGTAAGAGAATTTCAATACGTTGTTTTGACCAACTGAAGGGAAATGGATATTTCATCATCAAAGCCATTAACAAGGCTCTGGAAATAAGTATAATCTACTTCAAAGAAACAGAAGAACAATGCTGGCTTTGAACATCCTGGATTATCTTTGTTAGTACAGACTAGTAATAGGCTAATTTTAACTTATTCCTCCTCCCCATTTCCCTGCTTACATGGACGTTACAATAGATGATTGAAGCTTTAAGAAAATGCCCAACAGAAATGCTGCAACAGATGTTATCCTACTTGGAGATCTCCACATGCAATGGAATGAGAACTAATAGTATTTCTACCCTATTACATCCACCACAGATAGGGAGATAGCGAACAAGAAGGCAATGTGGGAAGCGCCCCCCCTCCCGCCACTCCTAGAGAATGAAATATTTTGGGGGATATTAAAAGAGGTAGGATATTATATTTCCCCAAAAGAGAAATGGAGAAAAATCTTAACGAAGGCAAAAAGCAGCCCCAGTCTTTCTTATTAGCCTCAAGCAGAAGCCTCAAGTCTTTAGAGATGGATATTTTGTTAAATATAAAACTGGACCAATCTATTCATAAGCGAAACGCCTTCAGCCACAGCTCCCACAGCTGATGTGATTAAGAATTTACATTCCCCCACCTAAATTCTAAGGACATGACATGACCTTTAGGACATAATAGAATTAATTCACCACCATTGAAATAGTAAAAGACACAAGGCTCACTATGTTGCACAACCCCCTGGAACAGGGGTCACCAACCTTTCAGACCTCAGGGACCACTAAATTCATAATTTTAAATCCCACAGACCACTAATATGATCTGCCTAATGAGCAGCTGGGTGGGTGTGGCTAGGTGCTCATGTGACTGGGTGGGCATGGCCAACTTAGTGTCACTCATGTCAAGGGGTGCCTCATCAACCTCTACTCGCCCCTCCCCTCCCAGTCACTCCTAGCCTCCCCGCCCATGCTCCTTAGGGACCCAAGAGGAAGCAGTTGTTGGAGCTAAGCAGCCACCACAAGAAAGAGTTGGCAAAACAGCTGGGTCAGTTCAAATTGGATCTGACCAAGAAGGAGGCTCAGCAGAAGCACCTCACTGAGGACTACGAGCATAGGCTTTCCAAACAAAGGGAAGATCTGTGGGAATGCAAGGCCAGGTACTGGCACCTGGAGTCTCAGCAGATTGAGATGGTCAGCCAGGCCATGATGCAGTCCCACTGGAACAAGGCCCTCTGGCTCTTCATCACCAGCAACGCTTCCCTCCAGTCTTTGCCCAAAACCCCATACCAGGAGGCTGAAGCAGATCCCAAGTTGGAATTTCTGCCTCTTTCTGACCTGCACAAAAAGACCCTGAAGGGGGAGTTGTCATGCACCAAGATGGGACCACTGCAGCCCATCCTCCAGCAGCAGAACAAACTGCAAGGGAGCTCAAGGCTTGATTGCAAGAAGTCCCATGCTCCTAGGAAGACAGGGAAGAAGCTCTCCAGTTCGCTGGCCTCCCAATCTGGCATACCTTGGCAACTGGACTGTTTCTCTCCACTCCCCTTTCCAGTTTTGTCTGCTGGATCGACTCAGGGGGACGTCAACCTAGCTTGATGCTGGGCCGCTGTGTGCCCGGACCAGGCCCTTTCTTTCAGCCTTCTGCCCATCTCTGATACTGTGAGGTCTCTGGGCTGGAGCCTGAGAGAAAGTGCCTAGTCCAGGCACACAGCCTTCCAGGAACCTCTTTTGTGTTCCTTTTCTCAAGGAGCTTTGTAATCAACCTGAGTGAAGGAAAAAGAAGACAGGCAAACTGATGGTGGCTTGCTGACATCAGTGGGAAAGTCGGTCCCAGATTCCAGAGCTCTAGTAGTCACAGGACTGGCCCTTTGGTAATCATGAAGCTGCTCCTCCACCCGGGTACACCAGCCATAGACTAAATAGGCCCCCTGCAAACTCTGTCTCTTGAGGAGCCCGGCCTAAGTTTTGTGCGCTGCACACTGAAGCGATTTGACTCCCAGGGAGGGAGGGTGACTAATCTAAGTGCCTGAAGGACCCCATCCCATCCCTGGGAGCCAAAGCGCTTCAGTGTGTGGCATGCAGCACATGACACTTAGGCCGGGCTCCTCAAGAGATGGAGTTTGCAGGGGGCTGATCTAGGATGGCTACAAGATAAATGTTCATTCTCGGCCGTATTTGAGATTCCTAGCTGCAATGGATAGCAAAGCTAGAGACTCCAGCTGCTTCTCTCTGCTGTAGTGCTTCCCAGATGCAGCTTACAGCTCCGAGCCCCAAGCAGCAGGAGGCGAGGGCTGCCTTGGTGCCACCAGCTGGCGTAAATGTATCACAACCAAGGTGGAATGCTGATGCCGCGGAAATGCAAGTGGTGTTTCTCTTCCTCACACTAAGGCTCCAGGCATCGCCACAGCCACTTTGGCCCACCTGCACCGCCCCCCCTCCCACTGCAACAGCACCATTACCTCATTCCGGCCGGCAAGGGCTGAGCTACTTTTTGCATGTTGCACCACCTGCAAAGTTGCACGTTGCATGTGCCACCTCCTACAGCAGAGATTTCCAGCCCCACCACGAGCTGCCCAGCCGATCCCATATTCCAGAGCTCTAGTAGTCACAGGAGTGGCCCTTTGGTCATTCCAAAGCAGCTCCTCCATTCGGGTGCACTGGCCTGCGCTGGCCTTAAATTATATAATAATTCATCCAGTGGATTGTGACCTCTCTGACTTTACACCAATTAAAGCAAAGTACAGAGAGCTAGGAAAAGGCTGCATAATAATATAACTAAAACAACAATAGGAGAGCCTCACAGTAGTGAAGGAAGCTTAAAACATCATGAAAATAAAGTTAAGGAGAGAACCAGTTTGATCTAGTAGTTAAGGCATCAACCTAGACTGTGAATTCTAGCACACTTAGGCAGGAAGCCTACTGAGTGACACTGAACCAGTTCTTCTTTTTCAGCTCTAGAAAGAAAACAGTGGAAATCTCCATTGGCCTCCAAAATCTTGCCAAGAAAAGCCCAGGAAGTTGCCACTGATTCAGAAGCACAAAAAAGGGTGAAAAAAGATTACATCTTCTCTCACACAGAACAAAATGCTTTCAGAAAACTGGAGGAGAGTTTTTAGTAGAATATGGTTCTCTCTGTCCCAAAGGTACTTTTTCAGGAGGAAACTAGACTTTCTTGTTTTTCTTTGAAGACTTCTCATCCAAGAAGCTCCTTCAGCTCTGACTGGATCCTTCCAATCCATCCATTCCACACCATCCAATCAGAGCTGAAGAAGCTTCTTGGATGAGAAGTGAAACATCTTCAAAGAAAAACAAGAAAGTTCAGTTGCCTGCTGAAAAACCACCTTTGGGACAACCATACCTGGATGACTGAGACCTGGTCCTCTTTGCATGATATGTAACTGGAGGAGGAGGTATATTTAGCCTAAAGAAACATAGTCTTGCTCAGATCTATATTTCTGTGGTCACACAACATCTTTGGTATCATGTGTGCTATTAGCTGAATTGAGCCTCCTCACTCTGAACACATTTTAATCTTCCAAATTTTAATCTCCCAATATTAGTTTTGGGGGTGGTGGGGGATACAAAGAGTTGAGGAAAAGGTCAGAATCTTTCTGCACTGGTACCTGTAGCATTTAATCATTGCACGTTTTCTTGTTTTCCAGATGTGGGAAGTAAAAACAGAAGCGTCACAATGTCCAGTCCATTTTGTGGAGGTGGGGAGGATTTATGAACTAGATCTTAGGTGATATATTCAGTTATCCTGCATCATATGCTGCCTGTACATTGACAAGAAGGGTCTCTGGGCCATTAATATAAAAGAGAACTTAGTTACTAAATACATAACAAAGCTGATTATAATGTTTTTACAATCCCAAAAATGGGTCACACAGTGAAATCCACAGATCATGTGTTTGTTTGTTTGTTTGTTTGTTTGTTTAGAAAATTTATGTAACCACCCAACTCAATGAATGTGACTTTGGATAGTGTACAATTAGCAATTAAAGCAAATGCCACAACTGTTAAAATACTTAAACCTGAAATGCACTAATAAAATGTAACCTAGCCTAACCTAAACAAATAAGCAAGCAAGCAAGCAAAAAAAACAACAACAACAAATAAATATATAAATAAATGTAAGATTATGGGAGAAAATCTATATAAACACATTTCACATTTCTTGTGCTTATTCTGGACATGGAACTGAATGCTAACGTCGCTCTGCAAACTTATTTGCAGCCTGTGATTTCTTGCTTGCATTATAAAGAGATAATGACATGGGTTGCCAGGGACTGCAATTAAAAGCAGCTACTTTATTTATTAAACTGAGCTGGGCCTGAAGATAGTAAATATTATTATCTATTGGAAGTTAGCATAAGTAATTAGAAGCCTATTTTATGTGTTGGTATGAGAAATACTATATAATTCAAATAAACTCTCTATAAGTTGATTTATTATCCCTTAAGGCCAAAGTTAATCTTTTCTAGAATTAACTAAATATATATTCCTGCCTAATAGCAATGACAAACAGTACATTGTCCAGATGATGACGGGCACATTTTTCTTACATGGAATTACAGTGCCAGTCATAAATCTATTAGAGAAGTATAATTCTTGTACAAGCTAACTGAGATATTAGAGTACCCTTGAAGAGCTTGTTCCTTTTCTGGAACATCCATTTTAAACTAGATTTTTATAGCCCAAAAGCACATTTTTAGTCCACATTTTTCTAAAATAAATTTGTGTCTTGTTTACACTGAAAGAAGAAAAGGATAGGACTTCAGTAAAGGTGGAGGCAAACTGCATAAGACTGAACCTGTCCCATATTAAAATAGTATCTAATTTTTTGCATACCCTTAGTGCTTTTTTGACAGGACAGTCAAAAAATCAAGATGGTAGCCTCAGCCATTCAGTTGAAGTTTTTTTTTTTACATCTGTCACTTAGCATATAAAAAGAGGGCAAGGCTTTGATCCCATGACCACTTCGACTTTTGATTCTTGACCACTTGATTCCCTATTTTAAATGTTAGTAGTTCTATTCATGATAGCATCTGACAGAATTACAAAGACCATAAATTTAATCCAGATGAGCCTGCCTTAAGCAGTCTGAGACTACTTGTTAGGTCTGGGACTCAGCTGAGATCACAACCAAAGACCTAGGATATCATTGTGGGAACTGGTGGGAAATCTCCTTGACCCAATGGTTCTATAGATAGTAATAGGTCATCACTTGTATGTCCAGAGCAAAAGCCAGTTTCAAATCTGCCCTCAGCTGCAGAAACGTCCAGAGAGAAGGGAGTAATTTCTTGTGCTTCTGAATGAAACTCAGGTTTCAAATCTGTAAATAAACAGATTTGTTAACAAGGGGACTGTTGTACATGTTGAATTTTCCATCACAGCTCTTAGATGTGTAAAGTAAAAAGGAGAGTCTTAACAGCAGCTTCTGAAAGTCGATGTGCAAGCTGGGAACAAAAAATCCAGAGAGAGATGATCTATTCCTCTCCCATGGATCATGATCATGAAGAACTTCTTTCAAAAGATCTGCATTTAGCCTAGTATCTTCCCTTAATGAGATTATGGAAGAATGGCCCAAAGCACTGATAATCATCTAATTTCCAGCTCTTTCTTCTGGTCTCACTGCCACTTTGTAACAAGAAAGAGACACGGTTACTAGGGCCACATTAAAAAAATATGATACCGTTATGCTTAATTTCAACCTTTGGTTCCTGATAAAAGGTTAATGTAGTTCTTACTACACTCATAATCTCCCAACAGAAAGATGAGTGAATGGCAATCTAAACCAGGCAATACCATCAGTTCAACTACAACAGGATAGTGAAGGATGTTAAGAGCTCATTTATCTTCATTAACTCTTCTGCAATATGTATCCTTAGGGTCATTCATTCACTATCTTTGTGACCCATAATTGCAATAGTGAGATTATGAAAATGCTCTCCAGTGAAAAAGACTCGTTGAAATAAATAGGGCACAGGAGTAGGTGTGTTTGAAAATGAAATTGTAGTCTGTTAGGAACTTCATTTTGCTTTCATTTAACAATTTGGCAAGTGACCAAACAAGGACTGCATTTGGTGTGATTCTCTTGTCTTTATTTAAGGGCTCTTTTCCTTATTCAGTTTCCATACATAAATATAAAGGAGCAATATTGGCTGCCAAACAATCACCACTTTTCTCCATCAAACAAGTTTCATTTACAGGATACATGCTAAGCTTAAACTCTTCAGGGAAGTTGAAATAGAGAGAATCAGAGAAGAAGGCGAAAGCTATTTTCTTCTCCGAGAAATACATGCTGTGTGAATTATTTTTAGGTTTCTAGCTTGGGCTCAGTATTTATCTTTGAGAATCCTACAATTCTATAAAGTTTGATTTTTAGTGTTCTCCAGTTGTTCCCATAAATCCTCTTCATGCTGGCTGCCAAGGTTTTTTTGCCCAGTGTTGTTATAGCTATAGTTTTGGCCACAATTTCCTGTGTTGTTCAGCTTTGTCTTTGTAATAGCATCCTTCAAAGATTGCAGGAGAAGAAAACATCATTTATTTAAGTTTTTGCTAATTTCATTCCAATTGCTCTGCTTCAGGCAGTTAGAGCTTCTGTATAGTAGGAACAATCAGGTGAGCAAAACTCAAAATCCACTACTATGCACTTCCCTACTTTAAGGATCATGTAACAAAGTTCACTAATTGGAAAGTATTAGGATGTGTGCTGAAAGTAGTTTATTTTCTGATTATTTGTTTTGTGATAAATTGTGTAAGGAATCCAGTTCAAATGTCATTTTAAGACATTTGGTATAACTGTTAGATTTTGCACTAGGATTGCAAAAGATTTTGCATTGATTAGAAGAAATGACCAGTCAGAAAATTTAATTTGCAGGGTGCTTATCCTACTTGCTTGATTTACAAAGAAAACATACAGTATAGGCAGAACATTTTTATGCATGCATATGGGAAAAGATCTTACTGCGAAAAACTCAGTAGAGGGATATCTATCAATACTAAGATTCTTTTTATTTCCTTTTATATCCACCATCCAAACTCCCACATGCCAGCTATAATAAGTGTTTTCTATGATTGTTTATTAATGGAGTGTTCTGGATCTATAAACAGAGTTACTATAACTCTCCCCCTCTCAGCTGCTTTTAAATAACATTTAAACTCAAATTAAAGTGCAGAAAAGGATGTCCAAATTATAAGAATATGGCAACAAGAATACTTGGCGTTTTAGCTTAAACAAGGCATGAAGGAAGGACTTGACCAGAATTATTAAAATAAGGCAGAGAAATAAATAGGGAGGAATATTTCTCCTTCACAACAGTAGATCCCAAGGAGTTTTACATACAATTAAGAAATAGAGAATTTCCTACACAAAACGTAGAGATAGCTATGAACTTGGATACACTTTGATTACGGATTAGGCACATTTTTAGCAGTCAGCAATGTATAAACGTAAGGAAGACTGTTTATAGGCCTTGTTGGGAACTATTATACAGTAAGGTCCTTCTATGGATTTGTGAATTAAAAGGGCTATAGAGGCAGAGGAAAAAAATAAGATGACTACTATTCAATAAAAAGAAGAGCAGAAGTCATAATTTTGTATTTTTTCCCTTTCTTTCCCTTTCTTTCCTTTTATTTTCTTATATTATTCTTATTTTTTTTTAACAAAAATTATATTTTATTCAAAAACTCAGATATAAAAAGGAAAACTGTATGCATACGGGCTTTACTTTTATATATTTTACCAAATATAACTATAGAATAAATGCACAGGCCATCAAAATGAAAAAAATAAATAAATACCAAGATTGATTTTCTTTCATTAAAATGGACCTAAAATGCCCAATAATAGAATGTATCCCAAAACTCTTTCCCAAAAATAAGACCTTAGCAGCTATCCCTTACAAACTACAGAAGATAATGAATCTTTCTCTTGCCCTTATCAAATACAAAAATAAAATATTTCCCATATCTGATTGTTATGAAATAATGTTATGCGTTATTTTAGTGTCTTCAGAATACCCTTAAATATGTATACATATAAACATGTATACAGCTGAACCAGACTGTGTTATTTCTCTGTGTCATATATGTGGATATATACATAAGTATGTATGTATGTATTTATTTATTTATCTTGTCATGTTTAAGAAGTGTAATATTGGAGGTGGTGACCCTTTAAGAGCTGTATGCAATGAAATTTCATTTTAATGTATGCCAATTAATGTACATTCAAAGTGACAATAACATTATCCTATCCTATCCTATTATTTTGTTGGTTGTTTTGGTAAATAAGGTGTTTGAGAGTTAGTCCACCTTCCATGGAAAACATACTTGCCTAAACCTTGAAATAGTGGAAAGTCATCTTCAGTGCCCGATCTCCACCTGTACCATTTACATTTACATTTTCAATGAAATATTATTTTTTTAAGTTGAGGGGCGAGGAATGTAATTCCATTAAAAATTGAAGCCAATCAGATGCAAGAACTACTTGACATTCCAATAAATGAGGCTACAGGGCTGAATTCTCTAAGAATGAAGAGTACTCACTACCTAGCCAGTTTGTGCACATACACCACTAACAAAATGTTTTATGTTTAGAAAACTTTTGTATGCAGTTTTCTATTAATTAAACCTTATTCTATGTCTAAATGAAACTCTAGGGCTACCTTTTTATGTCATTTGTATGTAACTGCATAGTATCTGAAAAAAAAAATAGTTTAAAATAATCACTCCTTAATACCTTAATATTCCAGAACAACTAAATAGATCGTTTCTTTTTTTTAAAAAAATGATGTATGTACTATAAGAAAAATAAAAAATAAACAAAACTGAAGGCAGATTTATCATCTAGATATTTAATTATCACCATCCGGTGTTTATAGATTAAAACCGGATGAGGAAAAAAAAATCATATCTGAAATCTCTTTCTTGAGTCATATAGAGAACTACAGCAATTCAATTTGAAGTGTTACTCATCCCAGAAAATAGAAACTCTGTACCCTGGTACTACAAATTGGAGAACTGAAGTGAACTGACTCAGTTTAGCTAGTTACTTCAATTCATGTACAGAAGTCTCTTAGCATCCCAGTTGAAGTGTGATGGACGTTCTTATTTGGCACTTCAAAAGGAAGTGTTGCTTTGACTCAGTGTTTCGTATCGCTTCTTTGAAGCTTTGTTGAATCCAAGAGCTTTCAAACTTCATACAGTCCTAATATTGAAATGCTACGTTAGAATGGCAGGAATACGATCACTGACCTCCAGTTAGTTTTGCAAGTACACTGCAGAATCATATTTCTTTTATATCTTGGGATTTGTCCCAAGCCCTATACATCGGAAAACTAATTAATTTGCTGGGCTGTTTTTAACTCTGAAAAGGCACAACTCCTAATTTTCAAGCAGTCCAAATAAATGAATACTTATTGAAGAGTCTTTGTTCTTTCTTGTATTGAAGGTTATGTGCATAATGTGCTTATTTTTAGTTTCCAGAAAATATGGAGGGGCTATTTTGAAGGGTCATTTTTATCATCCTTGGTTGACTTGCAAAACAGCTAGAAAATTTGAAGCTCAAATATACACAGTGATACAAAGAATTTTTAAGACTGATATTCAACCGAAACCAGAATTTTTCTTGCTGGGATTAATGGACAACTAGAAAAGACTAACGGATCATTCTTTCTATACATACGGTAGTAACGGGAATGAGATTATTATAAACACAAAGTTGGAAAGATTCAGCAAACCCAGTGGTGGGTTCCTCCTGGTTCCAGCCAGATCCGCCGAACTGGTAGCGATGATGATATGATGTCACCGAACCGGTTCTGCCACCTCTACCACCCCATCCACCCCCACCCACCTCTCGCATTATTCTTACTTTTTAATTGGCCCCACCCCCAATCTATTGCTACCTTCTGAGTCCCAGCTGATGGTTAGAGGGGGAAAAAACTGTTTAAACTCTTGCCGCGGGGCTTCAAAGGGCAACCCTACAGCTGATCAGTGTTAAAAGAAAACAAATGAGTAGACTGGTGCCTGCAAAAATAAATGGGTAGATCGGTACAGCTATGCAAGCAGTTAAAAGCCTGGTAGACCGGTACCTCTGCTAAATCCTAAATAATTGTCATATGACCATCAAGCCATGCCCACAAAATAAGCCACACCCACAGAACCTGTATTAAAAAATTTAGAACCCACCCCTGAGCAAAACCTACAATGGAGAAATGGTTGATGTGACTTATGACCTCTTTTCACACTTACAACCTTTGCAGCCTCACCATGGTTGCGTGATCAAAATTCAGATGTTCAGCAGCTGGTTCATGTTTATGAGAGTTGCAGTGTCCTAGGATGATGTGATCACCTTTTGCGACCTTCTGACGAGCAAAGTCAGCAGGGGAGCCAGATTCACTTAACAAAATGTTACTAACTTAACAGCTGAAGTGATTCACTTAACATTTAATTGTGGCAAGAAAGGTCATAAAATGGGGAAAATTCACTTAACAGCAGTTTCATTTAGCAACATAAATTCTGGACCCAATTGTAGTTGTAAGTCAAATACTACCTGTCTGTATTTGTTAGTGACTGGAAACTGTTTAGGGGCTTTTTGTTAAAAACAGGAGGGAGAAATGAACATATACTTAATGGGTTTGATGATTAGAAAGACTGCAATAAGGAAAGAAGGGATATAACTTTAGAGAGCGAGGATAAAATATAAACACATTTATAACTGCTGCAAAGAAGACCAGAAGTCAAATCTTTTTCTTTTTTGTCTTTTTTTTTCATTTCTTTTCTTTTCACTTACCACTTTCCTTTTACTTTTTTTAACTAGTTGTTTTTCCTTTACATTTGTATTACTATTATTTTGCAAGAAATTATTTAATAAAAATTAATTACAAAAAAGAACCTTATCTCTTGGTCTCTTTGTAAGAAGATTGTAAGAAGGAAAACTGTTCTTCCAAACACAAATAATGTGTTGTTTTGGGCTCTTTTTCATTTGTTCTTTGTTTTACCTCTCATCTTTTTTTCTTTCATTGAATTAACATACAAAAATGAACAGGAAAAAGAAACATACATTTAATAAAAGAACAAAAAGAAAAGGTAAGAAAATTACAAAGGCATATAATTATTCTGACAGCAGGCACCTTAATTTCTCAGTACAAGCATTAAATCATATAGTGAAAAATTAAGGTTTTTACTTTCTTAATAAAATCTCACTTCAAAAGTAGAGAATGAACACATATAATCAATCACTTATTGTAAATCAGTGGTGGTACCATTTTTTCATCATTGAAAAATTATCTGTTTTGAAATACCCATGCTCGATACATACACATTTACTGATCTATAGTTAAATTCCAAACTTTTGGTGTCTAAAACACAAAACAACCAGGTCCACAGATGTAGGTTCAAAATTACTGATTTATTGATCAAGCCTCTGCACAGGAATCTTCTCTGGCCAATGGTTAGCACATGGATAGAATTAGATAACGGTCAACAACATTCAAGGGGGTTGGCTGGATTTTGTCCTCTTGTGACTACATAGAGATCCTAAACTGATACCCCACTTGACTCCTCCCTCTGGCTCTGCCAATCTCTTTTCTACAATAAATCTAAATCACATTCACATCTTTAAAAAGTATTTTTCTGAAATTATGTTATAAGATATGTGAATATTAAATGAAACATTAATAGGACAAGCCTACTCTTTTTCGTACTGAGGAACAATAGAGTTGATACCAATCCTTTTAAAACATTTAAAAGCTAGAGATCAAATGACAAAATATGCATCGCAATGTTGTATCATTCAATGTTGTATGATGCAGTCTATGTATTATTTTATCATAACACACCATATAAGAGCGTAGTGTACAAATGAAGCAATTTCTTCCAAAAGCAATTTCAGCAGAGAATCCCCACTCTCCATGAGGATTGGGAACTGTTAGAATAAGTTGTCTACTGGAGCACTTTGGGATAGGTAGGCAGGGATATCTCTGACATCCAGGTCACAACCTTATAGAAAATTATATATTATTAATACCACATTGAGTAGAACTGGTTATATTTAGCTTTGAGGGGAAAATCAGAAGGAAATATGATAGCACGGTTATGCATGGTTCAGATTAAGCATGTCAGAATTTACACAAACCCAGCTATTTATTAAAGCAGCCTCTAATTTTTCAGGTATCTCCATGAAGTTACTTAGAGTAGTTGATGAGACTCTTAAAGTAGCTGTACATTTTTGGTCTCTTCAAGGCAATATCATCTGGATAAACAATCTGGTGTAAAACCAAAAGAAACTACTGTTGGTGGAGCAAGATGGACTTTTGAAAAGCTGCATTAAACCTGTGTGCAATTTCACTGAAATTGTTGATGAATGATGAATCTAAGAAGTGCTTCAAGCACATTTTTGAGCAGAAAGTTGGATATAAATTAGATAAACAACAATGTTTTGCTAATGATTTTTTTGTTGACTAGCAACATTGGGGCAGTGAAGACAAGGGGAGAAACAAGTCATTTAGTATCAATTAGCACAATATTTAAAGCTGTGAACACTTGAACAGAGTGCTTAGCATTTAAATTGAGACTGCAATTTGCATTTAAGGGGCTTCATTAAAACGAGTAAAGATTTTATTACCCTTAAGATTGTGCGAGCCCATCTTTGATACTATACAAAGCATTAAAGTTGATATATGTACGTGTATATGTGCACTCACACAAATACACACGCATTGAAACATGGAGTCAATGTAGTGTAACACTTAAGATGCTGGACAAGGAGATTCTTCAGTTAGGCATAGAAGCTGCTGAGTGGCTTTGAGTGCTAGAATGAAAAGTTGAAAAATATTCTATCTATGACATTACTCTGGTCTGGTGCAATGTATGGGGAAATGACATACCATCATAACTACCTATCAGAGATTTCATGTGTTGTGGCCCACCAGCGGCCAGCGGAGCTGGCAGCAGAATCAGACAGTGAGGATGTTGGGGAGGAACTTGGGCCAGTCCTGGGGGCTGGGGAAAGCTCGGACCAGGGCTCTGCGTTGGAGGCAGAGAGGGAGTTAGACAGCAACAAGGCAAAGGAATAGCTGGAGCCCATTCCCAGTATGAGCATGCGCAGAGCTACCAGAAGACAAGAACAACTCAAAAAGGGTTGATTCGGGAGTAAAGCCACACCTTGGAGGTGATTGGCCCCTCCCATAGGAAATAAAAGAGGAGCGAACAGGGAGCGGGCTTTTGCAGGAAATAATTTGTTCATTCCGTGACTCTGAGAGACTCTGTGCTGGGTTTTGCTTTGTACATCAGTTGGAAACAAGTTACATGGCAGCTTGCCAAATGAGATAAGGTGTGTTGAGAAATATTCCTTTGCAAAATTGTTTGGACAAACCTTGCTGACTGTGAATGAACGTAATCACAGTCGTGTAAATAAAACAGGTTTTGCCGGGACCAATTCCTGCCTCCTGTTTGTTAAGGGAGCCTAGGTCAGAACATCATGGTTGACAAAAAAGCCACCTTGAGTAACTTATAAAATAATAAAAACAGGATAAAAATCTAATAAATAAAGTTTTGGGATACAAGGTCCAATAATCAATTTCATTTCATTCAGGAAAGGGCTTCATCATTCATCAGCATTCTTTTCCTTTGCATAAAACTCATGTTGTCTTAAGATCATCATAGCAATTCCTTACTATAGACAATGAAAATACCAATGTTCCAAAGTTACAGGGCTTAAAAAATAGATTTTAAACCATTTTATTCCAAAACCATAATTCTACTTTTATGCAATTTGGCAAGTTTCATAATTGCTTAGTCGTTCTCAATGTTTATTGCATTCTAGTGAAAAAATAAAGTGACAGAAAGTTTAAAAAGAGATCTTAGGAAATAGAGTTGAAAATATTTGCTGATTTTATGCATTCTGTAAAATTAAAAAAAAAAATAGAGAGCCATATGAATTTTCTCCATTCTAGACTGTGGAGGTTCTAAGAGAGAGTTTTAAAAGGGAGGAATATTCAAATCAGATTAAACTGCAATCTGAATCATTTACAAAGCTATGCACCTGGACCTCAAATTAATCTTTCAGCCAACCAGGAGATACATGAAAGCTTAATTTTGAAACAATTTCCCCACCCCCCAAGGAAAATTCTTACAAGTATCCTGATAATTCAGAAATAATGTCCTTTTTTCCACCATCATAGCTATCATTTTGCATTTGTTTTAGTAATATGGCACTTGAAGTAACTTTCGCTTCAACTACAAGACTCACAATGTTTCACGTCATCTAAGGATGCTCCAAAGAATGAACAATTGACACCATTTAATGAAAGATGCCCAATAAAGCAGTAAATGCCATCCAACTCTGCACAACATGGCAATAAATTCTGTCAGTGTTGCAGTTCCAAATCATACATTTATGTGTTGTGCCTGAGCAGCTCAAAATCTAGACCAGAGAGAAATTGATAAATTGATATGACATTTTATGGGGCTCCAAATAAAACATAATCACTGATAACTTTTTCATCGGGACTGTTTCAGGGGTAATTCAATGTCAAAAATAGTGAGCCTCCTTTCAGATGCGAGCAAAGAGGAAAACACACATATTAAACCAATCATGCTCATCACAGCTACCAACTGGATATAAGCTGCTTAGAGAAGTGTTGCGGGAACTAAATAATCATTTGGAAAATTGCTTTTTGTTTATTACATTTGAATCCTGTCTCCAACAAACTTGCTGATATGACATGCCTCATTGCTCTCCATTTTGTCCTCACAGAATAGATAACGGCTGTATGCAACTGAACAACTCCATTACAAAGATGGCTTCTGGATGGAGAAAATGACAGAACATCTCTGAGAAGCAGGAATGAGCTGAGCTGGCAATTGATGAGCAGATATAGAGCCTAGTCTGGAGCAAGAAATGATGCATCTCTGCTTCAGAAGGCAGATCCTCACAAGGAAATCCTACCTTGAAGGCAGAATGGAGGAAAGATTTGTAAATCTGGAAGAAAAGGTGAATAAAAAATTTGAAGAATTTGTAAAAACAAGTGAGTGGAGAGGTGAAGGAAAAGTGAAAATTTTGTAAAATAAGTGCAAAAAAAATGATAAACTGAGAGATGGAAAAAGATTTAGCCTTCAGATGTTGTGGGTGCTCCATCACTGGAGGTGTAATAATAAGAGTAACAGAGTTGGAAGGGACCTTGGAGGTCATCTAGTCCAACCCCCTGCTCACGCAGGAGACCTATACTAGGGATTTGAACCACCAAACTGCTGATCTTTCTGATCAACAAGCTCAGAGTCTTAGCCACTGAGCCGCCTAGCCAGTGTGGAACAGACTGGACAACCACTTGTCTGGAACGGTATAGGGACTCCTGTTTGAGCAGGGGTTGGACGAAGACCTCCAAGCCCCCTCCCAACTCTGTTATTCTGACAGACAATATTGCAGCAAGGCTACAGTATACATGAAGACGGAAAAATACTGAAATACCCACAATGATGGGCATGCTGGTGTGGATTGCAAAGAAAGCAGAAATGGCAAACTTAACATGTTTAATCTGGGATAAAACAGCATGGTCCTTTATAAAAGACTTGGAACACTTTATAAACTTTATGCTGAACCTGGGGGCTGGGGGGAATGAGTCGGTGATCTTGGGATTTGCTGTTTAAAAAAGTTTGAAGATGTGATTTTGCCACTTACAGATAAATATTAATTTTCAAAGGTTTTCGGACTATGGTAAATGATCATTTAAAGTGACCTTTTTGCTGCAACTGTCTCACACCAGAAGCAAAGAAATCAGTACGTATTTTAGTGAAAATTTGAAAACCATTCTTTCAGAGAGAGGGGGCAATGGGGGAAAAAGAGAGAGACAGAGAGATAGAGAGACTTTAACAAGATGGATAACATTTCTGTGTGCATTTTAGATCCTAAACTCACTTTCTGCCCTACAAATGCAGACAAACTGAGATGGTTCTGCTTGAGTTGCATAGCTTCTGGGTTTAAATTATATATATCCAAGTCTTATGAGAACCATATAACTATTTAATACACATCTCAACATAAATGGGCAACCTGTTTTACAGTTGAAAAAACTAGTTGGCAAAGTATTGAAAATATTTTTAAAAAAAAAATTTTTTTTTTCCAAGCACTTATGAGAATGTCTTATTCCTGGAAAAGTTAGCTATCACTTTTTTTGTCTGTGATTCCCCTAAGAAATATCGCTTTTAGCTAAAAACATGTAAGACGATAACCCCAGCTCCATAAAAAAATAAATCAATAAACAAGGCAATTTTAGTTCTTCATGTTATCCATATTTGTATTTTTAAGTCTAGTTTTTAAGTTATGATATTCATATTTTGGAAGAAATTGCTTCATTTGTACACTATGCTCTTATATCATGTATGATGATAAAATGATACCATAGACTGCTTCAGGGCAAAACTATATGTATGTCATGGGTAAACTATTTTGGCACCTTTCCACATTTTTCCTATGAGGAAATTTGATCAGCTGCTAGGAACCTAACCAGGGGTGGGTTCTACTTACCTTTACTACTGGTTCGCAATGGGGCCGCGCGCGCACTCTTTTGCACGTGTGCAGAAGCATTTTCATGATGTCAATGTCAGTGGGTGGGGCCTCCCGCTGGTTTTACTACCGGTTCTATAGAACCGGTGCAAATCGGGGGCAACCCACCACGGAACCTAACAAATTTTGATGTTTTTTGTATTTTTTTAAAAAAATAATTATTGCTATTGTAGTATTTACAGAAATTACTCTCATAATCTCATAGGTTGTAAAACATATTATCAACAGATATTCTTCAGTTGTGGGGAAAGTAGGACTGCACTTTTCTGTTTATCATTCTCCATGAGTTGAGTCAAAATGGAGATTTTTCATTCAGCAAACTTCAATCTTATTCTCTCAGTTCAATATCAGCAGCAATGATGTACCGATACATACATACATATATTTATCTATATCTATATCTATCTATCTATCTATCTATCTATCTATCTATCTATCTATCTATCTATCTATCTATCTGTACTGACACATACATACATACTGACACCTTCTTTGGGTTCACTTATTCCTTAGTCACTTCCTGTTTGGATTACTGCAATGCACTCTATATGGACTGCCTTTGACTGCCTTCTATCTAGAAGTTACAACTGGTCCTAAGGGGTATTTTTGTTTTGAACTATATTTTTACAGATTGTTGTGAGCTGCCTCAAATCATCATATGAGATAGACAGCCATATAAGTCCTATAAGTAAATGAGAAATAAATATGAAAGCAGTGTTGGGCATCTTTTAGGATGAGGACAATATTTTTGTCATACCATAGGGAAAGTTGTTAGATTCAGCATGGCAACCCAGGATTGGGTAAATTCAGATTATTCAAACTTTTTATTTGGCATGATGTTTTGTGGATCTTCTAAAGCCCACTTGCTTCTCCAATCTGGCCAACTGCAGAGGTTCCAGCACAGATTCTAGGATTCTGATAATATTGAGTAAGCGAATTGGTCTATAATTTGCAAGATCATTCCTATTATCTTTTTTGAAGACAGTGAGCACAATGGCCAATCTCAGTCATCTGACATGTCAGCAAAAGTCAGTAGTGATATCTTCATGACAGACCACCAATCAGTATTATCTTTGATTAATATCATTAGCACAGAATCATTCCCAGGAGTTTTTCCTCTGATCCAGAAGGCCAGGAAGCATGGAAATGGTCTGAAGTAGAATGGTACTGGTACAAAAGATACCGTGTAGTTTAGAAAAATGCAGCTCACAGTTATGCCACAGAACAGCCAGGAGAAACCTGTGTTTTGATGGCCTGTTTTTTGTTTTGAATAATTTTTTGTTTTCATAACTTCAATTAGCTTCTGCCATATAGCTACCATCATATTTCTTATTTTCTTATTCAGTAGGATTTTATGTCTCCGTTTTGTTTCTCTCATAATGGGGTTTGTGTTAGCTCTAGGGTTGCTTTTATAGCATTTAAATGACTCAGTTAAAGTTTTTTTTGGCAATTATGGTCAGACCATTTCTTAGATACCAGATTACGCTAGGCCAGTTTGAAGTTTTCCCCTACTACAAATTCTCAAAAGGTTCTGAATAAGTCTTTCATATAATTCCATTACACAAGAAACCTTGGGGCACAGATTGAGCATCCCTCTGAAAATGCCATGCATAGAAATTTACTTTGTGAGAAATTCATCTAATTGACCAGTGTCTCACTCAGCTTACCATTTCATTTACATTTCCCTCAAGAACAAGATGTTGAAACAGGTTAAGGATTCAATAAATGACGGGACTGAACTTTTGGAATATCAAGCCATTGATATTCCATGACATCAGTATCAATTTGCTATCTTACAATGTCATTTTGTCCCTGGTTCTCCCGTTGATGGAGATTTGAGTACCTGTGTGTAGGGTTGAAATAAGGTTACACCTCAGAAGGTTCCATATGCTGTTTCTCAAATGGAAAAGGAATATATTCTTAGTAGTTAATTGTAATTAATTGTAAGGGGCTGGGAGGAATATACTCATAAAATAGATTTTTGAGCATAAAAATCTTATATTTCTTGTGCTAGAGCAAGGGTGTCAAACTCAAGGCCTAGAGACTGGATCCAGCCCATGGGGTGCTTAGATCTGGCCCACAGGGAAGCCCTGGAAACAGCAAAGAAGTGGCCCATGGTGCCTCTGCCAGTGAAAATGGAGCTCAGGAGGGCTGCATGTATCTCTCCCAAGCTCCGTTTTTGCTGGCAGAGAGTTGCAGGAGGCCGTTGCAGCTGAAAATGGAGCTCGGTAGCCCATTTTTGCTGACAGAGTGCTTGGACCACCACAGGTGCCCCCGACACAAGTGATGTTGAGCTGGCCACACCCATCCTGGCCACAGCCACAGCGGCCCCCAGAGGTCAAATGCAACCCTGAATGAAATCAAGCTTGACACCCCTGTGCTAGAGCTTTGCACTGGTTGAGGTTCTCAATTTTGAAACCGAGAGATATGTTACCTGTGATTTGTAAGTCTGCTTCATAATCTTAATTGGCAAAGGTCAGTTCAATTATTAAAGTTCAGTATAATTCTCATGAATCTGAAATCCTCAGATATCACAATTTTTTGAACCTGCACATCAGGCATTGATTATGGCTCTAAGGCATAATTGGGCACTGGGTTCAATGATTTGGTGGGTGATTGTCAGATGAAGATTTTCTGAGAGATTTTCATCTAGGCCTTCAATATTATTAGATCGAAACTTTGCAAGGATCTTAGAGGACACAGACTTGTTTCTAAGCAGATGCTTTCCAAAGAGTCTCCATGCTCGTTCACTCTTGAGTTTTCCAACATGCAAATCCCTTTTTCTATTCTTTTTGTCATCTTTCCACCCACACTATTCATGTCATCTAACTACCATGGTTTTTATTCTGGATTTAAATCATTCAGAATTTTGCACATTTTTTTCCCCAACATGTATTCGCAATTCATCTATTAATTCATCAGAGCCTAGCATGCAATTGTTCTATTTTCAGACATATATCAACATTGATTATGCCCATTCATACTTTCTTCTGTACATTTTAGCCTTCCATTCATACATGATTCTACACTTTCTTTTCTCAACTTGGCAAAATCAAGCCACCTTTATACTGATCTATTAATTTTTTCCCCTTTTCTCTTAGGTTCATAAGCATAAAACATATCTATTGTTTATTTCTTTTGTTTAATTAGTAAATCAATACTATTTAATAATTACTTTTGTTACATTCAATCTTCCATATGCCAAATGGTCACATAGATTCTATAGATACTAACATTTATCACTCATTGTAGCATTGGTCAATCAAGGCATTCACGTAATGCTTTTTATAGGACACAGAATATATTGATTTGGTTACCATTGCTGGAAATTGTAAAGAAATTATGCTGTTGATTTGTAATGAGTTACTGTTGTATCTTAGCTGGGTGAGCAAAAACACAAAATCAACATTCAAAGCCAGATGTATTTTATGGATTACAAAGTGCATTTACTGGACAGTATCCTTTATCAGTTCTGCTAAAAATTTGAAGCTTTACTTCATGGCCTGACTGCAGTTGGTCCATATTAAAGAAAGCAGTGGTGAAATCCAAATTTTTTTACTATCGGTTCTCTGGGCGTGGGTTGATGGGCATGGCAGGGGAAGGATACTGCAAAATCTCCATTACCACCCCACTCCAGGAGGAAGGATATTGCAAAATGTCCATTCCCACACCATTCTGGGACCAGCTAGAGATGGTATTTGCCGGATCTCCAAACTACTCAAAGTTTTCACTACTGGTTCTCCAAACTGCTCAAAATTTCTGCTATAGGTTCTCCAGAACCTGTCAGAACCTGGTGGATTTCACCCCTGAAAGAAAGGCAGATCAAACTACTTCCAAATGCTGATGTTGTTACCTATGTTCAAAGGAAGAATACCCATAATTAACTCCTGATAATATTGTTCTTTTTAGTTGGTTGTTTTTGTCTTTTTATATTGTTTCCATACTGTTGTATTAAGGATTTTTACCAGGAAAAAAAACTGTACACACACATATACACAAGCATACATACAAACATAAACATATATGCATATTCAATTGCAGCACATTATTCCAATACGAAAAAAGAACCTCAGCATCTCCAGAAAGGAGCAATACATTTTTCCCCTCATTCGACCATAGCATCCAGTTTCCTCTGCGATGTTTTTTTTCTAGAAGGTAAGAAACAATTGCATCTTTTTTTCAAAAAGACCCAGAAAGGCAGAAAAAAGGAGAAACTGATCTTCTAATCTTGAAAAGATGCACATATACAAAATTTCTGCATGTTATACCTAGCCTACAGGCCTCCAATTTTAAGAGTAATCCCTGCTTACAACAATGATTAATAATTAGCCCTCTTTGAAATCCAATACTGGACATCACCAACAATAGGCAAGGAATATTATTCGTCATCTCCCTTGATTCTGTCATTGAGTCAACACTGACCTTCTGATTGGTGCAGTCACTTGAAAACTGACCTGAAGAATCATATGTTAATTCTGTGAGAGCATCAGAGAAAACATACATGTAGTCCTCAAGTTACAACAGTTCATTTAGTGATGGTTCAAAGTGACAACGGCACTGAAAAAAGTGATTTATGACCGTTTTTCACAGTTACGACCTTTGCAGCATCCCCATGATCATGTGATCAAAACTGAGATTCTTGACAACTGGTTCATACTTACTGTATGACCGTTGCAGGATCCCAGAATCATGTGCTCTCCTTTTGCAACCTTCTGACAAGCAAAGTCAATGGGGAAACCAGATTCACTTAACAACCACGTCACTAATTTATCAATGGCAATGATTCACTTAACAATTTGGGCACGAAATGTCATAAAATGGGGGGAAAGTCACTTAACAAATGTCTCACTTAAGAACAGAAATTTTGGGCTCAATTGTGATCGTATGTCAAAGACTACCTGTAATGGCAAATGGTGCTCACATGGGGGGCGGGGTGAGGGTGGGTGAGGGGTTTAGTTCAAAGTCTTCTGAAAAATTCTTTCCTTTCTTAATGCTGTAAGTAAATATATTCCCAGCATAGATTTGTTAAAACCCAGTAGCAATAACGTTTATAAACAAAAGGGTAAATGCTATCTCGAGAGGGAGGAAGAAATCCATCTGCCAACATAAATGCATTCAAAGGTCATATCTGGTTCTTCGAATATAATTAAAATGAATGAAAATGAACCTGTCCTAAGAGAGGCAAAGCCAGAAAATTCATTTCTGCTCATCAAAAAGGATTAATTTGAAGTTAATAATTTGATGTTTTTTTTTTGTGTGTTAAACCTTGTTGACTATTAATCTCTTTGGTACTTGCTAACTTGCAGAAGGATTATTAAAGACTTTCTAAATAAACAAGGAGAATGAAATATACACGTAGTATATAAATTCGATACTGTAATGCAGAGGACAGACAGATAGAGGAATTCCTAATGGGAAATTTATATTCGGAGAGCTGCACTGACACTGATTTACTTTTAATTTCAAATTGTTACAATTGTATTTGTAATTATGAATGGATGCATTATACAATTTGAACATGTCAGTCAGCAAGGAAAAAGACTTGGTTATCTATGTCTGAAACTACTTCAAAATCAAATAAGTCTAATGTTAACAATTAACATAGAAACATCCGTGGAGGAATAGAAGCTAAAAGAATAGAATTATGGTGTATTAAAGTCAGAAATGTCTTTGGCGTCTTAATTTAATCAGGGGGAGAAAAAACTATCTTCTTATCCACATTTTTTATCGTTTAGACGTTAAATAAAATTGCCCAACCGTTACAATAATGAAAGTTCACCTAACTTTAATACAATATTTAGTTACTTAATACATTTATAGGTTTCCTATCTCATATATATGATTTGGGGAAGCTAAGTACTGAAATAGAATTAAAAATAAAAATAAAGCCATTACAATTAAAAACTACCAAGTAATATGAAAATAACAGCTGAGAAAACTCATAAACACTCGAACTAACCATGAAACCATGCTATCAGGACTCCAGCTTTGCGAGCACAGCCAGATTTTTAATGCTTTGAAAAAAGATCAGCAACGTCAGGGCAGGTCTAATTCAGGGAGGGAAGGGGAATGATCTTGCCTTTTTTTTCTGAATTCTTGAAAAAGATATTATTTCTTAGAAATGAAGAACTTCTGTCGTATGGTTTGAGTAAGTGAGATCAACAGAACAGAAGAGAAAGAGAAGATCAGGCATGTCTATGAAGGGACAATAGGGAAGCATATGATAAAATAGGCATCAAGAATAGAATAGAATAGAATAGAATAGAATAGAATAGAATAGAATAGAATAGAATAGAATAGAATAGAATAGAATAGGACTTAATTGTCACTTTGAATGTACACTAATCGGCATACATTAAAATGAAATTTCTTTCATACAGCTCTCAAAGGGTTACCACCTCCAATATACACTACATAAACCTGACAAAACAAACAAACAAACAAACAAGCAAATAAATAAATAAACAAATAATGCATATACCCACATATATTATATGACACAGAGAAACAACAGTCTAGTTCAGATGTATCCATGTACATGGTGAGAAAAACTAATCTTGCGAGTTTACCAGCCGGATAGCATAGGGTACAAAGCTGTTACAGAATCTGGTAGTCCTGCTAGAAATACTTGCTAAAAATGACACTCATCCAAATTTTGTATTTTTGTACATGTATGATGGTGTCATGTATCATGTGCAAGTACAGACATTTCCTCATTTGGCTTGCTATGGAAATGAAATCCCTTAATTTAATTATATTTGCTTGGGATGCCTTTTCCAATTTCCCTTTTACTAATACTATAGAAATGATTTAATTTGACAGACCTTTGGTGGGTTAGGCTCTTATTCTTATGTTTCTGTCATCACTATAAAACAATGATTCTACAAAGAACTAATAACTTCACTTATTACAAATCCATCTATGATATAAAAATTCTTTGTTTAGCTCTTCATCCAATAACATATTCTGCATTGTTAGCGCTAAGCTTCTTTTATTGCTTACTTATATAGTCAGAGGATTTTTTTTTTAAATCCACTAATTAAAGGCACAATAGGCACAAAAGTCTTCATCAGCTGGACATGTTTCCATATTAGTTTGAAGTATTTACATATAATCCAATCAAACCATTAAGTGTTTAGGTCAAATATATAAAACCTGTTGACCTGAAGTTGTTTCTTAATGACAGTTCTTTACAGCTCATCCATTGTGACTAGTGGTGAAGAATGCTGACAGATGTAATTCAGACAATGTAGGATTTTTTGCAATATGTTGGTTTTCCTGCTTTTATGAAGCAGTAGCTTTTCTCTTCTGTGAGATACTCTTCGTTTCTCACTCTGATTAGCCTAAGGCCCTTGTAAACTTTTATTATCCTGAATATATTCAAACAATTTTCAAGCCACAGGGGAATTTTAAATAATCTTCCTTGATCTGCGTCATAAAACATGTCATGGAAATCACACACAATATGGAAGATTCGATTCAGCCTAACGTCTTCTAAGCACCAATATTTAGAAAACTGTCATTTGTACTTCAGTAACTGTCTGGTTTGGTACAGCAACCAAATAGGATAGGTACCAACTTCAACAGATAGTTAGGACTGCAGAAAAAACAGTTGCAACCAGCTTGCGTTTCTTTGAGGACCTGCATGCTGCACAGGTCAGAAAGAGGGCTGAGACCCCTCACATCCTGGATATAAACTGCTTCAACTCCTCCCGTCAGGACGCTGCTATAGGACATTGCATGCCAATGTCACTAAATACAAGCTAAGTGGACATGAACTTGTAGATGACCCTCTCTCTGTCAAGGACCTTGGAGTACTCATATCAAATGATCTAAGAGCCAAAGACCACTGTAACAACATCGCCAAAAAGGCATTAAGGGTTGTAAACCTAATCTTGCGTAGCTTCTTCTCCGGTAATATTACACTACTAACAGAGTTGTTAATGCCTGGAATGCACTACCAGACTCTGTGGTCTCATCCCCAAATCCCAAAAACTTTAACCTAAAACTGTCTACTGTTGACCTCACCCCATTCCTAAGAGGTCTGTGAGGGGCGTGCATAAGAGCTGTCCTAATGTTCCCTTTAATTGTATTCATTTTATGTATTCAATTCATGCTTATAAAAAACAACAAGACACAAAAGCAGTCCCCCCCCCCCCTTGGGCTGTAAACCTAATTATCACAGTACTGTCTTACGTCTAAGGATATTTACTTATGTTGTATGGTTATATTACTATTATCCTTCTCATCTTTTCTACTACCTTCTCCTATTGGTATCATATTATTATATTACTTTGTTCTTGTACTTTGCTCCAGTGCACTGAGAGCTTGTGCACCAAGAGCTTGTGCACCAGAGACAAATACTTTGTGTGTCCAATCACACTTAGTCAATTAAGCTATCCTATCCTATCCTATCTTGATATAACTATTAATGCTCATTCTCACATCTAATCTACTTCATTTCTGTATGCATTCACTAGCATATCCATTCCAACAAAATTATTCCAAAAATATCCAGAAAGCCCATATTCAACTTTCTCTAATATAGGCATACATGTCTATACTTTCCATAAGATACCCCGTAAAGTAAGGATCTTTTCCTTCAGTGCATTTTTCCACCCTGCAACTCTGTTCACTGTGTAGATTTCTAATACAATTAGTGAACCGAGAACTACTTCAATAAACTCCCACAATAAAATCTGCATTGCAATCTGGAAAGTGAAAATTAAATCAGGTCATTCAAAACAAGGACTAAACATTTCTGATAGCCCTACATTAGGCACCATCATACTTCAGGTTTTCCTATCTCAGACACTATTTGTTGGCTCCTACTTGGAAGGAAGAGTTATATAATACCATGTCATTAATCAAACATCAACAGGAAATGTAAAATCAAGCACTGCTACTCTCACTAGCAAAATTACAGCTGTAGCTATAGTTAGGCCTTAGTTAAGCTTCCTTTGAGTTGGACAAAAGAGCAGACATACCTGATAGTGGACGAAGAGGGCTGAGAAAATAGCTGCAATATATTAGTATAATCCAAAACACTGTAATTAACTTACACCTTCTCAGGGAAGTGCTAACTTTCACACTATTTCATCTGGAAACACATTGCTAACAAGACAGAATATGCGATGAAGTGTGAAGTGCATACTTTATTTATTTATTGGAAGAGAAAGGCATAGCTGGAATGGGTTTTTTTGTGGATTTTGGTCTATCTGTATTTAATTGTCTAGCTACTCCGTTGGTGAACAGCAATCTTTATATTAAAATAATGAGATGGCAAGTTGCTGCTAAGCATTAGAGCACTATGCATTATTGTCAAAATCTAAGTGAACAGCGAAGAAACCAACTTCCCAGAGAAATTACATCTGCCAGTAGCTAAACTTAATAATATCACATTATGCAAGTTTATATCTTATTACTTTCTCTTGAAATATGTGAAGCTTAAAGTTCCTTGCTGATTTGAAACATAACTCAACAGGTGTGCTCCATGCTACCATAATAATGAACAGACTTGTATGAGTACCTGCACAAAAGAAAAATGGTTGCTCCAGATGTTAGAATACTACTCAGAGGATTTTTGGTCATTTTCAACTCAGGAAATGTGAATAGTGGCTTCCAAATAGTGCTAATAAGAACTGATAAGCACACAATGAAAACATATAAAATGGATCACATTTTATCTTTGTTTCACATTCCTCAAGAGAACAAACTAGTGCAAATTTATTTTTGAAAAGGAAGGAAGCCAATAATCAGAAATCTGGGGAATGTGCTTTTTATGTATTTTTTAATTCTTCCCTGAAGCTTTGCGGCAAATAATAAAATTAAAAGACCACTGTACAATGGAATAAAATGAAAGAAAATTCCCAGTACAATAGCATAAAATGAAAGAATATTCAAGCAGACTGGAGCCTTTTATTATCTTAATCATGACCCAAAGACCAATTCAACCTGCTAGGTCTAACTAAAGTCTCCAATGCTCAGGTATGGAAATGAAATTTATTGGGATCATATGCATGCATGTTTGGGATTCTTATAAATAAGGCAGAACTTACATCTGAACAAACATGCCTAGGAATAGCAATGAGCACAGTAAACAGATGGAGCCATTATTAGCAGAGTAAACTTGTAGTGGATACAGTAATACATATGGTCCCTTTTCTTCTCTTTGGAAAAAAAAATGTCCAAAGGTTCTCCTGAACTATAGCAGGACAGATGGTATGATTGCCTGTTCAAACTGGTGCAAGACCTGTTGTCTTATGTCAAGTACTCAAAACATAATTGCCCTTCCCCTGCCTTCCCAAGAGAGAAGTCAATGTCAGGGTTCCAAGTAACACCCCCAACGAAAGAAGACTCTGAGGCTAGAAGTTCCTCAAAGTTCCATTTTATTAGACATGTAATTTTGGCACATCTGGAAAAACCCGAATCTGAAAGCTTCCAGGTTTTCCACACCCAAAAGAAAGTCCAAATCCCTTCCCTGGCACCCACATGTCCATCACATGGTCCAATCAATGCATCGTCCCAACTGGAGATGCTGTTCTGACCTAGGCTTCCTTAGAAAGTATAAAGTACAATCTTAGTCCCGCAAAACCTCTTTTATTTATACAACTGTAAATTACTTTCATTTACAGTCTGCAAGGCTTGATAAACAGTCTTTCAGAGGAAGGTTACAACACCCACCTATCTCACATGGAACACTGCCAGAGAGCTAATTTCAAGACGCAGGGCAAGGCCAAACTTGGTACAGAGTCACAAACAAAACTTTCAAATCTTGAATCGGCCAGATGAACTAATTGTTTCCTGCAAAAGCTCACATCCCGTTTGTTCTTCTTTTATGTTTTATGGGAGGGGCCAATCATCTCCAAGCCTTACTCCCAAGTTGACCCTGTTTTCTTAATTGTTCTTGTCATCTGGCAGCTCTGCGCATGCGCACACTGGGAACAGGCTTCTGGTGTTCTTCTGCCTCGCTGCTGTCAGACTCCAGCGGCTGCACATAACTATCAGATGACCTTGGCCCCCTCTCTGCCTTCAATACAGAGCCCTCATCCGAGCTTTCCCCAGCCCCAAGGACTGAACCAAGTTCCTCCTCAACGTCCTCATCTCCAACTCTGCTGCCAGCTCTGCTGGCCGCCGGTGGGCCACAACAGATGCCTCCCAGTCACGCCATTCTAGGTGCAGGCCCGAATGTCCTTGACTCTCAGAGAAAGGAATTTTGTTATGGCTAAATATCTCCACCACTCTATGCAATCCCCTCTCCTGGTTTCCCACAGCACTAAGTGGGCAGCCCTGAAGATCCAAACAAAAAGATGGCCTCCAGGGCAGACAGTCAATTAATTGCTTGGCGATTTATTTCCTTTCTCATTTTATGGGGAAGGGAATGAAAAGTTTTGTGAAGGGAAATGTAGTAGGTGGAGGCTTGGCAGCAACTTTCAAGTATTTCTGAGACTGACAATTATAAGTCATTTTCAAGTGAAGGACTACAAAATGGAAATAGTAGTAGAACAATAAGATTTTATATACTCAGAAGACCATAACTGTTAAGGCCAATATAGTTCATCCTTCACTGAATCACAGTCCAAGCACAATTTCAGTTACTTAAAATCCAAAATAATTGTGTGACCAAAATATTGTAAAGAATATTGAATTCTGAATCCAATATTCAGATAGATTGACAGTGAAGGCTCTGCTCTGAATTCTGTAGGATAGCCACAAAGTCTACTACATCTCTGTTGCGAAGATTAGGAACTCCCTATTTAAAGATATCCAACTGGTTTCCATAATATGAACACTGTAGCATGTTATTAAAATCTTTAGATTGAAATCCCCTTCGCCTCTTGTTCTGTGATTTTATTTGGCTGTAGGTTGTTTACTTTAATTGGATTTAAATTTTACATGCTGTTTAATTGCTGTTGTATATGCTATTTAATTGCTGTTTTATATTCTGTTTAATTGCTGCTTTGTATACTGATAAGCCAAGGCTTCACCAAGACCAAAAGATGCAATATAAATGTTTTAAGAAATAGATGCAGATAGTTATCCATCACAGCAAACTGCATGAATATGTTCATAAACCCATTAAAACTTTGCATCCACTTCCATCATGGGAACTGGGACAGCAGCAGTCTAAAGAAAGTACACATTTATTTTACCAGTAGAATAAGTCTTTTCCTATGCACACACAAACTTTCACACACACGCCATCAACAAAGCATACAAATACGTGTTAATCTAAAATTGCTTAGTTAGGTTTCAAAAATAAATACAATAGAATGAAAATAGAAGGTAAATGAACCTGTTGGTAAGCAATTCTGGGCTTGTATCATATGCTACGATTTTTGAATGTTGTGATGCTTGAGTTGCAGTTTAATGACCCAATATATGATGTGGGTTTAGTACAAACTTTTTTTAAAAAAATGTACCTTTTTTCAGAGATCAGTGCAAGCATGAAATGTTTTGTATGATTTTTGCTCTGATTTTAAAGCTACATTTAGAAAGAAAAAGCACTGAAATGAGGCCACATCTGTTGTAAGATAATGATTAGATTTTCAATATTGAAACAGATCATAAGTACCTAGGGAATAATTATTTAGCTTCCATCTATGATCCAGAGTACTGTAGCTCTTTAAGATGTAATGCAATCTTACATGATGCCAATAGTACAGTTCACTGATTATTCCCTTTAAGATTAGAAGAAGGATTAAGTAATTATTTGGTACATTTGTACAAAATTTGTATTTGCATTTGCAACGGTTACATTTTACACGATATTAATAATGCTTATTACATTAGATTTAACTATCTACTGCAGGTATTAGAAGAAAAGTGAGTGTGGTGAAAGTGACACAGGGAAATTCTTAATGAACTTAATTCCAAGAAATATAGAAACTTGCAAAATTGTTATTATCTTATGATTTATGGAAACTGGCAACCTAGTTTAAATTATCTGTGTGATAATAGCAAATCTTAGAGAGTATTATCAAGTACGATGCACCAGTTATTATTTCATCTTCTCTCTACCTTTCAGAATCTAATGCAAATTTTATTTCAGGCCAAGCTAAATTACACTGGACTTCAAGAATGGATTATTCTTTTGAGTCTTTGAAAGCAACCTTTTGGAGTTTTTATGAAGCCTATTCATAATAATTTATTTGCACAGATCAGCCATTTTTATAAGTATGTTTTTAATTGAGGGAATAAACTAAAAGCTGGGGTGGGGGGGTTGCAATAGGTCTGCTGAGCCACTTTGGAGTACAAAATTAAAAGATAGTTCAGCATCCCAGAAAGTTGATCCACAGTTTCTCCTTAATGCTAGCACTGCCAGCTTACATTTACTTTGTTAAAATGAAAACAGACAAGTCCTAAAGAAAAACAGGACTTCAAATACAGGTAGTCTTTGACTTATGGCCACAACTGAGACCAACATTTCTGTTGTTAAGTGAGGAATTTGTTAAGTGAGTTTTGCCCCATTTTACGACCTTTCTTGCCACAGTTGTTAAATGAATCACTGCAGTTGATAAGTTAGTAACAAGGTTGTTAAGTGAATCTGTCTTCCCCATTGATTTTGCTTCTCAGAAGATTGCAAAAGGTATTCACATGACCTTGGGATACTGCAAAGGTACTAAATATGAACCAGTTTCCAAGCATCCGAATGTAAATCACATGACCATGGGAATGCTGCACATTTTGTAAGTGTGAAAAAGGTCGTAAGTGTGAAAAATAGTCATAAGTCACATTTTTCAGTAATTTTGAACTGTCACTAAATGAACTGTTATAAGTCAAGGACTAGCTGCATTGGCATATACTCACCAGTCATATTTTGCACTAGATTTATCCTGGACCTAAAATCAAGACTGCAGAGAAAAACAAAGCTTTTCCCTTCATTTGAAGGAGACAACTTTTCTCAGACCAGAGTTTCGGGTAAACCTGGCTCAGATTCGAAAATAAAGGACAATCTGAGTAGCTTAAAAATATTTCTCCGTGATACACATTTTGTTTAATGAATGAATTTATGCAAATAATATAATGGATAGTTTGAAGAAGAAACATGAGGATACAGTGAGAAATTTGATACCTACTCCTAAAAGCACCCTGAAATAATTTATGTGATTCCTAAATTGCGTGCCTGAGACATAAAGTTTTGTTATGTTCAGACAACATACCTGCATAATTTACTTAATTAATGAGATTTTGTTGTAATATCAGATTGTACTTGACTGTTTTAACTTTTATAGTCTCCTCTTGGACTCTAATAAAATGACCATTTTATTTGATACTCTACTGCAATGTTTCTCAATTTCAGCAAGTTTCTGAGGTGCGAACTTCAAGAAATTCCCCAGCCCGCTTTTCTTAAAACACTACTCTAGATTAACAAAATGGCAGAAGTTAAAAAAAAAACCATGAGAGAGTCAAATAAAACAAGAATTACTTGAAAATCCTGATAAACAAACTTTCAACACGTACATCATATTTCTTGAAAGGCAAGGATCAGTGGTAGGTTGCCCCCGGTTCGGACCGGTTCTATAGAACCAGTAGTAAAACTGGCAGGAGGATCCACCCACTAACCCGGACATCATCAGTACTTCTGCACACGCACAATGAGAACTGGTAATAAAGGTAAGTAGAACCCATGCCTAGCAAGGATGAAATGATCCACCAACAGGCCATTTCTCATTTTTAAAAAAAACCTGAATTTGCTTAACTGTGTGATTCTGCAGAGATTCGCTTAACAAATATGACAAAAACAGTCATGACATGGGATATAACTCACTTAAGAACTGCCTGAGTTTAGTAGTGGAAATGTTGGGCTCAATTGTGGTCATAAGTCAAGGACTACCTGTGTATTGCAGTTTTGTATGATTGTACTCTCATCCACATGTCCCCTTTTATCTTTTACTTTGCTATCAAATGATTGGCCTTCCGCAGTAAAGAGCTGACTTTCTCAGAACCTAATAACATACTTTTAGGATTGATTGCATTTCAATTTTCTTTTCATTACAAATAGTGTGTTTTTAGCTCTTCTAGAGTATACATAAACTTGCACAAACAGCTATCAAGAGTTCAGTGAGGCAACTTGCCTCTAGCGCATGGAATGAACACAATAGCAAGAGCTCTTCGTTTCACTCTGCTTCTAGTCTATTTCCATGAATTCATCTGAACTCACATCCTGTTCCTGCTTTCAGGCTGGGGAAGAGATGAGATGAATGAGATTTTACCATTTTTAGGACTAGGACAGGCAAATGTGTACCTGCGCTGTCAGCCTTCCTCTAGCTAGCTCAGATAACAAAAGCAAAATGACATTGTTGGCAGCCTATTGCTGAATTTAGGAATAAACAATGCTATTGCAAACCAAACTTCCTACTTGCAGATGGCAGTGGGTTGGGATGCATAGTGGGACACAAATACATTAAAAAATGCAACTCAAACTTCTCTGCAGCAGAGGATACTAAAATCTTGACCTTTGAGCAGTTTTAAAGGTCCTTCTTGCAACTCTTAACTGAAATAACAAGCATTTCTCAAATAATGTTTTTTTTTTTTTAAAGATGATAGCATTCAGGCTGCTGAAGGTATTGTCTGGCTTTCTGCAGTTGCTCATCTGCAAGGAATGTGGTTATGTTGGGGACACCTGGAGATTTAAAAAAATTGGTTTCCTACCTTGCTCATCTCTTTCTCTTATATTTTCCTTCATTGAAAGCATCTGTGTGATATGGAAGATAGAACGAAGACACCCAGACAGGTTGTTTGATCAATAGACACTCAGGATAAAATGGACTGCAGCATTTTTGTCTAGAAGTAACATAGACGTGTTGATTTGGTAATTGGACACCTGCCTTCAGGATGATTTGTTTCTCCTTGGCTAGCATGTTGCATTAAAAGTGCCTCAAGTGTATGGCATTTGGTATTGTGACTTGATATGGTGGTCATTTCTAATACATGGGTATGAGTCTAAGGCTGGGCGTCAAACAGGCGGCCCGTTGGCTGGATGCATCACGCACAAGCCACACCCACCCCAGATTCGTGAAGGGGAAAAACATTGTGATACATCACGTGATGGCAACGTGATGCCGTGAGTTTGACAACCATGGTCTAAGACATCATTGTCTGACACACCATGCCTCGCCTTGTTACCAAATGTCAAAGCCCTATCTTGATGAACGGGGGTTCTCACTCACTGCTCAACCAACTCTTATTAGGCCAGAATGTAAGTCGTTCATACAAGAAGGCGCACATTGGGTAAATGGATAAGTGAAGATTCTTCTAACTCTTGTCAGCTGTTTGCATTAACTAGTGGATGACCTACTGGTATCCCATCATTGTAGGCAGGAGGAGCAGAAAACCAGAAAACTATGGAAAAAGGGGAACAATCCAACTGAAGTATCTCTTTCCTTGCATCTTTTACAAGTAATAGGGTTTTTTTTTTAAAAAAAAAAAGAGGTGCCAATGAGAAATGTTTTCTTTTTTTTCTTTGTTTACAGCCCCAGAACAATGAGATGTTTTATTATTATTCATAGCTTCATCAAAGGTCTGAGTAATAAATTAATAATAATTTAAGGAAACTTTAAAAAATTGCGATGTGGTGCCTAGTAGACTAATATGCAGTTTTCTTTGCATTCCAAATCTGGATCTCCATGAAATTCTTTTCTATGTTATTTGCTGAAAGAACAAGATCAGTGCTTGTCCCACAGCACTCTTCATTCAAGCACTTGAAGGTAACTGGATACTGGCTCACATTTCTGAAAGCTACATGCAAAAGCATCAAATGTTCTTGATTGTACATATTATACATACATATAGAGTACATACATATAAAACACTGCACACCAGAACAACTAGACACAAGAACAGTTTTTTCCTGAACGCCATCACTCTGCTAAACAAATAATTCCCTCAATACTGTCAAATTATTTACTAAATCTGCACTACTATTAATCTTCTCATTGTTTCCATCACCCATCTCCTTCCACTTATGACTATATGACTGTAACTTTGTTGCTTGTATCCTTATGATTTATATTGATATTGTTTCCTGATTGCTTATTTGTACCCTATGACTATCATTAAGTGTTGTACCTTATGATTCTTGATGAACGTATCTTTTTTTTTATGTACACTGAAACCATATCCACCAAGACACATTCCTTGTGTGTCCAATCACACTTGGCCAATAAAAAAATCTGTTCTGTTCTGTTCTGTTCTGTTCTATTAAATATATATTTCTTGCATAGATGGCACTTTAAAAACATGGTTCAGGACTCTTCAGAGGACTTTATACATTATTCTAGATCAGTGGTTCTCAACCTTCCTAATGCCGTGACCCTTTAATACAGTTCCTCATGTTGTGGTGACCCCCAACCAGGGGTGGGTTCTAAATTTTTTTACTACTGGTTCTGTGGGCGTGGCTTATTTTGTGGGCATGGCTTGGAGGTCATGTGACTGGGTGGTTGTGGCTAGCTGGTCATGTGACCGGGTGGCCATGGCTATGTGTATAGGGACTACTCAGAGGGCTGAAAAAAGTCATTTCTGACAGGTCCTCGCACTTTTGACTGGTCCTCACACTTATGACCATCTTCACATTTATGCCCGTGCAGCATTCTTAACCATGTCACTCATTTCACAACTGCTTCTCTTCACCATGGTGACAAGATAGGGCAAAAACATAAAATGTGAGGACAGTCGTAAGTTCGAGGACTGGTCAAAAGTGCGAGGACCAGTCAAAAATAACTCTTTCAGCCCTCTGAGTAGTCCATATGCACAAAAGGACTACCCAGAGGGCTGAAAAAAGTGATTTCTGACAGGTCCTCGCACTTTTGACAGGTCTTCGCACTTATGACTGGTCATCATTTATGCCCATTATAGCATTCTTAACAATGTGTCACTCATTTCACAACTGCTTCTCTTCACCATGGTGACAAGATAGGGCAAAAACGTAAAATGTGAGGACAGTCATAAGTTTGAAGACTGGTCAAAAGTGCGAGGACCAGTCAAAAATAACTTTCAGCCCTCTGAGTAGTCCATATGCATAAAAGGATACAGCAATAGAGAGGGATGAAGGAAGGGAAGGGAAATTAGAGTAGGAGTGAGGGTAAGAGAGGGAGGAAGAGAGGAGGAGAAGGAGAAAGGAAGAGGAAGTAGGGAGGAGAAGAAGAGGGTGAGAAAGAGAAAGAAAGAAGGAAAGAAAAGAGAGAAGTGGTAGGTTTGAGGAGAAAGATTGCTGTACAATAAAAAAGATGAAAGGGAAGAAAGCCAACCCCAAACAAATATAAAGATATTAAGATAAAGAATGAATTGTTAAACTTTAAAGAATAAAAGAGAACAAATATCAATAAATAACAATAATTAGAAACACACATACAAACATACAATGTATTTTCTTTGAACAGAGTATTTGGCCGGTTCATAAATTTAAACAGTGTTTAGTCATTTCAATTAAATTTACAATTTCTATATTTCCTTTTTGCCATATTTATTCCTCATCTATTTTTGTAAAAAACCAATATTACCCTTCATCCTCATCTCTAATCTTAATCAAATTCATTTTTTCCCTTCTATTCTATATTATACCCCTTCCCATTGTCATCTATTTTTATATCCATCCTCACATTGGTTAATTATGTAATATTACAGTTATTTAATATGAATTCAACATTTTAATATAAATCAATTAGTTATATAACTACCTTTTTTATATTAATCAATATGAACATGAATATTCCAATTATTTCCATGCAATCCAATTTCTTACAAATCAATTAATTATATTTACCAATAATAATAACCCAAATAATTTCCCCCATATATTCCTCCAAACCACAACTTAACCATTTCTGCTTTCAACACAATATACAATTAATAGTATCTCAATTATTACAATTCCCTAGTTAAATAGAGCTTTTTTTCTTTTGTGTTTTAAAAAATCCTCTTAATTTCCTGTTGTTTGCACCTACCTTTTTTGGTGAGGAAAAAGAAAAGAATTCTGCCTGCCTAATTTTCCAAACTTGCAGCAACAGCAAAGCAGTTTCAGTTTCGTTTCTCAGCATAGATAGGGGGAAAAAAATCAACACTCTTTGCACGGAAGCAGAAGAGCCCTGAGCAAAACAGCTGAGACAAATCAGCTGAGAGCCGGGAGCCGATCTAAGCAAGGGCCAATTAGCCTATGCTGAAGCTCTGGGGGCCAATAAAATTACAAAAAAACACCGAACCATTTGTTAAATTGCTGACTCCCCCGCCCCTCGCCCACCACTATTTATTGGCAATAAATAGTGGTGCGGAGGGGCGGGGCAAACCAGCAATTTAACAAAGGGTTCGGCTGCAGCACTGGCTCTAGGGCGGCCCTTTGAAGCCCCGCGGCAAGTATTTAAACAGTTTTTTTTCCTCTAGCCATCGGAGGCAGCAATAGATTGGGAGTGGGCGGGGTAAGCGAACGGCCGGCGATCCAACAGAGCAGAGAGGGTGAGTGAAGGCGTGGGGGGGAGAGGGCTTTGGTGACCCCTGTGAAATGGCCGTTCGACCCCCAAAGGGGTCGCGACCCCCAGGTTGAGAACCGCTGTTCTAGATAGTATGCTATTGAATATTTCAACCCATTACTGCACATCCATTCATTCAAAACTGTTCACTTACTACAGAGCCAGCAAATTACCTGCTAATAGCCATTAGACTAATATATTTTCTTCATCCAATTAACTTGCCATTCCGAACCCTGTAATAATTGTTCTTCTCTCCCTTTTATACACTTTTCCTTTCCCCATGCTAATACTGCTTCCAAAGTAGTGAGAAATATCTTCAGTCATTAGCAAGATAATTTTACCAGTGAGGCACATCCTATTCCTATATATGTACTTCTGATATTTTTTATACAGAAGATTACAAGAGAACGTGGTTGTTGAAACAATAAGCATCATGATTTAGACATGGAGTAATCATCTTAGAGGTCAGAATAAGAAGAGAAAAAAACAGACCAATGAATGAAGGACTGACAAGAAAATTCCCCTTGTTCCTCTGACCAACAATAAGAATAAGAAGCAATTTTTAGCATTTAACATCAAATAATGTTACGAATGAAGGCAAATAGATGTGTCCCAGGATAATGTTGCAGGATCCACTGGTTTGGTCACCAGGATCAGAGCAGGGGTGAAATCCAACAGGTTCTATCTGGTTCAGGTGAACCGGTAGCAGTGGCTGAGGGAGGCTTCGCCCACCCATGCGGACGTCATGACATCACTTTTTTGCGACATTTTAAGCCTTCTGCGCATGTGCAGATGAAGGCACGCACACATTGACGAACCAGTAGGGAAGGTAAGTAAATTTCACCCCTGGATCAGAGGTTTATCTCCTGAGTTTTTGGACTCGTGCTGGAGCCCATCTTCAGAGAACTTTTGTCTACCAGAATGTGTGCTTTGGGCTATTCTATGCATTGCATTCATGTGGTGTTCAAATGAATTCAAAGTATCCAGTAGTGCCTTCAGAGCAATATTTGGGAATGGAAGCCAGGATCCAGAGCAAAACAAAAGAAAGAATGCAAACGCAAAAAGATAACCTGTCGTATGTGGGAGTAAGTAAACCACCATATAGTAGTATAGGAAAGGAAGAATATCTATCATATTATTTAAGTAAAGCATCTAAAATTAAGTCACTGAACTACTAAATGCAGGTTCTTATCCATTCCTCTTTTTCAAACTAAAGTTCCTTCTACATTGTGAACTGACAGAGAGGACTGAAATCTCCACATAATTGTGCTAGGTGTCATATCCACCGAGGTTTATAAAATACCTTTTTGACATCAGTAGGAATTGCTGACTCTACTGGATCACCTTAAAAGTATTGCAAACACCACTACCTGTCCTAATCACTGGTTGTGATTATATCTCCTTGCATAAGTCCTTCTGACAAAATGATGCTTTGTGAGCTACGTCTGTATTGGGAGAGATTTGAAAGGAAAAATCCACAAACTTTAAAGACCAAAGAACTTTCTGAGCCAAATATCATAACCAGTACAATCAAGGAAACATAAATATAACAAACCTCATTCAGGATTAAGTAGCTATCTTCTAAATTTAAGCTTTACTCTTTCCATATTAGTATTCATATTATTATTACAATGTGCACGTTTATTTTATTTCCTTCCTCCACCACAAAATTCCTCCTCAAGGAACTTTTCTTCATCTCATTTCTCTAGACTTCTCAGTTTCCTTTGATAACTTTGTTCTTTCAGACACTTTTCTACTTCTCTTAATCAATCAATCAATCAATCAATCAATCAATCAACCATTTTGACACCAGTTATAACAAATGAGATAAAACCTGCATCAAAGTAACCAAACATTAATAAAATATATTAAAATATACAAAATTAATAAGCTCCCTTTATCCTCTTCCTTCTATCACTCTAACTTTTGTATTATACTCTTATTACCGATGTTAACTTTACCAGTTTCCTGTCAATCAAGTTAAATCCTTTTGTTTCTGGAAGTCACTTTCTACTCATCCATTCATTTTAATTTGGAAAGATGATTTGTGTTTGCCCTTTAAAATATGGAAATGGGGGGAGAAGCTGAAATTCTTTACGAATCATACTCCTTTTCTCAGACAATCAATCCATCATTACAATTGATCAATCAATGCAGTTAATCAATACAATCAGATGGGGTGTATCCATTGTTTTGCTGTTTCTGTGTTTGCTTTAGCTACTCTGTGTACCCAAGAATATGCTTTGAGTAGTATAGGTATGGGTAGATAAGGTTACAAGTTATACATATGAATATACATATAAATGCATATGCAGCTTCCTACATGATTGTAGTTATATGCAACAAAAGCTGGTGTTTTACACCAGGGATTTATCTGCAGCCTATATTTACATTTTCTCTTTGATACTTGTGACTGAAATATGTTTAAATCTAAGTCTTTTATATTCTTATTGCTTTAATTCACCCAATACTATAGGCAACATTGATTGATAGGGATTGTAACATTGTTATTGTCATATCTGCTATAACTGTAAAAAGGTTGAACTCGCTGTAGTAATTGGGTGTTTAGTATTTAGGTAGTTATACTTATGGTTAACCATTTATTACATTCAAATTTAATTGCTCATTTAAATTGCACAAAATACCTGCTTTGTTCCAGAAAGAAATGTGTTATGTTAAAAGTTGCTGCTGGCTTGTTTATATTTTTTTGACTTTCTCAGACTGGTCGTAAGGTAAAAATCCTCCAATATTCTGCCTCTGGAAGTCATCTAAATGATGACTTAGAGACTGGAAAGTATCAAGATGGTAACGGGAAAGCGCTTAAGAACAGAGAAGCATAGATATTTCAAAGCTCAAGGTCTTCTGCCAGTCATAATGGCCCTCCAAGTTAAAAACTTGCCCTAAAACAGTGTTATTTAAAGTGAGATCTGATGCAACCCAGGGTTCCTCAAGACTCTTTCAGAGGTCCACAGAATCAAAATTATTTGCCATCTGATGTTGAAAAATAATACAATTCTATCAAACAATTGTGAGAAAGGGTTGTAGCAGGATATTGTTGGAAGAAATATCCTTCTGGGTTCAGCTCCAAGTGGGGAAAAAGACACTGGAAACATGGAGACTGCTTGGAAAGATGGTTTAATGGTGGACAGGATCACATGGCTTGAGATCCTGAACAGAAAAAGGGGAAGAGATACAGTGAGTCCCCGGGTTTTATGCTTTCTCTGGCTTTGAACTTCCTGGGACCCTGAAAGAGTATCCTGATGGGTTGTCAGACTCCCAGGGGTCTTAGCTAGCCTTGCTGGCTGATGTAATCTTCCCAGGTGCCATGTGGTGAGTTTCTGTTGCTATTGTGTTGCAGATGGGGCTTATTGTCAAAGATTGACTTTCTGTCTCTGGCCCATTAACAAAGGGGAGGAGGCAGGAAGGTGGGAGTTGCTTTGTCTTTAAAACATGTTTCTTCATTTCTCAACCAGAGAAACATAATATTCTGCCTTTTTAATATTTCCTAAAATATTTCATTCTTCTAGGAAAGGGGTGGGTGCTAACTTCCTACAATATGCATCAACTTTAATTTTTATTATCACCAATCTCAATATAACCCATACAAACAAAAGTGGTTTGGGGGTTGTCCATAATTTTTAAAGTTGGGAAGGGAACCTGAGAGAAAAAAGATTTAAGAAATACTGCTCTGAAAGAACCATTCACAAATGTGGTGGATTCTTGTGCAGAGCACAGGAGGGAGGGGATCTTTCCCAAGGAATTCAGAGGCAAACAAGCCTGGAATCCTTGGTACGCAGAAAGAGGCCCAGAAGGGATCTACCATAACCTTTTAAAACAGGGGTCTCCAACCATGGCAGCTTTAAGACTTGTGGACTTCAACTCCCAGAATTCTGCTGGCTTGGGAATTCTGGGAGCTGAAGTCAAGTCTTAAAGTTGCCAAGGTTGAAGAGCCTTGTTTTACAGGGTATATTTAATAGTTATGCAGATTGTGTTTTAGCCTGGCAAAATATCTGGCTATAGGGGAACAACAATAAAGAAACTATCTAAGTAAATCATATTCTTCCTTGGAACTGACCCAAATCCTAAAAATACAAAAGAACCCATCTGAAGTACCAAAGATCTATTAGTAGAAAAGAGACTAGAAACGGAATTGTTTCAACTTCTACCCTCAAAACGACGCTATAGGGCATTGCACACCAGAACAACTAGACACAATGACAGTTTTTCCCCAATGCCACCATTCTGCTAAACAACTAATTCCCATAGCACTGTCATACTATTTAGTAAGACTGTATTAATCTTCTTTTTCTCGTCTTTCCTATTACCTATCTCCTTTTCTACTTATGACTATAACTTTGTTGCTTGTATTTTTATGATTTATATTGTTTTATTTAGTTTCCTAGTATGATTTATGTTGCTTGCTTATTTAGTATCCTATGACTATCACTAAGTGTTGTATTTTATGTATTTTTGAATGAATGTATTTTTATGATGGCTATGATCATGATTTATCACTTATAGTTTTTATGTACACTGAGAGCTTATGCACTGAAGACAAATTCCTTGTATTTCCAATCACACTTGGCCAATAAAGAATTCTATTCTAGAATCAAAAGCTGACTATCTTTGAAGCAACAGAGACTTTGAGACATAAAAAGTTCGTTTATTAGAAGCAGAGCCAGCTTTAAGCTAAAGCCAAGTAGACAATGGCCTAGGATGTAAAATTTAAGAGGTGTTAACTTCATCCAAATCATTCTAAAAATGCAATCTTTGCATTGGCAGAAGGTGGCACCATCATTGCGACCTAGGGCCCCCCATATATCTTTGAGTCAGTACAAGACAGAAGGACTTATAATCTTCTATACTTTCCTAATATGTGTCTGCCTTCTCACTGGAATTAAGGTTTTTTTCCACTCTCTAGTCTGCATCTAACCCAACTTCTTTAATCTTCTAGCTAAGGCTGCAAGTTACTGAATGAAAATTGGTGTTGCAATTCAACTGTTGCATTTACATCTTAGGTAAAGGCTACAATTAATATTTGGGGAAAACCAGAAACAAGGACTATCATGCACATCCATTAGTTTGTGGAAAGAGTTGTGGATTCTTGTCTTTAATTTATATACCCATCATAATATTATATCATGATGTTCATATGTTTCCTACCTCAGGTTAGCATAAATCAAAACTGTTATGTTTCAGCAATTCACATTTCCTAGGCTACCTAATGGGAATTTATTGCTCTAGGACCAAAACTGTTCATCTTTGCAGTTAATCAAACCTGGGTTTATATTATTGCTAGTGCACTTTGATGTACACCTAAAATATCTTGAAAATAAATTGTGCCACACAGATTTCCGGCTTTTTATTTTGTTTCAAATTACAGCATATTGGCAATAAGTATTAAATTGTTGCATTTATGCAAACCATTTTCAATGGGTATTGGATATAAAGTGGATAAATGAGGAAGTAAACTAATTTTATTAGGACATAACAGTAAGAATACATAGAATCAGATCATATAAAAATAATCCTGACACCTGAAAAAACTAAACTGCATTATTTTAAAGAGAGTTGGGTTTGATTTAGTTTTGTTTTTAAAATGTCAGTATTTTTCCATATAGTTGATATCTGTACCCAAACATTATTTCACACACATTTCTTATTCAATTTGTCCAATAAATCAACTGAACAACTAGATGCAGTGCCTAACCTATTTAACCAGGAAATGTAACTTGCCCCTTTGTAATGTGATTTTTATATCACACTTAGAAACAGCACAACAGGCAAGTGCTTGACCTGCTGAACTATTATTACTCATAAATGACATTCCACAAAACTCTTTTAGAATCAAAGAGGAGTGATAAAACTATTGCAGTAAATATGGGTGCTGTTACCTCTTTCCTAAATAGACCATGGCTTTTTCAGAATATGTGGATCAATGTTGACCTTAAAGCTAGTACATTGAAGGATTACTAAAGTGTAGAAATCCAAGAGAAAAAGTCATAACTGAGTACATTGGCCTTAAACCAGACAAGACACAGGACAGATAAATAAGTTGAGAAATAAGCAGAGAGAAGATTGCAAATTTTTAAAAAGATATTAGTCTGTACCATGAAATTACTGTACATTTCTTAATCCAATGTGATTGAGGATTTCTATGGCAAGAAGAATTCCTATCGGCCTCTATATCGTTTGGCATGTGTTAGAGAGAGAACATGGAATAACTAAGGGAAAAATCCTTCCTCCTGCTTTCATTTCCATGATAGAGTAGATACGATATATGGCAGTGATGGCTAACCTTTTTGTCGTCATGTGCCAAAAGTGTGTGTGCATGCATGCAACAGTGCGTGTGCGTGCCTGCACCTATAATGCAATGCACACGCACCTTGCCCCCCCATGCATGCACATGCGACACCCTCATGCTCCCCCGTGCATGTGCTCATGACCTCCCTTGCTCCCCCCACGTGCATGCATGACCCACCTGTCCCATTTTGGGCCTAGTAGGCCTCCCTCCTGGGACCAGAAACGGGCCATGGAGAGATGCGGTGACCCCCCGCGGCCCATTTTTGGTCCCAGGAGGCCTGCTAGGCCCAAAACAGGCCACAGGGGATGTGTCGCACCCCCATGTCTCCCCCACCCCCATTCTCTGCCGCACATGCATGGGCGGCAGGTAGGGTCATGCATGCATGCACAGGGATGGGGAGGGTCATGCATGCATGACCCTACCTGCCGCCCATGCATGTGCGGCAGAGACCTGAAAATCAGCTGGCCAGTGGGAGGTGCATGCACAAGTGGGGTGGAGCTGAACTGGGTGACGGCTCGCATGCCATAGGTTCGCCATCACGGATATATGGGTTCCCAATCTTTCTGGCTTTGTGGTTCAGTGGGGGTGGGGGAAGGGCATGGTTCTGCATAAGTGGCAGATAAGTGTGCAAATGCATAGCTCCATTCGTGCAGCTCATACAAATGGAGTGTGTATGCAGATACTCACCTGCAGTTCATGCAAGTGGGGATGCTCACATGCATATTCGGCCACCGTTTCGGGCAGCCCGGTTGTGAACAGTTCATGGTCCGGTAGTGAGCTGTGGCCCAGGGATTGGGGGTCACCTGATATATGATATTTGTTCTTTTAACTCTGGTCTTCTAAGGGCTCAGAATGCATTTCCATCCCAGCATCAAACCAACTTTGAAACTCAGGAATCATTCCAAAGTTGTTTCACATTGGTAAAGTCCTTCAAGAGTTTCTGAAATCCTGACCAATTGAAAGGAGTCTTTCAGGCCACTTCTTCTGCTTTGAGAAGAATAAAGAATTTCCCACATAGAAGCATATTATGAGAAGAGAGAAAAATAATCGTATCTTCTGGCATTACTAACAGTCCATAAGTTGGGATTCCTCAACAAAATAATTCAATATTAATACAGTGAAAAAGCCTCAGATTCAACTGCCCTAGTTTTCCTCTGATCAAATGAAGAGTATTGCATTCACTCTAATAACCCAACATCTGTGAGATGCTTTATCACAAGAATGGAATCTGAATAACATTTCCCATATTTTAATTTGCCTCAGATTTAGAAAAGTAGAAAAGTATTTACTCATGAAGCCTGGCAATTTTGATTGAGATAAAGAATTCACCTGTTTCTTGTCCTTGAACATGTGTGCAAAAACCTTAAAAGACTGAAGAACACAATAACCAGGCCGGTCACACCAAGTGTGCTATTTTTCACATGTAGAAATGCTTGAAGAATACAAAAATAGCTATTGTACTTAACAGACACCCTCTCTCAAGATACTCTTTTTAATGATCACAACACATTCAGTGTATATAACAATAGATAAAAGTGACCCAGTTCAATTGTTTTTCTTGAAAAAGAATACTTTCATATCCAACATTAAAAATCATACTAGATGTTAATGACAAGGCTAGGGCCCTATATTGTACAAATCTTTTGTCTACACAAAGTAATGTGTAAGGTGGAATGTGTAAGTACAAATACATTTTCTGAAAATTCCCTGTTTTCTGTTTTCTTCAACTCTTGTGATTTAGATGTGAAAAAGATGTATAAATTGTGCTGGCATTCAGAGTTATTATGTATCTCTACTTGATACAGACAGCTATACCTTCTTCAAAGTGTCAGCAGGTGTTCATCATCTAGGAAGAGAAGACTGTAGAATACTGCTGAGATCAGCAACGTGTTCTTCAACATTTGGCCTTAAAATTGTGGTACAGTAACTTTCACAATGGAGAACTGCCTAAATCTGGTTTTAGCAAGACTTCAGTTCTCCTTGAACTTGTTTTTAATTTCTCCTCAAATCAGCAAAGTAGGTTGATAAGCCATTCTGGTCTAGAAGTAAAATATGTTTTTCATACCTCCAGGAACATGAGGATTATTTCATGTTTATCATAGGAAATACATTTCCCTGATGCCCAGAATCTATTATAACATAATGCATGCTCAAAGCTTTACGTCTGGGGCCTAAAATCATCAAGCTGGGTATTTGCAGGGCTGCAGAGTGAAATAGATCATTCATAAACTCTAAGACGAAATCATTTCAAACATATGAGCCATGAAATCTGATATTCTTAAACTCATCTCCACAGACAATTTCAGAGCTGTGGTGGTGCTGCGGTTACAATGCAGTATTGCAGGCTAATTCTGCCAACTGTCAGGAGTTCGATCCTCACCGGCTCAAGGTTATCTCAGCCTTCCATCCTTCCATGGTTGGTAAAATGAGGATCCAGATTGTTGTGGGCAATATTCTGACTCTATAAACCGCTTAGAAAGGCCTGTAAAGCACTATGAAGTGGGATATAAATCTAAGGGCTATTGCTATTCCGAATTATCCCATCTCTGTTAATAGCAATATCCACAGATCAAAAAATGAAGCTACTTGAGAGTAATTTATATTGAGTTCCGTAGAACTTTTCCCCCAAATATACATGAATAGAATTGGCCTACATAGAACATTTTAATAACCATGACTGTGTATTTAACTCACAAATTTCTCATGTTCTGCCCTAGTTTTCTCAGAGCATTATCAATGCAGCAATAGCTGAAAGCCAGAATGTTCCATTTCACTGCAAACAGTCTACGTAATATTTTAAAATAAATCTCTGTTCTTCGTGGGGCCAATCCCTTGGCTGAATATCAATGTTGGACATTATAGTCAAGGCATTCTCACGAACAGGCGAAGTGGAAAGAGAGTCCAATAGATTGTAAATCTGCACAGCAAGAGAAGAGGAATCTGTGATTGAACAGGCAAGTGTGGGAACGAAATGAAACCCACCCAGCCATTAGTTTCTGCCCTCCATTCCCCATCATTCAATCTTGCATCCATTTCCAGGACAAAAGGTTAGAAATTAATTTGAAACAAAAGGTAACAGACATAACACAGAGGGTAAAGTTACAGATGCGGGTCCATTCAGAATTGCAAAGATTCCCTCATTAATAAAGAAAAGATATTTTCTCCAAAAGACCGCCACCTCCTTCTGTAATGCTAATTGAGAAGGAAACTGCGGCTGCAATGCTAAATAAGCAGAAAACTATAACTCAGCAGGGTGCCTAATCCACAGAGTGCTCTTTTTGTGTAGAATGGATCCAATTTCACTTTTTATGAATTCCTAGTGGGAAGGTGCTTTTTGTGTATTTTCAAGGAATAAAGGCAGAATACACAAGGAACTGCAAAAGGAAACCAGACTGATAGCCACCTCAAAACAGTTGACCTAATACTTTACTTGTACTATGCTCTCAGAAATAAACTCCTCTCCTTCAAGTGATTGCCTATGTTCTGTATTCTTTAATCCTGGCTTGGAAGCAGACCTGATTTTCTTTCTTAAGGAACTCAAGAAAGCAAAATAATAGAAGTAAGAATCATGAATATTTTTATAAGTATCTGATTTAATAAAGTGATAAATCTTATTGGCCAGCTACTGACGTCAACATGAGAGGATCTACACACACTTCTAGCAGGTTCCATACAGAATTAAAGTTGGAACATTATTATCTGTTAGAATCCCTCAAGCAGCAGAAAATCCACCAATGTACACTGGGGGAGGGACACCACACATATGTGTGTAAGGCAGGGGTGGGTTCTAAAAAATTTTACTACCTGTTCTGTGGGCATGGCTTATTTTGTGGGCATGGTTTGATAGTCATGTGACAAGTAATTCTTTAGGATTTAACAGAGATACTAGTCTACCAGGCTTTTAACTGCTTGCAGAGCCTACCAATCTACCCATTTATTTTTGGAGCATACCAATTTATCCATTTGTTTTTGGAGCGTTCCAGTCTACCTATTTGTTTTTGGAGTGCACTGGTCTACCACCACACTGCCTTTTACCACTGATCAGCTGTAGGGCTGCCTTTTGAAGTGCCGCGGCAAGAGTTTAAACAGGTTTTTACCACTCTGCCACCACCGAGAGCATCAGAAACTGCTTTCAGGCAGCTCGGCCTCAACTGCCAATCTACCACCACTGAGTGGTTTACAAGGAGCGGATCAGTTCTAGCCAATCAGTTGGGAAGCTTCTTGGCTTCTCAATTTAAAGCTACAGTGTCTTGGTTTTTTTTCTCTCTTCTTTGTCAAGTGAGCCCTGATTTTTTTCCTTCTAGCCGATCAGCTGGGACTCGGGAGGCAGTGAATAGATTGAGGGTGGGGCCAGGCAGAGGTAGTATTTAACAGTTCTCCGAACTCAAAATTTCCACTACCAGTTCGCAAGAACCAGGAAGAACCGGTAGCAACCCACCACTGGTGTAAGGAGAGGAGCTTGCATCACAATGTCACAATACTTATCTTGTCATTCTGATGAAACCATTGGGTTCTCTGGAGACCTCTGAATGAATCCAAACCAGTTTGGAAAGCTTCAGTCCACTTGAAAATCAGAAGATTCAATTTAATGCTTTGAAACAAATCCTGCTTTTATTGGCAAATATGTTTCAGTGGAATGATCCGATTGAATTTGTCGACTTGAATTCCCCATCTGAAGCTTTGTGTAGGCCAGATATCCTCATCTAGCTTTTTTCTATTACACTTGGTAATCTGTTTGCTCTGGATCATGAATAACTTGTGCAATTTAAAACGATGAAAGATTATAGAAAATATGGGACATATTATGGAAAATAAGGCCAAAAGCCCTGTGCATAATCAGGGCATCGGAGAAATCAGAATTCTAATAAACTCAAGATTCCCTCCACATAAATCTTAAATTCACGAAGGCAGTGAATAGAACACTATTCTATTGTGTTCTATTGTGGAGGGAGATCTCTATATAGATCCTGGACACAGTTTTCTGTTTTTATGTAAGGCAACGCCAAGAATTCTTTCAACTGGATGAAAAAGAATTAACTTTCAAATGTCTTTCAAAAGATTGGAAACGGTTGGTAAGGTCTTCATCAATAGATTGCAATTATCTTAAGTTCATTAATTATGAAGTGATGGACGCATGTGAATGCCATCCCTTTTATTGTATGTTATCTATCTAGAAATCTACAACATCCCTGACTGCCCAATTCTTGTGTAAAATTAAGAATGTACTCCTAATGGGCTTTTCCAGCAAGGTGCTACTGGCATCTTTTAAAGGGAAATCTTGCTTCTGAGAAATGGTTTCAGTATTTCTGTTTCCCCATGAGAAATTCCTAGGAATCATCTATCTAGCTTCTCAATCCAGAAATTGGTGGAAATTTTTGAAAAGCTGCTTTCACCTAGTAATAATCCAACCAGCATTTTTTTTCCTCACTAGTTGGCCTTTATTTCCAAATCCTTGCAAGATAATAAAGGAAGGATGCTTAATCTTGCCACTTTTTTTCAGGAATATCTGTTCTGCTTTGAACCTTTTTCACAACTTAAACTAAAACTGTGATAAAGCTGAAAGTTTGTCTGGAGACACAATTTCTCCTCACTATTTTTTCACAATCTCAGATTTCATGTATTTCCTTCCCACAGTAAAAAGAGAATCCTTTGCATTGGTCATCAGAAGACTAATTTTGTCACAGCTGATAACTATCTATTTGATTCTATCTATTTCTTTTTAAAAAAAAGACATATCTTCTCTGGTGCCTGCTCCTTCATCATACTCCCTCCTTGAAAAGGAAAACATTTCAAAACTTTCCAAGGAGTAGCCTGTAGGCTTACATTCATGTATTACATAGGATCTCGCCATCAAGGCCAAATTTTTTGTAAATAAAGGTTTTGGATATAGCACCTAAGGCAAAAATCAGTTAAAACTGCCACTTCCTTGACAGCAAATAATCTATCCACTCTAACATTCTTTTGCTACTAGTATTTTAGTCCTTGGAACGGTGATCCCGCTTCCTTTGGTTTCAGGCATAGACATTATGTGCATTTTTAAGTTGGAGTCTGTGTTCCAACGTGTAATTCACTTTAAAACACAATATATTATTTTGGCAGGCAATCTTTTTATTTAAAAAGGAAGGGCAGAAGGATGATATCAAGTGAAAAAAAAATCAACCAAATGTAACTGGTAAGTGATTGCCATTATAAAAAATTATTTTATCTGAAATTATCTCAGGTCATTATAATTATAATGTGTGGCATATTAATGGAGGTGTTAGACTCAGGTTTAAGTCTGCCTTCAGCCATGGAAAGTCTCTGAATGACTTAAAAACAGTCAGTCTCTCTCAGTCTAATTTCCCTCACAGAATTGTTGTAACAATAAAATGAGGGAAGATACCCCAATTAGCCGTCTTGAGCTCTTAAAAGAAAATACATATATATAAAACAAATAAATACAAATAACAGATTAGTGTGAAGATAATATGAAAATCATAACCTCCTTTTTAAAATGCTTATGAATTTAAATACCATTACACTGAGCCATGATTTGCAGTAATCATGGTTCATTATATAAGCTAGAGTGGGTTATCCATAAGCATCCAGAGTCATTTTGGGCAGTGAGATGAGTGGCACATAAATTTAATAAAGAAATAATGCTGAGCATAAACCATAATTTACAAATTACAAAATGACCAATTCATATATTACACTAAATCAGAATAATAATAATAATTAGAATTCTTTTTTGGCCAAGTGTGATTGGACACACAAGGAATTTGTCTTTGGTACATATGTCCTCAGTGTACATAAAAAGAAAAGATACATTCATCAAGAATCATAAGGTACAACACCTAATGATAGTCATATGGTAGAAATAAGCAATCAAACCATACTAGGAAACAATCAATATAAATGGTAAGAATACAAGCAACAAAGTTACAGTCATATAGTCATAAGTGGGAAGATATGGGTGATAGGAATGATGAGAATATTAATAATAATGCAGACTTAGTGAATAGTTTGACAGTGTTGAGGAAATTTTTTGTTCAGCAGGGTGATGGCGTTCAGGAAAAAACTGTTCTTGTGTCTAGTTGTTCTGGTGTGCCGAACAACGCACATTTTGTTTCATGATGATTGAGTTGACCCTAGCAACTCTTTCAGCATCCCCAAAGAAAGCAATCTCTAGAGTACAATTCTTTATGCTAAAATCATGAAACTGGGGTATTAAAAAATCAAACTTAAATCCAAATCCACACCAAATCATATCCATTCAAACATCAATCCCTATGAAATTCAATCCATAATCCAGGAGTATAGAAAACCAAACATCAATCCATATGTGTCTAGGGATTACATAAGGTTTTGAGAAGGAGTCAACCACCATTATAGAACAGCTATTTGCCCATGCCTTCACCTGAATAGAACTGACTACATTCTGGTCTTCATTCAGTTCAGGGAATATAGTTCTTACTATAGTACATTATATACTAATATATACGGAGGAAGCAAATCTTGATTTTTGCTTTGCAGCATTAAACTGACCCACTCACAGCTTTGCAGTTCCAGTCCCACATCTCTCTCTTACCTCATCTTCCCACCCACTCCAAGTTAGTTATCCAGACTTTCCTCTAGACCAGGGGTGAGAAACCATGGCCCTTTTATGATTTGTTGACTTCAACTCCCAGGATTCCTGAGCCAGTATGGAAAAACAGCCCAGCTGGCTCAGGAATTCTGGGAGTTGAAGTCCACAAGTCAGAAATGGGCCATGGTTCCCTACCCTTGCTCTAGGCTGTTTTAGTTTCTCTGAGGTAAAATAACATCAACAACAATTGGGGAAGGTTAGCAACTTGTATCAGCCTGAGGCCCACCAGTGGCCTTTGATTGGCACTTGAGGGGGTCATTTCCAAAAAGGTGAGTGAAGACTGAACAATTAAACATCATTTAAACTAAAGCAAAATACAGTTAATATGATCACAGCTGGCCTATATTTAATTTACTACCCCTTTTCACTGCAATAAAAATGTCACTTTGGTGTTGTAACTTTTGAATAGACTGTTGGGCCTAAAGAAGTAGACATATCTAGCTGTATATTTGTAAACAGGCAAGACTTTTTGGCTGTCGGTTGAATTCTATTGCTATTCCGTAGACATATTTAAGTTTCCCAAAAGACTGTGTTGTCAAGCTTGGAGGCCCATAATTTCTTCTCCATTCTTTCTCCATGCTTCAAGAAAGTTTCCTCCTTTGTATTTGTTCCCTGTAACATTTGAAAGATTGTTAAGTTAAAGAGGCCTTTCACTTAAATCACAGCTCCAGGTTAATAGAGATCCTGGTCATTGATTCCCATCAATGTATCCCTTTCTTCCATGGTACTCAATGGTGGATTATCTTTAGGGGTAATTGCTGGGTTCCACAGAAAATAACAGAAAACAACCACAAATACTAAGATAAAATGTATATATACTCAGGAGTGTGTGTGTGGTGTGTCCCCATGTGTGTGTGTGTGTGTGTGTGTGTGTGTGTGTGTGTGTAAGAGAGAGGGAGCGTGCACATATGTATACTTTATGTATGGGTATGGGTATATATTCACTCTGCTGAACTCTTAATTCCCACAGCACTGTCTCATTTCTCATCTTTTTTCATCTTCTCATCTTTCCTATCTTCTCCTATTGCTTTCTTATGATTTATCAGTTGTTCTTTGTAAATTCTGATTAATGATTGTAACTATGATTATGACCTATTGTATTGCTGTTTATACAGTAAGCTTATGCACCAGAGACAAATTCCTTATGTGTCAGATCACATTTGGCTAATAAACAATTCCTGTTCCGTTCCGTTCCGTTCTATTCATAGTTATTTTGAGAGCAGGCATCAGAATTCCATTTTTTAATGTGTGCCGGTGTGTTCACAGAAAAAAGTGACAGTAAAGGTAATCTTATCTTAATGTCACGAACAATGCAATAATTTAATTCAATTGCTCTGGATAGAGCATCACTCTGGGGCTTTGTGGAAAGCAGATTTATCTTTATTATAAAAAGGACTCCAAGTCATGTTGCTGCATTTGCTGATGATTTTATTTATTTATTTGATTTTAGGCTGTATTCGTTATTTTTATAAATACCTCAAGGAAGCAAATATATCTAATACACTTTCCTCCTCCTGTTTTTCCCACGACAACAATCATGTGAGGCAGGTTGGACTCAGAGAAAGAGGGGCTGGCTCAAGATCCCCCTAGTGGCTTTCATGAGTAAGACAGTACTAAAACTCAGCCTTCTGGTTTCTAGGCCATCACCTTAACCATTAGACCAAATTCTTCCCTCTGTGCCTTCTGCTGCCATCTGATTAAGTTCCAGCAAGATATTTGAGGGTATTTTTAACCTGACAATCCTAAAATTAAATTGTGATGGCAAGAAAAATGAAAAGTTATGGGCAGAATGAAAACCCAAAGGTTGTCTTTCAAAGCTTTATAACAAAGATATACATTTTCTATTAATTCGGAGAGAAAGGAATAGGCTGCAACAGAATATGAAAACATAGAGGGATATCTTCTCCCCAAACTAGTAACCTTTATGTTCAACGAAATTAGATTGATTTAAAATGAGTTTGCTTTCAGCATTATTTTCACCTATAGACAGAAATCTTGCCAAATTAAAGCAACTGGCTGCATCAATAAAGATATACTCTGAGAACATGTAGGGAGAAGCTATTTTCTAACCAAACTATCCAAACTTTGCTGTCTGTTGGTCCTCTGGAATGCAGCCACTCCTGCCTGGGAATCCATACTACATTCCACCACAGCCTTGATGAATTGGGAGGATGAGGGAGCCCAGTTGTATAATCCAACATGTCCTTATGTCAGACATGCACTAGTATCTATCTCAATAAATACTTATAAATACTTATTGCCCATATTATAAATCCATCCCATAACAAGTAGAACCTTTCTTGATACTATTGCCAATCTGAACATCACTTCTCCTTCAGAGAAGTATGAGCTTTGCACATGTAATATTACAAATGGTAAACATAATCAGAGTTCATGTGAATGAAGCTCCTGGTTTATGCATTACTTTTCTTGCAACTTCCATTGAGAAAATATAAGTAACCTATTTTCAAAACAGGCTATGTCAAGAAACTGGATCAGCAGCAGATTCAAAGGTTTTGTTTATTCTAGTAACAAGGTATAGTAACAGATTCTGGAAAGCTTATCTCAGTTTTTCTCTATTTCATTTTGTATTCCTATGATTTCTTCTTATTCTCCTCTTTCTTTCATTCATGTGTTCCTTTGTTAGTTCCTTCCTTCCCCATTCTTGGGGCCAGGTTTGCATTATATCACACTGCAGAAAATGGCTACTGCTGCTTGATGATTCCAATTTCACATCTGAACTTTCCAATTTGCCAAAAATGATACCAGCAAACAGTTCAGGCACTGAAATGGGAAGAGCACCTAGATGCCAGAGAAATAATCTATAAAGTCACCCAACTGTACTGAACATAAAACATGGAAACTATTCGTTGCAACTGCTAGTCATTATTCATAGCAAGGGACAGGTTGGGATGAATAAAACAAAAATGGTTATAGGCAACTTTCTTCTTTAAGAAAGTTCAGAATTTAAAACAGCTTATTCCTGAGATACGATGACCTCCATAGTATTTACTCTTCCTGCAAACTTTATTCTGTGGGATTTCATTGGTAATAGGTGGACATCTAAATTGCCATGCTTGAATGATGGCAAAACAACATAATCTAAATGTTCCATTGCCATTGATTTTTTTTTTTCATATTCAGATAGAGCGCATGAGAAAAAGCAAACACGATAACGTAAGTGGTAATAAAACTGATAGATTAAGAGAAAGCAATACAGTGGAGGAGAAACCTAACTAAAAGCTTCTCACTGTAGAGGATGGAACTCTGCCAACTTAGTGAATCAACTATAAGGACAATATGGCAATCTTTTATCTCATACCACACAGAAAAAGTAATAAAGAGGAAAGTGTCAGGTGAACCAAGTAGAGACAAATCATATTTTTTCTATAACAAATCTCTGAAAGTTAGTTGAAGTGATCTAGAAAATAGATGGCGTAGTTTTGTAATTTTACAACTTTGCAGATGAGCTTCCTGCAAAAGAGCAAATGGAAACAATAGTTTCCAGATGGCCAAAGATACAATTTCACAAATATAAAGCCAACAGGTATAATATACTGCCAAGCCTGAAAACAGCCAAGGTGCTGAAACAGCTAGAATGGCTCTCTCATATAAAATCATTAATTATACAATTGTGCTTTCTCTGCTTTCACCTGTCCTGATGTTGTTCTTGCAATGGTAAAAAGATTTCTCAACTACATCTGAAAAAATTGATGCTTACATTTTCCATATATGACAAATATAGTCAAATTAAATGAACTTCTCATGAGGTTATATTCGTGGAAGCACATCCTCAGATTATTTATACAGGTTGCCCTTGATTTACAACAGTTCCCCTAGTGACCGTTCGAAGTTACAATGGCACTGAACAAAGTGACTTATGACCATTTATCACACTTATGACCATTGCAGCATCCCCCTAGTCACATAATTTACATTCGGATGCTTGACAACTGGACAACATTTATGACTGTTGCGGTGTCTCAGGTTCTCGTGATCATCTTTTGCAACCTTCTGACAAACAAAGTCAATGGGGAAACCAGATTCACTTAACAAGCATGTTACTACCATATTTTTTGGAGTATAAGACGCACCAGAACATAAGACGCACCTTAATTTTTGGGGAGGAAAACAAGAAAAAAAGAATTCTGCCTCTGCCTACCAGCATCAAGATCAGCCGCGTCCTCACTTCCACTCAATTTTGATAATGAGCAGCACAGATCTTTTTATCCATTTAAAACAATCCCTATCACTCTATGCGCATTTAACTGGAATCAGTGGGGTGGGGGATGATTTTCATGGGGGCAGAAGAAGGACTTGGCATTGAAGGCTCCGCTCCCGAAATGCCTCCATCTTCCTACCTATAGCCATAGGTGTTGAAAACCTGGCTTTCTTCCTTCTTTGGCCTGGATTATGGTACCTTTCTATTTTGTAAGAAGCATGGCTTTCTTTCCAAGTTACTCAGAAGCTTTGGTTGAAGGTGGCACTGCTTTACGCTGCCCTCCTCCTTTTCCTGCAAGCGAGAGATACCTCAGAGACTCAGCTGGAGAAAAAGGACACAGCTCAACTTGCCTGGGGCAGATCTTTGTGAATTTACACAATTACATTTTAAGACACAGCACATCAAACAATCCTTATTATCCTTTTCTCTCATTCTTTTAATACAATAAGCACATTGCATCTTGCACTAGACTAATGTATTGCTAACTATAGAATAGCATCAATAGAATAAATCAATCACTCCATAGAATTCCATAATTTGCAACCCTATAGTGATATCAATAAAGGAGGATATTTGTAGTTTAGGATTGAATTGAGGTGTCCTTGGTGCTCTCTGAGGTGGGTAGTTTTCTTGCAAATGTTTCATTACTTTAAAAAAAATGCTTTATTTATCTATTAATATTATAAGATACAAAAATGTGAAAGGAAATAGTAGGAAAGTTAGGGGAGGGGAAGGGGAAGGGGAAGGGAAAAGAATGGGGAACAAGGGGGGAAAGAAAGAAAAGACGTTGACTTCCGACTCCCTTTGGTACAGTAGAATAAAATAGTAACATGAAACCTCAACTTCTCATTTTTATAGTATAAACTAGTCATTTCAATAACAACAAACCTATCTAATCGGTAAAACCCAAAATCAAAGTTTCATTTTTTTCCCCACCTCAAGCACAAAGTCCAGAAGCGGCTTCCAAGTAGAAACAAAAGTAGTTGTATTTTTGTCTTTAATCAAAGCAGTCAGTTTGACCATCTCTGCTAACTCCATCAACCTCTGTAGCCATTCATCCATTGTGGGAATCAAAGTGCCTTTCCATCTACAGACGTTTCATTACTGATGATGTTACCTAGTTTGGGTAATGAGACATCTGCAAGAAAACAAGCAAGCTCAGAGATCACCAAGGACCCTTCACATTGTAGGGAGTCAAGAAGTTTTGTACTTCATTCATGCTAGAACTTTTTTCACTTTTCATAAAAAATAAAGGATAAAATCATTTAGGGAGGCAATTAAAAGTTACTGTTTCCTCATTTATTCCTTTCTGAGTTCGGGAGTCTTCTATATTCCATCTGCTAACAGATCATTGTTGGGGGACTCCAGTTTCACTACCCAACCATAACACCACTATCTTTACTATACCAAAGGAAGACTTCGCTAAAGAAGACTTCCTTTATATGCCATAGTTCAGGAAACTGTTTGTTTTTTTATGCAGAGGAAGAAACACAGTCAAAATGCCCTTTGGAAGGCATTTGCCCTTTCCGAAGATGGTATTCTTGTGCAGCAAAAGATTGGATTATTTTTATAATTCATTCTGGAATGTAGTATCTTCAGGCAAATCTTGTTAGCCTCCATTTGTCCACAATTAACAAATAGTTTCTGGAACCACACTGCCTGTTTAGCACACCATGGGGACCTGTTGAATAGGAGGCTACTCACATTTCCAATTCACTTGGCCTATTTATCAAAAACGTTTCTAAAGTGCAAGTATTGTTGGTTATCTTACTGTGTGAAGTAGGCAAAATTGCTAAATTATGTTTAGGAAAGAATTGTTTTATTACTGTGGCACTTTGATAAAGCCAAGAATACTCTGCGTGCTGGGATATTTCTCTTCTTCTTAAAACTTGTGACAGAGACAACTTGATTCCCTCATGTAAGTGCCTGTTCAGAATTTCAAAAGAAAAAAAGCCAAATATTTTCATGGACACTTGCATGTTGCAATCTTAGAAACTATTCCAAGAAAATTTTGAAAATTGATTATATTTAACCAGCCTCAAATTGTGCAACTATGTATTATAGACATAATAAATTGCTATTTGAATTATTAAAAATAATTGTATTCTCACTAAAAAAAAAATGCCCTTTGGATCTGGAGACCCACTTGTAAAAACCCTCAACAACCTTTCCTTTTGAGCATATCGTAGTGAATGGTGACAAAGAGATACCAGATGTATACAGAAGAGGAACATACGTCCATGGGTCATTCAAACAATTAAGAATGTTATTTACTTTTTGTGCTGCACGGTAAGAATACTATATCAGAAAAGGAGCACCAGTTATCTTCCAGTCCTCTTCTCTTCCAATTACAGAAGAGAAGGGGCATATTCTAATATACTAATACAATTAACTGATTTCCTATTTCTAAATAACCAATCTGTTCAACTGTGTAAGGCATGATTTTATTCATATTGGTTAGGAATATATGATGACACAATATGGTCCTAAAATAGGATTTTCAAAAAGAAAAAATGGGAAGGAGGCAAGGGTGAAATTCAGCCGGTTCTATCCAGCTCGGGTGAACAAGTAACGGCAGTGGTGGGAGGCTCTGCCCACACATACAGACATCATAATGTCCCTTTTTGGGGATGATTTTCAGCCTCTGTGCATGCACAGAAGGCTTTGTGCATTCTCGCGCATATTCATTAATATTGCTGTATAAACTGGTCTTTGTAGATAAACATCTGGAAGAAATTAAGAGAAAACAAAAGTACATTTTGTGTTGAGTACAAACACAGATAATGCTTGTCCAGTCATATCATTGGGCAGTTCTTCCCTGAGCAATTGTTTCAGGATAGCAATAATGAAACATTAGCAGTGGAATTAACTGAGTATTTATTTCCAATCATATCTTTTGAAAATGGAGCCATGTATCATGTAGTCGTAGGGTTCTTCCAGACAAATGGTTTCTAGCATTACCACAAACACCGTTGTTGTTGTTCTTTCTTTTCTTTCTTAACATGTTTCCTCTGTGAAGAAAAATGATGGGGATAGTGCAGAGAAAAGACAAGAGGGTGACAAATAGAAAGAGCCTCTGCCTTAGGAGTAATGTGTACTTCGGCCTTCTGATCTTTGATTGGAAAAGCTGACTCTGTATCACAGCTTTTCCTTCCCAGCCCAAGGACTGCAACCAGCCACAAGTGAAAATGTCATATCTAATCAAGCTAATCCTCCCTTGAGGGATGATTGAATAAGAACATCATTTTTTAAAGTAGGCATGGGGGAGAGACTCATACTTTGAAAAACAAGGAGGCAGCAGGCAGAAAAGGAAAGGACAAGACTATCATTTCCTTCCAGATAGAAAGTTCAAATGAATTCCTCATTGCCTGTAAAACACAGTTATAACATGTTGTGTAGTATGGGGTTTGCACTGCAGATTCATAATTCCTAAGTATATCCTGTAGATGCCTTACATAGAGTAGATACAAGTGGGATTCATTGTGCTGTTTGCAATAGTGTTTAATGGCTAATAGGACACAAATAAAATGAGATAGGCTAGTGAGCTAAAGTTTGCTTTCAGTAAATGGAGTTTGTGATTGGTCTATAATAAACTCTTAGAATTCAAAGTATGACTATCACGAACAGTTGGAACATGCCATCATTATTTCACCTGCATTAGTATAACAGATAAGGGTTTTTTTATTAGAAGTAGGAAGACACAAGTTCTATCTAGACCATTCTCAGCCAAAGAAAGTCATTCTGGGGCTTTGGGCTGGTAAAACTCTCTGTCCCTCTTTTCAAGGCCAGTTTATCTCACAGGATTACTTTGTGAGGAATGATTGGGGGAATGAGTGCTATGAATACTACTTTGAGCTCCTGAAAGAAAATGTGAGTTATAAATACATACATGCATACATACATACATTTTCTGTCTGGGAAGTTCTCATTAACCTTCCATAGTCTTCTCTACACGCGCACACACACACATTTTTCCCCTTTCAGAGAAAAACAGAGATTGCAAGAAAAAGAAAACAGGTAAGAATATGAGAATACAGGTATGAAAATGCTTGAGATAGCTAATAATTGCTTCAGATTCTCGTATTATAATTCAAGTAGAAAAGTTCATTCTTGTATGCTGCTAATCAAGTTAGGTCCCCCCCCGTCAACTAGCAACCCTAAAATAATTGAATTATTATCCACTATTGACTTAAATATACAAATTGGCATCTGTAATACATAATAATGTATTAATAATAAAATAAATATCTTACACCAAAATGTCAGTCTTTAACTAGAAAAGAGCACAAATGTTTCCGATATTTGCTATTCAGATCAAAAGATACAAATGCATACTTGCTTCAGGATATTTCAAGGATAACTACAAATAGGTACAAATTCAAAGATATTCACCCAGTGTTATAATCAATCAGCAATACATTGAGAAGTAAAATAAATAAAAAATAAGATACTTGCTATGTGGATCCACTAATTTCTCACATCTTAGACTAGCCTTTTTTTCCTTGTCTTTTTATGTACACTGAGAACATATGCACCAAAGACAAATTCCGTGTGTGTCCAATCACACTTGGCCAATAAAGAATTCTATTCTGTTCTGTTCTTTCTGTTCTGTTCTGTTCTGTTCTGTTCTAGTCTAGTCTAGTCTAGTCTAGTCTAGTCTAGTCTAGTCTTCTATTCTACTCTTACTCCTACTCTCCTTCTATTCTGTTCTATTCTATTCTATTCTATTCTATTCTATTCTATTCTATTCTATTCTATTCTCCTATTCTATTCTTACTCCTACTCCTGTTCTGTTCTGTTCTAGTCTAGTCTAGTCTCCTATTCTACTCCTACTCCTACTCCTACTCCTACTCCTACTCCTACTCCTACTCCTACTTCTATTCTATTCTATTCTATTCTATTCTATTCTATTCTAAAGATTCTCATTTTAAACAAGGGAAAGATTCATTTGGAAAAAATGACAAGAACTTGCTTTAAAGAAATTTTAAACATCAATAGAAAAAAAATCATATGAAATATAGATATCACATGTTGAGCAGCCAATACACATAGATATAAGAGATGACCAGGCTCAGCCCAAGGGAGAGGTCAAACATGTAACCAGTCTTGAGTTCCTTCATGCCCACAAGAGATCTAACTCCAGCCAAACCTGAATTCCATTGACTCTTATCTACCGCCAATTTGCTTGGACAGCTAGTAGTTCAGATTCTTGTAAAGTTTAAGTTTGCAATAAATCTTTATAATATTTGAACTGACTGGATCTTTTGATGTCCCTGTCACTTGACAATAATTTTATAAAATAATACATGTGTTGAATCTCATATCTGTTTTTCTAAATGATTAATCTAATTGTGTTGTAACTGTAACTCCCAAATTCCTTGATGATAAAGGAAAACCAATTGGAGAAGGCTGCCTTTCCTAAAAACCTTTTTAGATAGTTATCTAAATTTGCAACTTTCTTAGCAAGTCTTCAATTTCAGGAAAGAGAAATATTTCAATCCTAGGGCCACATGTAATATCTCTGCTATGGAAAATTACACACTACAAATGACTGGAAAAATTGTTAATGTTTTAGTCTAATGCACAAATATACTTTCATGAGTTATGTGGGCATAATCATCCAGTGTGACAGTATAATATATAGTACAGGCTTTCTCTCTTTCATATTGACATTAATTTTAATGACTAATTTGAATAAGCATTTGTTAACTAGCAAAAAATGGTTTGTTATGATATCCAGTTTTTCACCAAATTATACAGAGATTAATTAACAAACTGTCTTTTTTCTATGTCAAATTTATTTAATGCTGATCCAGATCTGCAATTAATACAGCAACAATGTGTCTGTACCCATACATGTGTTTGTATTTATACACACCCAGAAAGCCAGACAAGTTTTACATTGTTGTTAATGCAATAATCTTTCTTGCCATCAGAGTAAATCTAAACAGTTTTCCTATTAACGATAAGAATTTGCTAGGTTTTAGTAGAAGCCACTCTGCAAAATTTCCAACATATGACTTGGGCATACTTGAATATATCTAGCCAAATGGAACCCTTGGTACTAGTCAGATTGTAAACTTAACAGCAAATACCATCACTAGCCACTGCCAAAATGGATGCCCATTGCTCCAGGAAATGCTTGTTTCTAATGGTATGTAGATATACACACATACTGTTAGCCTTGTGAGTTAGCCAAAAGCATATTCAGAAGTTTTGGTTATAACTTTATTATAAGATTACACTAAAAGAATCTTGCAAGAAAGTGTATTTCTCCCACACGATACAACCCAAGATTCTAAAGAAGGTCCCTTCTGAGATGTTTGCCACAGTGATAAGCTGCCACTTGTCTGACTGTTGCCTTGGCTATGGTGCTTTCTCCATCTCCCAAAGTCATTCCCTCATACCATTATATATACCTGTCTTTATCAGTTATGGAATTAACCCCTTCCTTTTCTTGCCCCCATGAGTATTATTTGGTGTGATGACCCATAAGATATTCTAGTAAACCACAGAAAGGTACCTAAAAGGCAAGAACACTCAAGCCAGCACAAATTTGAAACAAAATTCTTGTCAGGCCTCCTAAACAATATTCTTTAGGCAAGTTGGTTACATTTTTTTTAACTGCTCACAACAAAGAATAAAGTAGCTAGGAAGCATTCATATTTAGACCACTTGGACTAGTAAACCTCCAAGGTCCCTTCCAAATGTATTATTCTGTAGACATTTTTTCCACACATGAATCTTGGAATGTTGGGAGTAAATATGAGCTCTTCAAGTAGGCAAGGTCAAGGAAGAGTCACAGCAAGGATTTTAGGCAGGGGTGAAATGCTACCGTTTCATTCCGGTTCGGGCAGACTGGTAGTGATAAAAACTACCGGTTCAGGTGAACTGGTAATTTAAAAAAGCTACAATTCAATGATCAGCTGTGCCACATGGTTTAGCTTTGCTAGAAAACAGGATTTCCTGCTTTCTAGCAAAGCTAAACTGCGCGGCACAGCTGATTTCCTCCCCGCTTATTGTTCTATTTAAGAACAGTTCTACTTCCCAAGCATCCTTTTGGCATGCAGCGCACATGCGCAGCCAGCGAACTGGTAGTGAACTGGTTCAGATTTTACCACTGATTTTAGATATATATCCTATGTCCCTAGGTATATATCCTATGTCAGATTATGTCATATTAACATAATCTTGTAAGCGTGCTTGAAATCTTAATTGTCTCTTTTTAAGGGCAACAATATTAAGGTGGAGCTGTTCCAGGCTGCTTTCTCACACTACCTACTTTCCCAGAGCTGCACCAGTGGTGGGTTTCTAAGATTCAGCCCGATTCGGGCAAGCTGGTAGTTGGAGATGGTGAGCTGAGAACGAACTGGTCAGTGGTGGGTTCCTCCCGGTTCGGCCCGGTTCCCCCAAGCTGGTAGCGGTGACGATATGATGTCACCAAACCGGTTCTGCCCCCCCTCCCCCTGCACCCACCCCCGCGTTCTTACCTTTTATTTGGCCCCACCCCCAATCTATTGCTGCCTCCTGAGTCCCATCTGATGGCTAGAGGGAAAAAACTGTTTAAATTCTTGCTGGGGGGCTTCAAAGGGCCATCCTACAGCTGATCAGTGTTAAAAGAAAACAAATGAGTAGATCGGTGCCTGCAAAAATAAATGGGTAGACCAGTGCCTGCAAAAATACATGAGTAGATCAGTGCCTGCAAAAATAAATGGGTAGATTGGTACAACTCTGCAAGCAGTTAAAAGCCTGGTAGACCAGTACCTCTGCTAAATCCTAAATAATTGTCACATGACCATCAAGCCACACCCACAAAATAAGCCATGCCCACAGAACCGGTAGTAAAAAATTTTAGAACCCACCCCTGGAACTGGTTCTCTAGTTTGGCCCTCCCACCTGCCCCTGTGTTATACATACTTTATATTCAGTCATTTTTAGCCCAGCTGAAAAGCGCAGCAGAGCGGATTGCTGCATCTCAGCTGTTCCAAAATATACTGCGCTTGCGCGAAGCGCACACAAAGCACATGCATGAAGTGGGGTGAGCTGCACAAACCTTCACCTTTCCCTCTTCCTTCTCAAGGCCAGAACTTAATTGCTCTACAATAAAGGTGACCCAAATGTGGAAGAAATAACATGTTTTTAAAATACAAAATCCTACAGAACAACATCTCTCTCATCATTTTAATTTTCAACCCCTTCCCCCCAAAAAATATCCCATATATCTCATAATGATGCTGCAAACTTATATCCACTACTTTGAACTAAAGCCCAACTGAAAGCAACATCACTTACTTCTAAGTGAAAATATATAGGATTGCACTGTTACCAATATTTTGGGTGTACAATACGACCTTCTTCCAAATAAAATAGAACTTCAGCCTACAACAGAAGTATGGTAGCATTAAGTCTGTTGTTTTGCACATCTATTTTGCAGAATATACTTTATTATAAAACATTCTTCTAGTACTGGTAATAGTGAACCTCCTACATCAGGGTTTCTTGGATTGTAACCTTAATCACAAGTAAGAACACTGCAGCATTTCTTAGAAGCATTGGTATCCATTACAATGCTTTTGAATGACTTAAATGTTCTCTTTGTTATGACAAATACCTTGCTCTGGAAACAGAAATGAAGGCTGTTGTGCTAATATAAATTATTAAGTCTGAATCCTGCTTATATATTGAACTTGTTTATCCTTGTCCAGTTTTGTCAAATCTAATGTGATATAGCCCCCCACTGGATGTACAGAGGTTTGGAAATCTACTTTTAAAAAGCCCCTAGCAAAACAAAGATGGCATGAAGTGAACATCATATGTCACATATTTATTGGTAGCAGAACTTCCTCTCAGCAATACAAACAGGAGATTGCTGAACCTTTAAAAGGGAGCTAGTCAGTATTAAATTGCTTACATTATGGAAACAGGCCAGCAAACTCAGAGACAGATCCACAGTTCTGATACGATAGGATTTAGCATTACTATTCTAAGCATAGGACCAAATACAATTGCTGAACCAATCAGACAAGTACATTTTACTTGTACCTCCCCCAGCCTGATACTGAACACCAGGCAAATATATTTCTCAATGCTGCTGGGTATCACATAATTCTTGTTATCACAATTCCATCAGAGACATAGCTGTCCAAACAGTCCTAGATTAATCACAGGGCATTTATTTAGTAAAAATCCATGCTAAGCTCTGTGGATTTAAATCTAAGCCACCATGTGAAAATGCCATTATTCAGCATCTGTGTCTTTTTGTCCTTAGTCGTAATATCCCACCCTGCAGAATTTTTGACAAAAAAACAGCTGCTGGAATGAAAGAAAGAGATATTGAAGAAGTAGAAATCATGCTTTTCTTGATTTATGAAGCTCAGCATAAATACATTAATCAAAACTCTATATAGTTGAAAGATAGAAAAACAAACTGGAGCTGAATGAATTATGAAAGTTATTCAATACAAGAAACATTACTCACAGATTTATGAGGATATGTGGATAATAATACAAGAAGCCTCTCACTTTTTTTTTTTTTTTAGAAAAGGATAGTAAGAAAAAGGAATGAAGTATCAGAAATTAATCTGGTGAGTTACTCTAATAGTTATGAAGCCTTTATTAATTGGAAATATTTTGGATTTAAGTGCTACACAGACCTTTGCTCAATATTGCCAATTGCTTTTTCTATTTGGGAAAATAAGCAACAGATCCAGTCATACAAACAAGTGTATTTTTATTTCCATCTATAGTCATTACATTAGCATTCTTCAAGATATGTTTTCATTTTTTGTTTAAACTTTATCCCCTATGTGTTTGCCACAAGACATCAAATTAAATTAATTGTAATCAACTGGAACATGTATAAATTAAAAGTTCATTTTGAAAACTCAGTCTAGAGAGGATAATCAGTAAAATTAACTTTTGAAGGATAATAGTATCTGAATACTTAAAACTTTTAAAAGTACATGAACATTCTGATATTACATTTATTTATCTAAAAGTACTATATTCTTTATTTAATATTATTTCATTGCTTAGTATTTAAAATACTTTATACTGATGTAAATCAGCTGTAAATCATTGTTCATACATTAAAGTAATCATGACAATGACTTCTAACACATAATTAGCAATGTGTAATCCTTAATCTTCTAATGTTATGCAACTAAAACTTAGTTTCTATAGTGTTAATATTTTAAGAACTCATTCTTTTTTTTTTCCAACTGAGAAATGTTTGTCCTTGACAAAGCAGAATCCATGGATGAATCAAGAGAGTACACATCCAGCAACTGGGAAAAGACATTATGCAAGAAACCAATTAATGGATTATTGTATGATCATTACCAATTGCCTTAATATAGAATCTAACATCTGTCTTAGTTTTATGACCTGATGATAGACATGCTATTCTGCATATGACCCTTTGAAAGCCTTGTGTGAACTAATTTTGGATACTATCCAACTTATTCAGCAGTAACTGGTACCGATAGAAGAATATTTGTAGCTCAGGGTTGAAACGAGGAGTCCTTGGTGCTCTCTGAGCCTGGTTGTTTTCTTGCAGATGCTTCATTATTGAAACTAGGTAATATTATCAGTGCTAGCTGATTATTTCTAGCATTAATGATGTTACCTAGTTTGGGTAATAAAATGTCTGCAAGAAAAAAATGAAACTCAGAGACTACCAAAGATCCCTCAACAGTATATGAAATTATTTTCCTTCTAAACCATCTTTACACCCAACTACAAAACAAACAAAAAATGAAAACAAAAACAAAATAGAATATTACTCATAAAAATCATGTAATCTTGTGCAAATCTTACTAATTTCAAAGATAGCCACAAAGAGACCTGTGATTGGATTAATATACTTTGGGTTTCATTGAATTAATCCAATTAATAATATGGCAATGTGAGGCAGCTATGTTTATCTGGATTTAGCTTCATGCAGGGTTTAGCTGGATTTAGCTTCATGCAGTAATCCCTATCTACCTTTATTTGAAAATATTGTGGAAATGAAAATGTTGACTAGTATATAGAATGACTTGTTTTCCTAATAGGGAGGGAGGGAGGGAGGGAGGGAGGGAGGGAGGGAGGGAGGAAGGAGGGAGGGAGGGAGGGAGGGAGGGATCCAAATAAAAAAACTAAACTAAACTAGAAAGAGTAAAACACACTAATTGGTATTGTTTATTAATTATATTAATACATTCAGTTATTATCCCCAATCAGTTTACAGAGAACAAACAGACAGGGCTGCCCTATTCTTAGATTATTACCACAGTGGCCACATGTATCTACTGAGACAGGCACTTCCAGAAAGTATTGAGTGTTCCATCAATAAGTCATGATAAAACCATGAATTAATACAAATTTAAAAATGAAGGTTTTTTTTTTCAAAGTTTCTTAACTGTAAAAACAAAACAATGAAAGAATAATTTTTAATGACAGATTTCATAATGAAATATCAAATGATAATAAAATTAAAATGATAGATAGATAGATAGATAGATAGATAGATAGATAGATAGATAGACAGATAGATAATCTGATAAAACCAAAACAATCTTAATTAATCAGTCTATTTAATACAAAGAAGCAATAATTCAAACACCCTGAATATATTAGTGAATCAAGGCAAAGTATGCTGACTTGCATAGAATAACATGAACATCTTTGGGTAAAGCTGAGCTTTACCTTGGGAATACTGGCTATAACAAATCCAAACTAACACGGACTATCCTTAGTGTTAGCAAAGAATGCTTCATGCAGTGGCAGTAATATGGCAAGAAAATATGTGACTTTTTTTTTCTAACAGAGATTTTTAAAGAAGCCATTGAAGAGATGATTTATTTCAACTCTGAGAAGCACCCCTATTGCTATTGCTTAACTTAGATGGCTCATCAAATCTTTTCTTTTATTCTTCTGAATACTTTTTCCTGTTGTTTAAATGGGTAGCAAAACCCTTCCTTCCTGATCCCCAATGGGAGATCTTTGCTATCCCTTCTCTCTCCCACTTATAAATTATTCTAGTATTGCCCTGGAGATATCATTATGAATTCAATTCACTCTACAGTCCTGGGTTGAAAGGATGCCCAGAAGAATTATGCTGCCTCAAAGGTTTGGAAATCCTTGTTTTCTTTCTGCTCTAAGTTTCACAAATTATTAAAAGAGATTGTTAAAAATTAAAAAGCAGAGCTTGTAGCTGAAAACCACCTTCTTTGGAGATGCTGCAAGAATTCTAATAATGTAGCTGATGCATTCAAAACTATGTTCAATTTTTATTTTATTTTTTTGGCAAAAGAAATTGTTTCTATGACATGTGACATGCGAGTGTGAGTAACATGAATGTTCTAAAATCAAAAAATACTCTTGTAATACAGTGAATGGTATGCCTTTTAAAATAATATCAGCAATGAATATTATTCATTTTGAGGAATTTCAGTCTATATCTGAATTCCCTAGAAATATCTTGAAAAATTCTAAGTAGCAAAATAAGTGATGGAATATGGTTTGCATGCCAAAACCAAGTTGCTATAGATTTTTCTTTGCAATTTCAGAACCGCTTGGCATAAATCTAAAAATTAAGCTTGCATTATAATATGGAGATAAATATAGTAAATTATTCTTGCCTGTTTCCTATTTGTCATGCTTTTTCATATAGCTGATTATTAATGCTTATATATGTTGTAACTGATGTCTTTAATATTTCAGTCTTTAAATTACATTTCATTCATTTTTTTAAATAAGATCACATGTTATATAACCTTATCTCAAAAGTCCATGCTAGTTCAGGCATTATATTAATAAAAACTTCACTCATAATTCTAAATCATTGTTAGAAATGTAACATTTGAACCAATGGCATTCAGGCCTTATATACTCAACTAAGAATGTTCTGCAATGAACTCATGTGCATGCCTATAAGTGAGATTGTGATTATACTCTGATATTGCACATAATTAGTGGGGACATAGGCTGCATTCGGACAATCAACATTTCATCTTAAGAAACCAAGATATGCATGTATTCGTTGAGACACCAGTGAGCAGTTATTCCATTATTTTCTCTATGTGAATAATGAAACAACTAATAGCTTTAATTTCAACCAGGAACTATGGTTAATGGCCTCCAAACAAGGTAGAATATGAGCCTCTTTTTAAAACTGACATCTGGTATTTTACTAAGGTTATAATTAATTGTGGCTTCTGGGCATCCTCTCTTAAATAACAAAAGAAACCTGAAGACTGATGACATAGGCAGCGATTCTCTTCTCTTTGCCTTTCTTATCAATTGAAATTATCACTCCAATCCCAGAACCATCACAAAATTCTGCCACCCAACATTTGCTGTACCAAGAGCCCTTACTATAAACCTAGAAAGGGTCTGTGTGCGCTATTAGCACTATAGCTTTAATGCACAATATTCTAAGGACCATAAGTAGTAGTTTCCTCATCTGAAATTCCAGCACTGCCTAATATCTACTTACTACATGCTAAATATCTTCTAACTGGCATAAGCAATACTCTGGTTACTCTTGGCATTGGTTCATCCCACTGCCATTATACTCTTGATCATTATTTCCCTTGAAACTGTGAATCAACCTGTCAACTGACTTACTGACCATCAGGTGGCAAAAAAAAATCCCAGGGATTTTAAATCTCTTAGCTGACATCTAGTAGTCATCTCAATATGTGCAGCTACTAGATAAGTGCTGTTGAACATCTGGAGTTTGAAAAAAAAGGGTTCGGTGCAGAAGTTGAAGACTTTCTATGAGATCTATATTACAGCATCTGATGTTTAGATCAGCATTCCTTTTGATTCCCCCTAACGTGTTTATTTTGGTAAGTTTCCCCTGAAGTTGTTTGGTCCCTTGAAACTTTCCAAAGTTTACTATTATACCTGCTTTCAACTGTTCAAATTTTTTACACTTCTACTGATGCAGTGAGAGCACAGAATCTGTGCACTGGTATTATAGATGTTATTTACTATGGTATTCAATATTGTAACTTACATTGTATAATTGGTTACTGTTTAATATAAATGTTAGTTCCGTTGCACCAAGATAACAGATTTTTTGTATTTTAATTTCATGGGTTAATAGGTTTTATAGGTTTAGTTATTTCGATTAGTTTTGTAGACTTTATAATGTTCTATTTTGTTCATGTTGGTATCATTGCTTTATTCTATTTATCTAGCAATGTGTTGGTCATTATCCACAATAAAGTCTTCCCTCTCTCTCTCCCTCCCTTTCCCTCTCCCTCTCCCTTCCTCCCTCCTCCCTCCCCTCCCTCCATCCCTCCATCTCCCCCCACCCTCTCTGAATTTCTCTCTTTCTCTTTCCCAGCTTGGAAGCAATATCACACTGCTACTTCAAAGTCATCTTGTGATCAACTATAATTCCAAAATCCTTCTCACATAATAGTCCCAATTCATGTCTCTTCCATCTGAAACTTCTGTTATTATTTTTTTAAAACAAAGTAATTTTGTATTTATTTATTTATAAATGTTCGTTCAGGAACTTTCAGTTCACTCCTCTAACACAAAATCATTTTTAATCTTTTTCTGCTTCCTAGAATTTCATATCTTTGGATTGAATACCTTTGGATTGAATAACATGCCTCTTCAGCAAACCAAGATTATGCAAAACAAATGACGAGGCAAATACTATCCTTACATACTTATGTTCCAATGTTTTTCCACAGTTTTTGTATCAACGCAAAAGCTACAAAAACTATTCTAGATAAAAGCTATTCTAGATAAAAAAGTAAAGAAGGACTAGAGGTGACATGATAGTATCCAATATTCCAGTATTTGAGGGGCTGCCACAAAGAAGAGGGGTCAACTTATGTTCGAAAGCACCAGAAGGCAAGACAAGAAACAATGGATGAAAACTAATCCAGGAGAGAAAAAACCTGGAATCAAGGAGAAACTTCCTGACAGTGAGGACAATTGACCAGTGGAACAGCTTCCCTTCAGAAATTATAGGTGTTTCATCACTGGGGGGTTTTAAGAAAAGACTGGACAGCTACCTATCTGAAACGGTATACGGTCTCCTGCTTGAGCAGGAGGGTTGGACTAGAGGCATCCAAGGTCCTTTTCAGCTGTATTCTGATTGATCTTATTCAACTTCTCTTAGTTAATGGCAGTGGTAGGATTCAAGCAATTTAACAACTGGTTCTCTGCCTAATGATTTCTTCCAACAACCAGTTTGCCAGACTGCTCAGAAAGTTAACAACTGGTTCTTCCAAAGTGGTGCGAACTGGCTGAATCCCACCACTGGTTAATGGGCTTAACTTCTGGTAGCTGTTGATAAAGCATTTCTTTCCAGCTCAACCATAAACAAATTATATAGGAATGGCTACTAGGGTAATTCCATAGTTATGCCATTCTTTGTATATATTGCCATAGTTGAAAATTGTGACATTTGCACAGAAAGAATCACGTTAAGAATAATAAGAGGCACAATGGTAAGATCAAATATGATATGAAGGCATAAGTTAACAAAGACATAATACCACTGAGTTAATTTGTGGTCCAAAGCTTAATTCTTATGTTTCTATCAAGCTCAAGTAAAATCCTGTTGTTGTTGTTGTTGTTGTTGTTGTTGTTGTTGTTGTTGTTGTTGAACTAGTTCTTCAGAATTGCTCAGTGGAATGGAAATTTTAAAGAAGAATTTTTGGAGAAGCTAAACCCCAAATATTTTATTTGTTATTCTTTCAGCACTGGTATAGTGATTCTTTTCTTTTCTTTTGAATATACCAGAGAAACTTTTTAAATTTGATTGGTTTGGTTTTTCCTAGCACTATTCACTGAAGTTTTCATACAAATTACAAATGATGTCATCATCATTTCAAGAAATGTTTTTACATAGTACTGTAATCTGTTCTTCTATCTTCTGTAAGCATACTTTTTTATTTTCAGATATTAATTTTTTGTACAATCACATTACATTATTCTGCTTTCCCTTTTATTTTCTCAATGGAATTTCTAACAATTCTGCTTTCAGTTTTTTCTTTACTTGAAATTCGCAGGCATTCTGGGCTGTATCTCTTATTAGATTTTCCCCCCATGGAATCTGATTTATAATTGCTCTGGTTTATCCGTGTCTGCTTTAGTTTCCCTTAACGTAAAACATTCAAATATTATGTGTCATTTATTCCCTCCAACCCAATACTCACTATCTCCATATTGTCTTCTATCTTCCCCATAGATTGGGTCAAGTAAAACATCTTGTGAAAGATAAATTTGTTAATAAGACAGGACTGAAACTTCCTGAAATGACCAGATTTGGCAGGCATGGACTTACAAAAAATGTCAGGGTAATTATATCCCCCATGACAACTAATTTATGTATCTGTAGTTTGTTTGGATAACACCATCTACATCTTCTATTTGAGTGGTCAGTGATTCAAATTATTGTGGTGGTTGGTCACAATAATTTTAACCCAGATGTTCTCAATAGGACCATCAAGTTCATTCCTTTTCGATGTCTGCACTTTGAGGAAATTTTAACATACACTACAATCCCTTCTTCCTATTATGTTTTCTACTTTTCTATCAAAATACTTCAAATGCTGTTTCATTGCAATCATCTTTCTAGGTCTCAATCAGTGACATCTGCTCACCATGATTATGCCAAAATGATGACCTAGAAATGTCATCTTACAAATACCTTCCTTACATACTTATGTCCCATGTCTGATGGAAGTACATGAATGGGACCATGTGTGTGATGACATCATTGTTCTATGTTGTCATTTACCCTCTCTTCACCTCATTTGCAGACAAACAATCTGGGTCAGTCACTGGGACCAGAGGTTTCATTTTCTGAGCTTTCAGACTCCTATCAACAGGAGTGCTGATTTATCACCAACCTATCAAGTATTTAGAAGGTGAGCTGGGCAGCACAAACAAATGACAGCTAATGACTTAAAAGCCAGCCATCAACACACCCCAATCAAAATCTAAAAAGCCGCTTACAACAGGGACTATAAATAACACACACATAAGAGCACAGACTCTGCTACAGAGAAGTTCCCCGAGGATGGGCTCCAGCAGAAGTCTGAAAGCTCAGAAGACTTCTGGTCCCGGTAACTGACCCAGATTGGATCCTGCAACATTATCCTGGGACACATATATTTGCCTTCATTAATAAGTTTTCTATTATTGTATATTAACTCTTTGATTTCTTGTAAGAGGAGCTTTAGCTCATCTTACTAATAGTTTATTGTCCAACTTCTCTCTGGGCCCAATTTGAAAAATATTGCAAGTATTGTGATCCTTGTTCAAGGATAAGTTTCAATACCTTAGCTTAATTATTTGAAACATATATGAAAAAAATATCGGCTTAAATACAGTTTTGATACTTTTATCCATGAAAAGCTCATATTACAAGTTAGTTCATTAGGTGCCATTGAGTCAAGCTCAATTCAACATTTGGTACCTGCAAGGACATGAATCACTATGTAGTAACAACTTGTAGCTCTTCCTCTATGTAGTAACAACTTGTAGCTCTGCCTTTATGTATCCAAGGCAGAATGTCTTGGATACCGTCCATCTACAATATCCATTGTGTTACCCTTCTATTTCCTTCAGTCTTGCCAAACAGAGATTATTTTTTCAATCATTCATTCTCATCACATTCGCAAAGTAGATGAGTTTCTGTTTAGTGAACATTGCCTGGTGTTTGGCAGATAAATATGCAGGTAATAATACTGACTTTTTTTTTCTCCATTGAGAACAGAATGCTCTTTTTTGCAATCATCTAGCAATAGCAACTAGCCACAGAGTTATCAGAATGAATTTACATGACAGCCCAATTCTAGTCCCTTCATCATTTTGTTTTTCTTTAACTGTGTGGCAGGAAAAAAAATGACCCAACCATAAAGCATCAGCCAGGATATATATATATATCAGTCAGTTTATTTATTTATTTATTTATTTATATATATATATATATATATATATATATATATATATATATATATATGTAGGTCTTTGGTTATTCGGGTCTTCTCCCACGTAAAATTAGAAGTGTCTTGGCGACGTTTCGACGAAGTCTCATTCGTCAATCAGAACACAGCCAAGTTCCCACCCAATCAGCTCACACCCCCACTAGCAGTTAAAAGGAAGAGACAGCTGCGATCTCACATTGCTCCTGGAAGCACGAAGCCGAGAACACCAGCCCGAAGATGACGAATGAGACTTCGTCGAAACGTCGCCAAGACACTTCCAATTTTACGTGGGAGAAGACCCGAATAACCAAAGACCTACATACAAACACCCGCGAAAACCTGAGAAAACAAATATATATATATATATATATATATATATATATATATATATATATATATATACACATATACATATATATATATATATATATATATATATATATATATATATATATATATATATATATATATATAAACACTTTCTCTTCCAGTTCCATAGGTAAGAGACAAATCGTTAGAGGAAAATGCAAGAGATGGACTAAATTCATAATTAAAAGACAATTTCATTTCACAGAATACAAAATGATAGTGTACTGCTGACACTAATAAGATCTGAAGAGCATGAAGCGGTTATTAATAAGACAGCAGTAGAGCAGACTGCTATCTTTAAGCAGACTGTATCTTTCAGAAAACTGAAGAAAACGTTCCTAGAAAGTCAGTATCCAGGTACAGGACTGTAGCATAAAAGTCCATTTAATAATGATATTTTGTGCTTTATTGCATTTGAAAGATTTTTGGAGAGAACTATCACACAGTTCAAACTCAGATCCTTATAATTTATGGCTATTTGTATAGTATCATACCTCTAGCTAAAACTACGAGGTTCAATGAACTGCTATATAGCATTGAACTGGGGAGAAAACAGATTTTTTTTCCTCATGTGCAACAGATATGACAAGGAAAATATCCCTATCAACCTCATGGGTGACCTTCAATCATACACAACTGTGCCACTATATAAAACACTTCAATGCAACCAAGCTCAATCTATATAGAACAATTCTGAACTTTTAAAAGGAAGCAATGCACTCTTGAAAAAATATCAACCTTCTTGTTCTTACTAGGATGTAAGAAATGATGTTTATTAAGATATGTTCAGATAAAGTTTCTGCCTACAATGAGTGGCTCTGTTCCAGGAAATATAACAAATATTCTAACTAACAAATATATTTGGTCATAAACCTTTGTGGATTACATTCGACTTCAAATGAAAGTACTAGTTTATAGTCAGTAAACACTCACAGAAAGAGATACAAATACACACATTGGGTGAGAAGAGAAGGCAGGAAGCTGCCATAAGACCATTTGCTTCATAAAATGCAGCAGGGACAGCATGCAAAGCACAGATCCTGGAAATTTTTCAAACCCTTTATCAACAGTAGATGTAGGAAGGGTTTGTATTTTTTTGTGCTTGTGAACTAACGTTACTTGTATGTGCACACATCTTTATCCCCTTATGTTAGGTTTATGTGTGAATAGCACATGGAAGACTTCTATTCTTTGTTCTGTGCCATGTGACCAGAAGGATAGAAAAGATACTTAGAATTCTCAATATTTTGAATATCTCCCCAACTGACTCTCCTAGAAGAAAAAAATGGGATAATTTCTTTTTGTTCATAGTCCCTGGTCCATCTTTCTTTTTTTAACGTCTCCCCTCATACCAAATTTTGTTCCAGTGTTAGAGAATTACTACGCTACTGTACAGATTCAGTTCCAATCCCCTTTATATATTTTATTTCCAACATTTTCTTGGGTTAAATATCTGCAGAGATTATCAGTCATCCAAGTCATAGTTGTCTCAAAGGTGCTTTTTTGTTCAAGAGGCAACTGGACTGTTGTTTTTGTTTTTTTCCTTGAGGAAAAAGAAGAAAACATTTTGTTTCCCATCCAAGAAGCTTCATCAGTTCTGGTGGTGGGGAGATGGAAGGATAGGTATAGGTTCTAATGTGTGTGTGTGGATGTGTGTGTGTGTGGATGGGTGGGTGGGTGAAATGGAAAGAATGTATTTTTTTGCAGTCATCTGATCATTAGCACTCTCTGAGAGTTGTTGAGGCCATTTGGGGGTTTATATGTGCCCTCAGAGTCACCTGAATCAGGGTGCAATTGGTTGTGGAATCTTCTTGGAACTGCAGCAAGGGTTGCATTGAAAATTGGAGAAAGGTGATGTCTTATTCCTCACCCTCTGTTGAGGGAAGGGTGCTGAATTCTAACATAGATGGATTAATTTACCTTTCTTTCAAACCAATAGTCCTTTCTATCCAAAATTCCCTTGGGTTGGAAATTAAAAACCAAATCTGCTTCTTGACTCCATTTTCAGCATCGTGTACACTCATTCAGGCTATTGAGTTCCAGTGTAAAATCAAGAGAAGCACAAAAGGGTCAAAAGAAGAATCAGTAAACATAGTCCCATTCCTGAACCAGATTAATAAATTATACTCATTCAAATATCTGTTGCAGTTAAGACTGAAGCCAGTATTGGCAGCTCAGTGAGGTAGGTTAGATTAGCAGTGAAATCCCCCCCCCCCCCCGGTTCCATCTCGCTCGCTGAACCGGTAGCGCCGGTGGCGGGAGGCTCTGCCTACCCGCCGGGACGTCATTACATCTCCCTTTTTTTTTTACCATCTGCACATGTGCAGAAGAGGTGCACGCATAGCACATATGCTCCCCGCGCTCCCATTTCCAAACCGGTAGCCAAGGTAAGTGGATTTCACCACTGAGTTAGATGGTTACTGAGAGAACAGCCAGTAATATGTCAGCAACACCTCATGATCAATTGATCTGCTTACTGCAACTGTCGTTCTTGGTTCTTGTTGGAACCAAGCTGTAGGACATATTTATAATAAAATAAATCCTAACTCATCAATAATATAGAAGTATGTAGACAATGGAAGCAGTCCTTAGATCAACTTAGAGCTGGAATTAAAACGGTTCCAAAAATCATTCATATTCTAATTGATTGTGATATTGAATGTGCACGATGCTGAATAAGAAGCTACATTGATTCTAAAGCAGTTATATTAAAAATCAGATTTTTGAACACTAAATGAGGGATCTCTTTTTCTATTTGAATTCCTAGAAAATTTTATGAGTAGGCTATATTAGCTCCGCTTCTGCTAAATTTCCCTCCCACAATTTATTCAGGTCCTCCTATCAAAATTGGCAGCTTGTATTCCAATTATGCCTATGTATTTATTTCTTATGAGAGACATAACTAATTAAATAGTTAGTAACAAAACTACCACAAGCTTTTTTAAATCTTCCCAGACTAATGAGTTCTATACATTTCACCAATTATCTGAATGATGTATTATAGTATCTTGATATCAGTACATGTCATCTAGTACATTATTGAAGTTAAACCAAGTAAATGGGAGCTTGAGGTAGCCCTCATCCTTCTATTTCATTAGGTAATTTTTCCTCAGTCAGTGTGTGGTCATTGGGCAAATTCAGACTTTGGACTGAAGCCCAGAATTTTCAGTTCCAATCCTTTAAAGAAAAGGCTGCTAAAATAGTTTGTAATGCTATTTATTTGGCAAGACTTTTAAGTAATTAGTTTGAGCAATCTCATTATTCAGCACAACTCTTCTCCCTCTTAGTTATTATCCTAACTAGCAATTTCTCTGTTTATTTTCTCATTCATAATAATTGGGCCAGCACATAATATGACTATTGAAACTGACCTGATACTTACCGCAATCTGTTAATGTCTCTTCTCAGAGAGTCCCTGGTAGAGAAATGTGAATCTGAAAATAAGTCTATTAAGAAGTACTAAAATAATCCTCACTTATTAATGGCTTCCTTTTAACATCCCAATTAGCTTGCATATGGGCCATTGTTTTTTATAGGTCTCGTAAAGTTGTAAGCTAGACTGGGAAATCAAAACATACCCTGAAAAAAAAGCAAATGATGAAGAGCTTCATCTACTTGCCAAAAGAAACCACATTCATGTTTATGAAGTCACTTGAGAGTCTTCACCTTTTGATTCATTCAAAAAGATGGGCTTCTGGAATAAAAACCCAAAGCTAAGATGTTTCATAATAAATCCCCATTATGTTGGAAGTGTAAAAACAATTATGGAACATATTATCACCTCTGGTGAACATGTCCAGGGTCAAAAAATTTTGGGCCAAAATCAAAAGGTGGCTAGAGAAAATAATACAACAACCGCTAAATGGAAAACCTGAGATGTTCCTACTAGGGATATTTACAGAAAAATTTACGAAGGAAGTAAAATATTTAATATTACATATTTTAACTGCCACTTGTATAGTCTCTGCCCAGAATTGGAAGAAAGAAAATGTACCATCTGAAGACGAGTTAATAAAAAAAAAACTTTGAATGTGCCGAGATGGACAAACTGAACTTAAAAGAAAAAGAGGATACAGAATATTATAGGACTTGGCACAAGTGGTATAAGTGGTTGGAGGGAAGGAAAAATGAAGAAGAAAATTAGGGGGAAATATAGAAATGTTAAAAAAGACAGAAAGGATATGTTAAAGTATAAAAAATAGGAAATAGATATGAATGAGAGAAATATATTGTATATATAGTAATTAAAATGTTGGGGACAAATAGTAAATTGGAATAATACAAAGAGAAAGAAGAGGAAATTATGAATAACAAAGAAGATCACCATGCAATAGCTGTAAAGAGAGTGTGTTTATAAATGTTGTATGTCTTGTATTGTTATATTGTGTTATAAAAATAAAAAAAAAAACTTTTAAAACCCAAAGCCGATTCCGTGAAGCCATCATAATCAGTTGCAACTACTTATGGAGTTAATATAACCATTAACATTTTAACTCTGTAAAATCATATAAGCTAACTAGCTGCAAATCTGGGGGAAAAAACCTTTAAAACCAATTATCAGTAAGTAAATTCAATTAACTTACTTCTAATTTACATATAAAAGACTGTACCTCAAAGATTGTTTTTTAAAAGCAACTATATTTGCTTTGTGATTGGAAAAGGATGTTTTCATTGTTAACAAAATTTTGATCTATTGTGGAATAAACATTCTGTTTGGCATAGATATAATTGTAGCCAAATACATTCATGTTGCAGTTTCTTTCCTTCTGTTCCTCGACTTACAACTATATTTAGTGATCTAAGTTACAACAGCACTGAAAAAAGTGATTATGACCTTTTTCCACACTTATGTCTGTTGCAGCATCTCTGTGGTCATGTGATCAAAATTTGGATGCTTGGCAATTGCCATGCATTTATATCAGTTGCAGTGTCCCAGAGTCATGTGGTCACTTTTACAACCTTCTTACAAGCAAAGTCATTGGGGAAACCAGATTCACTTAACAACTGTTACTGTTGTGGCCCGTACTCAGCCTGTGCAGTAGTAGCTGATTCAGACAGCGAGGAGGCTGGTGTGGTGCTACGCCAGCAGCCTGTGCAGCTGGCACTCGAGTCGGACAATGAGGAGGCTGGAGAAGATGTGGTGCCAGAGGCAGGGATTCAGCCAGGGCCTTCAGAACCTCCAGAAGTCCCTATACTTGTCAGCACTCCTTAGAGAAGCTGCATCTTTTCCTGAGTCTCATACCAGCATACCAGCTGCACAATCCCAAGAAAATAATGGAATGGAATAGAATAACAGAGTTGGAAGGGATCTTGGAGATCTTCTGGTCCAACCCCCTGCTTAGGCAGGAAACCAGGTTATCCAATCTCTTCTTAAAAACTTCCAGTAATGGAGCATTAACAACTTCTGGAGGCAAGTTGTTCCACTGATTAATTGTTCTAACTGTCAGGAAATGTCTCCTTAGTTCTAAGTTGCTTCTCTCCTTGATTAGTTTCTACCCATTGCTTCTTGTCCTACCCTCAGGTGCTTTGGAGAATAGGTTGACTCCCTCTTCCTTCTGGCAGCCCCTGAGATATTGGAACACTGCTATCATGTCACCCCTACTCCTTTTTTTCATCAAACTGGACATACTCAATTCCAGCAACCGTTCTTTATATGTTTTAGCCTCCCGTCCCCTAAATAACAAATAATAATTGACTTAAATGCACCTATTGTAAATCTATTCCAAAGAACCTTTCTGACTTCGGATCTGAAGTGAGAATACCCCTGCTTGCTCAATATATAATGTGCATCTAAACAGAAAGTGGTGTCTCGCTTCTGCATTGCTCTCTCTCATACAAAGTCACAAAAAAGGAGGAAAAAACCCAACTCCACACATACCGTATTTTTTGGAGTATAAGACGCACCTTTTTCCCCCCTAAAAGAGGGTGAAAATTTAGGTGCGTCTTATACACCAAATGTAGTCCCGCCCACCCACTGGCCCCACCCTTTGGCCTTTGCCTCGCAGCAGTTACCTCTTTGCAAACAAACAGCAAGAAAAAAACAGCTACTTTTAGCTTCAGCACAGCCTAATTAGCACAAGTTGATTGGACTGGCCTCCTGACTCTCAGCTGATTTGCTCTCAGCTGTTTTGTGCAGGGCTCTGCTTCTTGCTGCAAAGAGGTAAATTGCTGGAGCAGATTTTTTTTTCCTTGTGCTAATCAAGCTATGCTGAAAACGAAAATGAAAGTAAAGCAGGCTGTTTGCTGTTTGCTGCAACAAGGCAAAATTGCTCAGAGGCAGATGCAAAGGGAGATTTCTTTTTCTTCTTTTCTTCACCAAAAAAAGTACTGCGTCTTATACTCCGGTGCATCTTATACTCCGAAAAATACGGTATTAAGGTGTTCACAAAGCTTTAAAAGGATACCCGCAGTTTATGAACATTTGATCAAATAACCCCACTGAAAATTCCTCAATCAATGTAGGAAATCAAATTAGTTATGACACGGCATTTTGTAGACTGAGTGACGGAAAGGTTGTAGTTCTGTTATTCAAAGCACTTTATCAATTTTGAAATTTTGCTTCCATACGTGGAGAGCATATCTACAGGCTGGTTAAATGATATGATGGTTGTCTCTCATTGACATGTCTTATTTTGATCTGTCAAAGCTCTTTCTGTTCTTTTGCTTCAAGACCATGCTTTGCTAATGCCTTAGCCTGGCACTCCATCAAAAGCAATACAATAATGAGAGCCTTGTTCCTGGGGGAGCAAAACGCTGCCAAGCATTTGTGCCAGCCCACTAGAACTCAACAAAACCTAGTGATCTCATATGTCAAATTGCATCTTTTCTTAAGGGTAAAGCAGAAGACATTGCCTGGAAACTCAGACAAGAATTTGAAACAGTTCATTTTTACACATATTTTTTTTTTTAAAAAAAGAATAATGTATTGTTAAATTGGAATTTTTATACCATCTGCATCAGTTCACCATAACTGAGACTTCTTGCTGGGCAATTTTCAATGCTCTACTTCTACATCACTATACCTGCTTTAAAAAGGAAGTAGGAAAATATTTTTTTAAAAATGCACTGTGCTAAAATCAATAAAGTATATCATAAATTATGGTATATAAAGTATTCCATCTATTTCCCTATCATTCTGCCCCCCCCCCAAAAAAAATCCTGAAGCAGCTACAACAAACAATCTTTCTCAAACCTCAAAATGTTTGGTATTCACTTGCCTTCAGATCTCAAAACCAGACATTTGAATCAAATTTTGCCCTCTTCACATCTCAGATTGGAATCAAATCGGATCTGAGTTTCGTAGGATTAATATTAAGCTCACATCAAAACCCTCCTTTCAACTTCCCACTCTAGGGGCATTTTTTTTTCCTGCTTTTGTCCCTTATTTTCAAAGTACTCTCAAATTTCTTTACAATATCTTTTGATGGTATTTTGAAGCCTTTTTTTTTTAGTCTGATAAAATGTTGGATGGTGCTGATATTGTTTTTACATTACCCAATTTTACACTGACCTGGTCTGTTTACGCTTCCTAATCTGAGAAATCCCCGTGAGAAAATGTCTCTCAACGTGTTATTCTTTTGGAGGTAATTGAGGGATGGGGAGGCAGCAGGACTGCAGATTAGAGTTATTGTAAAATGAAAGGGAAGACAATTACAAACAACTCTCAGCCCTCTGGTTACAAAGATAAATTTAAAGCATTCCAACTCCATTTTTCTTCTTGAATAAACATACAAAAGACCATCACTCACAATTAAGTTAAGTTCATATCCTTATTTAAGTATTGATTTCATGTAACTAAGAACTATATGAAGACTGCACTTCCTCCAGTACCCATCCTACGGTCTAATATCCATGCCCTCTAGAAATCTCTGCAAAATCATTTGTTTTGTCTCCCCTCATGAAATGAAACCCAAATCACAAGTGTAGGGTCTCATATGTTGGAAATTCCCAGATCTTTAAAGAGCTTCTGAACTTCATCAAATATTTGAGGGAAGTACCTCTTCAAAAACATTGCTGCAGAACAACATCTCCCTTCCAAACAACAGAGTTGGCTAACAACAGCTTCTAAATATTCACAGAATGGCAATAGCACTTAAGACTTATATACCACTTCACAGTGCTTCCCAGCCCTCTCTAAGTGGTTTACAGAGTCAGTAGATTGCCCCCAACGATCTGGGTCCTCATTGTACTGACCTTGGGAGGATGGAAGGCTGAGTCAACCTTGAGCCTGTCAGGATCAAACTCTTGGCAGTGAGCTGAATTAGCCTGCAATATTGCATTCTAACCACTGCACCTCCACGGCTTAGAATAAATTGAAGGAATTGAACCTCTGCCAGTGTAAGCAGAGTTAGCCTGCAATACAGGGGTAAAATGCTCCAGGTTCAGACCGGATCGCCTGATCCGGTAGCGATGGTGGCTGGCGGTTCAGACAACCGGTAGCAAAAATCCCTGAGTGCCCCCCCATGCCCAGCTGAGCCGCACAATCATCAGAGGCTTTTTTTTTTTTTTACTTTTAAAAGCATTTTTTCTACTACTTGTTCCGACAAAAAATGCTTTTAAAAGTAAAAAAAAAAAGCCTCTGATGATTGTGCGGCTCAGCTAAAATCATCAGAGGCTTTTCAAAGCATTTTTTTTTCCTGCAACCTCTTGGCCAAAGAGGTTAAAAAAAAAAACACTTTGAAAAGTCTCTGACGATTCCAGCTGAGTTGCCTAATCGGCAGAGGCTTTTCAAAGCATTGAAAAAATGCTTTGAAAAGTTTTTTTTTTTAAAAAGTTGGTCACGCCCACCCAGTCACATTACCCAGCCAGGCCCATAGAACTGGTAGTAACAAATTTTACATTTCACCCCTGCTGCAATACAGCATTCTAACCACTATGCCACCACAGCTCTTAGCAGCTACTGTTAGCAGGGCAAATGGACCGAGCAAGGCAGTTCACAGAAGATCTTTGTGATGTAGGAAGAGAGCCTTCGCTCTCATTGTCTCTGCTCTATGGAATATTCTCCACACTCTTTCCTGGCCTTCCAAAAAGGGTTTAAAACATGGTTCTGCACACATTTGTGGGGTTGGTTCCTGCCATGACAGCCCCCACTTTGCCTTTCTCAACTAATTTTTAACAGGGTTTCATTATTCTTGCCATCTAAAAGTTTTTTTAAAAAAAAATAAATTCTAATATTTAAGTGTAATATTTTTATCTACTGCTTTTATACTTTGATGTTTTATTGCACACTACCCCGAATCCCTCTTTGAGTTCAGAAATGTGAAAAATAAAAATAATACATAAAGCCCATCGATACCACCTCAAATATGGAGTCTCCCTATGGAGATACTGTTGAAATCATACCAGTACAGAAGTACTGCTTTATTCACTGAGAATATTTGGAAATCAAATGAAAGTCAATTTGGTATAGTGATTAAGGCATCGGATGAGAAATCAGGAGACCATGAGATCTAATCTAATTTCTCATCCCTGGGAAATGGCAAATTTTTCTGAAATTTGACTGGCAGTCAAGACTAATATGAAGGTATATACACACACACACACACACACACACTGGAAATTAGAGGAATCATTGTGTTATGAAATTACTGAAGCTTACAGTAATATAAGTAATATATCCACCAATATAAAAAAGTTAATATTTTACTGAACGTTTGTGATAGGCTAGATTATCATATGCATAAAACACATTATACTCTACCAATGAACCAAATCACAGTGATCTCTAAAAAGACATCATCATCATCATAACAAAGAGATTGAAATTTTCCTGTATTTTTTTCTTTTTGGATAAAGCATTACCTGTAAAATACTTTCATATAGAGTACATTCATCTTCATCTGTTCTATCAGGCTCAATTAGTATATTCCTTCCAAGATGAATGCTGCACAGACTTCAGATAAGTCTACCTTATTACTGCAAAGGGCACATACGTTTATTCCACAAAGCTAATTAAGGATTATTTCAAGGGTGGAAAAATATCTGTACAGTTTTTTAAAAATGGAAAAGTTAGGAGTGAGAAAGCTGTGTTTAGCTCTGCCATTCCGATGTGGACAGCTGCCGACAGCTGTTTTTTTCATTTGTAATATGAATTATCCCCAGTATGTAATACCAATGTTTATTGCACTTAAAATACATGAATAAAGCTACTACTTTAAGAATAATGTTGAATTTTGTTGTATGGGTATACTGTGTATACACGTACAATGACTATAAAGTTATTATTAATAAACATTTGGCTGATTTTCAAAAGCCAATATTTTGGACATTTCTATTAGCACAATTGTTATAATACTCAACATATAGAAACTCAGCACTCGTCTTTAGATTCAAATAAGTTTTGATCCTTAAATCAAGAGATTTAAATAAACTACTAGGGTACAAGAAAATGGGTATTTTGTAACTATGAATACCCTGAATCTTTAATATTTTGTCTGATGAACATTTACAACCAAGTTTCAAGAAGCAATCATTATTTCCTAGAAAGAGGAGGTAAATTACAAGCAAATGGTTTTTTTATTCTTATATCTCCAAGAGTTGTTCTTTACAGTCTTGAGGTTCTTTCTGTCTTCAAAATATGGAAAAGAACCTCACGTAACTGAAATTATTTGAACAGTTGGAATTATTCATAACTATTATGCACGTTGTTATACATATGCATGCAATTATAAATTGGGAAAGTTTCATTGCTCTAAAATGGAGTGTTGAGAAACAATATCTCGTTTCATTATGAGATGGGCAGCAAATAAATTCAATAAAAAAATAAATCTTCATTCTTTCCCTGCGGTCCATATTTCAACTTGGGGTGATGCCAGTTCTTGGCAAAAATGGGGAGATGATTGATGGTGGGGAATAATTCTTGGGGAATGTTTTGTTCTGTTCTGTTCTGGTTTTTGTATTAATGTAGCTTATAGCCCTGGGTTCAGTGGTGGGTTTCAAAAATTTTTTACTACCGGTTCTGTAGGTGTGGCTTGGTGGGTGTGACTTGGTGGGCGTGGCAGGGAAAGGATACTGTAAAATCTCCATTCCCACCCCACTCCAGGGGAAGGTTACTGCAAAATCCCCATTTCCTCCCAATCAGCTGGGACTCGGGAGACAGAGAATAGATGTGGGTGGGGCCGGCCAGAATTTTTACTACCGCTTCTTTGAACTACTCAAAATTTCCACTACCGGTTCTCTAGAACTGGTCAGAACCTGCTGAAACCCACCTCTGCCTGGGCTCCTATGCAGGTACTTCCCAGATTTGATCCTCCTTTTCTTTTCTTTTCTTTTCTTTTCTTTTCTTTTCTTTTCTTTTCTTTTCTTTTCTTTTCTTTTCTTTTCCTTTTCTTTCCTTTTCCTTCCTTCCTTCCTTTCGAGACCATCAGCCCTCCATCACCTGCCATGTGCTACTGTCTGGGATCAAATGACAGCCCACAGGCTTTAATACTGAAAAGTGAAAACACCAGTACCCATAGGAATGAATATGAGGCACATGAAATGTTGTCAGAGGCATAATAAAAATGTAAGGAAGGAAGTAAATAGTTTATTGAATAAGTCTCCAGTCCATTTCAAATCATAATTAAAATTAATAGAAAGGCTCTCTTGAGTATTACTTGTTATTTGCTTATATAATTCAAAGATGGGAAAGATTCTTTCAAGCAACAGGCTGTAAAACACAGATAAATATGTCTTGTTGGATTTCTGAAAATGCCTCTCCTATAAGACCTTTGTAACTAGGCTAATGGCTTCCTGGAATTAGACCAAGAATTACATATATTGGCCAGATTTCTTCTAAGTAGTAATAATTCTACATAATAACAATAACCATTTAATGCTATCAGCTTTGCTTTTGAAGGGAAAAATAGTGCTATGGCTTGCTTCCAGAAGTTGTGGATGCTCCATCACTGGAGGTTTTTAAGAAGAGATTGGACAGACATTTGTCTGAAATGGTGTAGGGTTTCCTGTTTGAGCAGGGGGTTGGACTAGAAGACCTCTAAGGTCCCATCCAACTCTGTTTTTCTGTTATGATTTGCAGCTCAGAATTTGTACAAGTACCACCTGCTAGAAATATCTTAAAGAAATTGAATATTTTCCTTAGCTTCCATCATGCCCTCCATTGCTGTTGCATAATCTTAACAAAAATATATTCATATTTGGTTCAGGCAGATACTATATACATAATTCCAAATCACATTTCTTCCTTTGAATTTCAACCAGTGTGCAACTCTAAGAACAACAATAATTCAATTATATTGCTGCCAACATTACTCTAAATCATGGCACTTTCAAATAATGAAAGACAGAAACTCTTTAAAATACAATTAAACCTTAGTTAAAGCTACATAAAGCAATAATAACATCCATAATTAGTGCCATGCAAAATCTGAATTAAGAATTACATTTGATAACTTTGTGAGAGTGACAGAATAGACATTATGTATATAAACAAATGCCATTATGAATATCCCAAAGATTACTTGGAGAATATCTAGGACAGAATGAATGCTAACTAGAGACAAATTTTGCTAGCATCCTCTTCTGTGATGAAGCCACAGGAGAAGGTATTGGGAGATCTATTTTTCCACTGTTTTCTGGTCTGCATATTTGATGCAGCAATATTATATGGAAACAACATTTCTCCAGGAACTGCTGGAGAAGGTGAAGTCATCTCTGCCAAGAACCCAATGGTATTTTAAATGTGCCTGTTTTTATTTTATTTTTTTATTTTTTTAATTTATGTTTCCATTTCTATACCGCCCTTCTCCAAATAGGACTCAGGGCGGTGAACAGCCAAAGTAAAAAACTGAACATACAAAATTTAAAAACAGTTTAAAATAATTAAATATTTTGGCCATAAATTAAAACAACCCAATTTAAAATCAATTTAAAATTTAACTCAAGCCAGCCCAGCTAGTTGAAATAAATAGGTTTTCAGGGCCCGACGAAAAATCCAGAGGTCTGTTATTGTACGTATCTCTGGGGGGAGGTTGTTCCAGAGGGTGGGCGCCGCAACAGAGAAAGCTCTCCCCCTGGGGGTCACCAGCCGACATTGTCTGGCGGACGGCACCCTGAGGAGGCCCACTCTGTGCGAGCGTACTGGCCGGTGGGAGGCTATTGGTGGCAGAAGGCGGTCTCGTAAGTACCCCAGCCCTATGCCATGGAGCGCTTTAAAGGTGGTCACCAACACCTTGAAGCGCACCCGGAAGACCACCGGGAGCCAGTGCAGCTCACGCAGGAGAGGTGTCACATGGGAGCGCTCGTCGCCCCCATAATCCCCCGCGCGGCTGCGTTCTGGACCAGCTGGAGCCTCCGGGTGCACCCCAGGGGGAGCCCCATGAAGAGAGCATTGCAGTAGTCCATTAGCGTTGCAGTAGTCCAGGCGGGAAGTGACGAGTGCCTGAGTGACTGGTTAATATATGTAATGTAATGTTAAAGGTTAATGTATGTAATGTAATATTAAAGGTTAATGTATGTTTGAAGAAACACCTATCCCAATGATGGCTAACCTTTTCCAGACCAAGTGTGTGAATGCGCATGTGCGCGGCCGATCCCCCAAAATGCAATGTGTGTGCAGCCCCCGTGCATGTGCCCACCCCCTGCATGCGTGCACATCCCCCACATGCACCCTGCCCCTCGCACGTATGTGGCAGAGACCCGAAGACCAGCTGGTTGGCGAGAGGTGCGCACGCATGCGCAGAGCAGCTGAGCTGGGGCAACAGCTCGCATGCCTACAGGAGGGTGCTGGATACCACCTTTGGCACACGTGTCATAGGTTCATGGCCCTATCCGCTATAGATATATAAATATATGACCCATTTCATTTTTAATGTATCATTTTTAACAATTCATAGAAATGAGACAGCAAAAACAGATTAATAAAATTAAGGGAATTTATAAGAATGAGCTCAATCATCATTTCAGGAACAGTGTATTCCACAACTTGAGAATAACACAGGCAAAGTTTCTTTCCATGTATGTATGTACTGCATGTACGTATAAAACCTCTACCCCACCACAATCATACAATACATAGAATATAAGACCAGTTAAAACATCTACGTAATCAGGAGAGGACCCATGTAGCGACTGTCAAAAACAACATAAACAAAAGATAAAATTTTTGTAAAATTATTGTATAAATTGGAATAAATAAAAATTATAGAAAGTAAGGAAATAAAAAATAATAAAAGATGGTGTCGTAATGAACTGAAGAGATTCCCTCAAAAACAGTTCACACTTTGACATTTTCCAAATGTACAATGAATATGAATATCTAGGGGTGTTAGAACTGACATTCATTCCAATCCTTTGAGCAATCATTCTTGAAGTGAATCAGTTACATCTTGAGATTTAAATCATAGGTTTTTTAATTGTAATGAAATAGGAGGACCTACTTTAAATTTAATGCATAATATAAATCTTCCAAGGCTTCAGTTCAGCTGTTGTATTAATTTTGCTACTCCCTGGGTTAAACTTGCAATTTCTGCATAACAAAGCTGTTAAGATATCTGATTATTCCAATATAATGATGCTTGATCCTAATCAGTTGCTCCATGCTTAACTTACGGGTTTTTTTTTTCCCTTAGGGTCAAATTCCACTGAATAATATTAATTATTCGCAATACACACTAAGAGCAATTTTACAAGTTGCTTCTTATGTGCAAATAAAAATTTTTTTTTCCCTATATATTTAGACTAAATTATTTCCAATTGACCTTGTAACTAGGTAATATAACCACAATTTTGCATGAACTGAATCTGCTGATAAAAAATGTGAACCTGGAAATCACAAAAGCATCTATTGCGGAAAAACTCATTTTGTCTTTGCCTAAAAGGTATTTTTCCTTCTGTGCAAAATACCTTTAGGAGACAACAGTTTGCAATGGAGAACAGATGAGAATGGAATAAATGTTTAACCCTTTCCTATCTTAAATAAAATAAATCTATCTTGTGAATGATTTTCTTTTATATTGTTGTATTTTGGGATTGTTTGTTTCTGACTCATGGTTTGGGGGAGTAGATTTATTTTATCCTGGCTTTATTATTATATATCAAATATATCAAATACACCAAGCTCCTCCTATTTTCCCCAGAACAGTAACCTTGTGAAGTGGATTGGGTTGAGAATAAGTAACAAAGTCACACAGCCACCTTTCATGTCTAAGGCAGGACTAGAATTCACAGTCTCCTGGATTCTAGGCCAGCACCTTAACCCCTACACCACACTACACCAAAATGTACCATGGACATTTAATCTTTTACTATGGATGCTTTTGTGTACTGCCCAGAGTCTTACAATTACAGCAGGATAAATATTTAGTAAAGAAAAACAATTAAAAGCCTATGAGTATTATTTAACCACCTACTTTCCCAAAAGTGTATAACACTAAATAATGATGGAATGTGATGGAACACGGTCAAGAGGAGGAGTCCCAGGAGGGAGAGGGTGCATTCCAGAATAGTAAGAGACAATTCAGTCCAGATATTAAGTTTGAGAGAAAGAGGGTAAGGACAGTCCCTCCCTAATAGTTCACAGGTATATTACAGATGCAGATAGCAAAGTGCTCAGTATGACAAGATTTTGTCTATAGATGTGAACAGTAGTGAATTCAGCTTGGAAGAATCACCATGTGTCTATCTTGGTTTTAGGGCTGATATGGAGCTTCTGATTTTCAGCAGCAGAGAACAAAATCATAGTAGTGCTTTCAGCCAACATTAACATACCTATACAACATTTAAATAATTGTTTTGTCTCAAGAGGTGCTTTGGTCACCCTAAACCAGAGGTGGGTTTAAGCAGGTTCTGACCAGTTCTGGAGAACCGGTAGCAGAAATTTTGAGTAGTTGGGAGAACCGGTAGTAAAAATTCTGACTGGCCCATCTATTATTTGCCTCCCAAGTCCCAGCTGATTGGGAGGAAATGGGGATTTTACAGTATCCTTCCCCTGGAGTGGGGTGGGAATGAAGATTTTACAGTATCCTTCGCCTGCCACACCCAAGCCACGCCCACCCAGCCATATCACGCCCATCAAGCCACACCCACAGAACCGGTAGTAAAAAAATTTGAAACCCACCACTGCCCTAAACATTTCCAAATACTAGGGGCACAGTAATACATTTTATGTTTATTACTTTTTAAGGAATGTTAACCCCACACTCACATATAAGGTGGCCAAACATCTTCACCAAGTATAATGATGTTTTAATTATATATAATTATATGTGTCATTTTATTGCCCTATTATTTTTTTCCCTTTCCTAATTATGTTGAACTATTTCTCTTTTTTACTGTAAAGGCTAGTCAAAAACCATAATAAATATATTTGAGTGGAACTGAATTTTTAAAAGAGGAGGAAAATTGAATGAAAGTTCCATGCCTTCCAGTAGTGTCATAAAAATAACAATTCACACACTAAGGAAAGAAGGAGCATGTCACAAGTAAATGCTTTATTCTCCATCATGTAAATAGTATCTGTACAGTATATCAAGAGTTAACTTATTTCCATAGCTTAATGTATGTATGTCTAACCACTCCCATATCTAGCTCCTCCCCTTGTATATATAAGGAGCTGTATGCCATTTTTCAGTGCTTCTATTTGTGAATATTCAGTGAATATAGAATGCCATCTGTGATTAAACAGAGCTTTATTTAAACATACTATTCTTACTTTAATTATTGAGTCTGATCCTGAAAATATTGCAACAATTTGGTAGCAGAGGATGGTTAATTGACTCAATAAAAAAATTCAACAATGTCTGAGAGAGAAAAATCAAAAAGCAAAAAAATAAGACCCAACACCAGGGCATATACTAAAGAAATGGAAGCAGAACAAGAAATAATTGATGAATACGCAACTGAAATATCGAGAGAATCTGAAGACTGTACTACAGACAATGAAGAAATAATAGATGAGAACAATGATCAAAAAGAAAACGAAATAGCAAATAACAAACTCAGGTCAGAAATACTAAAACTTTTAAAAGATCAAAAGAACGATGAAAACCTCATCGCGAACCTCCAAGACTTACTGAAAAAAAGCAGAGCAGCGAGAGAAAAGCACATCGTTACAGATGAAAATAAAGACTCAAAAAAGGTGAGCGATTTGTCTACAGACAAAAATGCAACGAAGGAGAAGAACAACGGTCCCGCGCAAAATTTTGAATGGCAGCCATCTTGGTTTCAACGAACCTTCAGTCTAAGCGATGAAAAGCCAATCAGAAGACAAGATTCAAAATATCTGGCGCAAAAGGACTTACTTGATGCAAAAAACAAAAGAGAAAAGATCCATACATCAGAAGAGTCTGACACAGAGACTGAAGAAGAATCAATAGAAAATCAAGTAGAGTCTGCAATGAAAACGCTTTTTGTAACTTTTGGGTCAAAATTGAAAATAACTAAAGAATCAGCGAAAAACTGCAGTAAAAAAACAAAAGGAAGAACAGTGAGTAAACGAACTTCCCGAAGATCGCACGCCTCTATGCAGACAGCAAAAGCATCGACGCCTGAACCCAGAGAGCCCTGCAGATACCAACCTACGCCGCAAACAATTCCAGAGACCAGCGCTCTCAATAAAAGGACTCCCATCGCCACCAGGACTCCCAAGGCTGAACCAGAGACCGAGTCTTCCGAAGAAGAACAATGCGAGGGAGCTGCAGCGACAAGAACCTTTCACCATGACTTCAGGAGCGAAATGGACAATGCACATGTGCAAAGCTACACAGACAGCTTCGAAGCAAGAGAAAGACAGAGACTGCCATTTAAAGTTGTCGCTAGCATCCCCATGCCATTCTGCGGTTACCAACACTTAGAAGACCATGGACTTCCTCCAGTTGTAAGTAATGGAGCTAACAACATTGGGAATTTACCCAATGATTTCCCAAAACTGAGGGTAGATGGTGTTAATTTACAAGAGTGGTGCCAACAGCTCCAAGTTGTCTTTATGAAAGAAAATTTATTGTTTTTCATTACTAACCCTCCAAAAAGACCTTGGACTTTAAGATTGGACTGCCTACACCATAGAGCATTTTTCTTACTAATATCCAGTATATCTCCTGCTATGTATCATAGTATTAAGTCAAATCTAACTGTATCAGAAATTGTTCAATACATGTTTAAGCTGTTTCACAGTGATAGTGTAGCCACTACAACAAGAATGTCTAAGGATTTCTTTTCAGCCAGGTTAAAATCTGGGGTCACCATAAGTGAACATTTAATATACTTAAACAAAGTCAGAGCAGAATTACAACTAAGAGGAGAAATAATTTCAGATCAAACAATGAAAAGTGTTATTATCAATTCATTAGACCCATCTTGGAATAATTATATATCCCATTTAGATACAATCAATTTAGGGTATTTATCCATAGAAAACCTTTCTAATAGGTTGATAGCTGAAGACAATTCGAGAAGAAATCGTTATAATAATCACATAGAGCATAAGCAATATAAGAAAATGGCATTTCAAGAAAGGTACCATGAACCAATCAAATGCCATAATTGTGGGTTCAAAGAGCATAATAGAAGAGATTGTCCTAAATTCCTCAGAGATAAACATAGGACAGATCATAGAGATAGATATCACAACAGACAGTCATCCACTGACAGACATAGATATAGAAGTCCACCCATCTATAAGGAACATAGAGGGGGTAGAGATGATTCAAGAGATAGAAAATCTGGTTCATTGAATGGACTGAACAAACACAACAACAACAACATACATAGACCAGAAGATAACGATTGGCTCATTGACTCTGGTGCAACAAATCACACTACACACAACAAAAATATATTATCTTCGTTTGTTGAAGATAAATTTATAATCAAAGTAGCTAATCAAGAGAAGGTCCAAGTCATAGGTAGAGGAAATATAATCTTACCTGGCCTAGGAAAAATAGAGGGGGTATTGTTAATACCTGAAATACCTCATAACATACTTAGTGCAATAAAACTAAGCAGAGAATCTGGCATAAACATAGTCTTTTCAAAAGGGAATGCAGCTTTAAAGAAAAATGAAACAAACGTAGGTACTGTCATTATAAAAGGAGGCTTACCTTACTTAATAACAAATGAAAGATGTTTACACAATATTGATTCCAACATAGAGGATGACAATGACATAAATAACGAAGAAAATAGTAATAGTGATAATGAGGAACATGAGGTAGTTCATAACAACAAAAATTCATCCAATGATAAAAGACCTAATATAGGCAAACCTATTCATGATGAATGTGCCCATATCTTACATAGAAAATTAGGACATGCTAGTTTTCCTGTAGTACAAAAAATGATTGAACATGCTGATGGTGTTAAAATAAAAAACTGTAAAAACTATCTAGAATGCTCAGTGTGTAAATCCACAAAACTCAAAACTAGCCCCAGGCCCAAAAAATCAACCAGGTCAACCAAACAAATCTTTGAATTAGTACACATGGACTTAGTTGGCCCATTGACACCATCAATCACATATAAAAAATGCTATTTTCTAACCATTGTGGATGACTATAGTCGTTATGGGTTTGTCTACACATTAAGACATAAGGATGAAACATTTCAGAAATTCAAAGAATTTTACAAACGCATAGAGACACAACACAACATTAGAATAAAACAAATTATGACAGATAGAGGATGTGAGTTCATGTCAAACGAATTCTCACGATGGCTAAAAGATAAAGGGATGTTGCATTACACATCTAGTCCTTTCTCTGCATTCCAGAACGGAGTGGTAGAGAGAAAGAACTCAACACTACAAACCATGATTAGATCCACATTAGAAGATGCTGGTTTAGGTAAACAATTCTGGTCAGAAGCTTTACAATTTTCCAATTACACCCAAAATAGGACTTGGTCCAGCATAGTGAATAAAACACCATATGAAGTAATGTACAGTAGGAAACCTAAGTTAACACACATGCATATATTTGGAGTCACTGCAGACGTACATATACCTAAACAATTAAGGCGTAAAGGTGAAAACGTATCCAGAAGACTTAAATTCATGGGATACGAAACAGGCACAAAAGGATACAGATTTATTGATAACAATAACAGATTCATAATTTCAAGAACAGCAGTATTTCATGAACAGACCAATTGGTCCAAAATATACCTTAATGAAATATTCCCAAACACCAATTCAGACACTGAACATCAAAATGAGAATATTGAAAAGAAAAACAATAACAGCACACGCAAAAACAAAGTTAGAACATGGACGAATAGTCAACACAAAATAAAAACTGATTCAGTAACAAAAAAGGAAGCAAGGTATTTGCATGACAATGATAGTATACCAGTGAGAACAACCAGAAGTAACAGAAATCAGGTGCCTAATAAATACAAAGATTATGTAATGTGTATGAATGGAGAAATAGTAACACCAAACACTTATGAAGAAGTGCTGAAACTTCCCCCCAAAGAAAGAGAAAAGTGGGAATCAGCAATGACCAAGGAGATGAATAGTTTACAAGAATTGAATGTTTTTACACCCACACAAGCTCCAAGGGATAAGACTATTATTGGTACCAGGTGGATATATAAAATTAAAAATTTGGAAGGAGGTAACACACTGTATAAAGCCAGACTAGTCGCACAAGGTTATGCTCAAAGATATCCTGAGGATTATACAGACACTTACTCTCCTACTGTAAGAACTGAGAGTGTTAAAACAGCTCTAGTTATAGCATCAGCACTTAATCTCGAGGTATTTCAATATGATATACAAACTGCATATTTACATGCCAAATTAGATAAAGATATATATGTAAGAGCTCCTCATAGTCAATATACAAACAAAAATGATATATGGCTATTAAACAAAAGTCTATATGGATTGAAACAATCTGGCAAGCGATGGTATGAATGTTTAGTCAAAGTACTTAAAACTATGAACTTTGTTGCCACTACTGCTGACAATTGTTTCTTTGTTAAGAGTGAAGGTGATTCTCCAGAATTTGTATTGATTTATGTTGATGATATTCTATATATAGGCAAAGATACAAAAAGGAGAGAAACTTTTGTAACCAAACTCAATGAACACTTTTCCTTAAAATCATTAGGGAAAGTAAACAAATATCTTGGTGTTCAAATCAGCAAAACAAAGAAGGGATTCAAACTTTCCCAAAGGGATAAAATTATAGAACTCTTAAACAAATGTAACCTAAATGATGCCAAACCATGTGATACTCCCATGCAGACTGATTTTCTAAGAAACACTGATGAGTCATCTCCAGAATTTAAAGATAACACATTGTATAGGTCTGTTATCGGCTCTCTTCTCTATATCTCTAACTGGACTAGACCTGATATTGCTTTACCCCTTAACTTATTATCCAGACATGTCAGTAAACCATTATCATACCATTGGGAAGCTGTCAAGAGGATATTAAGATACTTAAAAAATAGCTTAGACTTCTGCTTGTTATTAGAACCCAATAATACAAATGAACCCATTCTCACATGTTATGCAGATACAGATTGGGCTGGTGATGTCACTTGTAGAAAAAGTACATCTGGCTATATATTTTTCCTTAACGGCTGCCCAGTTTACTGGTACACTGGTAAACAAGGTTTGGTAGCTACATCAACTACTGAGGCAGAATATGTCTGTCTGTCTAAAGCATCAAATAACCTAGTATGGTTTAATGATTTATTGTCTAATATTTGGAAAAAACCTTCATTGCCTTATATCATACATGAAGATAACAAAGCTGCCATCGAAATATCTAGATCTGATGCTATTGGACAGCGATCTAGACATATAGATATAAAATTCAAACATGTAAGGCAATTATCACAAGACAGATTTATTAAAGCTATTCATTGTGAAACATCAGAGCAAATAGCTGACATCTTGACAAAACCTTTACCTTCTAAACAACACAAATACTTAACTACCAAGCTACAAGTTTTATATTGTTCTGAATCTGAATGTAATTATTGTCATATGTCGAATCAGCATTTAGAGGGGGATTTGTCACAAGTAAATGCTTTATTCTCCATCATGTAAATAGTATCTGTACAGTATATCAAGAGTTAACTTATTTCCATAGCTTAATGTATGTATGTCTAACCACTCCCATATCTAGCTCCTCCCCTTGTATATATAAGGAGCTGTATGCCATTTTTCAGTGCTTCTATTTGTGAATATTCAGTGAATATAGAATGCCATCTGTATTTAAACATACTATTCTTACTTTAATTATTGAGTCTGATCCTGAAAATATTGCAACAGAGCACAACTACAAGGCTTGTCTGTCTGGTGAAGTTGTTTCACCATGATATCCTTTTCCAGAGTGAAAAAGAATCCATCACACACAAACTGAGTTAATTTGCCAGATTGCTGTTTTTGCTATCCTGCTTAGCAATGGAGAATCTTTTATCGGCCCAATGCTAGAATTGGAATCGAGCATGACTATTAAGAGCAATCAGTATGAAAGTAACAAAGTTAATGTGAATTGGTTGAGAATGATCAAGGGTCTAAGTCAGGGGTGCCAAACTCGTGGCATCACGTTGTCGTCACGTGATATATCATGACTTTTTTTTCCCCTTCGCTAAAATGGGGGTGGGTATGGCCAGTGCATGACACATCGGCTTGCGGGCTGTGAGTTTAACACCCCTGGTCTAAGTCGTTGATTCTAGAAATAGCGTCATGCAGCATGATTTTTTTAAAAGTTAAATAATTAAGCCTTTTTTTTTAAAGGTATATGTTATTGGAAGAAAAAGTACAGTGAACAGCAGCTGGCACCACAGTCCAAACCTGGCAGGGATATACCACTATAGACTGTGTCTCAGATCATGCTTTCAAACAATCTGTGTATCTTTTAGGCAGAAACAAATACAGGCTATTCTTGCTGTTTCTGTTTCACATGGAACCATGTTAAAGATAAGGGTTGTAGTAGTGTTTCTACTGCCTCTGTCCCAAGTTCTCTTTGGAAAGTTTCAGTGGGGCATTTGGCCTTGATGAAGCTTCATGTTTAGCTAAGCAATGTGTGCCCCATATCTGCCCACTCCTAAAAGGAACGAGAAGCAGCTGCATTGCTTCACTTTCTGAAGAATTGCAATGAGACAAAATACTTGCAATGAGACAAAATACTTCAGGGAAGCAAACTAAGTTGCCTTTATGTTTCAATAAGTGAATCGCAATGCCTCCATGGCATATTATAATTCATTTGGGCAGCATGTGGCTGCTTTATACATCTCGAGCAATTAGGCTTGTAATAAACCACTGCTGGCAGCCATAATGGGTTTTCAAGTCTTGTTTCAGCACCAGACAAGAAAATACTTACCCTGCTTAATTCCTGGTTAGAGATGCCTGCTGAGAAAGTCAGGGCATGAAGTCTAAGTTCAAAGTTGGAATACATCCCATGAAGTGCATCTGAAGCTAACTTATGTTTAACTTGGTGTTTAACCTCTATTTCATTAATGTTGGTAATTCTATGTGTCACATCCATATTAAATTTCTATAAGGATCAGCTAGAGTCTGACTGTTTAATTAGAGGTAAATATTCAAGCAAGGATTAATGTAGGTGTTCTAATTAATCTGATTGTAGAGGGACTCAGTGGCTCAGTGGCTAGGACTAAGGCTGAGCTTGTTGATTGAAAGGTCGGCAGCTCAGCAGTTTCAATCCCTAGTGCCGTGTAACGGGCACTTGTCCAGTTTTAATCTGAGTGGAATACATTATATCAATTATATCAATACTGACATGTGTTTTTGACTAAATAATGGTAAGTATAAGGGAGCAAGGTGGCAACAGTATATTATTAAATCTTCCCAGGTGGCCCAGACAGAAAACATAACCAGATGAACTAATTCTACTGTATTGAAAGGCTACATTATCAGAATCTTGCAAGTCTGAATCTATAAATCTCCCGCCATCTCCTTTACATTCTGAGAAGTTAAGGAGGGTCCCTTCTGAGCCTCTTTCTCTGTCCATTATGCAGCTGTGGGCTATGCCCTCATCTTATCTGGCAGTATTTCTTTATCTCTCAAGATCATGCTCACATACCATAACAAATATTGATTGCTACAAGAAACACTGGAACCAGGTTCACAAAGAAATGCCAGTACTCTTTCTTTTAAAGTTATTTACCTTCTGGAAATCTGTGTCCCATGTAAATGTGGGAAATGAACAGAAGCTGATTATACTCTATTTTGTTAATATTCATGAAATCACCTGGACTTTATGTTAAATGTGTTTTTGGGGAATGTGACTCCCTAGATCAAAAACCATTCTCACCAAAAAAGCTAAATGAGATTGGAGGAGAAGGGGTAAGATTGTTTAAATAATAGGACAGTTGCAATTCCCTAAAGGTTTATTATTATTGAAAAGCTAATTTAATAAGTATGCAGTTATAGGATTATAGTTTAAATGCTGATTTATTTAAATGTTTGAGGTACCTTAAAAAAAATACAGCCTGGACTAATCTTTATTCCAGATCCTCAGTTTGTGTTTAACTTCAACTCAATTGAAGAACTGTAGAGTGTAGTGGTGAAGGCATTAGGCTTCACCATTACACCAAGGGGCCTTAGACATGAAAGCTGGCTAAGTGACTGTGGGCCACTCATTCTCTATCAGACCAACCCACCTCACTGGGCTTTGTTGTAGGGAAGATGTGAGGAGGAAGAAGTCTTATGTACGTTCACCACCTTGAATTATTTGTAAAAATTATAAAAGTGGGATGAAAATAAATGAAACTATATAAAGCTAAAGTCATAAAAAGATTAGACTAAGAAAGACCTATTTTAAAAAAAACTGGTAGGCAATGGAACTATTTTCTACATTTAATTTGACCTATTTTTCTATTGGTAAATGTAGCATCTAGCCTCCCTACGTACAAACTCAAGCAGAAATCAGAAGGAGTATCAATCAGTAGCTATTTAGCTAGTTAAAATACCACAGTTAATGAATAATAATTTGGAGACATTTAAATGCGATAGCAACTTTCTTAAATAAAAACCATGCAAAATAATATAATTTGGAAAAAAATATTTCAAATGTTTGCCTCACTCTAGAGATGATCATAAGAACAAAAGAATTCCTTTTCACCATGCAACATGTTTAAATACAAATTATTTTAAAACACAATTTTAATTATGTACCTAATGAATTAAGATATCAATTAATGCTTCATCCCAAGAAATATAATTTAATTTAAATGTAATAAAAATGGAAATGGAAATGGAAAACCAACAATATTTGTAAGTGGGCGTTTCTGAAGTGATTAGATAACATAAAATAACAACAGCAGAAGCAAGCCAATTTAGCAGTATTATTATATCCCTGAGACTAAATTCTAACTATAATAAAGAAAACTGAGGATTTTTAATTGCACAATACCAGTTTTGTCCACAGCAGGTTTCCAAATTGGCAAGATAGCAGATGGATAGTAGATATTGTGCTGCAAATCCCCATACCTTTTGGACAAAGCTGTTCAAAACAGTTGGTACCATCACAATGCTCCAGCCAATATTTTGCCTAATTTGAACCTCCTCCCCAGATGCCATTGAGCCAGATGTTTGGAGGAGAACAATAAATGCTATTATTACACTTTTAAAAATCTATTTGCTATTCCACAATATTTCTGGGTAAACTCATATAAAGTGTTCAGAATTCATTTGTATTTATGAGGAGCCACATTTACAATGTCTGGACAATTTTCTCTGTCCATTGACAAGAAGCTGTTACAGAAAATAAAAAGTCATGAAGGATGCCAGCAAAAGGAATATTCTTCTGTTAATGGCTGGAAAATGTTTGTCTTGGGACTATTTTACTAAGATAGTTTTCAGTTCTATAAAGCATTAACGTATTTAAACCAAGTTTCAATTATTAAGATTCTCATATTTCTAGCAGATATTCTGTGATATTCAGTTCATGTTTTTGTTTTTCACTCTTAAGGTCATTTTGTTCCCTTTCTCCATTTATTTACCTTATTTTTTAAAAAACAAAACCAAAACCAAAATATATGCATTTTGTTGATTTTCCAGATTTTTTTTCTATTACTTATACTTTCATGGATATATAGTCTCTAATATATGTGTATGTCTCTAATATACACATAGATTTCTTGACTGAAAAAATGGTATTGCAAATTGCATAAATGTGTAAATTTTAGAGCAAATCTATGTTTTGTTTTCAGTTGGTTTGGGAAATGTGAATTCAATAAGTTTGCTTTAAAAGGCAACATGAAAAAAATTCTCCACCATCTCCCCAGGGTTTTTATAACATAATCATGCCTTGATAAAGAGATTTGTGGGGAACTAAATATATATATTCATAGCATATTATATTGGATGCCAAGAAAAGGAATGGCCCGCTGTCTTAATGCCTTTTTTTCCAACTCGTTAATGGTGGGTCCAATTTCTCTTTTCATTTTTGTATAAAGCTGCCCTGTTCAAACTATTGGTTATAATAATTGGATATAATACATATATATTATATCAATAATATATAAGAGAGTTGAATGAAAACTACCACCCCTATCTCCATAACTTTCACTTACATATGGCTATTTTCATTTTTAAAAAAAACATTAAATCCAGGAAATAAACTCTTATGTTACTTGTATTTATTTATCTGCCATTAGCTATACATTTCTGTCAACAATGGACAAGTTTCTTAAAACTGTTTTAAAAATTACTTCACACTTTATCTCTTTAATCTGGTCTCAATAGCCTTTTAGGACTCTTCAGTTGAGTCAAATGGATGCCCACCAAGATATCCTTTCAAGTTTAGAAAAGATGGAAGTTTCATGGTGCCAAGTCTGGGCTAATGGAGGACGGAGTGAGACTGGAAGATCCAACCTTTTAATTGCTTCTTGGGCAGCTCCTGAATTATGAGGCCTAATGTTGTCATGATGTAGTAAAAATGCCTTCTTGTGCTTAAATTCTGCTTAATCATTGTTTCAAGTTGTTGAGTGTTCTAAAGTAAACTTGGCAACTTTAAGATTTGTGGTCTTCAACCCCCAAAACTCCTCAGCCAACCATACTGACTGGGGAATTCTAGTAGATGAAGTCCACAAGTCTTAAAGTTGCCAAATTTGGAAATCCCTGTTCTAAAGTAGAGCTGAGGTGACAGTAGTTCCAAGTTCAAGGAAATCCTTGACATGTACCATGAGTGCCCAAAAAACTCTAACCATAAATTTTCCTGTCAAAGCCTGGCTTTAGATTTATTTTCTACAGGTGGAACTTTATGATGATATTCCATAGACTGATATCAATAGACTGGTCACTATAATAATGAGCCCTTGTTTCAACCATTGTGATGAGGCTGTGAAGAAATTCCTCACTTTCATTTTCACAATATGACAATTAGTGGCCAATCTCATTTCTAGAAGTTTTCATATCTATCATTAGCATGGGAAGAACCCACCTTCCAATACTGAAGAACATTAGTAATGTGACCGAAATATTCCTGCAGAATGCCAGACTTGATAGCAATTTCCCTCTGAGTAATTTGTCCTTAATCACAGGTCATCCACTTCATTCTTGATCATGCAAATCAGCTCTTTCCAGTTCACTGTCATTTTTTTTCCTTATTATTGTTATTTTTGGCCTGCAACAAACAGCGCTGATGACAACGCAGTAAACAAACCTGTATTTGGCAGGATCCTTTTGGCAAAAATTCAGTCATGGCGTTTTGCTTAAAGTGCACTGACAAGTAATCACTGCAGGCTTCCATTTCATGAACTGTAACAGCACAACCTTTTCTCATAGCAATTTCCCACCAACTGAAGTGAAAGAGCAGATGCTAAAAGATGTGTCAGAGCTTCAAGCGCATTAGTACTGCCATCTATTGACAATAACATTGGAAGTAATGTTTTTCATTCATTCATTCATTCATTTGATGTGTTTGTGTGTCTGTGTCTCTCTGTGTGCGCGTCTGTACCTACATCCATAAATGGATACAGCTGTTCATCTCAGGATTGTGACTCTGGGCAATGAATATAAAATTATGATTTTTGTCATTTTAACAAAAGCCATAAATCCTGTGGATGCTCCGGTATTGCATTCATATACATATCCTTACGTTTTGTGTTGAATTGTATGAGACAACAGTGCAGAAGTGAGGTATCTCACTTCCTTTGTTTCTGCTTATAATATACAGTAACCACCTTGCCTAGAAATACAACAGCTGACAAATCACTCCACTGAACGTGCAAATATGGAAACTTAAATTGATATTTCCAGATTTCTACAAGATTAAATAAAATGTATATGTGCACTAAACTTTTAATTTTGAGAAAGGGGGTTCATTTTAAGATGCATACCTGGCCAAAGTTTACCTTGGTGCCATGATTTCAGATTAAGCTAATCTAACTCAAACTCTATCCCTTTTATTCATGGATGGCATCAACAAGTTGGACAATGGGATGGGTAGCATCTAAATTTAATAAATAAATAAGAGGATGTGGAGCTTGCAATGCCGCTTTTATCATTTGATTTCTCTCTGCAGATTGTGTAAAGGTGCTGTCTTCCAATTTCCCTGAAGTTTTCTTCCCTCACAAAAGAACTTTTCTTTTCTATCCCCTATCATTCCAGAATTTTCCTGGGATCTTCCACTTCCTGTTCTGATAGACACATAAGGGTTATAAGTCCAAAATGCAAATCTCTACAGTGACTGCAGATGTTCTACTTGCAAACCTGAGAATCATTTTAGCTATCTCACACTGCACTCTGTTGCACTCTAGCAGCACTGCAGGCTGTTCGTCATATCAGATCTGAGACTGTTTTCTTATGAATAGCTGTCATTTAAGTATAGATTGTAAGTGAATGCCGGTTACATTGAGAACACCCACCACCACCACCAATAATTTGCAACACTGAATACAGCTGATCACTAGCTCTTTACAAATACACTCGATGCAGCATGAGATAGCAAAAACCCCACCTTTCTATAGCTAAACTTTTCTTCAAAGAGATAATTTTATTTAAGATCTATAGAGACAGAAATTGGGCCTCTGTAATTAATTGGATAAGATGCTTCTTTTGTAGAGAGCATCCATCTCAAGAGGAGTTTGAAGTAGTTACATCAAGCCTTCAAGTGATGGTGGCTGCCTCACAACTCAAGGAATGGATCAAAATATGTGCTTCGCTTGCAAGAGATGCACGCTAATTGAACTATGTCGATAAGGAATTATCTACTTATCCAAGGTTTAAACAATCAGTAATTTAATTGCTAATACAAAGTATTCGTTTTACATTTTCTGCAATCGTTCATCTTTACGTAGATGTCACTTCCATTTTAAAAACTATAATTTACATCTGTGATACAGTGGTGCTGGTTCTAGATTTAATTTTCCAGCATGTTTGCTACTTTTAAGTAATTATTTTTAAAGTCATTGATGAATCCAGAGAATAGAGGTTTTTTTAATACATGTTATATAAATATGTTTTTATTTATATATGTTTGAATGGGTCAATGGGTCAATGTAGTTATTAGTATTGCATTATTTTATTTATTTCACTGGTTAAAACCCGTGATTTGCAAATATCCTGGTACTGTGCTCTTCCCTTTAAAAAAAGTGACGTATGGGAATTAGCCATATCTATTGCTTTGCTTCATTTCCAATCTTGGTATGGAAACAAGCAGTATATAAAACAAATATACTCAGATAATTTCATTTTGGTCCAGGTCATATATAAAAACCCAAGTAAATAGATGCAATAAACAAACATAACCAACAATAAATCATATAAGCTTATTTCAGAAAACAACATTTATCACTCTGCTGATGACTATCTGATGATCCAATATGCATTCAAGGAAAACTTGGTAACTGTCAAAGTTATTTTATCATATTAATCAGACAGAAGGATATTCAGGCAGTGGAGACAGAAATAGAGGTAGAAGTAAAGAAACACACATACACAAAATCATTTTTCAAATTTAAATTCAAGTTTAAGATATGTGAACTTTTACTTCAGAATTTCCAGCTGTGAAATTATATCTATCTATCTATCTATCTATCTATCTATCTATCTATCTATCTATCTATCTCAAACAAAATCCTACTTACAACAAATTATTATACAGGTTGTAGTTTCTACCCCTGAGCAATTAGACACAGCACCTCTGAATATGATTTTATACGTATGAGTATGTGTATATAAAAAATATATATACTATATAAATATTCACACACACACACACACACACACACACACGGAAATTGTTGAATTTAGAAAATTAAGACATACTGATGATATCATACCGCAATATACTTTACTTCCCCGTTGATGTAAATCTGTGCAGACTGTAGTCCTTTTAATTGTTAGATTGAAAGAGGAGCCATACTGGATCCATTTTTGTCTTAAAATATTTCTAGAATGATGAAAAAGAATTTCTAAAGTGAAGGTACTTTAACTTGGAAAGTAGTAATGTAATTGCAACCAACATGAAACATTCTTACATGTTGACTGGATCTGATAATGGTTTGGAAATTGGACCTCTATGAGTACATTTGAGACTCAGTTGGGGGCCTGAAAAAGAGATTTAAAATTTTAGATGGATTGATTCCAAATAGATAATTTTTTTAAGTTGGCTCCACTTGTATTCCATATAACAGCTGGATATGAGATTAGGTTACCCTTTTCTCTTTTATTAGCAATAGATAAAAAGCTGGTCTTTTCATATTGGGAAAAAAATTGAATGGCAGCTGCAATCCTTTTAGTATTTTACATAATGTAAATTAAATGTGCACTGCAAGATACTGATGAATGGAGAATAACACCAACATTTGGTGTACTTCAGCATTTGATCATCTAAGATCTCATATTTTAGCAGGTCCAATACTGCTAGATAATTACTTAATTTTAAAAATAAACTATCAAACTTCAAGTGAAAATATTTCTCAGCGCTGCTTGATATTCAAATCAGTGTACTATAGTGAATTGGATTGGGTAGAAAATGATGGCCAGAACAGTAATATTTGCTTAGGGCAACACTCCATTCATTGCCAGGGGTCCTGTAATGCTCAAGGATTCCTATCAGCCATTTTACACCCAGAAGTCAAATTCACTCTTCCTTTAGCACTTCAGAATAACACTATTCCCAACAAGAAATCTTCTTGTTGATTCACTAGTGCTACATGTAAGTCCATAATAGATTTAGTGACACATGTAACATATTCTAAAGTTATTATAGCTATGACCGAAAAAAGAGGATTGATAGAGCGGAAAAAAGGGAGGGATTATCTTTATTAATTCTAAATTACAATTTACTAATACTTTTTGTCTGTTCTTTTATGGCAATCAAGCAGAAGTCTTACCATCCTACAACCATTTTGTAATAGCTTTTTGTGTCTTTCTAAACCCCTGTGACCACAAGTTCTTTATTTAAAAAAACTTCTTTCTTCAGAAACCTGTCTTTAGATTTAACAATTAAAATAATTAATCACAATTAACCACTTTCAAATTTGCCCTTTTCAAATTTGTCCTTTGTTTTTTCCAAGAAAATATAGTCACCGTTATCTAACCAGACATCATCAGATTTCAGCTCTAGAAAGAATTTTGATTCTGAGTCTCAGCCCTTGGGATAGGAACATTTTTAATTAATCTTGTGCGCAAATTATTTCTTCTTTCCAACCTTGAAATATCTTTTTTTGCTGAATATATTTTGTTTAGTTATGTTAGGTTGTATCTTGCTCCTCTTTATGTGTATGATCTCAGTAATGTATTTATGAACTTTATTTTATTTTATTATGAACTCAGTAATGTATTTATGAACTTTATTTTATTTTATTATGAACTTTATTTTATCAGCACTGTACATTCTTCATTGACTAAGCCTACATTCTATAATTCTTAATAATTATTACTGAGGAAAGAATATCATATGTTCCCTAGTGACAAAAGGAAAGATAATTCTACTGCAGTGTAATATAACTTCAGGTAGCAGGGTGTTAAATAAAGCTGAGTTATGGGATGATCAATCTTAAACATTTGAGAGATTCAGAAGCAAAGAAAAAAGGAGATATGGGATAGGTCAAGTAAAGTCATTCCACTAGCATAAGTGGGGTTGATTGTGTGAGAGATAAGTTTCAAATGAACATATTAGATTTTTAAGTGAGCTTAGAAAAAGAAATGACATTGAATTAATATCCCCATGTGTCCTTAGATTTTGTTGGATTTTAATTTATTTATGTTTTAATGTATAGACATATTTTAATGACTGTAAGCCACCCAGTTACCCTATGGGTAGCCAATAAAATAGATAAATAGATAGATAATGATAGATAGATGATAGATGATAGAAGATAGATAGATAGATAGATAGATAGAGAGAGAGAGAGAGAGATAGAGATAGATAGATAGAGAGAGAGAGAGAGAGAGAGAGAGAGAGAGAGAGAGAGAGAGAGAGAGATAACGTAATGCCTAATGTTAGCTGCAAAACAATGAATGATTCTATGAAATAGAGGGGTAACTTGAAAAACAAGGAAATAAACTTTTTTTCTTCTCTTAAATCACACCTATTTCTCTAGTTTGCACTAATAATTTGTTGGGAAGCCACTAAACTTTTTTAAAAAATATTCAGTTAATTCCCAGAAGAGGAAATACCACAGAGCTGACTAAACATAAAAGCAAACAAGTTTCTAAATTATCTCCAAATATTATTTCTTTTTTTAGCCCAGCTTCAAACAGCTATCTGAAAGGTACCTTTAAGAATAGGGGGAAATTATTACTGTAAGTATCAATTTTAAGAATATCTACATGGAACTAAGCCTTCCTGATTCCAGTGAGACTTGCTCTTAATTAAGTGGGTAGAGACTTGCATCCCAATTTCAGAAATGTCAAGAAACACTTTATAGCCTGTTCAGCCATATTCTTTGGTTCCAACACCACCTACTCTCTAGCAAGATCAGTGGATAAATAGTATTTCAGCCTCCTTTCCAAGACAGTCTCAAAAGAAAAAGGAAGCCATATGCCAAATACCATAGTAACAAGTATAAATTGCTAGTGGATGACAACATGTCATCTAAAGAGTATTGAATTGAATAGAAGACAGAATAGTGAATATTTGCCAAGCAAAAATTGCTTCCAAAGTGCTGCTGACTCACATTCCACAGAGGAAGGTGGATTTGCCAAGTATTTAATTTCTGTTGATTTTTCTATCTCTAAATTGTGCACTTCCACCCAAAGGAATAAAATGGGAACTAGATACAGCATCTCCAGCTACTATGGTTGAGACCTTCAATACAGGTCCTTAGGAAGGAAAAAGGAAAAAGAGTCTAAAATAATCTCCTCTCCTGTTCAATTTGTGGTGATATAGTTAAGCTAAGACAATTTTCTAATCTGTCTCAGAAAATGGTGTCTCCACACCATTTTAACTCCTGCTAGATGTGTTGAAGATCTTGGATTGCTTTCCTAGCCCATTGCTATTATTCTTCTCATTTTCCTATATTATTTATATGGAAGAAATTCACATTTCTTATCCCAAATATTTTTAGTGAAATACAAAGAAAGATTGAAATTCTATAGTCCCTTACACACTTTGCTCCATGTACTTTATTCATCTTTAGGAACCTGATGGGAAATTTTAACATCTACAGTCATTTAGAAGATCCATTTTATAAAGACAGTACATTTGAGCAATTATTAAGTGCAATCAAGGCTACATCTGCATAAAAATATCCATAATTACTACTTGTGATTTGACTCTATTTTTAGACTTCGTTGTTTATTTAGATTTTTAAAATGCAAATATTTATACACCTGTAAATGTTATGACCTTTCCTGAAACAAGAAAGAGCCAAATCACACCAAAAATGGATGATCAATTCTACTTTGGATTTAGAGAAAGCTTTCAGGAGGGGGACTAATATATTCTTGAAGAGCTTGATGCTGTTGCTGGGCTTTAGTCATTATATTGTTTCCAGTTCTTCTGGCCCAGTGGACTTCATATCATCAGGATTTATTCCTAGTAAGTGCCTCTGAATTTTGAAATCCCATGTTAGTATTTTATTAGATTTAGAGGGCACTGCCCATGACTCTAAGCATCTTACATCTCTAAGAGGAGAAAACAGTAAAATGTATGTATGTATGTATGTATGTATGTATGTATGTATGTATGTATGTATGTATGTCCAGAACAAATAATCCACTATAACAGGGGTGTCAAACTCATGGCCCACTGGCTGGATGTGTCATGCACTGTCAACGCCCTCCCCTGCATTGCAAAGGGGGGAAAAGTCGTGATACATAACGTGATAATAACATGATGCTGTGAGTTTGACACCCTGCACTACAACAGCAGAAACTAACAGAGATTCAGCAACTACATTAACCTCAGATGTAAAAGGAGAGTCAGGTTTACAGAGATTTATGGAATAGCTGCAAGATAGGAGCAATAGAGATCTCCAGAGAGCTGCTATTCCAGAGGGAAAGCACCACCACCAGTGATAGGATTTAGTCACCTTGACTTCTGTTGGTCTCTTTGGTGTTTGCTTCAATTTTTCTAAGCAGCCAGAGCTTTTCCATTGACTCTTGCTTTCCTTTTATATGTCCAACATATTTAAGCTTTAGCTCCATGATTAGTATTTCTAGGGAGAAGTCTAGTTTTATTTCTTCTAATATCATTTTTTTCAAGTATTCCCAACAATTTTCTCCAGTACCCAATCAAAAAGCATTGATTTTTTTTCCTTCGGCATTTATGATGGCTCAGCTTTTTCCACCTTCTGCTACAATTTCAAAAATTATAGCTTTGACAAGATATACCTTTGTTGTTAATTTGATGTCTAGATTTGTCACAGTCATTCTTCCAAGTAGCAGCTGTCTCTATTTCATGGCTGGTGTCATCATTACTTTAAGCTTAGAAAGATAGGGTACTTCAGCTTCTCCCTCTGCTTATCTGCACTGGATTGCTATTGCTGGATGACATATTGCTTCTTTTTCAATATTAAGCAACAGATTGGTTTTTGCACTCTCTTCTTCCACCATTGATAAGAAATTCCTTAAGTCAAGTTAACAGTAACAGAGTTGGAAGGGACCTTGGATTTCATCTATATGAGCCAAGGTGGTGCAGTGGTGAGAGTGCAGTACTGCAGCTACTTCAGCTGACTGCTAGTTCAGCAGATCAGTGGATCAAATCTCACCGGCTCAAGGTTGACTCAACCTTCCATCCTTCCGAGGTGGGTAAAATAAGGACCCAGATTATTGGGGGCAATATGCTATTTAGTATACTGTCTTTGGTGTAAGCCGCCCAGAGTCCTTGGAGAGTGGGCGGCATAGAAATATGACTAATAAAATAAATAAATTAATAAATTAAAATCTAGTCCAACCCCCTGCTCACGCAGTAGACCTGTATTAGGAATTCGAACCACTGAACTACTGACCTTTCTGCTCAACAAGTTCAGTGTCTTAGCCACTGACCCACCTAGTCCCCCAAGCAAGTCTTCCTTGCTTCCAGCTATCATCTGCATATCTGGTGCTGTTCCTCCCAGCAATTTTAATTCCTTCTACTATTTCTTGTAGTCCAATGTTTCTCATGAAACAGCGGTATAGAACCACGTCACACTCTTTCCCCAATTTCCCACTAATTTGCTTCTCATTCCATTCAAATTTTTGCTTCCTGCGTATCTGGTAAATAACTAGAAGACAACTGTTATATGTTTTAAGGATTGTCTTCAATTTACTACATTTGTATAATTTACAAGCATTTGTATAATCAGTAAAGCAAAAACAGACATCTTTTTTGGAACTCTTATTACTTTTTCCATTTTTCAATACACATTAGCAATGTGCTCTCCCTTTTCTGAATGCAGATTCAATACTAGGCAGTTCCTATTCCAGATACTGTTGAAGGCTGGATTATAAAACAAAACCTTTAACATTGTCTTACTATTCCTACACCTTTAAATAAAGAACAATATTGATGTAACTTTTTTCCTTTTTTTTTTTTTCAAATGGCACCCATTTATTATCTCAGTAACTGTTAAAAGAACTGTTAAAAGAAATTTGAAATCCCATAGCTCCATATTTCTTTCTTCTCTCTTAATGAGGCAAAATGCAATATGGCATGTGATCTGATTACATACATATTTGATTAACTTACCATGTAAAGGATTTTATTTCTTAAATGTAAACTACAGAAGGGAAGAATACAGGGGTGGGCTGCTGGAGGTTCGCAGGGCTTCAGGAGAACCTCTAGCTAAGATTCTGTGCAGTTTGGAGAACCCCCAAATCCCACTCCTGGCTGGCCCCGCCCACCCTGCCCTCCCAGGAGTCCCCATGCAGCCTGTTTGGGATGCAGGTTAATGCAGGGCACATACAGAGGGTCAGGGAGGGTGAAACACGGGCCTATCAGAAGTTCAGGAAGGCCAGAAATGGCCTCCAGAGGGCCTCCATAGCCGTGAGAGGCCATTCTCGCCCTCCCGGAGGCTTGAGGAAAGTCTCCGGAGCCTGGGGAGGGAAAAAAGCCCCCCCCCCACCCGCCATGGTGCAGGAGGCTGACTAGGCCACGCTCACCATGGCCATGCCCACCCAGCAACGGGGCAGAGAACCCCTCACTAAAAAATTTTAAGCCCACCCCTGGAAGAATATATCAGTAGCAATGATATAGTACTAGTGGCTAGTTTAGCTTATTATGAGTAGCAATAGCTTCATCTCATAAATTGTATCTACATCAAACACAGGGAACTGAAACATAGGTACAATAACATTTTTATTTTTATTTTTTTGTGAAACAAAATCCTGACCTTGAATTGTTTCTCTTAAGCTCCTGATAGCTTTTGCTTCAGATTAGTTTTCTTTAAATCAATTCATTTCCATAAAAGAAGAATAGGTGTTCAACATCTTTCCTTCGCTTTCATATTTTTTTCTTTTCATTTCCAGGGAGAGGGGAATCAATTTCCAGTTTTCTTTGTTATAATTTTACCAAATTTTTGGTGCTAAGTTCTGCTTTGCCAGCACAGCACAACTTCCAACTACTAAATAATAAGTGTCAAGACATTTTCCATAATTTTTTTAGCAACTTGTTTTTCTTTCAGTTCTGGAGGTGAGCACCACTCCTTATAGTTGGGAATGACTAGCGGAGTAAAATCTGCAAGAACTTCTTTCCTTCTGCTTCCTTTAGCTATAATCATTTAACAATTAATTCTTCCAATGGGCAAAATGGTCTTTAAAAGAATATTTCTGGCCTAAATAAAACATTGGTCAGAATTTCTAAGAAACATACTGCCTAGAGAGAGGCCTTCTATAACTAGTCAGAAGATAATTCTGGCAACAATTCTGGTGAGATATGTATTCTATATTGCCTCTTTAGTGGTCAGGATATATATATGTTGTAATATATGGACTTTATAATGTTACATTATCCAGCTAGGAAAATTATAGATCAAGATCTAAATTAAATTTTTATTTGTCTTCCCATTCTGTTCACATGGATGCGTAAAGAAAATGTTTCTAGAAACAGAAAATTAATGTCAGAAAAAGACATAGTGGTACATCATGTCTGCGCTTTATTTGTTTGTTTGTTGTTGTTCTTGTTGTTTGTTTTCTTTTTAATTTATTTATTTATTATTTTTAATTATTAGGTTTATATTTTTATTTAATTTTTGTTGGATGATGGGCATGTGTTTATTCCAATCATGCTTAAACTCAGTTACTGATGACTGACCCACTACCTCCGTTAGAAGTCGGTTCCAAGCTTCCACTGCTCTTTCTGTAGCAGTAATTCTTTTTAAGCAGTAATACTTTTGAATTTCCCTTCAGCCTAGACATAAGAATAACCTAGGTCCGAAGATACGTTTCTGGAATATACATATAGATATACATATATAATTCATATTTCGCTGATAAAGAAATAAAGGGAGACTAGTATTGATCTATTTCAAGCTATTTAGCTCTCATCAGGTAGCCATACCCTTACTTGGATTCGAACTTGGGCTGCCTGCATGTTAGGCAGTTGTAGTAACCTCTGAGCCATTAGTTCTCCTCCCTTCATCTGCTTGAGCCAAGGGAGAGATTAAGTGTTTTTCTATCGAGACACCTGGTCTACCCCAGCATGTGATGTGGATTGGATTGGAGCTGAAAGGCGAAAGGGATGCAGTATGCTCCCTCCCACATCACATGCTGGGGTAGACCAGGTGTCTCGATAGAAAAATACTTAATACACACACACACACACACACACACACACACTCATACATATATACACACACACATGAAAATTGAGGCAATATTGTTCAAGAAAGCATAGGAGAAATATTCGCAGTTTTAAGAACTAAATTTTGGTGGCTAGTAGAATAATATTGATTATTCTGTACTGGAGCTCTTTTCACTCTTACAGAAATTATTTGAGCTGAAAATCTGAGCATTAAGCAGATCTTGCTTTTTCTGCTATAAAAACAGAAATTCAGAAGTGGGATACTTTTCCTATTAGTAGCAGATTTCCTTTGATTAAATCAGCTACTCTTAAAAGCCTTCAAAAAAGAAAGGTCATTCTTCTGATGCTTTACTTCACTGCACAAACATACTTACATTATTCTTCATAAGAAAATGGTTCCGTTTCTGGCTGAAGCCTTATCGCTTTCCTTTTTTTTTTTTCATATGGCTTCCTTGTTATTTTCAGTATCACTTCAGGCCAGATTTTATTATATAATCTTCTTCGCTTCATCACGATATTTATTGTTGTGTCTTTACTTCACTTATCTACTATTTATTAACCTAACAGATGCCAACCCTGTTTTCAATACGATGTTTTCAATAAATAGTTCAATTTATTGTTGCAACTCTCTTACTATCATCATTCTCCACGTGCTCTCTCCTATTTCTCGAAATTTCCTGATATTCAACAAAGGAAATTAAAAAAAAAACCTCATGTATCTCAGTTTTGAAAGACATTTATGCATACTATGAAATGCATCAACCCTGACTTTGCATAAAGAAAATGGGAAGGGAAGGGAATCCCCATTTTTAATCTATACCCAAATGTATGGAACAAGGTTCATTAATCATGTGTTTGAATGTTGTTGAGCTTTTTTAAACAATTAAAGGAAATAGGAAACTGAATTACAACCATAATGGGATAACCTTGATTCAGAGATATTAAACTTATTAATGTGGCAGTAAGTGATGTCATTTATCTTATTACAACCAAATTCTTCCACAATTTCTGGGCTTTATTTATGTATTCATCAAATTTAGATGCACCCAACTCTGTAATGACTGGCATTACAACATTAACAACAGAAGGAACAAGAGAATAAAAAAAGAACAATATGTGTCCAGAACAGGATATAAAACATACAATTCTTTAAAACGTCTTGTCACCCACACAAGCAAAGGTCTGAAGAAAAAGCCAGGTTTTTCAAATACTTTTTAAACCTAATATCTAGAGATGATAATTGTTCAGGAAGGCAGGGTTGTGACAGCAACCTGCTTCCTAGATCCCATCAAATAAGACTGTTTGGTCAATGAGATCTGGAACATGCCCACCCTACTTGATCATGGGCAGAAATTATCAGGCAGTCTCTCAGATAACCAGATTCTCTGCCATGTAGGACTATAGGTTGTAACTAGCAGCTTAAATTGCATTCAGAAGCCAACTGGCAAGAATTGCATCTCCTGGAGCAACATTGATACAAGAGATATTGTGTTATGCTGTTTAATGTGTATACCACTGCATTTCTGGAAAAACTGCAGCATCTGAGTACTGTTCAAGACCATCTCTGTGTTGTACACATTGCAATAACCAACATACTGGCTAAGGATTTCTGAGAGTTGAAGCTCACTCATCTTAAAGTTCTTAAATTTGAGAGACACTGATTTACAAGCCTTCTCTCCACTCACCTTTGTGTGAGGGCAGGCGGGTGGGAGAGAAGTAAGCCCAATTCATTTTCAGAGATATTAAACTTATTAAATGGAATGCTAAACAGAATAACATAGATTGCTTCAGATGTTATTGGGGTTAGGAAACGCTAAGAGGAAAAGGCATAATTTTGGCTTGGGTAAATAGAAATTATGAAATACATAAAGAAATACCAAGAGATAAAATCTCTCTCTCTCTCTCTTTTTTTGGCCATTCATTCTAATCTCCTGCATTATGCATAAAGGCTGCAGCCACACATATTATATCCCAAAGTCCCTCTGAAATCGATAAAGATCAAGCTCATGTAGTATTATTTCAACAAAGCCTCTGAATTGTGCCCAATAGTTCATATTTAGCAAAGTAATTACTGTTACCATTTTTGGGTTGTTGTTTTTTTCTGAATTATCTTTAGGGTCTGAAAAAAAAGAATAAGCCAAATGACAAACACTAAAAGTGATGATAGATGTGATAAATTGATTTATAATTAGAAAGCTATGGAAGTCTATAAGGAAAGAACAAATATATCGTTTTTGGCTCATAGTCGAAAATGCATCATTTTCTACTGTGCAGCATAAAAATTGGTCTTTTTAACAACTTTTCTTAAAGCAGATGTTTCAGCAGTTAATAGATTGAGGCTTAAATCACATTAGAAGGATCCATTAAAAACCAACATTGATGTTTTTCATTCAGAATGTTTCAGTACAAATTTTTCTCAAGAGAACATAGATTGTGTTCACACCTTTTGCAATAATATCACTTAAAAGTTACAAAAATTGAGAGCTGCATTTTTTAAAAAAGCAACAAGATGCTTTAAAAAAGTAAAAAAGAACAAAGATGTTGCAGTTGTTTAATCCAATGCCTGCCAAAGAGGGGAGCAAAATATTTGTGGCATGTTTTATGTTGAAATGTGTGCTACCGTATCTTCATATCATTTAAGCCTTGGTCACATTGAATTAATACTGTTCAACAGTCAATGATATGCATATAGCATAGAATCTTGCATTCATTGCACATGCTGACTATTGGCAAAAGTCACTGATAATTTTTTGTAACAGAAAAGACTGGATGAAATTTAAAATTGATTGTTTAGAGAGTAAAACCTGGACCAGAGACTAATTTCCCAATCCTTAACCCCACCCCTCCAATTATTGGTTTTATTTAAATTCAGGTTGCAAAGCTGTTAGAAAAGAAGAAAAATCCTAGCTCAAAATTTAAACTGAAAAGTATTCTATGAGAGTCTTTTAGGCAGACACCAGCTTTGTTTAAGATTTAAGACAGTTCTTTCATATGATTGGTGCATATAAATTAACTTAATGGGGTTAGTGCATCACATGGTTTTACGGAGACCAAGATCATAAACTAGGATGTGCTGGCTTTGGAATCATACAAAATGCAAGTTTCCTGGTTAGTTTCATGGCTGAACCTCTCATCAGGTTTACTATTGACAGGATAAAATTATGTAAGAGTTGTTAATACTTTTTAAACTTCAGCATTAAAACCCTTGTATGTTCAGGGGAAGAAAATTAAGATACTGTAATGGTAGTTAAGGAAGAAAGTAAAATTTCAATGGGGGGAAAAATCATCATTTATTTTTTATTTAATGAGAAGATATCCATCTTAATCTAGAGGAGAAGGAGCAATTCAAGTCAGATTGTACAGAAGATGAATTTGCACATTCAGTATTAAATTCCTGGAATATTTCATCTGAGTGTAATTGTTTTTTTTTTTAGATAGAACTTTTTTTTTACATGTGCATAGTGTGATAATATTAGCTTCACCCCATCCCATTTGACCTGGAAGTAATACAATTATTGATTTGGAATGGAACTGTCTTATTCCAGCACAATATGAAATAAATTGCAATATGAAATAATACTTCCCGTTCATACTCCGCTTGTACATTCACAAATTGCATTCTTAAAACATTTACCTAGCAATAAATCCATTGAACAAACTGGAACCTAAATGGGTAGAATGTTTTGAAAATATAAATTTAATCTCTGCAAATGTAGCAAGGCAATATTAGTAAAAAAAAATAAAAATTAGAAGTCTCCATTTGTTGTCATATGTAATTTTTGTCACCTATGACTCAGTGGTGGGTTTCAAATTTTTTTACTACCGGTTCTGTGGGGGTGGCTTGGTGGGGGTGGCATGGCTTGGTGGGCATGGCTTGGTGGTTGTGGTAGGGGAAGGATACTGCAAAATCCCCATTTCCTCCCGATCAGCTGGGACTTGGGAGGCAGAAAATAGATGGGGACGGTAGAATTTTTACTACCGGTTCTCCGAACTACTCAAAATTTCCGCTACCGGTTCTCCAGAACTGGTCAGAACCTGCTGAAACCCACCTCTGCTATGACCCTATATAACTTTCTCAGATGCACAGTTTTTATAGCAAATAACTAAATATGCCTTTCATAGTACAAAAGCAATAGAATAGTTTTATGTTTAAAAAAAAACATTTAAGAAGTTTAATGCATGGATAAAGAGCCTTTGGAATATTCTTATTTTCCATGGGATGGGATATGTGTATCTCTATGTGTGGCTGAGGGAGAAAGGAAAGGACATTCTGCACTTGCTTTATGGAAATAATTTTATTTTTCCCTACTTGCAGTAAGAATATTCTAAAGCTAAAGCTGAGTGGAGAATTAACCATTGTCAAACTGCAATTCTGGATTGTAATTTGTGACAGCATACAAATTACAGATATGAGAATAACCAAGAATCACTTACTTATAAGCACATTGTTTGATTCTAAACTTCACTTTCCCAGAGATACTAAAAAAAACCTTTGTAAGATGTAATTTTAAGGAGTAAGTGATGCATTGTCTTCCTCTGATTTATATATTAGTGCAAACCAGCCAGTATATTTATACTGGCAAAGAAAAGCATTTGGAGAAGACCTTTAAACAATAGTTGTAAAAGCCTGATATATAGAAGACTATATTTTGGCCACATCAAAGAAGATGTGCCTTCCTAGAAATGAACAATTTACAACTGCTTATTTTAGACGTCATTTCTTCCATGCCTATGTTTAATACAAATAAGTGGGGTTTTTTTTATTTTCAGGATAATATTAAAATACACCAACCATCTCTCTTTACTAGGCACAATTGGTACAGAATTGTGAGGTTGGACTTCCCCACTGCAAAAAAAAAGGACACAAAAAACATATCACATATGAAATATCTTTTTCCAGCCTTGGGAGGAAGTACACTGGTTTAATCCATCCTCGGGATAACACAGATCTGCTTTGAAGAAATGTTGGCATCAATGTTCTCTCTGTTCTGAATGCTTTGCTTTTGTCACATGGATTATTGTGTCGTGTGTTTCTTTCCAAATTATTTTCAGCATAGCCCATACAGGGGCAGGGATCAGTTCCATTTCTGCTGCTTTTGGCTGAGAATAGATGTGACTCAGATGCTGGGTGGAAATAGCACATAATGAAAAATCCCTTTCTTTATTCTCTGCTCAGGAGAGTACCAGGATGTGCCAATTGCAATGGGATTATTGTTACTGGATTGCAGCCTTCATCTCTTTTACTAAGCCAGCTTCATGTTTTCCGTTTATTAATAGCAATGCACTTCTGTTTTAGATATAAAGCAAAGTAGGAAGTGGTAGGAAGAAAGGAGAACTCTCCACCCACTCTTTTTCAGATTTTCAGTTCAGCTGCAATACCTGATCAGCCTGGGTTTTTTTAAAAAAACAAAACAAAAAAAACCTTTATTCCCTCCAGCTCTTCTGGTATGGAATGCTTATTTATTTGGGAATTAATTATTCAGTTTGCTTATTAGATTAATAGCAAAACTGCCAGCTATGCCACACAAATGGATATTAAATAGAGATCTTTAATTTTAAATCAAGGCTAGAATTGTGCAGAAGTAAAAGTAACATCAGATGGGTTGTGAATGAGGGTTAGGTCTGGAGAAGAATTGTTCCTCTAGCACAGTGCTTTTCAAATTTAGCAACTTTAACATGTGTGCACTTCAAATGCCAGAATTCTCCAGATAGGTCTGATCCAAGTAGAACAGGGCTGTCAAACCTGCGGCCCATGGGCCAGATGCGTCATGCACTGGTCATGCCCATGCCCAGTTTAGCAAAGTGGGGAAAAGTCACAATAAATCATGTGACGATGCCATGACGACACAAATTTGACACCCCTGAAGTAGAAGAAGTGCAGATGGTGACTACTAGAATAAATATCCATTTTTTTCATTGTTGGCAGCCTTGAGACTGTGACTCAGGAGGAAAAGGACTGGAATACACATGACCAAGATTGTCTGGTCAGGAGCTAGCTTGGTTACCAATAGTTTTATATGCATGTACTATAAGAGTGCTGGATACCTTTATTTGACTACATGGGGAAGGTGAACAGTACCAGGTTTAGGGGTGGGTTCTACTTATCTTTACTACCAGTTCGCAACAGGGCCGCGCATATGCGCAGAAGCATTCTGATGACTTTGGGGTTGGTGGGCGGAGCCTCCCACCAGTTTTACTACTGGTTCTATAGAACCGGTGCGAACTGGGGGCAACCCACCACTGACCAGGTTGGTTTGGCTTTCTCAGATATCAGTCACACTTTGTTTGCATTATTCTAGGGCAGTTGGCTTTCCATAAATCCAAACATCAACCTTTAAAAAATTATTTTCCCCTTTGTAAATACTGAGGTTATCAGTCTTGTACTTACTTATCTCAATAGATTCCCCTTTAAAAAGATGTACATGCTTGCAATATTTATTATTCTTAAATAAAAGTTGCAATACACAAAGTTGCAATAAGGTAAATACTTATGTATTGCATAGGTAATTTCACACCATTCACAACAGCAAACTCATAAGGTTTTATGTTTTAAACATGATAGACAAACTTTAAACACCATTTTATTATCAAAAGTTCCAAAATCTGAATTAAACTTTGCAGGAATCATTAAGACGGGGTGTCAAACTCACGTTGTCATGGCAGTGTCACGTGACATATTGGGACCCTTTTTCCCCTTCACTAAGCCGGGCATCGGCATGGCCAGGGCATGGCCAGGGCATGACACATCTGGCCCATAGGCTGCAAGTTTGACAGGTCTGCATTAAGCCATCAAATAATGTTGCAGTTAATATATAACAATGAAAATTTTAACCCTGTAGTATATATTTTCATTTAAACTCACATGTAATGCAAAGAAAGTTATAGAAAGCATAATATTTATTGACTCCAAAAATAATACAGTAATACTAGTGTTCAAAAAAAGAAATTTGCCAAAATATTTAGAGCCAGAATGGATTTTAAAAATTAGAGGAAGCTGCAACATTCCCCCTGTTTATACGTTTTGGCATGCCATTTGATTTAGTTTCATCTATGTATTCTCTTTAAATAGAATTTAAACAGTCCAGGATAGACTGGGATTTTGAATGCTCTTTTGGATCAATATCCTTTGTGCCATATTTCTTTAGTGATATCTAATCTGAAGCACACCAGAATCCAGCAGAAAATAAAGGTTTTTTGTAAAATGACAGTTGGATTTAATTATAATAAATTTTTATTTGGATCCAATCCTTAAAACCAATTTTCGTTTAAAATGATGCCATTTTCTTTCAAGCTGCTGTTTTGGTGGCTACATATTAAGAAAGGTAATTACAATCAATATACAGAGAAATGAATAGAATATTTAGAGGTGAGTAGAATCCTCTTGATTTTCAAAGCTAACCTTGGCAATCTATATCTTTTCTTCTCAATTTCTAATGTTTAAAGTGGGAAAAATAATTTATAGTGAATGAAAAGATATCTTGTAAGTGAAATCAATATGGCAAACAGAATAAAGATGGATCATGAATGATATATAAGATAAGCATAGAATTTAAGAGTTAGAAGAGACCTTAATCATTTTGTCCAATGTTTCTCAACCTTGCCGACTTTAGGATGAATGGACTTCAATTCCCAGAATTTTCCAGCCAGCAGGGAATTCTGGAAGTTGAAGTCTACACTTCTTAAAGTGTGCCAAGGTTAAGAAACACTTATTTAGTCCCTTCCCTGTAGAATAACAGAATAACAGAGTTGGAAGGGAGGTCTTCTAGTTCCACCCCCTGCTCAGGCAGGAAACTCTCTACAATTTCAGAGAAATGGTTGTACAATCTCTTCTTAAAAACTTCCAGTGTTGAAACATTCACAATTTCTGGAGGCAAGTTGTCCCACTGGTTAATTGTTCTAACTGTCAGGAAATTCCTCCCTTAATTCTAGACTGCTTCTCTCCTTGATGAATTTGCATCCATTGCTTCTTGTCCTGCCTTCAAGTACTTTGGAGAATAACTTGACTCCCTTTTTTGTGGCAATCCCTGAAATATTGGAATACTGCTATCATGTCACCCCTAGTCCTTCTTTTCATTAAACTAGACATACCGAATTCCAGCAACCGTTCTTTTAAATTTCAATCCCCTAATCATCTTTGTTGCTCTTCTCTGCACTCTTTCTAGGGTCTCAACATCTTTTTTACAACGTGGTGACCAAAACTGGATGCAGTATTCCAAGTGTGGCCTTACCAAGGCATTATAAAGTTATATTAACATTTCACATGATCTTGATTCTATCCCTCAATTAATGCTGCTTAGAACTGTGTTGGCTTTTTTGGCAGCTGCAGCACACTGCTGGCTTTAAGAGATTGTCTATTAAGATTCCAAGATCCCTCTCTCAGTTACTACTATTGAGCCAGGTACCACCTAAACTATATCATTGTTGATATAGCTGACCATTGCTCAGGATTTGGGAGGGCAGTAAATTCCAAGTACAGTACGTTTGTTTAGCAAGTCATAGTATTTAACCCTTCTACAGTAAATAATAGATAATCTGCAATGCTTTTAATAACTGCTAGATATCTTGTAACAGACTTTCTGTTGGCCTTTAAGATAGAAGCACAACTATGGTTAGTAAGTCTGTCTTTATTGTAAGATCTTGCAAGAATCAAAGTATTTTTCCCCTTTTCCTTTTACTGTCCAGAAAGAACAATGCACTTTGCACTGACACAATGGCTCAAAAGTAGCATCTCTGACTTGCTTTCCTACAGTTATGAAGTCAAAATCATTTGATATTAGAGTTGTAAGGAGAAAAACATATTCAGTAGGTGATTAAGAAATACAAGCTTAGCAGTAAATAGAAAATATTGATTACTTTACACTCTGACTGAAAATGTTCCGTAAAATATATCTTCCTTATTCTCTCATAGTAATGTAACATGGCACTTTCAGAAATACAGAAATATAGAGGAAGAAAGTAACCTTGAACAGTGTAAAGATCTAAAGATTAAAGCTGATGAGGCCAAACTAGAGGGAACCATTATGGCAGAGTGGACAAGGTTCTTTCCCAAGCCACCAATAGAAAGGCCATGTCTTCATTGACTGAGAAAATTAGGACGAAAAAGCTTAGAATTTAAACCCTGAAATATTAGACCTATAGTATATAAACATTTTGACTTCTGGGTCATACAGCAAGAAAACCATCTGTGATACGTATGGCTTTATTCTTGTTTATATTAAAGAGACTAACCTAGCACAATTACGTCTAAGAATCTTGATAGTGAATATAGGTTGTTCTTATATGCAATGGTATTATGATGAGATTTGATAATTATGCAAGGTCACTACAAAGCATGTTACAATTATATAGCAAAATGTATTGGTAATACTATTGGAATAAGTCTAATTTTTTGGGAATCAGGCTGCAAACACATTTTATAATGAATATAAGGAAATGAAATATACTTTAATGCAGCCATCCCCAATCTTTGTAGCTTGACAGCCTGGCTTGGCGGTGGAGAGGGGAATTGGGCTGCCCGAGTGGTGGGCTGGTACACATGCACGCAGCTCAACTTGCTCGAGTGACCAGCCAGCAAATACAGTACGTATGTGAGTGCCCGCCAGCCCACTGCTTGCACAAGTTGATTTGCACACGCACACAAACGCATTTCAGCCAGCCTTTTGCACGGCCCAATTCTAAATAGGCCATGGCTCAGTAGTGGGCTGCCCAGGGGTTGGGGATCCCTAATTTAATGTACATGATGGCAAACATTATGGCAACAGCTAATTTCTATCCTATAAAGCTTACTCTAAAGCGGTCCCAGAATTATAGAAACAATTTGGAGCATTATTTAACTGATAGAAACAGATAACCTCAGACAGGATTTTTTAAAAAAAATCACCTAAATTTAAGACATCAGCAATAGGAATCATAGAAAATCTTAAGCCAAACCTATCAGATATATATTATGGTCATGCTCATTTGGTTCTATGAGGAAGTTATTTGGTCAATACAGCTTCAGGTTCAAAAGGTTGTTTTTATTATTTACAAATATATACATGCATACGATAATGAACAGGGTGTCCTGTTACATTTTTACCCTAACTGTATGACTCAGATGTTGAGAGGAGAGAGAAGTTCACGTGTTGTCTCGCTGAGAGATAGATGAGAGAGAGAGAGAGAGAGAAAAAGGGGGAAGATATCCAAGTGGTTTCTAGGTAAGAGTCCAATAAGAGAGTTCATTGGCTGATATAGTCACATGTGATGTCTGTAAAGATTTAACCCCTTCTAGTCTCTGGTGCATCATATGCACGCAATATCTGACAAAACCAGCATTTGGACTGCACTTTAGATGCCGATTCTCCCCAAACTCTAATTCCTAAGATTGAGAACTTTAATAAACAACAGCCCTATCACTTGGGTTGCCAGTTGTGAAGAGTAATAGAGAGATTGGGCTCCAGAGTTAGCTAAAAAAAAATCTTCAAGCGGATTCTGCATAAAAAACAAAATAAACTCGAAGAATTGAAAGATGGCACTCCTCTGGGCCAGTTAGAAGAACAACCTGGTTCTTTGAGACTCATTTGAATGGTGTTCTCCAATAGTGATTCCTAGACTTGGTGATTTACAATTTCTTCAAAAGCTTCCAACAAACTTTGCCTCTGCATTTTTTTTCCTCATTATGAGCCAAGAGACACACATAGGCCCGAAGCTTCTATTGCAATTAACAGTATGTGAGTGTGTTTGTGGATTGAGAAACAAATAACCTTAAAAAGATTTGCATCTCATCTGCCAATAATTTTCTGTTTTTTTTGTCTGTGACATATGTTGTGTTTCTTTAATAAGTAAAACTGGCAGAAGTTTTATGTGCCGCCAGGGTCCAAAGCCATATTTATAACTTCAGCTAAACTACGATATCTTCAGGCACATATTAAATTATTAACACACACAAATGCAACAGGAAAGACAATTTGCCACATATATATGGCAAATTGTCTTTACTATTACATTAGTACACACAGAGACTTCTGAATTTTATTATTTAAGTATTTTATCACAGATTAAAGCCAGTTAATAAACATCTTTTTTAAGATGTGTGAAGAAAAAAAGAACATTTTGGTTTTTTTAAATTTTTAACAAGTCAGAAACAAGTGACTTAAAGAGACTTTAAACTTGGCAACTTTAAAACCTGTGGACTTCCCCCTTTTATAAAGGACTGAATAATTCATTTCTGAAATAAGCATTTAATGCTTCCTAACCTAAAAAGTGATGGTGTTTCACCAATTTTTTTTTCTTCACTTAAAAATAAAATCCTTAATACTTATAACAATTATTGTATCTTTTGAATTCTACATGCATTTAGTTAGAACGTATTACACATCAGCTTAATGCGGGGATGTTTGTCTTGCATATAGTATCCATTTTTGTCTGTTACTGCACTTTTACATTACAAATAGATATGGCAACCATATGAGCTTTGATAATGGTATTTAAAATATCAGCCGAATCTTTATTATGATCAAAGACCAATATAAGATGGGTTGGTTAAGATATTTGCCTATATTTTATGCAGCAAGATCCTTATTTAGTTTTCTGAAGGATTAAATGGAAAACTGATAGCATAAGACCAAGTATAGATCAAAGAGCCTTGGTGGCACAGTGGTAAGAATGCAGTACTACAGACTAACTCTGCCCATAGTATGGAGTTCGATCTGATGGGGCTCAAGGTTGACTCAGCCATCCATTCTTCCAATATTGGTAAAATGAGGAACCAGATTGTTGGGGGCAATATGCTGATTCTGTAAACCACTTAGAGAGGGCTGTAAAATACTATGAATTAGTATATAAGTACTATTGCTTCATATAAGACTAAATAGCTTCCTATGCAATTTTAATACAACAAAGTATAATTTCTGAGTTGATATTGGGACGTTGATTTAATTGTCTAACAATAGTGAAATTCAGTATCCCATAAGTCATGGGAGACTTTATACAACCATTTGAGATTTTAGGTTTTAATTTTCAAGCTTTAATTTATGGTTATGTACAGTATTCAAGTATATTGCTTTTTACTGAAAGTTGTCAAACCTGCAACAAATACATTTAGAAAACAAAATTTTGGGCTTCCATGTATTCTTTTGCCATGATGTACAAGAAAAAATCTATTCAATATGTTTAATTGGAAAAAGAAATCAAATTTGGAACAGTGGAAAGATAGAGTGGTATGTCTTTCATAAACCCTCCTATACAACAATTTTACATAGTCTATCAACTTCTTATTTTTCAATTGATTTCTTATTTAGTTGTTTCATATCTCATTATCTTTAAATATTTTTCTGATAAATTTCCCATGAACTTTCAACTTCAAATGATTTCACTGCCATGTGTACTATTAGACTCAAATACAATGTAAGAAATTGTAATTGTTGATTATTAATTTTAGAATCATTTATATATTCCAAAATACATAAAACTGTTTAATAATCTTTAGTGTTGAGATCCTGACTGGCTCATGGGAGGCCCAAGTTTGGAACAAATAATATTCTTCTAATATATTTTCCTATAGGACCTATACTTTCTCTTCCTGAAGTTCTCCTTTTTTATTCTTTCCACTTTTCTTTCCTTTTATTCTTTCCTTCCTTTCTTTCCTATTTCCAAGAGTCACTCTTTATACTATCAAATAATGATATGTCATGCATTCAAAACCTTTGATCACCTTTGTATCCTTGACTAATTCCCTCAGTCTTTCATCATAGATGAGTAAATCAATCATGCTTTACATTCATTAGTCTGTCAAATGAATGTGCATAGTTAGAGATGCTTAAATGATGTGTTTGAAACAGACTTTTTTTTCCTAAGCAAATGCTTTCAAACCATCAGTTCTGGTATTTACCCTTGAGTCTCCAATTGCCCTATCACTTTTTATATATGCACTTACCTTACTCCCACCCATCTATTCTTCCCACTTATAGAGTAATTATTAAAATAATTGATAGAATTGCATTCATTCAGAATATTACACAATTTTCCCCACGTCAATACCTGATCCTCTCATTATAATTATTCACTGGAAAACACAAGTTATGAATTCCTGCACTTATAATTAATCTAGATCAGGGGTCCCCAACCCTTGGTCCATGGACCAGCACTGATCCACGGCATGCGAGCAACTGAGCCACACAAACAAGCAAAGCCCCATTCGCGGGATGCAGGCAGCATATAAACTAATGCCCCTCCAGTCCATGGAAAAACCATTCTCCATGGAACTGGTCACTGGTGTCCAAAAGGTTGGGGTCACTGATCTAGATAGCAATAAAGCACACATGTGACCACCATTTTAATCCTTTTATTTATAACTAATCCTGTTCGTTTCATTGAAATAAAACTTTTTTTCTTTTATTTCTTTTTCCCCCCTTTCATTTAATTAATTCTGGCTGCTATATTGTCTTCCCATATCACGGTAATCAAGAAATGGGACCATCAATATTGACCTCCACCACTCATCATACTCAGTTGAGGTTTTCACATGTGTTTTGCCATTGTTGTGTCTTTTTTTATGTGCTGTTTTGTGGAGTTTTCTGCTTTTTATATGTTTTAACAATTATAAACTACACAGAGTCATTGGGAGTTAGGCATCATATAAATTTAATATATTACTATGGATGGTTACACAGTCAACCAGGTGTTTAGACTGGATTTGGTACTTTTATACATCTACTCAGCAGATATTGTTGTTTGATAGTATTAAAAGTATTGTCACAGGATGTAAGCTGTTCAAAGTAAAGCGTCCTGTTACAATTCAGTGATGGTGGTTTTGTTTGTATTTTGTGATTTTCTTCAGCTTTTTCATTTCTATTTTGCTGCCTCTAAATATTGCAGGGTCCCCTATCAGATTTTTCTGTTTTTCTTATCAACAGTTGTTAATTCTGGGGTGTTGTGTGGCAGATGTTTGTCTGTTGGCATTCCAAAGTCCCAGAAATACTTTGACTTCTTCATATTCCCACCCCCTCCTCCATCTCTGAAAAAATGGTCCCTCAGATAAGCTGAGCCCAAGATGTCCCAAAGGTGCTTATTCTGGAGATAACTGGACGGAGCATCTCCACAGACTTTTAACTATACAATTTGGAATGAATGGTGTGGGAGTAGGAATGGTTTTCCAGAGAAAAAATTGCAGACTACAGGAACCAGAAGCACCACTCAGGTGACCCTGAGGACACAGATAAACCTCCAAGTGCTTCAAGGACCGTCTAAAAGGATGCAAATCAGAGCTGGTATTCAGCAGGTTCTGATCAGTTCTGGAGAACCGGTAGCAGAAATTTTGAGTAGTTCGGAGAACTGGTAAATACCACCTCTGACTGGCCCTGCACTCATCTATTCTCTGCCTCTCGAGTCCCAGCTGAATGGGAGGAAATGGAGATTTTGCAGTAACCTTCTGCTGGAGTGGGGAGGGAATGGGGATTTTATAGTATCCTTCCCCTGCCACACCCATTAAGCCACACCCACCAAGCCATGCCACAACCATCAAGCCACACCCACAGAACTGGTAGTAAAAAAAATTTGAATCCCACCACTGATGCAAATGACCAGCTGTCTGCAAAGAATATAAATCCTTCCATTCCACTATCCTGTTAGAGCTGAAGAAGTTTTTTGGATGAGAAGCAAAGCGCCTTTGAAAGAAAAAACAAGAAAGTCCAGTTGTCTCCTGAAAAAGCATCTTTGGAACAACCATGACCTGGATGACTGAGAATCTCTACAGACACTTTCTAAGTGCCACCAGCACCTTGAAATGTACTTGGTTGAAGACTTTTGAAGATTTAATGTTACCTCCAGGTAGGACATATCATACTTCAAATACCAGTTTCAGGGGGATGATGAGAGGAGAGGATTTTGTCCTTTTTAACCTGTACACCAGCACCCAAAACCATCTGACTGATCACTCTGACAACAGCACATTTAAGATGAATTGTAGCCTGATCCACCAGAACTATCCTTATGTTCTTACATTCTCAGAGTTTAAACCAGAGCTTGAAGTTTTCACATGATTTTAGTTTGTTCTAAACCAGCAATCCAGCTTGGCGGCCTGGCCCGGTGGTTGGGGGTGGCAGCGTGAGAGTGGCAGGCACATGTGCACCTGCACAGTTCCATTTGTGCAAGTGATGTGCACACTTGCCAGTTTCTTCCATGGCCTGGTTTCGAACAGGCCATGGCCCGGTAGTGGGCCATGATCCGGGGGCTGGAGACCCCTGTTCTAAACTCTTTAACCATATTTTCTGACTAAATGAGAAAATGTGGTTAGCTGAAGCTTTTTGAATTTAAGTGGAGCATAATGAACCTGCAAGAAGGGGAAAGTTGCATATTTCGAAGTAAGGATACTTCATTTTATTAAACCAAGATTAAGCCAGCATTTTATTGGCTTGTTTATATATTTATCGCATTTATAATCTAGCCATGCTCTTAGGCTGTATTGCAGGGACTCAGTCGATTTTGTTGTTTGTCTCCGAGTCTTTCTTCATCTTTTTGTTTGTTTGTTTGTTTGTTTGTTTGTTTGTTTTATTAGCTTCTTTCAATCACCTTGCAACTATAATTCATCTGGAGAAACAAGATAAATTGATGGTTGGTAACAAAATTACAGGTTTCTTGAAACTGGCAGTTCATGTTTGTGCTATCTGAAAAGCCAGTAAGTATAAACCTGTACAGAATTCTCTACAGGAAACAAATTCAAGCGATAAGAGGTTTATATTAATTCAGAGGTATTCCTAAAGTATGTACTGTATAGACAAAACTGTAAAAAAAAATTCATCAGCTGTAATCCAGGATAGTAGAGTATTTCCAATACTAGAAATACTTCTAAAGTATTTCTAAAGTATTTCTTGCTCCATCTTTTTAATGTCTTATATAAATACATAGATGAATAAATGAATATTATTCCCACAAAACCAATTATCATAAGTTATTTCCATATCTTCACCCACAATACATGATTTAGAACAAGTTGTCTGGCCTCAGAATAATTGCCATAAATAAATCTTTAACAAATATTTAAAGCCCATCTAAATTTTGTATACCATTCTCCATAACGAACCAAGAGTTTTGAAAGTTTGAAAATGTAATCATACACAGACTCAATTGCAAATAATTTGAACTTCCAAACTAGCTCATAAGACTGATTTATTTCAGGATAATCTATTATTTCAGATCATGGCAATTTTTCTTTCAGTTTACAGGCATCAGAATAAAAAACTAATTTAAACATCCTTATTGTGTGTGTGGGGGGGTGTTTTATTAGGGAAAAAAATAGGATTATTCTCTCTAGATTATTATAGTTACTTTATTAAAAATCTTTGCAACAAATATTTAATTTTTTTTCTTGGTAACTTTTCCTCTGAGATGTGAAGTTGAGCAAGCTAAAATCTCTTGTCCATTTTTTTTTTTAATAAGAGTATGTGAATATTTGAAAATACAACCTCATTATTGAAATGGCCTGGAGAATATCCATGATCCTGAATAATGTGAAATCCAATAAAATGGAGCTGAATATATAATATTACTAGTATGGGTCCAAATGGAAACACACATGACTGAACATAAGTAATGAATCCAGGGAAGAAATTACTATTGTGAACTTTGTTTAACAGTAAATAGGGTTGTCAATTTGCAAAGCTTTCAAGTTGCCATGAGCAGGACGGAGGGAGAACTGATAGAGCTGATTGATTTCCCTAACTGAAGTGCATTCCATACATTCTTCCTGACCACAATCAGAAGGAGGGTGTTGGATTTCACAGCCAGCCAAAGTGGTTAATTGGAGAACATGATTTATGACATGGTCAGAGAGGACGGGGTCATAGGGGAACGTAAATCTACATGGGATTAGTTCTAACTGCATCCGAATATTGCCGAAATGGTGCTCCTAATAAATGACTGTATTTCTTTTGAAGTTTGGCTCATGGCTCATGAATTAATTAGGGCATCTTTCGGAAACTTCACAGACAGTTAGAACTAATCCCACATACTTAACAATGTATTTAACATTATATTCAAATTCCCCTACCTCCTCCCCCCTGCAAAAAAATCCTAAAATATTGTAAAGTTGAGTTGGATGCAGGTAAGTGCAGGGCAGCATGGAGGCTTGGGAAGGGTGAAAAATGGACCTACCTGAAGTTCGGGAAGAGGGCCTCTGGAGCCTGGGGAGGCCATTTTTGCCCACCCAGAGGCTCGAGGAAAGCTTCTGGAGCTTGGGGAGGGCAAAAATGCCCCCCCACCATGGTGCAGGAGGCTGACTAGGCCACGCCCACCATAGCCACGCCCACCAGCAGAGAACCCCTTGCTAAAATTTTTAAAGCCCACCCCTGGTCTTCTCCATATTCCTTATATAAGGACTATATGGTTTTCTCTTTATCATTGCATTTATGTTACATTTAATATCTTTCCTACAAGAAACTAAGTATTCTGTATCTTCAAAGTGGGTTAGGAATAAGAAATAATGACTGACCCAGGTCATCAAAAGATCTATTCAGCTGAGCTGCAATTTGAACTTTGGCCTTGACTGCTCTTTTCCTATTCTGCTTGGCTTTCTGGGAATTGAAGTCCAAATTTGAGGAAGAGCTAATACTATAAGAAATACCTGTGGACTGTAGATTAGAAAACTGTGTTTGATAATGTTTGCGAGTAAGAAATAGCAGCATTTGTGCACAATTTATTAGATTTCCTATGAAAATTACTGCAAATGCTGCATAGTGTAATTCAATAGGCAACATTACCATCTTCCTTAAATTTTCTAGAACAGCAGCATCCCAATTCTTAGAAGATCATCTTTCTCTAGCAGCTATTAAAAAAAAACCTATGTCAATGTCCAATGGAAAATACATTTTTTAACAATCAGCTTTATAGGAAGTATACAAGTTATATATAATCCACATTGGGGGAAAAAAAGTTGTGAACCCTAAATAAGAGCACAAGCCATACTGTGTATCTTATAATGCAAAAAGGAAATTTATATCTTCAAGGTTTGCTAACAAGCAGTAACATAGCCCCAACATTGGCCAAACACTTTTAAAAAACGAATTCTATACCATGATCACTCTTTTTTTTTATTGCAAAAGTTTTACAATTACATTTTCACCCCTTTTTCCCCCCTCATCCCACCCCAAACTTCCCAACCTCCCTAACCCACCCTAACCCTCCCCTCCCCCCCAGACTTCCACACAGTATACTCATATCAAGTAAAAGGAAAAACCCTCCTTTGTATATAAAATTTGAACCCCTCCCTCCCCCTTATAAATTTTCATCTTCATTACATTAACCTATTTCTATCTTAATATAACATTTTCAAATAAATTTTCATCCTCATTACCTTAAAATATTTCTATCTTAATATAACATTTTCAAATAAATTTTCATCCTCATTACCTTAAAATATTTCTATCTTAATATAACATTTTCAAATAAAAGCTATTTGATACTTCCTAGTTTGATATTTGTTCTGAACATAATCTATCCACCTCTTCCATTCCCATTCATAAGTCTCTTGTGAACAATCTTTTAGATATGCTGAAATCTTCGCCATCTCTGCAAAACTGGCCATCTTCAAAGTCCATTCCTCAATCGTGGGCAGTGCTTCATTTTTCCAGTATTTACCTATCAACAATCTTGCTGCTGTTATCATATACAATATCAATTTTGTTTCACCCAATGTAAAACCCTTAACTATACCCAATAAAAACAATTGTGGAGAAAATTGAATTTTTTTCTTCAAAACATTCTGCATGACCCACCAAATTTTTATCCAAAAAGCCTTAACTTTCTTACAGGTCCACCAAACATGATAATATGTAGCATCTAGACAATCACATCTCCAACAGTTAGGCTGCACATTAGGGTACATACACGACAATTTTTTGGGGTCTAAATGCCATCTGTAAAACATTTTATAAAAATTTTCCCTCAGATTCTGCGACTGTGTAAATTTAACATTCTGAACCCAAATTTTTTCCCATGTTTCCAACATCACTGGTTCCTCAAAATTTTGTGCCCACTTAATCATACAATCTTTAACTAGTTCAGTTTCTGAATCCCTTTCTAACAAGACATTATAAAGTCTTTTAATATGCATTGGACCTTTCTCTTTTATGTGTCTCACCAATTCTTCCTCATACATCATAATACCAGTTTTTTGGTCCTCTTTCCATCTCAATTGCAATTGATTATATTGTAACCAAGTTAGATTAATCCCTTCAGCCAACAATGTCTGTAATGTCTTCAGCTGCCATCTGCCCGCATCTGTAAAAAGAACCTCTTTATATAAAAACCCCCCGAGTGACATTATATTTGTATTCCCAAAGTATGACCAAGATCCAGCCATAGCGGTATTTTATAATCCCATTTGAGTCGGTGCTTCTTCCAAACTCTCAACAAAGAATCTCTAAGTATATGGCTTTTAAATGCTTTATCCACTTTGTTGTCATAAAATAAGTAAGCATGCCATCCAAATTCCAAATCAAAACTTTCTGCATTCAGTATTCCAGTCTTTTTTCCTCCAAACCAATCACTTGTTAAAGTCAAAGCTGCTGCATCATAATATAACTGTAGGTTTGGAAGTTTAAGACCTCCCCTTTCTGGAACATCTTGCATAATTTTCAATTTTACTCTTGGTTTTTTCTCGTTCCAGACAAACTTATTCACTCCAGTTTGCCATACTTTTAGTTGTTTATCATTTTTAAGCACCGGAATCATTTGAAACAAAAAAAGAAATCTTGGCAAAATGTTCATCTTAACTGCTGCTATTCTTCCAAGTAAAGACAGCTGCAGTTTTTTCCAAGTCTCCATGTCTTTTTGCACCTCTCGCCACAACACCTCATAATTATTTTGAAACAATTTCATATTTGATTCTGCAACCTGAACTCCTAGATATTTTACCTTTGGTACAATCTCAAAACCTGCCCTCCTTTCAAGCTCGTGTTTACGATCTTGTGTCACATTTTTGACTATCATCTTAGTTTTTTTCTGGTTCAGTCTAAAACCTGAAACTTTACCATAGTCTTGTATAATGTCCTTCATCTGGATTATTGATTCCATTGGCTGTGTTAGGGTAACGACCAGATCATCTGCAAATGCCTTTATTCTGTAATCCTCTTGCCTTATCATTATACCTTTCAAGATATTAGAGTCCTGTATTGTGTTTAACAAGACTTCTAGTGTTAAAATAAACAACAGTGGGGACAACGGACATCCCTGTCTTGTTCCTTTTTCGATTTTAAACTCTGTTGTCAAACTTCCATTAATAATAATCTGTGCCTTTTGCTCTTGATAAATTGCTGAAACCGCCTGTATAAATTGGTCCCCAAAATCCATCTTTTTTAAAGTCTTTAGTAGAAAATTCCAGTCCACTTTATCAAAGGCCTTCTCTGCATCCAAGAAAACCAGCACTGCAGGGATCTGTTTATTCTTCTCAAGATATTCCAATAAGTCTATTACTTGCCTTACATTGTCCTTCATGTGTCTACCCTCGATAAACCATGATCACTCTTTATTTCAACATTGCATTTAGTCTTGTTTCATTTAGAAATTTAATTTTTCTAATTTTCATTTAGAAAATTAGAATATTAAATATTTAGAAAGCTGTAATCATTCCTGTTATAGTGTTAGACTTTTTCCCTTTATCCATTTTACAAGAATCTCTCTTCCACAGAAACAAATTATGGGAATATATATCTTCTCACATAAGAACCAATCACATTGTTCTACTTTACTACAGAAAAGACAGTGCAAAGAAATAATGAACAATAGAAGTCTGAGCACATATATTTTGGAGATCATGATTAATTACTAAACTTTCTAATATATTGATCAAAGCATACAGTCTAAATAGGAGTAATGGAAAGTATTGAACATTAGTAGTCAGATCAGCCACATCAAACTCAAGCAGCAACACAAATAAAACTTCCAGATCTCATTTGGTTCTTAATAAAGGGTATTAGCAAAACTTTTACTTTTAAGAAATTTCTTTTGGAGTTTAGGAAGTTATTAACTCTTTGAACCACCAAGTCTACAAGGGGTTAGAATTATTTCTGGCTGCCTCCTCTTCCTCTTCCTCCTCTTCTTCCTCCTCCTCCTTTGAATGCAACCCTCAACAAACTATGGACCTCAAATCAGTAAAAGTTACACACTTCTGAAGGAACAGGCACTCCTATTGAATACTCAATTTCCTACATGGAAATTCAAGTACTAAGTTTCAATGCTATAGTGTGACTAGCACCAATGAACACAAACATAATGTGTTTCATTTAGTGATCTAAAGTCAATGAATTAGAGCAGAAACACCAAATGTCAAATGAGAGGATGGTTTCTTGAACTATATCAGATATAAACACATTTTGTTTCAGCACAAAAGTTCCGAGTTAAAAAAACAACAACATTTACCTTCCTTGGAATCGTTTTCATTTCAATTGTTGCACCACTTTCATTTCAATTGTTGTTTCTTTCTGAATTATTTGCACGTGATACCAGAATGGGAGCACCATTAAAAAATTACATAGCCAAATATGATTTAGCCATGTGATGACATGATCCATGGGAACAATTCAGACATAATCAGTAAATGTTTTCAAAGAGTGACCAAAAGAAAAAATGGGGGGGGCTCAAAAGTGCATCATTTTGAAAAAATAATCCTGTTATTGTATAAGATATAATCTCATGTCATTAAGAATACAATAGAAAATGACACATACTAAATTTTTGGGGGAAAAATAATATGAATATAGTAGCCTTGTGAAATCCTCATGGAGAAAACAGAAGGCAAGATATTTGAGCATAATGTGGTATGCACCTGCTGTACTACTCAACTACTTAGTATCCAGAAGGTATAATAACAAAGATACAATTCAGCTTGGAATCCTGAGATGAAAAGGTCTTAATTGTAGCATGGCAAGAACCAGGAAACAGTGTGAGGCATGACAATGAAAGAGATGGCAGGATTGATTTTTTTAAAAAAAAGAAAAGCAGAGGATGAAGCAATGCTCTTGGGAGACAGCAATGATTTTTCGCAAAGCCTTGACACTATTTAAAAAATGAAAACAACCTTGTAAAAACAGGTTGTGGAAAGATAATGTGGCTCGGGTTTAAGCCTTTCTTATTGTTAACTCCCGTCTCCCAAATAATCTATTATTGCAGTTAGTGCAATAACGATTCCTGAATTCTCACAGCAAACCTTCCCTCTGGCTAGACTGCATCTGCAGGATATGATGACTGAGACATAAGGGAGCTGGCAAGTATAGAAACCAGTAGTGACAACATAGAGTATTTCTTGGTCTTAACACTGTTAGCAAACAGTCTAATTAAAGTAGAACTGCCATGTTTCATTATTGATATCCTCCTGGCTCAGAGGAGAAAGGCTTCACTGGGGAGTTGCAAGTGACATCCATTTAAGTCTTAAATAGAAAGAATGAATAGGAATACCCAGCATGTCTAACAATGAAACTCATCCTTCTTTCTTTTGACTCTCGTCTGCTACTCCTAACTTTCCCAAGGCTATTCACTGTCATATTAATGAATGTTCAATATTAGCATCCACAAGTGGGTGTGTATTAATGCAGAGGTTGATGCTACTGATAAATAGATCGAGCCAGGTGATTTCCTAAGTTAAAGCAAGTTTCTGCAAGCCCAAAAGAATGTTGAAATTGGGATTAGGGACTGGGAAGCAGATTCTTATTACTCTGAACTACTCTGGCAGAGGGATGTTTATTGCACTGTAGCGCCACTACCACCTGTGACCAAATTAGGTACTGTAGTTCTTCTTAGCTTTGATATTCAAATGCAAAAGAGCTCAAATCAGACTAATGGTTTTATTTGTTGCATTTAACATTTATTTTTGAATTGGTGATATGTAGACATTGAGCCACAGCCTGAATCAATGGTTATGATAATCAAACAATGAAACGTGTGACGATATATGTCACAGAATATATTAAAGAGATGACGTGTGCTTTTGCGTACGTGTGTGTTCCATGAAAGCAGTACTATAATGCTGTAGCTTAAGAATTACAGTTCTATAGTTATTGTTCCATATTTTAGGGAGCAAGCTTCAGCTTTTCAGAGGATGAGTTATTTTCACTTACTAGATAGTTAATCATCTCAATCTCATATAGTCCACATAATTTAGAAATTCTAGAATAATAGCAAAAATAGTGAATGATAATAACTTTAGTAACAAAAATGGACAAAATGTAAAGGAGGGAAGATATTGGGGAGTATATAATTTTTAAAAATTGACCATGACATAGAATATCTATTTGCCAAAAGCTACTTAGGACTTTAATCATGTTCTATTAATTGCCTCAGTTTTGTACTTATTAAAGTATTACATTTCTAAGGTTCCATATCAACTCTTTATATTTTTTTTTGCACCTCTTATAGAAGCTAACCCACAGGTCAACTTGGGAAACATCCCCTTTGCCCTTTGTTCTAGTTATTCTAATCATTAAAAATGATGGTTACTTCACTACCTGTTTTAGAATAGAGAATGGAGAAATATATGTCTTTAATTCACTTGGGTGTCTGTTCCTCTCGTTTATTTTCTTTCACTTATGGTACTTCACTTGCCAAAAAAGCCATGAATCATGACAGACAATCACTATACATTGATTTGTACACCTAGCCATATTATAGGTAAAGAAAGATTTAAATCAACCTGAAGAATTTCTGCATCTAAAGAGAAGCAGACATATTTAAACCTTTGCATTAAAACAGGAACCTGGTATAAAATATTCTTAATTAACAGCCTGGTTATTTAAGAGCAAGTTTAAGTACTCCAGATTAATGTTCTACTCCTTGTATGTAGTTTCCAGGATTGTTAGAACAGGAAAAACCAGCTGAAAACAGAAATGCGGTCATTCAAAATACCTCCGTCCATCTGTCCCCCCCAAACACACAATTACTGTATATTCCTAGAAATTTACAGCAGGACCCATTTTAATCTCCCCTAATAAAACTGTTATGAAATGGACCTTAAAGGATAACTTCACATATCACATAACTGAACCAGGGGTGGTTTCTAAATTTTTTTACTACCGGTTCTGTGGGTGTGGCTTATTTTGTTGGTGTGGCTTGGAGGTCATGTGACTAGGTGGGTGTGGCTAGCTGGTCAGAGTCATTTCTGGAAGGTTCTCGCACTTATGACCAGTCCTCGCACTTACAACCCGACTCATTTGTTTGCTTTTAACACTGATCAGCTGTAGGACAGCCCTTTGAAGCCCCTCGGCAAGAGTTTAAACAGTTTTTTTCCCTCTAGTCATCAGCTGGGACTCAGGAGGCAGCAATAGATTGGAGGTGGGACCAAATAAAAGGTAAGAATAACGTGGGTGGGTGGGAGGAGTGGGAGGCGGGGGGGAGAACTGGTTCGGTGATGTCATATCGTCACCACTACCGGCTCGGCTGAACCGGACCGAACCAGGAGGAACCCACCACTCAACTGAACCTAGATCACGATGGAATCAGCCTGTGCTTTAAAAGAGAATTGAATGAACTGTGGCTACCAGCCCTCCTGTTTCTGACTCTTGGACCCTCTGAACATAACAAAACAGAAAAATGACAGCAAGGTTTCATGCCATTTACATACCGGGAACCCATGATCATGTAAAACAATCATACAATTGTGCTTTTTTATTATTCTGAATTTAAGGAAATAATCCCTAATTCCTCTTAGAATCTCAACTGTCTACAAATGTTATCAGGTCTTATCTGTTGAACAGCTATACACCTCTTTAAAAAAAAAGGTTCATGGTTTTCATCTATTTTAGAATATTTTAGAATATACACACCAGTAGTGGGTTCTACTTACCTTCGCTACTGGTTCGCAAATGTGACCGCGCACATGCAGTGCTCCTGCGCATGTGCAGAATGTTCTACACATGCGCAGATGGTCTGTGTTGACATCTGGGCAGATGGGCAGAGTCTCCCGTCGCCGCCGCTACCAGTTTCGCATGAACCGGGGCAAACCAGTAGGAAGCCACCACTGATACACACAACTGTAAAGCAGAGATGTGGCAGATTTTAGAAGTGTTCCTTATTTCATCTAATACTTTTTTTTTTCAAAGTAGACATTGGTTGGCAGAAAAATGCAATTTGAGCAAATGGTGAGAGGAACCATTGCATGCATGTCTACTATTCTAAGTTTGGTCGTACTATTATCAAGCTTTACTTCTCTAGAAATCAAAGCTTTTTCCACTTTCATTTAGTAATTGTCTCACCAGTCTTCCCATAACACAAGGAATAAAAGGGAGACAGATGCCTCACTGACAAATAGTTTCTAATTTCAGAAGGCCCTTTCCCACCAAAGCATTGTTCCCAGCTCTTTGATTCTGCAAATTTGTCATGGTTTCACATATTTCCATTTTTATAGAGGAGAAAGAGAGAGGGAGGGAGGAAGGCTTGCTTAACCTGATTTTTTAAACTTTTTTTAACATTAATTGTTGACCTAATTGTTAGATGGAGAACACACACACACAATTTATATGAATTCAGCAATAAAAGTGAAGTGAGGAAACAATTTTGGGGAAGCTCAAAGTACACAACGAACTGGAATTGTGTTCAGGTATACAGGTAGTCCTTGACTTATGACCACAATTGAGGCCAAAAATTCTGTTGCTAAGTGAAACATTTGTTAAGTGAATTTTACTCCATTTTACAACCTTTCTTGCCACAGTCCTTAAGTGAATGACTGCAGTTGTTAAGTTATTAACACGATTGTTAAGTGAATCTGGCTCCCCCACTGACTTTGCTTGTCAGATGGTCAGGATGATCTTGTGACCCCAAGACACTGCAACCATCATAAATATAAGTCAATTGCCAAGCATCCAAGTTTTGATCACATGGACTTCCTGCCTGGCTCCGCAGCTTTGAAGACACTCTTTTTTGAGCGCCCGTTCTCTGGTTCCGTAAAAGCCCCAGAACAGCCAAAAAACTGCTGTCTGGAGGCTTGGAACCCTCTCCCCGGGCAAAGGGGAGAGAGAAGAGTCGACAGGCGGGAGTAGAGCTCCCCAAGTGCGCTAGGAGAAATCCTGGGGCGCAAAGGGTGTGGGCTCCCTATTGAAGCCTGTCAAGCCACTCCAGACCAGAGACGACTCCACTGAAGCGGAGCTAGAAGCTGCGACCAGAATCTGCAGAAAATCAACAGGGGGGACCTTTAACATCTTTACTTTGATAGCAGACAGAGCAAATCAGGAGAAAACAAAAGGAAACTTGCAAGTAACACTTTAACTCTGTTTTAATATGCAGAAAATGGCGCCTGAGGGCGGGAGGAGGAAACTACCAGGGAAAGTGCTCGTTAAGGCTTGTTAACGTTTTACAGCTACTGGATTACACCTTAAGAGAAAGTTTTAAATGGAAGCGGCCAGGAAAAGAATTTAGTTCTGATTTTAACTAAAATCTGGTCTTTATACTATGTGGAAAAACGTTGAATTGTTGTCCTGATAGCTGGAGAAATACAAAGTAGCTGAAATATGGCTGACAACAGGGCTGGTGAATCAGCAAATTCCCAAGCCGTGACTGTCCAGGCTTTTCAAGAACTTCTAGACTTTTTTACTTCAGCCCTGCTGAATACAATCGAAAGGGCTTTTTCAAAAAATAGCTTGGGAAATTATAAGCAGTTGTTACAGGGACAGCAGGAAATTATTCAGAAGAATTTGTTTTTGGAAGATCAGGAAATGGACAGGATTAAGAGATTGGCCGGTACAGCTGAAACAAAGGTTTTGGTGGACGTTTCCATTCCAATGACAGAAAAGCAACAAATGGTTTCTTTATTGCAAGCTGATAATTTTTATGGCAACAAATTTTGGCTATATGGACAAAGAAATGGATTGAATGATTATACAAGCCAGAAGAGACGAAATGAGGATTTCAAGTTAGAAAATGTGACTTCAAGAAGAGAGCGAGTATTTCAGAAACATCAACCTCAAATTACTATTTTAAAAGTTTCCAAAATAAAACTGGGGGGATTGTTGAAAGAATTTATAAAAAAAAAGGATTGGAAAAAATATAAAAAGAAGTGAAGAACAGAAGATTAAGAAAGATATTCTCCTGTGGATTTTGAAATTGGCATTGGGCAAATATGTGTTTTAATGGTTCTAAAAGATTTTTAAAATAACATAAGGTTATATTATTCTACAAGATATATGAGATAAATTGTATAAGCTTTTAGGATGTCTAACCCTTTGAAGCGAAGAGGATTAATGTTAAACTCAGAATTTTATTGTAAACTGATAATTAGTTTTGGATAGTTAAGGGTTGTTTTTTAAAAAGTTAGAGGTATTAAGACGGTTAATTGAAAAATTGAAAGATACCCTCCTGTAGATTCTGAAATTTATATTTGGTAAATAAGTGTTTTAAAGGTATTAAGAGATTTTTAAAATGCTTAACGTAAGACTATATTATTTTAAAAGATATATGAGATAAAATGTGTAAGATTTTAAGATGAATTTTTTTTTCTGGTATAGAAATGGAATTTATTCATGATTTTTATTGTTTGTAAGACTGCTAAAGTATCGGATTATGCATTAAGAAAAAGGTTTTTTTTTTCTATATAAGTAGGAAGAATGAATTTAATTTAATTGGTACTGAGAATTTATAAAAGGGAGGTTGTTGAATTGGAGCAAAGGGAGTTAAAGAACATGTGGGAGCTTTGAACTTTATAATTTGTTAGTTTATTTTAGCATATGTTTGTTAGATGCTATACCCTGTTTTTGCTCTGGGAAGTCAGGGGTGCGGTGGGGAGGGGGGGGATTAGGGAGTGGGGGGAAAGTGATGAATAGAGAAATGTTTTAGCAGAAGAAAGTGTATTCTAGAATATAGGAGTTGCTCAGATACTAAAGGAGGAAAATATTTCACAGCAAAGGAGAGAGGAGGAGGGGGTTGGAAGAGGAGAGGGAGGGAGAGGAATGGAAGAAAGGAGAGGAGGAAGGGAAGGGGACAGGAGTAGGAGTGAAGGCGAGAAGGGGGAAAAGAAGAGAGAAGTGGGGGAAAGGGAAAGGAAGTAGGATGAGGTGGGAGAAGAGGTAGGAGAAAGTAGGAGGGAAGAGGAGGGAGGGACGGGAAAGAAAGGAGGAGGAGAAGAAGGTTTGTTGTGGAATGAGGGAAGAAAGAGAAGAGCAACTCCGAATGTAATTAAAATGTTTTATTTTAATGCTTTCTTTAAGGGGAACATGTATATGGAGGATTTCTTATGTATAAGAAAATGTATAATTCATGTGGGGAAGGGGAAGGGTGGGGGGAGAAAATTGTTTGTATTTCTTATAAAACTTTTTAATAAAAAAAAAACAAATTTTGATCACATGACCATGGGGATGCTGTAATGGTCATAACTGTGAAAAATGGTCATAAGTCACTTTTTTCAATGCAGTTGTAACATTAAATGGTCACTAAATGAAATAAGTTGAAATAAGTTGAGGACTTCCTGTATTCAACACACACACACACACACACACACACACACATTCACACATACACATATAGTATATACAGTACAGGGGTGGGTTCTACTTACCTTTACTACCGGTTCACAAAAGGGCCACACGCTTGTGCGCGCTTTGCTTGTATATCACTTGCGCAGAAGCTTCTGCACATGCGCAGAAGCGTTCTGATGATGTCAGGTCGGTGGGTGGAGCCTCCCTCCGGTTTTACTACCAGTTCTATAGAACCGGTCCGAACCGGGGGCAACCCACCACTGATACAGTATATCTATAACTATTTATCTATATAGATTGATACATACATACATACATACATACACTCTGTGTATGTGTGTGTGTGTGTGTGTGTGTGTGTGTGTGTGTGTTTTGAATACAGGGAGTCCTCAATTTACTATACACACACACACACACACACACACACAGACTTCTGACTGGAAGCAAAGTAATTTTCTTTTTATTTCTAAATGTGGGAAATCAACTACCTAGCAAGAAATTACATGAAAATACATACACTATTTTTAAGCCAAGCGTCACATGTGCTTTTCTTGCTGTGAACAATTCTCCAAAGCACCTGAGGGTAGGACAAGAAGGAATGGGTGGAAACTAATCAAGGAGAGAAGCAATTTAGAACTAAGGAGAAATTTCTTGACAATTAGAACAATTAATCAGTGGAACAACTTGCCTCCATAAATTGTGAATGCTCCAACACTGGAAGTTTTTAAGAAGATGTTGGATAACCACTTGTCTAAAGTGGTGTAGGGTTTCCTGCCTAAGCAGGAGGTTGGACTAGAAGACCTCCAAGGTCCCTTCCAACTCTGTTATTCTATTCTATTAATTCACATCTACTTTAGAATCAGTATTCTAAAATAGAATAGATAATCACTATGCAAAGGCATAGGTGGGTATAACCCATGTACAGAAATTATGCTTAGGAGAATCTGTTGCATTCTTGCAAATGGAAATACTTGTTTCTGGCAGCAGTTCCTCCACAGTCATTCAGGCCTTTTGACTTTCCTGTCTTCACCAGCTTTCGGGAGATTAAAAGTTCCATGTACTTTGATTACTTCGTATAATGTGGTTAAAAATATTCGCCACTATTTTACCCTCTCCTTTCAGTGCTGACAATAACTCACTGTGAATGGATTGGGTTTACAATGGCCATTAAAGGGTTGTTATGAATTTTGATTAGAGTAAGGGCTACTTTAAGTGATAAAGATTTTCCCAGAAGCATTCTGTGAATGATGTTCGCTATTCCTTTGCTGGTGTTAGCTGCCCACAGCTGTTTTGTACTGATATCACCAAGCTGGCTCCTTGTCTCGGCTGGGCAGGATGGTGCATAATATCTGAGATGCAAAATAACTGGCTCCAAAAACAGTGCCTTCCCCTTTGAAAACATGCAAATATCAGCGTTACAAACGCTTGCAAGATCATGGGGTGGAAGCGCAGTACGAAGGGTGATCTTGCTTAGAGAAAGGGGGATTAGAAAAACACAGCTGTCTCTAATAAAAGGAGTTTCTCTGGAACTTTCAAAGCTACAAAAAGCAATATAGGTTTATTGATTATGAAGAAACACATAAGGCAAGCAGTATCCGTAATGGGGCTATTGGATTTGAACTGCAGAATTCCGGACAACCACTACGTACAGTAGCAGACAAGTGACACAGAACGCTTGAGGGCTTAATGATCCTCCAGAATTTTGTAACCCAAGTCAAACAATCTTGCTTTTTAAGGTACAAGCTTATGTTAGTTTATCACATCATAATATTGAAGACTAATAGGGTGGTGTGATGGCCTAGAGGTGGAGCTCTCGCCTCACAATCAGGAGGCTGTAAGTTCGATCCTAGGTAGAGCCAGATATTTTTCTCTCTCTGGGCACAATGAGAATTTATCTGCTGAACAAAACTCCACATTGGTGACAGGAAGGGCATCCAGCTACTAAACCCTCAGCTTTATTCAGTTGCCCAGACTCCACCCGGCAAGGGATTATCAGGTCGTTAAAAGAAAATGATAATATTGTAGACTAATAATTTAACTGAAAAGGTTAACTTGCTCTCCATTCAACTGGGATTTACTCCCATGCAACTTTTTTTCTTTTTTTGCAATTCTGGTAATAATCATTATGGAAGATGTAGGCTTAAGATGTGTGCAATAAAATCCAACAGCCATTCCTGCCAACATATATATCTGATAAAGTCAATTTCAGTGGATGAAAATACTGTCATAAGAAATCCTTCCTGATTTTCATGTTTACTGATGAAGCAGGTGTCAGAATCCATTTCTTTGCTGAAACGTATTGGGCCAGAGCTATTGTTTTGGAACTGAAAAATGAACAGCAAAAATGCCAATTTTTAGAAGAAGTAAATTATGGGTGAAAAAATGCCCTTCACACACACTTCGTTCTTAGAATATATGAGTTTACTCACAGGGGACAACCTTCTGCAGCTACCTCTTGGCCAGTGAAGGTCAGGTCATGCATTGCCATAGACATATTTTATGTTATAATACTTGGTAGTTATGCTGCCCTATGAAAAGTTCAAAGTAGTTCCCATATATCATCCAGCAGCCAGCCCTGTAGTCAGATTACTCTGAGAAAAGAGGGTTGCTGCAACTACATCATTGGGACAGCTGATATGGTCAATGCTCAGATCCGAAGGCAATAGAAAAATGCATGGCCTCTTTGGCATTTCACTTCTCCACAGCTGGCATTAGTCAAGCCAGGTTTTGCATTTTTACAAGGGGAAAAAAACCCAAGGGAAAGGCATTAATTCATTATGTGCCATCAAATCATTAGTAACCTCATAGATTTTCTCAATACTGATCTGTCCCTAGTCGGGTCCTTCAGATCTTCCTAAACCCAATCACCTTGCTACAGGTCACCCTCTTCTTCTCTCCTACTTTTCCCAGCCTTCTCAGCCTTCTCCAGAGAACTTGGTCTTTGCATAATGTGTCAAAAGAAGGATAATTTAAACCTGGTCATTTGAAGGAAAAGTAATATTACTATTACTCTGTTGGATACAGAGATTGGATTGGATTGGAGATTGAGAGTCTGTAGTGCAGTCTCTGGCAACTTTACAAATAGGAACCTCTTTCAAAGGAAAGGGCAAGAGGTTGTAAACAGATATCATTCCTTAGCTGCAGAGACAACTACAGACATCTTTCTACAGAGATGATGTTAAATTATAAGACCATGTGGTAAATATCACAGAGGAAATGTCTACTTGATGTGAGGGTAAAAACACTGAGTAAATCCACTTGTTCTTTAGAAAAGTGGTCTGACAAAATTTGTTCAGAATAAAAATACACAATTCTTAGTCTCTGTTTCCTAAGAGATGACAATTATGTGTCCTTCTACTCTAACCTTCTGCTTCTATAAGTTTCCTCCCAAAGATTGAGAAAGACTGGTGATATTGAGGTGAACTTTAGACAACTTTAAGAGAGATAGAATTCTTACAGTTTATAGAGCTGTCTTAGTAATCTTTCTGTTTTTATTTTACAGAGGAACCCATTTTTTAAAAAAGAACCAAACATTATACAGGTAGTCCTCGACTTACGACCACAATTGAGCCCAACATTTCTGTTGCTAAGTGAGACATTGATTAAGTGAGTTTTGCCCCGTTTTACAACCTTTCTTGCCAGTAAGGTTGAAGACAATAAGCATTTATTGACATTTAGTTTTATCCGAGAAGAGAAGAGAAGAGAAGAGAAGAGAAGAGAAGAGAAGAGAAGAGAAGAGAAGAGAAATCATAGAACTGGAGGCCCTTGGAGGTCTTCTAGTCCAAGCTCCTGACCATGGCAGGAGACCTTATATCATCCTAGACATATGATTGTCCAATCTTTTCCTGAAAGCCTCCAGTAATAAGAGTACCCATAACTCCAGGGGGCAAGCTATTCCATTGATTAATTGTTCTGTCAGGCAATTTTTCCTTAATTCAAGATTGGATCTTTCTTTAACAAGCTTCCACCCATTGCTTCTTGTCCTATCTTTAAGAGCTTGGAGAATACGTTGACACACGCACCCTCTCTGTGATAATATCTGGTGTACTGGAAGATAACTATCATGTCACCCTTAATTCTTCTCTCATTAGGCTAGACATACCTAGTTCCCTTAACCATTCCTCATAAAATTTATTCTCCTTATCCCTAGTTGCTCTCCTCTGTACACTTTCTAGGGACTCCGCATCATTTTTGTATTGTGATGACCACAACTGGACACAGTATTCCAAGTGTGATCCTTGATGTAGGCAATAGTATGTTGACTTGAATGTAGTCCATACGTTATAGATGCCACTTTGCATAAATAACATGATACTCTTGGGGTCAAACTTGCATTGTATATCATGAACATATGATAAAACTGGGTGCTAGCTACACTATGGATACTGACCAAAATGTAACCCAAATAGCCAGTATTGTAACCTTATTCTAAGCAAAGAATGCTGCACATGATGTGGGTATAGCCAAGGTTAATGAGTCTACTTTTTCTATCTTAGTAAAAGGTTTATGTGAAACATCAAATCACCAAAGGCACAGTGAACAGGATTACCATAGCAAATTGAAGATTTTATATTTGAAAGTGAAATGACTAATAGGGAAGGGAAGGGAAGGAAGGAAAGGAAAGGAAAGGAAAGGAAAGGAAAGGAAAGGAAAGGAAAGGAAAGGAAAGGAAAGGGAATCTATGAATCTATGAAGCTAAGAGAAAGGATGGGGTATAATAGCTCTAAATGGAGATAATTTGATTTTGTGGGATAAAATTGAAATCATGCATGTAAGTGAAAGATTAAAATGTATTTCAAAAAGTAGGATGGAAGTTTTCTTCAGTGTGTATGTTATCCACAGGCTGGTGATACTGATATCTTAGCCTCTTGGGAATGGTGAAAATGGAAGAATCAAATGTGCTTGGGGAAAAATTGTGCGACATCCTAACTGAATGCAATCTAGGAAAAATTATTCTCTTAGGTGATCTGAATAGCGAGTTGAGAATGAGATGAGATGAGACAATATACTGTAGATAATAATATTGGGCTATTAAGACAGCCATGAACAAATGAGAATGAGAATTCTTTAGTGAACATCTGTTCCAAATACCTAATTCAAGAATAAGTGCATTCATGCACATAGTAAAGGAGTGAATATAAATTATTTCAGTGTTTATGATTGGTTTGGACTGACCACCAGAAAGTACTACGTGATTAGTTTCGTCTTTTATTGGGACTCTTCAGAGATAGATAGTCGAAGTTATTCAGTGGGGATCAAACCCTCTATTGGGAATTGAATTAGCAGACCTGCACACTTTTGATTCCTACCTACAATGGTTTAGCTTAGAAACTATCCAGATCCTGACATGAAAAGGGCATGAAAAATACCACACAGGATTTTCACTATATACAAAATAGAGTCATTCCTAACCCCCTCCAAAAGGAAGGGATTGAACTTGTGCAAAACAGGGTAGATGATAGCATGACATCATATATCTGAATCTCTCTGCTCTGAGAGCTTAATGGAAAGTGAACTATACAGATAGTCCTTGTTCAGTGACAATCCATTCAGCGACTATTCAGAGTTACAACAGCGCTGAACAGACTTACAACTGTTCCTTGTAGTTGTGGAGGTGTATGTACATGGAGGTGAGGAACACTTGTCCAGACAAAGCACCTGGCTACAGATATTCAGTGTTCTTATTTTCCAAGAATACCAAAATCTATATAAGACCTAGATGAATGACTAAAAAGATTTCATTAAAGCTGACTCTTCATTTTACACCATATCTATTTACTTTATGATTTAAATTAAAACATTTTTAGAAACTGGAATTAAGTATACTATAAAGTTTTATGAGAGTTGTAGGCATAGTGATGCCCATCAGTACAAGACTAGGGACTCAGGCCATGAATGTTTAAGTGGAAAGACGCTTTGTTATGATAAGTACTGTAGATGTTCCAGCAGGACATAAGGCAATCCAGCAATGAAATTCTGTGCATCTCTACAATGTATTAAATGGGACTTGCTTTCAAATAAATTATTACATAGCATTATTTACATTTAGATTATCTTCCTTCCCAGTGAATTTAACATTAAACTTTTAATTTCACAAAGTTCTTGGGTTTTTTTTCTTTTTTCTTTTTTTGAGGGTGGGTACAGAACTCTCCTTCAACCCTCTACATATCATGTTTCCCCAAAAATAAGACTGGGTCTTATATTAATTTTTGCTCCAAAAGATGCATTAGGGCTTATTTTCCAGTTAGGTCTTACTTTTGGGGGAACACGGTACTAAATATGTCCATCTGACTGACGATCTTAACTGGGACTTATTTTAGGGGAAACAGGGTACATGCCCCACACATATCAGAATTTTGGCTTGGAATTAAATGTTTGAAATTAAAACATTTGCCTTCTTTGTGTAGAAGAAGGATAACAATATGCATATTCAGTCAGACTAACTACTTTAAGATATGTTGAAATTAATAGGAAAGTGATTAGTGTGCATTAAAAAGTGTATCTTAAATAAATAGGATTAAAACGTGCTTAATCTTGACTGGATTTACTTGGTAATAAAGACATTTCATTGCCCTCCCACAGCTATGTTGTACACAACATCACAACAGCATTTAACAGCTGGTGAAGGAATATAAGCATCCATGGGCAATAGTTTAAATAAGTCTCACGCTTACCTATACACCTTACACCTGGTGTTCTTTGACAATCTGCTTGATTGCTGTACAGGAAATGCATAAGTTTACAGTCAATAACATAATAGGTGGTACAGCATATCCAATTGGGTTGGTTGCAAGCCCAGCCACAATGTACATGATCAGGAAAAGTTATGAGTACTTGATGGATGTTTTATGGACATAAACTGCTCCTTCCTCTTACCTCTTCAAACACTCCAATCAGAAAAGAAACAATATGGGGAAGATTATGAATTACCTACTAAAATAAAGCACTCCTGTTGTCTAATAATGAACAAAAGAGACTTGTGGGGGAAAAAATAAGACAGAATCTAAACATGTTAAAAGCAAAACAAAGAATAATTGGACTTCCAAAACACCATTTCCACTAAAGGAGCTCCTTATTATAAGAGATCATCATGTTTTCATTGTGCAGGAATTAGTGGAAGATTGACTGGATCTGATTTTCCTTGATCCTGATATTGATCATTTTAGAATAGATGTTCCATAATAATATCTTTGTGAAATATTGTGTTTTACTAAAAAGTCATCTGTTGGTTGTATGTGTACCCAAAGATAGAATGTATTTGAAACAATCAAGTGGCTGGGATTTTGAATGATAATTCCATTATGTGACTTGCTCATGGTTTACCTATGGTTTTAAATATCTGCATGTTAACTTTTTCAAATGAGCAAATTGCAAACCTGTAATTGCTCTTGGATGCTGCAATACAGTTTGTTTATATTGCACTATACTAAAGTAGTAAGACCAAAACATTAGAATACCAATTTTGAGAAGCTATTTTTAATTTTAAAAAATCACTAAGCTTTAATAAAATTGTTACTAAATAAAAAAAAAAATCACTAAACTGAAGGTAGCATTGGCAAATATTTGTTATTTTAATCTCTTTATGGTGCCTTCTTTCTTTTGTAAACCACCTACATTATATTTTGAATTTTATGATGCTTACCGTAACAGAGTTGAAAGAGACCTTGGAGGTCATGTAGTCCAACCCCCTGCTCATGCAGGAGACCTGTACTAGGGATTTGAACTGCCAAACTGCCGATCTTTCTGATCGACAAGTTCAGTGTCTTAGCCACTGAGCCACCTAGTCAAGCATGATATGTATGATTCTTCTCCTATGCCTAAAAGAATAAAGAAAGAAAAAGAAAGTGTCTGCGTGTGGTGTGAGAGAGAGACAGAGACAGAGACAGAGAAAAAAAATATTGTGTCGGCAGTTTTATCACATGAGAAACTTTTTCAAGTTGTTCTAACAAGAATTCGGTCTGATTGCTTTGTAACCAGTCTCTTCACACATGACCAGAAAACATGTTAATGAAAGCTCTGAGATTTGAAAGAATAATTCTGAGATTGTCAAGAATTATTAATGTACCAGGGTCTAGGAATGGGGATTAATGAGAAAACACTACAATCTCTTACAATTTGCATTTAGTAATCAGATCACAAGAAATTTCTATAAATCTTTCTTAGCAATAGCAACAGAATGTATTAAAAATATCTGTGGGAAAACTGTGTTCAAATCTCTATTCAGTTTGTGCATTTAATGTATAGTTTAAAACTGCTTTTTTCCTAGCACTTGTGTTTTGATAATATTTGGAGAAGGATGACCTAATAAATTCTACTGAATTTGGTTTAGTGCAAAATGCACATAGCTTTGTAGACAGAATTGTCAGTTTAGAGCACGGGTGTCAAAGTCACTGCGTCACATTGCTGTCACGCGACATTTCATGACATTTTCCCCATTTGAGCAGCTGGGGTGGGCATGGCCCACAAGTCATGCATCCGGCCTGCGGGCCGCCAGTTTGACACCCTGGGTTTAGAGAAAAAATTTAAATTTCCTAGGTAATATCTTAATAGGAACAACAGGATTTATTAAATATTTCATATCATTGTTCAGTTTTTCTGACCTTCTCATTAGCATATTTTGACCCTAATTAAATAATGCCTTTTAAGACTTTGATTAGATCCTGCCTTCTGAACATCATAAATGCAAATTGAGATAGTTTTTAAAATGGAGCTTAAAGTAGCCTTTATTTTAGAATCTAGCCTAATTTCATAGCCATAGTACATATTCTTCATTCCCAAAGCATTTTTTTCACCAAGAAACTAAATTACCTATAATAAATCACGTTCCTCACCTTGACTTTCCCAACATATTAAAAGTTAGTAATTCACTGGAAGACCAAACTTCAAGCATACGAAGTCAGAATTGATAAGACAGCAACAGACAGCAAATGCTACCTCTGCAAAGAAGCTAGAGAAACAAGTGGACCAACAAGTTAGTTCCTATAAAAGATCACACAGATTGACTACAAATAGTGATATGACAAAAGTAGCAGCAATGATACACTGGAATATTAGCAAAAACAAAAAACAAAAAAACACCACCCTCTGTTTGCAAGCAAGATCTATGGGAACCACAAAGTGGGCAAAGTAAAAGGAAACAAAGAAGCTAAAGTGCTCTGGGACTTTAGAATTCATACAGACAGGCACCTGCCACATAACAGACTTATAACAATTACTGATTAGACAATATATATATATATATATCTGGATAGAGGATGTTGCAGAATAAAAGAGAAAACAAATGGAGAAAATCACAAAATATAAAGACATGCAAATAGAAGTCGAATGACTATGGCAAAAGAAATACCAATTATATTAGGCGATTTGGGTGCAATCAAGTGTTGGGTTACTCCCAGTTTGCACCGGTTCACAAGAACCGGTAGTAAAAATTTGTAGTAAATCAGAGAACCGGTAATAACATTGGCTGGCCACACCTCCAAACCGGTCCCCGGCCTGGTCGCCGCTCACTTACCCCGCCCATCTCATCAGAGGCTTTTTTTTTTTTACTTTTAAAAGCATTTTTTCTACAACCTCTTTGGCCGAAGAAGTTGTAGAAAAAAAATGCCTTTAAAAGCCTCTGACAATCCCAGCTGAGTTGCCTGATCGTCAGAGGCTTTTAAAAGCATTTTTTTCTGCAATCTCTTAAGGTTGTAGAAAAAAAATGCTTTTAAAAGTAAAAAATAAATTGGCCACGCCCACCCAGTCACATTACCCGCCCACAAGGCCACGCCCTCAAAATAAGCCACGTCCACAGAACCAGTAGTAAAAAAATTTAGAACCCACCCCTGGTGCAATCCAAAAACAACAGGCACACCATTTGAACACCATCCGTGTTAATAATGTCGTATCAGTCAATTGCAAAAGATAGCTTCACTTGGAGAAGCTTACATCCTGCAACAATACCTTTAATACCATCAAACAACATGTGCCTATCCCAGCTCCTTGGGAAGGACTTGATAGATGGATAAAAATGCTAAAGCCCATCTAAATATCTGTCAGAATATTCATGACTGGGAAGACATGGTAACAAGGTCAGCCAATAAATAGGCATAGCAACTAAGTCAGCCAATTGGGAGCTGAGGCAGACTGGAGCCAGGGCGTGTCTTAGTCTGCAGGTTCTGAGTCTTTATCAGAGAAACGAAACTGAAATCAGTGTGTCTGATCTGAGCTGAATGAAACTGAATCTGCTGTTGGTATTATAAATTTACTTCATGTATTATTGTGAATATAAAGAAATTAATGAATCCTGCTGCATCAGTTTATCTGTGTGTTTCTGGATTTGATTTTTGCAACAAACTCTGACAACATCTGGCTGACTATATGACCAACTATAAAAACAACAAGAAGCCACCCAACTTCCAAGGACTCTAATGATCTTTTTCTAATATTTCCTCCTCTCTCTCTCTTAGGAATGAAATTGACTAGAAATTATACCTGGCTGTAATGGATGATAGTCAACAAAACTATTATAGATAATAACAGAATAGTGACCTTTTCTGATCATTATTACTGTGATGCATTTCGAGTAATAGTTTGTGATATAAAATGTCAGTTCAGAAACAGCAAAGAAAAGGGTATACTAGGAAGAGATTTTAAAAAGCGCATTTAAGCAGAAACAAGAATCAAATATAACTGATTGCCACAATACAATAATGTGGCAAGTCCTGTTTGTATTATTAGTATGTGTTGCCTCTTATAATTAGATGAAACTTAATGTAATTTTATAAAGGCATCATACAAACACCATTTGATCCTTTGCCGCTTAGTAACCCAGGAAACCAGCATTTGATGATATTAGTCTTTTTTTTTTTTAAAGGCAGGATTTGTAATTGTTTTCAGCTAGCATTCTTTGTTCATAAAGAACAGCTCCAAACTATAAGTCTGAAGACAGGATATGAATATATTCCTGCATATGTAAGCACAGAATAGAAAATCAACTTGCTGTGCACAGGTACCTTAAGGCAACTGGATTTTATTCAGCATTTCAGGAGAAAAGGCCATGTCTTTCAAAAGCATCTCATAAATTGCACTGTAAAGTTCCATATTTAATTCTTCACACATACTTCACTGACAATGTGCCCTGAAAAGAGATTCTTAAGTATTGGAGTATGAAATTATGGGGACGAAAACATTAGGCCTACCTGTAAGTTTTACTAAGAAAATCCCTCAGCAGCCTTTTATCCATTACACGTTACATCTCATGGCTTAAATCTGACATTGCTTTGAATTAACCCCAATTTTCCTCAGAAGTTACAGAGCTAATCAAAATATAAATGAAACAGCCAAACAAGATTCTTCATACATTTGGCACATTTATGAAGTTATATGAAATGAAAGGTTATATTTATGTGTAGAACATGTATGTGTGTTTGGTTCTAACAGTAACTATCCGTGTAGAGAAGAAAACTTCATTGCCTATTTCTCCCAGATATTATGAGGTAAATAAGAAGTGGATCATCTTTGCAAGCAAAAGGAAATTCCTCATTATTCCACCCACTGGAGTATTCTAAACCTCCTCTTAAATCAGGCCTGGATTTATTCCGTATGACCTAGGATTCTCATCAAAGGTGGGAGGGATATTAACTGTCTATTCCTCCCACTTACTGCTTCCCAGGGTATTTCTACTTATTATTTTTTTTATCTCCTTGCTCAGAATCCCACTATTTTCACTTCTTTTAGAACATCTGGGTAACTGAAACCCCCTCCCCCTTAGACCATCCCATCTCTTATTTTTCTTTTTTGCTCTTAACCATTCTGCCTGACAGTTTTTCTTTTTTTTAAGTCCACCCTCAATACAAGAATTTTAATAAAGATGTACGTATGAGTAAATATGTCAGCATTTCAGTGATACAGCTTTGGATGCAGTAATATGAAATTCAGCAGCACTGAACATAAGCCCAGAGACAGAGTACCAATTAGGTTTACTGTATGCCACAACAAAGGACAAATGTTATACAATTGAATAAACAACATTTTTTTAAAAAAATGTCCATTTATGGATCGTGTAAAATTGTAGGGAATAGGTAAAGATAGGCAGCCTTTACAACAAGGTTTCTTGCAAATCAGTGACCTACGTTCAATATAGATGAAATGTTTGGTGCAGTGGTTAAGGTGCTAGAAACTAAGTGATGGTGACTTTCTACTTCAGGCATGAAGGCCAGCTGAGGGACTTTGGACCAGTCACTCTGTCTCTCAGCCCAACCCACCTCACAGGGTTGTTGTTGTGGGGAAAATAGGAGGATGTTGTGGCCCGTACGCAGCCTGTGCAGCTGGTAGCTGATTCAGACAGCGAGGAGGCTGGTGTGGTGCTGCGCCAGTAGCCTGTGCAGCTGGCACTCGAGTCGGACAATGAGGAGGCTGAAGAAGATGTGGTGCCAGAGGCGGGGACCTTCAGAACCACCAGAAGCTCCCTTAAGTGAAGAGGACGAAGAGGAGGAGCCTCTTCTTGATGCACGGGCGCACAGAGCTGCCAAAAGGCAGGAGTGGCTCCTCAGGAGGAGGTCTCCTCGAGAGTAAGGCTTGGGGCTAATTGGCCACTCCCTTAGCCTATTTAAGGAGGAACGCCGACTGAAGCAATTTGTAGGGAACAACTTAGTTCACATACCTTCGTGTCTTGTCTTGCTTATCTTATCAGCTTCCTGCAAATTGCTTCTGGGCGTTCTGCTAACCATAGTAAGCTTTCAGTTATTATTCTTTGAATTCTTGGCGGCTGTTAATGCAATTAATTAACAGCCGTTGTTGTAAAAGACTGGTTTATTTAGTAAACTTAAGGTTTGAACGGACTTTGTGTGTGCTGCATTCTTTGGGGTCTGTCTCTGGGGCAGAACAGAGGAGAAAGGAGAATTAGGAGTTATTTTTAAAGTAAGAAAGGTGGGATAAAAATCTAATAGAGATAGTCCTTTTTATTTGTTTGTTTGTTTGTTTAGTCAAGTACATATTAATTAATATATATAGTATAAGCATGAAATGAATACATAAAATGAGTATAATTAAAGGGAACATTAGGACAGGGACGGTAGGCACACTGGTGCTCTTATGCACGCCCCTTACAGACCTCTTAGGAATGGGGTGAGGTCAACAGTAGACAGTCTTTACAACCACAATTGAGCCCACAATTTATCTTGTTAAGTGAAAAATTTGTTAAGTGAATTTGTTCCACTTTACGGCTTTTCTTGCCACATTTGTTAAGTGAATCATGGTGGTTGTTAAATTAGTAACATGGTCGTTAAGTGAATCTGGGTTATCCATTGACTTTGCTTGTCGGAAGGTCGCAAAATAACTCCTGAACACTGCAACCGTCATAAATATGAGTCAGTTGTTAAGCATTGGAATGTAAATCACGTGACCGTGAGGATGCAATGGTCATAAGTGTGAAAAACGGTCATGTCAGTATGTTCAGTGCCAATGTAACTTTCAGCAGTCACTAAATGAACTGTTGTAAGTCAAGGACTTCCTGTAAATGAATGAATAAATAGCAGTCTTGTGCCACAGCAGTTGTAAAGTAAGAAAACATCCATTTGTTTTCCTTTCCTCCAGCTATCCAGAATGTCTCTAGCTTATTCTTCCTTCCTTCCTTCCTTCCTTCCTTCCTTCCTTCCTTCCTTCCTTCCTTCCTTCCTTCCTTCCTTCCTTCCTTCTTTATGTATTTATTTATCTATTTTATTTATAAAGTGTATTGGCCCCCCATTTTGCCATAGGGTAACTTTGGGTGGTTTACAGTTACAACTATGTTAAAATATAAAATGTTAAAATCAAACCTGACAGCCAAAAACACATGGGGAGGGCGGGGGCGGAGTGGGGGAAGGAGGTGGGACCTGTTATTACTCAATCAACCACTACCATTGTGCTGTTCCCCCACTGGGAACCCAAGTAGACTGGCAAAGCCACATCTTTAGGCCCTTATGCAAAGATGGGGGGGGGGTTCGGGCCAACCTCACATGGTGGAGGGGACAAGATGTTCCAGAGGCAGGAGCAACAGCAGAGAAGGGGAAGGTTTCACTTGCATGCATGCCACTTTTATAAAAATGCAGGTTCTTATGCATATGTGCATGTTTACCACCATTTCTGCAGCCCAGTTCTGAATGGGCTGTGGTCCGACTCAAGGCCATTGCCCAGGGGTTGGAGACCCCCAATCTATACTACTATGACACAGCCCCAGTTCTGTTCTACCAGACAGGCAATAACAGCAATTTCTCAAGCCTCTGGCAGAGGGCAAGCACTCTAAGAGGTCCCAAGATTTGAAGCCTGAATTCTATGCATTAGGTCTGAGACTGGTTCCAAGAGAAATTCTGCAGTTAAATGCTGGCTCAGGTTTAGCTCTGCCAATTGACAATCCTCTAGCTGAGCTGCCCTTGACTTGATATCGAAAAAAGAAATGCTAATCAAAGGCGTTCTTCAAAATCCATTTTGCACCAAGTTGCTTATCTGTATTCTTTATCACTGACCTCTTGGGCTTGTAGTTACTAATCCATTACTGAGTTTTCCAAATTAGCAGGTAGCAATTAAGCATGCCTTCTCACTGAGAGTAAAAATGAATCCTTAACCTTTTAACAGGTCAGCAAAGGCTTTCCATTCAAAGCAGAGGTGTGCAGCATTAGTATTCAGCTCGCTGGCCAGAACCTGTGACTACGTGAAAATAGATGCAGTGATGTTTCCTTGTGTTTTACAGACCTCGTACCCCCCTCTCCCCTCCATCCTTTTAAAAGAAACGGTAGGGAAGAAGAAGAAGGAAAAAACCCAATGAAAAGAATCTAGACTGGAATGATGAATCTCCCCAATATTTTAAGCATTTAAGTTATTTCATGTCTGGGTGTTGATTCATCGGCTGACACTGATTCTCTAAAAGACCTCAAAGTTCAAATAGTTCTTATACATTTCTAATGCCAAAGAATTCTCCCTTTAAGGAGAATGCAAGGAAGGAACAAGAGCACCACCCAGTGGTTGTTTATGGTAAAAAAAAAATTAACAGCTAGTATAAAACTTGGGCAATTTTAAAAATGAAGTTTTTAAATTCAGATCTGTTCAATAATTCCTTTTTCTTACTAACCATTTATCTCATTGGTGGAATAAAATCTGATTTTTAAATGGATTTCAGCATTTCTTTTTAGGACAATATTTTTGCATTCCTATTTTGAAGAGAGGCGTATCGTAGAAGACGCGTATCGTAGAAGAGGCCTATCGTAGAATTCTATCGTAGAAGTGAATATGCTTGTGTGTTATGCAGATGCTTAAGGTAAAAATGAACCTCTTACTTGTACTGAATATTAACACACTATAAACTAAACAGGTATGCAAACCACAAATGAAATGAGCAAGCAAGCTTTCTCTTTGTTGCCACAGGTGAAAGGAAAAACTGCATTTTTTTGTGCTGGATGAGAGTTAGTTTGGTGTAAAGCTCTATGATAGAAATCAGGAGACTGTGAGTTCTAGTCCTGCTTTAGGCACAAAGCCAGCCAGGTGACTTTGAGCCAGTCCCTCTCTCTCAGCCCTCTAAAAAAAAAGGCACTGCTGAATAATGTTGCCAAGAAAGTTGCATGGACTTCTCCTGGATAAGACAGAAAGTAAGGACAACAATTTATGCATTCATAAATTGACTCAGTATAAAATTATTTACCTAATTTACAGAAGACATGACAATTACCCCTATACAAGTTTTGTGAATCTTGTGAAGTAATACCCTCGTGAATGAATGTTCTTCAATTGTGTTCCTTTGCCCACCACCCAGGGTCACAGGCAGAGGTGGGATTCAGCTGGTTTGGACTGATTCAGGCGAACCAGTTATTAAGATTTTGTGCAGTTTGGAGAACCGGCTGATTGCATAACTGGCTGGCCCTGCCCGGCCCAGCCCACCCAACCTCTCCTTATCTCACCTCGCCCGCCTTGGCTGGTGTCTAGAGTCATGCTGTTCCTATGCTGGTGCCTAGAGTGTAGCAGTTCGCTGGCTCCTTCGCTTGGTCACTTGCCCAGACCATGCAGCTCAGCTGATCTCCATGCCTTGCCCACCGCCTGTCTTTGCTGCAGCCTACTACACTGGCCACATGGCCTAGCTGATCTCCACGCTCTGCTCACCGCGGCTGCCCGAAAGGTAAGGTGCTCAGCCAAAGGGCTTCCTTGGGCTTCCTCGGGGTGGACATGGCAAGGCTCAGCTGCTTTTCAGGCCTGGCTCTCACCATCCTTCCGCCTGCATGCAGCCTGTCCCTTTACTTGGATGCTGCTCGCTCTCCGGCCCTGTGCAAAGGCAGCCAAGCAGGGCCGGGCTCAATTCTCCCAGTCCTCCACAAGCTGAAGCTGGGTGGTGGGGGAGCGGGGACCTTAAAGGGACAGGCCGCAGCAGCTGCCTTCCAAGCAGCTTCGGTTGTGAAGGGAAGTAAGAAAAGTTCAGCTAAGTCATCACCTCCTTCTCGGCCTTAAACATATACACAGAGTAAACACGCATGGCCCTGGAGGGACTTGCCCATGCACCTCTTTTGATTCTTGGGCATCCCAAAGGGGTGAGCAAAGTAGGCTCCTTATCTTACATTCTCATTAGGGGTATTTCTCAACTTATGGCCACAACTGAGCCAAAATTTCCATTGCTAAGCAAGATTTAAGTGAGTTTTGCTCTGTTTTATTATTTTCATTGCCAACGTTAAGTGATGTTAAGTAGTAGTAAATAACTATTGTATCTTGTTGAAGTCTTTGAGGCAAGCAGCTGGGAGGCGGGACCGGGCGTGGTGAGTTATGTCGAATTGGCCACACCCACCCAGTTACATGAGCACCCAGCCACACCTACCCAGCCTGTCATTAGGGCAGAGAACCAGTTGTTAAATTATTTGAATCCCACCACTGGTCACAGGTACTTCTGGATTTGGGAGCAGTGACCCCCTCCCCAGTATATGAGTACTGTATTTAAGACTTTATTCCAAGACAGTAAAAGAAACTAACAAAATAGCAAAACAAAAACGCAGTTGCAATGCAGCCCATTTTGAGAGACATATTTCGGAAGGGACCTTGGAGGTTGGTCGGTCTGTCTGTCTGTCTGTCTGTCTGTTTGTCTGTGTCTGTCTGTCAGTCTGTCAGTCTGTCAGTCTGTCAGTTCTGTCTAACTATCTAGCTAGCTATCTAGCTATCTAGCTATCTATCTATCTAGACCTCCAAGGTCCCTTCCACTCTATTCTGATTGATTGATTGATTGATTGATTGATAGTATTGTGGAAACCGGCCATCCTTAGGATATTTGGTATCATCTTGCTTGGTATGTTTGCTTGTTATGTTTTGCTTTTCAATCTGTTTGTTACAAATAACAACAATAACAACAACTTTACATGGGAATGGCTTAAGATGGGAACCATCAAGAAAAAAATGGAAGGTTTAATACTCACTGCTCAGGAGCAAGCACTACAAACTAATACATGAAAGCGAAGATACAAAAATTTTATTTATTTATTTTATTTCATCAAGCATGTATTTTATGACAGATACAAGTGTAAACATAATTATAAATACCTGAAAAGGATACGAATAAAAGAAAACATTAGGACAGGGATAGTAGGAACACTGGTGCACGCCCCTTACAGACAATCCAAACTGCCAACTTTGTAACAACAAAGTCGAAACTGTTTCACATTTAATATGTGAATGCAGCAAAATCCCACAAACTGATTACAAAGCTAGAAACGACCGAGTTGCTAAATTAATCCACTGGTCATTATGTAAAAAAATACGACTTACCTGTATCCAAAAAGTCATGGGAACATAAAGTGGAAAAAGTTATAGAAAATGGGAAGGTGAAGATCTTGTGGGACTTTCAAATACAGACGGATCGTCATTTGGAACACAACACGCCAGATATCACAGTTGTTGAAAACCGAAACGTACAATTTATTGACATTGCAGTACCAGGAGATGCCAGAGTCGAAGAAAAAGAACTGGAAAAAATCACGAAATATCACAACCTGGTTACTGAAACTACGCAATTATAGATGAAACATGTATCAGTGATACCCATTGTCATTGGGGCACTTGGTACCATGTCCAAGAATTTTATAAGATACATCAAGAAATTGCAGCTTCCTGCAATAACACCAGCGGACTGCGAAAAACTGCACTACTTGGAACATCATATATTTCAAGAAGATACTTGGTTGATACTTAGGACGCTGGCAGCAACCTGTATCAACCATTAGCACCAGTGAATGGTATTTGTGATGCATTTTTAAATATTCAGTTGACTGAGTTTCATGTTTAATGAATAAAAATGTCTTTATTCAATGGTGTGCTCATTGGTTCTGGATCAGAGGTGGGTTTCAGCAGATTCTGACCGGTTCTGGAGAACCGGTAGGGGAAATTTTGAATAGTTCAGAGAACCAGTAGTAAAAATTCTGACAGGCCCTGCCCCCATCTATTCTCTGCCTCCCAAGTTCCAGCTGATTGGGAGGAAATGGGGATTTTGCAGTAACCTTCCCTTGGATTGAGGAGGGAATGGAGATTTTACAGGATCCTTCCCCTGCCACACCCACCAAGCCATGCCAGGCCCACCAAGCCACGCCCACAGAACCGGTAGTAAAAAAATTTGAAACCCACCACTGTTCTGGATCCAATCCAAAAGTGCCAATTGCCTGGGCATCTGACCGCTGCCCTAATACTTGACCTGGCAATGACACATTAATCAAAGAATATTTAATATTGAAGAATGCAATATGCCAAAAAAAAGGAAAGGAAAGGAAAGGAAAGGAAAGGAAAGGAAAGGAAAGGAAAGGAAAGGAAAGGAAAGGAAAGGAAAGGAAAGGAAGGCAGGCTGGCCGGCCAGCTTTAGGCTCCCGAGTCAGTCAGAGGCTCCTGAAGAGATGAGATAGCAAGTGGCTTTTCTTTCTTTTTTGACTAATGTGAGTAGGCTCCAAACTACCATTTCTCCCAGCCCTTTTTGAAGGTCTCATTACACTGGAGTTTGCCAAGGACAAGCTAATCTTATCATGTGCTTGGAATACTCTATCCAGTTCTACCAAAAGAGCGAGAGAGGGAGAGAGAGCGGGAGAAATATTAAAAGTTAAGAAAGTTTTTTTTTTTGGTCAGATGGCAATGAAACCATTTCAAGGTTAAGAAGGGTCTGTTTCCCAAGGTTTTGGAACTGATAATAATAAAGATCATCCTACCCTACGCAGATGTCCCATCAAGGACAGAGAGAAAAAAAAAGTGTAATCCAGGAATAACCCTTTAGTGTCTTAAATAAATGCTTGCTTAATTCTGTATTACATACCCAATCGCTGCTTGAGAATATAAAGCTCTATGTCCCATGCATCAAAAGAAAACAAATACATACCACCATCTAATTTCCTCTCATTAGACTTCCAGTAGTACTACAGGTAGTCCTTGACACACAACAGTTCGTTTAGCGACCATTCAAAGTTACAGTGGCACTGAAAAAAGTAACTTATGACCATTTTTTCACACTTATGACCATTGCAGCATCCCCATGATCACATGATCAAAATTCAGAGGCTTGGCAAGTGGTTCATATTTATGATAGGTGCAGTGTGATCCGCTTTTGCAACCTTCCGACAAGCGAAGTCCATGGGGAAGCCAGATTCTCTTCACAACCGTGTTACTTGCTTAACCATTGCAGTGGTTCCCTTAACAGCTATGGCAAGAAAGGTCATAAAATGGGGCAAAACTCATTAAGCAGGTGTCTTGCTTAGCAACATAAACTTTGGGTTCAATTGTGGTCGTAAGTCAAGGACTACCTGTACAGGTGTTATAAAGAGGGATAAAGGTAAAGGTAAAAGTTTCCCTTGCACATATGTGCTAATCGTTCCCGTGCTCATCTCCATTTCAAAGCCAAAGAGCCAGCGCTGTCCGAAGATGTCTCTGTGGTCATCTGGCCGGCATGACTAAATGCCAAAGGCTCACGGAACGCTGTTACCTTCCCACCAAAGGTGGTCCCTATTTTTCTACTTGCATTTTTTATGTGCTTTCGAACTGCTAGGTTGGCAGAAACTGGGACAAGTAACGGGAGCTCACCCCATTACGCAACACTAGGGATTCAAACCGCTGAACTGCTGATCTTTCAATCGACAAGCTCAGTGTCTTAGCCACTGAGCCACCATGTCCCTATAAAGAGGGATACATACTATCAAATACCTAAACAACTAATCCTAAGTAAACAAGATGAAGATTGCAGCCTTTTCATTAAAAAAATACCTAGAACATGTACATAGTGCAACAAGTTTTAATAAAAAGGGATTTTTTTTATTCCCCCCCCCCCCACACACACATACACATACACAATCATATCTGTAGGAGCAACAAAATTCAAGATGGTGAGTACAACTGACATTAAAGTCAGTCTACTGTGGGTTGTTATTGTTGTTTTGTCACATGCACAGACATATAACCATGAATACTCCTGCCACGGCTCTTTTATTTTAGGACAGATACCAAGCCTCTTTTCAAAGCCAAACAAATTTGGCTGAGCCATTATTTTCAAAGTACAGTCCTATGCTATTCTATTTAGAAGGGCTAACCTATTTAGAGGTTAACCTGAATTATTCCTAGGTAAGTGCAGTAATATTAGAATTTCAATTTTCTCGTAATTTCTTAATACTGTAAGATAAAAATTGCTTTTCTTCAAAAAGGAAAATAACAGCCCCTGCTCACTCCACAAACAACTGTGCTTCTAAATCAAAGGAAAAACCTACATAGAGCAATGCATTTCATCTGTAGTAGATAATCTTCTTATGAATCACAGAATCTCAGTTTCTGTCAAAGTGTTTACAGAGCGACTACTATTTTGAGACAATCCAGGAGCAAAATATAGGACACAGAGCAGTGGTGGGTTGCCCCAGGTTCGGACTGGTTCGCAAGAACGAGTAGTAAAACCGGTGGGAGGCCCCACCCACTACCCCACATGTCGTCGTCAGTGATCTACACAGAGCCAAGGCATGAGAGCGAGTGGAGCAAGCAAGCGTGTGCACGCAATCCCTTTGTGAATCAGTAGTAAAGGTAAGTAGAACCCACCCCTGACACAGGTTTGTCTTACAGTGGTTTATATACAAGACTTCTATATACAAATGTACACGTGGTAGGCACATACTAGACAAGCAATCAGTCTTCTTCAACTCTACGGCGAGGAGAATGATACATGAGGAGAGAGAGAGAGAGAGAGAAACGTCCTCTCATGGCCTCCCTTATGTAGACAGCTTCAATAACCCTGCTGACTCATCCTCATCTTTAAAAGGGCAATAACCGTGCTGACTCATCCTCAGTTCATCATCCTGGCCCACAGCCTTACAGCGGCTGGTCAGCTTTAAATCTGCATTACACTGACAGTTTCCTTCTCCCTTCTCATCATCTTTCAACAAATTATTTGGGCTCTTCTGGATAAGAGAAATACAATGTATTTTTCTTATCCAGGTTTAGCTCAATGGACAGAAGCACTGTAATTTAACACCAGCTGTCTGCAATTAAAGTAAGATCAAATCTCGCCAGGCTCAAGGTTGACTCAGCCTTCCATCCTTTCTAAGGTAGGTAAATTGAGGACCCAGTTTGTGGGGGCAATAAGCTGACTTTGTATAAATATACAAAAGTATGAAGGCTATTGCTTAACGCACTGTAAGCCGCCCTGAGTCTCCGGAGAAGGGCGGCATATAAATCAAATTAAAAAAAAAAAAATGTATACTGGGAATATTGACCTTTTAGATTCCCCATAACCATGGGAGTCTATAAATTCTATCTGGAATGTTAAGAATAAATAGCAGATATGGCTGCTTTTGGTTGTTCATCAAATGCCTAGTTCTCACTTTACTGCTTTATGCTCTCCGTCTTTACCAGTTTGGAGATTGAATATGTCCTGCAGGTGTTCTTCTATGGCAGTGATGGCTAACCTTTTTGCCATCACGTGCCAAAAGCAAGGGGAGTTCAGGAGGGTCACGTGCGCATGTGCCCACACCCATAATTCTAGGCGTCCCGCCCTCCCATGCATGCGTGCACGACCCCCCCCAGCTCCCACCGCTTTTGGCATGCGATGGCACGGTGGGCCCGTTTTTCGCCCTCCCCAGATTCCAGAGCCTTTCTAGGAGTCTGGGGAGCACGAAAACGGCCTTCCCCACCGCCCGAGGTCCTCTGGAAGCTAGAAACAGCTTGTTTCCCTACTTCTGGTGGGCCCAGAAGGACTGAAAATGGAGCTGAGCTCACGTGCCCACCAGTATGGCTCCATGTGCCACCTGTGCCATAGGTTCGCCATCACAGTTCTATGGCATTCAGATGGTTTTCTATGACTATATCTGATGCCATCTAAAAGTGCCACAACTGTCCTCCCAGGACACAGGAAGCTGTGTTGGTTATTGATATTATAAGTAACAATATGAGCTTCTTCTGTACATACATAGATATATAAGTAATATGTATGTTGAGGAAATGATAATAATGGCAGACTGGGTGACCAACTATAATAATAACAGTCATTGTTTTGGGTGCAATTCCAAAACACCTGGAGCCCAACTTGAACACCATCAGCAGTGGCAAAAATCACCATCAGTCAATTGCAAAAGGCAGCTTTCCTTGGACAGTTTACATCTTGAAACGATCCTTTTAACACCATCACAGAATATCTGCCTATCCCAGGTTGTTGGGAGGATTCAACAGGTGGAGAAAAAAGTCTAATTTATTGTCAACATCTGAGTGTGCGACCAACCATAATAATAAGTGTGTGTGTGTGTGTGTGTGTGTGTGAGAGAGAGAGAGAGAGAGAGAGAGAGGGGGGGGGGGGAGAGAGAGAATATTAGTATCTGTTTCCTTTGCATTTTATCTTAAAAATTTCTCCTTAGAGGTAGTATTCTTTGCCTTAAATGTTAGTCCATCCATGATCCAGGTAGAAAATTTAATTCATAGAAGATATCAGATGTCTATGGAAAAAGTGAAAAAGCAAAGTAGAAAGAAAAACTTGACCTGTGAAATGCTTGCAACATTAAGATAAGGAGTAAGATATAATAAAAGTAACTGAAAAAAGAACCCCACCTCTGCTGTATTTTAAAGCAGAAGTCCCCAATCCCCGGGCCATGGACGGGAACTGGTCCCATGGCATGCCAGAAACCGGGCCACACAAACAAATGAAGCCCCATCTGTGGGATGCAGGCAGCACATGAAATCATGCCCGCTCCGGTCCATGGAAAAATCTCTCTGGTGCCCAAAGATGGGGGGCACTGTTTTAAAAGATGTGGAATCACTATATATGAATAAATATGTTACGGTAAATAGTGGTAATTTTGCAGGTAGGAGAGGATCTAAATATTCTACCCTACTTCTATTACAGACGCAGGAAATCTGATGCTTATTGATTTGTTGCCATGTCCTCTTAGGGTAGTTGTTTTGCAGGCTCCTGCAATTTAGTCATAATTAGCTTTGTTTTACAGCATTCTATATTTCTGTTTAGTTTTTCTTAATAGAACCCAAAAATGTTAGGGTTTTTTTGGGTTCTATTAAGAAAAACTAAACAGAAATATAGAATGCTGTAAAACAAAGCTAATATTAACTGCCTTCAGGCACAAATGCCATTAGCCAACACATCTTCTGGGGGGGGGGGGGGGCAAATTACAAAGATGTCATGGTAATGAAAACTGTGCCTCTTTTGTTTGTGCAGCATGATTCCACACACATGTATGAAGGACCTGATGCTCATTATGACTAAATTGCAGGAGCCTGGAAAACAAGGATGCCATCGTATTGCAAACTCTACCCCTTTTAAATATTGTGTCGTCACATACATAAACAAAACGAGCAGAGCTTGCACCACAATGGTGCAACAACCATGTTGTCATTTCGATGAATTGCCACATTCAGTGACTGCACTCATGGGAAATAGAAATGGCATGTGGTTTCAACCCAATACTTTGTAAGTATTTCCAAGCACCTACTAAAAAGGGACAAGCTGTCTTCTTCTGTTGGGAGAGAACAATCTGTTGGAAATGAAGTGCTATTGTGAGCATTTTTATCAATTTCCTTTCGAATCAATAATTGTTGTTTTTTTTTAATTTGATTTATATGCCGCCCTTCTCCGGAGACTCAGGGCGGCTTACAATGTGTTAAGCAATAGCCTTCATTCTTTTGTATATTTTATACAAAGTCAGCTTATTGCCCCCACAAACTGGGTCCTCATTTCACCTACCTTAGAAAGGATGGAAGGCTGAGTCAACCTTGAGCCTTGGAGAGATTCGAACCAGCAGAAATTGCAGGCAGCTGTGTTAATGACAGGGTGCACCAAACCACTGTACTATCAAGGCTCTTTGAGGTCAGATACACAATTAGCCAGAAACTATTAACCTGTTTGCCCTACTCTTATACACTCAGTTACCATATTCTCAGTGTTGCGTAAACATAGCTTCCCATTTATAACCATGATAACACCAAAATGATGAAATGGGCTATAACAGAAATGGCTAACCTTTTCCGGACTGAGTGCCCAAAGCGTGCACCTGAACCCCCAAAATGCAATGCGTACACGAGCCCCACCCCCCACATGTGCCCCAACCCATGCATGCATTGCAGAGACCCAAAGGCCAGCTGGCAGGCAGGAGATGCACACGCTTGCGCAATGGAGCTGAGCTGGGGCAACGGCTCACGTGCCCACAGAGAGGGCGTTGTGTGCCATCTCTGGCACGCGTGCCGTAAGTTCACCATCATGGGGCTATAAGATGTCATAACACAAGCTAACACCTTGGTGTATCCATCATATTTGGACTGAATGGAGTACTGCAACATTACACGTTTTTCCATTTGCTCCTTCCTATGGTCTCCCCAACCACCCCTCCACCATGGATGCATTTGTGCCTGATTTCATGCTTTTTAGTGATGGGTTAGGGACTGGAGTGTGAGAGAAATGGATGTAGAAGGAATTCTATTTTTTTTTTTTAATGATTTGCTGAAAAGAATCCCTGGAGTGGAATAATTTATGGACCTATATGACAGCCTCAGTGGTAGCAAACTCACCTGATAAACACCAACCTCTAGAGAGGAATCAAGCATTGTTTATTCCTATTGATATCAGATTATAGTGAGTCATTGGTCTTTTGCACAGAGATAAGGCAAGAATTACTGGGATACATAATACAGAAAGTTGATGACAAATGTAGAGCATGTTATATATTGGCAAAGGATTTAGCAAAGAAGGAATTTCTTTACAACTGATAAGAAAGCAAGTTAACCACACAGGAAAAGCAAAGGAACCCTTCATGGTGTGAAAACATTGCAGACATATTCCTAGAACGGCAACACACTCTAGTAGCTTTGATATAAAGCTTGTGCCAAGCCTCTAATTGATATTCTAACAAGTAATCCGTGAACTTCACTGCAAAGAGAGATAAGGAAGCAGAGCAGTAGGTATATTGCATCTTCTCAAGGCATGAACTCTGTAATCAATTAGTCACTAACAAAACTGGCACAGCAAGAAATTGCATTTGCCGAAGTGTTACATGAGAGATATACAAGTCTCATACGAATGCAATATTTGTATAAGGAAGCACCTGATTGCATAATTACTTCACCTGAGTTCAAATTCCAACTCTCCCCAATGATCCAAAGTGCATTTACGCTGATGTACACATTCTCCAAAAGTCCTGAAGTAGCCAATGTCCCCTTTAGTCATTCACAATCTTGATCATTTTTTTTTTAATTTGATTTATATGCCGCCCTTCTCCGGAGACTCAGGGCGGCTTACAATGAGTTAAGCAATAGCCTTCATACTTTCATATATTTATACAAAGTCAGCTTATTGCCCCCACAAACTGGGTCCTCAATTTACCTACCTTAGAAAGGATGGAAGGCTAAGTCAACCTTGAGCCTGGTGAGATTCGAACTTACAGTAATTGCAGACAGCTGGTGTTAATCACAATGCTATCAGTCTGCTGAGCCATCAGGCCCTTAGTCACTTCCAATTCTTTTTCTATGCAAGAAGCCTCAGAGACATCATATCCCTGAAGATATGGACCAGTGGTGAAATCCAAATTTTTTTACTACCGGTTCTGTGGGCGTGTCTTGGTGGGTGTGGTGTGGCTTGGTGGGCGTGTCTTAGTGGGCACGACAGGGGAAGGATACTGCAAAATCTCCATTGCCACCCCACTCCAGGGGAAGGATATTGCAAAATCTCCATTCCCACCCCACTCTGGTGGTATTTGCTGGTTCTCCGAACTGCTCAAAATTTCTGCTACCAGTTCTCCAGAACCTGCCAGAAGCTGCTGTAATTCACCCGATATGGACTGCCTGTGAGTTATGGCTGCCTTGGGTTCACATAAGCATATATTTGCCTTTTTTAACATGCCTATCTTTGCTTAAAACTTTCCTTTGTTTTCTGAAATCGTTTTAAACAAATAGCTTGATAGTCGCTTTGCACCATTAATTTAGATAGAGCTCCTTGTCCCCTTAAGCTCTTCTATGGAGCTCATGTTTTTATAGGTAGTCCTCAATTTACAACAGTTCATTTAGTGACCATTCAAAGTTACAACAGCACTGGAAAAAGTTATTTATGTCTATTTTTCACGCTTATGACCATTGCAACATTCCTGTGCTCATATGATCAAAATTCAGACTTGCTTGGCAACTGACTCATATTTATGACAATTGCAGTGTCCTGGGGATCACATGATTATCTTTTGAGAACTTCTGACAGGCAAAGTCAATGGGGTAGCCAGATTCACTTAACAACCATGTTACTAACTTAACCACTGCCGTGATTCACTTAACAACTGTAGCAAGAAAGGTCGTAAAATGGGACAAAAAGGTCGTAAAATGGGGCAAAATTTATGTTGCTTAGCAACATAAATTTGGGGCTCAATTGTGGTCATAAGTTGAGGAGTACCTGTATTTAACTTAAATCTTGGATCTGGCTTTGATTTTTTTTTTCCAAAATAGAGTTGCTAGCAATCAAGGCAATCAAAACTAAAAGAAACAGCAGAGAGTGTTTCCAAGTGCCTTTTCTTATACAGCTGTAACTGTAGCTATGTAAATTCACCCTCCTCCCTTCTAGATATTAACCTGACAAGGAAGCATTAGGTCCAGTTATCCTTAATTATAAAATATCATGGAACATGCTGGGATGCCGACTGTTGTAATATTATTACTCTGTTAAGGTGAATGGAAGTATAAAGTATTCCATGTCATATCTATAATAAGATGTGTCATCTGACAAGGGAGCATACAAATTGCTTTGTGGTCTCAGAAAAATATTAGCATTCATAGATTAAGCTAACATCTAAAAGCTTCTAGCGTACACATCGATAGACAGAAGATGGCACTATTATACATTTTAAATAAATGCTGTCTCTACAACTGCCTCAATGTATGCAGTTGATTTTCAGCATTTCAGAACTAGGCAAGAAAGGGCTGGTCAAGGTCCTTTTAGTTCAAGAATGTCCCTCAGGAAATTTCAAGGCACCTGAGATGATCTCACTGCAATCCACACCAGAGGCAGCTAGATGGGTAGCTTTCTTAGATAACAGAATTATAGCTTCTATCCCACTGCAATTCTATGACGCCATATTATGGTGTTTTTATCTTAATGTAGTATATTATCTACTATATTGTATCATCCACATATGCATGTGCGCCTGTGTCTTTGAGTATGTTTTATTTAAACTAAATTTGTATATCAGTGATTGCATGACCTCTTTAGATGCCGTATGTTAAATAAATAAATAAATAAATAAATAAATAAATAAATAAATAAATAAATAAATCCTTACACCTCTTCATCATCCACTCCTCCCATGTTTGCAACATCAGAACCAGCAGTGAAATCCAGCAGGTTCTGACAGGTTCTGGACAACCGGTAGCGGAAATTTTGAGTAGTTCGGAGAACCAGCAAATACCACCTCTGGCTGGCCTCAGAGTGGGGTGGAAATGGAGATTTTGCAATATCCTTCCCCCAGGAGTGGGGTGGGAATGGGGATTTTGCAATATCCTTCCCCCAGGAGTGGGGTGGGAATGGGGATTTTGCAGAATCCTTCCCCTGGGGTGGGGTGGGAATTAAAATTTTGCAGTATCCTTCCCCTGCCATGCCCACCAAGCCACGCCCACAGAACGGGTAGTAAAAAAAAATTGGATTTCACCGCTGATCAGAACCCACTAAATCTGTGCAGGTGCCTTTAACACAAAAAGTGGAACCACCAATCTCTTATTTACAGCCCAACTGCACTGGCTTCCTTCCTTCTGCTCCCTTAACAATGTCATTCAGCACACCTGGAGAAGGGGTCCTTGGTGCTCTCTGAGCTTGGTTGTTTTCTTGCAGCCAGACGTTCCACTACCCAAAGCATCAAGGACCCTTCATTTCAAAGATTCTCCTTTATTGACACCTGGAGAAGTGTGTAAACTTCCCCAGTTCTCATGCTTATTCTCTCAATTATCAACTCCTTAAGGCAAGACTTCATCCCAAGTGCCCACCCCTTTAGAATCCTAGTATTTCCTAACTCTTGAGTCTCAATTTATACACACATGAAAATCTCTTCCATAACTTTTAGACTGTATTACAGAGCTCCAATCTGCACACATACACACATACACACATCTTGTATTTTGTGGACAGAAGCTTTTGGGGGAACTAAAATACAGAAACCTGTATTTATATTCCCAAGAGATGCTGCTCCAAACACTCTCCTCCTTTGCTCTGAGGTTAACATGAAGCTGATTTAATCAGGCAGGAAAGCAAGGTTTGAAAACACTTCTATCCATATACCATCTGTACCTTTGAAATATGAAAACTGAAAAGAATGCCAAAATCACAGGACAGGTAAGGCAAGAGTCTGGTCCAATTGCCAATAGTAATATAATTTAGGTTATACACCGTCCTATAGGGCACAGCACTCTCTGGATGGTTTATAAATGTCAGGATATTGCCCTCAACAATCTGGGTCATTTTATCTACCTTGGAAGGATGGAAGGAGGATAAATCAACCTTGAGCTGGTCAGAATCGAACTCCTGGCAGTGAGCAGTGAGTTATACTGCATTCTACCCACCTCGCCACCAGGCAGTGCAATTTGTTCAGTGTGCACCAGTGACTGTTCTGACTTCTTCATTCCAATGTGTTGGCAGGGTGATGTCATTCAGCGCAGATGCAATGTGGCAGAGAGAGAGAAAAAAAAAAAAACCCTCTATGGGCTGCCTCTTCCGATATAAAATAATTCAACCAAGTCTCACTCTATGGACATAGATTGACTCTATGGACACAGACATAAATTGGCCTGGGAGTTTTTCTTACATGGGTTCCAGTTGACATCTCTGCTTCAGAGTTCTGAGTTCTCTTGTAAATCAAGGGACAATTTGATTTTATTAGAACAAAAAGGGATCTTGGGTACAGTAGTACTGATCACTTGGCTTGACTCAACATTCCACACATCACACAGACCACTCTAATTTCAGAACATTAGGGAGCCTTTTTTGCCAGCAAATGTTGGTAATAGCATTTCAGGAGCATTTTTGTGGGTTAAGTATGGAGCTAGAAGAAACTTGTCTTTTAGAGACCTCCTATTTCCATTCCCACCATTAGTTGGGGGGGGGGAGAAACTTATAAATTAAATGAAAGGAAAAACTAGTTATTTTGCTGCCAAGTAGAACACCCCTTAAAACTCAGTCATTTCCAAAGCTGTCCTCCCCAAAATGAAGCCAATAGATAGTGTTTCCAAATTCCTTTCCTAGTTTTTTTTTTCCAGCTTTTATAGGCTATCCATTTTGGTCTTCAGAGATAAGAGGATTTTTTCTCTCTCTACTATATGCTTATACATACACCTGTGAATTCTAATAACAACCAGATGATGCTAGAAGTGAGTCATTATGTAAAATCTTCAAATGCCTTCCATTTCCCTTCCAGCTGATATTCATACTTTGTACATTAAGTCCTTCCCACACCTTTTCTCATTATTCTCTCCAGATCTTTTCTTCCTGTAACTTAATTTTCTTAATAACCTTTCTCAAGATATGTGTTTTCTGTTGGGAGAAAACATCATCATTATTGGATTGCCTCTTCAAAATCCTAAACATCTCTAGCTTGAATCTGCTAATACCCAACCTATCCCTGGAACCTAAAATACAAAAGGAGATGCTAAGTCAGAACTAAAATACTTGCTTGTTTTCTTGCAAGTATTTCATTAGTCAAATTAAATGCAATAAAGGTAACAGGAAATATTTTTCCCATAACAACCACCCTATGAATTAAATTATGTTGAGGAGAGGGAGCAAGGGTGGGTTCTAAATTTTTTTACTACTGGTTCTGTGGGCGTTGCTTATTTTGTGGGTGTGATTTGGAGGTCATGTGACTAGGTGGGCGTGGCTAGCTGGTCAGAGTCATTTCTGGAAGATCCTCGCACTTACGACCCGACTCATTTGTTTGCTTTTAACACTGATTAGCTGTAGGACGGCCCTTTGAAGCCCCGCGGCAAGAGTTTAAACAGTTTTTTTCCCTCTAGTCATCAGCTGGGACTCAGGAGGCAGCAATAGATTGGGGGTGGGACCAAATAAAAGGTAAGAATAACGTGGGGGGGGTGAGAGGGCGGGGGGAGAACCGGTTCGGTGACATCATATCGTCACCGCTACCGGCTCGGCCGAACCGGACCGAACCGGGAGAAACCCACCACTGGGAGGGAGGGAGGGAGGAAGGGAGAGAGGTCCATAGTCAAAGTAATATGCAGGAAACTAGGAATTTTGAAAATGATTCACTTTAATAAAGCATAAATAGTACTAGACAAAACACAACTAAAAGCAAAGGAGTCTTACTACACCCAAGGCCAGAGATAAGAGATTCAATATAGAAGCTTCTTGCTACAGCAGAGGTGAAAATTGTAGCATTTATTCAGATAGATATATGCTAAATGTTTTTTTGGAAGAGTGGTAAGCACCCTCTTATTTGGAAGTGAGAACAAAATAGAACATTAAGTTCTTTGGGAGAAACCAAGATTTTTAGACTGAAGATGGAGGAGAAGAAACACACCCTTTTCCACTCTGGGCTGCTTGCTGGGTTGGTATGACAAAAGATGTTTTCATTTTGATAAAAAGAATTACTCCTTCTGTTCTTCTTCATTTCAGGATCTGAGCAGTCAAATTAGGCCTGCTTTTCCTTCTCTTTCTCAAGCAAAGGAAGGAATGTGTAAGATTTTTTTTTTTTTAGCATAATAATCAGAGATAGTCAAGCTGCTGTCAATCACCTTGACAAAAGGCCCTGCTGAAGAGATTGACAGCAGCAGGATAGAACTTGAAAACTAGAATTACCAGTTATTCAATACTTCAGATTTAGGGCTCTTTTGGATAGGGTTGTTTTTTTCCTCACATTAAATACAGGATATTCTATACTCCAGAGCCTTTTCAGGGCTATAAAATTTCTGGCCAGAAATCGTAAGGCAAAAAAATTGGAGGAAATGAGCAACAACAAAAAAAACAGATTTCTCTTTCACATGCTAAAAATATATGCTAAATCAAACCGTTTACTTGACGAAATCACTGAAGATAGTATATAGGAAGTCTTCGACTTATGACCAGTTTTTTAATGACCATTCAGTATTATGATCGTTTTGGAAAGGATGCTTTTCAGCCCATAAGGTACTTCCAGACATTGTAAAATGTCACACCACTCCCTCCTGTGGTCACATGACTGCATTTTGGGCGCTTAGCAACCCACATTTATCACTGGCTGCAGCATCCCAGGGAGTCACATAACTGTGATTTGCAACTTTTTTACTGGTTTCTGGTATTTTTTTTTACCCATTTCCAGAAAAACATGCCCATCTAGGAAATTAGAGTTGGACTTACAAATATATGATTTGCTTAACAACTGTGTGATTCTGACTTACAACACAAGCTTTACTTAATGACTGCTGTAAAATAGGTCTAGTAATGTGATTTACCTCGATTTCTGACTGTCATGAGTTACAACTAAAATTGTGGTGCCAACTGTGGTTCTAAGAAGACAACTGTATCTGGGAAGCTTTGGAAGCTATGCCCCTTTAATTCCATGCTTTTCTTAATATCAAGTCAGGACGGTTCCTCTTAGCAAATTTAATAATAATAGGAGATATATTTCTTCAGATGTTAAAATGTACAATACAAATCTTAAATCTGAAGAAGTCAAAAAGGAATCTCCGGCAGTGTTCCAAAAAAGTCAAGCAAAGAATCTGAACTTTCAGTACCGTATCAACCAGCCAATCAATTATTTTCAAAAGCCTATATAGGCTGACTCTCCTTATTTTATTTTATTCTGATCATCCTTCACATCTATTTGAATTTTAAATTAAGCTATTTTTAATCTTGGCACTTGGGAGCCTGCAATTTTATCTTCAGGTCCTCCAGCTTCTGTTGAAACTTGGCATTTTAGATAATTATTATGAAGAGATTTCATGTTTCTATCCAGAGTAGTTATACGAATATGTTTATGAATGTGCAACTGCTTTCTTACAAAAAGTAACCAAACCAGTAGACCTTTTGCCACAATGTGATAACATTGCACATATATTGTAATTTCACTATTGCTTAGAGAAGAAGCTCTTCTTAGTAACAGCTGCTTCAGTAGTACCGACATGCTTGTAAAAGTTCATGCATGTGTTGTGAATTGCCCTAGCTAAATTTTAATAATAGAAAGACTTCTCTGGTGCTTTGGCCATGAAAGACACTATGACAGAAACTTCCTCATTCAGCAAGGACAATATAATTAGTATAAAGTATTAGTCAATGAATATCCTACATTAGCTTAGTAAGAATTGGTAATGTGATCAATACTGAATTGAAATTTCAGCTGTAATTTCCCCAAAGTTTACTTCTTTATGGGGAAAAAAAATCAAATTACTATTTCATATATCTTTTCTTTTGTAATTACTCTGCAAAGAGATCTGTGGTTTTTCTACCTCATTTTCAAGTTCTTTGCATTTTCTTTAGACTGTTGAAATTATTTTTGCTGTAGAATGATAAAACATTGCAGTTTTTTAGTTTTCTATTATTCCTCTATTGTTTTGTGGCATCTTCAGTGTCCCCTGCTTCCATATCTTAAAAAACAAATCCAATTATTTTCATTCGGAAATCTCCCCACAAAAGCTCTAGATCACTGCATAAATACAGAAATATTTTTTTCCAGTAAAACTTCCATGCGTGAGACAGAAAGACTTTAATTATTAGTGATGACTGATTTTTAATTAAATCATTCTTAAGCTCGGCAAATGTACACTAATGCACTGACTCAGAACTTGGGAAATTTCATACCAATAGAATGTGCAATAATAAATGAAAAACAAAATGCAATAGTAAGCTTAGAAACCATTGTTCAGATTCAGAATAATGAGTGACCATCGGTTGGCCCACTCCAGCTGTGAATTAAGAGTACACAGGTATTATTACCGTTTCCCCGAAAATAAGACATCCCCTGATAATAAGCCCAAACGGGCTTTTGAGTGCCCCCGAAAATAAGCCCTCCCCAGAAATATTTAAATGCAGAGCTGGAAATCAGGTAAGATGGCACGGGGAGCCCCATCTTGCTCCACGCACCCCAAAATAATAAGACCTTCCCAAAAATAAGGCCAAGCGCTTATTTTGGGGTTCAAAAAAATATAAGACATGGTAGACAAACATCATTACGAAGCAACTGTAACCAACTGTGGAAATGCATTTATCTGAAACACAACTTAACTGCGGCTAGCATACTGGAATTAGGTCATCAGCTAGAAAACAAGACAAATACTTTGTAAATCTCAGAGAAGGTGTAATCCTCTAAATAAACAACTCATGAGGTCAATAACCTTGCCAAAAGCTTCTTTACCTCAACTTTGCCAAAAGGTTATTAAACCTTTCCAAGTATCATGTACTTTAGATATCATAGATCAAAATCACTCATAGAAAATGTTCAAGTTCTAAATTTATCAGCCAGCTTTTTGTTCTGCCTATGTCACCCTACTAGTACGGTGGTGAAAACTATTACAATTACAAAGTCCTGATTTCTTATTAGATCACCTCTCTGTTATTTGGGTTTTTCCATACTACTGAGTGCTATCCACCCATCTTTGAGTCAGCACTGAATAATGCCAGCCAAAAATTTGCCAATCCCTATCCTATCCCTACTGCCTATATTTTGAATCCCTGCCAAATTGCATTATCGCAAATCTGGATTTGCAAATGTGCTAATCGTTATAGGTAAAGTGACTAGTTTCTCCACTGGCTATGCTGCTATCTCTCTTCAGTGCACCAGTAGCTTGTAAAGAAAACATCCACCCCTGGGTGCGTTGAATCGTCAATGGGTGGGTTGAGTTCAGGACTCGGTGTCTGGCTTTTCTTGTCTGAACCTTCCTCATATACTACATTTCAGCATCCCTATAAACCTACGGATTTTACGTAGAGTGTTCAATACTGACAAGTAGTGAACAACTATGTCTCTTACTTGGGGTGGTGGTGGTGATTTAAATTTCCCAAAACAGGGAAGGTGGCAAAGAAACATCTGGTTCACCATCCCTTATCATTTTATGGACATTATAATGAAGAAAAGCAGGGTTGGTGCATTTGAAGGTGGAAAGAAATGTGGCAGTGTTGGGCTTGAAAAACAGGTTGCACCAGCATGAATACAGGACCCTGATCACTTCTCACAGGCATAAAGACATGGTGTAACTCTCTATCTGGTTCCAACTCACAGGAAAGGTAACTTTTGCCCACTGCTTCTTGCTACGTATAAAAAGTAGTGTCTTCTGACTGGCACAAGCAATTGTGTCCAGTTGGCCCAGTGTGCTTCATTTCATTGCAAAAAAACCCCCCGATCTCTAGGTTACTCCACACAGTGGTTATGCTGTCCTCACAGAACTTTCGTTTCTCTGATTTTCAGTATATGCCAATAGGGTGGCATATAATTTAAGAAATGTAGCATGCAAATAAACAAATAACTGATACCTATTGTTCTCATGAACATCAGTTATACCTGACAGGTTTAGGTAGTAGCATATTTTTGACAATAGGGAGCTTCTAAGATTTTTTTCACATAAAATAAGTGAGATTTTACGAATAACCTGAGATTCAAGATACAACAGCTGTAACATTTTGAGAAAGCCCTTCTTATACCAAGTAACTGAATCATAAGCAATATTTAAACAGCAGCACAAAAGACTTACAACATACGTGATAATTTTAATGCCAGCCATCGCCCTAGAAAAAAGAACTTGGTTTGGTTGGAAAATTCTTTTAAAATTGTTATGTTTCTACCACCATCTCATAACCTTTGAAGAATTCCTGGTAACAATCAGTAATGATGTGCTTAGCCTTTATCTACTGTAGTGAAACAACTATATCAAATCTTGTGATTTATCTTATAGCAAAGTTTATGTTTTCTTGATATATTATTGGTGGAGTTGATATAAGAGCTTTGGCATAACAATTAATATGTGTTATACAGCCACCATTTTATAAGCCTTACCACTAGGGAAAGGAAGGGAAAGCCTGGGGCAGTTTCACACAAGCTATTTATAATGCCAGCGTGACAGCAAGCAGGGAAAATTGGGGTTTGATTTTATGCTTGCACCTATCTATTAGTGTACAGGAGACAATTTTCCTCCATGATAATACATTATATTTTAAACATGAGCTCATTCTATCACATTCATGTACATTTTATTACCCCTGAGACACTATTAAAAATGTCCTGATCCAAGCAGATCTATGATATACTAATGAATATCATTTCCACCAAACGTCAAGGGTTATCCTTTATTACATTAAAAGAAATGGTCTTGGTATATAAGAATACATCGTAAATATATCTCCACTCGGTTCTTTCTACCACAAGGCACTTCACTAGGACTAGAGGTACTAACTATTATGCGATTTTAAAGGTAAAAGGGCAACACTTTTATGGAAAAGTGCCATGGTTTAAATCCATTTGAGAGCTATAACATCTGATCCACCTGATAAGCCCTAATACTTCTGAACAGGCATAGATTCTTTGTACATGCTCTAGAGATTTATTCTTACTCTTACTAATACCTCCCTAAAGCACATAATTTAAAATAATATGACCTGGGTTAAATCTCATTGTTTTCAAATATGGTTGATTTGCTTAAGTTATAGTAAGAGTGGGAAACTTGTAGCCCCGTCACACACACCCAAGGTCATGCAGATTATGGTTGATGAGAATGAAAATGCAATAACAACTGGAAGCTAACACATATCTATCCCTAGGCTACAATCTCAGCCTAATCAGCCTCATATAGTTCTTAGGGCACTGAAAATATATTTTCATGACATACTGAAGCACAATAAAGGAAAACATGTTTTAGTCTAGTACCATTGTGCAAATTCAGTCCGTAAAGTTCATTCATGGTTCAACATGTTGTGCAAAACCAGAAAATTAGGTTGCTTAAACTATGGGTGTGGTATAAAAACATGTTTCTAATGTACCTCTGAATCCCATTTCATTTGGCATAGTTTTTTTTTTTTTTTTAAATGAGGGATGATGCCAGTGTTTGTCCCTTTGCTTCTTTATCCAGGATGTCATTTCACACCTATGATTAATTTATTAAAAAATACATTTCATCTTCATTCCAAACTGCAGATCTAATTGGCATAACATGTGGTCTACTTTTCTTTTCAGTGGCGATAGAACTTAGTTGACCTTGAAAAAGCTAAGGTATAATCATCATCTTTACATCATCATGTTGTTTATTAAATACCTTGCAACAATTCAAATGTTGAAATAAGGAGGCAGGCATACAGAAGGTGATGGAGGCTGGGGTCTGGACATCCATACTTAGCTTCAGATTATCTCTTTACCAGTATAATTAGCCCACTAATTGCTAGTGGACATTACCAACATGAAAGAAAACTTCAAAGGAAAAAAAAAACTCTAAATGGATTATCTCCTGCCTATTGATTTTAGGATAATAGGGTATAGGATATAGTCAGATTAAAACTGCCATAAAGGAATGCAAAATGAACAGAGATTGATCAGAGGCCCAAACTGTTTTAAGAATGACAGTTGTAGGTTTATAATAGTATCTGCTTTCTAGCTTTTTTTGGGGGGGAGGGGTTTGGAGTGGTGGGGAGGTGAGTCAGTCTTGACTCCAGATACAATTGTCCATACAGTTTTCTTAGCGGCATTTTTCACAAGCAGTTAACCCTTGCCTTCTTTCTAGGGCTGAGAAACAGTGGCAGGCTGAAAGTCAACCATCTGGTTTTGGTTAAGGCAGGATTAGAATTATTGTTTCCTATAAACACTACACTAAAACAAAAGGGCAAAAGGGCCTGAGTGTCAACACATTTTAATGCCAACTTCCGAACAAGGACTTTTCCATTACCACAATGCAACTAAGTTCTCTGAAGCAGCACATCAAATACAGAGGAACCTGATAGCCAGGAACAATTACCATATTTTTTAGACTATAATACGCTCTGGACTATAAAATACACCCAGCTTTTGGGGAGGAAAACAAGGGGAAAAAATCTGCCTTTGCCTTTCAGAAATTTGCCTCCTTGCAACAAACAGCAAACAGCCTGGTCAGCTTCAGCACAGCCTGATTTAGTACAAGTAGCTGATTGGCGGTTGGATTGGCCTCCCGGAATACCACCTATCAGATGTTCCAGGCTGCGGGGATCACCACCCATCACCGCTGCCACCCATCGTCACCTCTGTGCAACCCATTTTTGGCATCGTCACGTCCTATTTTCGTCCTCCACGTGTCCTGTTTTCGGCCTTCGTGTGTCCTGTTTTTGGCCTGTTCCAGGTGGTGGCAGCGATCCCCACAGAAAATGGGGCATGTGGAGGTTGAAAATGGGACACACGGAGGCTGAAAAGGGGGCACGTGGAGGCCGAAAATGGGATGTGCAGAGGCTGAAAATGGGGTGCGAAGGCAGTGGCAATGGGCAGCGGCAATCCCCGCAGCCTGGAACATCTGATAGGCGGTATTCCGAGAGGCTGATCAACTGCCAATCAGCAGCTCATGCTAAATCAGGCTGTGCTGCAACTGACCAGGCTGTTTGCTGTTTGCTTCAAGGAGGCAAATTGCTGGGAGGTAGGGAGGATGGGCGGGGCTTCGGCAACATTCTCTGTATAAGACACACAGACATTTCCACCCACTTTTGAGGGGGTGGGAAGTGCATCTTATACACTGAAAAATACAGTAATTGGATCAGAAATAGTCAGTACGGGTAGTTTTCAACTTACAACCACAACTGACCCCAAAATTTACATTGTTAAGTGAGACATTTGTTAAGTAAGTTTTGCCCCTTTTTACAACCTTTTATGAAAGTGGTTAAATGAAACATTGTTAATAACATAGTTGTTAAGTGAATCTGGCTTCCCCGTTGACTTTGCTTGTTAGAAGGTCGCAAAAGGTCATCACTTGATCCCAGGACACTGCGACTGTCATAAATATGAGTGAAAAGTGGTCCTAAGTCACTTTTTTCACTGTCGTAACTTTGAACAGTCACTAAAATAACTGTTGTAACTTGAGAACTACCTGTATTTCCATTTTGATCTTAGTTCTTGGATATTTGCATTTATAGTTTAAAATCTAAGAAAGACATAGTTATTACTTTAACTTGTTTAAATATTACTTTAGGGCTTTGATTAGACTAATAAATGTTATGATCCCAGAGCAAATGGTTGGCACGTGTTATCACTTGCTAGGTACTCTATATCAGGGGGGTCAAACTGACAGTCTGCGGGCCAGATGCATCATGCGCAGGCCATGCCCACCCCAGTTCCACAAAGGGGGAAAATGTCACAAAATGTCACGTGATGGCAACATGATGCCATGAGTTTGACATCCATACTCTATAGTACACTGGAGTCTGGGAAGAAAGATTGAGCACACAAGCGCTACAAAGATGCAATGAAAGAGACCCTAAGCCACTGGCCCTGTGCTATCTTCAGTGGCTTTGAAGACAGGCACTACCAAAACTGATAGAAACCCATGAGAGGAATAACAGAATAACACCCACAGTTACTACAACAATGGACTTCCAGTGTCCCCATCATGCTAGATTCTGCCTCTCCAGACTGGGCCTGCAGAGGCACCTCATTGTCCACAGATAAACTGCACGACGTGTGTCTTTCAAACCCAAAGAACTAACGTATAGAGTTATAGACCTATTTATACAGGTAGTCGACTTACAACAGTTCACTTAAAACAGCACTGAAAAAACGACTAACGACCATTTTTCACACTTACAATCACTGCCACTTCCCCATGATCACATGATCAAAACTGAGCACTTGGTAACTTGTTCATATTTATGATGATTGCAGTGTCCCAGGGTCATGTGATCACCTTCTCAGAAGCAAAATCAATGGGAAGCCAGCCTCACTTAACAACCATGTTACTAACTTATCTACTGCACTGATTCCCTTAACTGTGTCAAGAAAGATCATAAAATGGGGCAAAACTCGCTTAAAAAATGTCTCACTTAGCACAAGAAATTTTGGGCTCAATTGTGGTCATTCGTCGAGGACTACCTGTATATAGTTAGTTTTATAGAGCTATAGACCTACTTATCTGTAACTCTTAAGTTTTATCAACTTTAAGCATGTGGCTATTTTATAATATAAACTTCTATATAAGTCTATGAACATTAGATACTAATTTTTAGTTTACAGATCTTAATGTCAGATATTTTCTGATAAAGACATTGTGTATACCTCATACTTACTTCACAAATCTTAACCTCAGATGTTTTGTAGAAATGCATAGATCAGTTATTAAGAATACCATTTTATAATACAGAAATATAACTTTGTGATTAATTTTCCATTTTCAGCTTATGCTGCTCAAATGCTAAAGCAAGATTGATTGAAATGTCTAAGCACTTAGATCCTAGAAGAATGGCAAAGCACTTCTGAACAGTGTTGCCAAGAAACCACATGGACTTGCCCGCAAGACTCATGGACTAATTTGAAGACACACACACAGACAAAAGAAAAGATGTATAAGTAATAAAAATAATGTCGCAAAACCCTTTCATATTGTTGCCCAGAAAACCACACAGATACAGCCATGTAATCCCCAAGCATGGCAGCATTTGGATTTAAAGGAGCATCTTTGAAGATCTTGTATTTTGCTTGTCCCAAAGGTGCTATTTTCAATAGGCAACCGGACTTTCTTGTTTTTTCTTTGAAGACGTTTTGCTTCTCACCTAAGAAGCTTCTTCAGCTCTGATTGGATGGTGAGGAATAGAAAGATGTATACTCCTTGCAGACTGCTGGTCATTTGCATTCTTTTAGAGCAGTAGCTCTCAACCTTCCTAATGCTGCGACCCTTTAATACAGTTCCTCATGTTGTGGTGACCCCCAACAATAAAATTATTCCTAAAACCACTGAAAATATGTGTTTTCCGATGGTCTTAGGCGACTCCTGTGAAAGGGTCATTCGACCCCCAAAGCCGTCCCAACCCACAGGTTGAGAACCGCTGTTTTACAGAGTCACTGGAGGTTTATCTATGTCATCAGGATCACCTGAGTAGATCAAATGGGCGTGGAGCCTTCTTAGTACTGTTGAAAGGATTGTGTTGTACACTGGAAATAGATGATGCCATATCCGTCCTCTGGATAGGGAGATTCTATTAGCAACAAGCAAAATAGAAATGACTATGGAGAGTCTCAGTCATCCGGGTCATGGTCTGTGGTCTGTCCCCACCTTCAGGACAACCATGACCCGGATGACTGAGACTCTCCATAGACATTTGTATTTTGCTTGTTGCTTAAAAAAAAAAAGGCAGCCTCAGCAGATGGCAGCACCTGGCAAACTTTATAGTCTCAGAAACGGAGCAAAATCAAAGATGCTGGAAGAGATCCAGAGAATCACAAGGTTTAGGTTGGGCTGGGAAATTGGGGAAGGAAGCATCCACGAAGGCAATCCCAAAGGTGCTTTTTTTTTCTTTTCCCCCCAAGAAGCAATTGGACTTCTTTGGTTGTTGTTTTTTTCCTTGAAGACATTTAACTTCTCATCCAAGAAGCTTCTTCAGCTCCGACTGGATGGTGGGGAACGGAAGGGTTTATGCTCCTTGCAGACAGCTTGCCATTTTTATTCTTTTAGCCAGTCATTAAAGCCACCTGCAGGTTTATCGGTGTCGTCAGGATCACCTGAGTGGTGCAAATGGGCGTGGAGCCTCCTTGGAACCGTTGAAAGGGTTGTGTTGTAGACTGGAGATAGATGATGTCGTATCCCTCCCCCTCTGTTGAGAGAGGGATGTTCAATTTTGGCATAGATAACCTCTTTAACCCCCTCTTTCAAACCAGCGGTTCTCTCTGTCCAAAATATAGACTCACCAAGGCAAGGATGGCAAAAAAGTGTTGCCAGGAAGAGAAAAGAGATTCATGAAATCGACTAATAAAGGCTATTCTGAACGTTGGGTGAGGGGATTTGTTCCCTTCCGGCAGCCCCCCAGCTTCAAAAGCTGAAGCCCCGCCATAAGAAATAAGGGGGGGGGGGGTAAACGCAGCCAATCCATAACAGACAATCCTCCACACTGCCAACCGTCCCTCCACCTCACGCCCCACCGCCTCCTACGGCAACAAGACCGGTTTGAGCTCTAAGGGGGCGGGTCCAAAAGGCAGCCCCGCCCCTTGGCCGATCCCAAGTCCCGTGGACTCCGGGCGGGCGAGATTTGCCGGGCGTGAAGTCGGCGTCCTCAAGGTTCGCGAAAAGGCGCCTGAGCTTCCTTCCGTGGCTCCGCGGGGGAAGCCGCCTCAGCCCGCGCGGGACGGCAAGGCTGGCAGCCTCAGCCTCCAAGCCCTGAACCTCTCTCTCTCTCTCTCTCTCCCACCTTCCGGCTATCGAGGCCGGCGTGAAACTTCCCGAGAGCTTCATCCCGGGGCTCGTCCTTTCCCGGCCGGCGGAGGCTGGCAGGAGGATGACGTCACCGGATCAGGCTGACCGGCAATGGGCGCCATTTTGAAACCCCCGAACCTCCGGCGGCGTCGGCGCTGGCTGTGGCGGCAGCCGCAGCACCAGCAGCTCCACCAGCAGCAGCAGCGGCGAAGGAGGCGCTTGTAGCGGCTTCCCCATCCGTCCCCGTTGATTCTTCCGTTCCGCGGGCTTTTGCAGCCGGCGGGTCTCCGCCAGCCCACACGCCGCGCAACATGGCAGGTAAGGGGCACGCGTGGTGGCGGCAGCGCTGCTGCTGCTGGTCACGGAGGCAGCGGCGGCCGCCCTTGTCTTGGCGGGCGGAGGCAGGCCCGGGACCCGCAGGGTGGCCTTTGGAGAGGGTCAAGCGGAGGCCGTAGCGGTTCCGAGGACAGCTCGCAAGGCCGGGCCGGCATCCGGGCCTCCTGGGCGGGCGGAGAAGCAGAGGTTTGGCCGGCACGGTCCGTGCTCACGGCGCTTTTCATCTCCAGCAGGGGTGGCCGGCGGCGGCGGAGGCGTCGCCGGCGGCGGCAACGATTTCCAGTGGTGCTTCTCGCAGGTGAAGGGGGCGATCGACGAGGACGTGGCGGAAGGTAAAATGCGGCGTCGCGAATGACCCCTGGTGCTTGCGAGGCCATCCCGGGCCTTTGCTTTCCTTCTCTTCTCCCTCCGTCTCATGCTGGCTCTCCCACCTCCCGCAGGTGGTGGCATCTTTGGAGCGGCCCCTTGAGTTTTCGGGGAGGTGGCTGAAATAGCTTTTTAATTTATTTATTTTTAACTCCCCCCCCCCCGGAATGGCTTTTCCTTCCTCCCACCTTCGGGATGGGCTTAAATCCCAGACCACATGATGGGGCTCAGGGAATGGTTCCTTATTTTTTCAGCAAGTAAGAAAGACGGTGCTGTTTAACTAGCACTGATGATGTTACCTAGTTTGGGTAATGAAACATCTGCAAGAAAAGAAGCCAGCTCGAAGACCACCAAGCCTCATGTCAACCCCTGAGCTACAAATATTATCCCATATTAAATGAGGTGCAGTTTGTCAATGGCCGGGGTCAGGTGTGAAGATGCAGAAAGTCTTGGCTTTGAAGACCTAAAGGTGCCTTTAGGATGAATGCAGCATGGTTTATACAATCCAAACTGCACAATAGATTATACCCAAGACATTTGCAGGGTATTGAGATCCTAGTTTTTCTCCATTACCAAGCTGGCAGGGATGATGGGAGATGCTGTCCAGTAGCTTCATGACCCAAGTTGGAGGCCATTACGTTTTCAAAAGCTTAAAGACCACTTCATGATGGATGCAACATAATTTATGCAATCCTAGCTGAAATTTAAAAAAGAAAAACTATTCCCAAGGTATTTGCAGGGTATTGAGACACCCATTTTTCTCGATTACTAAGCTGGCAGAGATAATGGGAGATGCTGTCCAGAAGCTTCGTGATCCAAGTTGGAGGCCATGAAGTTTTCAAAAGCTTAAAGGCCACTTTAAGCCTTTGAAAACTTTATCAATCTGTCAGTACAGGGGTGCCTCCTTTTTTTTTTTGTTTTGTATAATTCTTTTCCCCCATATCTCTGGTCCTTGAGAGAAGAGTGGGGGATGCAGAGTCTGACTAAGCTGCTGCCATCTCTCTTCAAAAAAAAGCTTGCTTAATGTTCTGGAGAAATGACACTAGAATTGGATAATGGAAAGAAAGGAATGCAGGAGTGATTAGAATAGCTGTCACTATTCCTGCTTCTAACAGATAATAGAGCTCTTTGGTTTTAATTTAAACAATTAAAACAGGAGACTGTCTTTCTGGCAATGCAAAAATTTTTTACTCTTAATATGTTGATTAAGCTGATCAGTTTAGAGCAACAATAACCTTTACCTGTATTAATAGTTTAGCCTCTAACATAATTGAGAGACATCATTAACTAAATTCATTGGGATTTATTACCTGGCAAATTTACTTAGAATAGCAGGCAAATTATTGCTTTAGGTTCTCAATTGCTGATTAGCTTTCTTTGCATCACTTCTTGAAACCGCAATTGTTCAGGTTATGTTTATGATATATTCAAATGTACTTTTGAAAATAGTATCTTTAAAATTATATTGTCTGAAAGATGTTAATTTTACTTTTGCTTTACTGGAGTTTAGACCTATTGCAGGAAAAGAGAGGAGAGAATAATGCAGGGTGTGGTCTGGATGAAGTACTGAAACAACTTTAAATACTACAATGAAAATAGTGTCCTTTTCAAATTACTATATTTGATTTTTTTTTCCAAATAGAATTGAATTCTTTAGTATTTTATAAACAAGTCTGCAGGGGTTTTCATACTTCGTTGAACACTTACGTTTTGCAAAAGTGACAAGTAGTCTAAGAAAGTTTATTTGAACAATGCTTGATTTTTTTTCTTACTGTTTAGGCATAATTTAAAAACTCGTTTCTATGAATCATTAGGGTGTCCATACTTCAATTTGTAACATGGTAAGTGTAGAAGAACAGTTTCCATTATCTATCTCTTGAGAGGAGAGAGCTTCATAGGAAAGTAATACAGCATTCCTATACATGTACTTGTATTGTTTTTAGACACTACAATGACGTTTGATAGCCTTCACACAGTTCTGTAATTGAATAGCAGGCAGCCATGTAATACTAGTAACAAGCTGTCTACATGCTTTCCTATTGAGCATAGCTAATATTTATGTGGAGAGTAGTATTTGGAGTTCTATTTATAGAGGAAAAAATAGCTCCACCCATATTTGTTCAATTTCAGCTATGTTGCATAAGAGATCAGAATTATATGTATAATCACCTAGTCATCTTATTGTAGTAGGAATCCATACTATTAAGAATGTTAAGTGTTGTTGTGTTTTCTGTAATAGTGGGGCCACAAAATTTGCTCTCTTTCCAGTTGTTCCTTGCATTTAAAGGAAGAGTCTAGCCTACAGAAACATACTGGGTTTTGAGGATAGGTTGGAGAGAAGATTGTGAGCATTTTGAAGCTTCTCCCCCTCTCCGCTCCCCCCCCCCAAAGATTTACTGATATTTCTGATTTATGGGCACTAGGTATGCGTTAAATGATAATACATTGTAATGTAGGCTGTCTTTATGATATTCATAAATGCACCTTTGGAAAGAAGTAACTTCTTACGCTTTGCCTTGGGTGATGATTATGTAATTTTGAGGGAATATATTAAAAGCAGTTGGTGCTTCTGTATACTATATTAGACTTAGGTTCATGTGTGATACCTGTTGCGTATACATCTGGGGAGCAATAGACCTGCTTTCAGAATATACAGAGGTACAGTTAAAGAGGCAAGCTGCAATTTGCAGTAAGACATGACATTTGAACAAAAATGGCCTATTGTGCATTTAATTGATTGAAGTTTTGATCCCAAATTGTTCATATTTGAAAATATACAGTACAGGTAGTCTTCACCTCGACTTACAATAGTTCATTTAGTGACCATTCAAAGTTACAATGGCATTGAAAAAAAGTGGCTTATGACCATTTTTCACAGTTCCTTTGTAGCATCCCCATGGTCATGTGATCAAAATTCAGATGCTGATTCATACTTAAGACCATTGCTGTGTCCTAAGGTCATGTGATCACCTTTTGCAATCATTTGACAGTGTCAATGGGGAAGCCAGATTCATTTAACAACTGGATTACTAATTTATCAATTACAGTGATTCATTTAACAACTGTGGCAAGAAAGGTTGTAAAATGGAACAAAACTCCATATCTAACGTAACAATATAAATGTTGGGCTCAATTGTCATAAGTCAAGGACTACCTGTATAGGATTTTTTGTTAAAAATTGAAATGTTTATTCATGCAGCTTCATAAGGAAGTCATTTTGGTTCCATAATATATTCATAAACTCTTACAGTTTTGTCTTGGTTTTTCTTACTTAAGCCAATATAAGAAATCCTGCAAGAATTATATTATTTTCAGCATGAGCAAAAGTCACCCTAGGCATGAAAAATGAAATTACAATGCAAGTATTCTGTTTAAGAATCAGAGTGTTTAGGATCAAGTTCATCACATAAATAGTGAGTTTATTCAGGGTTAAATTATATATGGATATTTATGAAATTACTCTCATGTTTATTTCTGATTTGTGGATCACATCCTAAGCTTCCTTACTCAAACTAAAGTACTGTGCATCTTAAAGGAGCTTACACTGAAGTAATAGTGTTCAGCTGCAGTTAATATTGGGCTGTAGGAATGTAAGGACATTATGCATGCCCGGTCTGCAATAAATCCAAATGAGTTCTAAATGAAATTACAATAAAAATATAGAATAGTGTCCTAATAAAATATAAAGTGTTTTAAAGCAAGTCTTTACAAAATAGTTTATGTAAACTTTATTAACTGTTTTCATGAAATATAACTTTTGATAAACAGCCTACTGTGCTATCTCTGTGCCATAAATGCATAGTGTATTGAAAATTGCCCGCTTGCTAAGTCTTGCTCCAGTCATAGAAAGTATTATGTGCATTTAATTGGTTTCAGTTATTTAGATGTATGTAGTTTCCCAATAATGCAACCAATTTATCTTTCAAAAAATGTTAGGGTTTTTCTTGAAATTTGTAATCTTCCATCTGTATTAAGTTTTGAATTTTTTAATTTGTCTTTCCCATAAAGTAAATTTGCAGTGGAATCTATATGTATCTGATTCAAACTCTGTGTAGGTGTTCTAGTGTGGGAAAGAGCCAGGACAGTGACCACAAAGGCAAGTTTCAGGATGTCAACCAGGATTATTTTGCTTCTGCCAAACTAAAACAAACTCCCTTGACTTCTGATTGCTGTTCTATTATTTGAAGACATGCAACATTTGTTAGTGCAGAGAAGTCCTGTTATATTCTATAGCAGAAATTCTCAGACTGCTTCCCTAACAGGTCAAAAGCAATTTAGAAAGATGTCAGAATGTTCGTTACCTGTTCAGACTTGTGCAGGTAAAGTTCAAGCACTGCTAAAACTCCCTATGGGCTTTGCCTTTGCAATCCAGCTGCATGTTTGCCCAACCAGAACAGGAGCAAGTTTTGACAATGCTCCTCCTTTGCCAGGGCAAGCAAAGCAAGAGCATTGTCAAAAGTCACTTTGATCTTTTGCTGTCATTTTGTTTGTGCAAGCCTGCAAAGGACAGTTGTATTTCAGAGTATGATAATCCTATGATATATAGGCTAAAATTTTTAAAAAATATTTTTGCCCAATCCCAACATCAATATGACCAATGATTTCATTTATTGAGGTAGTCATAAAAACTCAATTTCCATTTTAGGGAATTGCCACTGCCCTATACACACTAATGATGCTATATTGTGATTTGCATGTGGAATGAGAATGGTGGCTGTGCCAGGTTGTGTTAGAAAATATTGGCCACATGTTCGTGTTGGTATCTTATGTATTGTGTAATTATTGTTTAACATAAATTATAAACCTTCCTGTCAAGTATGGAACTAACATTATGATCAATATACAGGATAACAGTGAGACATTAGGCTGTCCAGTTATATGCCCATTCTTGCTGTCACTTTACATTCTATAAATGTAAAGCTTGCTTATTTTTATGTATCTACCAATAGAAAGATGCAACTTATTCTAAGCAAACAGCAGGTCTAATAATTATTTATATAAGTATATCATCTCTTATATAAAAATGTCCCAGTATGAAATATTTTGAGATCAAGAAATCTCATTCCATTAGTAACAAAAGATTCTCTAAGTTCTGTACCTCAGTTTATAGTTAATAAGAATTATTCATCTTTCATTCCGTTTATAAAGAACTTTCCCAACTGCTTGGCAATCCATTATCTAGTTCACAGTCCAGCAAATTTTTAATGCTGAAGGCTATATTTGCTCCTTCCACATACACATAGAGAAGGATTGCTGCATCCATTCCAATATCATAATGTGGGGGTGGGAGTGGTTAGGTGCTTTGGGGAACATATTTGTATGGCTTGCCTACCCATATTCTGAACAGAAATGACATACTAGTAAGACATTGTTTATTCTAAACATTATCCTTTGTATTTTGACAAACGGGCATCTAGGAGAAAGCTGCTTTTGTTTCTCAAGCTGCTGAATAATTGAGTGTTTTGGGAAGGGAATTTTTATCTTGCCACATATCTTGCTCATCTAGGGCCTACTTATCTAATGGGTTAATTGATTTCAACATATGCATTCAAAGTAGATTTTAATAATAATAATAATAATAATAATAATAATAATAATAATAATAATAATAATAATAATAATAATAATAATAATAATTTTATTTCTATACCGCCCTTCTCCCGAAGGACTCAGGGCGGTGTACAGCCTATTTAAAAACACAGAAACAAAACAACAATTTAAAATTTAAAATCATTAAATAATTAGGCTCCAATTAAAATCCCAGAAATTTAAAATACCCCCAATTTAAAACGTTATGTTAATAGCCCTGCCTGGCGGAACAACAGGGTCTTCAGAGCTCAGCGGAACACCCGGAGGTCGGAGATCCTACGTATTTCGGGGGGCAGTTCATTCCACAGGGCTGGGGCTCCCACAGAGAAGGCCCTCCCCCTGGGTGTCGCCAGCCGACATAACTTGGCCGATGGCACCCTGAGGAGACCCTCTCTGTGGGAGTGGACTGGTCGGTGGGAGGCTACTGGTGGCAGAAGTCGGTCTCGAAGTGCCCGGGTCCTATGCCATGGAGCGCTTTAAAGGTGGTAACCAACACCTTGAATTTTATTGTATGTCTCTGTAAGTACCAATAGCTGAATGCTTATTTTCTTAAGTACATATTGTACTGACTCACACACTTAACTTTATTTGAAATTAAAAATTCTAATAATTAAATTAGAATCCTCCAAAGTGTCATCTCAAGAATGCCCATGGGTCCTACATAAACCTCCAAGCAGATTAATAAAAAATAAAATGAAGTGTGCTTATTTGCCAGGAAATACATAGATAAAACTGTTTGAAAGAATCCTGTGAGTTTAGGAAAAGATGTTAGTTAATTAGTGTGCTTAGTTACAACCATCATGCAGCCATTTTGTGAATATGTCACTCCTATAATAACCCTGATGTATCGGTGTTCTCAACATTTCCTCAATATTTCAAGTGTGCTCAAGCAACTTATCTGCCTGCAATTTAGGACACAGCAATTAAAACTGATGACTAGGCAGCCTGCACATTACTTTATACAAATAAATAAAAGGTTACTAATTGGGGTATAAATCTCTGTCGGGCTCGCAGAATAACAATACAAAAGTATATAACATCAGTAAAAGCCATCAATAGTAATAAGACATCCTTTGCAAAGCTAAAACAGCCACAATAATCCTGTTAAAACTTTTGGAAGTAATAAAAAATAAGGCTAGTACTGATGGCCTAAGCCTGTGATGGAAAACCTATGGCACGCATGCCCAAAGTGGCACACAGAGCTATTTCGTCTGGCACGTGCAGCGTTGCCTGTTCCTCTTCTGGGTTTCTTCCGGGCATGCACATGCAGTGATCAGCTGGCCTTTGTGTGTGCAGCAGTGCCGGACACCGGAAGAGCTGGTCTTCCGTTTTCCGGCGTGAGCATGCGTGCCAGCCAGCTTATCAGCGCGTGCGCATGCACAGCAGTAACCAGAAGACTTGCTTGCTGGCACGCATGCTCACGTCGGAAAACAGAAGTACCTTATCCAGCGCACTCATGCCCCCTGGGCAGCTCTTCCTGGTTGTGGCCCTGATGAGCATTCGCACACACGCAAAGCGCCCACGCCCACGTGAAGTGCTGTCTTTTCAGCAGTTGGTGCTGTGCGCATACGTTCTCTCTCCCTTTTCGGGACTGAGTGCCGAAAAGGTTCGCCATCACTGGCCTAAACTGTTTACTATTCAGCATAGTGGTATGTGTTCCATTTAAACGAAAGGGAGGGAGGGAGGGTTGGATTAAAAAATAGCATTGAGGCACTGATCGTAGCAGCACAAGAACAGGCACTAAGTACCAGATCCATAGAAGCAGAATTCTACCGCATTAGTCAGATCCAAGGTAAAGACTGCAGGCCTCAGAGACAATCCAATACATAGTGGCAGGAGATAGAGGCAGGAGCCGCATGTACTAAAAGACACAACCAAGTAGCTGGCATTGTTCATAGGAACATCGGCACAGAACATGTGCTAGATACTCCTAAATCAGATAGGTCCCACAGAAGCTTGTGGAGAATAAGAAAGCTAAGATTCTGTGGACCTTCCCGGTACAGGCAGACAAGCAGGTACTAGCCAATCTACCAGACATCATAGTTGATGACCAAAATACAGTGTGGGTGATAGATGTAGCAGTGCCAAATGATAGCAACATCAAGAAGAGGGGGTAAGAGAAATTGGAGAAGTGCCAGAGCCTGAAGGAGGAACTGGGAAGGATGTGGAAAGTAAAAGACCAAAGTGATCCCCTGTGGCAATAGGAGCACTTGGGTCTGTAACTCTGTTGTGGCCCACCAACGGCCTGCGCAGATCGTGGCTGATCCCGACGAGGAGGCTGGTGTGGGGTCGCACCAGCAGCCGGTGCTTGCGTCGGACAGCGAGGAGGCTGAAGAGGATGTGGTGCCAGAGGCAGACACTCAGCCAGGGCCTTCAGAACCTCCAGAGGCTCCTTCAAGTGGAGAGAACGAAGTGGAGGAGTCTCTCCTCAGTGCTCGAGCACGCAGGGCTGCCAAAAGGCAGGAGTGGCTATTCAGGAGGAGAAGGTCTCCTCGAGAGTAAGGTTTGAGGATAATTGGCCACTCCCTTAGCCTATTTAAGTCGCACGTAGTTAGTAATTTCTTGCTGGAAACAATGTGTAATTATTACAGAGCATTTTGTAGAGTGAGTGTCTTATCGTATCTTGTTTTCTGGGCTGGTTGCCAACCTTTGCCGGACTTTGTTTATTCTTGGTACGTTATAACTTTGATAAGGACCGTTGGTGTGTGTCACAATCCTTGGGAATCTGGAGCTGGGGCAGAACAGACTCCTAAACTGGGAGAGTGGCTCCAACAGATCCCAGGAACTAAAGCAGAGCTCTGTCCAGAAGAGTGCAGTGCTAGGAACAGTTAATCCCAGGCCTCTGGTAGAGCACCCAAGATTGAGGAACAAATGTATTTTAAAAACTTCACTTAAGGACTTTACACAGATGACAATAATGCAATAAGAGAAGATGTATGCTATCTTCTATTCTCTTCAAATTTCTGCAGAAATCCATATTATGTGATCTTCATGAGCATCCCCATCAACCCTTTTGATAACTGCCTTCTTCCCAAAACCACTTTAATGTTATTACCTGCCTCTTTGCTTCTGTTGCTAGCCACCCCAACCTATAGTACCCCTCATCCAAATGAAAGAGCTTCATTCGCACCCTGAACTTCCCACCATTCTAACAGGTTGATTGTCTTTTGGCCCTTCCACCTATCAGTCAGCGACCAAACTTAATTAATAGCCACTTCATCCATCTATCAAAAGCCACTGTCCTACCAGGTCTCCCCATGGTGGACAAAGATAAAATCAAGTAATTTTCAGGGAAACTAGAGGAAGCTTCATTCTCCCTTTTACTGAAGGCAGAGGAGAAAGTAAGCACTACCGCAGAAAATCCCAGACCAACAACACTGTCTACCAAAGTCCAAACTGAGCATAAATCATAAGGCCACCATTTTCCATCTCCATTCTTATAATTAATTTCCAAATTTTATTTTAACTCCATCTGGACCTTTAATCCATTTATAACTTTCCAAACACAATATTCTAATCACCCTGTTTAAGCCAGAAAAAGAAATTGATGTCCTTAAACTTGCATTTACAACTTCTTTTTTGCCAAGGATTGACAAAAGGTCACCCAATTTTTCCAGACTTGTCAATCCAAAAATTGTTAATAGCTGAAATCAATTAAGTAATCAAACGTGATCAGTGAAGGAAATAGGCAAATCTAGTGTCCTTTTTAAAGGTGCTGACTACAATTTCAGCAAGATGGTTTTCCCCAATCTTTAAAAATTCTAAACTTGCCAAGGTCCCTTGGCGGTCTCTTCATGAGGACCAACTGTCTGGAGCACGTGTGGGCGATCACAAGCCCTCTCCTTGTCTGGAGAGGAATTATGAAGAGCCATTCTACTCTGGCTTTCATTCTACAACAATTAGCTCTGCTTTTAGCAGAGCCATTTTCAGTTTACCATTTCTTCCCTGGAAGTTCGATATCTCAGATTATTCATAGAATAAATCTTAAATATAAGCAAACTACTAAGTAAACATAATAAATTGAAAAGATTGTGCATTACCTAGTTTGGTAATGAAATGTCTGCGAAAAAACAACCAAGCCCAGAGAGCACCAAGGACTCACAAATTGAAAAGAACTGTATTTGAAGAGCATACAGATAGTCCTCAAACTAAAATGATAATTGGAACTAGAATTTTCTATTGGTAAGTGATGTAGTCATAAAGCATGGCATTACATCATCACTTAGCAACTGCAACCTTAGTAGTGCCCATTCTTATTGTTAACCGAATTCTGCCAGTTATTATACTTCTGAAGCTTCTGAATCCCACTACTAATAGGCATTTCTTAGGCTTTGCAACGCATTGTGAGAAGGGTATACACAGTTTGGAGAATGGTGGGAGTGGCCTTCTTGCAAAGTTTCCAAAGGCCTCTGAAACTGTATGAAATATCGCGAAAACGAAGCGCGGTATTTGGAGAACAATGCGAGGAGCATCGAGAAGAAAGGCTGACATGGTCAGCAGTTGGCTCACATAGGGCCAGGCTGAGCGCACCTTTTCAGTGGGATGAAGAAGACAGTGAAGGTCAGCTGGTCATAGTGGAGCCTGTGGAGTTTGATACTGTGGTATTGGGATGGATGGATGAATGGCCACAGAGCTGATGGTGATACTGTGTGGTGGCACTGAGGCAGAAGTAGAGATCTGGGAGCCATGGCAACCAGCTGAGACTGCTGAAGACCCTAGGCCTCTGGTTCAGCACCACTGCTGCTGAGGAGTGCCAGAATGTAGGGCACCAAAAGGGGGAGATGGGTGGGTGTAGCCAGTTGAAGCATCCCTGCAGTTGTAAGTGCATGCAGGCTGCCAAGGGCCCAAATTTTAAGCATGTGACCATGGGGGCACTGCAACAGCTGTAACTTTGAGGGCCAGATGTTAGTGCCATTTGTTAAGCACCATAGCTTCAAATGGTTATTAAGTGAATGATTGTTAAGCCAGGACTAGGTAGTTTGCCGTTGGGGCACAACCTATTTTCCTTAACTGATCTAAATAAGTTTGGTGCCTCACTGAATTTAGTCCATAAGTACAGGTAATCCTCGACTTAAAATTGTCTATTTGGTGACCATTCAAAGTTACAACCACACTGAAAAAAAGTGACTTAGGACCATTTTTCACACTTATGAAGCATCCCTATGGTCATGATCAAAATTCAGATGCTTGGCAGCTGGCTCATATTTATGACGGTTACAGTGTCCCAGGGTTATATGATCCTCTTTTGCAACCTGGCAAGCAAAGTCAATGGGAAAACCAGATTTATTTAACAACCATGACACTAACTTAACTGCAGTGAACACCTGTAGCAAGAAAGGTCGTAAAAGGGGGCAAAATTCACTTAGCAAATGTTTCACTTGGCAACAGAAATGTTGGGCTCATTTGTGGTCGTAATTTGAGGACTGCCTGCAGCTGAAGAATGTACTTAAAGATGCAGTTTAAAAATATATTTCCTAAAGCATGTTTCATAATTATATCTTACTTTTGGTCTAATTTATAAACAATTTGAAGATATTTAGTAATCAAAGTAACGTAAACAATGCTCTCTTTAGTATTACATCTAATGATTATTTTAGTTATTACTTATGGATAAAATTATTAATAGAATCTCTGAAGTATAGCAAGTACACTGTTAGTCTACTTTCAAGTACAGTTCAACCATATTGAGACATCTCGGAGGCAAATCTTATCTGCTTGCCCATCACCTGCAGCAATTATTTTCACAGTTTCTTGGCACATTCTATATTTTCTTACGAATATCCTAGAAGCAAATTCATTCATTCACAGAATTAGTTTTAAAATAAAATATCAAGCAATATTCATAAATCTTTAAGGCTTGATATAGGAATTTTGGTGACAAGCATCATTCATCATCACTACACTTAAAAGTACATGTTTAACATACCAGTTAAAAAGATATGAGCCCCCTCCCCCCTGCACTTTGGGAACAACAGTATTACAGCTTTAAAGGTCATAGCTAAAATTAGATCTAGAATTTCACCTGGAAATGAATTGTAAAGCAGACCACCAGGCATTGAAATGACATGTTTTCTGGATTTTTAGAAACAGACTTGACTGGTAGCTGTCAAATTTTAGAATTAGTAATGTTGGTGGAGGAAAATGCAAGAATTCTGGTTTTTTTAATTTTTAATAATGGACAAAATGTGTACCACATAACATACACAAAAATATACTTTAAAAAAATGTTGCATTTTTGGTAACATAGTTCTTAATATAGCAGTAGCATAAATTACATTGCTCTTAAATATCAACATACAGTGAAACAGATATAAATCCTTTAAGTCTGCCTTGTATGAGGTAATTCTGCCAATCAAAATTTTTGTCAAATCATATTTACTGATTGCATTTATATTCTACCTTTTTCTGAGACTTAAAAAGCCACAGGCCCATATAATTTTAGTCTCCTCGCCATAACTCTTGTTGAGAGAAGATTGTTAACCCTTTGAAACTATCTGTAATCCTGCTACAATTTACAATATGACCAGAGTTTCATTTAAGTGTTATTAATAGATATTGAAATTCTGATTAAATGGACAATATTCACAAGATATGAGTCATTTACACATTGATTCAACACTTACCACCTTTGTTGGAAAAAAATGTAAGGCCTCTAGAATAATCAGCTCTCTTGTAGAGAGGCTGGGTCTCATGTTTCAAGCAATGAGATAGATGATGTCTGGTGTGAGTTTAGAACAGCCCTCCATCATCATCATCATCATCATCATCATTATTTTATTATTATTATTATTATTATTATTATTATTATTATTATTATTATTATTATTATTATTATTTTAAAAGTACACATTACAGGTAATCCTCGACTTACGACCACAATTGAGCCCAAAAATTATGTTGCTTAGAGAGAAATTTGTTAAGTGAGGTTTGTCCCATTTTGCTACATTTGTTAAGTGAATCACTGCAGCTGAATTAATAACACGGATGTTGGGTGAATCTGGCCTCCGCATTGACTTTGCTTGTCAGAAGGTTGCAAAAGGTGATCACATGACCCTGGGACATGGCATCTGTCATAAATATGAACCAGTTTTCAAGCATCCGATGTGGGGATGGTGCAACAGTTAAAGTGCGAAAAATGGTCATAAGTCACTTTTTTTTGGTGCTGTTGTAACTTCAAACAGTCACTAAATGAACTGTTGTATGTCAAAGATTACCTGTACTCTGACAATTTGGTCTAGAGAAAAAAAATCAAGTCTGTTTTGAAAAACTGGAAACCTTACATGAATTTTTGTTGATACAAGAATAGATCAAATTGGATGTTTTGTAAGTTAAAGAATGAAGAGAACGAGAAAAGAAAAAGATTGTACCATAGTTACTTGATAGAAAGAAGGGTGAAAGGTAAATTGTATTTTTTCCCCCACTTTTTCTTTACGTTCTGATTTTTTGTTTGTTTTGTATAATTTTACTGTACCCTGAGGAATAATTAGTGTGATCTTATTCAAGGTGTCCTATTCAAGTCCTTTTCAATTTTCAGATGCCTAAGACTTTAATGTGTAATGTATTCATTTTATCTTTTAAATTTGTTATATACAGGAGTTTGAAAATTGTCTTAATGACAGTTAATTTAAGCTTTAGCTCTTTCCACCAGTGTTATTCTGTTCTTGGCAATTTTTCCAATTCCTTACATTTAAGAATCATTTATTCTATTGGGAGAATGATCTATCAATACTTTTTTACCTAGGATACATACTTTCACCTCCCGAAGTCTTTGTAACATGCAGACCACAAATATGGAGCAAGGAGGCAGAAATCTTAACCTGTCTTTATCCTATGAGGATGCAAAAAAGAAAATAAAGTATAATAAAGAAAAACATTATAGAGATAGTTGCAGATATTTAAATGATTCACCACTAAAAAACCCATACACCAGGAGTGTCACTTGATTTCATTGAGGGCCACATCAGGGTTGTGTTTGACTTGTGGGGGCATGGCCAGGGGGGCACGGCCAGCTCGACGTCACTCGTGTCGGGGGCACCTGTGGTGACCCAAGTGCTAAGGCAGGACTTCCCTCCCTCTTATTATAATCTTCTTTCCTTCCTTTTCTTCGTCTTCCTTCTCCTCTTTCCTTATTTTTTCTTCCTTGCTATCTTCCCATCTTTTTCTTTCTTTTCTCTTTCCATTTCTCCTTTCCTGTCCCTTCTTGCATGCTCAAATGCAATAGAGAAAACATTTCTCCTTTTGTTTTTAGTTTGTTTAGATAGCCCTCTGCCAGCAAAAACTGAGCTGCGGGGGAGGGGTGGGCCTGCGAGCCGCCCTCCCGAGCTCTGTTTTCGCTGGCAGAGGCACCGTGGGCAGGACCTTTGCTGTTTCCAAGGGAGGCCCGCAGATCAGATCTAAGCACCCCGCGGGCCAGATATGGCCCGCAGGCCTTGAGTTTGACACCCCTGTCATACACCTTTAATGCTAAAAAAAAAAGGTTAGAAGAAAATGGAGGTAATTTTGATATATCAACATATTTACTGATTAGGTTGGATACTTACAGAAATATGTCCGCAGAAGTTAAAACTAAAGGAGAGCTGTCTCTCTCCTTCAGCCTCTTTCTAAACAAATAAGTTATAATTTGGTTGGCTTGTTTACATATTGTATGAATAAAGTCATTGAATAAACTTTGGTTTCTGTTAAAGTCATAAGCCACAATATAAAAACATGATTGTTTGTTCAATTACTGATTGAAAGTATGACTTAGCAAATGGGAAGTGGGTTTTTTGTTTCTGATGTATTGTGGTTAGTGTTTCTGCTCTATCCAAACCTTAATCAGAATTTCTCATTTTGGCCGGGAAATTCTGGGAGGAATTAAAAGTCCACAAATCTTAAATTGACAAGGTTAGGAAACACTGGTCTAAACATCCCCAGAAAAATATGCCTCTTGATTTCTTTCCATAATTTGGTTGGGTTTTTTAAGGCATAGGACATACTTGATTCTATTTTGATTTGCTGTTTGTTTGTTATCCAGAGTCATATGGTCTGGATAATTTTTAAATACTGTTAACTAAATATCTGGATAAGATGAGTAAGAAAAGAGAAATAGTGTCTAAATAAGCTGTCAAATGGTAAGAGGTAGTCATTAACTGAAACTAGTGAAGCAGGAAATATGGGGATTATTCAAACATGATAGCATAATCTGAATCAAATCTGAGAGTCTGTTAAGCGAAACACGGAACCAGTGGAGATACGGTATGTTTTTCATATGTTTACCATTTGCTGGGTGAACTCGGGTAACAGTTCTGTAATAATGATACCCCCTCAGTGGCATCATTTTTCCCTTAATGAAAAGGCTACTTTATCTGGGCTGCCAAAATTCAGATGTTGGATGGTCGCACGTTTTGCTACCCAGATATTGCATTGGTTGTATTGATTGCTATTTAAAAGAAAACCAGATATCTAAAGAATGAAACCCTGAGGGGAGGGGAAGGTTTTCTTTTTCTTTGCAATCCGTTATCTTTATATATTCAATATAAGCCTTCTAGTGTATCTAAGAAGTAGCTGTCTAGATCCTTGCTATAGATACAACATGATGATTTGGCAAACTATTACTATATCTGCAGTTAATATTGTTGTCTTTCTGAAACAATCAAGCATTTATTTCACAAATCCAGATGTCTGTGTAGAATTTCAGTATTTTTGATATTAAGTTTTCCTTGGATTGAATTATCATTGGAAAATGCTTTTTGTTGCTGTGCTTTTCTTTGTGATAATAAACGTAGCATTTTCTGTGAAGTAGAAGATTTTGCATTTTGACTGTTCTAGTTTTGACCTTACTTTATCTGAGATAATAAAGCACAGATTAAGGAGTTGCTATGTTAAGGTTTAGAGCCGGAAATTGACTATGGAGAAGGAAAAAATTCAAGGCCAATCAGGAAACAAAATCATAACTATAAAATCCTTGAACATTATCTAATCTCTATGTATAATCCCTTCCTCTATCTCTCACACTATTTCTTTATTATATTCTGTTAGATAAGTAGGATCACTATTATATTGATAGTTCTAATATTATTAGCCTTTTGGCTAAAAATATCCAAGAATAATGGATTAATAATAATCAACAAACCTTAAATGCTAGGGCAGCAGCAGAATGATTAGAAAATGAGAATAGTTTTTTTCTTTTTCCTTAAAAGTTTTCATACATGAAGATTTTAGAGGATTTAAACAAAGCACCAGTCAAACAAGGAAGAAATTTGTGCTTTTAATTTTTTTCCCTTATAGTGGTAAAATAATGTTACATTATTTCTTTTAGTTCCCTTAATCTGATTATATGTGTTCTCTACCTAAATTATAAAAATAATGTAAGCATCTTTGTGATGCTGCCATCTGTGTGTTTATGTGGGGTTCCCCCCCCTTTCATTTTGTTCACTCTCTATAACACTCAAAGCATTAAGTTCAGCAGGGTATTTTATGCTACAATTCTTTCTCAATGAACATTAAAAGATTTTTTTTTCTCTAAGCACTCAGTGTTGTAACAACATTACAATCCTAGTGAAACTGTTAATCCTTAAATCCATTCTTCTACAGCATTAAGTAGATTTATTTTAACCCCCTCATGACATAGATTTTGTAAAATAGAAAGCACATACTGAAAATATAGTTAACATTTCAACTTTACAAAATCTACAAGTGGAATACCTTTTCAGGTTAAAAGTTCTTGAATACTTTTATTTTTTTAATGAAAAACTGTTTTATTATATGCTATTACTCTTAAATAAGAATAAGACCTGAATAAGTGATCAACTCAAGGTGATTCTAGGCAACTTACAGAAAGGTCAACAAAACCTAACAAAAAGAATGCAAACTACAATTTGTAAATAGACAAATAGGAATAAAATAGGAATCCAGACAGAAATGCAACCATCATTCAGTAAGGCCACGACATACAACAACACGTTTCCAACATTTTTCAGGGAAGAAGCCAAATCCTCACAGTGTCTATGGAGCTTCTCAGTCATCCAGACCATGGTTGTCCCAAAGGTGCTTGTTCAAGAGGCAACTGGAAGGTCTTGTTTTTCTTTGAAGACATTTTGGATCTCATCCAAGAATTTTCTTTAGCTCTGATCCTTACATCATTTCTAATAGCTGGCAGAATTGGGACCGATCATACATTGAAACAAAGATTGTTCCATAAGATAGGTTCCACTATGTAGAAGGCAGGCCACATGCATCCAAAGATGGCATTGTTTGAGTGAAGGAACCCAGAGAACACCTTTCCTGTCAGAGCATGTGAGAGAACCAGATAACCTGAAAAGAAGGTGGTCCGTCAAGTAGGGCTTTAAAGGTGATAAATAGCATCTCAATTTATACCCAGAAGCTGCTAGCCAACAGGATGGATAAAAATTGATGGTTATTTTTTTTAAAAAAATTAAAAATCAGATTTTTTAAAATTTAAATCAGATTTTTTTTATTTTTATCAAATTTATTTTAATAAAATACTTTTGGAGTAAAAATCTATCTAAAGATCTTTTTTTTCTATTTAAGATACATTAATAATTTAGTTTATTCAGCATGAAATAGAGCTTAGTTATGTAGCATGAGGCTGTATATTCTGCAATATTGGGACTGTCAGTGAGTCAACAGCAGGTCAGAGGAGGAGCTGCTGCAGGACAGAGATGACAGTTGCTCTTTAAAGATTATTATTTAAATCGAGTTGATTTAAAACAAGCCTTTTTACTGGTAATTTTACTCATTTAAATCAACTTAATTTAAACCAAATCCACTATGCTAGCCAATACAGCATGTTGATTAGTAGTATGTGAGCATAGCAAAAAGTACTATAACTACCTGCATTGCGGTATTCTGGACCAGCTATAGCTGGTGTTCAAGGCAGCCCCATGTAGATTCACTGCAGTGATCCAATGGAGAGATTTATTTATTTATTTATTTAGTGTATGGCATCTGCAGAAGTCATGCAATCACTGGTATACAAATTATATAAATATATAAAGGTATGTGAACAATACATTCTCCTGCCTAGCTGTCACGGCAGTCAGGCTTGGGTAATAGACAGGGAGCTGGCCAATAGGACCGAGTCAACTGGAAGCTCAAGCTCCGCCTCTTCCTGCTTGGCCCCAGTTTTTCGACTCGGTCTGCCTTGGACAGCCGTGTCTATAGTGTTCTCTCTCTTTGTTTCAATTATTTGGCTTTCTTTGACTTCGGAACGGACTGAGACGACGATTTCTGCCTTGCCCTTATTACTTGCCGCTTTGCTTGTAACGGCGGCTACCTTGCTTAGTTTATTACGCCGCTATCAAGCGGCCTCGCTGGCGCACGCACGGGTTGACCCTGCCGCGTCTCCCGGCTTTCCCGCCTCACCAGCGGACGTTTTGACCTCAGCCCTTCAATATCTGGATCGGGCTGATTCCGGGCCATTCCGCTCCTTCCCAGCGGTTCCGGCTGCGCACAAAAGCTTCGCTTAGCAGCCCTGACTGGCGTTTCATCTCCGGGGCCTTCGAACAGCAAGTATTTGCCCGTCGGCCATTTTCTTTGCTTCGCCCTCATTTTCGCCACTCCCAAGATGGACGCCCATGATTCGCGCCATGCCTCCCGTCCTCATCACAGGGGGAAACGGGTCCATGAGGAAGACCCTATAGAGGGCTCATCTCAGGGCAGACCACCCAAATCAAAGAAGGGGTCTGTTCCTTCGGCTCCTCCTCCCCCGGCCCGCAAATCTTCCAGGGAGGAGGAGAGAAGACACAAGGCCATTGAAAAGGCCTTTAACAAGGCACAGGCAATCTCTATCTCAAGCTCAGATTCACGGCCCTCAGAGCCTTTGCAGCATATAAACTCCAATCCTGGGGGAGCTTCACCTCAACCTACCCCGGCCTTGTCTCCTGATCGGTCTGTTCAGGAGGAATTTTCACCAGAGGCTGAAGTTCAATCTGTATTCCCGGTGGCTCATGAGGCCTCTCCCTCCCCCCCTAAGGATTCATCTGCTAATCCAGTTCATCCTTCCCCTCAACCTGATCCTGGGCTCCAAGCCTTCACCAATATTCCTCCTGCTTTAGCCGGGTTGATTTCTGAGGCCATTCGCCAAGGGATTGCTCAGGGCCTACAACAGAAGGCCCCTTCTGAGGTTTCTGCCCAGGCTGGTAATAACTCTTCCTATAGAGGTCGTTCTCAGCTAGAAGCGGAGGAAGCTGTCTCAGAATCTGGGGAAATAGTAGATTCTCCTGATCATGATTCCCTCTCAGAGGGCGAGCTCATTGTAGACCATGATCTCTCTGATGATGAGGGGCTAGAGCCTGACCAACCCGCCTTTATAGGCCTATTTCGGCCTCACATGTTTCGTTCCTTGCTTTTTAAGGCTCAAAATGTCACCCGGCTGGGGCCTACCTCCTCTGTATCGGATGCTTCATCAGCTTCAACAGATCCCACCTCTGCCCTCTTTCAAGAGCCTTCGGTGCCTAAGGAAGTGGTCCCTGCCCCAAAATTATTTTCTGATGTCGTCCTTCGCCAATGGTCTTCCCCAAGCTCAGGTCCTCTACCTAACAATTTGGACAAAAGATTTTATAATATGGCCCCTGAATTTTCGCAACTCCTCCAAGTTCCTTCGGTTGATTCTCCAGTACTGGCTCTTTCTTCTCCATCTCCTGTCACAGGCCCTCCCGAGGAATGTTTGCGTCCTGAGGAAAAGAAAGCAGAACGTACCTTAATCAAGGGTCATCAAGCTTCGGCCTGGTCTGTGCAAGCGTCATCTGCAGCCTCCTTTTTTAATAGAGCAACCATTCTCTGGTTACGACAACTACAAGCGCGCTTGCCTGCGTCTGATCACCGCTCACATCAAGATCTCAACAAAATCATGGCTGCGGTGGAGTTTTCAGCGGATCCCACCCTGAATGCGGCTCGCTTCTCTGCAAAGGCGATTGGCACATCTATCACATCTCGTCGCCTATTGTGGCTCCGCAGCTGGCAGGCTGATATTAGAAGTAAATGGCGTCTGGCTTCTTCCCCATTCTCTGGGGACAAACTGTTCGGCTCTCAACTTGATCCCCTGTTGGTGGAAACAAAGGATCATCAGAAAATTCTGCCTCCTCTCAACCGTCGTCCTGACTACAGGTCTTCTTCTGCCTTTCATTCTACTCCCTACCGGAACACGGATTCCTACTTACCTCAACGTTCGCAGCGATCCTTCTCTTCAAGAGGCCCATCATCATCAGATCAGCAGGTCAGGTCCAATGCCCGGGCCGGGTTCAAGCGGCCCTTTCGAGGAGGTAGGGGCCGTCCCTTTAGGAGGTCCCGCTAATTCTGCCCCTCCTCAAGCTATAGGTGGGCGGTTATCCCTTTTTGTTTCCCAATGGGACTCCTCTGTTTCTGACTCCTGGGTCAGATCCACAATTCGGTTTGGTCTCTCTCTCGAATTCCACTCCACTCCCCCTAGGTTTTTTCTTCCCTGTCCCTCCTCCGGGGATCCTGTTAAAAATGCTAGGATGGATTCCGCCATCCAACACCTCCTAGATATTGGCGCTATCCAACCCGTCCCTTCTTCTCAGAAGGGGCAGGGCTTTTATTCCCGCCTTTTCCTAGTCCCCAAGGCTTCAGGGAGGTGGAGAGCAATCCTCGATTTGAAATCCTTAAACCGGCATATCGTGTATCGCCGGTTTAAGATGCACTCCCTGCAATCTATCCTCCTAGGTATCCGTCAGGGAGACTATATGACATCTATTGATTTAACTGAAGCCTACCTCCACGTTCCAATTCGGCCTGGCCACCGCAAATTCCTCCGTTTTTGTTACAATGGGCGCCATTTTCAGTATAGCGCCCTCCCCTTTGGTTTATCTTCGGCCCCCAGAGTTTTTTCCAAAATAATGGCGGCCCTTATGGCCCATATTTGCTCCACCCCTATTAGAGCAATGTTTTACTTGGATGACATTCTCATCCTATCACGTTCCTCGGACCAGGCCCTGAAGGATTTGTCCCATACGCTCCACACACTACAACAGCACGGATTTTTCTATAAATTGGGCCAAGAGCCATTTAGTCCCTACAACACGAATTCAACATCTGGGAGCCCTTATTGATACCTCTAAGGTAGAGGTATTTTTGTCCCGAGACCGAGTAGAGAATCTCTCTTCTCTGGCCCGGCGCCTTAGGTGCGCTCGGTCTGCTTCCCTCTCTGACCTTTTCACCTTACTCGGCAAAATGGTATCGGCTTACGGGATAGTCCCTTGGTCGCGGCTCCATAGTAGAAACCTTCAATGGCTCCTCCTCCCATTTCAAAAATCGGCTTCTTCCACATCCTCCAGGAGGATTCGCCTTCCCGCAGTTGTGCTCGAGTCCCTTCGGTGGTGGTCGTCCCCGGCCCTGACTCGGGGGACCAAATTCCTGGAGCCGCAACGAGCAGTCATCACAACAGACGCGAGCCTCCAAGGTTGGGGGGCCCACTTCGACTCCAGCTTCGCCCAGGGCCTCTGGTCCATTCAGGAGCAATCCCTCAGCATCAATGTCCTCGAATTGCGGGCAGTCTACCTAGCCCTCCTCCATTTCAAGCCACTCATCTCCGGCCGAGATGTCTTGGTCTTAACGGACAACATCTCGACCAAGGCTCACATCAACCGCATGGGGGGAACTCATTCCAAGGTTCTCATGGACGAAACGAGGCGCCTCGGTCTCTGGGCCGAGTCTCACCTACTCTCCCTTCGGGCCGATTACATAGCAGAGAAGGACAACGTGCAAGCAGATGCTCTCAGCCGTGCCTCCCTGAATCCCACGGAATGGAGCTTACCTCCCGATCTCTTCCAACTACTGGCAGATCGCTTCGGCCTTCCTCAGGTGGACCTATTTGCCTCCCGCGACAATCACCAACTGCCCCGCTTCTTCTCCAGATTCCAGACTCCAGGAGCGGAGGCGGTGGATGCACTCCACAGTCCCTGGCCTCAGGGGACTCTCCTCTACGCCTTCCCTCCTCTTCCCCTCATTGCTCGGGTCATACGCAAACTACTCCTGGAAAAAGCGGAGCTTCTCCTCCTGGCTCCCTATTGGCCTCGCAGGCCTTGGTTTGCGGACTTGGTGGAACTGTCCGTGGCTCCTCCTTGGAGGATTCCGGACAATCTAATCTCTCTGCAACAGGGCGGCTTCCTACATCCCGACCCTCAGTCCTTCCACTTGACCGCGTGGAGGTTGAGCGGCTCCATTTGACAGTTTCTGCGGCCATTCCCATCATCATGGCAGCTCAACGTCCCTCCACGGTCCGTATTTATGATTCAACTTGGAAGTCCTTCCTCTGCTGGTGTTCCAGGAACCACTTGGATCCTACCTCAGCTTCAGTGGTCCATCTATTAGGTTTTCTTCAACATGGCTTTGCCTCCGGCCTCGCCCCCAACACCTTGCGACGTCAGGTCGCAGCCTTGTCATCGGTTCTTCGATTCGGATCTGTCTATCCAATCTCCAAAGACCCCCTCATCCGGGACTTTTTGAAAGGGGCCACCAACCTTCGTCCTCCGGTGGTTCACAGATTCCCCACATGGGACCTCAACAAAGTTCTCACTGCCCTGACGGCTCCTCCCTTTGAACCTCTCCGTGACGTCAACTTAAAATTCCTGTCCTTTAAAGTTTCCTTCTTAGTTGCAATTACCTCGGCTCGTCGCATATCCGAACTCGCCTCCCTTTCAGTTCGATCTGACCTCTGCATTTTCCACAGTGACAGAGTGGTGCTTCGATTGGACCCTGCTTTCATACCAAAAATCAATTCCATCTTCCATAGGTCACAGGAGCTTGTGCTCCCTAATTTTTGTCCTTCACCACAACATCGCCTGGAACGCCGCTGGCACACCCTCGATGTCCGCAGGGCCCTTAAAATCTATCTCTCTCGTACCTTACCCTTCCGGAAGTCAGAGGCTCTCTTCATTTCGTTCCAACCTTCTTCCATGGGATCTAAGGTATCTTCCGCCACAGTTGGCAGATGGCTTCGTGCCACTATTTCTACGGCTTATGACTCTCATTCCTTGTCGACTCCTCGTCGTATCACGGCACACTCGACCAGAAGCGCCGCCACGTCTGCAGCTTGGGCTACGCAAGCTCCGTGGGAAGAAATCTGCAGAGCTGCTGTTTGGTCATCGGTGACTCCGTTCATCAGACATTACCGGCTGGACGCCTTCGCTTCTGCCGATGCTGCTTTTGGGAGACGAGTTTTGCAAAGGGTTCGACCAGATCCCTCCCGATAGGACATGAAGCTTTGGTATGTCCCAAGCCTGACTGCCGTGACAGCTAGGCAGGAGAATGGGCGTTGTACTTACCTGATACGCCCCTTCTCTGCGCGCTGTCACAGCAGTCAGCTCCACCCTGGTCTTCTCCGGGTACGAGTACGGGGGAGGGGGACCTTCTCACCTCTCATTTGTTCTCTCTATAGACACGTCAGTCAGCTGAAGCCCTTCGCCTCAAAACTGGGGCCAAGCAGGAAGAGGCGGAGCTTGAGCTTCCAGTTGACTCGGTCCTATTGGCCAGCTCCCTGTCTATTACCCAAGCCTGACTGCCGTGACAGCGCGCAGAGAAGGGGCGTATCAGGTAAGTACAACGCCCAATCTAGGAGATAAAATGTTAAATTAAGATAAAACCATAATAAAATCACCATAATAAGGGGCCACAGAATTGCAATGGGATGAATGTTATAATTTGATATCTAAGGAAGTTAAGTTATTCCCTAGTATGATTTGATTGCTTATTTGTACCCTATGACTATCATTAAGTGTTGCACCTTATGATTCTTAATGAATGTATCTTTTCTTTTTATGTACACTGAGAGTATATCCACCAAAGACAAATTCCTTGTGTGTCCAATCACACTTGGCCAATAAAGAATTGTATTGTATTGTATTAACCATCTAACTGGTTCTGGTGTGGCTGCAATTAGATCATCCCAGGTCCCTTGACATTTCCTGAGGAGACATTCTTGAACTATATCTGTTATGGTTTGTTCTGGAGCACCAGTGTCACATTGCGGGATCTCTGTCATTCTCCACTTAAAGAGCTTTGTGTTAGTTCTGGCACGGTCTGTATAATTCATTCAGGTGACTCCATATTTTTCAGGGCAACTAAAAATGAAGAAAGAGGTTTTGTTGGAACTACTTTCTGAAAACCACAAACTGAAAGTGGTTTTGTTGGATCTGTGTGATCTGTTCGGTTGTGGTTACTAAAAGTTGTCCATCTTAACAGAGCATCTGAAAGTCAATACACATGGCAACCAAACTGGATATTGCATCCTTTACTGTCAAAAGGCCTGTAGCCTAATAGCTATATAGGCAGCTATTAGGCTACAGCAGTAAAATTCATTGACAAAAGATATTTAACCCCAATTGGGGGTGACTAAAGATGAATGTAGAGAACCATAGAAACTCCAGAGTCACCAAGAAGTCTGTCCATGACAAGGGTCTGGTAATAAAAAGATCAGAGTTTGAAAAAAGTTAAGAAAATCATTGATTTTCTTTCATAACAGTGTAGAATGGTTATAATATATTAATTTGTCTTAGATTATAAATTATAAATTGATCTATGTTTTATTTTTACAGCTGACATTATCTCAACGGTTGAATTTAATTACTCTGGAGATCTTCTGGCAACAGGAGACAAAGGTGGCAGAGTGGTTATATTTCAAAGGGAACCAGAGGTGAGTGAAAAAGTGGTGTTTCAAACTGTTTTATAATGTAATGTTGTAACATCATAATCAAATGTCATTGTTTATGCTGACACATGTCTTTAAGAATTTTAAAGGTATTTTTATTTAAAATTTAAATTAATGAACTAGGCAAACCAGTAACATTTTTTTCTGTGAACATCTTTTATACATAATTATTTTTCAGATTATTATTTTTAAACAGGTATTGCATACATAGAATTTGTGTTTATTTGCAAATAGAAGGCTGGGAATAATAGAGTAATGAAAATATATTAAAGAACAAGCATGCGTATAGACTACCTATAATGTCATATGTTGCAAGAACTGTTATAAAGAATAAGCATGCACAAGGATCTTCTATAATGTCATAGATTTACCATGCGTGCATTTGCCTTTGCCTCTGTGTCATACAAGAAAACTTTCCTTTGCACATCACTAGAGCCAGAGATGTGCAATAAAATTCAAGATACATCTTTATTACAGGATTAAAAAAATAGTCATCCAGATGTTGCTGAAATATTGTTTTGACAGTATTTGCAATTACTACAGACTGTGGTAATATTGTAGTTCAGTGATAACTAGAAAAGTTTTCAGTTCCCCATCCCCAATTTATCAGTTTATAACATTGAAATTAAGAATTAGAGGTTTTGCTCCATCTGATTCATTATAACGTTTAATTTATTAGAATGTATACTATTTGTTTTCTGTTCACACATTTGTTTCCTTGCAGAATAAAAGCCGTCCTCATTCAAGGGGAGAATATAATGTTTACAGTACCTTTCAGAGTCATGAACCTGAGTTTGACTACTTGAAAAGTCTAGAAATTGAGGAAAAAATTAATAAAATTAGGTGGTTACCACAACAGAATGCTGCTCACTTCTTATTATCTACAAATGGTAAATATATTTTATTTACATAATAGTGTTGTACATACTTTAATTGCATGTGATAACTTCCATATTAGTACTTCCTCATTTTTGAATTTCTAATGTAATTGTAATTAACATGTATTTGTATCTGCTTATAAGCATTCAATAGAGCATGTTTCCCAATAAATGACTGTAAGCCTAAATAGAATGTTGGGTTAATGTTTGATGGACTTATCAGTTTGAATTCTAGATTTTCCTACCGTCCTTAAACAGAATAATATTATATTGAAAATAACCATATTCCTTGTGGGCTGTTCTTGATTGTAGGCTTTTATTTTTTTCCTTAATGGTTCATGAAGTATCTTGCTCCCAGTCAAATTTCCACATGTGCTTAAATTATTCTGATTGCTACATGTTTTGGTTTTGTGCACTTTCCTAAGTCATGGAATTTGAAAGAAAGCACCTACAAAATTTATTTCAAGCTAATCTATTTTATTCTTTTTCTCAGAAGCCTTTTGTCCCTTGTAACAATTTCATTTCCATACCAAATATGAGAACCCAGTTTGTGGGGGCAATAAGCTGACTTTGTATAAATATACAAAAGTATGAAGGCTATTGCTTAACGCATTGTAAGCCGCCCTGAGTCTCCGGAGAAGGGCGGCATATAAATCAAATTAAAAAAAAAAAAAATAGCACCCCCTCAACAAAAGCAGAAGTGAATATCTAAATTTGAAATTTCAAATCAGATATTTGCTAGTAGAAAAGCACAATAAAATGTCTATTTTACAGAAAAGAAATTAATGACAAAGTATATATCCTGTAATAAAATTTCTCTTAAATTTCCCTTTATTCACAAATCCACATCTAAGGAGGAAACCCATTAATATGTTTCATAGAAAAAAATTCATATTGTATAAAATCATTAAGGAAATCTAGAAACATACCCCACGTTTACAAGCATATCTTTAAAAAGCTTCTGCCCTTAAACAAAGTACCACAGCATTAATGGAATACATACTCCTACAAATAACACAAACCAAAGAATTCTTTGTAGCTGCTAGTATATTTTGAACGTCATTTGAGTACTGCAGGAGAAAGAATGAGTTTAACCAAACCTTTATTATTCATGTTTTTTCTAATCTAATACCCCTCCATCCATAACTTTTAGGTGCAAAGAAAAAGTCTTTGTGAGGACATGGGTTACCATGGCCTCACCTCTGGTTCCCTAATGTTGTATGGTGCTAGAGAGTGTTCAGTTTGTGCCACCTGCGGCCTTACCTATGGTCGGGGGAGGTAAACAGAGAGTTGGTGTGGTTGGGTCACTCAATCCCTTGACCATGACTTGCCTCCTCTGTTCACCCCATGTGAACCCCTTTGACTGATGCTGATATTGCTTCTCATACTGCTGTTACTGGAGCAGCCCAGTATGAGGTGGGTATGTCATGTACTCCACTTGTAACTTGCTCTAATGCTCCTATGGCTTCTCTGATGCTTCTGGGTTCCAATCCTCTTTTGAAGGATCATTCCATTTCATGTTCACAGCTACTGCTGTTTTGTGCTTCTCTGCTGCATCAAAATTCTTCATCTTATACTATTGCAGAATTTTTATCGTTTAGTTGGTGTGATATTGAGATGGAGATGATGGATATTCTAGCTGCATATCACCTACAACTTACTTTGGAACCCCTGACCTCTTTCTGGTGTTTGTGGTTGCCAGTTCATCAATTTAATTTCCATTCATAGTGTGGCCAGGAACCCACCTGGCTTTGCTTAAAGCTCCTAACTAACGGTTACACTGTCACTTGCTCGGTTACCCTAGCACTGACCTTATGGTTTAATTGCACATTGTTCCTTTTACTCTGCTAGAGGCATTCCTCCTTCTTGTCCTCTTTAGCCACAAAATGGAGTCAAAAAAATTGAAAATGGTATATACCATTCATGTCTGTGTAAAACTCTCTTGTCTATAACCTTCAATTGAATGAAATAATACATCACAGGCCAGCAAGTGGTCAAAAGTCAAGGATTACCTGAAGCCCTTTTTCTTTGTTGTTCTTTGGCAGCTGTCCTTTAAGTTACATTGCTTGTGCAGAGATTAGTGCCTATTGATAGCCCTGTTTTCCAGGAATTGTCTGTCCTCTGCTGCATTTGAAATTGTATGCATGTTGCTAATTCCTACCTAATTTATCAAACTAAACCATTTAGTTATTTTATTTAGCCAATATTGTATGCCATAATCCTGGACAAAAGCAGAGTTACAGATTTCACTTATCGAATAAATAACTTGCATAGCTATAAACATTGCAAATGTATGGTTAATCACTGTTGAAATACAGTTATGCACAAATTATAAGCAAAGCTTCAATGTCCTCTATTTTTATAAAATCTAAAATAAATGTTGGACTGGAATCCAAACATTCTGTCAAGTTTGCAATAGAAAGCCCTGCCCAACCCACCAAGTTCTCAAGGAGTGCAAAGTATATGTGGCAGTCCTGCAGAAAAGGAAACATCTCACCCCTAAATTTGGGAAAGAGGCAAGAGGCACTTGCTCCAGATTGCAAAATATTGTGTTATTTGTAAGAAGAGGTGAATAATAGGTGATATGTTCAGGTATTTTTAGTAATGTAATGCTTGAAATCTTTCTCCTTTCAGATAAAACTATTAAATTATGGAAAATCAGTGAAAGGGATAAAAGAGCTGAAGGTTATAACTTGAAAGATGAAGATGGACGACTTCGGGATCCATTTAGAATCACAGCGCTACGGGTATTTCTTTAACATTAGTAATAAGATCTGAATAATGTCTGAACCTGTTACGTTGCATTTAAGCCATAAAATATTCATTTCTGAGCTAGAATGCAAAAATATATTTTATTTATTTATTATCCTGGGTAGCACCTCAATTACCGAAGGTTTGTTGTTGTTTTTTAATGTATTGTAAAGGGTCACAGAATCAACACCCACAAACATAAATGTAAGAAAAGCTCTCTGAGCTACATTTGGCCCTTAAATCCTATCATATGGCCTTTCCAACCACAAGTAGAAATTGGCAACAGTTCTGTTCTCTTGTGTGGAAAACAAATGGAAGCATAAATCCTAAATTAGATTTAATAATTCAAAAAGAAAATTCCACCATCCCCTCTCCCAATCTAGGAGAAGAAAAAAACCTAGCTTCTCATTATTGCCTTATCTTTCCCCCAATACCTGTATTATACATATGCCCTTTGGTCACTAATAGGTTGCCACTGCCTAGTATAAACAATCCTAATCTGGATGGTCTGATTTTGTTTTTCTATATTCCTTTAATGTAGGACTTCTGAAATTCACTGTTCTTGCTGCATAAAAAGACTAAAAAAAATAATATTCGAAATAATGATCTTCTATGTTGAATAACATCAATTGCTTAATGCAGAACATTTTCATGGTATATGAAAGTTAGGTTTCATTTTAGTTTAAGTAATGTATGTCACTTAATGTAATTATTTTGGAAGATTTTTACTGTGTTAGCTAATTCTTCAATCAGAAAGAAGTAAGCTATCTCTGTACTTTATGCAAGATAGTTCCTCCCCCCCTTAACATTTTATGAACATTTTAGAATTCCCCTTTAAGGCAATTCTAGGCGCCTTTCATTGGCAGGATGTATTTTCTCTCCTCAATAGGCAATATTCTTATATTGTCTCTATCTGAAAAGAAGACAACTCTGCCACCCCCACCCCACCCCACCCCAATAATTTACCTGTAAAGTGATAGGAATATCTTGGATTCCCTGACAAGGTAAAGCAGGGGTGTCAAGCTCACGGTGTCATATTGTCACATGATGTATTGTGACTTCCCCCCCCTTTGCTAAATCGGGTGGGCATGGCCATCATGTGACACATTCTGCTCACGGGCTGCGAGTTTAACACCCTGGAGGTAAAGGAAGGAAGGAAAAGACAGGTTTCTTCCTCAATTTGCAACAAGGCGGTAGTGAGGTAGATCATCTTAAATTCAGGATTGTCTTCTATTTATTATATCCAGCATTGTTTTTGAGATAATGATGCTTGAGATGTTGAGCATGTGAAAAGCCCAGATGATGCAGTTTTACAAAGTATATTAATGTAATTATACACAGTGTTATCTTTATAATTTTTAGAAACAAACGGATACACTTTTTTAACAGAGAGTGTTAGAATGCTTGCTTCTTTCTAAATGCTGTTGATACTTCAGACACTTCTTGTTACTAATATTAATAAGATGTGATTACGAGGTATTTTATTCTGAAACTTCTATGGAATGATAGAATTTGCTACTAGAACTCAGTGTTATACTAGGTAACCAGTATTTGCAAAAAAAATAATAATTATTATTATAATATGAATGAGGCAACAGTAGTTTGTGGCATTATCACCTTTGTAATCATAACCCAGGTTAAAATTGTATACTCACTTCCCTGGAAGTAATTCCACTGAATATATTTCCATGGGGACATAGTACAGTTTGAGCAAGCCACCTTGTAATTAAAACTTTTTAAATGGTTTTTGAAAAGCATTTAGCTTTAAATGCTATCAAACTAATTTGAAGTTTCAAATTAATATCTCTTTCTCAATTTTTAGGTGCCAATATTGAAACCCATGGATCTCATGGTAGAAGCAAGTCCCCGAAGGATATTTGCAAATGCACACACATATCACATAAACTCTATTTCAGTAAATAGTGATCATGAAACATACCTTTCTGCAGATGACCTAAGAATCAACCTGTGGCATTTAGAAATCACAGATAGAAGTTTTAGTATCCTTTTTACGTAAGGAAAAAATATATAAATATAATAGAGTGAAATAGTTACTGTTTAATACTTGATTAAGTCTCAGCAGGTGGCAGCACCTGACTGATCTTGTCTGGTCACAGAATCTAAGCAAAACTGCTTAGTATTTAAATTAAGTTAGACGACCAAAGAATCGGGATCTGTAGACTAGAGCAGAAAATCAAAGTACATCCTAAAAGGCAGTGGCATACATTTTTCATGACCCTGCCAAGAAAAGTGACAATTCTTATTGACTTCACTGGGTATATTGCTTTTCTTTACAGCTGGTGCACAGTGGATCACAGAGAAAGCCAAAGAATACCAATGAGAAGTCAGTATCTGCCTCACTGATTACAGAAAGCCTTCAGTTGTGTCACTCATGTCAAGCTGTGGGATGTGCTTAGAAGAATGGAAATCTTGGGAGATCTTGTCCTCATAAAAAAACTATGAACAGAGCATGTTGAAACAGCTTGAGGTTTGGCAAAGGAGTGAAGCAAGGCTGTATACTTTCCCCTTATCTTTTCAGCCTATAGGCTGACTATCCATTAAAGAAAATTGAATTAAAAGATTAAAAGAACAAGGGGGTTTTTAAATGGAGGAAGAAACATTAGTAGCCTGCATTGTGCTTATACCCTACTCTGATAGTCAAAAATGCAAAGGATCTACAAGTTCTAGTAATAAATGTCCAGGAAAATAATGAAAAAGATGGGACTAAAATTAAAAACCGAACCTGATAGTGGGTACAAAAGCCAACCTTAGAGTTGACAATGAAGATATCAAAATGTTAAAAATCTTCTGTCTTTTAGGATCCTTTGAAAAGAAAAAGTGAAGGATTGGGCCACTGACTAGAACTTGGTAGAGCAATCCTGTAACACTATGGAAACTAAAATTAGATTTTGAAGACAAAGGTTATTGACAGTTATGATATTTGGTTTTGGAGAAGATTCGTTTGGATACCACAGAGAGCCAAGAAAACAAATGGATCCTCAAACTAATAAATCTAGAGTTCTCACTTAAGCGTGACACACGTGACCAGAATTGAATCATCATTTGACCATATTATGCAAAGACCTAGCTTTCTGAGAAGATTCTAATGTTGGAAGGAAAAAGAAGAGGATGGCAACAGAAAGATGGATGGACTTGGCTACAGTAGCAACAAGTGAAAAACTGGAAGACCTGAAGGACCAGTTTAGAGACACATCATTGTGAATTAACCTTTCTTTGTGATTGCTAATGGAGTCAACACTGACTGGACAGCACATAATCATGACTCTTTAAATGTGTTACTGAAAATTCAATGGCTTGACTACACTCAAAGATAGTATGAATTCTTCTGACCCCTTGAACATAAAGTGCCTGTTGGCTTGTTCATAAATTACAAGCTGAATATAAAATATTAACTTCATTTAACGTAATTGCACAGTGAAAGTGAAATTACAGAACAGCTTAGTTTTGTTACCATGTCCTTGAATCCTACATATCTGAAATGCTAAACAGTTAAAATTATGTCAATAAATAGTAAACATGTTCATAAAGCTGTTCTGAAATTTAAGTGACTGTTTTAGAAACTACATTAAATGCCACAGATAAAGGTTCTGAATGTTGCAACAGAATTTTATTTAAAGATTTCATAATGTTTCTCCTGTGTAAAGTTGGATTTTTGGGATAACCAAATCAATATTAACCTTTACAAGCAACTTTCAGATATTGTAGACATAAAGCCTGCTAATATGGAGGAATTAACAGAAGTGATAACTGCAGCAGAGTTTCATCCTCATCATTGTAATGTGTTTGTCTACAGCAGTAGCAAAGGAACTATTCGGCTCTGTGATATGCGTTCTTCAGCCCTTTGTGATAGGCATTCAAAATGTAAGTAGTTAGGCTTTATAAAGCATATTCGGAACTGAAATGGGTATGTTCATTTTTGTGAATAAGTACTATATAATTGACAGTAAAGAACTTTTCAATATCATCCCTATGGTGAAAGAATTTTAAAGAATAGAAAACCTATTATTTTAGCTCAGGGGTATCAAACTGGCGGCCCACAGGCCGGATGCATCACACGCAGGCCACGCCCACCCCAGGTCAGCAAATGGGAAAAACATTGCAAAATGTAACATGACGGTAATGTGACGTGGCGAGTTTGACACCCGTGCTTTAGATAGTTCTTAAGCAAGGCTGAAGTGTGAGACATGACTAATATAATTTAGTTTGCTCATTTATAAAATATAGCTGCTCGATTTTTGGCAATCCTATCTTAACTAGGTATTTTTTATAAAAAAAAAAAAACTTTTAAGTTTCAGTATATTTTTTCTACATCAGTTGGGTTGATAAAATATAACCTTTTAATAATGATCATAGCTAATTTAAGTTGAAAGAACAAAATCATCTATTACAAATCTGTTTTCTAATGTGTTGGATTTGAAATAGTGTGTAAACATTTCTAAACTCAAAATTAAACATCCCATATCCCGAAGGAATTTCTCAAGGTCATGGTCTTGTTTTGAGTCTGCTAATTTTTTTTTTTTATATTCAATTGGAAACACTCCCTAATATATTTTAAAAAAGAATTCAGTTGTTAAGGCTGCAATTGCAATTAAGTTTGAGAAATACTAGTACTCTTGCAATTTGTAGTTAGATATTGAGAGAAAAAATAATTGTGATATTAGTTTGGGGTTGGACTCTTTTTTTTTTTTTCATCTTTATGCATATGCATAGTAAGTATTGTTCCTCCTAATCTGGTACCATTTTTAAAAAAATGGAAATAGGCTCCTGAGAAGCTTGTACAAAAATAGAACTATGAAGTACCTTAATATGCATTCATCTCGCCCCCAGAAACAGTACCCAAAAGTGTCTAGGAATAAAATGCAAATTAAATAACAAAGCTGTTAACAATTATGATGTAAAATTATTTGACGCATGAACAGCATGAGAGAAGGTTATCTATCTTTGGGATGATTTAGGCCAAATTCAGTGGTTTCATGAATGGGTAAAGGCAGATTTTGCACTAACCTTCAATGGAAAATTGTCCTGTCATGAATGGTATGTCATGACTGCTTCTGCAATAAGGTTCTTGGGAGAGTGTTAGGGCTGGACTGGGGAAGGCTTTGGATCCGATTGTGATCCAAATTCCCTCCATTTTCCAGGCATACTTCTGGAGTGAATGGGAAACTATATCGGTCCCTGGAGCTGATGTAATTACTTGCTTTCCCTTGGGGAATGTAATGGGAAGAGGGTTTTTAAAAAAAAGACCAATTGGCAAGATAATATTTTTACAAAGGTAAAAGCTGCAACCCTCTCTTCTGCCCTAGCTGGCATGAGCACAGCAGAACTCAGGAAGTGGAGGATCCTCCGGGAAAGATTCTCTTTCCCCCACCTTATTGGATTGGTTTGCCAGGTAGTATCTTGAAGCATTTTAAACTGTTTTCTTGTTATTAGATAACTCTGCTTATGAAAGCCTGAAATGACTGCTTTCATAATTAAATGTAAATAAATAAAAAGCTAGACTTCTCAACCTTTGGTTCAATGTAGTTTCCAGAAACAAAATATGTCATGATTATACATTGATCATTTTTAATAGCTATTTAATACTTAAAGGTTTAGGAGCTCACATTTTGAAAATAATTTGCTTTCTAATTACAACTGTTTTAGAATAAATCATGTGAGCAAACAAGAGGAACTCTTAGGGTTTTATGCAGTTTTCCTGATTGTACTAGTTGATTTTCAGGTCCAAGATGCTTACATTGTATAAAGACTTTTGTACAATGATTGCTAGAAGTTTTCTTCCCATAAACTATATTCTGAAGTACTGTTAGCAGAGGAATTCTTGCAGATCCCATCTTGTATATGTTTAATATCAAGAACTGTTAGTTTTCTTTATCACGGGGATTTATGATATGAAACAACATTTTAAATTAAATGTAGCCCTTTTCTAGTTTAGAAGGGGACATAAAATTTATAATTTTATCCAAGATATTTAGATATGTCCTTATGTTTACTCATTTTTATTTGTTTCTATTTATATGGCTACCACCTCAATCTCGTGATTCAGGGTGGCAAACAACAATTTAAAAGATAAAATAGTATCACTGTTTTGTACTTATATTTAGTGAAATATATTTTACTGTTGATTAGTTTAACATTGTTCAAGAGCCTAAAGCCATTGATTGGGAAGAATATTGTTTGTTGAATATTTAAATATAAAGTTTATAAATAAAAGTTTATAAAATCAAAGATTAGCAAAAGCAACATTATTTCTGTATGACTAAGGAAATGCCAGTAAAACTCAGAAGTTAAGGTGCATTAAGATTAGCAAGGAGAAAACTAAAACTTCAATTTCTTTACTGTTTTTTGAGCACAAATAGTTGTTCATAAACACCTGCTATGGTACCTGTAGAGCTTCTGTAGTGCCCCATCCAATTTGGTTTGTTTGGTTGTTTTAGATTAATAAAATCAATAAATGAGAAACTGGAATATTGCAGATAATCAGATATTTTATCTTTGAAGTATTTTCTGGTCTTAATATATATTATTAAAAAATACAAATATGGAAAAGTGCCATCCTACTCAGAATTTATGCCAGTCAACTTGTTATGATAGAGAGCATCCCATAGAGCAAGAGTCCCCAACCCCCGGGCTGTGGCCTGTTCTAAGCTGGGCCGTGCAAGTGGCAGGTGAGAGCGCATGTGCACAGCATCACTTGCGTGTGCAGTGGGCACTCATTAAGCTCCATTTGCACATGCATGTGTGTCTGCTGCACAACAGAACCATCTCTTCCACCACCACCACCCGCCCCTCTGGTCAGCCAAGCCAGAAAGGTTGGGTACTGCCACTGTAGATCTGAGATGCTTAAAATCTTTTTATCTTGGGACCCTTTGCCATTTTAAAAAATTATGGTGGATACAAAAGAGGTTCTGTTTCTACAGGTTACATTTATCTATATTTATTATATTAAAAATTAAAATTGACACCATTGCTGCTGCCACTTCTCACAGTTATTTGATGGGAATTCAATATTGTATTATTTTTCAACTTGTTAGTAATTAATATTCATTTCATGAAACCCTGACAGCGTCTTGAGGGACCCTCAGGATCTTAGGACCACACTTTAACAAATATTAATGTAGAGCAACACATAAGTGTATATGTGTATCCAAAGTCACTTTTGTACCCATTTTAACAGGCAGAGAATGGACATGTCTTTAATTTATTAAATGGGACATGTCTTTAATTTATTAAATGTATATGCCACCTATCTCATTGTGAAGTTACCCTGGGCTTTCAAGCTTTATTTCAGTAACTCTCAAGGCATACTGTCTGGAAATACAGGTAGTCCTCGACTTATAACCACAATTGAACCCAAAATTTATGTTGTTAAGGGAGACATTCGTTAAGTGAGGTTTGCCTCATTTTACGAAATTTCTTGCCACGGTTGTTAAATGAATCACTGCAGTTGTTAAATTAGTAACCCGGTTGTTAATCTGGCTTCCCCATTGACTTTGCTTGTCAGAAGGTCACAAAAGGGGATCACATGACCTTGAAACACTACAAGAGTCATAAATATGAACCAGTTGCCAAACACCTGAATTTTGATAACATGATCATGGGGAAGCTGCAAAGGTCATAACTGTGAAAAACTCTCATAAGTCACTTTTCAGTGTCGTTGTAACTTTGAACAGTCACTAAATGAACTGTTGTAAGTCAAGGACTATTTGTAGCTGCTTTAGCTAAGGCTACATTTATTGAAACGGTAACAATGTTCATCTACATAATTATTAACCATTTTCATCCCTATCTTGTAATTTTCAGTCTTTGAGGAGCCTGAAGATCCCAGCAGCAGATCATTCTTTTCAGAAATAATATCTTCAATATCAGATGTAAAATTCAGTCACAGTGGTCGATACATGATGACCCGAGATTATCTTTCAGTTAAAGTATGGGATTTAAATATGGAAAACAGGCCAGTAGAGACCTATCAGGTATAGTGCTCATGCTTTAAAAAAAGAAAAATAGATACTCTGCAATGGAAAACCTTCTCATACTGTTCTGCACTTGTATCTTTTAAGGTTCATGAATATCTTCGAAGCAAACTCTGTTCACTGTATGAGAATGATTGCATCTTTGATAAATTTGAATGCTGCTGGAATGGTTCTGATAGGTAAGTCTGGTTTATATATGTCAAAAAATTTCCTGAATATTGAAAACGGTTATATTGTCTAACGGTAGCAAAAATAAAAGAGATACGGTTCACTTTAACATATTTGCAGTATAATAGTGTATTAACCAGAATTTGCTAGTCCATTGAAAAGGCCAACATTTTCAAACCCTGCTCTGCCTCTAAATGATAACGTGATAGCATGTATAATAGATTAATAAAGGTGCCTCCAGATGTGTATTCATAACCCTGATCCACTTTACAGATCATTTGATTGGATCTGATTCACCCTTTGAATTTGGAGGCATAAAAATATCTATTTTTTTTTTTTAATGAGATGAACATTGAAGTATGGTAGACATTCTGAAGGAGGAGTCAGCAGACTTCTTATGAGAGGGAACAGAGACCATGTCACTACTTGTCACCATTCCCAAGGGATGTGACTCCCCAGCTATACCCTGCGAGTCAGTGAAACTATTGCCAAAATAAACTAAGGAGCTGCAGGCACCTCTCCCTCTCTTGCTCCCTCTATTTCTTTTGGGGATGTGAGCAAGATGATTTTATGTGGTGAACCACATCCGATCCATGGGTTGCAGGTTGCCAAACCCTCTTCTAGCAATTACTAAGTTTGCAAACAACTTTAAGGGATTCCACACAATAATTTTTTGAAAGACTTCTATTGTATCTCTTTTAAATCAAAGATTAAGGACACCATAGCTGTCTCTAAATTATTAAGAAAAAAAGCCTACTTTTAACCCCATTATTTGCAATATCTTTAAAATGAATAGTTGTGGCCAAGGCCTATTAAAGAACATTGCAACAGCAACTGTATTTAAAGCGTGTCCCAAACCAATGTTAGCCCTGCTTCTCATTTTCCAGCTTTTCTTCTTAAAAGCAGTAAACATCCGTAGCCAACTTAACAGCAGTTAGCATTTAGGAACAAGGACTGTTTTTAGGCTTACCTCCTTTTATTCAGTGTTGAGTGTGAAATTAACTTCAAGCAATTCAATTCAATTCAATTCAATCCTTTGTTGACAAGAATACAGCATGTGTACAAAGAGATTGGCTGAGCCTCCCTTTGTGCACACACACACACACACACACACACACACCGTAACACAATACAACTCACAGTGAAAGACAAAAAGAAAATCCCTAGCCCAGTGAATCCTACTAACAAACACTCAGTCCTATTGCACCTGCAATTATTGCAGGTTGCACCCCGCAAGTCAATCGTATTATGTTGTTGTAGAGTTATTTTTCATTCAGGAATGTGACAGTCCACAGATAAAAACTGTTCTTCAGCCTGTTTGCGCGGCTGCCTATGCTTCTATATCTTCTATAAGCAAATACAATTAAAAGAAATGTTGCCCAAACATGGAAACCATTCCTGCTGATGATAAGGGCAAGAATTTGTCAATCGCTGCTAAAAGGCAATTGACAAATACCTATAACTTAGTGCTTCCGCCAGTCATAATACTGGCTGAAAAGCTGCTGGGAGAATTTCTTCCAGGCAAAATCAGAGCTACTTCGACCTGCCTCTTCCTCTTCCACTTACCATTGTTCTTAAACTGAACAGACACCCCTCACCAGTTCACTCTTTTGCTGTTGCAAGGAGAGGGGTTGCTTAACTCACATGAAGGATTTTACAGACTAAGTAGTTGCATAGACCCTCTCTGTAACTATAGCTACCTCCTGATAAACCCTGTTGGCTATGCATTCCAATGGATTTTCCAGTTCTTGAACCAATGAAGTTGTGGCTAAAGAAACTTCAGAGGGAAGCTGTTCAGTTTTAGAATGTAGTGGCAGGATTTCTGGTCTTAGTAACGTCAAGAGAAAGGAGTTGAGGACCAGCCTGATTTATCTTTGCCATTGCCATTCCTATTCCTCTGGCCGAATCTCACTAGAAATGAGTATTGGAGCTAGTAAAAGAGGAGAGCTGTGCTGCTTTGCTTTTATTGCTATGTGTCTATGGATGTACCATAGGAGGAAGGTACAGTTTTCACATGGATTCCTGTTTCATGCTGCAGACTGAATAGAAAGGGCGATGCTGCTGATCATGATGAAGAGGAAAGAGGTCAAAGGATATTGAATGATGCTGTACCATTGTCTTGTAAAAAGCATCTCTTCCTTTCTCTGTGCTGAGGAACAGCTATATTTGCAGTTGTTGGCGCAGGTTAAACTATCAGGCTTCTTCCTTTAGGTTTTTCCTCTGCTTATAGATGGAAGAGGAATTGCTTCCCTCATGCCACAATAATATTTCCCACACGTTTGGAAACTAGAGGGATGCCTTTACTGTGTCCAAAATCCACTTGTCTATTATCTTCCATGTTGCACTGCAACTAGTGCCCCACTTCATGTTGTTATTCAAATTTATGTTTATTTAAAGCACAAATTACGAGCTTCTTGGTGCTTCTGCATTATGTTTATGAGTTTATTTTTACAGTTGTATATTTGATACATTGTAATATAAGGAAATAATATCTTAAAAGTTAGCTTTTAAGATATAGCATATAAAGTAGAAACTGCCTCAAATCCAATTGTGCTAGGCTTAAAACAAAAATAAACACATAGAAAACAGGGTTTGTCCTCCTGGGAAGAATGAAAAGAGAGACTGCACATGCTGATATCATAAGTGCTCTACTGCAAATGTCAGAAAATTTAAATAAGATTTGGCTGAATTCAAAGAAATAAAAGACATTTTTTTAAAAAATTATTCTCTCTCCTCCATCCCCATAAACCTGTTCAGATTCTAGCAGCAAAACAAGATACAAACAGTAGATCAGAAACAAAGAGCAGGATTATTTTCCCACCCTAAGAATTCCAATAAGTAGAATTTTCAAAATTCATAAAATTAATTGGCCAGCTTTTGGGTATGAGAGAACCTATTGCACCACTAAACCCCTCCTTTGTGCTGTAAACATAGGAGAACAGAGTTGCAACATTGTTTCAGATCCTCCTAGAGTGAGAAGCATGGAAGGATTTCATTGAATGACTGGTCTTTTTCAGACAGTTCAGCTCATTTCTATCTGGTTCGGTGATTCTGATAAGTGATCTACTTATGTAGAGTGATTTTAATGAATTTTCCATAAATCAAATTGCCTTATTAAAAATCTATGCAGCTTTAAGTGTTTTTAATGTTCTACTGCAAGGCATCTCAAGGTATCTCAGTAATGGGCCTAAAGGCCTAATATAATTCAAACAAATAATGTTGCCATAAGCAGAATTATTGTTATGTGATGAGACATGTTCTTCACGTGGCATGAAATAAATGCCAGGGTCAGTTCCTGTTAGCAGACCAAATAATATTATATATATTAATGGAATGGAATTTTTGAGGCAGCAGCTTTAAATACTAGATAGACATATGGCAAATAATAGTCGCTGCATATAAAATTTCTCCATCGACTTCCGCTGGCTCCGAGGACTTCGAAAGACGTTCTTTTGAGAGCGTCTGCTCCCTGGCTCCGTTAAAGCCCCAGAATAGCCGACAAACGCTGTCTGGAGGCTTGAAATTCTCTCCCCGGGCAAAGGGGAGAGGGAAGAGCAGGCAGGTGGAGGTAGAACTCCCCCGAACGCCCTAGGAAGAATCCTGGGGCGCGAAGGGCGCGCGCTCCCTAAAAGCCTGCCAAGCCGCTCCAGACCAGGGACGTCTCCGCTAATTAGCGGAATTAGAAGCCGCGACCAATCTTGCTGAATGGAAATGAGGGAATTAACATTTTGAACTAACAGCAGGCAGAACGAGCAAGGAGAAATCAAACTGCAAGTATTCTTTACCTAACTCCAATGCCTAGAGCCTCCTTCGGAAGTAATCACTTAGTACTTTGCAACAATATGGCGATTGAAGCTTGAAAGGGCGGGGGAAACGGAAAGTTACAGGAAAAGTTTCGTTTTGCTGGCAGCCCTTCGCCTGGGGGGGGGGGGGGGGGGAAAGCTTTTGTGCTGACAGAAGGAGGATTCTAAACTTTAATTAACATTGAGAAATCTTTTGAGGAACTCTTCTTTTTGACTCTGATTAAATATAAAGACTAATTTCAAACTGGAAATGGCCTCAAAGTCTGTAAAAACTGTTCCTACTAAAGGAACTGGGAGTGCTGGTAGCTCCCCAACACATATTCCTAGACTACAAGTTTCTGCTCCTCCAGCGGATCTGCAGACTTTAACGTTGGAAATGTTGCAACAAGCTCTCCAAATCACCCAAAATAAAATTGTTGAGGTGATTGATGAAAAAATAAAGGAAACTAATGAAAAAATTAAGGAAACTAATGAAAAGATACAGGCTGTGTCAGATGAGATTGCAATTCGCAATCAGGGGATCAGGGATGATATATTAATGGCATTTAAGTGTCTGGCAGGCAATATTGAGATGGTGGACGACAGAGTTGATGAAATTAAACAATCTTCTGAAATTTTGGATAGTAAAATAGGAGAAGTTCAAAACAATTCAAAGGGCTGAAGACGATGTAATAATGGTACAATACAGAGATATGGAATTTGCTTTAAGATTCAGAGGGGTGAAGGAGAATAAACAAGAGAATTTGAGAGAAATGATGTCTGAGGCATTGGCACCGCTGGTGGGGGAGTCCAAAAATGATCTGGCCTGGCAGATGGACAAGCTGTACCGCGTTAATTCCTGGATTGCTAGACAGAAACATCTACCAAGAGATATTGTGATATATTTTACTACAAGGAGAGTACGCAATGAAATTTTACAGGCTACTTTTAAAAACAAGCTTCGGATGGAAGGCCAGGAAGTAATGACAATGAAAGAAATCCCCCCTAAGATCTTGAGAGCTAGAAGGGAGTATGCCTTTCTGGTGGATGACTTGAGAAAACGTCAGATACAGTACAGATGGGAGGTGCCAACTGGACTAGTGGTGACTTACTCAGGAGAGAGATATCGGCTTAATACATTTTGGAAAGCAAGAGATTTTCATACTAATGTATTAAAGGCTGGCACACCCAAATCAACTAAATCACCAGAAGGCAAAAGAAAGAAAGAAATAATGGAAGCTGAGACAGAAGAGTTCTTGACAGTAGTTCAGGGGGGAGCTTTGGCTGACCAAGAAGAATTACAAATTCAAATGGCTACTCAAGAGTTGGCGCTGATTGATTTTTCGCAGTTACCAAAGGACCAAAGACAGACCAGATCGGTGACAGCTAGACTCAAGGAAGAATTAAGACAGCAACAATCCCAGATGGCAACTCGAGAAATGATTCAGGATTCTACCAGAACAGGAGCGGTGGGGGGAGCAAGACCTAAAACTCAAATGAGATCAGAGCATCAGGACTTGCTTCAGAGGCTCCAAAGGCCCAGAGATGGGAACTAGATTTTTGACTTGGAACGTTAATGGCTTGAATTCTCCACAGAAAAGAAGAAAAATATTCCACTATCTTAAGCAATTTAAGAATGAAGTAATTTGTTTACAAGAGACTCATATAAGAATACAAGATCAAAAATATTTGATTAATGCAAGACTTGGTACATCTTACGTAGCAGCAGCACCAGAAAAGAAAAATGGTATAGTTATATATTTGAAAAGAGATTTAGTTGCTAAATTAATTGAAGCAGATGATCAAGGAAGATTTTTAGCGATAGAACTTTTAGTAAAAGGAGAAAAAATACTTGTAATTGGAGTTTACGCCCCGAATCAACAACAAGAAAACTTTTATAATTTACTACATTCAAAATTGACACACTGGGCATATAAAACTTGTATCCTGTTAGGCGACTGGAATGGTGTTTTGGACGTTAAAAAAGACAAGAAGGGACCTAAACAAAATGTGTCAACAAGAGCAAAATTGCCCAAAGCGTTTTGGGAAATGATGGATGACTGGGAGCTGAGAGATATTTGGCGTGAAAGAAATCTGGAAGAAAAAGACTTTACCTTTTTTTCAGATAGACATCAATCCTTTTCAAGGATTGATTTTATATTAATTACTAATGATCTTTTATCTAGGGTGAAAAATACGAAGATTTGCTCAAGAACATTGACAGACCATAGTCCAGTTTGGCTGGAATTGGAGTATGAGAAAGGGCCTAGGAGGTCCTGGAGGTTAAATGATAATTTGTTTAGGTATGAAGAAAATGTAAAAGAGTGTAAAAAATTTATGAAAGAATTTTTTGTTATGAATATGCAAAAGGGTACACCGATGGAAATGGTATGGGATGCAAGTAAGGCATATATGCGAGGAATTTTGATATATTTGAACAATAAATATAGAAAGAAACAGGGGACAAAAAGAAAGGAATTAGAAGATGAGATTAGTAAACAGGAACGGGCTTTAGTAGCTAATCCAACAGATAAGAAAATTAAAGAGGCAATCAGTTTATTGAAAGGTCAATTTAATATGTTAATAGCAGATCAAGTGGCAACTAATTTAAGATATGCAAAACATAATACTTTTTACAATGCCAATAAACCAGGCAGGTGGTTAGCATATTTGCTAAGGAAAAAGCAAAAATCAAGGACAATAGAGAGAATAAAATATAAGGGTAAAGAGGTTTATGAGCAACAACTGATTAAAAAATCTTTTTTAGAGTTTTATTCGAGGCTGTACACTGGTGATAAAATTAAAGATATAGATATAGATAGATATTTGCAGAAAGAGAATATTTACACAATTTCAAATGAGCAGAGGGATAGTTTAAATCAATCGATAACTACCGAGGAAATTGCGTTAGCAATTAAGCAGTTGAAAGTGGGTAAAGCTCCTGGGACAGACGGTTTGACGGCTATTTATTATAAAACCTTACAGGAGGAAATGATAGAACCGCTGAAAGAATTATTCAACAATATACAACAGGGAGGAGAGGTACCTCCAACTTGGAAGACAGCATTTATTTCGTTGATCCCAAAAGAAGGGCATGACGATACAGACCCTAAAAATTATAGGCCAATTTCATTATTAAATATAGACTATAAGATATTTGCTAAAATTTTGGCAAATAGATTAATGACAGTCATGCAGCAAATGATTCACCATGATCAAACTGGTTTTATAAATGGTAGACAAATGAAGAGTAATGTAAGGCAAATTGTTAACTTATTAGAGTATTTGGGAAGGAACAACCAGGTCCCCGCAGTGCTTGTGTTCTTGGATGCTGAGAAAGCTTTTGATAGATTGAATTGGCAATTTTTACTAAAACTAATAGAAAGGATGCAATTTGGAGAACAATTTGTACAATCTATTAAGGCAATATATCAAAAACAAACAGCGCAAATAATAGTTAATGGTGGTTTAACAGATGTTTTTAACATAGAAAAAGGAACAAGGCAAGGTTGTCCTTTGTCCCCGTTATTGTTTATTTTGACGCTGGAAATTTTATTAAATAAGATACGCGAGATGAATACAATTAAGGGAATTAAAATTAGACAGCATGAATACAAGGTACGAGCATTTGCGGATGACCTGGTTGTTACCTTAACCCAACCGGTACAATCGATTACAGCCTTGATGGATATAACCTGCTTATATGGACAAGTATCTGGTTTTAAAATAAATGCACTTAAAACAAAAATAATAGCTAAAAATATGGTTAGGAGCCAAAAAGAAGAGATAGAAAGGTTAACAGGATTTGAAGTAGTTAAGAAGGTTAAATATCTGGGGGTCTATATTATGACTGCAAATACGAAATTATATCAGTACAACTATGAACCATTACGGTACAAAATACAGAAAGAGTTGGACAATTGGAAAAAACTACAACTGTCTTTGCTGGGAAGGATAGCTGCTGTAAAAATGAATATTTTACCAAAATTTCTATTTCTTTTTCAAATGATACCTATACTTAAAAAAGATGAGAATTTGAAGGAATGGCAGAAGGGCATAAATAAATTTGTGTGGGCAGGGAAGAAACCATGAGTTAACAAAAGATATTGCAAGATACTAGAGAAAGAGGTGGTCTTAAGATGCCCAATTTAAGATTGTATTATGAAGCTGCTGCCCTCTCAGCAATCACAGATTGGATAAACTTAACGGAGGAAAAGATATTGAATATTGAAGGATATGGTTTGGTTTATGGCTGGCATGCCTACCTAGTGTATGATAAGAAAGTAGATAAGACTTTTAAAAGTCATATATTAAGAAATGCTCTATTGCGTGTCTGGAAAAAGTATAAATATAAAATAAATGATAGGTTACCAATATGGACAGTACCCAGACACGCGATAGAGAACATAAATTTAGAGCAAAAGCAAGATAAAATTACATATAAGGAACTCCTTTATAAAGAAGGAGTCAGACTACAGTTAAAATCTATGGAACAATTAAAAGAAGAAGGGATTATTAAGACTTGGTTTCAATATGGACAGTTGCTGGCCAGATGGAGAGAAGATCAAAAAATTGGTATTTCGCAGCAGGATGAGAATCTGATAAAGCAAATAAGAGATGAAGGTCAAATGCACATAAAAAGGTTGTATAATGCATTACTGGAAATAGATTCAGAAACAGACTTAGTCAAGGATTGTATGATAAAATGGACACAAAATGTAGGTGAACCAATAATGATGGAAACATGGGAAAAGATATGAGTTAGAAATGTAAGATTTACACAAGCACAAAATTTAAGGGAGAATTTTTACAAAATGTTTTATAGATGGCATTTAGACCCAAAAAAACTAGCTTGTATGTATCCAAATTTACAACCCAAGTGTTGGCGATGTGAGTGTGAAGATGCTACATATTTCCATATATGGTGGACATGTAAAAAGATTAAGGCTTTTTGGATAAAAATATGGTGGATTATTCAAAATATTTTGAAGAAAAAAATTAAATTTACACCACAGTTTTTTCTGTTGGGAATAGTTACGGATTGTACTGCAATAGAGACTAAGCTGGTTTTGAACTTAATAACGGCTGCCAGGTTACTGGTGGCACAGTACTGGAAGAAGGAAGATCCACCTACTATTGAGGAATGGACATTAAAAGTTGTGCATTTGGCGGAAATTGCAAAAATTTCATCATACCTTAAAGACCATTCAAATGAGAGATATATATCGGAATGGAGAAAATGGATTGATTACATACAGAAGAAGTATCCGAATAAGAAGATTCATATAGCTTATGAATGAAATAATATTAAGTAGTTTATATTTGTTTTTTCTGAGTTATAAGGAGTTAAGGACCTAGGGAGAATATGAAATGTAATAATTTGTTAGCATATTCTAGTTTTTGGTTTGTGAATGCTATACCCTGTGCTCGTTCTGGGAAGTCTAGGGAGGGGGGTGGTGGGAGGGAGGGGAAGGGAGGGTGGGCAGGGGAGGGGGGTTGAGGGGGGAAGGGTGGGGGGGTGAAAATGTTTGTATCTTTCATAAAACTTTTCAATAAAAAAAAAAAACAATTTCTCCATCAACCTATTGTTTGAAAAATACTGTGCCAGAAATAATAATAAAAGCCTTTATTGTCATTGTACATCATGTATACAACAAAATTGGTTTAGCCTCTACTGGTGCAATCCATAACGGAATAATCTCTCCCTGTTAACCCAGAGAACTGCTGGCAGCCAGAATGGACAGTATTGTCCCAGATAAGCCAGAAAGAGGTTTTTAGGAATCTATATTTGAAAGCAATGTATGCAGCAGACCACTTATTTAACCATTTATTTAATGCATTCCATTTTAAACACACGATTCTAGATACATTTAATACCTCAACGCCCAACTGGCACTATAGAAATGCCACAACAGACCATTAAATAACAGTGGCACAATTTCTCAGATCTATTTTATAAAGAAAAATAGTGATAAGCCTTAAAGGGATTCTGGACATTATTTTAGTTTTTAAGACTTCCCGCCATCCATTCAAAACGGAGAATAGATGACTAATGTTGAGCCCAGACTCTTCTGCCTACATTATCAAAAAATGCTGTTGTATAAAATGGCCTATAAATTGAGGACAACATGAAATATGGCAGTGATATATTAAGGATTGATAGCATCTAGGTAACAGCATAATTGCATAAAATTCAATTTAAACTGAAGAAAAAACAGCCACAAAATTGAACATCCTTTAAAAACAAGAGGGAATGTTTAAAGATTACAGCAGTATGACAAAACAGTTGAGTTTGAGAGAGACGTGATCCGACAGCTACAGTAGTGCTGAACTGCAGTATATCATTATAAAGCTTATAAAAGCCTGGGAGAATAAAAAGTGGTCTTCACCAGGAACTGTATAAAACATTTAACTAGAGTTCAGTTTACATTAAATCTTCCTGGAACTGGCATTCTACAGTTATGGCCAGAGGGGAGTGGGGAGGGGAGGTGCTGCTAGCCAAAACTGCATTTTGAGAGGCAGGGGAAAGGATGCCTTCAATTTATTCTATCTCAAGACACAGGTAAATGTTGGTAATCTTTCTAATCCTTATGTCTGTACCCATAAAATGCTCTTAAGTTGTAATTGGCATCATTAGCTATGTTGATAGTATATTTAAAGTGAAGACATCAGCTGTACATTTGGTGACACAAATGATGAGTGAATAACACCAATCTAAAAATCTGATCTCTGAATCAACAATCCACTTCTAGCACAGGTGGAATAATGCATAGCTGATTATTACAATAATCCATTACAATAATCAGACACATTTTCATTGTTATTCCTGGATTTTGTGATATTCTATAAAAATATTTGCATGTACACTATTATTATACTGTATTCATTAGCAAATTATTTTCTCTTAGTTTGTATTATTTGTGATTCTCTTGTAATTGCTTTAACAATTTATTTAAAGACTTCTATTATGTATATGTGTGTATATAAGTTCTTGTTTAAAAATAAGTGTCAATCCTATGGCTCTTATCTGACTTAGTGAACAGCAAAGAGAGGGAAATTGGGTGATTATTTAGGTGGACCTTTATAGCAATTATTGTCATCCAGCTGAAATAAATGAGTAAAACATTGTTCTTTCTTTCCTACAGTGCCATTATGACTGGCTCCTATAACAACTTCTTTAGGATGTTTGATCGGAACACACGGCGAGATATTACATTAGAGGCCTCAAGAGAAAGTAGCAAACCTCGAGCCATCTTAAAACCCCGGAAAGTGTGTACAGGTGGCAAAAGAAAGAAAGATGAAATAAGTGTTGACAGTCTGGACTTCAATAAGAAGATCCTTCATACAGCATGGCACCCTGCGGAGAACATCATTGCTGTAGCTGCAACCAATAACTTGTATATATTCCAAGACAAAATTAATTAAAGACGGCTTATTTGAGGACAGAGTTGTCGTCTTGAATAGTTAAGCTCTGTTGTTTATCTGTCAGAGATGGCCTTGTTGTCCTTCCAGTAAAGAACATTGATGCACTTATTTCCCTTTATAGGCAAAGGAGAGAAACTGGCCTGGACTTGAGTTCGTGGTGTATTTCTGCCTTCAGTGAGGGGGGAACATGGAATTGATTTTTGTAAACAAGGAAAGCCCACTGGAAGCAGAATTGATGGACAATACTTAATAAAAGTCAATATTAAAAAAATGTATTTATTTAAGTCTGAGCCTCCCTTTCCAGTTGATAGACCAAAAATCTAACACCCAAGAAACAAATTGTCATAAAAATGTAATTTTTATCTCACACGCTCTTTATCTGCTGTAATATTTGGGCCTTTCAGAACATATATTTGTGCTTTATGCCTGTAAACATTCTTTCTCTGGCCTTCATCTAAGCTTTAGGTGTTTCTACCTTTGAGCATATAGGTAAGTCTAGAGTTGGGTGTGTAGACAGGTTTTTCATGTATATTTACTCACCAACTGTATAACCACACCTTCTGGTGTAAACCACTTAATAAAAATAACAAACTATAAAAAAAGTGTTTTTAAATCTGAAAGTATGTATTCAGTCTTTTTTATTGCATGTATTGAGATTGTGCAAGATACCTGATGGAAAGATTTGAAGTTTGTCCCCAAAAAAATATTTATTATACAAAACGAGCAGTTTTGGGTGATGTCCTACTGCTTCAAACTCTAAATTGAAATTTGTATCCAGCTGTCGTCTTTATCCTAGTTTGTATTGCTTTTCTATGTTTAAAAGAAGATATCATATGGTATGCACAAAAGAGGTGATGTGAAAAACAGCCCGCTTACTTACATGTAGCCTTAAACAATGGGCCATGTACATCAGAACCTTCAATAATCATTGTTTTGGTTAATAGTAAATATGCTTTACAATTAATGGTAATGTGCATACATGAATGTGCATTACATTTTTTACCCTTAGTTCTATGTTTTCAAGAAGATGGGTTTTTTTAATACTAAACTAGGCATAAGCAGATGCAAGCATATTGCCCCTGAAGCTCAACCTTGTATGTTATTATAATTAATTATGCCAAACAGGAGCACATTTAGATATATTTCAACTCTTAATCTGGGCCTGTGACACCAGGAGACCTACACTTGGTTGTCTTAAGGCTGATGTGGAAATGCATTAATGCTAAGTTTCCACTAGGAATGGGGGCAAAGAAAAATACATCTCTTTTATGATATTTTTTTCATAGAAGTAGGAATAGCTCCCAGTATTTCACTGTAAACATCTCTGGGAGTAAACCTAAAAAATAGCAATGGGCACAATTTTAATAAATTACATATCTTCCACTTTCTGTAAAGTTAACTGCTGAATGTGCCTATGAAATCCCCCTTAAAATTCAGGCCCTTTGAGCTTCCTGAAGATAAGATAGGGTGATTTGTTAATGCTCTAAATTAAATGAAGGTTTAATATGATTATTAAAAGTATGAGTATGCAAGAAGAATGTGTCTCTGATCCTATCCTGTCAATGTTCATGGAGTGCCACTCGTCCTCGAAATCTAACACCAATTTGGTGGATCGAAAAATAAAAATCATATACTGTATACCAGTTGTGACACTATTTGCAAATCTTGAAATGTGGAACCAATAGGTCATTTAACCAATAGATTGACTTTGTTCCCTCCCTGACTTCCTGCAAAACAAATACAATGGGTTTGTATATAATTGTTCTATTATTTTGATCAAAAAGTTTAATAAATTTTAAATGTTTACCTGAATTTGTACTGTGTATTTTAAAACTCAATGTTTTTCCCCCTAAATTTGCATTAAATGCCTTTGAAATATATATATTTAATATTCATTGTGCAGTGCTATGCTAGTTGATAGCAGGTAGTGGTCAAGAATAAGTTAATTTGATTCTTTTTAGACCTGGTTCTCATTTGTATTTTGCATGGAAATGCAGAGATTCTACTTTTTCCTTTTGTACTCTTGATTTTAAATCCTATTTTTAACATTTTTACGTAATTATGCATATGAAACGTATTCCATCCTACCAAAGATCATACGTTTACAAGGTTGATACTGTTTATATCCTATTGTTAATTATAAATTAGCAAATCAAAACTACAGACATGTTAATGTTTTCAGTCTGAATGACTCCATCAATTTCTTCTATAGACAGCAATATTTAAAGGAGTTCAATGAATTAAAATTAAGCATTTACTATTGTATTGCAACCATCCTTTTCTTAAAGAAAGGCCTTTTTTCACATTGTGTAAAACAGAGCAGGTATTGCTGACTTCTGCATGTCTGATTGGATTAATTTTAACTATCTGGAGCCTCATTATTTATGATACATTTTCTGCTCATGAGTATTCATAGCCTATAGAGAGTTCGCGCTGCTTCGCCTGATTCTAAGTTTCAATTTATGTTCCCAAAAATTAAATAAGGATACTCTATAAAGCAAAATATCATATTTTTACCATCGACCCCCACCATCACTTTATCAGTGAGATAGGTGGCATATATATTTAATCAATACAAATAAAACTATAGGGCTATAGATGTTTTTAAGAGTGAAAAATCGGGACTTTCAATGTGTATTCCGCTTACTAGGGAAAAAAATTGGTAAAAGTATCTGGTGAGAGATGCAACAAACATCTTTTGTTTGTTAGAGGGTTTTATTACTGGCTGCTGCTAACTATTTTGACACAGGGCTGTCTCTTGTCAGGCAATCATAAGTACATTTAAAAACTCTAAAAATTCAAAATGGATATATTCGTTTGCTTATGCTTCAGCCCTTTATTTTCTAAGGTGGGCACATCTGACTTCAATTTCCAAAGAGGACATTTGAAAATAACCCCAGAATAACATTTATTTAGTTTCATCGTACATTAGTGCACTAGAGAATTCAAAAGCAACATATAGGTTTACTCACTCCCTTTATTGTTTTAGCACAATAGCAACAAAAACATGGGACATTTGATGCACTATTTCACAGCTTACTGATTTGATAAAAAGCTGGAAAATAACCATTTTACATACTCACCATTTATCTGACGATAGTCAGTAGTGACATTGTCATACAACCATTGTACACGCTTTGATTCATTAAAAAAAAAGTAAAATCAGCAGTGTAAATGTGATCACACGGTAGCTAATTGAAGAACAAACAATTTTTGAATAATATTGGCTAGTTTACTAGATCAAGGCAAAGCCCCATTTCTATGATGGCTTCCAGTAAATGAAGATTTAAAAAAACCAAGTTTTTCTCTTCAGATGATGGGTATTTATTTAATTTGCAATCACCAAGTCTACTAAACTATGGTCTTAAAAATAACCAACTGGTCTCTGAACCCGTTAAGTCAACCCATCTACACAGCTCCTATGTGTGTCTTTTTTTCCAATGAAAGTGAATAAAGAATCTGTTTAAGACAAACCTTATAAAACCTGTGGTGCTTCCACCTATATAAATATATAGCAGCTATATTAACGGTAAAATGAAGCCAAGTTATTCAGCTGATCAAATAGCATTTACTGCAAATGATGCAAGCTTGTGAAAGCTGTGTGGACTTCATTTCCCAGAATTCCCCAGCCAGCCATGCATTCTGGAAATTGAAGTACACACATTTAAAGTTGCCAAAGTTGAGAACCATTGCAATAGGATGATGATCTGAGGGGCACTGTATCAGTTATTCATTCCAGTTCTAACTCAAGCGTAAAATAAATCACATGCCAAATAAGATCAAAATTGGTGTAAGCAAAAAAAATTATACCGATATTAGGAGAAACACAATATAGATAGATCCTAATCATACCTGTTCCAGGCATCCTGCACCCTTCCCCCCCCCCCACAAAGAGCAAAACAAACTTTAATTAGGGAGTCTATAATGGTAGAATATTCAGGGAATCAAAAAAAAAATAAAATACAGCAGTTGCCATTGCATGACTGAAATCCCACTTCCTTAACCCACGGCAGATAAAAAGGGGGTGGGACTTCGTTTTCATGGGTAGCAAAGCAGCTGCCATCTTGGCTTTTTAACTGATATTCTACCCCCTCCTGCACTTTGCTACAGGAAGGTTTAGAGACTAGCTATGAAAGTACTTAATCAAGCCAGCCTTTTTCCAATGCTATGCATGCTGTAACCCAGAGGCTGCCTTCACACATAAAGCTAAGGCAATTTTGTTTTTAAATGCTTTATTGAACAAGTTGTACTGTCTGGTTTATACATCATGTTAAATCCTAAGCAAATTCTCATCCTTTATTGTAACCTATGAACAATAAGACCTTTAACTAAAAGTAACAGAGGCTACAATGCATTGTTTTCGTTTATGTACGAGTAAATCTCAAAACTTACTACGCTAGAAGCCAGGCAATGAAAATGTATAACGAGAGGCCTTAAAACTATGCCAGCTCAATGCTGAGCTTGCAGGTTTAACTGTGGCCTTTGCTCATAGGTTTAACTGTGGCCTTTGCTCATCATAAGGATATTCTCCCGTAAAATAAATTTTCTTTTAGGGATTATTGAAATAAAGTCCAGAACCTAGCATAGACCCTGTTCATTTAGTCCTCAATTTTTGTAGCCCGCAAGGAATGGGGAAGCCTGGCTGGCCCACACCACCACTCATATTTTGCAAACCCTCCTTATGAATAGAACATAGAAATCATAGAAGACATTTTTCAGACTAGAAATATATCTTCCTTTTCTGCCAGATAACTATGATTCAATGTTGAACATGTGGAAAGAATGTGTGGATAACGTCAGACATCTAGGCCTTGTCATTTTGCTCGTTGTGTTTCCATTCTATATAACAGGGATCTGGCCTGCTGCACATTTAGAATAAAAACACAGCAATGTGCAGGAGAGGAAAAAAGCCATGCTCTCTCTCTATTCCCAGTTCCTTGCACATCTACATCAGAAAGAAAGAAAGAAAAACCAACATGGAAAAGGTAAGATGGCAAAGCAGCACCTGACAAATGGCTATTTCTTCGGTAACTGCCATCATTCACCCTGAATAAATTCCTATGTATTCACACAGACCAGACCAATGACTAACAGCTACAGCATTTGTGATTAAAAAGGCAGACCCAGCTACCCCATATGACTCTTTGGTGATGATTTAGGACAGTGATAGCTAACCTTTTTGCCGTTGTGTGCCAAAAGGGGGGGGAGCACAGGGGGTCGGGTGTGTGTGTGCCCACACCCATAATTCAATGCCCTCCGGCCCCCTGCACATGTATGCATGACCCCCCATGCTCCTCCCGCTTTTGGCACGCGATGGCACTGTGGGCCCGGTAGATCCATTTTTCACCCTCCCCAGGCTCCAGAGGCTTTCTTGGAGCCTGGGGAGGGCAAAAACAGCCTTCCCCAGCCACCCGGAGGCCTTCCGAAGGCCAGAAACGGCCCGTTTCCCAACTTCCAGTGGGCCCAGAAGGCCCATTTTTCGCTCTCTCCAGGCTCCAGAGGCTTTCTAGGAGCCTGGGGAGGGCGAAAACAGCCTCCCCCCCCCCCCGAGGCCCTCCAGAGTGGGCCCAGAAGGCCCAAAAATCAGCTAGCCGGCACGCACATGCACACTGAAGCTAAGCTAGGGCAACGCTCGTGTGCCCATAGATATGGCTCCACGTGCCACCTGTGGCATGCATGCCATAAATTCTCCATTATGGATTTAGGACATTAAGCAATGCCTTACAAGTCAGAGACGAGAGATTTCTGTTCATCAGCCAAGAGGGGAAAATGAAATGGCTAATGCTATTTTCCCATAAGGAACTTCTTGGAAGAAATTTCTCAGTCTTTTTTTCTTACAAGTTTTCTAACCACACAATTTTGGGCTGATTTTGAGAAAAATCAGATTATGTATTACTAAACCATTGTCCCAACAGCTGCATACAAACTTTCACTGGAAACAGAAAGAAAAGGTTCCATATTAAGACATACACATGTCAAAACACTCTGCACTGATTCGTGTTTATATTTCAAAGCGTCTCAGTAATTCATTTCATCTCAAGAAGCAAAAATGTACTCTTAAGAAATGTAAGGCCATTCTACTTTTGTTGACCATAACTTCCTTTTTTTAAAAAAATTACAGTGGTGTCTTTTTCACAACTAATCATTACGAGTCTTTTCTCAACTGGACAAAAACAAATCGTACATCCTTCCCAACTGTGAACTTCACAGTTCACAGTTCACAGAATATTTTTGTTTTGTTTTGATTTTTTTGCTACACTGTTCATTCTTGCAATAATAATAGCAACAAAAAAAAAATCTTCAAGCAGGGATAATGAAATGTGGGCCACTGCACATGCTGAACAATATCTCCCAATATCCTTTGCTACTGGCCCAAAGTTGGCGCCTCCTGGAAGTTCTGGTTCCCCACTCCTGATATAAGCTACACTATATTAAATCATGCAAACAGGAATTTATATATAAGAGCAGTTGGGTAGTTGGGTATTCTTCTTTTCCTTTTGCAAGAGCCCTTTACGCAATAAAACATATTTCGCCATATTATGATTATACATTTGGAAGTTTCTTCTGTTTGGTTCACCATTTTATAATGTCTGGATGAAGTTTGTCATGATTTGGAAAAGAGATGAATTCATTTCTTTTTACAAGGAGTTGCTGGAAGCTGTGATTGCCAACCGTTTTCCAATATAAATCCTGAAATACAAAAACAACCAGTAAGAGTTCTGCTGAATTTGAACTGCAGTTGCATTTTCAACCTCACCTCTTTTCTTGTGAATGTAAAGTCAGTTATAGACACAAATCACTCAAAAATAGAATACATCAGTGTTTTTTTCAATGTTGGTAACTTTAAGATGTGTGGACTTCAACTATCAGAACTGCCCAGCCGGCATTCCCAGATTCTAGATGTTATTTTCAAACGTAATTGTTCAAAAATTTCCTTGACTTACATTAGAAGCATAATATAAAAATCCGTATCAGTCCAGGTGATACTAAAGGTAGTCCTTGACTTATGACTGATCACTTAGTGATCATTCAAAGGTATGATAGATTCCCCCAAAAGGTACATATGACTCGGTTTGGAAGTTCTGATGGCTGCAGTCACATGATCCTATTTTGGATGCTTGGTCTGCATTTACAGCCTTTTGCAGTGCCTAGTGGTCACATCCCTGCAATGTATGGTTTTTTGCAGAAACCAGCATTTCTTTCGGTTTCCAGCAAAAAATGTCCCTTCGGTACAATGGGTTTGCTTAATGACCGCCACAACCATTGCATTTGTTAGCGATTGTGATGTCCATTTAACAATCGCAGCAAAAAAGATCATAAAATCAGGCATGGTCACATGGTGACTCGCTCAGCGACCAGCATGACTTCCAACTATAGTTCCAGGTGCAATTATATTTGTAAGTCGAGGATTACCTGTATTGAAACATGTTTTCCACTGATTTCACATCCATTTCTATAATCTATCTATCACAGGCTCATTCCATGAACTTGTAGTTAAATTATGAACAAATTAGATTGTTTCATAAACCTGTGAATGTATGACTAACCACTTTTGACCTGTTTGCAAAACTGCAACAGTGTACAACATAATGGGAACCCCACCCCCCAATGATTGGTCTTATAAACAATAGCAGGCATACTTGTGAAGTTGTACAATGCAGAAAATGATGTGATTGATATCTGAGAGGAGTCACTAGGAAGACTTTGAGTCAGTGGTGAAATGTAAAATTTGTTACTACCGGCTTGGTGTGTGTGGGGGTTAATATGACTGAGTGGGCGTGGCCACCTTTTTTGTTGTTGTTGTAAAAAAAATGCTTTTAAAGCCTCTGATGATCCCAGCTGACTTGCCTGATCAGCAGAGGCTTTTTTTTTTAAGCCTCTGACGATCCCAGCTGACTTGCCTGATTGGCAGAGGCTTTTTTTTCCTTTTAAAAACATTTTTTCTATAACCTCTTCGGCGGAAGAAGTTGTATAAAAAATGCTTTTAAAAGCCTCTGATGATCCCAGTTGAGCCGCGCGATCATCAGAGGCTTTTTTTTACTTTTAAAAGCATTTTTTCAGCGAAAGAGGTTGTAGAAAAAATGCTTTTAAAAATAAAAAAAAAGCCTCATCAGAGGCTTGCGTGGCTCAGCTGGGCAATGTCGGGGGGAGGGATTTTTGCTACCGGTTCTCCGAACCACCTGCCTCCATCGCTACCGGATTGTGCGATCCGGTCCGAACCAGGAGCATTTCACCCCCGCTCTGAATGGATTCTCACCACACTTGAAGCTATAATGTAGTTAGGTTTAGGACTTAAGATTATGTGTACATATGGACTACGTATGCAAAGCAGGGTATGGATTAGCTGCCACCTAAATATTTTCTACACATTAACATTTATAAAAGCAGGATGTTTTTATAAAATTCTTTTTTAAAAAGCTGAAGGCAATATGCTGCACAATTGTAAGACCAATATGTGGTCTTCTCAGAAGCAGGCACCTGATGCCATTCAGATGTTGAGTACAATTCCCAGCATCCTTCATCATTACCTTGGCTTCCTATGGATGCTTGAAGTTGCATTTCAGCAACATCTGGACTACCATCAATGGCCTAAACTGGATTCCCCTCTCATTCAAAATTCTCATTCTGTAAATTACAAAATGTTAGTGACTGAGCTCCCAAATGACATCTTGGCATTTGTGAACCCAGCCTCAAGCTTTCCAGGAGTGTGAGCAGCAGCTTTTTCAATCCTACCTGGAATGATCAGGGAGTGAATACCACACCTTTTGCATCTGAGGAACATGATGTGCTAGTGAACAGTGGTCTCTCCCTCTCTCTGATAGTACTATGAGGAGTCTAGAAGATCTTATTGATGCAGCCCACTAGATTTCTGGCTGTCAGAATATATGATCTAAATGAATCCTTACCCTAATCCAATGGCGAGCAGATGGGAGAGCAACAGAGATGGCAAGAAAATCTTCAAGAATTCTGCAGAAAATATGCCTCCCTTCTTCATGACACTTGTGTTTCTCATGCTGAGTGTACCTGCGCGCTTAGGGTGTTTAAAGAGAAATTCCCTGGTTTATGAGAAGACAAAAACATTTTTAATCCATAATTGTTTGTGATCCCATTTATATATTTATAATAATGGAAATAAACAAATCTGCATTGTTCATTATCAAGATCACTCACTTGGGGGGAATATTCTCAGGCCTACTCGACCAGTCCCACATCCAATCTGAATTTTTCTTCAGAAGCCGTTCAACTTCTTTCCTTCTTTCCAGAAAATCTTCTTCAGACTAAAAGGAAGATAGGAACAATAAAGTGACCTGGGTCCATTTTCAGAATAGAGGTAAGGAAGTGGATCCACGATAGGCAACCTCACTGTACCATTTGGCTGCTCCTTAAAGGCATTGTGGCTTTTCCTGAAGTTTCATAGTAGTAATACAAGTCCAAGTTCATAGGTTGAGTGAAGGCGATATTAAAGAGGTACAAAGTCTCAGAAGAGATGCAGCTTGAGAAGCTGCAAATAGATAATAATGAGAGTGCCACATGGATTCATCCATCCATCCATCCATCCATCATCTATCTATATTCTATCATCTATTTATCATCTATCTATTATTTATCATCTATCTTTCTATCATCTATCTTTCTATCATCTATCTTTATCTGATCTCTTTATCTCTCTATTTTTCTTAACTGCCCATTTCACTCAGAGAGGGCTCTGGGCAGTACAGAGACCCTCTCTGTACTGCCACTCATCCATACAATGAGCTCACTTTTTCTGTTAAATCATCAGGAATTTGGAAGCCAGCTTTCACAATCTGACAGTACTCTACTGCTCTATAATATCCAAATCAAGCCAAGCTAACTCAACCAAGTCTGAGGTTGGATGAGGCCAGATCTTGACAAGAGAGATTCTCTGGTGTCTGAATAAGGTAAACTATTCTCACAACTGAGAAATAGCAAAATCCTTACAAAGCCACCTCACAAGTGGAAAAGTTTTTCCAGCATGAAAGAGTCCTTCTTAAAGAGGATCAATTGGCTTCCTACATGCTATCTAACTGGATCTCTGATAGCAACAGAAATACTGCAGAGAAGCTCAAAGCAAATTATCGAAAGCAAATTTTACTTAGCCGGAGTTAAATGCTTGGAACAAATAAAGCTCCAGCAGCTGCATTTTCCTTCAAGTAGCATTAGTATGTAGATAGTTTCCAATATGACTGTGTCATTCATGCAGTGATTTTCCAAACCATGTGCCAAAAATGAAATGGGTCTGCTAAAAAACTACAAAGCACATTTCCCAGCTATAAATGAGACTGCAAGAAGAAGGGATTTTCTTCTCTTAAAAGAAAAACACTATACACACACAAAAAAATCAATTTTTATTTGAGTGTCTTTGTGAGCAGATAGACTTTACCTGAGAACTATTCTTTTCTCCGCTGGCACGACTCTCCACTTCTGAAGTTCTGTGAACATCCTGAGGTGTCTGGGAACGTGGTGGGCTTTGGGGGTGGGGGGGAAGAAAAGTGAGAATAACCAACCAAGAACAAGATTTACTGATTCATGTTTTATCAGGACCATGGAAAGATAACTTCAAATCCCAATAAAGTTTACAAGGTACTTAAGATCTTGCAGTCTAACCTGCCTTTTTATTGTGATAAGTACAGAAATAGGAATAAGTATGTTAAGCATTCTGGAGCACCTTGGAAAAAGGGACAGATTATTATTTTTTTTTTAAAAGGGACATCTTCCCAAGGTAAAGATGGAACCAGCAATTCTGGTTTTGTGAAAAAGCAGTAGCTTCTTCCCAAAATTTTTAGTGGGTTCAACTTATGTAAAGAGAGTCTGAGTGAGCAAATGCCACAAGTGGATTAGTACTTGCTTATTTCTTTCATAAACAAAGTCATCCAAAATGCAAATAATAATAATAATAATAATTAGTATTTACTTGTTCCTGGAATCCCTCATACTGTCAATTGAGAGTAGGTAGCTCCTAATGTCATCAGCACTAATAAATACATAAAAAAGACTTAAACTTTCCCTTCAGAGTTATCAGCCCTGTTACAAAATAATCCTGTTTTGACTTTAAATGCATTTTACCGGTAATTTACATGTAACTTTCATATATAAAAAGGTACTTCTGTTAAATTTAGTCTGGTCCAGTTCTCTAATCCTGAATATATCAACCTTTTCATGGCTGTGTTTGCAAAACACACTGACTGAACCACAAACTAGCTAATCACCTTTAAGCCTAATACACTGTGGAAATTCAATCCCTGTGGTTATTTATGGTTCCAGGTGTTGAGCAATCCCACTGCACTCAATTAATTTACACCATAGTTCAATTAACCATGGATAAGTATCTTGCCCAATGGCAGATAAGTGGTCAGATACATCACCACTACTGTTTATAGTGATTGTGTGATTAAAACTATGCTTTTAATCTCAAGCTTTGGAATGCAAAGAGCCGTTTATCTGGGCGTCCCCTTTTTGTTAATTTATTTAGAGTATTTTTATGTGGCCATAAAGGCATCCAAAGCAACTCATGACTGACAGGCTCTGTCTTCAGGAATACACTTTAAAAGATACTCCAGAGAAGAAAGAAGAAGAAATGCAATCTAAGTTTAAGGAATGCAGCACCAGTATTCTTACCACAATCAACTGGGATTTTAAAAACTATATATAATAGCTTGGAGCAGTGTTTCTAAACCTCAACAACTTTAAGATGTGTGGACTTCAACTTCCAGAATTTCTCAGTCACCATGTTTGAAGTTTACATATCTTAAAATTGCTAAGGTTGCAAACCATTGGCCTAGGGAAATGTAGCTGGCTAGGTGTCAGGATAAAGTCAATGGGTAAACATTTCAAAGACTACTTCACCTTTACCCAATGGATAATGCTATTTCTTATCTTCCACCTTATTAAGTATTGAGGATCCTTCCACAACTGCAATCTCTCTAACCTTTCAATCATTCACCAAGCAACATGCAATGGCTTGCAATCATCTTTACTTCTACTGAATCTTAAAACACAGAAAATATCATAAGCCAATCAGACAACATCTCCTCCCATCCGGTGGACCGGTGAAAGAATATAAAGAATATAATCCATCAATATCCATTCTCCCAGCTACGGTCCCATTATCCCCATTCCTGATGATGGGAGCACAAATAGTCCTCATTCAGCAACCAAAGTTGGTACCAGAAATTCAGTCATTAAGTGAAGCAATCGCCAACATGACTATGCTTATGATCTTACTTCAATTTTATTTTGTTTTGCAGACCTACAAAGGTCATAAATGTGAGGATTGGCTGTACAAGATAGTCGCTAAATGAGAACAACCTGTAACAAAAAAAGTCCCCATTGCAGTCTCCATACAAAATGAAAATAAAATTGCAAGGACACCCATCCTGTCGGCATTTCTAACTACAAGCATTTCTATGTGTATGCCAAATAAATTTGCAGAAAAATATCAGAAAAGTTGCTATGATGGAGGTATAAAGGAGGTATAAAGGAGGTATAAAAAATATGGGAAACCTCCAAAGGCTTCTTAAACCATTGTACCACCGTTCCTCTGTTAAGGTTAACATTCCCTAGCAGTTGTGAAGTCAAAATGAAAGCATAGGGAGAAGTTTTGCAACTTGGTATTTTTCTGGATAAGCATGGCCATATGTCTTCAAACTTGGCAGCTTTAAGACTTGTGGACTTCAACTCCCATAGCTGGCTGGAGAATTCTGGGAGTTGAAGTCCACAAGTCTTAAAGCTGCCAAGTTGGAAGACCTCTGCCATAGTGTATGGGCTGGATTGTGGTGGAGGCAGATTAGTTCTAACCAATTTGTGCAGGAAGACAGAACTTCTAGGAACATGAGGCTGACCCTCTTTAAAGGGACTAGAGATGAGAGTAAAAACTGGTTGGAGCTCAGGAAATGGAGCAAGACTCAAATTCCTATGAACGCTCACAAAGGCCACCAAAGGTACAAAAATTCAAAGCACAGATTTTCCCAAAATAAACTTTCTCCAGAATTTTTTCTCAAAAACCAACAACATCTCCAAGTTAATCAGGTTTGGTCCCAAAGTGGCATACAGCCCTAATCTAACAATCTGCTTAGTTTCACAATGAAAGATCACTTAGTTCTCCCAAGCCATGCCTCTTGTTAGCTAGCTTTGGAATGTCTCACTTAATAGACGATCCCAGTTTTGTTTAAATAAAAAGCTGAACTTAAAAAAAAAAAAAAAAAGAATGGCTCACACCATGAGAGCAAGATGACCTTGCTTCCAATCAGGAGAAAGGCCATCAACTGCAAAGCCAGGGACAATTGCATCATCCTTATCCTTATCAGACTTGTAATATAACTATTTAGAACACTTTCACCCAGACAAATCAAATCAAAACAAAACATATGTTAGCTTTGCTTAAATTAGGTCCCACTGCTTTCAAGAATCTAAAGAGGCCAAGCTCTAATGTCAGACCATACATTCACTTCCCCAACCCCAGTACCTTTCCATTTTTTTTAGACTACAACTCCCATTATCCTTGATAACACTAATGGAGAAGTGTTGCCTATGACTGGTAAAAACGCAGTTGAAATATCTGAAAGTCAGCCAGAAGGTGAAGGTAGTCCTCAACTTACAACAGTTCATTTAGTGACAGTTTAAAGTTACAATGGCACTGAAAAAAGTGACTTATGACTGTTTTTCACACATGACCATTGCAGCATCCCCGACCAAAATTCAGATACTTGGCAACTGACTCGTATTGAGGATGTCTGCAGTGTCCTGGGATCATGTGATTACCTTTTGCAGCCTTCTGGCAAGCAAAGTCAATGGGGAAGCCAGATTCACTTAACAACCGTGTTACTAACTTAACAGTTGTACTGATTCACTTAACAGTGGCAAGAAAGGTCGTAAAATGGCCCAAAACTCATTTTCTCCCTTAGCGGCCGAAAGTTTAGGCTCAATTGTGGGCGTAATTCAAGAACTACCTGTACCCTTCAGCTGAAATAAGAGAAAATGCATTGTGAGCAGCCTGTGCTGCCTCGGTGTGTGTCAGAGTACCTGTCGCAGTGAGAGCTCTCTCGCGAGCTACTTCTTCCAGACTCATGCTGGGCATCTAGAAGGATTTTCTCCATGTCACCATTATAAATAGAAACTGAAGCAGGAACTTGTTCCTGGCTGGCCGGCTGGCCACTGTTACCGTTCCCATTGCTGCTAAAGTGCAGTTCTACCCAGGAACCTGCTTGGTAAACATTGAGAAAGAACAAAAACCACAAGGATTTATTAGGAAACCAAGCACTTTCGTTTGTTGACATTCTACTTCAAGTCCGACTTCACAGTCTCCTTTGCTTGCATTTTTAGGAGGTACAAAGAATACCCAGATTAGTGCCTGTTAATAATAAAACTCTTGTCGCAATGGCAATGATGTATGGTGTCCTCTTCCCCACCTCCCAGCAGCGCATAAGTATTTTATATCTATCTCGTGCATGCTGTATTGGCCAGAACAAAAGCTGTGTTTCTATATTTATTATACAAGCACTCTAATGGCTATATGGTATAAAAGGTTTTTTTTTAAGATTTTTTAACCTGCCTTTATTACTTTTATAAATAACCCGAAGTGGGGGGGAACATATCTAAAGCTCTTTCCTTCTATTTTCCCCACAACAAAAACCCAGTGAGGCGAAAGGGACTGACTGGTCCAAGGTCACTCATATGGGGTTAGAACTCACAAGTCTCCTGGTTTCTAGCCTGGTGCCTTAATCAGTAGACCAAACTATAACTCTGCAAAATAAACAGGTGCTCATTTTAATGTACAGCAAGCTGATTTTCCAAGATGCAACCATTCTCATTTTTAATCTTTTCAAGTTTACTTAAAATGCTTATGCGTTTTAAAAAAGCATGATGCAGTCCACAAATAAAAACTTGTAACCATAACAGACTGATCTTAATTATCATCGGGAGCAGTAATTGGCTATACCACTAGTAGAAAAAACTGTAAGGAACAGATCAGTCTTTAGTTGCTGGAAACATAACTGGAATCCACATGATTTAAATGACAATAAGCTAATTTTAAGATAAGTGGAGTGAAATCATGCTGGAAAATGGGCTTTGTGGAACTATAATGAAATGATGTGAGAGAACCGAACTATCAGAAAACATTCTTACATCCAAACATCTGTCTTCCTTATTTTTTGATGGACAGCTTTCTGCCCCAAATGTGTATTTTACTGTTCTGTTCATTGGCCTATTTCTATGGATTGCAATTCTCAGGATGCTCAGGAACAGAAGGTGAAAACAGGAAGTCAAATTGGCAGAAAGAAAGGAGAGAAAATCTGCTGACGGGAAATAGACAGTATGGAGCATCTTTGTTATCTCATTTTAAGATATAGATTGCATTCACACAACATATCCCATTTAAGTTACTGCAAAACATTACCCAAAGAAATTCCTCCCCTAGGCCAACCTGAAAAATAAACAGTCTAAGCCTTGTGAAACATTCCCTCACAAAACTAAACTGACATTATAAAAAGCTACAGTAGCTCTTGCTCACAAGGCCTAGGCAAATAAAAGCTCTCCAGTACTTTGATCTGAATGTGGCAGGCTGCGAATTAACAGACAATGCTTTTCACTGGCATAATTTCATTTTGAGAAAAGCCACAGCCGCTGAATTTCTCTTCCAGCCTATTTTTGGAGTCTTAGGAGGAATTAGCTAACAAAACTGCAAGAGAGGAGAATGGAAGTCAAGTATATTTATCCAGTTAACTTGGAATAAGGAAATTGGAAAAGAGGATAATATATCCTCTTGGTATAAGAGCATTCGTTAAAAAAGAAATCATCCTTAAAAGCCAGATTCGTGTCTTATCTACTCTGTACACCAAAAAAAAAAAAAAAAAACAAGGCTAAGAAGCTGCATACTTCACAAAATATAAAGTGGCAAAAAGTACTAGATTTTACATCTTATATAAACTCTGCATGTATAATTAATTTATTCTCTCATTTAAGTTTCTCTGGAGAATATACATTTGCTTCTATAGTCCTAATTGTCCAGTAGCAAAGATTCTATTTAAATTTCTTTTAGTGGGAAGGGAGGGTGACATTGTGTGGTTGTATTATATCTAGTGTGCATGTATACTAAGGGATGAAGTGTCCTTCCTGTGGAATATACATCAACCTATCAACACATTGTACCTGCCTATTCAAAAGTTCTAACCAAAATCAATTAGAATGATTCCCAAGGAAGTATTTGTATAAAGTAACAGTAAGCAACACCAAAGTATTTGTATAAAGTAACAGTAAGCAACACCAAATATTTGGAAAGCTCAAGGAAACATTTTCTGAACTTCTCTTAAATTGGACAAAATACTGATACTTTCCTTCATGAACAATGGCAATGAAACATGAAAACAATAATTCTGTGCTCACTTTTCCTTTGGGCACATTATGTGACCAAACCCAGGAAAAGATAAGCGATAACATTTGATTATTTGATTACAAACATAATCTAAAAATGGAGAAAAGCTCCTTTTATGTTGCAATCTACTTCCAAGTTTTTCTACATGGGGCTATAAATCCCATGATGTCAGCTCTGAACCAGCACCATGTGTCAATAATTTCCAAGGCCAATTATTTACAACGATAAAAGCTATTAGTAAAGGGCTGAGTCACATAGGCAAGGATACTATAGCACACAGCCACAGCTACTAAGTTACAACCACAGATCTGCCTTTTCTCCCCTTCCAATAAACACAGGCTATTTTAAAACCATCCTCCTTTGTTGGTTCTGAGCCGGCCAAGGTAAAAGCCAACTCAATGGCAAGAAAAAGTCAGAAGTAGACAAAAATCTAGAGTTTGATAGCCCTAAAAAACACAGGAAACCCTGAATGGCACAAAAGTAACTCCAGGCCATTCAGTATTTCCTCATCCTTTGTTTCTCCTGCCCTCCAGGAATAATTCTAGGGAAATTTTAATTACAGGTAGTCCTCGACTTACAACCACAACTGAGCCCAAAATTTCTGCTGCCAAGTGAAACATTTGTTAAGTGAGTTTTGCCCCATTTTACGACTTTTCTTGCCGTTTGTTAACTAATCGCTGCAATTGGTCTATTAGTGCCATGGTCCGTTCAGTGAATCCAGTTTCCCCCATTGACTTTGCTCATCAAAAGGTTGCCAAAGAAGGAAAGCGCATGATCCCGGGACATGGCCACTGTCCTAAATACGAGTCAGTTGTCAAAGCATCCAAATCTAAATCACATGAACGGGAGGCTGCAGCGGTCGTAAGTATGAAAACGGTCACAAGTCCCTTTTTTTTCAGTGCCGTCGCTAACTTTGAACGGTCACTAAACGAGAGGTTGTAAGTCGAGGATCACCTGTCCTAGAGAGAATTTTAATATTAATCCCAAACGGGGAAGGGGGGGGGTGTTTAAAAACAAGGTGATCTAGGAAGCCTTGTTTCTAATCAGCCTAGGAAAGTATAACTTAAGAGGCCCCTTCTATGAAAGGCCCAGTATTTAAAGGAAGTTTTTTCTTCTCTTATATTTTCACCATCTGCTGTGTGTTTTAAAGGAAGGGAAAGTCTCTTACCCTGCAGATTCTCTTCTTGCACCCCCGAGGGCTCCCCCGAGGCCATCGCTGGGGGGACAGAGGAGTTTCTATTTCGGGGTCTCTCCTGAATTGCTGCCTAAATTGTTCGTCTCCGGCTCCGAACAGCAGCGACCGCTACCGCCAGACACGCCACGGGCTGTTTTGACGGCTGGCTCCGCTCAAGGCGGCCGCTCGGTTCCGGGGATCGATCCCCGCCTGCTATTGTTATTGTTGTCGCCGCTGCAGGTTATAGGGATTGTGACGTCAAAAAGGAACGGGACGACCCGATTGGCTGCCGAAACCAATCTTCGGCACGCCCCCCTACTCTTCTCCCCTCCCCTCCCCACTTCGCTGAAAGCCAACCCGTGGTTGTGGGGGGGACTCAGCTAAAAAAACAAAGAAGCGCCCGCCCGCCGTGTTGTTAAGCGTCTTCTCGCTTTCTGCCGGATTGGCAGAAGTGGGTTGGCAAAGAGGCGGGATTGGTCGACTGGGGGAGCGGGGGGCGGTAGGTTAGCCGTTCTCGATTGGACGAAGGCTGAAGGATCCCGCCTCGGCTTCTGGTTAAAACTTTTAAGGTGCTTCTGAGGATTTGGTGTTCCACAACTTACTCCCCGCGATCTGTTCTTCTCGGGCGGGCCCCCAGCCTGAGTTGTTTACCCGTTTTGGCTCTCGGGGAACATTAACTCTTTGTGAGCGGAGGTTTCGCTTCCCCCTCGCGCTGGGGGGGGGGGGGGGGCGGGAGGGCGGTGATTGACAGGCCAAGCAGAGTTTGGCCTGATCCAAGATCTTTTCGCCGCGCGATTGAGCATCTAAATTTGGATAATTGGAAGATTTATGTTCATATTGATTAATATACAAAAAAAAAAGGATAGTTATATAATTAACTGATTTATAATAAAATGTTGGATTTCTATTAAACAACTGTAACGTTACATAACTAACTAATGTAAGGATAGATATAAAAATAGATGACAACGGGAAGGGGTATAAATATAGATAGAAGGGAAAAATTAAATTTGATTATGATTAAGATTAGAGATGAGAATGAAGGGTAATATTGGTTCTTTAAAAAAATAGATAAGGAATACATATGGCAAAAAGGAAATGACTAAACATTGTTTAAATTTGTGAACCGACTAAATACTCTGTTCAAAGAAAATACATTGTATATTTGTATGTGTGTTTGTCTAAAAATTTTTTTAAAAACGTGTGTGTGTGTGTGTTTAAAATTTATGCTCCTTTATATATATATATATCTACAAAAATCTACGAAAACATGTATGTATGTATGTATGTATGTATGTATTTCTCTTTAGCCAGGTTCTTCTTACGTAAACCAAGATTTTTATGCAGCCCTAGTTCAGTGAAATCCCAATCCGCTAGTTTCTAGGCTTTATTTATTTATTTATTTATTTATTTAATTAATTAATTAATTTTTATTTCTAAAGAGAAATACACATAAAGGCCTACGAAAAGAAAAGAAAACAAATGCTGTACCTTTACAGGGAGGATACATGGGATGAAGGATGGCTAACTGATGAGGGCTTTTATATATATATATATATGGAGCATTTAAATTTGGGGTCTGCTCTAGTATTTGCGGGTAGGATGTACCGGTCATTTCTCCGATTGCCTTAGGTGAGGGGTCTCCAACCTTGGCAACTTTAAGACTCGTGGACTTCAACTCCCAGAGTTCCTCAGCAAGCAAAGTTGGAGACCCCTGCCTTACGTAGAGATAGATGGCTGCATTTCGGTCGCAGGAACCAGACCTGGCTAGTCTAGTGAAGAGAAGGACCAGGGGAGACATGAGAGCAGTGTTCCAAAATTTGAGGGGCTGCCACAGAGAGATGTGGGGGGACAATCTATTTTCCCCCAAGCACAGGCAAGCCAGACAAGGAATAATGGATGAAAATCTAGAAATAAGGAGAATTTTTTTTTCTGGCAAGTAAGAGCAATCCACCAATGGAGCAGAAGTTGCCTTCAGAAGTTGTGGGATGGAGTCTTTCAAGAAGAGACTGGAATGATATCAGAAATGATGTAGGTCTCCTGCTTAGGTGGGGGTGGGGGTTGGACTAGATGACCTACAAGGTCCCTTCCAACTCTGTTATTCTGTTATGAATGGATTGTATTTACAATTCTCCACTAAACCGAGAAAATGGATAAGGGCGTTCTTGCTAGCCCCAATTTCTTTTTCAGTTACCTTTTTTTTCCTTTCGATCATGCATCTTTTTTTAGCATTGCTGCCTCTTTTAATTTCTACTTGGTAGGCAAGAGAAGTTGCATCTGCCAGAGGTCTGAACGGATTGTTTGCGTAGTGTTTAGAAATCAGACCAAGGTTGCATGGTGCTCACCATCAGACTAAAAATAGGTATACTAGAAATCGGTTACGAGCAGTGGTGGAATTCAAAATTTTTAATACCAGTTCTGTGGTCATGGCTTGGTGGGCATGGCAGGGGAAGGTTACCGCAAAATCGCCATTCTCACCCCACTCCAGGGGAAGGATACTGCAAAATCTCCATTCCCATCCCACTCCAGGGAAGGATACTGCAAATTCCCCTTTCCCTCCTCACTCCTGGGGGAAGGATATTGCAAATCTCCATTCCCACCCCATCTAGGGCCAGACAGAAGTGGTATTTTCCGATTCTCCGAATTACTCAAGATTTCCACTACCGGTTCTCCAGAACCTGCCGAATTTCACCCCTGGCTGCAAGTAACTACTAACAGTTACTTAAGGTCCCGTATTGACTTGCAATGCGATCTACATGGGGCTGCCCTTGAAGAGTATCCAGAAGCTCCAATTAGTGTAAAATGCAGCGGCCTGCATGGTTTTGTGCAGACCCCGGTTTGCACATGTATCACCTCTCCTATGGGAGCTGCATTGGCTGCCGATTTGCTTCCGGGTGCAATTCAAGGTGCTGGTTGTCACCTTTAAAGCCCTTCATGGCTTGGGACCAGGTTATCTGAGGGACCGTCTCTTGCCGGTCACATCTACCCGACCCTTCATAGCAGGGAGGCAGGGAATATTGTGGGTCCCATCTCTGAGGGAGATACACCTGGTTGGATCCAGAAGAAGGGCCTTCTCCGTGGTGGCTCCCTCTTTCTGGAACATCATTCCCCCAGAAATTAGAATGGCCCCCACTCTAACACTCTTCCAGAAGGCGCTGAAGACCTGGTTCTGCCAGCGGGCCTGGAGAACTCAGAGCGGGATGGAGCCCATTAAATGGCTCTTGGGATCTGCTGTCGCCAGGGCGGGGGATGGGGGTGATTTTATTATATTATACTATATTAATTTATTAGTTTCTTTTTATTAGTTTTATTGTTTTAAATGTGGTTTTATATTCTGTAAGCCGCCATGGGCGAATAGGCAGCAATATAAATTCATTCAATAAATAATAAATAAACAGCTCTGTGAAGAGATACAAAACAACTCAGATCTCAGTAATTGGCAAAATCAAAGGTCTAAAAGACATTCTGAGGATTTCCATTTCCTGGCAGTTACAATTCTGCAAAGCTGCTAAAGCACCTAGGCTTTCCAGGCCTTTGAAGACTAAGATAAGAGAATATACTTGCTCCATTTGTGATTAATCTCTTGGAAAAGACACTCTAGATGAGATTGTGTAGCCGTGACTTCCGTTCTCTACGGAACATAACAAAGTTCAAACTATCCCAATACCTCTTCATAATTATACAGATAGTGCTCAGTTTTTGACCATAATAGACCCAGAATTACAGTTTGTTAAGCAGATCACCATGAGACTGAACCCGATTTGACAAACATTTTTTGTCATTAAGAGAATATATTTTATCCGATGAGCATTTTTTTGCCTGAAATTAAAACTAAATGCTGGAAATAGGCAAAAAGTACTGAACATTACATTGTGTAACCACAGAATGTTGCAATGGCCATAAAGGTGGGCTGGTTTCCAAGCACTCAAAATGTGACCAGATGATTGTTAGATGTGGGTACACAGCTGTCATAACTTTGAAATCGGATCATGAATAGCTTTTGGAAAGTCTGTCATAACTTTGAACAGTTGCTAAGTGATCAGTAGTAAGTGGAAGAGGACCTGTGGTTCCTCCTTCTGTTTCTTCTCCTGTTTGGGAAGAGGATGCAAAGCTGTAAGGAAAGGTCAGCAGATGCCCCAAAATGCAGTTTATCACTTAAGACTTTGTTTTTCTGCAAATTTGCCATCATATAAGATAATGTCTCATGATGTGACCAAAAGATGAGCAGAAGGGAAGATTAACAAGTTAAAGATTATCCACATTAAATCTTGTGATGCCCATCCTATCAGTTTGAATTCTTACATGCAGGTATTTTAATACAGATAATCCTCTTCTTACAACAGTTTCTTTAGTGACGTTCGAAGTTATGTCACTAAAAAATGTGACTTATGACCATTTGTCACACTTAACGACCATTGCAGCATTCCCATGGTCACATGATCAAAGTTTGGATGCTTGGCAACTGGTTTGTATTTATGACGGTTGAAGTGTCCTGGGCAGGGGTGAATTCTAAAATTTTTTACTACCGGTTCTGTGGGCGTGGCTTATTTTGTGGGCGTGGTTTGATGGTCATGTGACAATTCTTTAGGATTTAGCAGAGGTATTAGTCTACCAGGCTTTTAACTGCTTGCAGAGCTGTACCGGTTTACTCATTTGTTTTTGGAGGCACTGGTCTACCGCTCTATAGCTGATACCACCACACTGCCTTTTAACTCTGATCAACTATAGAGCGGCCCTTTGAAGCCCCACGGCAAGAGTTTAAACAGTTTTTTTCCTTCTAGCCGATCAGCTGGGGCTCAGGAGGCAGCAATCAATTGGGGATGGGGCCAAATAAAAAGTAAGGGTAACGTGGAGGGGGGCGGTGGGGGCAGAACCGGTTTGGTGACATCATATTGTCACCGCTAGCGGCTCGGTTGAACCGGGCCAAACCGGGAGGAACCCACCACTGGTCCTGGGGTCATGTGATCCCCTTTTGTGACCTTCTGACAAGCAAAGTCAATGGGGAAGCCAGATTCACTTAACAACCGTGTTACTAACTTAACTGTGATGATTCACTTAACAACGGAGGCAAGAAATGTCGTACAATGGGGCAAGACTCACTTAACAAATGTCTCACTTAGCAGCAGAAATTTTGGGCTTGATTCTGATCATAAGTCAAGGACTAACTGTATGCTAAATGTCTATAGTGCAAATCGGCACTATGTATGTTTCAGAAGACAGTCCTGAGAGCCTTGGAACTTAATTTTATTTTTATTTATTTATTTATTATTAAATTTATATTGCTGCCTATTCACCCATGGTGACTCAAGGCGCAACACAGAATATAAAAACCACATTTAAAAACAATAATGAGTTGAATAATGAGGATTTTCCTATGTGTGTGTGTGCTTTGCAGAAACCTGTATAGCACTACCAATAGCACTTAGATTTATATACTGCTTCACATTGCTTTACAGCCCTCTTTAAGTGGTTTACAGAGACAGCATATTGCCCCCAACAATCTGGGTCCTTATTTTACCAACCTCGGAACGATGGAAGGCTGAGTCAACCTTGAGCCTGGTGAGATTCGATCTGCCATACTTCTGGCAGCCAGGAGTCAGCAGAAGTAGCCTGCGGTACTGCATTCTAACCACTGCGCCACCACAGCGGGATTTTGAGAAATAGTTCAAAACATCTGAAATTCATACAAGAATAGATGTGGGTCAGATTTGTCACCCACCAGCACAGCATAAAGATTAGTGTGTTTTCATGGGAGAAATACAGCGTTAGCTTAAAAACTACAAAACTTAACTATCCCCGATGGTAACTGCCATGACAAATACAGGTAGTCCTCACAACAGTTCATTTAAGTTACAACAGGAATTGAAAAATATGACTTATGACAGTTTTTCACCCTTATGACCGTTGCAGCATCGCTATAATCGTGATGAAAATTCAGACGCTTGGCAACAGACTCATATTTATGACGGTTGCAGTGTCGTGGGGGTCACGGGATCACCTTCTGTGAACTTCTGACAAGCAAAGTCAATGGGGAAGCCAGATTCACTTAACAGCTGTGTTACTAACTTTAACAACTTCAGCGATTCCCTTAACAACTGTGGCAAGAAAAGTCGTAAAATGGGGCAAAACTCACTTAACACAGCAAAAATGTTGGGCTCAATTGTGGTCGTATATTGAGGCCTACCTGTACTGCCTAGCACAGTGATGGCTAACCTTTGTGCCATCACATGCCAAAAGGGGGAAGCGTGGGGGGGGGTCACGCGCATCTGTGCCCACACCTATAATTTAATGTGCCCTGCCCTCATGCATGCACACGCGACCCCCCACGCAACCCACTTTTGGCACGTGATGGCATGGTGGGCCCGGTAGGCCCGTTTTTCACCCTCCCCAGGCTCCAGAGGCTTTCTTGGAGCCTGGGGAGGACTAAAACGGCCTTCCCCACCCCTCTGGAGGCCAGAAACAGCCTGTTTCCTGACTGCCGGCCAGCTCGGAAGGCCCAAAAATCAGCTGGCCGATGTGCACATGCACACTGGAGCTGAGCTAGGGCAACGCTCGCATGCCCACAGATATGGCCACAGACATGCCATAGGTTAGCCATCACAGGCCTAGCATGTTGGGTTTTTATATTTTTTATATATATATATACGCTTTTGCTGAATTTTATGAAAGTTCTTCCCATGCGAAAACAAGAAATGCCACTCATCAGTGGACCACATATAAACAATCAGCTGCAGGGATAAAGTTTTCTGTCAGTCATTAGCACCGAAGAGTGAGTCACAGACCCAACTCTGTAGCCTTGAAGATTTCCCAATGACCTGCTTGAACCAGCTGCACAAACAACCAAGAAGGAAATTTGGCAATCTTTTCAGAACTGGTGAGGATAGCTGGAGGCTAAAATAGCCTCTTGTTTATTGCGGGGGAGATCTGCACATCGCTTACAAAGTAGGGTAATGCTATTTTGATGTTAGCAGTCAGGATGTCACGGAAGAGTAAACCAGGCTGACAATAGCAGGAATGATAAAAGCTATTCCGCAACATGCAAGATTGGATGTAATGGCTGAACCTGTATAAGATGGCTTGAACAAACATAAATAAAGAGCTTTGGCTGTTATTCTTTGTTGGAGTTCAATAATGTTGGGGGCAGGGAGTGCTTTGAGTCTTCTCTTCACAGAGATAAAGAGATGAAGGGATCGGCTTTGACAAAGGAGCTTTGTCTTTTGCAAACTCAGCCAGAATATTTTAAATATTCGCAATATACATGCTCAGAAGCCTGTTACAGGAGAGGAAGAGAGAAGTGCGATGTGCAAACCCTGAAGCTGCTTCAAGGGACTGTTTAACTCCAGATTTGATCAAAGCCACACGGCTCAGTGTTAGCTAAAATCACTGTAACATGTGGATTCTAAAGAGGACAAATCAGAATAGAGCTGGAAGGGACCTTGGAGGTCTTCTAGTCCAACCCACTGCTCAAGCAGGAGACCCTACACCATTTCAGACAAGTGACTGTCCAGTCTTTTCTTAAAAACCTCCAGTGATGAAGCATCCACAACCTCTGAAGGCAAGTTGTTCCACTGGTTACTAGTCCTCACTCTTATGAAGTTTCTCCTTAATTCCAGGTTGTTTCTCTCCTTGATTAGTTTCCATCCATTGCTTCTTGTCCTGCCATCTGATGTTTTGGAAAATAAATTGACCGCCTCCTCTTTGTGGCAACCTCTCATATACTGGAATACTGCTATCCTGTCCTCCCTAGTCCTTATTTTCTCTAGACCAGCCGTACTCTCTTCCCGCAATCTTTCTTCATATGTTCCTAAAGCACAGAATGAATTTATGTCCATCCAAAAGGATTAATAAGCTTCTAGGGTGATTTAATGAAAAAGACAAATAAAAAATGTGCTTTTTGACATGGGCGTTTTGTTTGTATGCATAGACAATAAGTGCATGATCTTTTTGTGGCCTGCCAGCGGCCTGCGTAGATCGTGGCTGGTCCTGACGAGGAGGAGGCTGGTGTGTTGCGCCAGCAGCCGGCATAGCCGGCGCTCGCGTCAGACAGCGAGGAGGCCAAAGAGGATGTGATGCCAGAGGCAGAGACTCAGCCAGGGCCTTCAGAACCTCCAGAGGCTCCTTCCTGTGGAGAGAGCAAAGTGGAAGGGCCTCTCCTCAATGCCCGGGCATGCAGGGCTGCCAAAAGGCAGGAGTGGCTAATCAGGAGGAGAAGGTCTACTCGAGAGTAGGGCTTGAGGATAATTGGCCACTCCCTTAGCCTATTTAAGTCGCACGCAGCTAGTGCTTTCTTGCTAAAAACAACGTCTCATTATTACAGAGCATCTTGGAGAGCGAGCGACTTCTCATATCTGGTTTTCTGGGCTGGTTGCCAACCTTTGTTGGATGTTGTTCTTAATAACTTTGATAAAGACTCTTTGCACGGGAAGCCTGCATTCTTGAAAGGGGTTTGTTTGGAATTAAACAGTGTTTGCGAAGCTTGGTGTGTGTCACATTCTCTGGGATTCCGAAGCTGGGGCAGAACAGATCTCAACCAAGAATTTAATCCAATATGAATGCTGCATTCCAATTGTATTTCTGGTCACGGGATGAGAATCTATGGTTATAACCTGGATGGATGGGTAGATACATGGGTGGATGGATCCTAGAGATAGATAGATTTAATCAGGGCAATCCTGACAGAGAGAGAGCCAGGCAGACAGACAGACAGACGGTAGATAGATCTTCAGAAGAGTCAGTGTTTCTTCTGTATATCATCTTGCAGTTACACAGTAATCCTGAAAGGTAGGCTATTATCTTGCTGATGGGATAGGAGCCAAATACTATGATTTGCAAGAGACCATCTAATGAAAGAGACCTTGAACCATAAAGGTGAAAATCTGATGCAGTCTGTGAAATCAGCAGAAGCAGTACCCTCCAGAAACATTGGGAAGATAGCCTTTAAATTTAATTAATGTCAGAAGATTGCATGAAAGGGAAGAATTCCCCCCGCCCCTTTAGAAGGGAAGAAATATAGCCCTGTCTATTGGAAATCAAGCTACAGTGAAGTGCTGACTCTGCTACTGGAGTTCTTTTTTAATACACTTCATCATTTGACTGTCAGTTGAGGAGAAAGTGAGATTTTGAGATAAGGAAATGAGCAGGAATAGAGGGTCATGTATTTCTGCAGTAACTAATACTAATACCAGGCTCTACAAATAAACTATATCAAAGTTCCTTAATTTAGGGTCTCCTAGAGAAGTTTGAATTCTCCCAATGGGAATGTTGGGAATTTAATTCTAAACCTCTGGATAACCAAAGTAGAGGAAAACAGTTTATTCTCTGTTATTTGTTTTTTACAGTGAAGTAATATCCAATTAGTAACTCAGTTGAAGATATATTAATCTTTCAGTCTCCGGTTATCCAAGTAGTTTAAATAGCACGTTTTAATAACTTGAAGATTTCTGTAACATCATCTATGGTTATTTAAAAAGAAGAAACTTGCATTCTGCAACCACACTGGTGAATGCATTTCTATAGAATAGAATAGAATAGAATAGAATAGAATAGAATAGAATAGAATAGAATAGAATAGAATAGAATAGAATAGAATAGAATAGAATAACAGAGTTGGAAGGAACCTTGGAGGTCTTCTAGTCCAACCCCCTGCTCAGGCAGGAAACTCTACACCACTTCAGACAAAGGGTTGTCCAATCTCTTCTTAAAAACTTCCTGTTATGTCCTTACCTATGGCTGGTGGATTACCTATGGCTGGTGGACCTATGAGGTAATCCACCAGCCGCGGGGCGGACAGGCCACTCCAGCCGGAGGCGCTAGGCGAGGTCCCACACACTCAACGGCCAAGTTCTGGGGCTGTCCACCGGAGGGACGAGAGCCAGCAGGAGCCAGACCCATCAGGAGCAGCACCAGAGAACGAACTGAACCGCGCAGGCCAGGTAGAACCATTGTTCGTCCCGCCTACCTGCGCAACTACATGACTCATGTACGCCATGGGATGATTGACTGAGGACTAAGAGGGGAGGACATCCGCCGGGGGATTGGTTACTTCCACCAGCAGGAAGTTTGAACAGCTGTCATTGGCCGGCTGGCTGGCCCGAGCAGAATATAAGGAGGCTCGGGAGCCACTGCCGGCAGTCTGTTTTTGCCATTCTAATAAAGTGCTGAACGGACCAGAGCTGAGTCGCGTTTCTTTCCAGCGCCGATCTAACACTTCCAGTGTTGGAGAATTCAGAACTTCTGGAGGCAAGTTGTTCCACTGGTTAATTGTTCTGAAGCATCTACTTTTATGTGCTTGCATACTGACCACTTGTTCAGTGACCAAATTGTGTTGTTGGGTGAGTGGTACTTACAACCCTTCCTTGACATTCCAGTGGTTTGCAGCATCCCACGATCACCTGATCACCATTTGTGACCTTCCCTGTCAGTTTCTCACAAGCGAAGTCAATGGGAAAGCCAGCAGGGAAGGTTGTAAGTCGCTCTGGTAAATCTCCCCAATCCTCCTGTATTTGAATCAGCAGCACCATCCATCATCCAGCCCAGCCTTCTGTGCTGTGGTCCTCCAAGTCCTCCCCCAGCCTTCCCCAGTTTGTGCAGCCTGGCGACACTTACCAGAAAGATTTAACAACCTTCCTTGCATGGCTTCCCCATTTGCTTTGTTTGTGGGAAACTGGCAAGGAAGATCTTGAAACCTGTGGATCAGAGTGAGATGAGTAATGATTCCCATTTGCCAGGTAGACAGTTATGTCTCTTAACACGTAGGCTGGCCACTTTTTCTGGCTCCAGGCATCATTGCACATAATAGCTTGCATTTTTCCCCATCACGTCCATGCATTTTCTTGGGCAAGACCTTATGACTCCAGTATTTTTACATACAATCTTGCGAAATGTTGTCATTAAGAGAGGTCTTGCAAAATTGTGGCAATTGAGGGGGGAGGATTTCTTGAGTCTCTTGTGCACAGGGCACTGCAACCCCTCTTCTGGAGTCTCACAAGTTAGCCTAATCATCTGAGTTACGCAACAACCGCTTCACTCACTAAAAGATGTACAGCAAAATGTTACAACATGGATTCCATTGCTCAGGATCACAGGCCACCAGCAGTGATTTCTTTCAGGATATTAGCTTGATTTCCCTTCCTTTTTGTGAGGGGCGGGGGTGGGCGGTAATTTTCTAAATGGTGTTCGCACTTCTGAAAAATGTGAATTTTTACCCAGATTTTTGCTGATGTCTTTCTCTTTAGCTGGGTGTACCTTGGTTGAAGATGAAGCATTACCTCTTTCCTAAACAACAAAGGCATTGAGTAGGGGACGAGTAGAAGCACGAGAATCCCTCTTTTTTCATTTGTTTTCTTTGTTGTTGTCTCCTGAAATGACCCTTACCAATGGTCTTCTTCTGAGTCAGAGCCTTGTTATTAAAACCCAATGTGCTCCTTGGTTTTAAACTGACTTCTAGTTAGAGATGGTTGAAATTGATGACGAGACTTTTACATGCAAAGCAGGTAGTCTACTACTGAACTCTGAACCATCCCTGTTGCATTCCTAGTGCCTCAACAAGGCACATTTTATTTCTCTTTTAATAGGAGGCAGTCTGCCTAGGATCTATTTCTTAAGACATTTTATCATTTCTGGATGTGTGCATCAGTAATTCTATATTTTGAATTACGAAATTGCTAAGCAGGCAAATATTTTAAGTGAAATTGTTAAATTTCTGATTCTTGGGACTTGGAAAAGTTAGCAGAATTTTCTGTAGCTCTCCATCGCCCTCTGCTGCCCCAAAACGAAAGTTACTGCCAATGAAAGAGAATATTTGTAGCTCAGGGTTGAAATGAGGGCTCCTAGGTGCTCTCTGAGCTTGCTTGTTTTCTTGCAAACGTTTCATTACCCCAACTAGGTAACATCATTAGCACTGATGAGGTTACCTAGTTAGGGTAGTGAAATGCTTGCAAGAAAACAAGCAAGCTCAGAGAGCCCCAGGTATCCCTCAAATATGAATGCTTAAATGGGAAGGTGCAATCAACTCTGAGAATCATTATGCTGGATTAAAAGGCACTGACAATTAGGCAAGTCAGCTGGGATCGTCAGAGGCTTTTAAAAGCATTTTTTTTACAACCTCTTTGGCTGAGCGTGATCATCAGAGGCTTTTTTTTTAACTTTTAAAAGCATTTTTTCAGCCGAAGAAAAAATGCTTTTAAAAGTTAAAAGCCTCTGATGATTGCACGGCTTAGCTGGGCACGGGGGTGGCGGGGTGGGGGGGGTGGGGGGGTGGGCAGGGATTTTTGCTACTGGTTCTCCGAACCACCCGCTGTCATCGCTACTGGATTGAGCGATCCGTTCCGAACTGGGAGAATTTCACCCCTGGTGTATTGGAAGAGGAGATTGTTTAAGAAATTTTGTATTTTAAGAGGAAGTGATAAATTACTCAAATGATTTATACTTGTGATGAAGGTGGGAGGTCACTTCTGCACATATATCTTTTCTTTTTCTGTATTCTGTTCTTTCTTTTCTATTTTTCTTTATATGTTTTTCTTCTTTCTTTTCTGCACCTTCTATTTTTTTTTATTCTATATTTCTTTTAGTTTTTACTATTGGAATTATAATTTTTAACCAAATAATTATCAAAAGGCAATGGCAGAGCTACTTCTTTTTCACATTTGACAAATGCTGAGTCTAAAGTTGCAGTAGCAGCTTCATTCATCTTTGTCCTCTTTCATCTTTTGGGATAGAAAAAATCTGATGAAAAGAAGATGGCTGAACTGCTCACTCTTCAAAAAAGAAGGGAGGGAGGGACAACAAAATGCACAAACATTTTTTTTCCAGGGGTGCTTCACAGCTTATTCTGTAATGAGACATTTTCTAACCTAGAAACTGGCACACTCCATTTATAATTCACATGTTAGAAGGCAGGTCCCTCAACAGGGATCTTTGTAGTCAAATGAACCCTGCTAAGTGAAAGAATATCCCTCCCTCCCCCCCCCTCTCTCTCCCTCTCTCCCCCTGTCCTCCTCTTTCCCTCCCTCCCCCCACTCTCTCATGCTGTTTCACAAAATGGAAGTTGAAATTGCCTTCAGGAAATATAGCATGAAACATACAGTGTAGCCCGATTGGGAATGTACATATTGCACACTTCAGAGTGCAAAAATAGCAATATTAAGGCTGAAAGTTTCTTGGGGAAATAATCCAGACTCTTTTTACAATATTTATTCAACAATGTCTCTTGTCTTCTCAAACTGCAAACATGTGGAGACCCTAGCATACATTAGTCAAAGCTATCCTGGATGAAGGGACAGAAAAGCTTTTGTGTTCCTACCAATAGTAATGAATCTACCCCAGAGAATCCTATGCCTCTCAGGATCTCTGCATCATGAGCAGCTGATGAAGAGGTGGATTCCCAGGAGGAAGGAATAACAGCAACAGAGTTGGAAGGGACCTTGGAGGTCACTTAGTCCAACCCCTGCTATCACAGGAGACCTATACTATTTCTGACAAATGGCTGTCCAGTCTTTTCTTAAAAGCATTCAGTGATGGGGCACCTACAGCTTCCAAAGGCAATTTTTTTCCAATTGGTTAATTGTTCTCACTGTTAGGAATTTTCTCTTTAGTTCTAGGTTGCTTCTCGCCTTGGTTAGTTTCCATCTACTGTTTCTTGCCTGCCTACAGGTGCTTTGGTAAATAAGTTGGCTCCTTCTTCCTTATGACAAGTATTCAAGTATTGGAAGATTGCCATCATGTCACCAGGGTCCTTCCTTTTCACTAGACTAGATATATCCAGTTGCTGCAAATGTTCTTCGTAACAATTAAAGAGTAAGAGGCAACAATTAAGGAGTAAGAGGCAACTTATTATGTGTGAGAGAAAGAAAGTGAAGACGTTCCATTCTTAATAGATTACATAATATATTACAGGTGTTGATAGTAGAGTCTTCAGCCTGACAGGATTTTGTCTATAAATGTGAAAAAATGAAGAACTCTATTTGGAAGAATTACTGTAAATTTGATTGGCAAGACCTCTGTCACAAATCTGTGCAACCAATTGGTTCTGTCACTCATTTCCTGATTGGATAAGGCTGAAATAGAAGCAACTCTAACACCTGTTTGATTTGTGCAAGATATAGATCTATTTGTTCGACCACCCACCTTTCTACTCACTTCAATCCTCAGCGTTGTAAGCTGCAATTAAATACAGACCACAACATAAAAATAGGAAGCATAAATTAAAAGTATTGTGCAAATTAATTCCCTTCTGCATAGGATCAAATGCTGACTGAATAAAAATTTGCTGACCTGATCTCACAGTAACACAATTATACTTTAACTCAATTATATTTTAACTCAATTGTCTGTTTGCGTAAAAAGCCCTGTAAAACCCGAAGAACATTATACTGCATGAGCTGTGCAGTTAGTTTCTCGTGTTCATTTATTTTAATTCACGAGTTATTACATTTACATTTGATAATGCAATATTAATATGGCATTTTGGCTGTATTGGAATAAATTGTTTCATTTTGGTCATTAATTGAAAAAGGAAAAAAAAACTGAACGAGTCATGATGTTGCATTGATTTATTATATATTCAAACTTCTGCTGAATTTTAAACCCTCTGTAGAAGTCTTCGGGCGAACAAATACACAAATAAAATATCCCTAAAACGGGTAATACAAAATAATCCAGTAGAAATAGCAACAGTAGAAGTGCAAGAAAAGAAAAGAAAAAAGAAAAAGAACAGTGCTAATTGCTAGTAGTTCAGAGAAGATAAATGAGCTTAGCTTCATTTGGCCTGACTTCAGTGATAATAGTGATAATGCCAGTTGAATCTACATAGGCGCAGCATAGTTTTAAAATCAGATGCTTCAACATTCTGAAATAGAATGTCTCCGTTTCAAATATTCTATTTCAGAATTTTGCAGTAACCTTTGTTCCCTTCTCAATTCTTTTCGGTTTGAACCACTCCAGGGGCTCTGGGGCCAGAAGAATCCTTTACCATTACATATTCTTGCCACAGTTAGTAGAACAAAAGTGGTCACAAATGTCCAATAGAACTAGCAATTACCAATAACTTTTGTTGCTCAATAGATTCAGATAATTCTACAGAAGGTCCCAGGTTAGGTTCAATTCCAAGATTGAACCACTTTTGACACTTTTGAGTCTTATCACTATTCAACTTGCCAAAGAACTGGGGGGAGGAAGGATGAGAAAGAATGCAGATGCCCCAAGAATAGACCATGAGTGCCAAGATCCCACTGAGGTCACTGATGCAAGTATCCAACAAAGAAGTGAGATGTTCTCAAAACAAAAGGATGATTCGTAATTGGACAATGTGAACATCTATGGGTGGGGAGAAGGCAGAGTTATTGTTTAACCATGCAAGCATTGCACAGGAAAAACCAGAGCTGGTTTTGATTCTTCAGTACCGAAATGATGTGTCCAATAAAGTTTTGCTTTTGGGATTACAAAGTTCCTGAGAGTGCCTACTTTTGGGGGGTTTGCTAGTTGGACAATTGACATTAGGACTCTCACTATAATTGAAGAAAATTGTTTAGAGTTTGATTGGTGAAAGCCAACCCATTGAAATGTGCCTTGAATTGATTAAGGAGCCACCACTTAGTCTTCCATTATGGTAATTAAAACTGGCCTTTTAACAAACTTATTCTGAATCAGTTGAAACTTCCAAACAGCTTTCACAGGCAGTGCTACATGTATTGCACTGTAGACAGGTGGAATATCTCTTCTAAGAAGGAGACACAGCTAAAATTATCTCAACTAAAGTTAACAAAAGATATCTCTTCCTATGGCATCTCCATAAACACAACTAAATCTCAAAACTTCCTGAAGAATCATTCTAATTTTTTTAACCTTATGCAATTAAACTTTCTATTCAATGTCTTGCAAGATCTTATAAGGTCTTAAATATATTTATTTATTATCACACCTTATATTTATTGTCACACCTGAACAATATCTCCAAACTAAGTTGTATATTGTTGTGATATTATTTCTGTCATCATCATCATTATTATTATATTGATACGACTCTCTATTATAGATTTTGGGAAGTTTGCATAACATGAAATAAAACATAGTATTAAAATGCAAGGTAACTTAAGAAGACATTTAAAATGCAGTTTCCTTCAGGTGAACTTCCTTACAGTCAATTAGCCGCTAAGATTTTTTTTTTTAATTACACACTGAAAACTCAGGTTTAATTGTTAGATTGAGGTAAACCTGTCTCAGGAGATGTTGTGGTCCAGTAGTTATAGTATTGGACTACAATTGGGGACCAATAAAGGAGAATATTTGTAGCTCAGGGTTGTAATGAGAGGACCTTGGTTCTCTGTGAGCTTGGTTGTTTTCTTGCAATCATTTCATTATCTGAGAACAAACCCCAGTGGTGGGTTCCTCCCGGTTCGACCCGGTTCTCCCGAGCCGATAGCGGTGATGATATGATGTCACCAAACCGGTTCTGTCCTCCCCCCCCCCCCAGTTTGGCCAGTCACTCTTAGATCAACCATTTTTCATAGAATTACTAAAGAGGGATATCTGTGGAAGTGATCTTGTGCTATTGGAGGAGATGCTGGATATGAAATCCATTGAATAAAATAATTGTTGAGAAGACATTAGCTAATAAAAATAGATTGGTCTCCTTCTGAAAAATTATAAACTCAGTGATAATTGATCCTTTCTGGAGAAGTTGTTTTACAATTAATGGCTAGCTAGGAACACATACAACCGCACCTCTGGAAATAATTTAAAGATTAGGTCAATAGTAATGGGAAAAGGTGATTTTTCAAGCACTTTAATTCCCAAACTTTAAGAGTTTTCATGAGTAAAACCAATACTTTTAACTAAGGGCCCAAAATAGAACAATCCCATGCACAAATAAATCATTGTCATCGTATGAATGTATGAATATATTATTGGATAATATGAATGAGTCAGCCAATCCAAGCAAATTATTTTGCTATTTCTAGTTCCCTAAATGCAGATCTATATATAACATATTGCAACAGTCAAAATGGGAATGTACCAAAACATAATTAAAACAATTTAAAGTTTGTAAGCCTGCTTCTTCAATAGGCACGTGACAAATAAATTGGACATTGACTGAACAGGAAATTCACTACTGACAATGTTATTTCCATCTAGCTTAAAATGTTTTATTTATTCATTCTCATTTGGTCCATTGGTTGCACAATGGTTAGAATGCAATACTGCAGGCTACTTCTGTTGACTGCCAGCTGTCAGAAGTTCGATTCTCACCAGTTCAAAGTTGACTCAGCCTTCCATCTTTCTGAGGTCAGTAAAATGAGGACCCAGATTATTGGGGGCAATATTCTGACTCTATAAACAACTTACAGAGGGCTGTAAGATGTTCAGAAATGGTAAATAAGTCTAAGTGCTATTGCTATTGCAATATCCAACAACAGCTCCAGAAAGTTTCAGTTTTACCTCCATAACGTTGGACGCCAACTATATATTAGTGTTATCAAAGACCAAATCTCCAGATATGTTATTTTAGTGGATTCATGTGGACAGTAAACAGCATTGAAGGTGGGGAACTGGGGAATACAGCAGGTATTGAAAGAGTCGTACACATCTGTGTTTATGCATAATAATTATGTGTATTATATTATTACTACATGTATATTCCCTTTTTAAAGTTGGACACATTGTTAGTTTGCTGGACTAGGAAATGGACCAGTGGTGAAATCTAAAATTTATTACTACTGGTTCTGTGGGTGTGGCTTGGTGGGGGGGGGTAATGTGACTGGGTGGGCGTGGCCATTTTTTTTTTACATTTAAAACCATTTTTACATGTAAAACCATGTAAAAAATGCTTTCAAAAGGCTCTGACGATCCCAGCTGAGTTGCCTGATCGGCAGGCAACTCAGCTTGGATCTTCAGAGCTTGGATCGTCAGAGCTTAGATCATCAGAGGCATTTAAAAGAAAAAAAGCCTCTGATGATCACGTGGCTCAGCTGGGCATGGGAGACGGGGCAGGGATTTTTGCTACCGGTTCTCTGAAGTGCCCACTGCCATCGCTACCTACTCGCCCGAACCAGTCCGAACCGGGAGCATTTCACCCCTGAAATGGACTGACTATGGCAGTGTAAATGTACTATGTGACAGCCAGTCAATTAATTATTTTGAAACCCAACCCAATGTCACAGGGTCATCGTCGTGAGGATAAACTTAAAGACGAGAGTATCATACCATTATTCTCTTTTGGCATTTTCAGTAGCTCCCCGGAAGCAGTGAAAAAAAATTTGTCAGTTGTGGGCCACTAATCCTGAAAGAATGTCAATGCCAATGTTAAAAGTGTAGCAAACTGAGTGTGTCTTAGTGCAGACTGCAGGTCAGGATTCTGTGGGAAGAATGAGGTGTGTACTGAATTCAAAATTCTATATTCTAACATGATCTTTTTTCAGAAATAGATCTTCTAGAAGAAATGATTTCCAAGGTTCGTGAAGTCTGGATCAGTACATTCTAGAAGAAAAATGGAACATTCAGAAAGAAAATCACATATTCTATTATTGTTTTACACATTTATAGACCCAACAGGCACCAATCTGGAACTGATCAGCAGCAGTAGACTGTGAAGGGGTCAAAGCAGGGGTGAAATCCAGCAGGTTCTGACAGGATCTGGAGAACTGGTAGCGGAAATTTTGAGCAGTTCGGAGAACCTGCAAATACCACCTCTGGCTGGCCCCAGAGTAGGGTGGGAATGGAGATTTTGCAATAACTTTCCCTGGAGAGGGGTGGGAATGGAGATTTTTTTTTTATTATTTATATGCCGCCCTCAGGGACTCAGGGCAGCTTACAATGCATTAAGCAATAGCCTTCATTCTTTTGTATATTTTATACAAAGTCAGCTTATTGCCCCCACAAACTGGGTCCTCATTTCACCTGCCTTAGAAAGGATGGAAGGCTGAGTCAACTTTGAGCCTTGGAGAGATTCGAACCAGCAGAAATTGCAGGCAGCTGTGTTAATGACAGGGTGCACCAAACCACTGTACTATCAAGGCAGTATCCTTCCCCTGACATGCCCACCAAGCCACACCCACCAAGCCACACCACACCACGCCCACCAAGCCACGCCCACAGAACTGGTAGTGAAAAAATTTGGATTTCACCACTGGGTCAAAGCCATCTAAGGAATAAGTAAATACACAATCTGCTTTCTTTAGCAAGCAGGCCATTCTTATAAATCCTGGTATTTCTTGAATCATCTGAATTTGAGTGCTTGACTGCCTGATGGTTGTATTTTTACTTGATGCCTTCAGATTGGTGGAAGAACCAGTAGTTACAAGATTTGTTCTGCTTGCTTACTCTTCTGTGTTGGTCTGATTTTCATGTTGCCTATTGGAACTGTTTGACCATGCTTTCCTGAGCCAATAGAATACGTAATGACCTTAGCCTATGTGTTACTAAAGATAAGCTTCATGTTTTGCCAAGTCTTTATATAATCCAAACAACACAACCATTGACAGCAGAAAGAAGGGAAATCATAAGTTTTTCAGCAGTACAATTTTGGGGAGAGAAGATATGATATTCTGATAATTAAATATATCTAGAGATGTGGGGGGAGAGGTTTGTGAGGGAGGGAAAGAGAAGCAGAATAGAATATCTTAGAATCTAATGTTACATTCTACCCTACATTTTGCTCATGTCCTGTTTCTCTCACAGTTGATTTACACTAGGGATAATAATGATTTCTCAGGCAAAATAGGGAATTCCTGCATGCGGGGTAGGGCGGACCATTGGTATTTTATTTTATTTCACACATTTAAACTTTGCAAAAACAGCTGCTAATTTGTTCTTTTTCTTTATTTTCCCTTTGGGCAATCCAATTGTTGAATTTTCTTTTTTTAATTTTTAAAAATCCCACCTTTATTATTTTCATAAATAACTCTAGGTGTCGAACATACCCAATACTCCTTCCTCCTCCTATTTTCCTCACAACAACCCTGTAAAGTGGGTTGGGCTGAAAGAAAGGGCCCACAGTCGTCCAGTCAGCTTTTATGCCTAAGGCAGGACTAGAACTCACAGTTTCCTGAACTGGTGAGCCTGGTGCCTGAACCGCAAGATTCAACTGGCTGTTTTTCCTTTTTTTTTTTTTTTGGCAAGCAAATTTCCTTTTGTGAGCAAAGTCAAGCTATACTTAGCAATGACTTTTCTTTTGCTTTTATTGAATAAGCTCAGTCTTTTAATAACCCGCTCCCAGGTGGGCTCAGAATGAGGATTTCTCCCCAATGTGCGTGTCATCACTCCTGAGTTGAGGCAACCTGCAAAGGGGCTGTGGAGCATCTCAGTATCAGCATCCCTCCAACCTGCGTATGTGCTTGGCAGCAGGGAAGAGGGAGGGAAGGAAGAGAGATCTTGGTAGCCTTGGCAACGCCCAGAGTGAAAGCAAGAATTCACACCCTGCCCAGGATGCTTGAGAAGAATAATGCTGCCTTTTTTCTAAGCAAACCATCCAGCAAACAACTGTGTGGTTGCCGAGAGCTTGTTGCTCAGTGCGCAATGCCCTCCTTCAAAGTGGCGTTTTGCTCCCAAAAGGGAGGGCCGACTTTTTCGAAGTGAGCTCCTCCGATGACGTGCCTAGAGGCTGATGCCTAGCTGCAGTGTCACTGCAATGGCTGAGGGGCTGGGGCTTGGATGCTTACAATGAGCTCATTTTCCCAGGAGGAAGAAAAGCAAGGATCGGGGGCATCACCGGGCTACTGCAACCTTCTTGTGAAAATTCCCTTCTAGCTCCTTCCTTATTTCACCTGGCCTGGTTCCTCCTTGTAAGACTGTGTTTGCAGGGTGAGCAGATTTTTCTTTAAAAAAAAAACAACCAAACAGGAAAAAAAGAAAAGAAAAGAAAACCCTGCACAGTTGATTCTCAGCCCTTTCTCATCTTTCCTCCTTTTCTTCTCTCCTCCTCTCAATGCTTTCTCAGACTGGCTTGCCGAATCACCCTCTCAACTATTTGGAGGATAAAAAATATAGCATCTGGAGCAGTCAGGGATGGAGTGGACCTTTTGAATTGATTTTTCAAAATGACAAAATGAGGTAAATGGCAAAACGTCCCAACCAAAAACCCAAAAACCCAACAACTCCAAATTGCAATCTGTCTGCTACAAACAGCCGACAGATTCTAGGATGAAGCATACCGCAAATGCATGGACTGATACTATCACCAGGTAAAGCAAACAAGGAAAGCTGGAGCATGCCTGTAAGGTTAGTTTCCATACTGATTTGTGTCTCTCTTTCTTTCAATCTGAGTGGAATTGGTATCTCGGCACAGTGTTATATAAAACCTTTTTTTGTGCATTTTTTCCCCCAGGCAAATGGTTGCCAGATCCTGGTTTGCATGTACTGCTGGCAAAATATGTCTATGTAACAAGTAAAGTAACCTAAAGAGTCCCTATTAAATACAGAAAGCTTCTCCTCTTGCCATTGAAGATAATCAGGATGGTGGGACTGGAGAAAAGCAGGCCTTTACAATTCTGTGTTACATTTTATTGCATAAGGCAGCTTTATTCCAATGCTTCCGACTTAAGGAGTGGGTTGAGTATAACTGCCTATGCAAGATGTTGCAGATACTTTTTTCAGATTAGCATGGATGTCATTATCAGCCTCTGGCAGATTCCAGAGAGCTCCTTTTCCTGGGAACATGACACAGGTAATTCCCTGACACAGCTGACATTCCATTTGTGGCCAATGAAACTCCACTGGGATTAAATCCTAGATCAAAGTGGAATTTCTTATTTCACTGCCTCTTCGTCTCTTCTCAATGAAACCCGCTGGGATCGAATCCTAGATTAACGTGGAAATTCTTGTTTTATGGCCAGCTTTTCCCTTGTCGATTATAAATAGCACTTTGACCTGTTAAGTGTCGTATCTTTCAAGTGATGGAGCTAAAAATGTTGCGCTTAGTTTATAGACAGTCACAGGCTTAAAGCCTTTTATCTGTGCTACTGTTTTTCTTTAATCTCTGAGCATCCAGATGTATGAATTATTCTCTCGGAAGACCTGAACTCTGCTGAGCCTAGCTGATGTGTGGAAAGCCATGTGTTTCTGAACCAGGTTCTGCTACGCCTTAAAGAAATATTTGCAGGAACTTTTGTGTGCATGTGAAATAATGCAAGGGGCTAGAGATAAGAGGCAGCACTTGCTTCAAAGTTTAATAACCTTCTCGTGCTTGTGTTAAAACAAGGAGGATAATACTAATGAGAAAGGGAAAGGATGGTCCAGCTGGAAAAATTAGAAGAGCAATTTCGGAAAGATGCTGATGGTAAAATTCTGGGTATCTATACCTGGTAGCCTTCATTGAGATCAATAGGATTTACTTATTTCTACATGATAAGGTTACGGTATTTTGGAAAGAAGGAATAGCTTTGCAGATCAAACATATAATTATCAAAAGAAAAAATGTTAGATTTCTTTTTCCATTTAGCTGCAATCTAAGCTTATCTACCTCGAGGGGGAAGCACAATATTGGATTGCACAATATTATCGGAAAGATGTTACTTTTGATTATTTAATTTTCCTTCAATTCTATGAATTTTTGTTGCGTATATTGGTGTTGTACTTCAGTAGATTTACCATTTACTCAACTCATTAAGTTTTGTTGCTTCAAAGGAAATTTGCAGAAGCTTTCAAAACCTTATCTTGGTATTTATGAATAACATTTCCTTAGGGAAATCGAGACATTTATCTTTCAGAAAGACCTAGCAAGAAGCAAATGGGTTTTTAACAGTAACAGCACTCACTGAGCCATACTCTAAGTCCCTGCAGTATATAGAGTCCAAAAGCATATTAGCGTGCCATTTTTTAATCTATTCTGGTCATTGTTTCTTCCTGCAACATGCATGATCAGCCCCTAATAACGGTGAAATAAATATATATGGATGGTCAGTTACATTTGTCCTGTTAGTGCAACACAGATGGTATGCCATATTGTATTGTTCAAAAACCATAATGCATAATACAATGATTTATATAGTACATTCTTTTAAAAAGCTATTAGAAAATATGGTTTAGAGAACTCACAGTAAAATTACAATGTGTAGCATAGACTTCCACATGATAGATCAATATTATCTAAATGTTGGTGTTCATTGCTTCAGGGGATTACAAATATCAGTGTTTGTTCACTGCATAATATGCCATTTAAGATTATTTCTGCATTCATACTCATTTGTAAATGCATTCTTCTTTTTGTGTTATGTCTGCTTTTCAGAAAGTTTTGTTGGATGTTATTGAAAATGTACAAAATCTGGCATGCTTTGCTGAAATTCTTCACCTAAATCGCTAATTTTTCTCCTCTCACAAGCGTTACTTTTACTGTTGCAGATATCTATATTTATAACATAGAGATACAGAGATGAAATAAAGAGATAAAATTTATTCACTCCATGTGACTAGTGTGTTGGGCTGCTACTAGGCAGCTGCAACTGCCTCATGTTAGTGCAGAGATGTGGAAAATATTTCTCATCTCTCATTTCTCTTCAGATATCTCTGAACTACTATTTCTCAAAATGTTTTTGAATGACTATTCCCTGAATCCTTATCTTTTATGGCCATGCTAATTGCGTCTGATATGAGTTATATTTCAGCAAAATATGAAAGATTCATTTTGGTTTAGTTACAGAAGCAGTCGATAAATGCATCTAATTTGGCCTATGACATCTCCAAATGGACTTGTCCTGCTCCTCGTGGTCATTATGTTTTATATGTTTAATATAACAGAGACTTTTACTGCTTTATGTTTTATTTCATGTTAGATGGCCTAAAATGCATTTGAATTAACTTGACCTCTGTCATAACTAAAAGAGAACATAGAAATATATTAAAGGAATAATGATGAAAGGGTTTTTGTTCATTTTCTTGGCCTCTCCACTTCTTTAAGAGATATAATTTACTCTTATACTGTATATTGGACAATATATATTTCTTTATATGACTTTGCATAGATATAAGCTCCTTTTAAGGATTTGTAATGTCAGAAATGTTCTTGAATGATGCCGTTTTTTTCTTTCCATTTTCCATTTTCATTTCCTTGCTTATATTGACTTTTTCTGGAAGATAAGGGCAGATAATGGAAAGAAAATTTAAACCCATTTGCCATGCTTTCATAAATTTCCTTCCTTTTATACTTAAACCTCATATCCTAACCATGCATCCTTGACTTCAACAAACTTTCTTTTCATTAAATATGATTAGGATTGTGCTATTACAATACAATACAATTCTTATTGATTTGGACATAAACATTCTTGACTTCCAGAGCTTCAAGAAACATGTCATGATGAATGGTTAAGCTTTTGTTGCTGATTATTATAATATATGAATGAATGAGTTCTGGGATGTTGTAGTGCAGGGGTGACAAACTCAATTTCATTGAGGGCTGCATCAAAGCTGTGGTTGACCTCGGGGGGCGTGCATATGTGGCTGACTGGGTGGGTGTGGCCAACTGGGTGGGTGTGGCCAGCTTGATGCTACTCCCCAAACTGCTAGCAAGTTTCCTCTTCACACTGGGTAGACCAGGCCGAAGCCACGCAGGCCAGCCCTTTACATTTTCTCGGACGACCCTGCAGACCGATCCAACCACATTGCGGGTCAGATTCGGCCCGCAGGCCTTGAGTTTGACAGCCCTGTTATAGTTCATTGTCATAGTATATATGTGGATCCAAGCCATGTGGCCTTTTTTACTGACATATGGAAATTTTGACAATGTGCAGATTTTCTAAGTGCCGTCCAACACATTTTGTCCAATAACTACTGGGACCACCATGTCCAGTTTATCTCATAACTCTTTCAACTTCGATTTTCAGATCTTGATACTTTGTGATCTTCTCAATTCTTTGATTTCTATTCCATCCCCTGGTGTTGCCACATCAATTAACCACGCTTTCTTCTTTTCAAAGTTAAATCTTGTGTGTTATGCACCAAGACTTTATCTATTGGTGGCTCCCTGGGTAACTAAGACGCTGAGCTTGTCGATCAGAAAGGTTAGCGGTTCAAATCCCTAGTATAGGTCTCCTGCGTGAGCAGGAGGTTGGGCTAGATGACCTTCAAGACCCCTTCCAACTCTGTTACTATTACTGTTATTGTTTGAATTTGGAAATCCAACAATATTTAAACCTGCTCATTTTCAACTATTTCAACACTAAGTTCCCATCAATTTTTCATTACTGGCACATGATAATTTTTAAGATGTCCCATTTAATCATTTTGTGACTGGGTTTTATCATTATTTATAGTCAATTTGTGCAATCTTCCTGCCTGAGATGAGTATATGATCTTACTTTTTCTTCGGCTTCTTTGCACAATCTGTACTTTGAATCATGTGATTCAATTTTGGCCTTGATTGCGTTAGTTCAAATAGCTTGCTCTTGAGCAGCCAAAAATATCTCTTAATGCTCCAGTTGTAACCCATTGCTAGATTTTATCTTTATCCACTTTCCCTTCAATCTTTTATAGAAATTGATCATACAATGCTTTTACTTTCCAGCATTCTGTTCATGATTTTAATTATATTATTTTGTTGTTCATGTATTGTTTCCTGTACATTCAATAAGTTCTCATTTTTAATTTGCATTAATGCTTGTTCTTGATTGGCTTTTACATAATCAGGCAATGCATGCTTTTCTTCTTCAACAGTTTGACTTGAAGAACATCTCTGCCTCCATTTCTTCAGGTCAGATATAAATCTATCAATTTCAACTTTTGGGGTATAATACTGAATGGTCATTTTTTTTCTTTCAGTCCAAATTGTCTAGATCAGCTTGGGTCCAGTTAATAATTCAAGCAATGTATCATGTCACTGGTATAGCCCAGACGTTTATGGTTTTCATGGTGTTTCAACCATTCAATTTTGTCTTTAACAATTTTTTTCATTCTTTGGATATACTCTTTATATTTTTAATTTTTTCATGGTTAATTTTATCCAACTGTAAAATGCTCAGATAATTGTAGTCTTCATCCTTATGGCTCCTGGTGGTTTGACCATTCAGTATTTCAATTCCCATACTGTTCATGATTCTGCCCAGATTTATTATTACCATAGCATATTTCTCTAGGTCAAATTCCATTGCTACATCTGTGCTAAAAATACTTACAGTGTTTGTCAATTATTGGATTTCACTGAAAGTGGATCATAGCAATGACAAATAATAGAAGATGGAAGATGCCTCTTCTAATGTTGACAAGCCCATATTTTTTCATTTCCAACCACTGCTTCATTATTTTTTCTAATTAAAATTAAACATTCTAATATTTTTACTGACACCAGTTGTTTCCAAACATTTAATGATCCAATTTTGTGGTAATGAATCAAACAACTTTTTATAATCAATCCAGACGTATTATTATGATGCATTTATTTTTATATTTTGGCCATTATATTTCATCATAAAAAACAAAATCTTGCGTTCTTAAAACATACCATTTGGGAGTTGGATCAAATTCCTTACTTCCAATGTGTATGTTCCCAGTGACTGAATATGTTCTAATATTGAGATAAAGTAAATAATGAATCCTTTGGTTCTTCAGATGATCTCAGTTGTAACATGTGCATTTGAAAGCATTTGAGATCTCACAATTTATAGGTTGGGTCCAGTGGTCAGTTGCTACCAGTTCGCCCTGGATCAGGTGAACTGGTAGCAGCAGTGGCAGGAGGCTCCACCCATTCACCTGGATGTCTCTGCGCATGCGAACCACGAGCAAACCGGTAGCGACGGGATTTGAAACCCACTACTGGTTGGCTCCCTCATTCCCAGCCCCAAAATTTCTTCTTTTCTATTCCTAAGCCTAAGCATCCTTTTGTATTATTATTATTCAATCACAAATTAAGCCATCCCATTAATATATATATATATATATATATATATATATATATATATATATGAAAATCTCTAGTAATAATTACTCTCCACATTTCATAATGAACCTGGCAGTTTTCTATAGTACTCAACTCTTCACTTATTATTTAAGTGCTTCTTCTCCCAGACTGATTATGTGCCAGACATTTGATGACAAAATTAATGTTCAGATCGAAGGCAAAGCCTTTAGGGTAAAGCATCTGTTATATCTAGGTGGTTTAGACAGCTCTTTTCTGTATAAAGTTCTGAGGGCAAAAAGCATCCAAAAAGCAATATTATAGTTCTTACTCCAGTGTTGGATGGTATCCTTCAACACTGGATGGTGGAAACTAGATTCTGATTGTCTCCCACATTTCTCATTCCCATAGGTTTTTCAGGTCAAGAAATCTGAATTTGGTGTCAAAGGGGGATTTAATAGGATGCATTTTGTGCCTATATCCTATTCCTATATCCTAAGTTCCTCTAGCTTTCTACTACTAGTCCATGTTAGATTTTTTAAAAAACAGCTCCAGATTTATTTCCTTTCATTACTTACAATAGAAGAATTGTTGTGTTACTGTTTTACTAGAAACAAAACCCAAATTTAGGAAGAATAATAAACACTATTCAAAACTAATTCCATCTTGCTGGTTTGTTAGTGGTGGAATACTTAGAAATAAGTTTGCTTGATGAATACTCAATTCAATACAATTCATCTGCTGAAAGCTGGTTAGCATATTGATCATTTATTCATTTTTTAAAATATTTCATAAAATGAAACTTTTTTTAAAAATATGATTCATTAAATATGATATCACAACAACTTTAGTTTAATTCTGCTTTATTATGAAGCAAAAAGTTTGTGAAAGCATGAAAACTCATAAATTTATTTATTTATTTATTTATTTATTTATTTATTTATTTATTTGTTTGTTTGTTTAGACTTATATGCCGCTCTTTCTCTGAGAGGATTCAGGGCGGCTCACAATAATAAAACAGAAAAATAAAACAAAAACTTCGGGTTAAAGATTACACATAAAATCCCTAAATAGTATTAATGCAACAGCTGCTGCTGCTACTACTACTATTACTACTACTACTAATCAGTGGGGATTTGAATTCAGCAAGAGTCTTTGTCAAAGGATGTGCTCCAGTTCATACACAAAGTATTGAAAAAATATTGCAAATTAGGAGTCTGGTTGCACCTTTCTAGACTAACAAAGAATATTTAAAGCATCTCCTAATTTTTGGCTTCCATAGACTATGACAGTTCACTTCCTGCATAAAAGAAAAGGACACCAACAAAACCCCAACAAAATTAAAAATTGTCCAATTTTATACACAAAGTATAGAAACAAGATTGAGGAGCGTGTTCTTCATCTTGAAATTCTGATTTTAATTGAATATAACGTTGGCTCTTTGTCTTCACTGTCCTAAGTTGGTTTATATTATATTATAGCCGCTCACAGTCATTTGGTTGAATTGGGTGGCTATAGAAATTGAATAACTGACTGACTGAATGAATAAGTGAATGAATGAATGAATGAATATCAATGACTGATTTTTTTTAAAAAAACACAATGAATAAGACCTTGAGTAATGTATACCTATATATTGCCAAAAGGGGCACAATGATTTCGCTGAAATGTTATATTTTGGATTGCAAGTGTTGACCTAAATTTATAACTTGATTTAATTGAAATAGAAAATGCATTTTTACATGTGACTAACTAATTAACCAACTAGCCATCCAGAAAGTAATTCTGGATGGGCAGCATCAGAGCTCCTCTCCTTTCTTAACAGCTTTCAAAATTACCTGTGTTTCCCCAAAAATAAGACCCTGTCTTAGTTTTTTTAACCCCAAAATAAGCGCTTGGCCTTATTTTTGGGAAGGTCTTATTATTTTGAGGCACGTGGACAGGGCTCCTCTTGCCATCTTACCTGATTTCCAGCTCTGTCTCCCTAACCAGAGGAAATGATGGGGACCAGCTGCGCATGTGTTTACATATTTTCAGGGAGGGCTTATTTTCAGGGAGGGCTTATTTTAGCGCATGCCCTGAAAAGCCCGATTGGGCTTATTATCTGGGGAGGTCTTATTTTGGGGAAAACATGTTATTATTGTTATTGTTGCTATTGGATTAATGAATAATACAATTGGATTAACTCATAAATATAATGACGGCAGCATTATCTAGATTATGAATGTAATTACAAATCAGAAAAATATTTATCAAGTTCATACACGATTTGTAGTTCTACCAGGAAATTCACTATGTGTTCACTGCACTAAATTATACACTATAATAATGAAGTTTCTGTTTATTATGATTGTGCACACATTGATAACTATTTGGAATGATTACAGGTCATAAGCACACCAAATGTATCAGAATTAAAACAAGATGGTAAAATACTGTAAAATAAGAAAATGAACAGAAAGAACCAGATACAGTAGAATAAGAGCAATGGGGCACACTAAAATGCTACACAATACCCAATCTACATTATATAACCTAAAATTAAACCAAAATTAACTTGCTATTAATAAAACATGAATTTAGCAGGCTGAAAATGCAAACTTAGCAATGGCTTGAGTTGTTTTGAGACCTTGGACTACCAAAAGGGAGTTTTACATATGGTCATCCAGGGAATGGCTGAATGGATGTTAAGAGCTGGCTAGGCTTATCTCTACAGCACAGAAACATATGGGCCAGTGATTCAAAGTTCCTAGACTGAGAGTGACAAATCCTTTTAGCACGGCCATTCTTCTAAAACTTGCACTCAAATGTAGTTGACAACCGAGTGCCAAAGCACAGAAGAGTAAAGACCCCATGAGGTTTATTAACTATAAGCTGGTTAAGATACCAGACTGCTTTTAAGTGGAACTTGCTGTGTTCCAGTTGTATTCCAGTTGGCACTTTCCTATGTTTGGTTTGCTATTGTACAGCCAGCATCTTTTGACTCAAAATTGCCATTATCTGGTTTTGTCTCAGTAGCAACAGTGCCTTCGGTGCAAAGCCCATTTTCTGAACTCTTGTCTCCCGTTTGATGTTTCTAGGTGGATTGAAGTCTGACTAGCAAGATAAAAAAATGTTAAACCTTGGATTGAAGGTTAATTTTTACCCAGTATTGGAAAATGTTTAGCCATGCCCTTGTCTCAATCGTCAGCAGACCTGCCTACAAAAGTAGAACTACATTACGGACATGCTGACTGAGGAATTCTGGGAGTTGAAATCCATATATCTTAAAGCTGCAAAGGTTGAAAAACATTGATGTAACTGATAACAAGATCTAGCGGAGCCCTGTTTAGAAGCTGGCCAACATTTGGCCATATACAAATGCAGTGGAATTGGGATAAACTCTAGGAAATAATTGCTTCTATGCTTCTCAACACATCCAATGAAATTTGGATAATATGGGCATTTCACTTACTGTGTTGTTGCAGCACAGATTCCAATTTTTTTTTAAAAAAAAACAACTGTCTGATTAGATTCCTATTAAGTCACCAAAGCAATTTTTTAATATACCCTTCCAAAGTGCATAATATAAGTTAACTCATAATTGGTTTGTTGTAAATGATCCTTGCTAGAAAACAGATAATCCCCATGGCTCTTCTTATCAAAGTAAGTGTGGTGATAAAATGAATATGTCATCTACATATAAAAGTACAGCTATTGATATATTTGCCAACTTTGGAGGGTGATTCTCTTCTTTAATACCCCACTATTGCATTAAGGTAATAATTAAATAAAAATTATTTAATAAAGCCAGAATACACTATTGCTTATCTTCCTTGTTGGTTACATCTAAAAGATGACTCGTAGTATTTCATCTTCCCCTTGGTTTGGTGTTGCAATGAAATGCATATAAAAGGGTAAGAGGCTACATATTGGAGAAGATTCAAACGTTATGTCAAACATTTCCCCTGGCAATTGATCAATTGACCATGGTGGTGCAGTGGTCAGAATGAAGTAGTGCAGGCTAACTCACTGCTCACTCCAGGAGTTTGATTCTGAGTAGCTAAAGGTTGACTCAGCCTTCCATCCTTCCAAGGTTGATAAAATGAGAACAATATGCTGACTCTGTAAACCGCTTAGAGAGGGCTGTAAAATGCTGTCAAGCTGTATATAAGTCTAACTGCTATTGCTACTTGAGACTTCCAACAAGAATGAGTAGAACTGATTTAGGAGCCTGAGCAAAATGATATCAAACTCTGATCTAGTAAAAAGTAACCCACTCTGAACCATTCCTGTTCCTTACCTATCAGTTTTTCATCTTCTAGCCATTCCAGAAGTTTCTAATAAATATGTCTAATATAGACCTTACTAATTATATTAAAAGGCACACTTTACATGAATACAGCAGACATGGCTGTTTTAAAGACACAACTTTACTATTTTCTTCATGATATCAGCCACATCTTTTTTGCCTGTATACCTTTTCCGTTACCAAAGGACCTTGAGAGTTAAAATAGCTTGTACTATATGAAATCAGTACTTTAATGAAGAGCAGAGAGATATTGTCCATACTTAAAGTCCAAAATATTTCTTCCAACTTCTTTTCAGACCGTGGACAGCCCTACTCTTACATCTGTAGAATGTTCACACAAATGATTATATCTTACATAGCAATATTGCTTATCTTATAGGACCATGGAAGGATACCTTCTGTGTTGCAGTCCCTGCCCTGTGGAACAGCATCTTCTACAGAAATATTGAAAACATCTATAAGGGTATCTGTCAGAATCTCCTTAAGACATGGTTCTGTTCAGAGGCTCGGCTTAACATGATATAATTTACTAGTGGGCCCTGTTGTATTTTTATTTTTGAATTTGAGACTGGGAACATAAGTGAAGCTCTCTGGACCCTAAGGCAAACCTCTCAGATGTCTCTCTGCTGCCTTCGCCTCCAACATTAGTCATTAGAGCTAATGGCTATATTTGAGGAAACCTGTTCTGGTGCCTGGGGCTTGCATATGTAAACTACTCTCAGGAAAGAGACAAGTACTGTGGTTCAGAGTGCTCTTGTGGGGGTGAAGTGAAAGCAGCAGGCTTGTTTCAGTACAGCAGAAATCTGGACAACCGCTAGCATTTCTGAATGTTTTTCCTAGTTGGTTGTGGTGAACTCTAACCTATTTCTTTCTGTCATTTCATCCAACATACAATCCTAAACAAATTCCAGGTTTGTCTGAGTTTGTGTGGGGCCGGGGGGTGGTGGTGTCAGCCCTGCAGTAGACCTAGGTCAGGTATTCTTTTCCTTAAAAGTTGCAAGCCTGGTCAGGACCTCCTGAGTTATAACCCGACTCCTGTCTTAATCAGTTCTACATTTCTGAAGCTGTATTCTCCTTAAGATTTGGTTCACAAAAACAGCCACTATGATGAGAGATGCATTGAACTAGAGTGCTTCGTTCCAAGCCTGGAACTCCAAAGTTATGAATCCATTCAATTTTGGAGCCTAATATTTCAGATCTCATCTCTGTTTTGCTGGGAATTGAGCTAACATCTGCTGAATACATTTGGAGTCATCACTTCTTTACAGTGTTATAGTCTCAGATTGTAATGAAGGTTTTTTGTTGTTGTTTTTTGATGGATTTAGGAATATCACAAAGAATCATGGTGGAACAAAGTAAAGGGCCAGATAGGCAAACATTCTGTTTTTTTGCACAGGCTAATGTTTCTGGGAAGTTGACAGCAGGATTCATCTTATCTTATTTGGCTTCTTCCTGATACTCCAAGGAGTGCTGCCTCTGAAATTTCATTATATATCTCTATCTATCTCTATCTCCATCTCCATCTCTATCATCTGTCATTATCTCTCTCCATCTCCATCTGTAATCTCTATCATTATCTCTATCTCCATCTCCATCTTCAACTCCATCTCTATCATCTCTGTCATTATCACTATCTCTATTTCTCTATATCTATCTATCTATCTATCTATCTATCTATCTATCTATCTAATCTACATAAAATTGTTAGCCACCCGGAGTTACCCTGAGGGAGGGAGGGAGGGAGGGAGGGAGGGAGAGAGAGAGAGAGAGAGCACTATCTCACATACACACACACACACACACACACACACACACACACACACACACAACTGACAGGGAAATCTTTACCTTCTTTTACATAACAGATATAAATTAATACAAAACACTTTGTATTAATTTACTATTTATTAATTAGCAAAACATTGTCCGCAAAGATATCACAGTGAACAGAGGACCAAACTGGGATCTGGTTTGCAAGCAACAGGAAGTATCTGTGACTCATGTTCTCTCTACTGAAGTAAGTTTAATAGAAAGCCAGAAGGGGGTGTGGGAAACAGTTAAGGGTCCTCCTAACAACAACCCCCAAATGCCCAGGTCCTCCTGGTTGTGACTTGCTTTTTGCTTTCTTTCACACTGTTGTTTAGCCTGAAGGGAATGAGACAGAAAACATGGTTGAAATTACCTAGCTCTTAAATTCACTTCCTCCCTTTTTTCTAGAGGATCAAAGCCAGATTCACTTAATAATCCTGTTACTAACTTAACTGCAGTGACTCATTTAATAACTGTGGCAAGAGTGGTTGTAAAATGGGGCAAAATGCACTTAACAACGGTCACTTAACAGAAATTTTGGGCTCAATTGTGATCATAAATCAAGGACTACATGTATTATATTACTTTGTATTCACCATATATACTGCTTTACCCATTGAAATCTTCCTCCTTTATCCAGTTTCACAGTGTTAAGCTGACATATGTGATTATCATATGTAGTACTAAATTGTTGATCTACAGCCCAGTCCTTCCATCAAATATGTGCAAAGATCTTCTCATTGGAAAACAAAATACAGTACAAGAAGGGGATATTTCCACACATGTGGTCCATGTTTCCTAGCAACTGCAACCATTCAGATGTGGAAGGTTTTAAATATTCAGGAAAGTATTTTTTTTCTCTCATTGTGTTGACAAAATGATCTTTCTCTATTTCCTGTGCAGTTTCTTTCTTACCTTTTCTTTAAAAAGAAAGGTGGGGAAAGGAAAAGGGAAAAGGAAAGGGGGAGGGGAGGGAAGGGGAGCAGGGAAGGGAAGGGAAAGAAAGGAAAGGGAAGGGAAGGGAAGGGAAGGGAAGGGAAGGGAAGGGAAGGGAAGGAAAGAAGGAAAGAAGGAAAGAAGGAAAGAAGGAAAGAAGGAAAGGAAAATAATTTTTGGAGGGTGGGAATAAGAATAAACTGACTGTACTCTTTCAAATATTGAGGCTCTTTGGTCTAAGAAATAAGAATATAAGCATCCCAAATATTTTAAATGTGTAATAGAAGCCCTGCAAATAATATCACGGGAATTACCCTATACTTTAAAAAAAAATAGTACAAATTTATAGTACTGCGCCTATAAACATACATGAAAGTAGAAGCTCTATCATTAAATAAACTCATTAATTTTCAAAATAATTAAGGCTGTAATTGTATGATCGCTTAGTTGAGGCTGTCCAGCACTGAAATAATTGGGATTCTATTTTAAATCAACACACACCACATTTATTTATTGGACTATGACATTTTAACATTTAAACCTGGACTACGGTGTTGCCAAAGCACTGTGTGTTGAATAATCAAACATGCTATTAATATATTTAATCCAAAGTGACACATATATCAATTTCAAAAATGCATTTTATACTTCAAAGCTGTCATAGCTAAACTAAAGAAATTGCATTGCATTTTAAGAGAATAGCCATAAATTTTCTTGCTTTGGGGAAACAATATTGAAACAGTATTTCAACTTGTCTGTGGCCTGATTGTTTTATGATAGTCATCTGAACAGAATATTTCAAGAGTTATGATAGTGGTTAGAAATTTGTTTTGCTTATTTTATCGACGCCTATTATTCATTCCTAACATTTCTGTTGAACATTCCTTCTTTGTTTCTCCAAGTCAGTATGATTCTAACATAATCCAAAACAGTGGTGAAATCTAAAATTTGTTACTACTGGTTCTGTGGGTGTGGTGTGGCTTGGTGGACATAGAAGGGGAAGGATACTGCAAAATCTCCATTCCCACCCCACTCCAGGGAGAAGGATATTGCAAAATCTCCATTCCCACCCCACTCTGGGGTCCAGACAGAGGTGGTATTTGCCGGTTCTCGAACTACTCAAAATTTCCGCTACCGGTTCTCCAGAACCTGTCAGAACCTGCTGGATTTCACCCCTGATCCAAACCTAATTCTCTGTGGTACTTCCTTGTTCTTTCTATGTAAAGGCTTAGTCATTGTTGGTCTGTCTCTCTATTTATGCATTTGCTTATTCGCTTATCTTTTAACCTTTTAAACTTGTTCATCCATGAATTCATAATGTTATGAATGAATTTAGATTTAAGTTAAGAGATTTCGGCTTTGATCTCTACATATTTCTCTAGTCTGTAATTACTCTAATGGAGCAAAGTCAATGGAGAAGCCAGATTCACTTAACAACCATGTTAGTAACTTAACAAATGCAATGATTCACTTAACAACTGTGACAAGAAAGGTTGCAAAATGGGACAAAATTCACTTAACAAATGTTTCACTTAGCAACAGAAATTATGGGCTCAATTGTTGCAAGTTGAGGGCTACCATATGGATAGATAAGCAAGAAATTCACCCATCACCAAACTAAGGGCATTTTTAAAATTCCTAGGTGATATTTTTTTATGGAGAAGGATGAGCAGTAATGCTCCTATGTGGGCTGATGATGCTGTGAGCATTTTCCAGGGATTGCTCACATTAATAACACAACAGAATGACACAGTTCATTTCTGCATTGGGGGGGAATCAGTTGGTTCCTAGGAAATTTTGAAGGAAGTATTTTCACAGTTGTAGCTGTAGGAAGTTAGCACTCACCTCTTTCCAAAAGAATGAAATATTTTAGGAAATATTTAAAAGGCAGAATATTATATTTCCCTGGTTGAGAAATTGAGAAACATGTTTTAAAGACAAAGCATAAACAGTTTATCTGGATCCATTCCAGTTGGGTTTCAGGCCTGGGTACAGCACGGAAACGGGATTGGTCGCATTGGTTGATGATCTCTGGAGGGCTTGGGAAAGGGGTTGCTCCTCTGTCCTGGTCCTATTAGATCTCTCAGCGGCTTTTGATACCACCAATCATGGTATCATGCTGCACCGGTTGGAAGAGTTGGGGGTGGGGGGGCACTGTGTTGCGGTGGTTCTCCTCCTTTCTCTCCGACCGGTCGCAGCCGGAGGCAGAGGTTGACCCCGAGGCGCCTTATATGTGGGGTGCCACAAGGGTCGGTCCTCTCACCCCTTCTGTTCAACATTTATGTAAAGCTACTGGGTGAAATCATCATGGTTTCGGGATGAAGTACCATCAGTACGCTGATGACACTCAGCTGTACATCTCCACCCCGGACCACCCCAATGATGCCCTAGAAGTGATGTCCCGGTGCCTGGAGGCCATGCGGATCTGGATGGAGAGAAACAGACTCAGGCTCAACCCATCCAAGACCGAGTGGCTGTGGTTTCCGGCGTCCCGATATAGTCAGTTGGTGCCATCACTGACTATTGGGGGCAAGTCGTTCGCCCCCATGGAGAGGGTTCGCAACTTGGGTGTCCTCCTGGATGCACAGCTGTCTTTAGAAGAGCACTTGACGGCTGTGACCGGGAGGACTTTTCATCAGGTTTGCCTGATCTGCCAGTTGAGTCCCTTTCTAGATCGGGAGTCCTTACACATGGTCACTCATGCCCTCATCACTTCCTGCCTGGACTACTGTAATGCTCTCTACATGGGGCTCCCCTTGAGGAGCATCCGGAGGCTCCAACTGGTGCAGAGTGCGGCCGCGCGGGTGGTTATGGGAGTGACATGGCGCTCCCATGTAACACCTCTCCTGCGCGAGCTGCACTGGCTCTCGGTGGTCTTCCAGGTCTTGGTTACTACCTTTAAAGGGCTCCATGGCTTAGGACCTGGATATTTACGGGACCGCCTGCTGCCACCAGTAGCCTCTCACTGGCCAGTACCCTCTCATAGAGAGGGGCTCCTCCAGGTGCCATCAGCCAAACAGTGTCAACTGGCAGCCGCCAGGGAGAGAGCCTTCTCTGTGGGGGCCGCCACTATTTGGAATGAGCTCTCCCCGGAGATAACAAGGACCCCGGATCTATGCACCTTCCGCCGCGCTCTCAAGGCTTTCTTATTTCAACAGGCCGGCCTGGCCTAACTCCTCCCTTTTAACTTTTTAAATTGTAAATTTTAAATCTGTCTTAAGTGTTGGGAGTGTTTTAAATTTATTTATTTATTTAATGTGGTTTTATATTATTCTTTTAAATTTTGTAATCTATGTGTTTTATTTTTTGGCTGTTCACCGTCCTGAGTCCTTCGGGAGTAGGGCGGTATATAAATTTAATAAAATAAATAAATAAAAATAAAAATAAAAGCAGCTCCCACCTTCCTGCCCCCCCACCCTTTGTCAATGGACCATCATCTGCAACACAATAGGACCCATCTAGCAACAGAAACTCACCACATGGCAGCTGGGAGGATTACATCAGCCAGCAAGGCTAGCTAAGACCCCCACCCCCTGGGAGTCTGACAACCAATCAGGATACTCTTTTAGGGGCCCAGGAAGTTCAAAGCCAGAGAGGGCATAATACCCGAGGACTCGCTGCATCTCGGCCCTTTTCTGTTCAGAAACTCAAACCATGTGATCCTATCCACGATTAAACCATCTTTCCAAGAAGTCTCCATGTTTCCAGTGTCTTTTTCCCCACTTGGAGCTGAACCCAGAAGGATATTACTTCTAACATAGCAATGCAAACAAAGAAGTGTGGGCGAGAAACCAAGCCACAATAAAAACAAGAATGAATTTAGTCAGGGCCATTAGCAATGCGAAGACTGGGCTTTTGATTCCTATCTTTCAAAGAGGCTTCTGGATAATTGCTGCTCAATCTCTACGTGGCTCAATATCCCCCCACACACAATCAAAGGACTTTTTCAGTGCCCTGGGCCTATTTTCAAAGTCCTGCAGCTCTGGCTTCTCATCTCTGCCACTCAATCCTGATATGGGTCATCGAGAAGAAGGGCTGACTTTGAAAAATGGTAATGCTTTGCAGTGGGAGAGACAGGTAGCCTCCAGACAAGTGGGGACTTGAAGCAACATTTGAACACTTCATTTATGTTCTCTTTCATGTGCAGAGGAGACATGTTGTCTCCTCCTCCACCTCCTCCACCTCCTCCTTCTCTCTCCTTCATCTTTTTCTTCTTTTTTCTCCATAAAGGCTTGAAATTTATATTCTTGGCACTGCTTATGCTGTGTTACTGACTAGGCTGAAAAAGACAAGGACTTCTAAAAAACCATTTGCCTGCTGCAGGTAGTCCTTGATTTATGACCACAATTGAGCCCAGAACTTCTGTTGCTAAGCGAGACAGCTGTTAAGTGAGTTTTGCCCCATTCTACCACCTTTCTTGCCACTGTCGTTAAGTGAATCACTGCAGTTGTTAAGTTAGTAACACTGATTAACTTTTTGGTTTTCCCATTGACTTCTACTTGTTGGAAGGTCGCAAAAGGTGATCACATGACCCCAGGACACTGCAACAGTCATAAATGTGAGTAAGTTGCCAAGAATCTGAATTTTGATCATGGGGCTGCTGTGATGGTCATTAAGTGTGAAACATGGTCATAAGTCACTTTTTTTCAGTGCTGTTATAACTAAATGAACTGTTGTAAATTGAGGACTACCTGTATAGTTAAAAAACCCAAAGAGTCTTAAATAACTTAAACAATTGCTTTTTTAGGACTCATAGCCAAAGCATTTGAAAGAACAATGATAAGTCTTACCAAAAATTGACCATGAGGCCTTGGAATGCTATTTCATTGCTCTGGACTATAGTGCCCATCTCCTGTAATCTTCCACCTAAACTTCCTAAGCATAAGAGCAGTTCAGCATTCAGAAGTGGGGTCACAGACATAATACCATCCTCTAAAGATAGGCTGTCAAAAAAGGCAAGATGTTATTTGCACAATGCAGCCTAAGACTTGCCTCTTTGGATGTGTTTTCAACATCAATGCACATTCAAAAGTGGCAGAGTTTGCATTGTGCTGCCACAACATCATATTGACCTTTTGAACCCTTCCTTGCTTAAACCAATTGTGTACAGTTGTGCCAAGGGTGAAATCTACTTACCTTCCCTACCAGTTCAGAAGTGCACATGCTGCAACATCATCATGTCCGATTTTTGACCCTCTGCGCATCTGCAAAGCCTTCTGCGCATGCGCAGAGGGTCAAAAATGGGTTTTAACCAGGAAGTAATGACATCCAGGTGGGTGGGCGGAGCCTCGCACTGCCACCACTACCGGTTCACCAAACTATGCACCACTGGTGCTACCGGCTCACGCAAGCCAGACAGAACCGGCAGGATTTTAGCACTGGGTTGCGCCCGTTTCTAGGTCAGGGGCTCTGCTCACAGTCTTCATGCCCTAGTCATCTCTTGATCGGACTACTATAAGGCATTCTTCATGGGGCTGCTACTGAAGAGTGTCTGGAAGCTTCAGCTGGTGCAATTATGAGCTAGAACTGTGCCTGTGTTACATCTCTGCTCTGAGAACTGCAATGGCTGCCAGTTTGCTTCTGGGTCTAATTCAAGATTCTGGTTTAAAGCCCTTTAAAGCCCTTCATAGCATGTGACTGAGTTATCTGAGGAACCATCTCTCCTCAGTTACATGAGCCTATCCCATCAGGTCTGATAGAGAAAACATGCTGTGGATCTGGGTCCTATCCAGTGGTGGGATTCAAAATTTTTTACTACCAGCTCAGTGGGCGTGGCTTGGTGGGCGTGGCATGGCATGGTTTGGTGGGCATGGCTTGGTGGGCGTGGCAGGGGAAGGATACTGTAAAATCTCATTCCCACCCCACTCCAGGGAAGGATACTGTAAAATCTCCATTCACTCCCCACTCCAGGAAAAGGTTACTGCAAAATCCCCATTTCCTCCCGATCAGCTGGGACTTGGGAGGCAGAGAATAGATGGGGGCAGGGCCAGTTAGAGGTGGTATTTACTGGTTCTCTGAACTACTCAAAATTTCCGCTACCGGTTCTCCAGGTGCCGAATACCACCTCTGGTCCTATCCACTAGGGATCTCCTCTCCTCTTGGGTGGCTTCCAAAAGGTGGGCCTTCTCTGCCATGGCACCCATTTTATGGAACATTCTTCCCCATCTCAAAGATAGGTTGGCTCTATCCCTGCTAATGTTCAGAAAGTCCTTCAAGATCTGACTTTGTCATTCCAGGGAACTGATGAAATCTTAAGATGGTTCCATCACTGTGGTTGACTGTGGTTCAGTCTCATCTGCGGCTTTATTTGTTTTAGTAATGACTATTTAATATTTTTTTTAATAATAATACTTTGATATATTTATTGTTTTAATTCATTGTTGTACACTGCCAAGAGTTATTTTTTGTGAGTGGGAAGCCATATACATTTCATAAATAAATTTATCAAATTTATATGGCTGCCTATCACACAAAAGTGATTTTAATTTGAATTCCTATATAAGCAGCAATCTAAATGCCCCTTCCAACTCAGCAACACCATAGATCCATGATGGTGAACCTATGGCACGCATGCCACAGGTGGCACATAGAGCCCGCTCTGCGGGCACACGAGCCGCTGCCCAGCTCAGCTCCACCCCACATGTGCGCACCCCTCACCCCATTTTGGGCCTAGCAGGCCTCCCTGCAGCCACCTGGGACCAGAAACAGGCCATGGCCCATTTTTGGTCCCAGGAAGCTGCAGGAAGGCCTGCTAGGCCCAAACCGGGGGGGGGGGGGGGGTGTCACACACACATGCATGGGGGGGGCACAGGGGGTATTTTCGGCATGCAACAACAAAAAGGTTAGCCATGACTGCAATAGATGGATCTATTTTTGGCTTGTCACAAATTGCTTTTCACTCAGAGTAAAAAAAACAACAACTGTATACTTTGTGCCAAACTTATTTTGTGCATAATAAAAGTTGCTTTTGTTTCTGAGACAAATGTTCTTTCTGCCCTTGTCAAGATGCAGCAAAGTAATGGTAATCATTTCAAAGTAGATAAGGGTTGAAGGACACGTTAGACCTGAGTCTGTATGAACCCACAGGGAGAACTATTCTGTCATTTCCCTTTTCATTTCTGAACATTCACAGTGAAAGGATTGTGTGAGTGACAAAGTCTTTATCAAAAGGTTTGAACCTTGTCAGACAATCAGAAAGTACTATTCCATGGCTTGCCTATGAGAAATTCCCCATCAATACCTCAGACTGATTATATTAGAATATCTCAACCTGGTTCCTTTCAATTTTCTTGGGTAACAATTCACATTACCCTCAGGCAATAATTTCCCCAACTCATATACATGAGTCCATACCATTTCCATTATCACTTCTATAGAATATAAAATGTGTATATTAGACAGGTGGATCAAATATATTGTATTTAAAAAGAGAACGGGGAGATTAGAAGATTCAGGGAAATTTAACAGCATTCCAGTTAAAATGCCAGTATAATAGTTGAAAAACAAATTTTAATTCATTATTAAACCCTTTTCCTTAGTTTTTCTTATTATTATTACTGGAGATCTACCAAAATGATTTTGCTTATTAAATACAGTGTTAGACCTGGAAGCCATCTTTTACCTTTGAATATTCAGACCTTCTACAAGTTCTACTGTGGGAAAATGGGAGGGGGGATTGTATGGAGTGAAGATGATATGTAGTCAAAATAACATTCTTTCCAGAAAGTCAAGGCCGAGTTGCCCTGCAGTTGTGCTGAGAAGACTGGGAAGGTATCTTTGCTTCTGGAGGGTACCTGAGTGGTGCGTGTGATGAACATGTGGGCGATGGGCAAGGACTGGAACTTTCTTTTGGGTGAGGAAAACCCGGAAGCACTCAGATTCTGGTTTTCCCACATATGCCAATATGACATCTCTAATAAAAATTAGCTTTGAGGAAATTCAAGCCTCGGAGTTTGATTTTGTGGGGAGTGTTACTTGGAACCCTCACATTAACCCGAATCCCCTTTTTAACTAAAGCAGCTCCCCTGAATTTTGGGGTGCTGTCCGAGGTCCTGAGCCCCAAGCATCAACCCAACCTTGGGCGGCACAAAGACTCAGGGAAGATACAGTAGGCTTTATTCATTATTCAAGATAAGTGATAGTCAAATAGTCCACACATCTAACTGGCTGGCCAATTACTTGATGCTTGCATTTGTTTTTTATAATTTCACAATTAACCAATAAACATACATGGTTGTTGTCTATGGAGATTCTCATTCTTCCAGATCATGGTTGACTCAAAGGTGGTTTTTCAAGAGGCAACTGGACTTTCTTTGTTTTTCCTTGAAGATTTTTTGCTTCTCATCCAAGAAGCTTCTTTGGTTCTTCAGTCAGCCTTTGGGTCATATATAGTCGTTATACTATTTTTTAATGTTTTTTCTCACCAAATATGTGAGAATGATATGTTCACATAACACATTGATACAAAACCAAAATAAGCCACCCTATGACTGAACATAATGCGCAAACACAGCCATGTCATCTAAGCTTTTCCAACCACTGATTCCTCCAAATATCTAGCGTTCCACAATTTTCAACACAGGTCATGCTGGATGGCAAATTCTGGGAGTTATACAACTCCATAGCTCATCTTAAGATCAAAAATCTGGACCAAATTTGACTCATAATATCAAACTATGATTTAATGCTGTGAGATGAAGCCAAGATAAGCCTTTGACTCTCAAACTTTCCTTAGTTTAACAACCTCAATCATAGCCATGAAAAGATCGTCAACATCCACAATTTCAATTTCTCCTTTAATCACAATTTAGTATGAATCTCAACTCTGCTGAGTTTGTTGAAACAAACCAGACTTTAAACTAGAGCTCCTTTTAACTAGCTGTGATTTAGAATAAGGGCATTTATTATAATGAGCCTTGGTGGCGCAGCAGACTAAAGCACTGTTAACACCAGCTGCCTGCAATTACTGCAAGTTCAAATCTCACCAGGCTCAAGGTTGACTCAGCCTTCCATCCTTTCGAGGTAGGTAAAATGAGGACCCGGTTTGTGGGGGCAAGAACACTGCTTGGGGGGGCCGAAAGCCCTACTAAGCAGGTATACAGTATATAAAAGTATGGAGGCTATTGCTTAACGCATTGTAAGCCGCCCTGAGTCTCTGGAAAAGGGCGGCATATAAATCGAACCAATAAATAAATAAATAAATAAATAAATAAATAAATAAATTTGCCGAATTCTTCCAAAAGCTTTTTGAAAAGTGAGGGCCACAGTAAGGATGCCCTTGGCATTTGTATGGAAAGAGTCCAGATCAGTAATGCGTTTCACTTACCTTTGCTACCGGTTCAGAACTGTGAGCGTGCGTGCAAGCACAGAGTGTCCATGATGATGTCTGGGCAGGTGGGCGGAGCCTCCCGCCCGCACCACTACCGGTTCACCTGAACTGGGGTGAACTGGTAGAAACCCACCACTGATCCAGATGTTTTCCTTTGGGGAGAAAGAATTTGGAGAGAATTTTTTAAGATTCTTCCCTATATTAAGTCTAATTTAGAGAGCTACTTTGGAGTAGGACTTAAGGTATCAGGCTAGAAACCAGAAGATTGTGAGTTCTAGTTCTGCTTTAGACACAAAGCTAGCTAGGTGACCTTAGCAAACTGTATGTATCAGGTCAGTTTGTCATGTTTAAATGATAAAGCAAAAGTTGAGTAAAAATTAAAACCCCTTCTAGGTTTGATACCCTGTTTTAACCAGTTTTCTATTTTTGGAATACCCTCAAAGGGGAATAGATGGCTACTTTCAGCTAGTTTACAAACACCCCACTTCCAGGTTTTTTGAGCCTTACTTTCCTCTGCCCACCCAATTTCCTCTTTGTTTCTTTCCTTTTCCAGATCCACAGCATGTTATGTGGGGGAAAAATGGTAATTTCTAAATGACATTCTGTGTGAATTGTTTTTCCCTGCTCGTTGCTGGATGAAAACCAACGTTCCCTGTTTTCATAGCATAGGAAGAGATGGGGGAGAAGCATCTGGCATTGATTCAGACATATCGTTCAGCTCTGGATGGTGACAGCCGAACCTCCCCTTAATGCCTTATCGTGTTGGTAAGTTCCATCTGAAAAATAAAATCAGATCTCTTTGCTGAGTCATAGACGCTTCTGAGCTGCATTTTAGAAAGCCAGGAAATGGTTACTGTGAGGTGAGGAGAGTGTCTTCTGGATGTGTTGTGGTGGTTGTTGTGTTCACAGAGTTGTGCAGGCTTTAAAATTGCAATCCCTGCTTTAAATATTAATTCAGTCGGCTCTCTCCTTTCTATTAGTGCTTTATAGAAATTGCAATGCATGCTGTTTCTTTCCTTTTTTTTTAGGTACAGTCCTTAAGAAATGCTGCTTTCTAAGTCTAATCCCACCCACCCCTACCTCCGTGGGGGAAAAGCAAAAGATGCCCCTGCAACATGACATTTTAGGCACGAGATGCTTGCACATTTACTTGGATGCAGGCTCCACTGTGCAAAGGATTTCAGCCATATTTAATGGCCATTGGAAGCTCTTCTCATCTCACAGTGAACCTGCCTGGTTTGTAGAATGCATGCTTAAAAAATAAGTTCCACCCGAGAGCAGTAGGGCTTATGTTTGAGTCCAGGAATGTACACTTGGTGCATTTACCATCCAGATGACTTGTGTGTACAAAGTAGCTGGGATGCCTGTGAACAGATAAATCTGCTTAGTAGGGAAGGGCAGATGATAAGTAATTAGGATAAATGGGTAGAATATGTTCTATTAATCTGCTTTCAAATCTTGGAAGATGGGGCAAAAGCCTCTAATCTCAAAAAATAAACATTAATTGCTTTTGCAGAATTAAGCATTGCTATATGAATGTGCATTTTTTTTTTAAAATCTCCTCTTCAAGGACTGAAATTATGAACATTCTCAAGGGAAGAGGAGAGGTTTATACCCTTTCCATGGTTGTGTTGTCAACTTGTTTGCCTGCCTTTCTAAAAATGGCTTCATTTAGTTCATGTTTTGGGCCCAAAGGAGATGTGGTACCATATGAATCATGTGCATTAAAAAAAAAAAAAAACTGAGTCACCTTTGGGGAATGTAGCTGATAAACCAACTTTGAGAAGGACAATTGTCCAAGATAGAAATGAATTAAATGCTCACGCCATGCTTGTACTCAAACTTCTTGGTTACTCTACGTGCCTCGTGCATCCCAACTAGCGTGGTGTTAAGGGTAGGACAAGGATGGAGGAGACTTTATCTTCATAGAAGTTCACTGGATGATTTGGGACCAATTACTGTCTCTGAGTCTAATGTGTTTTCTTGTTGGAGAAAATTGGAATAAGGAATATTAGGAATGAAATACTTTATGATTGTATATTGCTTTATTGTTCCGTTGATTTTTTGAGGCCACTCAATTAAAAAAAGGGTTCTTGGCAATATTTCAAATATATAATTGAAAAAAAATATAACTGCCTGAACAAAATAACATCAATAATTTTCAGGAATGATCTGACCCACAAATACACTAATCCAAAATTTTGGAACAATGCCAGGTTTTCAGGGATTTCCAGAACATTTAGAGAATGGAAGTCATATATATCTTCCATGGGATGCTGCTCTACAGGGGAGGGGCAGTCTCAATCCTACAAGATGACAACATTTAATTGAAAGGTCCTGGAGTGGACCCATTCTGCCTAAAGTGTACCAGATGGGCAGGAACAACTGTAGATAGGTACTTCCTGAGATGACCAGATTTTATGCTCTGAAGGACATTGCAGATGAAAACCAGCACCCAGAAGCTGAATGGTTACCAGTGCAGCTCACACAGCAACAATATCGCATGGACATAATAAGGAATGCCCACTACTGCCTGCACTGTTTGCATTTTGGACTTGTTGTAGCTTCCAAATCATCTTCAAAGGCAACCACATCTAGAGTGCACTGCAGTAATCCAACTGTGAGATTGTAGAGCACTGTAAGCATCTATAGGGCCTCATAAATGAGAAAAGGCCCTCCTGGCCATAGCTGCCACCTGTCCTTCATACAATAACTGTGAGTCCAAGCTACACACTAATCTTACCTGGGGAAATGCAGCCCCATTTAAGCCCAAAGAGCCACAGCTAATCTTCTCAAGATTGAGCCAATCTCTTCCTCCTCATCTAGACCCAACTAGCCTCCAGATACTGGGTATGTTTAGTAAATTAATAGCTTTACCTGCTCAATCCTGGTTGTGATATATCAATGTATTGGTACCAAATCCCAAACTGAATGATAGCACTTAGACTTATATATTGCTTCATAGTGCTTTTACAGCCCTCTCTAAGCGGTTTACAGATTCAGCATATTGTCCCCAACAATCTGGGTCCTCATTTTACCCACCTTGGAAGGATAGAAGGCTGAGTCAACTTTGAGCCGGTGAAATTTGAACTGCCAAAGTGCAGCTAGCAGTCAACTGAAGTAGCCTGTAGTACTGCACTCTAACCACTGCGCCACATTGGCTCCATGATGCCCTCACCCAGTAGTTTCATATACTGTAGATATTAAAAAGGGCATAACAGCATTGAACACCAAGTACTCCACAAGTGTGAATGTAATCTTTATCCTGCTGGGGAAACAACCTCTGGAATCAACCACTGAGGAAGAAAGTGAACCACTGCAGCACAGTGCCCCCCCTCCCAAGCCTTGAAGCCAGTCCACTCCTCAATGGTCAATGGTATAGAAAGCTGCTAAGAGATCAAGAAGCACAAGGATGAATGCTCCCATCCCAGGTCCACCACAGATTATCCAGCCAACTTCTCAAGCAACCTTCCACACAAGGGGACAGCTTTCTAGATAGAGGAACCTAGTGATAGCTCCTTAAGAAGAAAGCACACCACTGCTAGGAGTGAATGCAGACTCCACTGCAACCTTTATCTAGTCTCTCCAATTCTTGTGTAGAAAATTATCACTAGAGAGATAAATAATTAAAAGGTGGGGGAAAAGTAAATATTTCCTGGAAATTATTATATTAATAGATGAATAGCATTTATGTTCTGCATCTATAGTTTAAATGTCTCTAACATGGCTTGAGTCAATTTTCCACTTACTTTAACTTAAATTGTTCTCAGGCTTTTAAAAGCATTCATATTAAAATCAGACCCATACAGCTAACTGAGAAGTTAGTTATCCTCCATTGCTCATACCTTGACGGCAAGGCATTGATTAAACCTGCATGTGAAAATACAACTCCACTCCTAGTTCCAGTAAACTGGAAGGAAGACTCATTGAATTCAGTGGAATTACTATCTATCTATCTATCTATCTATCTATCTATCTATCTATCTATCTATCTATCTATCATCTATCTATCTATTTATCTGCTATGCTGCCTATCCCAGTAATACAGCGACCACAGAAAAAGTTCAACTTTATAGTTAGCGACATACTATCTAAATATGCCTTTATCAGATAAGTCGAGGTGCGAGGTAGTTATTGCCTTCCAGAATATCTTCTAAACAAGATGATGATAAAGAATTCTTAAATGCTCCTCTGAAGAAAATTTTAGTATCTTATGACATTCATCACTTTGCCATGCATAGTGAGACTAAAACAGCTATTACATAGCGCTTCCACCTATCCTAAAAAATAAACTCTGGAGATAGTTTATAGCTAGAAATGCCCATTGGTATATAGACATTTTGCCTGATATTATACTCCTCTTCAGGGATACAGTGGATCTTCCCATTGTAGCATTCAGGCTGCCTTAATACCATAAATTTATCTAACAAAAGGGAGCTATGAATAAGAGGGTACAGGAAAGTTTTAAAAAGCAGGAGACAGGAAAAATACCTTAAGGTGGGCGATCACGTTAGGATATCTAGACTGGAGTGCAAGTTTGAAAAAGGCTATCAACAAACATACAGGTGAAATATTTCATCTATTTGTTTATTAAACAAACTTATATGGCCACCCAACTCTCACACAGGTGACTCCAGGCGGCTTACAACATTAAAAACCCATAATGAAAAAACCCATAACCTCCCCCATCCTGTGGCAGCAGCAACATAATCAAATCAAATTTGATCAGCTTTCTGATCTCCATTTCTGGTGTCCAGGACTGCTGGCAAAACCACATGTTCAGGGCCTTTCAGAAAAACAGCAGTGGTGGGGGTGGGGGCACAATTGTATCTCAGTGTTTCATAGAAAAGGGGCCACCACTGAGAACTGGTGCTCTGGAGACAAAAAGGGGTGTATAGATTAAAAGATTACCCCAACAAGCCTGTAAAGAGGTCTCTCCTCCTCCAAGAGCTACAAAAAGTTTCTATTGAGCAACATTAAGACTACAGAATTGAAAAAGTGATCAGAAAAAGAGGAAAATGCAGAGAAATTCTAACCAAATTAATTGGCTGGCCTGAAGAGTTCAACACTTGGCTTAATGAGACTGGAATACATGACCTTTAATATGATTGTATTTTATATCACTCTTCCCTTATAACACGTTTTTTCTTTTTCTTTTTTTCTATTGTCCTCCGAGTACAACTTTAAAATATTTTTTATAATCCAAATGACTGATTCAGTAGGGGAAAATGCAGTGCTGTTCATAGGTTACTGTCTAGGGTGTTACAGCTATATATATATATATATATATATATATATATATATATATATATATATATATATATATATATATATATATGTACACATATATATATATAATTGTTAAATTAGCTGTTACAGTTAAAGTTGATGAAATGTGTGTACATATACAGAATTAGTCTATTTACACATGTGTATACACATGTCCAGGTATGTCACAACTCTGACATGTCTGGACATGTGCAGGTTCTACCTAGACATGTCTGAAAACCCCCGTCCCCTTTTTATAGGCATGTGACTGATTTGTGTATGTGCCTAGAATCATAGTTCTGACATGTATAGATATATCGATAATAAGTATCATTGTTGGATACCCACTGCTTTGTTGGTTGCTGTGTGTATTTATGTGAGTACTTTCTTCCCAGTTAAAATTTTCCTGGCTTTGCTGGAGGAAGGTGGAATAAAGCTTTTAAAAGGCCATGCTTCAAAATGTTTGTATGTGTTTGTGTATTTATGTAATCAGCTAAATTTGCAAAAGTATGTGTGTGGGTATAGTGCGGTGGATGTATAGCAATGGGTATATTTTCAAGCAGATTTGAAAATGATGTTTCTTTAACTTTTACGAAGGGTAAAGCTGACTATGATTTTCACTTCACTTAGGCCTTATTTGAATCCAAATAGGATTAGGGTTGGGATTAGGATTAAATTAATCACTCTGGGGCTGCTGGTTTAATTCCCCCCCACCTGCTTTTGAGAAAATGATTTTATAACTACATAGAAATAAAAGCTTTTAGAAAAAGGGGGCAAATCCAGATTGTGGCTGCAATTTAGGGAATTCCTTTTCTTACATTCCAGGCATTGCTTTTGTAACTCCACAAAAATTAAAAGGATGATTAGGCTGTTATTTGTTTCATAATGCACAAAGTAGGGTTTGCTTCCCAATACAGTGATGCTTAGGGTTCTGTTAATTATTCACTTAGTTTTGGTTTGAATCCACCTAGGAGTAAGGGCTAGATTTGGGGTTAACCTAGTTGTGTATTCTAGGGTTGACTGTCACATTTTGGTTAATGGGATGAGGTTCAAGATGTTATGTGCAGTAAGATGTTGACCCTGTGACTCAACATCATGTGGGAAGTGGCTATGCATATCATATATAATTAGGGTCATGAGCTGCTGACTTCTGCATCATGTTGGGTTTGTTTTCTTTGATGAGATCACTAATTAAACAAACAGATAAGCTGTCATTAAAATTAGTACATGCTACTACTACTACTAAGAACTATAATCTTTATTAAATGCAGGTAGTCCTCAACTTATGACCACAGTTGAGCACCAAATTTCTGTTGTTGTGAGTTTTGTCCCATTTTATGATCTTTCTGGCCACAGCTGTAAAGTGAATCACTGAAGTTGTTAAGTTAGTAACATAGTTGTTAGTTGAATCCATTGACTTTGCTTGTCAGAAGGTCACAAAAAGTGATCACATGAGCATGGGACCCTGCAACTGTCATAAATATGAGTCAGTCGCCAAGCATTTGAATTCTGATCATGTGCCCATGGGGGTGCTGCAAATATCATAAGTGAAGAAAATTAATATCCCTAACCTGAAATAGTAAAATTATCCTTCTTCTTCAATAGTAGCATTATTATGTGCTCCAGGGCCTTATTTTCTCTCACAAATGTAGCACTGCACAGCAGTTTGTTAAACATCCACAAGATATATTAAACACACACCCACACCCACCCACACATTAGCACAGCAATATCTCTCAAATGAAGGGCCCCCCAATATAAACTCTATGATAGATAACTGCTAACTTCTTAAGAAACCATTTGTTGACACTCCCCATGATACTTTGCCATCTCAAATGATATTTGCATTCTCTCCAATTGAGACCAAAAACATAATTTGAAAGCTACGGCATATTTTGTTAGGCAACCTGGTAAGAGATAATTTGCTATTGCTCACAATGGGTGTTCCACTATGGTTAATTACTAATACCTTTTATGGTTCTATGTGCATTAGGAAGCTTGGCTTGAGTAATGGGATGGTTTGTGATTGGCTTCTATCAGCATGTTTTTGAAAACCACATCAGTTTTTCATTTGCTCTGAAGTAGTTTCCAAATACAATATTTCCTATCTGGTTAAAGACCGGATATAACCCGTCAACTCACGAATGGTTAATAATAGATAAAATGGATGTAATGTTTTGATTTGGGGCAATAGCACATCCTGATCGATGAAATTAGCCTGGAGATCAGACATTACATTTTTTTCTCCTCTTCTATTTTGAGCTTGTTGAATATACTTCTTTTTTTATCACAACAGTGTCATAAAATTGATGCTGCATTGGATGGATTGAATGACTGGTTATGTGCTTTCTTAAGGACTACAAAGTTAAACCTTCTTAAGGATAATTTGTTCCCAATTATACAAAGACTGAAAACAAAGACCACTTGAATACTACCGACATTGACAAAATCTCTCTCAGTCAATTGCAAAAGGCAGCTTTACTATGAACAGCTTACATCCTGCAGTAATGCCACCATCAATCAACATCTCCCTATCTCAGTTCTTCAGGAAGGACTCGATAGGTGGGTTAAATGACAAATTCAGTTTAAACATCTGGCTGACTGTGCAACCAATCAAACTAAAGATAAAATAATCATAAAATAAAAACACAGGTAGTCCATGATTTATGACCACAATTGAGCCGCAAATTTCTGTTGCTAAGTGAGACATTTAAGTGAGTTTCCTCCATTTTACGACCTTTCTTGCCACAGTTGTTAAATGAATCACTGCAGTTGTTAAATTAGTAACACAGTTGTTAAGTGAATCTGTCTTCCCCCACTGACTTTGCTTGTCAGAAGGTCACAAATGGTGATCATATGACCCCAGGACACTGCAACCATCATTAATATGAGTCAGTTGCCAAGCATCTGAATTTTGATCATGTAGCCATGGGAATGCTGCCATGGTTGTAATGTGAAAAATGGTCCAAAATCACTTTTTTCAGTACCGTTGTAACGTCGAACAGTCACTAAACAAATGATTGTAAGTCGAGGACTCCCTGTAAACCAATTTGCTTTAGTGGTTAAAGACCAGGTTAGAAATCAGAAGACCAGACATGAGTTCTAGTCCTGCCTTAGACATGAAAGCTGACTGGGTGACTTTTAGGAGGAAGAAGGACCATTAGGGAGGTTTGCCGCCTTGAGTGATTTATAAAAATAATAAAGGTGGGATAAAAATAAACAAAAATAAGTAAAAACAACAGACCTCCTGAACTATTACTCTACCAGAATGTAACACATATTGTCAACCACCACATTTTTAAAGTTCAAAAATACTTAATGTCTTCCAGTAGACAGAGAAAGTCTTTATATCAAGGCAACACAGAACATTGCTTATTTTATTTGCAGATCTCCATGCGTACATCAATCGCTTCGAGTGTCTGGATATGTCTTGACAGTTTCTAGCTACTTTTAGCGACCTCAGATTCACCTTTATGATGCTGTCATTCTTTGTCACATTCTTTTGAAATAGCAAAACAATTTTGCTATTGCAAAACAATAGCAAAATAATTCACATATTTTATTATATCTGTTTTATAACGCAATCAATTTTATCTAATAATTTCTCTATTTTCTATTTTCACCATAAATGTGTATTAAGAAATTTGGGAAGGACAGTTTTTAACAAACATCAAGGCTCCTTTTTTGCAGCAAAAGGATTTTTTGTGTATGGCTATTTTTATATATAACATGCCTATGTATTTATATATCTAGAAAGTCTTCCGTTATTAAGATTGATCAGAATAATAAAAAGTTTATAAGAGATAGCTGGGAAAATAGAAGCTATCTTACACCTTGCTGATTGAAAATGATGAGAACTGTAGTTCTGAAGATTTAGATGATCTCAAGTTATAGAAGTCTAGACCAAATTGTTAAGCTATAAATATAATAATCAACATGATAATCTCTCTTAATCAATGAATGCAATAATCAGCATGGGGATTTCTCTTTATCCATGAAACTAATTGAATGACTATGGGTCATTCTTAGAAACTGTTAACGTCTTTGAACAGAATACTGAACCAATTTTTATTTTTATTAAGAGATCTGGATACAAGCATTTGGTTTAAAAATGCATGAGAATTAAGGAATACTGAGAGATAATTGATCTTAATATCCATATACATTACTTATGTGATCTACCGTGCTGACTATTTAAATATATACTGGTAAATATCTAAAAATACCTATGAGGACTTTCTTTGTGTATCCATTCCACAGAATGTCCTTATTTCACTTTCCATTTTTGTCACATATAAAGTTCCATTATGCATAGTAAAGGATATACAGTATATCAAAGAAGCATTCACTAGAGTATGGTTAGAACTATTATATTTAATATTAATTTATGGATCTCATGGTATCGGTTTTGTGTGACTGGTAGTTCCTTTTGGTTCATAAATTGTTTTTCTTATTTCTTGGAAATGAAATTAAAGGAAGAATTACCAAAGATGTATAAAGTCTACATGCTATAAAAGGCAAACCTGTCACTTGAATGTGAAACTGTAAATAGATATATAAATTAGTCTCTTATGTTATAAGGGCAATGGGCAAGTTGTATTGTTCCTCATTTACTGGAGACAGTGTCAGTGTCTTTTTTTTAGATACACATCATTCATCTTTCCCCCCCCCCATATTCTTTTGGGAAGCCTGATTAAACATATTGAGAGCATATATACTATCCTGTCCTGGCAAAGCTGTGAGTTATCGAATCATAGTTCTTAATGCTTTAGATAATGACTGTTTTATGTTTCTACTGTCTGTTTGGATTGTTGTATAGTATGCCACCCAGAGTCACTTTTCATAAGGTGGGTAGCCATATTTATTTATTAAATATTTTCCCATTTTTCCCATAAAATTATTATTTTATAGGTAATTCAAGGCAGTGAACATACATAACATTCCTTCTTCCTCCTTTTTCTCCCACAACAACCCTGTGAGGTGTATTGACCTTAGAGAGCGTAACTGGCCCAAAGTACTCAGCTAACTTTCATGCGTAAGGTAGGGCTGGAACTCACAGTCTCCAAATTTCTAGCTTGATGCCTCAACCGCCAGACCAACTGGCTCTCCTCTATTATTAATTTTTCTATATTACCTCTATAACTCCTACATTAATCATCCTAAAACTTCTACATTAATCATATACATTTGATTGATAAATAAATGAGATCAGGCCTGAAGCAGAAGGAGCTGTGATACCTAGTTTAGTAGTGGATTGCTAAGGCAGGATTTGCTATAATTCCATCTCAGGAGCAATGGAAGCCAATCTAGTTAGGGTTTCTCTCTTGTATGCCCCGTACTCACTATATCACTATTTCAGTAAGCCAAGCTATTTATTTATAAGATTTATAGGTTCTGCCCAAACAATCAGTTCAAAATGATCTTCCATCTTTCACCCTTGTTCCTTGCGGTTCCTTAGAAGTGGCATGGTCTCTTGGGGAAAACCCACAATTGCATGGTGCTATCACTGTTCTTTGCCTCAATTCCCCCTTCAAAAATGAGCATTTTGCACATGATCTTCAACCCCTAGTACGAACCAGCCTTAACAGGAAACATATTCTTCTCTATCTATTCCTGTTCCATCATCTTCCCCTTCTTCTAATATCTTAAACCTGTCTTTGGCAGGTTTAAGGGGTTTTCTGTAAAAACACTTTGTACATTGATTAATATATAAACAGTATTTTTAATGGGAAACATTCTGGCTTAGAGTCTGACATCTGAGCTGCCCACTGTTTTCTTTTCCTAGATTTACCGTGGCCTTTGGCCAAAGTCTTGGCTAGAAAATTGGTTTCCTAATGTAAATACAGTAAATTTATTGAAATCTTGTGTACGGTGCCTTAGCTCAATACTGACATGTGTTTTCTAAAATCCAGCTGTGTTTTACATTTCAACAGAAATCATTTATGGAACTAGGAAGTTAAGAGTAATTTTGGCTTACTCTTGATTTGGTAAAAATAAATTCATAAATATCTGTAGTGTCTACTGATGTTGTCTTTGTTTATACTGATTAGAGTTAATTATACTGGCAAAGCTTTCCAATGGAACTGTTTTTAAGATAATTGGCTCTTGTCAGATGCTGTTAAAAGGCAAAATTGAGTTAAATTCAATGGCTATTTTCATAGATAATTATTATTTGCTTGTTGATCTTAAGCATGTTTATCCTGTTCTTCAGATAGAAAGGGTCTCAGAGCACATCACTTGCAAGAAAAATAACTGAGTTAACACAGGAAGAACACCAGGCTGTTAGAATAGAATAGAATATAATTCTTTATTGGCCAAGAAAGATTGAACACACAAGGAATTTGTCTTTGGTGCATATGCTCTCAGTGTACATAAAAAGATAAGATATACTCATCAAGAATCATAAGGCACAACACCCAGTGACAGTCATACGGTACAATAAGCAATCAAATCATACTAGGAAACAATCAATATCAATATAAATCGCAAGGATATAAGCAACAAGCTACAGTCATGCAATCACAAGTGGGAGGAGATGGGCAACAGGAATGATGAGAAAACCAATAGCAATAGTAATGCAGCCTTAGTGAATAGTTTGACAGTTTGAGGGAATGATTTGTTTAGCAGAGTGATGGCGTTCAGGAAAAAACTGTTCTTGTGTCTAGTTGTTCTGGTGTACAGTGCCCCATAGCATCGTTTTGAGGGTAGGAGTTGAAACATTTTATCTCCAGGATGCGAGGGGTCTGTAAATATTTTCACAGCCCTCTTTTTGACTCGTGCAGTATACAGGTCCTCAATGGAAGGCAGGTTGGTAGTAGGGGAAAATAGCATGGGAAAGGATAGTATGTTTGCCATCTTGAGTTCTATATGAAAAAAAAAAAGATTAAAAGTCTAAATAAAAAAGCAGTAAACAAAAAGACTTTTGCTCAAAAGTTTACAAATCTAAAAGAAATGAAATTTAAAAAAGGGAAGTGAAGTGAAGTTTATGTATCAAGTATTAAATGATTCATGTTATTTAATGACAACTCTGAAAGAGGATGAGTATAGTGTATTACTAGTAATAATAGTAGTTGATGATGATGACAACAATGATGATGATGATATGAAGATAATACCAATAGTAGTAGGTGTCTTGGGTGCAATCCCAATACAACTGGAGCACCACTTGAACACCATCAGCATTGACAAAATCATGATCAGTCAATTGCAAAAGGCAGCTTTGCTTGGAACAGCTTACATCTTGTGATGATACTTTTAATATTACTGAACAAGAACATCTGCCTATCCCTGGTCCTTCGGAAGGGCTCAGTAGGTAAATAAAACTGCTGAGAGCTCAAAGTGACCTACATAATTGTGTCTCTTGCTTTACCCCAAAAGAGCAATCCTATGAGATAGGTTGCATTGGGAGAGTAACTGGCCCAAATTTGGCCCACATTCATCCAGAGAACTCTGGGATCAAGTCAGAACTTGCAACTGTTCCCCTATTCAAACCCTATGTTAACCACTATACTTATTATTTGGTTTTTTAATGGGTCCAATGGAATGTCTCTTCTTCTTAATTCAGTTCCTTCTTAAAGCAATTAATCAGTGGAATGACTTGCCTCTAGAAGTTGTGGGTGCTCTGACAGTGGAGGTTTTTAAGAAGAGATTGGACAACAATTTGTCTGAAATTGTATTAACTGAGCCACTTTCAGAGTATATTCAGAAGAACAGATAAGTGAAAGCAGTATGCGAGACTACGGACTCTGAAGAGAATATAGAAGATAAGACCATCACTCTGAGCTGTTGCCACATCCAATCCCATTCATCACTGAAAATAGTAGGGTAGTGTTTCTCAGCCTTGGACATGAGCACCATTCCTTATAGTCGGCAATGACTATTTTTATTTATTTTATTTATTTTATTTTATTTCTATACCGCCCTTCTCCTGCGGGACTCAGGGCGGTGTACAGCCAAGATAAAACATAGCATAAAAATTTAAAAACAGTTTAAAAAACAATTAAATAATTTTGGCCCAAAATTTAAAAGACTAGCAGAGTAAAATCCGCAGTGACTCCTTTACCTTTCCTTATCTACTCAGCTTCACTTTCACGTTCATAGAGTATCACAGGGAATGTACCACAGCCTGCATAATTCTGATTGTTGTAGGTGTAGATACTTCACAGCAACTGAATATCTTTTCCAAGATTTTTGTGGCTGCTTATCAAGTGCTAGTCTGTGGTGTATTTCTTGACCACTTATTCCATGCTGTTGATGGCTGATCCTAAAAGGCAGGAGTATCCACCACTGCAATATCTTCACTGTCAATTCTAAAAGATGAAAATAAATAGTAATATTTTAAAAGTTTTCATTAACTAAAGCCTTCACGTTGTTTTTCATAATGTAAAGATGCTAATTTTTATTTTTTAGGGGAGACAGGGAGTAGCACGTTAAAGAAGTTGGTAAAAAATGGGGTGGGCCAGGAAACATTTGTGAATAAAAACAATTATTACAAAACAATGTGATAACTGTATATTATTAATTGTAATAATTAAAAACAACTATCCTTCATGCCCCAAAGCAAGATAGCTTATTACTGAATTCCAACAGCAAATAGATGATAGTTTGGCAAAATAATGGGAAAGAGACCTTGAATAGAAACTACTATTATGTTGATTTTCAAATCTTTTTTTTATTGTCACTGATCACAATATAATCAGATGATGATGATGATGATGATGATGATGATGATGATGATGATAATTTAGATTTAATAGAGCCACCCACTCCAGAAAAAAGTGCAGTGGTGCTTATTTTTAGCTATGTATCTTAGGTACATAAAATGACAATGATTTCCTGGTTAATATACTAACTAGTATAATTTCATGGAAAGTTCATTACCAACGGTTCATTGTTCCATTATTGATCCACTTATTAAGATAGATGGTATAATGAGATCTGTTCACATATTCTACATACATTCATCCTTTTGTGTGTCTCCTCTACCAGCCCACTGAACACTTCAAAAATTATCAGGAAAAAGTATTTTGGACTTCACAAATGCAACATCTCTCTGCTTTTCATTAAAGCAAGCCAATGTTTTTCAGTTTTCACATGAACCCATTACAATCAATACAACTCTTAGAGCACTAGATCCCTTTCTACAGACAGTTGTAGAAGCCTGAAAAAATGTTGATTGACAACAACAAAGAGGTGTTGTGTTTATGCAAAATATGAAGTACTTTCCTTGAATCATTTTCAAAGCATGCATAGCCTATTATCTATATAACTTACATTTTTATTATGCAGACAAAGGCTTCACCTGTTTCAGATGTCATAACCAAGTATCTTATTTCTTTCATTTTTACTCTGCTCTCTTCCTCAGGCCATTAGTAGCATCATATATCCTCACTATTCCCATGTAATAGCCTTGCTGATGCACAACAACTTCCTGATGTCCAAGCCCATTAATCAAATGTGTATAGATTTTCTACTCAGATGGAGCCAGAGAAATCTAATCTCCAATTCAAATGCCAACGAAGTTGCTAAGTAATTTTTAAGAGAGATGTTTGCGCTACAATAACTACACAAAGGGATTTCATTCATGGCAGGAAGCTATTTCAAATGCAGGAAGATCTTATTTTCTTGAATTGATATTGAAGCTTCCTTAACTCTGTTTAAAATCACAGAAAAAAATCTAAAGTTTTTTTTCTTAAGTAAATTTGAGAGAAAATGCACATATATGAAAGTCCACAGAAGAGGGAGATTAACACTGTCAAAATGGCAGGTGCAGTTTCAAGCCTTACCCTTTTATGTGGGTGTGATGTTTTTGAAACTCATTATTCAAAAGAAATGGGCTTCAACTTCCTACCATTTTGATGCACAATTTTGATGCAATTTTTCATCTTATTTTGATTTTTCATCAGATCACAAACCTTTTACATGAATGTATTCCCTTGACAGGAAAATGGGTTTTGGGCCATTGCTTTGAATTTTCCAATTATGAGAATAAGATGTTTCAGGTAGGTAGGTAGGTGTGCTGAGAAACACAGTTCCAACAAACTATATTTAAATCTTGTCTAATTAGAAATCTTGCATAAAATGGAAGCAGGTTTGCTCTTTCCTTAGAACAGGGCTGTCAAACACATGGCCCGCAGGCCAGATGCATCACGTGCTGGCCATGCCCATGCTCAGGGGAAAAAAGTCATGATACATCACATGACACCATGTGAGTTTGACACCCCTGCATTAGAATGATAACAGAGCCGCCATACAAGGGTGCAACATTCAGGAATACAATCAGATGTTAGTGAAGATAAATTGAGATTTCTAATTTTTAGATGCAATTAACTGAATTGTTGTCCAGCTTTTGCAACTAAGCATAGCAGACTCAGATCTTTTTCATGTGACTTCAAATATCAAGTGATATTTCACTGGCAAAATAAAGAAACCTCAGTCAACCTCTATGACATTTGCAGCCAGATGTTCTATCAGTTTCTACAGTTTGGCCATGGCCAATCTTGTTCATGTGATACCAGGGAGCAATACTCATTTCATGCTGGCAAAGTCCACCCGTGGCCAGATGGCCTTGATTAATCATCTCGGGTACAGACATACACAAACAATTCTCTTTCTTTGCACATAACAAAGGAGGCTTAAAGAAGAGATAAAATCTAGAACAGTGTACAATCCAGCACCAATTCTTTCATTGCTTTCAACAATGCTTCACCCTGTATAGAGACAGAAAAACGTGTCCTCTGTCAGAAAGTTGCTTTCAGAATAATTTCCATTTCGTTCCTTTATTATTAGTAGTATTATTTTGCACATTCCAAAGAGCTGTTAACGTTTCTCTGTAAAATTGGATCACGTGTTTTGGGGCAATGTTTCCTTGCGTCATCATTCCCAAATTATTTAATTTGAGGCTTTTCTTCTCTTCTAATTCTGAATTTATATATTGAGTTTGGCAGTTGGGTAATTTTAATGAGCGCTAGTATTTAATCCTTCCTGTCCTCTAGAGTTTAGTTTGAATGATGAATGTGGATTAATAGTATAGTAGTATTAATTCCAACACACAGCAAACAAGATAATTTTCCAATTAATGTTGATATTTCTGTTTTTTTAATTTCCTGATATGAGTAAAGTAAAAGGTAACATCATAATACCCCAATAATAAGAATGTGAAAAGAGTAAATATCTCTTCCACCTTTTTTCCATCTTCTTGTTAATCAACATTACAATCTTATAATCGCTGAAATGGTATCTCTGGAGGCCATGTAATCATATTCATTACACTTTGATTGGAAAAAAGATCCTACATCTCAGAGGAGAAATCCATCATGAGATTTTGTTTTGTTTTTTTGTTCTACTCTTTTTTTCTTTTCTTTTCTTGCTAGTCTCCAAGAATGGGTTTTTCGGGCACTAAGAAATTCTGATATTGGGAAAACTTAAAAGGAATCACGATCAGATTGCATAGAGAAAAAGAACTCATTTGGAATTCTATTCAGCATTAGTAGACCTAAGAGACATTACTGATTTCCTTGCCTCTCTATCACATCTCCATGGAAGAGGCCAGCATCATTTTTCCATACTATGAGCCAGTGGTGAAATTCAATTTTTTTTTACTACCGGTTCTGTGGGAGTGGCTTAGTGGGTGTGGCAGGGGAAGGATACTGCAAAATCCCCATTCCCACCCCACTCCAGAGGAAGGATATTGAAAAATCTCCATTCCCACCCCACTCTGGGGCCAGCCAGAGGTGGTATTTGCCGGTTCTCTGAACTAATCAAAAGTTCCGCTACCGGTTCTCCAGAACCTGTCAGAACCTGCTGGATTTCACCCCTGCTATGAGCTATTTCCTTCCCCAAGGTTTTAGAGTCAGGAAGCTGACTCTAGATTATGATACAGTCTATAAGTAGTCCCTGATTTACAACAGTTCATTTAGTGACTGTTCAAAATTGCAAAGGCACTGAGTAAAGTGACTTAAGACCATTGCAGCATCCCCATGGTCATGTGAACAAAATTCTGATGCTTGCAACTTGTTCATATTTATGATCGTTGTAGGGATCTCCTTTTGCAACCTTCTGACAAGCAAAGTCAATGGGGAAGCCAGATTCACTTAACAACCGTGTTCCTAACAACTGCCATGATTCACTTAACAAATGTGGCAAGAAAGGTAGTAAAATGGAGCAAAATTCACTTAACAGATGTCTCATTTAGCAATAAAAATTTTGAGGACTACCTGTAATATGAGCAATTTTCAGACAGATTTGAACAGACCTATCTCAACGTGAACTTTAGAGATTTGGTATGTCAAAGGAGCATAACCTCAGCAATCAATTAACATAGTTGTTTTTCAATTCCTTTCAGCTGATAGATCTTGATGATTGGGTATCTGAGGAAATGAGTATCACAACCTGTGTACTTGACCTCTTGATGCTGATTAAATCAAATACCTTTTTGACCCCATGGCTAAGGAGAATAAATAGTGCCTCTTTTTAGAATGGATGTTTTTCTCAAGGGAAATCCTAAAGGAGGTGATAATAGGATCTTTATTGAAGAAGACTTCCCTTGACCTGAGTGACCTTTAAATCCTGCCTGCCTCAGATGTTTCATTTTGGGGATCGAGGTGATTGAGTAAGTCGTAGCCTCATAGTTCTAGACGCATCAGAATGATAGTGATTTTCTGATTTCCTCTGGACTTTCAACCTGAAAATGGCTTTGAAACTGTTTTAGATGGATGATCTGTGCTGAAAACCAAGTGTGGGAGATATAGCCATTTTAATTCTCCTGGACCTCTTACTTCTGGATAACCTGGTGGAACCAAGTCTGTCACTATTTCAAAATGGCTTTGATATTTCTTGTCAGACAGTGTGAATAAGCTTCTGGGCTCCAATCTCCGAGATTCTGTCACCTACTTTCAGCTTTCCATTGTGAATGCTTCTCCTTAAACCATTATGAAGAAGCCATATTGCTATAACTTTTTCATCAGAGATGAAGAGATAACCTTTTCATCAGAGATGTGCAGCATGTTGGGGGTTGATAACAGCATGTCAAGTTTTGGAAATAGTGGTTGTGGGAAAGGGGAATACTCTAGAGTGAGAAGCAAATATATCCAGAGAAAAACTACGCTCTTTAAAATCCTGTCTGTGATACAATTCCTCCCTGTTCCCATGCTTCCTCCTCCGTCATATTCAACCTTAAATTATTAACATTTAATTTTAACCTATCAAAGTTCATTAGGACAAATGGCGGCAAACATTAAAATGTCAAATAAAAATCTATCTTAATCCTTGGAATAGTGCAGCATTACAGATTTGCTTGGTTAAAACACCAGAAAGAAAATACATGAAGACTTTAATCAAATTCTTAATGTATTGATGAATCACCCTAATCTTGCGATTTTGTTTTGTTAATGGCAGTATTTTCTTCTTCTTTTCCTTTCTAAAAGCTTAATTCAAAAGTTTCCTATAGGTTTCTTTTCTGCCCTTTAGTCAGGCATATTATTTTATGACTGTTCAGAAAAGCCAATTGACTTACTAGAAAATGTCATTATACAATTGTTTTCAGCTCAAAGATATCTCCTAAACAACTTCTTTTTCATGATGTACTGCCAGAAATGAAATCCATTTTACTCGCCTCTTTAAGAAATTAGTACTTTAACCAATTTCAATTTATATGTTTTCCAAGCCAACTATTCTTAATGGGGTCCTTGGCACTCTCTGAGCTTGCTTGTTTTCATTACTCTAACTAGGTAACATCATTAGCACTGATTAACAGCTAGCACTAATGATATAACCTAGTTAGGTTAATGAAACGTCTGCAAGAAAATAAGCAAGCTTAGAGTAAGGTGACCAGACGTTCCGCTTTTGGCGGGACAGTCCCGCTTTTGAGCAATTTGTCCCGCGTCCCGCAGCGTTTTAAAAAAGTCCCAATTTTTCATTCTGCCTCCTGAGTCCCGCTGCCTCCTGAGTCCCAGCTGATGGCTAGAGGGAAAAAACCTGTTTAAACTCTTGCTGCGGGGCTTCAAAGGGCCGCCCTACGTTGATTAGCTGGGCTTCCCCCTCTCAGCTGATTTGTGCAGGGCTCTGCTCTTGCTAAATTGCTCAGCAGTTTTTTTTTTCTCTGTGCAAACCAAGCTCAAAACGAAACTGAAAGTAAAACAGGCTGTTGGCTTTGCTGTTTGCTTGCAACGTTGGAAAATTAGGCAGCAGATTTATTTTCCTTTTCCTCACCAAAAAAGGTAGGTGCAAACAATGGGAAATTATTTAGGGCAAAAGAGGAGAGTTCAAGATTTTAAAACACAAAAGAAAAAAAAGCTCTTTTTAACTAGGGAATTGTAATAATTGAGATACTATTAATTGTATACTGTGTTGAAAGCAGAAATGTTAAGTTGTGGTTTGGAGGAATATATGGGGGAAATTATTTGGTTTATTATTATTGGTAAATATAATTAATTGATTTGTAAGAAATTGGATTGCATGGAAATAATTGGAATATTCATGTTCATATTGATTAATATACAAAAAAGATAGTTATATAACTAATTGATTTATATTAAAATGTTGAATTTGTATTAAACAACTGTATTACATAATTACATAATTAACCAATGTGAGGATAGATATAAAAATAGATGACAATGGGAAGGGGTATAATATAGAATAGAAGGGAAAATTGAATTTGATTAAGATTAGAGATGAGGATGAAAGGTAATATTGGTTTTTTTAAAAAATAGATGAGGAATAAATATGGCAAAAAGGAAATATAGAAATTGTAAATTTAATTGAAATGACTAAACACTGTTTAAATTTGTGAACCAGCCAAATATTCTGTTCAAAGAAAATACATTGTATGTTTGTATGTGTGTTTCTAATTATTGCTATTTATTCATATTTGTTCTCTTTTATTCTTTAAAGTTTAACAATTCATTCTTTATCTTAATATCTTTATATTTGTTTGGGGTTGGCTTTCTTCCCTTTCATCTTTTTTATTGTACAGCAATCTTTCTCCTCAAACCTACCACCTCTCTTTTCTTTCCTTCTTACTTTCTCTTCCCCCCACCCTCTTCTTCTCCTCCCTATTTCCTCTTCCTTTCTCCTTCTCCTCCTCTCTTCCTCCCTCTCTTACCGTCACTCCTACTCTAATTTCCCTTCCCTTCCTTCACCCCTCTCTATTACTGTATCCTTTTATGCATATGGACTACTCAGAGGGCTGAAAAAGTTATTTTTGACTGGTCCTCACACTTTTGACCAGTCCTCAAATTTACGACTGTCCTCACATTTTACGTTTTTGCCCTATCTTGTCACCATGGTGAAGAGAAGCAGTTGTGAAATGAGTGACATGGTTGTTAAGAATGCTGCACGGGCATAAATGTGAGGATGGTCATAAGTGTGAGGACCAGTCAAAAGTGCGAGGACCTGTCAGAAATGACTTTTTTCAGCCCTCTGGTTAGTCCTTTTGTGCATATGGACTACTCAGAGGGCTGAAAAAGTTATTTTTGACTGGTCCTCGCACTTTTGACCAGTCCTCGAACTTACGACTGTCCTCACATTTTACATTTTTGCCCTATCTTGTCATCATGGTGAAGAGAAGCAGTTGTGAAATGAGTGACATGGTTGTTAAGATGCTGCACAGGCATAAATGTGAGGATGGTCATAAGTGTGAGGACCAGTCAAAAGTGCGAGGACCTGTCAGAAATGACTTTTTTCAGCCCTCTGGGTAGTCCTTTTGTGCATATGGACTACTCGGAGGGCTGAAAAAGTTATTTTTGACTGGTCCTCGCACTTTTGACCAGTCCTCAAACTTACAACTGTCCTCACATTTTACATTTTTGCCCTATCTTGTCATCATGGCGAAGAGAAGCAGTTGTGAAATGAGTGACATGGTTGTTAAGAATGCTGCACGGGCATAAATGTGAGGATGGTCATAAGTGTGAGGACCAGTCAAAAGTGTGAGGACCTGTCAGAAATGACTTTTCAGCCCTCTGAGTAGTCCCTATACACATAGCCATGGCCACCGGGTCACATGACCAGCTAGCCACGCCCACCCAGTCACATGGCCTCCAAGCCATGCCCACACAATAAGCCACGCCCACAATGGTGTCCTTCTTACCAATGTTAAAATCTGTTCACCTTACCCTATACACATAGCCATGGCCACCCGGTCACATGACCAGCTAGCCACGCCCACCCAGTCACATGACCAGCTAGCCACGCCCACAAAATAAGCCACGCCCACAATGTCCCTCTTTACCAATGTTAAAATCTGGTCACCTTAGCTTAGAGAGCACCAAGGACCCCTCATTTCAACCCTGAGCTCATTTCAACAAATATTTTCATTTATTGGCAACTGTTTGTGGAAAGAAGAAGAAGTTGTGGTTCAGTTCAAGCCAGGAGAAAAGCACTGGAGACAAAATGGAGGCTAGAGGCTGATTGGAAAGAGGGTTTAATGATGAACAGAATTACCAAGCACGTGTGATTTTGGATAGCTGACCACATGGAGTTGAGAGTGTGTGGGGGGTATTTATTCCTTCTCTTGGGCTTTGCACTTGAACTTCCTGTTCCTATGCAAGAACATGTATTCTATTCGCTGTTGTCAGCCTCTCATGAGACCATGAACCAATCCTAGGAGTTTGCCTGAGCTACGTTTGGTTGAATTTTCTGAGGGTAATGCAATGAAGAGACATTGAGCAATTCCTATTGTGGCTGAGGGCTAATCCTACCTTAATTGGATCTTGGGTGAGGGTATTTGCTTATGAATAGAGTTATCTATCTCTTTATCTCTTAAATGCTGACATCTGCTGTGGGCTATTAAGGAAGGTGGGGGCTGCTTTCTCCCTCCAGGGAAATATAATATTCTGCCTTTTTAATGTTTCCTATTTTTTTTCACCCCTAGGAGAGGGGTGGGTGCTAACTTTCTACATGTTCTTAAACGTTTTAATATAGGAAACCACAGCATTGTTGTCATCGTAGAAAAAAAAAGATATAGTGCTATTGCAGGTTTCTTTCTTTAAAAAAAAAAACAAAATCCAGATGTCTTGTGCAAGCTGTGTACAACTGTTCACTAGTGCATTCCTGAAAGTAGATTTTTAAAACAAAGATTGTGTGCTTATGGTGGTCCTCGATCTACAACCGTTTGTTTAGTGCCCATTTGAAGTTTCAACGGCACTGAAAAAAGTGAATTATGCCTTTTTTCACACTTGTGATTGTTGCAGCATTCTTCACAGTCATGTGATCAAAATTTTGATGCTTGGCAACAGGAATGTATTTATGCCGGTTGCAGTGTCCCAGAGTAACTGGATCACCTTTTGCGAACTTCTGACAGGCAAAGTCATTGGGGAAGCCAGGTTACTTGCCAACCATGTTACTAACTTAACAACTGCATTGATTCACTTAACAACTGTGGCAAGAAAGGTCAAAAAATGGAGCAAAATTCATTTAACAACTGTCCTGCTTAGCAGCAGAAAAATTGGCCTCAATTGTGGTTGTAAGTCAAGGACTATGTCTATTCACTAGAGATGTTCAGAAATCAATGCATCTTATGCAGGTGCCTAACTTGGAGCTCCAGAAATGGCCTGATAGAAACCTGATTACAGGTAATCCTCAATTTACGATCACAACTGAGCCCAAAATTTCTGCTGTTAAGTGAAACATTTATTAAGTGAATTTTGCCCCATTTTACGACCTGGCTTGCCACAAGTGAATCACTGCAGTTGATAAGTTAGTAACCCGGTTGTTAAGCGAACCTGGTTTCTCCATTGACTTTGCTCGTCAGAAGGTTGCAAAAGGTGATCACCTTTTTGGGACCCAACAACGGTCATAAGTATGAACCAGTTGCCAAGCATCTGAATTTTGATTACATGAATATGAGGGATGATACAAGGGTCATAACTATAAAAAATGGTCATGTCACTTTTTCCAGTAACTTTGAACGATCATTAAATGAAGTGTTGTAAGCCGAGGACTACCTGTGCTTCATATGTTGTATAGGCAAAAAAAAGAAAGAAAGAAACAATGAAGCTACATTTTTTATATTCTAGTGTAGGAATTCTTTTTTTTAAAAAAAAAAAATCAGTTATATAACATTTGAGGGGAATCTACAGCTTTAAAAAGAGTGCCAAATTTCATAGAAATCAGTGTAGAGTTTTTGGAACAATGTTGCTTCATAATATAATTATGTCTTATGAATGAAATCATTAAGCAGAACCACTAAGAAGGAAGGGAAAAAATAGACACCCAGACACAGCCCAAATCCATCCATTGCAACTTCACTGAAGATCATGGAAGATAATCTGCCAAGGAAAAAGCAAATTTCATTATACAACTGTTAAATTGATATTAATATTGTGGTATATATATTTTTCTATTTGTATTTTGATTCTTTCTTCATGCTTGCTTTTTCATGCATTGAAGTTAAAGGATCATCCAAACCAGTGGTGGGTTTCTACCGGTTCTCCCCGGTTCAGGTGAATCAGTAGTGGCGGTGGTGGAAGGCTCCGCCCACCTGCCCGGATGTCATCATGGACGCTCCGTGTATGCGCAGAAGCACCGCATGCGTGCTCACAGTTCCGAACCAGTAGCGAAGTTAAGTGGAGCCCACTACTGATCCAAACCTTGAAACCGACCTTAAAAACTCTGTTTATAGAAGATTAGGATGGATGCTGGGATTTCTATGTTTGGTCAATTGTTGAATAATAGCAATTGCTTAACGCATTGTAAGCCGCCCTGAGTCTCCGGAGAAGGGCGGCATATAAATCAAATTTAAAAAAAAAAAAATAGCAATGAGTTTTTACTCATTTAAAGGATAAATGTCATTTGTCTTTTGCCACCCACTGGCAATATTTATAACTACAACATTTATTGAGATTTCAGTTTGGGGCAGTGGGACATTCAGCTTCAGAAACACCTAAATCAGACATTAATATCAAACCTTGTGAGACTAAAAATTCCAGACTTAATCTTTATGAGTACTTTTGTTTATAAATCAATTTGATGTACAAATTTTAAAGACTGAACTAAGGAATTAAAGATCCTTGTTTTGTCAAAAAATTCAACAAATCTTAGATTTTACCTTTTTAAACAACAATAACTCTTTTGACCGGTAGAGTACGTCCAAGTTCAGACATCAAGATAAAATGTGTATAATCTGTAATAGAAGAGAAAAATTCAGAGTTTTTTCAGCAGAGCCAGAGAACAAAGAGAGAGAAAAGTATGAAAGTTTAAGATCTCTTTCTTCTCCTTCTCCTCCTCCTTCTCCTCCTCTGAATTTCTAACTGTATATGAGAATACCTTTGTTGCATCCTGAGCTCAAATCACTATGAGACTCAGAATAAAATGGCTTTGTAGATTATAAAAACCATGTGGTGACAGATTTCAATGTTATATTGGTTTTGTATTGGAACCTAATTCATTATAAATTAAGGATGTGCGGTTCTTTGGATCTGAAGAGATAATGTGTGATAGCACCCACCAGCAATTCCTGAAATCCAACACATATTCTCTTAGTATCAGAGGACAGCCATGGAGGGCAGCTGAACTCTCCCAGAAAAAGAAAACTTTATAAGGAGTTTTTGGTGGGTGCTTCATAAACACTTATACTTGCTCTGAACCACTGTTTTCTCCCTTTGGATCTGAAGCTCTGAACAACCCTAATATAAATCATACAGAAGTTGAGTTTACTAAAAAATGACTGGCAATGAGGCAAACAAAGTCGCCGGGCTTTGGATGGCCCTCTTTAAAAACCCAGAGAAATCCCCCATTCCAAATTCCTGCAAATTCCCCCAATTATAGCCTTTAGCCATAGCTTTTTAATACTTGCAAAAACTTTGTTGGGAGGCCACCTGGCATTTCTGATAAATACCATAGTGAAGATGTTTGATCCAGAGGTGAAGTTCAGCTGGTTCCTACCGGATCGCGTGATACAGTAGGGCCAAATGTGCAAAGCCCTGCCCACCCATGCAGACGTCATGATGTCCCTTTTTTGTGATGATATTCAGCCTCTGTGAATGTTTTGTGGAGGCTTTGTGCATGCGCGGATGATGGCGCGTGCGAGCAAAGCAAGCAAGCGAGAGGTGCGTGCACATTTGCAAACCAGTAGGGAAGGTAAGTGAATTTCACCACTTGTTTGATCCCTTTCTCACTGTGATCTTTTCCCTCAATCCTTTTTGTCCCTTTAATCTCAGTGTATGCTAGTAACAGTCTTTCTTGGATTCACCACAATAGCTATAAGAGCCGTGGTGGCGCAGTAGTTAGAGTGCAGTACTGCAGGATACTTCTGCTGACTGACTGCAATTTGGCAGATCAAATCTCACCAGGCTCAAGGTTGACTCAGCCTTCCATCCTTCTGAGATCAGTAAAATGAGGATCCAGATTGTTGGGGGCAATATGCTGACTATGTAAACCTCTTAGAGAGGGCTATAAAAGCACTGTGAAGCATATATAAGGTATATAAGTCTAAGCGCTATTGCTAAATGCTGTTGCTATTTCTCTTTATGCAGGGAACTGAAACCATGTCGTGGAAGAGAATCAAGGACTAGATGAGAACGGAAGGTTCTTTCTGCCTGGGCTTTTACCCCTCTCGCCAGACCGTCTCACGATGTCAAAGAAGGGTGCCAGCTTTCGAGCTAAAGGAGAAAAACCGGACGCTTTAGCTGCCTTGCAAGCTGCTAATGAAGAGCTCAGGGCAAAGCTCACAGATATTCAAATTGAACTTCAGCAAGAAAAGAGTAAGGTGTGCATCTTTCCCACTTAATATTTTCCAGGAAAATTAAAGTTGTCCAGCCACTTACTTCTTGCTCTCATAAGTAAACTTTGTGTGATAAACTTTATTGTCACTTTTTGTGTGTGTGTGTGTGTGTGAACACACTGGCACACATTAAAAAATGAAATTTTGAAGCCCGCTCTCAAAAGAGACCTCATACCCATACATGAACATACACATACATATGCTATATACACACACACACACATGCATACACACACACACACATCCTGTTTTCCCCAAAATAAGACCTATCCCAAAAATAAGCCCTAGCATGTTTTTACGCATGCACCTAATATAAACTCTACCCACAAAATAAGCCCTACTTAAGTGCCTACACAACCAGCCAGCCAGTCATTCCATCTGGCTCCTTGCAGTGCCGCCAACATGAACTGAGGCAAGGGGGGGTTGGAACTGCCCCGCATGCCCCCCCGGCTTACTTTAGGGCTCCCACAGCCAGGCCATCCACGCCCCAACAACTGCTTTGTGGATGTGGCACTGGTGCATTGCTTGGCCTCCTGTTCCTTTGCGGCTGCAAACAAGCAGATGAAGTGGGCCAGCAGTTACGTGGAATCCTGCTGGATGAGGCTCCTGAGCCACCACGACAATATATATAAGCCTCCTCCCAGAAGGTAACGAAGAAAACCAGTCATGGAGAGGATGTGTAGCATCCATGACAATACTGCAGACTCTTGTCAAGCAGTGCTTAGATGCCATGTCCTAGATAGAAGGAAGTGAACTTCCAATAATTTTTTCTGCGGTCCTCACCACTCTCTGCACCGCCTTCCTATCCGAAACAGTAATACTGCCAAACCAAACAGTAATACAATACGAACAGGATGCTTTCAATCGTCCTTCTAGACAAAGTTGTAAGGACAGTTGAAGGAAGATGTGCTTTTCTCGTACGACGCAGAAAATGAGGCGCTGCTGTGCCTGCTTCACCACTGTTGAGTGACCAAGCTAAGCTGCTAGTCATCTGCACACCCAGAATCATGATACTACTAACCATCTCCACAGTTGGATTGTTAATACACAGAGGTGTATGGCTATGTTTGCCTTTTCTGAAGTCGACAATGGTCTCTCTTGTTTTTCCTACATTTAAGCCTACTTTTAAAACTGGTATAAAACATATTATACCAGTTCATCAAACCCTCTGTCTTCTCCCGGTAATCGCCCCCATTATCATCCTGAATAAAGCCCACCAAATAGATGTCGTTTTGTAATAGGATATAGCATAAGAATCCAATTGCAGAAAGATGTGGTGAACTTTAAACAAAGTCTTAGTCTTCAATATTACTCTGGAGGAATGAAATCTGAAGATTGGTTTGGAGCCATTCTTTATAGAATGTGCATTTTGATCAATTATTCAGCGCATTCTCTAATTGGTCCCCTTTGGAGGCAAAACCAGCTGCATTGTCAGCATGTACTGTACATCAAGGAGTAGAACTGCGAGGATGGTCTTGGGAAGGGGGAGGGGGCATTGAGGTAAATCCATTCGCAGAACACATCTGATTTGCTAATTTGGCAGTTTCTATATGGGAAAAAAACCCCAAGCTATGGTTATGGTGCAGGGTGAAGCCTGAAGTATGCATTTGTTTTTAGAATAGTCAACCAAAGCTGAAGATATATTTTGGCAAATATTTGTTTTCTGTGCAAACTGAGTGTTTTCATTGAAATTTCTGTCCCCGCTCCATCTGGGTTGGGTCACAGCTTCTTCTAGATTTGGAAGTAATGGCCACACAGTATGACCCACTCCAAGCTTTATTCCAGGAGAGAATGAGAAAATAACATAATAACATGAAGCAGCAATGAAAGAATATTCAAGAATGATGAAATATAACATAACCCAATACGACATTCGAAGAATATTCAGGAATAATGAAGAGTACACTTTGTCAAATAAAAAAAGACATTATGTCCTTGTTGCCAGTGAGAGAACAACCCCAAGAGAGTACAGCACACATGTATTGCCCTTTCAGTTAGGTCTGCATTGAAGTTCCATTTCGTGATAATTTGGACTAGTTTACATAGGCTCTGAACAACCATTACTCACACCCCTTTTTGATGGCTTCGTGTAACTAGAGTTTGTCAAGGACCAGATCATCTTATCTTGTGTTTGGAATACTTTGCCTGCTTAGATGAGGCCATCAAGTTTAAGGAGCATTTGTTTATATCATGCAGCAGTGAAATCATCTCATGGTTCAGTATTTGTTTATGTCAAGTGATAATGAGACCATCTCAAAGTTACAGAATATTTGTTTATGTAGGGTGGTAATGAGAATTTCAGAGTTAAGAAACATCTGTTTCCCAAGGTTTCTGGATTGGCAATACAAGACTTGTATAAAACCAGAACAGCACTATGGATAAGGACCCCACAGCAGTATTATTAATGTGGAAACCTATTCTCTTCTATTGCTTAGAATAGGATTAATATCACTACCATCCGTGGAAAATGGGCTCCATGGATTTGATCTTGAACTCTATCAAAAGTTCATAGTACCATTTTATTCCTTGCTCTTTTTTTCCATTTAGCTCAAGTAACTGCCCATCTTTTTTAACCATACTTTCTGTTTGCATGACTTGCCAAACCAAATAATTTTGGTAGAGGTTCACAGTTTGCTAAACAGTTTTGTGGAAGTTATTCCAATTCATTGGTGTAGGATTTCACTTGTCCTCTACACATTGCCTCATTTTGAAGGGTACATAAAGCATATCAAGCTAGAACATCCATTCTTGGCAGGATATGCTTATTTTTTAACATCCTTCATAGCAGACTTTCCTTATATAAAACTATGGTACCATTGTTACTTTTTTTTTTGTATTGAATTTGTATACCGCCCTACTCCCGAAGGACTCAGGGCGGTGAACAGCCATGGAATAAAACATATAAATACAAAATTTAAAATAGATTAAAACGAAATTAAATAATTTGGCTGAACAAATTTAAAACCCCAATGATTTAAAACCAAATTTAAAATTTCCATTTAAAAAGGGGAAAGACTTAGGTCAGGCCGGCTTGGTGAAATAGAAAGGTCTTAAGCGCGCGACGGAAGGTACGCAGATCCGGGATCCTCCGTATCTCCGGGGGGAGCTTGTTCCAGATTGTAGGTGCCCCCACAGAGAAGGCTCTCCCCCTGGGGGCTGCCAGTCAACATTGTTTGGCCGACGGCACCCGGAGGAGCCCCTCTCTATGGGAGCATACTGGTCGGTGGGAGTCTTGCTGGATTCTAGTACCTATGTGTCCATCGCAGTCCAGTTATATCTTCCTGTTCTTTAATTGGAAGAAAGGTAAAATGTTGGGCATGGAAAGTGAATGTCTCTTTCATTTCAATATCATTGCCCAAGCCACCCACTGTTCTTCAGAATTTAGTTTTCTGCCTCATTTCATACACTTTATTCATAATTCCTCACTACTCTTTGACCATCTTGCCTATTCAGCTCCCCAGCTGCTAGATTGGATGAATATAAAGTAAAACAAATTCTGATTCTTATAAATGTCTATATATGTATGTGTGAGTTCATGCATACATATAGCACTGCACTGACTGGGTTAATAAGTGCCATCTAAATATGTAGGATGACATTTCCCAGAATTTTTTGAAATTGTAGTCCAATCCATCTAGAGCAGGATTGTCAAACTCACATCGTCACAGTGGTGTCACGTGATGTATCAGGACTTTTTTCCCCTTTGCTAAACCGGGCGGGAACAGCACGTGACGCATCTGGCCTGCGGGCCATGAGTTTGACACCCCTGATCTAGAGGATATGTGATCAAGAAAAGCCACTATTAGTTACCATCTTTAAATTTACCTTAAAAAAGAATCCTAAATATTTTAGTGAAGAACATACTTAAGCATACTTGAACAACCCAATTCAGATTTAAGAATTACATGCTAGATACTACTTTTTGAGGAAAAAAAACCTGTAGGATTAAAAGCATCTAGGTGCTTTGCAATTCACATATATTATTCCACTATTTCCCACTATTCCTGTGCAAGTTCATCTTAAAATTTAAAGCATTATACTGTACAGTTATAACAGATATATAGCTTAAATAAAAGCTATTTTAGATTACAGTATTGATTGTATTGGACATTGCTATAACTGATGATATAATCAGCTTGCATAGCAAACTGACTTGTCACTAATGAAAAATAAGCCATCTGTTAGGTTAGGCATATCTTACATGTTGTTAATACCAGCTGCAGATAAGCAATTATAGGCCAGTGTTCTGTAGTTATGCATCTCTTCCAATTAGGAGTTTTAATGTGACTCCAAATTCTTGTACAAATTATATTCTGAATAACTCGGCAGCATTGTAGTATTAAAGTCCTGCTTGCAATAGTTTCATTCCTAACAGGACACTGCTAAAAATTCATGTGTATGTTATTTAAAAGTGTTGGAAGAAATGTCCTTCTGGACATTCGGTTCCAAGTGGGGAAAAAGGCACTGGAAACATGGAGACTGCTTGGAAAGATGGTTTAATGGTGACAGAACCACATGGTTTTGAGGTCCTGGCCAAAAAAGGCAATCACATGCTACAAGATGTTGGGTGAAGGAGAAAAGTGAGGGGGGGAAGGGCAGAGATGCCGAGAGTCCCTTGGTTTTATATCCTCTCTTGGGCCCCATCTTAGTGTTTCCTGTTCCTGTATAAGAAATGTATCCTGATTGGTTGTCAGACTCCCAGGGGGTGGGGGTCTTAGCTTTGCTGGCTGATGTAATCTTCCCAGGTGCAATGTAGTGAGTTTCTGCTGCTATATGGGTCCCATTATGTCCTTAATGGCCCATTGACAAAGGTGGGGGGAATGAGTGAGCTGCAGGGAGCTGCTTCAGTGGTGGGTTGCCCCCGGTTCGGACCGGTTCTCTAGAACCGGTAGTAAAACCGAGCAAAGCGAGCATGCACGTGCGATCCCATTGCAGACTGGTAATAAAGGTAAGTAGAACCACCCCTGAGCTGCTTTGTCTTTAAAACGTGTTTCTCCATTTCTCATCCAAGGAAATATAATGTTCTGCCTTTTTAATATTTCCTAAAATATTTCATTCTTCTAGGAGAAGGGTGAATTTGAATTTCCTTCAAAAGTTTGGTTCAAGCAAGTCATATTTTCATCTCTGGCACTGTTTATTAACTTTTGAGAAAGCTCAGAAATGAAATCTGTTTCTGATATTGGAAAATAGGAAAGTGCATGAATTTCTGATATTGGAGAAATCAGCTGGTTATGAGACCTTCCAGGAAGGGTTAGAGTCCAGAAGATACACCCAGTCCTGTTATACATTGCTACATTGATTTGGAATTTTACCATATATAGAATTCACATAAAATTTATTTTCTCTGACTGAATGGAGGAATTCTCTACAGAAAAAAAATTTAGGAAGCTTTGATGCAGAAACGCTGGAAAAGGACTAAGGGTGGCCTACCTACACAAGTTTCCTTTGATCTTTTGTGAACTGAGGGATTATCACCCTGCCAATTGAATCATAAGAATTTTCAATAGTACATGGAATAATGCGTATAATTCTGTGATAAGACACTGTTTTAACACACTGAGGGTTCTTTCCTTGTCTTTTAGGCCAGCAAATTGGAGAGGGAGAAAAACCAAGAAGCTAGGCAGATTAAAGAACACGAACAGCATAAAAACACAGTCATTGTAACGGAACTCAAGGCTAAACTTCATGAAGAAAAAATGAAAGAGCTCCAGGGTGTTCGCGAAGGACTTTTAAGACAACACGAGGCTGAGCTTCTTAGAGTTATCAAAATTAAAGATAATGAAATTCAAAGACTCCAAACCTTACTTAACGCTGTACGAGATGGGACACCTGACAAGGTTAAGACAGTACTCTACTCTGAAGCAAAAGAAGAGGCCAAGAAAGGATTTGAAGCGGAGAAAATTAAAATGCAGCAGGAAATTTTGGAACTGAAGGGGGCTAAGAAACAAGTGGAGGAAGCTTTATCAGTAGTCATTCAAGCTGACAAAATAAAAGCAGCAGAGATACGGAGCGTTTATCACCTACATCAAGAAGAAATCACCCGAATAAAGAAAGATTGTGATCGGGAAATTCGCAGGCTGGTATGCAGTTTTCCATCATTTTGATTATTTTAATAGAAAGAAGTAAATGTTCTTTACCTGTTGTTTACACTGACAATAATTTAATATAGATGGCCATTTAATAAGGGGAAGTGAATGTTGTTTCCATGTTGTTTACACTAAAAATATAGATGGCCAAGCATCCTCTTTTTGGACAGCTAATCTAGATAGATCCTTCAGATCTTTTTTCCAACACTAATGAAAAGCTTATTAGATGTGGTTATCTCTGCAATGGATGCTCTGTGACCTTTTGTCACAAGCTGTCGCTGGCTGAAAGATTTGATTCTGGTTGTCGATTGCATTGTTGCCATGTCATCTGCTCCAAATTATAATTAATTCCATCTGGATTATGAGCTTCTCACAAAAATAAATTAATATTCTGCAGAAGTTGGGGTTCCTTTCTAACTTTCCGAGTTTGAAAAACAGGTATGTGATATTAGCATAAGGATTTCTTTTGCACTTCTTGTATTGTGTATTGATTATGGAAATAATGACATTTCTTTTTCAGTCTCCTGGATGTGCAGATTTTAAATTTACCTGCATAAATTATTGGTTGCTTTACTGTTCTTATCATGGAGTAATAGAAATGAAGTGTCTGAATTATATAGTAGGGAAAGTGTTTCAACTCTGTCTTGGACACATTTGCTCTATTGTCAGGGCTTCTAAAAGGAGCATTGCTGACAGTACGTAGATCTGGTAATAAAGTATTGTTTTATAAGGCATTAAAGACTTTTTAATCCCTGCTGAAATCTATTGTATCTATTTCTATCTTTGGAATTTTGTATTCTATTACCAAGTGAGTTGATTAAGTTGGCGAAACCACAGAGTGGTCTCTAGATCCAATATTTAAGTTAAGTATAATCACTTCAAGAATTTCAAAATCATTTCACAACCTAATATAAAAGAAATAATTCTCTTGGAATTCAGTGAAACTTACTAAATATAGCATTGTTTGATGGTGGCCACTGAATTCAAGCTGAGAGGTTTCGTATGTGATATTTTATAAAACTATAAAGTACTTACATAGAGCATGTAGCTAAATCCACACACAGAACATTTATTTCTGTTATCCTGCACATTTAAATTGTGCAATGCTTTCCATATAGAAAAATAAGTAATTTATAATTACTCTTCCTTTCTTTCAATTTTCAGACTAACATACTTGCATTATATAAATTTGTATAAATCATTCAAAAGTACTTTTGAAAGGTTTAAAATGATATCTTTGGATAATGTGTTTGTGATGTTTTGTGTTTATTTTTCTTTCCTCCCCAACAGGTGTTTAATTTTCAGATTTTGGTATTGTAATTGTTATCACTATTACAGTATATTGAAGTTGTTAAAAGTATTTAACCAAAAGATTTAAAGTGATGGTATCCTCTACTTTAGTAAACAATTTTAATTTCAATGCACTAGCTAGGATAAAATAGTATAGGTTCTATAAAAGGAATTTATAAAGGAATAACATTGACCACTGGCAATCAAATCAGATCCAATTTGTAAAATGTAAAAGCAAAAGGGAAAACTGTTACTGGTGTACTGTCTCTATTTTTCATAGTTATTTTCTGCATTAATGTATTCTTTAGCATGAATTTAGGCAGCCTGAAATGTAGAAAAAGCAATGTACAAGGAAGGAATAAGCTATGCTCAGTCCCATCACTGTTTTTTCACCTCTTCTCTTCATAATCATTATTGTCAGATTGAAGTGGGGAGGATGTCCAAGAAATTTCCACAACACATCATGATAACCTCATATCCTGCAATCTACATTGTGAAGTGTGAAACTGTTACAATGAAAGTTTTCTACTTCAGAACTTTACATGCTATTAATATGCTAATTCTGTTTCATCTGATATTGCCTGCTTTAGAATGCTTGAAGAAGGCTATTTAAAACTGTAGCTGTATCTTTCAAGATAGCAGAAACATGTATTGATCAATATTGCTATGTAATTTTGATGGATTGTAGCTCCTGGGATGTAAAGTCAGTAGGAACGTCTCCTCAGCAATGATTAATGCTGTTTTCATCAGCACCAAAGGAGCAGAAATAGTTTCTGTGTCATCCAAATAATTTATCCAATTTCTATACTGCCCATCACATTTGCATGACATTAAGCAGTTTACAAATAAAAATAATCCATAATTTGTACTTGAAATGCTTTATTTTGTTGAGTTAGGTAAAATAAAAGCCTCAATTGTGTGAAGTTCAGCTCCTGATGAGTAAAAGAGCACATGGTGTTTTCTTGGAAGTGGCACAGAAGTATTTTGCCCTTGTCTTTTTTCAAAAAAGATGTTTTTTTCAACTTTAGCATACATCTCTAGGAAGTGCTGGAAGTCTCCCATCAAAGTATTATGTCCAAAAGCCTTGTTTGGCTTTTCAAGATTAGCCAGAGTTGGTTAAGTGTTGTCACCTGATATAGAGAAGAGTTAGCACTGTGACCAATATGATAACCTCCTAGTTTGGGTATGGGACACTATGTCCCTAAATTATTTCTTTTCCCCCAAATATTTCATCTTTTCCTAATCAAACTCTTTTTTGTAACTTTAGATTTGGCATTGATTTAATAAAGTAATTGTATTTAAAAATGGCTCCATGTGCAAAGATTGTACAATTACACAACTAATTACTATATATGTTTTAGAACAAGTATGAGATTAGATAAATTTGGAAATTCTAAAGTGAGACTTTAGCTCTTATATACGGTGTTATTGAATCTGTCTCATGTAACAGTCTTTTGCCTTGTAGAGGAATTAAACACATATATTTTTAGTGGCTTACAATTGTTTAAGTCCCAAAGTTCCATGTAAAATGTATCTCTATCAGGACAAACATAATTCTTTAATCTCAGAGCTACCAGTTGTGTGATGGTCTCCTGACAAGGATTTTAATAGATAGTAGTTCAGAAACTTTATATAGTTTAATGTTTTGTTGAAATCTCTCTTCTCCAAAGTTTTTTGTCCTAATTTAAAAAAATAGTTTTGTTTTCTTGTTCGCAACCTGCTTGAGAATTTCTTTTGAACTTCTCTTTAGGAGTAGCAGAAACAGAAAATGTGTTTTGTTTTGAACATGAAACAAGCATTTTGTGGTATGTGGTGATGACCTTGGGAGACACGAGTAAGAGCTACAGCCTAACCGTGGTTACGCAAAAGTATCTCAGCCCAGAGAAACAGAAAACAGAGTAAAAAGAACACCCTCCCTGTTTTTCTGGAAAACAAGGAAGGGAACAAATACTTTCAAATTTGCAAGATTCGGTTTCTGTAACCTTTCAGTAAAGTTTTATGCTTCTTTTCTGGTCTACTTCAAAAGGTTGAGAGTGTCGGTTTGCTAAACCCCTCTGAGAGGGCGGCAGTTCAGTAGAACACAGTCTAAAACAGGGGTGTCAAACTCAAAGCCCACGGGCTGGATCTTGCCCATGGGGTACTTAGATCTGGCCCGTGAGGCCACCCTGAAAACAGTGAAGGACTGGCGTCTGCCAGCGAAAATGGAGCTTGGGACAGCTGAGCTCTGTTTTCACCAGCAGAGGGCTGCAGGAGGCTGTCGCGGCCGAAAATGGAGCTCGGGAGCCCATTTTCACTGGCAGAGTGCTCCGGCCACCACAGGTGCCCCCAACATGAGTGACATCAAGTTGGCCATTCCCACCCTCACCCTGGCCACACACACCCTTCCCCCCGAGGTCAAACATGACCCTGATGCGGCCCTCAATGAAATTGAGCTTGACAGCCCTGCCCTAGAATATTTTGGATATCTTGAGTTTTAGCGGAGTTTAAAAGATATATGAAGCCAAACTGAATGCCGCTGCCTCCTCCTTCTCCTCTTCTTCCTCCTCCTCCTCCTATCTGCCCATCAGTCTTCCAAGTGCCTCCCTTTCCCAAGTTTCCAACAGGGAAGATTGAAGGGCTCAGACTGGAAGATTGATTGGTTATGCTACGTTTGAAGTTGAGGCAGCTGAGGGGAGGGGAGGAATGGGAAGAGGGGAAGTGAGTTGGTTGGATATGTACAGGAATGGTGCAGTGTGAAGCGGGTTGGACTAGATGACTTCTAAGGTCTTTTCAGCTCTATGATTCTATGATATTGGGCAATTAAAGGCAATTGCAAGAAAAAGCTCCTTGATATTTTTTCCCACCAAGACATCTCTGCCCAGAAGTACAAGTTTCATATGAATGTTTTGTGTATGAAATATTACTCTTACTTACTTATTCTTTTGTCAGAAATGGTGGAAGTTCTCCTGCTAACTTTGCTCCTTTCTTTAGAGAGACTTCCCTAATTCAGAAACTTCTCTGATGGTCCATCCTTCCCAATCTGAAAATAGCCCAATGGGAAGCATCCCTCAACACCAGGGGTGAAATGCTCCCGGTTCGGACTGGCTCAGGCAAGTAGGTAGCGATGGCGGCGGGCAGTTCGGAGAACCAGTAGCAAAAATCCCTGCCCCTGCCCCCCATGTCCAGCTGAGCCGGGCGATCATCAAAGGCTTTTTTTTCTTTTAAATGGCTCTGATGAGTCAAGCTCTGACGATCCCAGCTGAGTTGCTTGATCGGCAGAGGGGTTTTTTTTTATATTTTTTTTATTGCAAAAGTTTTACAATTGGCAGAGGGTTTTTTAAAAACCCTCTGACGATCAGGCAATTCAGCTGGGATCATCAGAGCCTTTTGAAAGCATTTTTTTACATGACTTTACATGTAAAAAATGGTTTTAAAAGTTTTTTAAAAATGGCCACGCCCACCCAGTCACATTACCCCGCCCCCACTAAGCCACTCCCACAGAACCGGTAGTAACAAATTTTAGATTTCACCACTGCTCAACACCATCTGCTATGGTAGTTAACTGAAGCCCAGGAAGACATAAAATCTGTTCACATCTTTTACCCTTAGCCACCTTATAACTAGACAAGTGCAAAACCTCTGCATTCAGGGGAATTTCACCAATATGTTCTTCTGAAAAAATAATAATTCAAAGATAATTCTCTTTAATCAAATTGCGCGAGAACTGATAGGGAAAATGATTCCGTCTCATCAGTTTTTTGTGGATTTAGATATCCCCATTGGACAAATTTAGGAAAATGGTAAAGGCCAACAGGTCACATGAGAAAAGTGTTACAGCTAACATTCCCCTGGAGAAATGCAATCTATTAAATAAAATATCAGTTTACTAATCAGGCCAGTGGGTGACATTTCATGTTTATATTAATGACCCAATTCAGTCATAAATCTTGGATTGCTTGGATCTATGAAAATTGTACAGAGAAGAAAGTTTGATTGCATGTTGATATATAATTTGGCATTTTAGATTAATGCCACAGAAAAAACAAGATGAGCAAATCATATGATGCAGTAATTATTTGTAATGTTTTCTCTTTCTCATGTCATCCAGAGACCACATATTAATCAGCTTGCTATTGAATTATTATAGATTTAATTCATTAACTCATAAAACATATGATTGAACAATATATTAAACAAATAGAGAATCACCAGGAATTTTCTATTTTTAAGTATAACTGATCAAAATGGGTTTTTTCCCCCTGCTGGGTTTAGCTGAATTTAAAACAATTTCTTTACACTCTATTTTGTACTGAATATGTGCTTTTGCAATGAATATATACTTTTTGATCACTTTAATGCAGTTGTCAAATATGTGCTAATCCTTTATCAAAGCTCTTGAGCTCATTCTAGTTTGCATATTCTGGATAAAAGTTCCTACTGTGCATAATACACTTGAGGAAAAAATACAAAAGAAATTATAACTTTGAAGATATTTCCTCTTCATTTAATACCATATACAGTCATATCACATGCATCATCTTATTTCTATTGCTTCTTTCATCCACACAACACCTAGACACAAATTAGGAATTGATCAAAGCAAAAAATAAAAAAATAAAAAAATACACAAAAGAAAACACTTGTCCGTCACAAGAAATCCATTTATTTTCAGTTATTTACTGCAAATATCAAGTGAAGTATTAGATAAGTCTACACAATGAATTGTATTTCTGATTTGTCACACAATATTTTTTATTTATTATTTCATAGGCCACTGCTGAAGCCAACCCTACTGTCTCCTTAATTTCCTTTTTCCCTGATCAGAAGCAGCATTAGATTGATTTGCCATTATTCTAGGACATGAGGTCAAAAATTTAAAGAGCAAAATTCACCTATGTCCGCATGGGAGTCTGCCATGCAAGGAAACCATCAGAGGGAATTTGTGAAATGACAGGTTTGATTGAACTGTGCAATTTGAGTCCCATATGATTAAACTTTATTGGGAGCATGGGAAGATTGTATAATACCATTTGGTGCTTTATATCAGGAGAAAAAAATTGATGTGTCAGGTAATCCCAAAACATTTAACACACGACCGTAACTTATTTCAAACATCTTAATGAGGAATGGGGCTGTCACATCAGATTCTCATACCTATGAATGGTTAGTATAATGTCCATACAATGCTAAGGTCAGGGTTTAGGGAACATTGGGTACAATCCCTCAATGCTGCCACACACCTGGAATATTACCATCCATCCTCTTTCACATAGGCATACAGACTTGCATGGGAACTTGGGTCACAAAGAACCCACAAACTAAACTACTTTTCCAGATGTGCAGCTCTGTCTTTAAATTGTAATACAGCCCAATTTAACAAGGTGAATCTACACTGGTAGACTGAGATTTATTAGTTATAATATATAACATGGAAAAATAATCTAAAGGCAAAAACCCACAGAGAAACCATAACAACAGAAAATGTTTACGTGATTTCTTATGACTTTCATAGGCATGTTTAGAAAATGGGGGGGAAAACCTGTAACTCAGTGTTGAAATAATAGAAAATACTTGTAACTCGGGTTTTAGATTTTGGCAGTGGTTTGCTCTCCGAGCTTGCCATTTAGCTCCTAAACCTCTCATTACCAGGCTAGGTAACATTATCAGCAGATCTTCCATAGAAGTGTCTTGTCCTCTTTAGTTTATATATGTCTTGTGTGCCAGTGTGGTCAGTTGGTCACATCAGGTTTAACGTGTCGAAAGACCCCAGTTCCACCTTCATCAGCATTTGCAAAAGATTTCAAGCCACTGCTACAAAATTAGAAGTATTTGAGGGCTCTTTCAATAAATAGATGGCTAGATAAATCAATTATTACTTGAGTATCGTCTCATGTGGTAAGATGCCTTCTAAATGACATAATAATTTTCTGAATAGTTTTTATCCCAGAGCTATAATTGCACTCAACAATGAACTATAGGGCCACCATCAGTGAGCTGTTGGACAGAATTTCTTGGTCTGTTGTGTGGATGTTTGCATGGTTTAGGGGTGGAGAATTGTGGTGGGTGGGAGTGTGTTTGAGGATTGTTATGTGTGTTGGACCTGGTCTTTGGGTGTTAAGTGAATTTTGTTGTATGGTATACTGTGTATACACGTACAATGACAATAAAGTTATTTATTTATTTTATAATGCCAGTTTTCCCAACCTGATCACTTCCAAATAGATGGACTACAGCCATCTATTGGTGAACCTTTTACTCACCGAACAGGCATGCACTTTGTGTGCTTTGCGCACATGCATGTGCTATCTGCGCTAACGTGCAGCTCCTCCCCGTGTGCTGTGCGTGCAGCTGCACCATCTGCTCATGTGCACGGCTTTCATATGTGCTCTGCGTGCACAATCGCACCATCTGTGCATGCATGCAGATTTCACATGGCTCCCCCGTGTACTGCATGTGCAATCGTATCATCTTTGCATGTGTGCGGTTTTTGCGTGCACAATGCATGCGTGCAAACACCATCTACACATGTGCGTGCTGTCCGCAGCTACTCTTGCACGTGTGTGCAAATGCACACGTGTGCACAAGAGAGCTCCAAAGACCAGCTGGGTCCCCTGAATTGAGCACACGAAAACTAGTTGGGATGTGCATGCATGCACAACTGCAGGTGAGTTGGGTGACAGCTTGCGTGCCCGGAAAGATGGCTCTGAATGCCACCTCAGGTATGCATGGCATAGATTTGCCATCATAGAACTGCAGCTTCTATCATCTCAAATGAGGGACACGCTGACATCTTGACTAATACGGTCATTTTTTTAAAAAAAAATTTGATTTATATGCCGCCCTTCTCTGGAGACTCAGGGCAGCTTACAATGCGCTAAGCAATAGCCTTCATTCTTTTGTATATTTATACAAAGTCAGCTTATTGCCCCCACAACTGGGTCCTCAATTTCCTATCTTAGAAAGGATGGAAGGCTGAGTCAACCTTGAGCCTGGCGAGATTCGAACCTGCAGTAATTGCAGGCAGCAATTTATTTTCTACTGTCTCAGAATTTTAGTTATTCTAAAATAATAAAAGGGGTAACACGATAGCAGTGTTCCAATATCTCAGGTGCTGCCACAAAGAAGAGGGAGTCAAGCTATTCTCCAAAGCACCTGAGGGCAGGACAATAAGCAATGGGTATAAACTAATCAAGGAGAGAAGCAACTTAGAACTAAGGAGAAATTTCCTGACAGTTAGAACAATTAATCAGTGGAACAATTTGCCTCCAGAAGTTGTGAATGCTCCAACACTGGAAGTTTTTAAGAAGATATTGGATAACCATTTGTCTGAAGTGGTGTAGGGTTTCCTGCCTAAGCAGGAGGTTGGACTAGAAGACCTCCAAGGTCCCTCCCAACTCTGTTATTCTGTTCTGTTCTTTATTAATAACCAACTAAAATATATGATAAGGTCTTTGAAAGACAAACTTCTGATGCTACATCCCTCATATACTCCATTAGAATTTTTCTTGCAGAAAATGAGGAAGCTATATATTAGTCAATGATCGGAGATGGATTTTCTAATAGCTGTGCCCAGGAAAGATTTGTTTTGTACAGAGATGTTTCACATTAAAAATATGGCCTTTTCTTTTCTGCAGCTTATGCTGGTATAAGCTATTAACAATGCTAATGAAGACCATCGTGCTATAAGCAACTGACACAGCATTACAAATTACGTGTTGGTTTTAATGCAGACTGGTAAATAATAGCCACGGCTCTGAAAGCCAGCTGATTTTTTTTAAAAAAAAAAAACCACACACACAGTAGTGAAGATGGCAGAGACTGGAGAGAGAAAGAGAGACAAGAGGTGGAGAAAACCCCCATATTTCATAGCACAATGTTTCCATAATTGGCAGCAGTAGAGCTCGCAAGCTGTTTATTAATTAAAATGCAGTCTTGGTAGAGTCAACCTGCTAAATGCAAAGTGGAAGTAGCCATGCTGTTAAGCAAGGCATTTCCTTAAAGATGATTGGTTATTACTCTCATGTATATTCATTGAGTCTGTTTCACAAGTAGGCCTTTTTACTGAAAGTAGGTGGTAAAAATTCTAAGCAAGGCGAGACATAGAAAGCAATGCTCTCCAGAGCGATGAATGAAAGGTGTGGGATAGTTTTGGGGGGAGACACACCTGAACGCTGATGCAGGCCTCCCAGTGAGTTGTGTGTGTTTTTTTTTTTTTTAATCATACGTCTTCTTTGTCTTGCGACTAGTATGGAGCAAATATGTTGCAAGAAAGTGTTTGCTTGAATGTGTTTTTTATATTGGTGTGAATATCTTTATGTCATTTTTCTAACGTGCTCTCTATATAATCTAACTTTTTAAATTTGTGCTGTCATTGTTTTAAATAATCCTTTTAAATAATCATCCTATAGTAACCATAGAAAATGTGTCTTGTGTTGTTTTGCTGTGGCTTTTTTTTAAATGCACAAAATATACAATCCTTTTTTTTTCAGAAATGAAAATATTAATAATCAATGTCATTGACTGAACCTTTTTGTTTTTTGTTTTATTTTTGGGTATTCATTTTGAGATGAATGGAAATTTAGCAGTCTTCTATTTTTTTAAAAAAAAATTCCCTCCTTTGTAGCTATGATAGAGCTTTTTAAGGCATTTAATGGGAAATGACAAAAAGCAGAGCTTGTACAGTAGTAGGGCAACCTAAATGTACATTTATATGTGTGTGGGTAGGATTTTAATGTGGTTTAAGAAATGTATGTTTGGGGGAGTAGTGCAATTACAGTTTAGTTACCTTACAGATGTGAAAATAAATTACCCTTCCCAATTCTTCTGTGTACAGTATTTCCTGTGAATGTACTGACTGAATGATGTTTTATGGCTGATGTTTTCTCTAGGGTGATGTAATGGTATGTGGGAATGAGCTGGGGAAATGGGGAAGAAATATTGCCTAGGGAACAGTCTGATAAGAGCGGCTGTAGCCAGAGCCACATAATGGATGGAGAAAGAGACTCAGAAGAGACTGTTCTCAGGCTGTAAAGGACATAATGGGATATTTGTACATTCAGACTTGCAAGATTCTGTTAATGTAACCTTACAATAAAGTAGAATTAGCTCATTTCATTGTGTTTCCTGTTTGTACTACCTGGGAAGGCTGACAAAATCACAAAGGGAAAACAAAGACAGGATAGCTTAGAGGTGCTTTATAGTGCGTGCATGCAATTTCCACCACTATTACCACTATCCCCCCCAAAAAAAATCTGCCAAAGACCCCTATTTTTTAAAAAAACATGTTTTGTTTGCATTTCACTTGAAGTTACACATGAAGAGAAAAGGAACTAGCAGAAAACAGAAATTTGTCTAAGTAGAAATTTCCATGTTGAATGGCTTCCCAACATCAGGATGAATTGGCCTTGCTTACATCTTGACCCATTAATCGGTACTTTTCCATCAACAGATACAGTTTGCATGGGCTTCACCAGCATTCATAAACGTATCAAGTTGTCTTTACACTGTCCAAGCCATTTAATTTGTTTTAAATTTAGCTTTTGCTACTGCCTCTTCAGTTTGTAATCCCTTTTATCCAAAGTTAGAAAAACTAGATTTGGAGGCTGCTTTTAACTAATTAGTCCTAGGAAAAAAATATCATGTATGTTGACTCACTATTTTGAAGCCCACAGTTGACTGCCTCAGTTCAATTTCAAATTTTTCCAGTATCTACTATAGACACCAGACTATATACACTACAGTATCTTTTAGAAGAAAGCTCTGTTTTGCTATCTAGATAATAGGGCAAGATTCTACTGGGTTTCAGACACTGACAAGTGAAAATAGCTTTATATTAGAATTTATGAGAACTTTGAAGAACTTCCAAAAGCGCTGGAATCTATTGGATATGTTGCAGCTTTTGAAATTTTGTATCAAGTATGGGATTGTATTAGATCAAAGGACATAAACTGAACATGTACCTCCAAAGCTTAGATAGAATTCATTCAGAAGTTTCAATTTTTATGTTTAATGTGATAGAAAATAAACCATTAAATGTGACTAAAATATTACTGTATCTGCATTAAATTTTAGTAACTTACTTAATTTTACTTACTTAATTTTCATTTAATTTGCTTTTGCTCTAGTCCTGCCTTTGACCCCTAAATTGTTGCTTTCCTCAAAGTAATCAATGTTTAAGACTTCTTCTTACTATCATTCTAACTTTTGGTATCAGCCTTCCTAAATCTGGTATACAACAGATACATAATCCACATTAGTGTCCAGCCACACTTGGATTGGTGAAGATTTTAAGAATTGGCCCAATACAACAGGAAGACACCAGGTTGGGTAATACTATTTATACAGAAAAAATAAGGGGCATGGCTAAAATTTCTTGTGAATTCAGAATGAACTTTAACTCATGCTTCAGATTTTTGTTTTAAACCATCTTTAGGTAATAAAGCAAATTAGAATTCCTCCACAGAAGTGGAAATGTTTACCTTAAATATAGGTTCTCTACATGTGGTGGACCATGTATATAGTAAATGTATTTATTTTCTAGATATATTTGTGGTCTTTTGGGACCTATTTTTAAAAGTGTAAAAATAAATGAATATGGTTGCAGTGATCATTAGCCAGCATATAGAACCATTATACTAAATGGCATTACATGGCTTCTTAAGATAAACAAAGTTCCTTCAATCCTTGAAACTGTAAATTTCCTAAGTACAGTAAGACCCTGAACACCGAGGAATATTTTTTTATATAATCACTGGCTGCCAAATAACTATCATTGAAAAGTTGGCATAAACAGCAACACAGGTCTTAATACTTTGGTGAATTTGATTTCTGCAGCATTTTGTGAACTATATTAACAATAATATCCTGTGTTTTGGGTTGTAATGTAGTTGATTTTCTGTATAATCAGCAATAAATGAATCATTCTAAAAAACCTTTGAGTTATTAGAAAATATCTTTCTGAATGTCCCTTCAAAAATAGCCCATTCATTCACTGCTGTTATCTGTTCTGTATTTTTGTAATACAAAAGGCAGGAGCTAAACCAAAGATTGCTGAAACTTTCTGAATATAGTTTTCTCCTCTCAGTAATAAATCAAGTTTCAGTTTAAAGCATAAATTATTTTCCTTACTTAGCAAATTCCAAATGGAAAGCATTGTATATATGTAGTATTACTACATATGTGACTATAGGTCACACAGTCAGCCAGATATTGATGATGGTGATGATGACGACGACGATGATGATGATGATTTACACTACAATTCTTTCCAGTTCTTTAGCTAATGTTGGCCTTCGTATGCATCAATTCTTCCCAAGAACCTAGCATGTCATAATGTATTGACATAGTATATGTGCAGATTCAAGCCATGTGGCCTTTGGTAATTGACCCATGAAAATTTTGTAAATGCCCAAAGTGCATTTTGTGAAATATTTTTTTGGGTATGACACTGGGTGTGACAATAACCATAGGGACCACCACAGGTTTATGCCATAATTTTTCAATTTTGGTTTTTCAGATCTTGACACTTTGTAATCTCCAGTTCTTTGTCTTCTTTCTACTTTCTCCTGGAATTGCCTCATCAATTAGCTACACTTTCTTTTCAACCACAGTCAAATTTGGTGTGTTATGAGCCCAAACTTTATCAGTTTCTATTCAGAAATCCCACAATCTGCTCCTTCTTGACTACTTTTTCAACTGTATGTTCTACATGTTTCATTACTGTACTGTGTTTCATTACTGGCATATGATCATTTTTACAGATGTTCCAATGAATCACTTTGGCGACTGTGTTATGATGATGATATGATGATGATGAATTATATCTCTGTCAAAAGACTTTTATTGCAGCATTCCCAAACCTGGTTCTGCTTACCAATAATATGGGTTTGAAAGCTATAGAACTGAATCCAGTGTTTGTTCACTGCTTTCTGTAATCTAACATATTCCCTAAAGCTAGGATGCTGCCAGTTTCCATGGCAACTGAAGAACTGTACTGTATGTGATTGTATTTTATTCTCCTTGTAGATGGAGGAGATCAAATTTAAAGACAGAGCAGTCTACGTGCTGGAAAAAGAGTTAGGGGTTCAAGCTGGGCATACTCAGAGACTTCAACTCCAAAAGGAGGCTTTAGATGAACAGCTGTCCCAGCTCAGAGAGGCTGACCGGCATCTGAGTAGCCCCAAGCGGGAAGTTCCTCATCCAAGTGGTGCAGGAGACACTTCAGATCACTCAGGAAGTCCTGTAAGCACTTTCTAGTAGTTTTCCCTAAAACCACAAATTGTGCCAAAATCTTGATGAGTGACTGCCCAAACCAGCAAAGTTGGTTTTGATTTGTTTGCTTATTTGCTTGCTTGCTTGTTTTAAAAGCAAGTAAGGTTCAGGAAACCCAGCTCAGATGTAGTCAGATGACATCCTGAGTTTCTGGTTTGCTTTTATTTTGCCAGCTGTTAAAAAAAAAACTACTTGCTTTTTTTTTAAGCAACTGTACCTTACCTTGAATGTGTGCCTAATTTGACATTGTGAGACTCACAACGCAAACTTATACGTTAACCTATTAATAGCTGTCTGCTAGTTTTCATGGAGGCCTTCAAATATCTGTGAAAAAGAAACATGATGGCAAAATATGTCCTAAGTCTCATGACTAATCCTAATGGATTGATTGTGCTTTTGATGTTAGTCAATGTTCTAGACTCTAGAAAATAAATGAGGTGCCAACTAATATGCTTTTTCTTCCATACTCTACAATTTCTTACACCATTCAGTCTAAATTCACCTTTTATCTTGGCTTTTGACGTAACTATGCCACCTCTTCCAGCTTCTATGTTAATTTGCTAACTACAGATTTTTCCGTCACATTTGTTAAACTTTTCTTTGTTGAATCTCATCAAGGTTTCCTTTGTATTGCTTAATTTGACCTATAGATTTTTTTTTCAAAAACATAAATATAGATATTGTCTTCCCTTTGTTCAGAGCCTCTCCTGCACCTGTTGAATGAAGAATCCTAGCCCTGTTGAGTTTCTTTGGTCCTTAAATGCTCATGTTTGCTTGAAGTAAATTTTCCAATTAAAGTAAATTAAAATTGCTACTAAATAGGAAAACAGGAAGGAAATGTTATTATAACTAAATTGCTTTTTGCTCAAAATAAATAAAATTGCCTATTCTTATAGCTATCTTTAAGTGACTCAGGTCAGTGCTCTATTAAATTCACAGTTCCATGGGAGCCAAATGGATACAGTGGTTTGTTGCACACACTTAATACACATTATATGTCAGTTTTAATAAATATATTATCATAGGAGAAAGAGACATGGCTCATCTAAAGTTCTCAATTCAACAGTGGCATAAATATGAAACACTGTAGTAATTCTCAATCATTTATTTCACATTTCCAAAACAACACTTGTGAGTCTGTGTTTATTTACACATTTTGTTTTAATTTGCCTCTTCTCTTGCATAATAGTTTCTTTCTTAATTTCTGTTAGTCTCATCTTTTAGTATTAAGGTACAGATTTTTAGAATTAGTAATGGATGGAATCTGGAAAGGAAGAAGATGGGAATTGGTAGAAAGTTCTAAAAAGTGTTTTCTTGTTGAACAGTTATTTGCAGTTGTTTTTTGTTTTAGGAACAGCAGTTGGATGAAAGGGATGCTCGACGTTTCCAACTTAAAATAGCCGAATTAAGCGCCATCATCAGGAAACTTGAAGATCGGAATGCATTATTGTCAGAAGAACGAAATGAACTTGTAAGAAATCATGTGCTTTTATTTTATTTTTTTAAATAAACCCTATCTGGCTAACTGTAGCTCTGTAGAAGAGCCAAGTTAGTCTCTTGGCTCTGGAAGTCAAAAATTAGGAAGATTCAAGTAGCATCTTTTAAGATTAACGACAGAGGTGGGTTTCAGCAGGTTCCGACCAGTTCTGGAGAACAGAGGTGAGTTTCAGCAGGTTCTGATCAGTTCTGGAGAACTGGTAGCAGAAATTTTGAGTAGTTCAGAGAACCGGTAGTAAAAAATCTGACTAACCCCGCCTCCATCTATTCTCTGCCTCCCGAGTCCCAGCTGATCGGGAGGAAATGGGGATTTTGCAGTAACTGTCTCCTGGATTGGGGAGGGAATGGAGATTTTACAGTATCCTTCCCCTGCCACGCCCATCAAGCCACGCCCACCAAGCCACATCCACAGAACCGGTAGTAAAAAAAATTTGAAACCCACCACTGCTGGAGAACCAGTAGCGGAAATTTTGAGTAGCTTGGAGAACCGGTAGTAAAAATTCTGACTGGCCCTGCCCCCATCTCTTCTCTTTTCTCCCTAAGTCCCAGCTGATCGGGAGGAAATGGGGATTTTGCAGTAACCTTCAAAAGGGGAGAGAATGGAGATTTTACAGTATTCTTCCCCTGGAGTGGGGTGGGAATGGAGATTTTGCCGTATCCTTCCCCTGCCACGCCCACCAAGCCACGCCCACAGAACCGGTAGTAAAAATTTAAAATAGTAAAATAGTAAAAAATCCACCACTGATTAACGAATTTTATGAAAAGGTATAAGTTTTTTTCTTCTTGTGTCTTTTAATAAAATTTGTTAGTCTGAAAAGATGCTTCCAGGCTTCTGGTTTCTTTTTGACTAAGTTAATGAAGGGGTTAATATACTGTGGAAGCACAACAAGGTGACCATTGACCAAGTGTCCTAACCTCAGGAAGGGTAAATTTAAACAGACACAGTCATTCCTATGATTAAAATAATTCCACTCAATCAGTTGGGTAGTAGAAAAAAAAAATCTATCCCAGTTAAGGTAGTTTTATATACTTTGTCCTCTAAGAAAAAGAGATGAAGAAGAAAAAATGCCTGAAAAAGCAAGCCTATGCATATTATGGACTATGCTTCTGCTATCTCTGTGCATTTCCATGTTGATAGTAGATGACCTATAGAAGGATTGGGATGTGATGTGAAAATATGGCTCTTCATATCTTGCTTAATCTCTCAATGGACTTTTATACCATCACTCATAAAGCTATTGGATGAGGCCACTAATGAGGGACATTAATACACAGTTGAGTCAATTGCATGGAGTTTGGCTTTCTCATGAAGATGTGGTTTATAATTTGGGAATCACAGCTAGGGTCTCAGCTTCTGCTTGGAGAACAAGTGGCAGTGATAGCTAAGAGGCCTTTGTACTGATTTATCCTGTGCACCAGTTGTAGATTTTCCTGTGATTCACACCTTGTTCACTTCCTGGAAACTGCATTTGGCCCAGACAACCTCGAAACTACATTTGGTCCAGAACAGTGATGAAATCCAAAATTTTTTACTACCAGTTCTGTGGGCATGGCTTGGTGGGTGTGGCGTGGCTTGGTGGGTGTAGCAGGAGAAGGATACTGCAAAATCTCCATTCCCACCCCACTCCAGGGGAACATTACTGCAAAATCTCCATTCCCATCCCACTCCAGGGGAATGTTACTGCATAATCCCCATTCCCTCCCCATTCCTGAGAGAAGGATATTGCAAAATCTCCATTCCCATCCCACTCTGGGGCCAGCCAGAGGTGGTATTTGCCGGTTCTCCGAACTACTGAAAATTTCCGCTACCAGTTCTCCAGAACCTGTCAGAACCTGCTGTATTTCACTTCTGGTCCAGAATGCAGCAGCTTGTGCATTTATAGACATTAGTATTTGTCCCTATGAATTAGATTTGCTAATAAATAAATTATTTAAATTTATTTACATAAATGCAATTAGATATTTATTTAAATAAATATTTCATTTAAAACATTTAAATATCCCATTAGGCAAGGCAAGGCTACCAGATTCTATGCTGGATCTGATTTGGATGCCATCAGTCATCCTTTGATATCTAAATTGGAATTTTTTTAAAAAAGAAATTAGCTTATAATCTATGGTTGATCGGTTCTTTAGTATAATATATTCTATCGTATCATTCATTTAGTTATATATGAATCAATCATGAGTTGCCTGTTGCCTGTAAAAAGAGGCTAAAAATGAATTTATTTTGCAATAAATTGACACTTGAATTAATTTAACCAATTATTCACTGAGACAGAGTTATATAACGCTCAAAAAACCATATTTGGTAATGACAAGTTCATACTTATTTTATAAAGCAATTTAAAATTTGGGAGTAGAAAATTTTGGGAGGAAACAGAATAACAGAATAACATAGTTGGAAGGACCTTGGAGGAACCTTGGAAGTCTTCTAATCCAACTCCCTGCTCAAGCAGAAAATGCTATAGGATTTCAGACAAATGATTGTCTAATCTCTTCTTAAAAACCTCTAGTGTTGGAGCATTCAGAACTTCTGAAGGCAAGTCATGCCACGGATTAATTGTTCTCACTGTCAGTAAAGTTCCCCTTAGTTCTAGGTTGATTCTTTCCTTGATTAGTTTCCATCCATTGCTTCTTGTTCTGCCTTCAGGTGTTTGGAGAATAGCTTGACTCCCTCTTCTTTGTGGCCGCCCCTTGGATATTGGAACACTGCTATCATATCACCCCTAGTCCTTCTTTTCATTAAACTAGACATATCCAATTCCTGCAACCTTACAATGCTTAGCGCATTGTAAGCCGCCCTGAGTCTCCGGAGAAGGGCGGCATATAAATCAATTTTTTTTAAAAAAAACAACTGTTCTTCATATAATTTTAATCATCCAGCAGAGGAGAGGAATAATGATGTTGAGATAAAACCTCGATTGCTGTGGTTTGTTTCATTGACTTTTTCCATGTGACCACAACTTAGAGCTAGTTAAATACATTTACATTCAGCCAACCATTCCTTAATGCAAGTCTCTTCAAACTGACAAATTACACAGATGACATTTTCTTCCCATATCTGAATAAAATTCCATTTAAAGGCTAGTTAATGGCATCTGTGGGAGGTAAGGTTTATTTTTCATAGAGCTAATGCAATAAACTATAGTGGCATATGAACAAGGGAGACAGAAAACATTTATAGAAGTCATTAAAGCAGAAGAACTGTAGTTAGATCTGGGACTATGTGTGGGATTTATTTAGTAGAGGAGGCAGCTGCAAAGCTTTCTCTCAGTTCCTTAATGAAATTTTAGCTGTGCAACTGAATATTTTCCCCAACATATTTCATTCCCAAAATAGCGGGAGAACATCTTTCAAATGCTAATATTGGAATTCCTGTATCAACCAAATTGATAATTAAGTGTGTAGACCATAGATTGTTTTGCATACAATTATGAGTTCCATCTTAGGAAGCAAGTAAAGCCATTTATATAAAATAGGTTGTGCAAACAACCTCTGCTTTTCCAAACACCTAGTGAGAGGGAGAGAGGGAGGGAGGAAGGATAGGTACAATAAAACATTTTGGGATTATTTCAACATATCTTTTCATTGATTGTATGCTTTGAAAAACTGGAAACAAACCTAAATGTGTACATTTGAATCTGCTAGTATGTATTAGGTTTGAAAACAGTATAAGGCAACCTTTTTGTGGATATGCTACTCAAAAAACCTATGCAATTCCAGAGAGGATGTTATTTGCAAAAGTCCAACACATCTGGTGGGAAATAGATCAGGAAAGGCTGATGGGAGGTTGCATCATGATTGTAATCTAACTGCTAATGATTCAGTGGTCACTTCTGTTGTGATTTTTAGAATATTTCTGTTAAAAAAGTTTCAAGAGTGTATATAAGCTTTTGCCTATGAATCAATATGTTCATGTACACCTAGCTGGTAATACAATAATCTAATGTTTGCCACACATACAACCTGAAAGAAATGTTACATGCAAATCTACCTGTGTAATGATGGCTTGATCATCATTTTCAATGAATTTGCCACATAGCAATAGAATGGATATTATTTCCTCACTCCAAATTGATTGCAACCATCTCTAGCTAACCAAAAGGGCACAAAATAGGATTTTAATATCCTTTGGGGATATATGTAGTATTTTAATCAATAACACCCCTAAATCCAATTACAAACCACCTGAAATGTCTCTGAAACAGAAACATTTAGTATCAATGAAAAGACCATATGGAGCAAAAAAAAACTAGAGAAAATCCAGATAAGCTAAAAAAAAATTCTATGAACTGAATCAAACCATTATAACCTTCCATAGGACCAGGAGGAAAATAAAGAAGCTTGGTGAAATATCAATAATTCTCATCCAAAGCAGGTTTTTCCCAACCTAACTTCCTCCAGATGAACTCAGATTGAAATGCCCAACTACTGGTAGCTATGATAATGCAGTGCCAGGCTGAGGAAGGTAGAGCTAAAGACTCACAGAAAGAAATGTAAACAACAGACCTCTGCTGAAAAGGGCAAATTGTGTTTCTGTTGGCAAAGGGATGTAGAACAGGAGTAGAAAGTGGGAAAGAAACATCTTCAAGGAAAAACAAAGTCCAGTTGCCATTTGAAAAATGGCACTGAGCCCTTTGGGACTCAGACAGAACAGCTTAATTCCAAACTCTTATATGTATCTTCTACATGTTAAAAGAATTGTGGTTGTTTCTGAACAGCCTCCCACCTGAGATCTGAGGGATTTCCTTTTCAGAGAGATGTGAAGACCTGGCTTTTCCCCCAAGAATTGATTGGGCTATGGTGGTGGTTGAACTGCAAGGATTTTGGTTTGGCACCTGGAAGAATTACTATTTGTTTTTAAACATATTTTAATGCATGGTTGTGAGCCATATAGAGTCATTATATGAGATAGGCTGCCATACATGTCTTTAAATAAAATTAAGTCACTTTGGTTAGCAATAGCATCCCTTATAAATGCATTGGATTCTGTATGGCAGCCACACGTACACAACTATGTAAATATTATTGGTTTCTCTACTTTTCAGCTGAAACGTGTACGAGAAGCTGAGAGCCAGTACAAACCACTGCTTGACAAAAATAAACGTCTAAGTAGGAAAAATGAGGACTTATCCCACACCTTACGTCGTATGGAAAACAAACTCAAATTTGTAACACAAGAGAACTTAGAAATGGTAAGTTCTTGTACAAACGAATATGAGGTCACTACACAGTTCATTAGTGATAGGTTCTGACTTTTAAATTAGAGAAACTTTGAGGAAAATATTATTGCTATCTAAAATTTTGCTGGCAATCTGAACTAATCAAACCAATTCAATTTTTCAGCTCTGAACAGAACTTCAGTTTTGATAGTTTTTAAATGTCAAAAATAAGGTGAATGCTATTCAAAAATGAATCTGAACACATTCCATCCTACTCAGTTTGATTAAAATGAATAATGCATTCTGGGGAGAAGGCGAATGGAACAAAAAAGGAAAAGGGCAAGAACAAATGAAATTCTCCAGTGTTTCTAGGTTTGTTTTATAAAAGTGTATAATATGTAACTCATTGCACTGACACATTTAATTAAAGACACAGGAACTGTTTCAGTAACTTACTGGGGCCAATTTCAAATAGTGGAAATCATGTGCAGTCAAGCTTTATCAGGTAACGTAATAGATAAATGAATTCCTATAATAAATAAGTATTCTAGCAATTTCTCAGTGTTTGTTCTGTTCCTTTTAGAGACAAAGAGTGAGGACAATAAGAAGACCAAGTTCTTTAAATGATCTTGATCAAAATCAAGATGAAAGGGAAGTTGACTTTTTGCGGTTACAGATCATGGAGCAGCAGAATATCATAGATGAGCTTTCAAAGGTAACAAAATTTTTTTGTCTTCTTGGCATGACATTAGCTAGACTGCGTCCTTCTGTGTGGGATAAAAACAAGACCTTAACTTAATGTACACAGTATAAGATGACCGTTATTAAACATTGCTAAGCAGAAAGTTGAAAATCTTTCATTCAATAATTCATGTAATATCTAGACTGATGGACAAGATAAAATTTCTGAGCTATATGATTATATTAATTATAACTATATAATTAATTTATGCTAAATGTGATCATTGTTTTCTCTTGGCAAAAAACTACCTTTCAGATTCAGTAATAAAAAAAGTTCTATTGTATTTCACTTCACACTATAAAAGTAAAGGGCATAATATAAAACTGAACACTTAAGTTTCTACATTTGGGATTCATACAGTGAGATAAAAATTACTTTCCTTCTTTGTGGCATCACAGTACACAATTTTATCTTGTTTGCACTAGAATTAGAACAAGAGTTTTTCCAATTTGGAGGGTGTGTAGTCAATTGCCTCACCAATCTCTTGTTTTGTTCCATTAAAATGAAATTAACAATATATCAGTACATTACTCTGCCCTACCCAATCTGATGTTGCCCAGATATGTTTGATCACAATTCCTTAAATGCTGGGTACAAGAAGTTGTGGGAACTGTGGTCTAACACATCAATAATTTATCTGTTATCTGAATGAAAGTTTCACAAATTTCTTCAAAGAAAATAATGGCTTGGTAAAAGCTATGGAACTTTAGGATTAGAGTTCTTTAAATCTAGAGTTTATTTATTTATTCATTCATTCATTCATTCATTCATTCATTCATTTATTTATTTATTTATTTATTTATTTATTTATTGGTTCGATTTATATGCTGCCCTTCTCCGGAGACTCCGGGCAGCTTACAATGCATTAAACATTGTAGGGAAAACCACCCCCTTCTGCTAAACCTTAGATATTTCGGTATTTTGGATTCCCAGCTAGCATTGTTGCTGATCATCCAGACTGGTCTAAATATCTAATTAATAATTTAAAAGTTAATTTAAAGCCAATGGCACAATAACTATTTGTCCAAAAGTGTATGGATGAAAAGGAAATGAGGATATTCAAAATTTTATTACCATCATACACCCTAACTTTTTCTTTTAATTCTTTTAAACTAGACTCTAGAAACTGCCGGCTATGTGAAGAGTGTAATAGTAAGTAACATTCACATTTGATTTTGATTTTCATATATGCTTCTCTGTGCTCTGTGTTAATGATATTTAATATCATTAAATATAGATATTTAATGATATTACATATTAATAGCAAAATAATTTATTCTAATTACTAACACAGATATGAGCCACAGAATTTCCTCTAAGGTGGTAGAAAATTAAGAGTAAACCAAGGACAAATCATGTTCCTAAAGTCTGATGATCACATTTTCACTTCAGAGGGTTTTGTTTTGTTTTTTGTTTTGCTATATTCTGATTTGCACCATAAATTATCCATACAATTTGATTGCCAAACTCATTCCTCATTTCACACCTTCTATAAACATGTTTCATATGCAGAGCTCAAACTAGTGTTTGTTCTTTTCTCTCGGACAGGAGCGTGACAAGCTTTTAAGATACAAGAAACAAAGGAAGAAATTTGCAAAATTTCCCAAGGTAAGCGAATAATGTAAAAAAAAAAAAAAGCTTATTTGGGGGCAAGTATTATGAAAGATTTGATGGAACAGTGAAAGACACCATTTGGCTGAGCATCTGGATTTCCTCAAATTTAACCAGAAGCTTTTGAGAAATTTAGATCTTTCCCCACTATTAATTCACAGCGTCACCTGCCCTTCAAAACTACATTAATTCAATCAAAACATGAAGATGTTTAAAATAGCATCATCAAAGTCACTCCAGTCATGAATTGAGGTTCAGCTCTAATATAAAATTATGCAGACAAATGCCATTAAGAATGTCAAAAAAATTACTGCTAACTTATTCCAATATTTAAATTAATTCAAATTGTGCCTTCTCTAAAATCTTCTAAATAGCACTCAACAATGAACTAAAGGGCCACCATCAGTGAGCTGTTGGACAGCATTACTTGGTCTGCTGTGTGGATGCTTGGGTGGTTTAGGGGTGGGGAATTTTTGGTGGGTGGGGTGGGGTGTCTGGGGATAGTCATGTGTGTTGGGCTTGGTCTTTGGGTGTTATGTCGTTGTATGGGTATATTGTGTATATAGGGAGAATGACAATGACATTATATATATATATATATATATAAAATTTACAGAGAGGCAGATACTTTAACATGTTTTAAAAGCTCAGTTGAAGGACGTGAAGACAAACTGGTTTTCAGAGCAGAATGTTCAAAATCTCTCCACCACCCATTAAAAAAATTACTTTTTGAATTAAAATGTCACTGATTGTAGTTCACATTGCAGGTGGGTGAATATAAAAGTGATGAATGTGTCAATCTTTATTCCAGAACATCTGGCAGCAGCTTCTTGGAAGGTGGAAGAGCTCAGCAAACCTTTGCTCTTTCCTCAATATTTCTTCCTAAAGTTCAGGAGCTTAAACATCTCCCAATAGTGAATCACAGCAAAGTGAATTCCAAGGAATTTCTACTTGCTTTCTTATCTTGACTCTTGACTAAAATAAGCATTTTCTTCCTTGCTCATTTGGAGTTGTCTTTTTTTAATGAAAATAAAATAGGGATATTTCCCTCCTCTATGAGTTCAATAGCTCCAACTCTTTAGAATACCAGAAAATTGGGGTTTTATTGGTAAACTATAATCTAGTTTCATATATTTTCAGTCAATATCTGAAAGGATGCCAATCTGTTTTCTTGTTATCTTTTTAAAGACAATGTAAGTCCTTCCATAGAGCTTTTTCATCCCTACAAGTCCCTAAATTGATTCCCTAGATTTTGTAAAACCTTCCATTCTGATTCCCTCCTTTCCTCCACCCATTCCTTCTTAGTTTTCTTAGTTATCCCTTTTTTAAAGCTATTCTTCCTAAACCTCTTTATCATTGTGAAGGTCCATATAAAGATTTGCTTCCAGTTCACATTCCGTCTTTTTATGCACTGAAGGAATATTCAGATATGATAACACCATTTTTTTATCCCACAATAGATTAAATATCAAGTTACTCTCATATGTGATGATTCTACACTGAAATTATAGAAGATTTATGCTGGCTCAACAGCAGCTTTGGTATTCATTAATGATTAGGACACTATGAATTGTACTTGATGGATAATCATTACTTACTCTGCTGCCCCATTTATATGGCAGATCTGATAAACTACTATATAATGAGAAAAGTGCTGAGATTCATAAATAGCACTGCATCATGGAAAAAGGAAATCTAATTATTCCTTATGTCAGTTATGCTTAACGTTTTTGCAACTTTGGCTTGTTTGTACTTACACATTGTCATTTGATCAGAAGCCAGTGGTGGAAACATTTTTTGGGTACGATGAAGAAGCATCTCTTGAATCTGATGGCTCTTCAATCTCATATCAAACGGATCAAACTCCCTGCACGCCAGATGATGACCTGGAAGAGGTAATTTATGATATGTATATGTTGAAGCAAGAGTTTATGCTTAAAGAGATATTATATGGAATGTAATTAAATGTATTCTTGTTTTAGTAGTAATAATATAAACTTTACAGTATACCATTAACCATGATCAACAAGGTCTCTTCTACAGCTAACTTCAAAATGGAGAATATTTTAAGTCGTACATGAAAGACTTTTCTATTTTATATTTAGAGTGAGGCACTGGAGATGGTCTCAGCTCCAACAGTTTGAGCCCTAGCACTGCATAGCAGGGTGAGCTCCTGTAACTCACCTATCAGTTCAAAAGCATATTTTATGCAGATAGATAGATAGATAGATAGATAGATAGATAGATAGATAATAGATAGATAGATAGATAGATAGATAGATAGATAGATAGATAGATAGATATAGACAGATACCACTTTGGTGGATAGATGGATTGTTGCTCTGTGCAAGCAGTCAGATTCCTAATGGCTCTGAACTTTTCCAGGTGCAACTCCTGTTTGCAAGGCAGCTCCAGGAAGGGAAGGGGCCTTTGGTGACACTGCAAAAACAGCCACTTGAGTTCTGATTTGTCAGGATAATTGCATCTCCAGTTCAGTTTTGCATTCCTTCTCACACTAGGGTATGGCAAAAGAAGAAACGGAATTAAGATTCAGGCAACTGACAATGGAATATCAAGCTTTACAGAGAGCATATGCACTGTTGCAAGAACAAGTTGGAGGAACGTTGGATGCTGAGCGAGAAGTTAAGGTCTAAATGGCTTATATTACATGAAAGTAAAAACTTGTGACCGTATCATGTTGTTCCTGAACTCTTTACAATTTTTTTCTACTTCCCTCCCCTTCATATCTTTGCTTTAGAGCAGGTGTGTTCAACTTTGGCAACTTTAAGACTTGTGAACTTCAATTCCCAGAATTCCCCAGCCAGCCAAGTCTTAAAGTTGCCAAGATTGGACATTCCTGGTTTAGTGAGACCTATTTAAAAAGATATGCAGAGAATGGGGCATTAAAGATGCACTACGTGGTTTTATGCTTTATTGGGAACCACCCAGTGGTTTGCTATAAGCTAGGCAGCTATGTAAATATTTTAAATGAACAAACTAATAAATAAATAGTGGCTGGGAGTGTATGTGAAATTATGGGAATACTTGACATTTAACAAATTTGCTTTGCTTCTCCCATCAATAAATTAAAAATTACACTTATTAAGAAATCCCTTGATTACTGCATTGCAGGCCACATATTTCCAGTATCCCACCAGCAAAACCAGAGCATCTAAATCATGCCTTTCTGTCTCTTTTTCTTTTCTTTTTTTTCTTTTCCTGGCATACTACATTTTCTTGTTGATTTAAATTTGGAATAAAATTATGATTTTTTGTCTAAAGATGAAGAAAATTACTAAAGATTTACATGCAGGCACACACCAAGAGAGTCCTCATTAGCTTGCAAAGAGTGCTTAAAGGAAAACCCTTGACATTAAAATCTATGGAAATTCTAATACATGTCTTTGAACATTAAATGCTTTTTAATTAATGAATTAAATATTAAAAATATTAAATACATTTCAGAAAAATATATTCCAAATTGAATAATCTGAGCATGTTGATTTCTGTTTTCTCTTCCTTGTGGATCACCTTTTTCAGAAAAGTACCTTGTACAGATTTCTGATAATTTATGATCATGAAATACATGTTTTCTTCTCTTTTTTCATTTTTATTCCTGTTGCTAAAAGAGTTGTTGTACACGGAAGTTGGGAAGAAGCTTTTCTAGGCATTCTACTTTCCTACAAACTAAGCTTCTTTTCCAAAGTAGATATATCTACCCGAACTTTCTAGTGTGTAAGTGAATCAATTTTCCATGACAAGGAACTGTTTCTTTCAAGTATCATTTCTAACCTGTTGACTTGTCTAAATATTAAGGCTATACAGTGAGACAAATTAGTGATAAGGTAATCAGATAACTGGACGAGAACATTCCCATATTAGTTTCCTAAAACCAAATTCTTCCTGTCTTCATCCATTCCTTCCACTCTCCACTTATTTATGTTAAGATGTGAAAATATGTACCAAATATCACTGAAATATCCCATATCATCTGATATATTCCTAGGCACTGGTCTTGAAATCTGATTGTTTGTTTAAACATAAAGTCTTAGGGAGTAAACTGGGTTTTTAAATTTGATGAATATGCATTCTAGCCATGTTGTATTTGGGATGTCAGAGCAAGACCAGTTTCTTCTCTTTTCTGGACATGTGACAAGGCCAACTGCCTCCACGATATAGGATTTATCCTTCGAATAATACCTCATCTAATAACATAGTTATCAATCTGCTTCCATATTTTCCAACGATCCAGTTGGATTCAATTCAAACACACATTATTATTATTATTATTATTATTATTATTATTATTATTATTATTATTATTATTTATTAAATTTGTATACCGCCCTTCTCCCGAAGGACTCAGGGCGGTGCACAGCCAAATTAAAATACATACAATACAAAATTTAAAATAATTTAAAACAAAATTAAATCCAATTGGCTTCCCGAAGTATTAAAACCCATTACTCTTAAAAACCTTTTAAAAAAATTCTTTAAAAAATTTTTAAGCCAGGCCAGCTTGCTGGAATAGGAAGGTCTTCAAAGCTCGACGGAAGGTACGGAGGTCTGGGATTAGTCGTATTCCTGGGGGGAGCTTGTTCCAGAGGGCGGGTGCCCCCACAGAGAAGGCCCTCCCCCTGGGGGCCGCCAGTCGGCATTGCTTGACCGACGGCACCCTAAGGAGGTCCTCTCTGTGAGACCGAATTGGCCGGTGGGAGGTTATCAGTGGCAGAAGGTGGTCTCGCAGATAGCCGGGCCCTAAGCCATGGAGCGCTTTAAAGGTGAGAACCAATACCTTGAAGCACACCCGGAAGACCACCGGGAGCCAGTGCAGCTCGTGCAGGCAAGGTGTCACATGGGAGCGCCAAGTCGCTCCCGTAATCACCTGCGCGGCCGCATTCTGGACCAGCTGGAGCTTCCGAGTGCTCCTCAAGGGGAGCCCCATGTAGAGAGCATTGCAGTAGTCCAGGCGAGAGGTGACGAGGGCATGAGTGACCGTGCATAGGGAGTCCCGATCCAGAAAGGGACGCAACTGGCGTATCAGGCGAACCTGATAAAAAGCCCCCCTGGCCACGGCCGTCATATGTTCTTCTAAAGACAGCCGTGCATCCAGGAGGACGCCCAAGTTGCGAGCCCTCTCCGTGGGGGCCACTGACTCGCCCCCAATAGCCAGAGTTGGCACCAGCTGGCTATATCGGGACGCCGGCATCCACAGCCACTCGGTCTTGGAAGGGTTGAGTCGAAGCCTGTTCCTCCCCATCCAGACCTCCAGGCACCGGGACATCACTTCAAGGGCATCGTTGGGGTGGTCTGGGGTGGAGATGTACAGCTGAGTATCATCAGCGTACAGATTTTCATCGTACATGAAAAACTTTCTGAGTCATGTCTTGAAGATCAATGTGTTTATACATTATATATATATATATATATAATATTAAACATTAAATGAAATTGACATAAGGTGGAAATAACTGATCAAGTCATCCCTAGTTAGGGAGTAAACACCCCTAACTATGTTTTATTTTTAACAAATTTCCTGAATGAAATTGGAATTCAATGACATTATAGAGAGAAATGCTAGAAAATAAAGAAGTGAAGGATGGTTAGTAAAGTTGCACAGGCGCATAATTTTTCATCTTTTGGTAACCAATTTCCTATGGTTACTGACATGTTATTAATCATGTTATTAACATGTAATGTTAAACATTAAAAATGAAATCAATTTTTAATCATCTAAAAGACATAGATGATACAGGATGAAGGACATGAAAATGTGTCCCTGAAGTATGAGGAATTGGTATAAGAGAGCTATGGCTGTCTTTAGCATGTATCAATTCCAATTTTATATCCCTCCATGCAAACATGTGTTAGGGATAAAATAAAAGTATAATTAGCACTTCAAATTATTTGAATGTGTGACTAGATGTTTGAGTGTTTGCAAGTATTTGCTTAGGCCATTCAACTTGGTAAGAAGACTGCACTGTAATTTAGCATAGCAGCAATCAGAGTAAGTTTCACATTTTTTCAATCCCATCCTACAGACTCGTGAGCAGCTTCAGGCAGAAATCCAGAGATCCCAAGCTCAAATAGAGGATCTAGAAAAGGCACTTGCTGAACAAGGACAGGTAATATACATTGGGAAAAAAATGTTTTGTGTTAATTCACATTACTGTAACAGATTTATCAAAAGTTATCACTATAAGATAACTAGCAATAGGTTCACATGGAAGCATGAACAAATGTATTCCAATGTGAAACAGTTTTCCAAAAAATTAATCCATTGAATTGAAAATGGTTCTAAACATTGTGTTTGGATGAAGCAGGCTTGTTTTGGGGATGAATCATGTCTGTAATCTTTTATCCCTTTTCTATTTCACAGGATTAATTTCTGGAAAATCAGTGAATGATCTAGAGGGAGAGTGGATTTAATTCTAAATTAATTTTCTTGATCATTCCATTCATGGAACTTAAGTCTAAAATATCCATATATGTAAATCTAAATCAGTTTTATATCTATAAAGTAGCCCAAGTGAAGTCTCTCTGTCATGACTGGAAACAGAAATAGAATTCAGTTCCACATTTTCTGAATCCTTCTTTCCTCTAACATGCAAGTTATAATTGAAATTATATTCAGATAATCCAGTTCCAAATTCTGGATTGGTTACCTTATTTAGCAGATCTTAGTTTACTATACACATTTCCTGGTTTTATTTATTGATGTTTATTTATTAGATTTATATCCTGTGTTTATTCCAAGAGCTCAAGGAAGCATACATAGCACTTGAATTTCCCCTATAAAAACAAGTTTGGTGAGAGAGCGACTGGATCAAAATCACCGAGTAAGCTTTTGACTGAAGGTAGATTCAAGTCGAACATCTTCCCCACTGTATCACATAATGAACCATGGTGGCATGGTGGTTAGAATGTAGTATTTCAAGCTAACTCTGCCCACTGCCAGAGTTTGCTCCTGACCGGCTCAAGCTTGACTCAGCCTTACATCCTTCCAAAGTCAATAAAATCCAGATTGTTGGGGGCAATCTGCTGATTCTGTAAACCCTTTAGAGAGGGCTGTAAAGCATTATGAAATAATATATAAGTCTAAGTGCTACTGATATTTGCCATGGCTTGGTAGAAGAATAAGCATATTGGAATCCTGGAGTCCATTTTTACTGATGCTCCTTTTCTGTCCATTAAACAATGCTTTATTATTTTGTGTGAATGGAGCAATGAGTATTAAAATTCAAAGCAGTGCAGGCAGAGAGAGAAAGATGATCTTAGAAAACATACAAATGCCAGAAAACGAGAACTGTCTTTCGAATAGCACGGTTCAAGACCATTTTGAGTTTTTTAAATCAAACTCCAGCACATTGAATTATACTTGAGAATCAACAAGAAGCTAATGTAGAATGGTCAGAATGTAACTTACTGTAGGTTCTGCCCCTAAAACTCACTGAATTCTGTGTTTCAATCTACCGGAAAAAAATATTGTATAAAAAGACATAAGGTGTAAGCTTCTATATTTAATGTACACATTTTATGCAGTTTTGACATCAAATATACATTTCCACAGAGTCCATATTTTTATCAGTTATATCCTAAACATAATAGTAGCAAAGAAATGGAACAATAGAACAAGCAATAAAAAGAAAACAGCGAGATAAGAATAAAAGATGGATGAGTAAGGAAGCAGAGAATGAGGGCAGAGATGGGGTTTGCTATCAACTGAGTAGCCCCCTCCGGTGTGATTTTGTCTTTAACAGCCTGTCTTTTTTCATGTAGCTGTAGAAGTCAAGCCAGCTACATGCCTCATGGTTTCTTTTCACTTTTCAGGGTGAACCTCTCATTTTCTCTCCTATCCTTACCATCATTGTAGAGATGTTGAGATTTGGTAGCCTTTGTTGGACAGCCTAGGAATGCCTTTAATCCAAACACTTGTTTCCTCTTTTCTTACTCATTCTTCCTTGCTGCCTACTCACTGACTTGCTTAATTTCCAATCCTTTGATTCTTTTTTCCTTTTCAAGCACTGCCTCTGCCCAACTCTGCTGCCTAATCTCATTTCCAGGTGGAGAGTCATTTGATACTTATTTGATCTATTCTTGTTTTGTTTTCTAGGAGAAATCTACATTATAATAGCCCTAGAGAAAAGCTTTTCTTCTTCCAGAAATTCACTTGCTAAATCCATAGTTTAGTTCTTTGCTTCATATGGTTTTAAACCCAGTTTTGGCTTTAAAAATGAGATTTTGGAAGGTAACTTGGATGTATATATTATTGAGGGATTGTTGGCACTCTCTGAGCTTGGTTGTTTTCTTGTAGATGTTTCATTACCCAAACTAGGTAAATATCAGTGCTAGTTAGTAGTGAGATATGATCTCAGTTTATACGTATTCTACTGGCTTGTCCTGATAGTGTTGGTAGGGCTGGTTTTAGAGGATCTGTGATTTGACTGTTTACTGTTGGCTTGTTTGGCTGTTCCTTGACATTAGATTGTTGGTCTGATGTTAATCTTGGAGTTAATTTATGCTCATCTGAGTGCTGAATGCTTTTTGTTCCCTTTTTGGCTTGTTTATTGTCTCTTTTGCATAGATATTGTTTATGTTTATGTGTCTATTCATCACCCAGATGATCAGGGATTAACACTAGATCTACAATCAAGAAGTAAACAATATGGAAATCAGGGAACTACCAACTCAGACAAACAACCTAACAGTAAACAAGAGCCTAATCAAGGAATCACCAAGACAATTCCCACCAATACTGACTGGGCAAGTCACTACCAGTATATAAAATGAGAGTAACATCCACTCCCTTCTAGCATTGATGATGTTACCTAGTTTGGTAATGAAACGACTTCAAGAAAACAGTCAAGCTCAGAGAGCACCAAGGAACCCACAGTTTAACCCTGAGCTACAAATATTCTCTTGTATTGTTTCACTCAGTTCAATTTTTCCTTAGTGTCTGATGATACATATTTTCTCTCTTTAAGTTAAAATAATTTTCTAATTTTAGATCTTTTTTCTAGCTCTAAATTAGGCTACGGTATTAAGAACTAATATCAATTTCTCTTTCATATGTTAATGATTATTTTTCTCTTTCTTTGAGTAAATTGTACTATTGATCTTTAATGCCTATCATTCCAATGATTGTTTATGTGGAGATAGCTTACTGAGCTAAATTGATCTCATTGTCTGTGAGATCAAGCCAATTAATTCCCATTTCAATGAGAAATAACTATTCCCCAAGCTAGCAAGAAACCCGAGTCACATAAAATATAGGACATGAATACACTGCGTGTACCTTATCCCTAAATTAAAAGATTTCTCTTAAAAGCTCATATAAGAACAAAAGACATTGACAGTCATGGGAACTACAATGCAAACACATCCAGATGAATATCAGGGGAAGAGTAACTTAGTAGACACCAAAATTGCTTCTAGTATATCCTGGATTTTGGAACTTCCTATTCTTCTGAAGGCTCCTATCCTTGTAAACTGGGAATGTAATTCATTGAAGAGGACACCTCAAAATTGTACATAATACACTCTAGGAGGATGTATTTCATTTCAGTATTCTTCAAAAGACAGATTATCAGCTGTTGGAAAGTCAGAATGTATTTTTATCTAGAAACTATTGAAGCCAAATCAGGAAGATAAATTTCAGCTGTGCTTTCCTTGTTTCTTATGCACGTATATGCTCTCTTCAAATGTTTTGCGTTTTTAAAAGATTTGTGGTGTTTCCCTATGTTTTTGTATAACACTGCGGGTTTTTTTGTTTCTTTTTAAGGACATGAAATGGATTGAAGAAAAGCAGGCTTTATACAAAAGAAACCAAGAGCTTGTGGAAAAGGTACATTCTGCTTTCATAGGGAATTTACAAAATAAGTGTAAATAAAAATTTAGAAAAATCTTTTTTTAAAAAAAAAGTTTTTTATTTTTTAAACAAAACATAAATATAAAAACATCCATCATCCATTCCAATTACAAGTAGTGTGTCGGTTGGTTACAGATCTTTTGTGCGTCATCTCGTATTCATCATTACAAATTCTCTAAATTCTTGTATTATCAAACATATATCTTATATCATTATTCTCATTTATCATTCATTTAACAATGGCATTTTCATCCCATTAAAATCATTTCCATAAATTGTATTATAACATCTATTTCATATTTCATATTTCATTTCCATGTTTTATTATCTAGCCATTGATAAAATAAATCCCATATCTTATAGTATTGTTTATCTTCCTGTTTTCTAATTTCAAATGTCAATTTGCTCATTTCAGCACATTCCATAATTTTCCTAATAACTTCATCTTGTTTGGGTATTTCCTCATTTTTCCAGTTTTTAGCAAACACAATTCTAGCTGCTGTCAATACATTCACAATCAGGTAACTCAATTCTCTGTTATATATTTCTGGTAAGATCCCTAATAAAAAAATCTCTGGTTTGAAATCAATGTGCTTTTTAATCATTTTTTCCAACCATGTGTGAATTTTAGTCCAATATCTTTTGGCTTCTACACATGTCCACCACATATGGTAATATGAGCCCGGTGTCTGATGATATTTCCAACACTTTTCCGATTTGTTCTTGAACATTCTGGCTATTCTCATCGAGAGTAGATGCCACCTGTAAAGCATCTTATACAAATTTTCGTTATATGCTGTTGACATTGTCATTTTATAATTTTGCAACCACAGTTTTTGCCATTTCTCTAAATCAATTCCATGACCAAAGTTTTTCCCCCATACGATCATTGTTTCTTTAACTTGTTCTTCTTCCAATTTTACCTCTAATAAATAACCATATAATTTCTTAATTACATAGTCATCAGAACCTGTTAAAATTTTATCCAAATTAGTCAAATTATTATAAAAACCTACTGTTTTACAATCTTTATCATATCTAGAACATGTTTGTACATAAGAAAACCAATTCATCTTAAAACCTTGTTCTTCCAGTTCTTGCTTCAATTTAAGTTCACCCTTTTCATTCAATAAATCACTGTATCTAACAATTTGTTCCTTTTTGAATGTTATTGAATGTGAAAAAGCTTCAATCATCGACATACAGACTAGAATTTTCAAATAATGATATTTTTTAATCTTCTCCCAATTTAACCACAAAGCCTCTCGTATATAATGTCTTCTAAAATACCCCTGTGTTTTCGTTCCCTTAGACCTTAAAAAAAACATGCCACCCTAACAACAAATTATGTCCTTCTAAAGTCAATAATCTAGTATTCCTTAACATTATCCATTCTTTAATCCACATCAAACTTGTTGCTTGATAGTATAGTTCCCAATTAGATAAACCAAAACCTCCTCTTATTCTAGCATCTTGTAACAATTTTAATTTTATCCTCACCTTTTTTCCCTGCTATATATATTTTAACACTATTTTATTCAATTCTTCAAAGTAATCTTTTCTCAATCTAATTGGGATTCTCTGGAACAAATATAAAATTCTAGGCAATATATTCATCTTAATAGTTGATATCCTCCCTATCAATGATAATTGTAAATTCTCCCATTTTGCCAAATCTGTACCAATCTGTTGTTTGAGTTTATTATAGTTATTTTCTTTAAGTGTGCTACATCTTGCTGTCAGGTATATCCCCAAATATTTCACTTTGTTTGTCACCTGCATTTTTGATATTTCGGCCAATTCTTCTTTTTGTTTTATTAACATATTTTTTATCAAAATCTTCGTTTTATCTTTGTTAATTTTCAAACCTGCTACTTTTCCATATTCTCCTATCTTATCTATCAACGTAATTATTGATACCAATGGATCTTCAAGAATAAAAACCAGGTCATCTGCAAATGCTTGTAGTTTATATTCTTCCTTTCGAATTTTCATTCCTTTTATTTCTTTTTCTTCTCTAATCTTTCTATTTAGCACTTCTAGTGTTAATACAAACAACAGAGGGGACAGTGGACAACCTAGTCTCATACCTTTTTTTATCTCAGTAGTCTCTGTCAATTCTCCATTGATCATTACTTTTGCTGTTTGTTTATAGTATATAGCTTCTATTGCTTGAATAAATTTTCTATCGAAGCCCATCTGCTCCAGCTGTAATAATATAAATCACCAATTCATATTATCAAAGGCTTTTTGTGCATTTAGAAATATCAAGGCCATTTGCTTTTCAGGGTGGGCCTCGTAATATTCCAAAGTGTCCAGAACGATTCTCATATTGTCTCTAATCTGTCTCTTTGGCAGAAAACCATTTTGATCAGAGTGTATAAAGTTGTTTAAATATCTTTTGAGTCTTTCTGCCAATATTGAAGCAAAAATTTTATAGTCTGAGTTTAGCAGGGATATAAGTCTATAATTTTTGATTTGTTGTAAATCAGTATCCTCCTTTGGAACAAGTGTAATATATGCTTCTGACCATGACTTGGGTATTTTCTTCTTTAACATAACTTTATTCATAACTTCTAACAACGGGAGACTCAACATTTTCTGTATAACATTCCGCTGGCAATCTATCCGGGCCTGGCGCCTTCCCATTCTTTTGATTTTGTTTTTTGTTTTTTAATTGTTTCCGTTAATTCCATCATTGTTATGTTTCTTTCTAGCATTTCTTCAGTATCTTTTGAAATCTGAGGTAAATTCGTCTTTTGCAGATATTGTTTAATATTTTCCTCTTCTATATTTTCTTGTTCATACAGTTTTATGTAAAAATCTTGTATAATTTCTTTCTTCTCTTTATGCCCAAATCTAACTTGTCCTTGGTCATCCATTAGCTGTGTTATTTTTCTTGATTGTCTTTCTTTTTTCAATTTATATGCTAACCATCTACCTGGTTTATTAGCATCTTAAAAATAATTCTGCTTAGCACTTCTAATTTTTTGTGCTAAATCTTCTTTCTCCATTAATCCCATTTTATGTTTTATTGTATCCATTTTTATTTTAATGTCAGGAAAAAAAATTTAGAAAAATCTTAAGGCAAAAGAGCACTTAATGAAACATACGTATTTGGTAACATCCTCTGTCATCAAAAGAGAACATTATTCGAGTCCAAACTTACAGAAAAATTGTTACAAAACAAAAGTGGTTATTTCTTATAGACATCTTTATTTCAATTTCAATTCTGAAAATTAAAATAAGAAAGACGTAAACTATAACATTTGACTTTCATTTTTTGTTTAGAATTACATTTAGCTTTTCCAGTTTTCACAGATTGCATACCTTAGCTCTGAAATTTGTTTTTAAAATTTCTTAGTATTATTACTTACATATAGAAACATGAGGTTGAGCAGTGGTGGTTTGATAAAGCATAATCCTGAGTTAATGGTTACAGCCAGTGGTGGGTTCCTCCCGGTTCAGTCCGATTTGGCCGAGCCGGTAGCGGTGTCTATATGACGTCACCGAACCGGTTCTTCCCAATCCCCCGCCCACCCCCCCACCCCGCCACGTTATTCTTACCTTTTATTTGATCCCACCCCCAATCTATTGCTGCCTCCTGAGTCCCAGCTGATGACTAGAGGGAAAAAACTGTTTAAACTCTTGCTGCGGGGCTTCAAAGGGCCGTCCTACAGCTGATCAGAGTTAAAAGCAAACAAATGAGTCGGGTCATAAGTGCGAGGACTGGTCGTAAGTGCGAGGACCTTCCAGAAATGACTATAACCAGCTAGCCATGCCCACCTAGTCACATGACCTCCAAGCCACACCTACAAAATAAGCCACACCCACAGAAACGGTAGTAAAAAAATTTAGAACCGACCCCTGGTTACAGCAAAATTAGAGCTCACATTTAGCTTCCATAATCAGTTCTATACTTTCTGTGCAATTAAAACAAATTGTTGACACAAAAATTTAAAAAGAAAATCTGCTTTTCTAGATAAAACAAATGGAAATAGAAGAAGCTCGGCTAAAGCATGATGTTCAGGATGCTAAAGACCAAAATGAACTGTTGGAATTTAGAATATTAGAACTTGAGGTAAGTAAGTACTAGACGTTTTGAGTTCATATTTCCAAGTTTTGTCATGTGTTCCGCATTCACTATGGCTCATGGAACATCATTACAGTATAATCTAGAAAGCTCTGCCAGAATAGCTTCAACATAAGGCACAATTACATTAATTACTTGGTTCCATATATTGGGCAAATTCATATATTGGTCTTCAGCGTATTCTGATTTGCCAAGTGCAGTTTGTATCACACTTCAGGGTCCTCCCCTCTTCCTTCTGTTGGCTCATAATTTTAGACAAAACAAATTGGGTTTGCTAGCATTGGCATATTTAAACAACTATTTATCACTACAATCCTATAGCAGAGTGACAAGCTGGGTTAAGTGGAAGCAAATACTGTTGAGGTGATCAGTATAAGCCTAATTTCATTAGCTTTAGCTTGCATGAGCCTTATTAAATTATAGTTTACAACCTATTCTTTAACCTGGTGGTCTTCAGGCGGTTCAGACTACAGTTCCCATCATCCTGCAGCTTTGCTTTAGATTAGACTAATTTTGCTTTTTAACAGAACAACCAATAAACGTGCAACCTTCTATATCAGGGGTGTCACATTGAAATCATCACGGCGTCACGTGACATATCAGGACTTTTTTCCCTCTTCGCTAAACCGGGTGGGGGCATGGGCAGCGTGTGACGCATCTGGCCGATGAGCCGGGAGTTTGACAGCCCTGTTCCATATGATATGTCTAAACAGCTCTGAATGTAAATAAATACAGGTAGTCCTCAATTTACGACAGCAATTGAGCCCAAAATTTATGTTGCTAAGTGAGATATTTGTTAAGTGAGTTTTGCCCCATTTTACAACTTTTCTTGCCACAGTTGTCAAGTAAATCACTGTTGTTGTTAAGTTAGTAAGCCTGTTGTTAAGTGAATCTGGCTTCCCCGTCGACTTTCCTTGTCAGAAGTTTGCAAAAGGTGATCACATGATCCCAGGACACTGCAACCGTCAAAAATATGAACCAGTTGCCAAGCATCTGAATTTTGATCACGTCAAAATTATTAACAACTGCAGTGATTCACTTAACAACGGTGGCAAGAAAGGTCATAAAATGGAGCAAAACACACTTAACAAATGTTCCGCTTAGCAACAGAAATTTTCGGTTCAATTGTGGCTGTAGGTTGAGGGCTACCTGTACTAGCTGACAGGAATTTGTACCCATCTGCTAAATAAATGACAGATTTATATCTAGTACCTACTTCTGTATATCTTACCTTCTCTTTGGTAAGATTGAAGATTGTCCCAGAATCAGAACTGATGCCATCTGGTGGTTCATGAGGAGTTCACCATTTTGTCTGGTTTGTCTTCATGTGTCTTTCTTAAGGTTTCAGCCCAAAGTCCATAATCCAGTATGATGAGCTTTTACAGTGAAAGTAAGGAAAACCTAAGTTTAAGGGGTGCTCACTGGTGTGACGTTACCTATTTTGGGTAATGAAACCTCTGAAAGAAAACAACGCAGCTCAGAGGGCACCAAGGACCGACCCTTCATGTCAACCCTGAGCTACAAATATTCTCCTTTATTAAATCTAAACTTCTCAGACTTTGTATTCCCAGCATATTGGAAACGTAAAGATGGTATTATTTATTTGGAGGAAAATTTTAGTCTTCTTCATAGAGCCACTAATTGTCAAGACATTTTTGTGATGCTTCGTGATAGCACTTTAATGTTCTGACAATTTCCCTCTGGCCAGGGGGAAGGGACTAAAAATAGCAGCTTGCACTGGCCTGCCCTCTTCTTTATTCACTCCTCATCAAGTTTGCTTTTTGTGATGAGGAAAAAGAAAGAAAAGCAGCATCAAGAAAACAGCCACAATGAAGGGATGCAGCAAGGTCTTCTAGAGCTGACGGCAAAACACCATCTTCCCCTAAGGTAGAGAAGAAAAACTCCAAGAATCGTAAGGGGAAAATCCCCTCAGAAACTCTTTTTTTGGCATTTCTTCAGGAACAGCAGCGGAGCTAATGAATTTCTGCAAGTCAAAGAGTCCAAATTCAATCCTTTAAAAAAGTTTATAATTTATCAACTTATATATTTGATTTATTTATTTATTTATTGGTAACTTACATTGGAAAATGAACTAATGAAATTGTATTGTGGGCTAAGCTGATGATTAAGCCACACCTTTTTTCCCCCACAAATAATTCGATTGTAGGAGCGAGAAAGAAGATCACCAGCAATTAATTTTCATCACATTCCTTTCACGGAAGGGAAAAGTCCCCTCCAAGTCTATTGCGAGGCAGAAGGAGTAACAGTAAGTAGTTCCCAGTTGCTCTTGTTGCTCTTTTTAATTTTTGTTTCTCGCTTGGTGTAATATCGTGTTCTTTTCACATGCTGCTCCCTGTCTATTTCTCTCCCGTTAGGATATACTAGTAGCAGAGTTGATGAAAAAACTGGATATTTTAGGGGATAACGCCGTAAGTGTATGTTCCTTTAATTAATTGTGCATGTTTCAGTGAATGTGTTTTGTTCTTTTGTTCAAGTTGCATTAAATGCCCCTGTAATTGCTTTTATTTGTTATAATTAGGCAACATTTTGACATGGAGAAGTCCTTGTTTCAGACCAATACTTCCTCACACCTAGTTTATGGAGAATGTCAATAATATAAGTCAGGGTTGGGTAAACCCATGTCACATGCAATTTCCCAGTCCTCCCCATCCCCAGAGGCCCCCTGAAAAGGACAGAACAAAAATGTTTAGATTCGAGTTTAGGGGAGGATTAAAATATTTTTCTCTGGATGAAGTAGCTGAGGGCTGAAAACAAAGCATTATATAAGCATTAACCTTTATATCATCCGCTTGTGTGTTACCATTACACCAACAACCATTATACTGCCCCCAATCTATTATTTTGTAGAATAAGGCAGAAGTTGGCAACAAATAATCTGAAGGCCACTATCGCCTCTCCCAATATCATATCAGAAACACTCAAAGTGGAGAGAGTTAATTTTGGCAGAGTGTGTGTGTGTGTGTGTGTGTGTGTGTCACAATGATGACCATGATCATGATGCCACTGGGTGTATGTTGTATCTTTCAGGCAAGGTACAACATGGAAAGTAATTTCCAGGCACAATAAAGTTACTTATGCCTGGTCTAAGGTATTTCACAAGCTAATTTAATATTGTAATATGGGGATTGGATATCCTTTACTGGTGTTTTGCTAGTGTTTTACTATTCTTTGCTATTTTTGAAAAGCCTGTGTGTGTGTGTGTGTGTGTGTGTGTGTGTGTGTGTGTGTATTAGAACATACCACAGCTTGAGACAAGCATGACTAGAATAAATTAATTTTTGTTTATGTTGGGATGGTCTTTACAGTCCAATGCCCATAGGCTTCATCTGGACCCCAAATCCTTTTCTAGAGGGCCCTCAACATTTATTTTATTTTATTTTATTATTTTATTTTATTAGAAAATTTACTGCTCATGGTGCCATTTAATTTTCCCAATATGTCAGGGCAACATCTAATTGGAAGCAAAGAAAAGCAGGGTAGCCTTTTCCTTCATTTAAGAGAAGTTATGTTTGTCTGAGGCTTAATCATATACCCTTCCCTTTCCAGATGTTTTAAAAATGTATTTAAATAATTTATAGGGCTGCCCAAGGTGGCCCTGGTAGCTTACAGGAAACTATCAATACAAAAACAAAAAAATGGGCCATAAAAGTCGGAAATAGGCAAATTGGCACGCATTCACGCCCTGTCTTGTTATGAATTTATGAATCCCAGCCCCAAACCTGGCAGGAATAATCATATTTTTAGGTTTTTAAATGTTGGGAGTAAGGGGAGACCATTCCAAAGGGCAGCTTTTCCGTTTTGCCGAGATTGATCCAGGCATCAGCAGTTTTCAGATTTACACTGATGAGAGGGAAGCAGAGTGGGTCGTAAATTAGGTTTCTCATTTCTTCCCACTGATTAACTTGCAAATACTGAGGCTTTTGTGGGCAGATGTTCAATGCAACCAATAGGCAATTATTTTCAGAAAAGAGGATTGGAGAACTCCAGATCTTTTGTGAAGTCGGGTGGGGGAGGGGGGAGATAAAGTGCAAATGGGCTTCTTATAAACAAATAAAAAGGCTGTTTTTCAGGATACCTCCAAATCACTTCACGGGGCAACATGGACTTGTTCCATGTATTGCTTCACAAAGTCAGAGATGCAATTCATTGTTGCTGGTCCAGATTTCTCAATTCTAATATCTGGAAGTGAATAAACCTAAATAAATAACAAATAATGTTATTTATTTAGGCTTATTCACTTCCAGATATTAAAGGGTTATTTATTTACCTCATACTTCTTTTAATATTTATTAAGAATTCATAATTGATACTTCAGTAATGGAGTAAGCCAATATTTGTATAGAGGTAGTCCTTGACTCACAACTACAACTGAGTTAAAAAAATTGTGTTGCTAAGTGAGAAATTTGTTAAGTGAGTTTTGCTCCATTTTACAATCTTTCTTGCCACATTTGTTAAGTGACTCACTGCAGTTGTTAAGTTAGTAACACGGCTGTTAAGTGAATCTGACTTCCCCATTAATTCTGCTTGACAGAAAGCTGCAAAAGCTGATCATGTGACACCTGGGTGCTGCAACCATCATAAATATGAACCAGTTGTTGAGCATCTGCATGTAAATCATGTGACCATGGGGACGCTGCAAAGGTTGTAAATGTGAAAAATTGTCATAAGTCACTTTTTTCAGCGCTGTTGTAACTTTGAACAGTCTCTAAACAAACTTGTAAGTGGAGGACTACCTGTATTTATCGGGAATGGATTGTAAAGATCAACTCTTTTCAACACCTCCTGATCATGGAATGTTATCTTGAAATTATAATCAAGTAATATAATCAAGAAAGTATAATCAAGAAAATATAACCAAGTACTACTTTTGATTTATAGTTTTAAGAAATGTTTAAATATTCAGGGCAAGAGCACCTGGGAAATGGGAAAACAATGCAGAGATGTATGTTGTAATAATACCTTTATTCTGTTCTTAATTTAGAACTTAACGAATGACGAGCAAGTTGTAGTCATACAAGCAAGGACAGTTTTGACACTGGCAGAAAAGGTAATCGGGATGTTGTTTCTTTTGCTGAGAGGGATTCCGTGTCCAGTTATTATTAGCATAACTTATTCTCTGGTGCAACATTATTGAGTACTGATTTACAAAAGTAGAGCAAATGTAATAGATTTGACATATTCCTTAACCTTGCCTTAACTTTAACCTTAACTTTGCCAAAAACATAAGACTTGGTTCTACAAATTACTTTTATCATTGCCTGGAAATGATCTTGCCATGTTCCCAATATAACTTGTCCCCAGTATAACTAGTAGGATGGGTTTCAACTCTGCATCAAACAGAAAAAAATCTGTCTGGATCAGGGCTGTCAAACTCACAGGCCATGAGTTTAGGAGGGGAAAGTCAAGATAGGTCACATGACACTGCCGTGATGATGCAAGTTTGACACCCCTGGTCTGGATGTTTGGTTGCTGGAATGTTGGGGTGGAATAACCAAAGTGGATTAATAGAGTACCTAAACCAGTAAATACCATTTCCAGCCAAATTCCTTATAAATATCTATAACTATTAAACTGATAAGAATGAGATAAGCAACAAAATGAAGTAGAGTGATATGTTCATAGCTAGTATCTTTAAAATAATTCAAAATACTAAGCCTATTTTCTATTTTCTCTTACCAATAGTTTTTAAGAATATTTGTTTGCTGATCAGTGACCAGTTTTTCACCTAAATATTTTTCTTTCCTTTTGTAAAATGGCAGTGCCTTAGATTTGGGTACAGAAATATCATACTATAACTTAGGCTGACAATATAACTATACAGGCATTATGTTCAGCTCCTTTATCTGAAGCATTGAGGCCAAAGATCAGATTATCTTTGCTAAATCACAATGCTGAAATAGGATTATTATAACTGAATTGCCAAATTTAGAGCTATTGAGCATACTGAGGTATTTTGCTATAAACCCAATAGTCAAGTGTTATGCCGTGAAGTCTGGTCTCTTGTCTGATATGCTCAATGTTTGTCAACATTGGAAACCTTAAGATGTGTGAACTTCATCTCCCAGAATTTCCCAGCCAGCATGCTGGCAGAAGAATTCTGGGAGTTGAAGTCCATACATGACTTCTCTGAGCATGGTTGATTTCTTGCAGGTGTTTCATTACCCCACACCTTTCTAGCACTGATTAGTGCACTGATTACCTAGTTTGGGTAATGAAATGTCTACAAGAAAACAATCAGGCTCAGAGAACACCAAGGACCCCTCATTTCAACCCTGAGCTACAAATATTCTTCTTTATTGAAGTGCGTACTGCTTAAAGTAGCCAGGGTCAACAAAGCCTAGATATGCCTATCCAAATCTGATTTTTCTTCATTTCTCTGCAGTGGCTACAACAGATAGAAGTTACAGAATCAGCACTCCAACAAAAGATGATAGACTTAGAAAATGAAAAGGTACAGATTCATCAAACAATTAAAATCAGTGATTACATATTGTGTTCCTGAGAAAATCAGTATAACCCAAATCTCCTTGCTTTTAGGACCTATTTAGTAAACAAAAGGGGTATCTGGATGATGAGTTGGATTACAGGAAACAGTCTTTAGATCAAGCACACAAGGTAGGTATGAAAGTCTATGGACAAAATTTACTTTGGTTCATTTTCCCCAAGCTGGGGAATTCTGAGAGGTGAAGTTCCCATATCTTAAATTTGCCAAGGTTGAGAAACACTGCCTTAAAGTCAAATGATTCTGAGAACCTCTCTTGAAATCTTTGAGTCACATAGCTGGAAAGACTTTCTACTTCAGAGAAGTGGGTTCAAGTGTAAAAGATTCACTAATTAAAGTGAACCTGCATTACATTTGGGATTTTGCATGCCCAGATTTAATTTCCTGGAACTCCATAGAAGATTAATCCAGACTAGTTTTGGATTGAGATACATTATAGTATGCGCCAATTACACATCTGTTTTTGATTTTTTTTTTAGTGTAATTTGATTATACAAAAATAATAATATACAAAAACAGTTTGGATTAGGGTAGGTAGAAAGAGGCTCTCTCCTTTTTCAACCTCAAGGCAAAATTTTTGGATTCAATTCCCGAGGTATCTGTTGATGTTTTTTCCTCTATGAAACTAGCAGTAGATTCTGAAAGACAGGATTTGATTCAAGTAGGAATGGTAGGTCTTCCCATCTCATCTATGCCATGGACTCTTAGCAAAGTATTCCTATGGTAGAAAAGTATAGTAAAGTATATTTACTTTATATAAAATTATATAACGGGGCATAAAACTGTAGAAGAATGGTTCAGATGAATCAGACTAAGATAACTGGGACTCAGTCAAAATATTGGCAAGATTTTTGTCACTACGAGCTGGAAAAAGTCACAATTTAATGACTTATGTGGCCATAGCTGATTAACACTTTGTGCTCTCTTGAGCTTGCTTGCCCACTTTCTCTCTCACTCAAATTTAATATTTAATCCATTGAGAATTTGTTGTTATGCTCCACTCAGCACCTAATCATATATCACAGATTACAAAATGGAGTGTGAAATGTAAAGTCCCCTAGAGACTTTAAATAATTCACATGGAATGGCTTTGTTGTATTATCATAGGCAAACCCATGCTGCGTTTGCCTTTGATACATTGAAACATTGTAGAGATATGGAAATATCTCAATTTTTGCCTAGCTCATCAATAAATGTTTTCTGTGCTATTTCTGGATTTGGAGACAAGGTGTTGTCTGCAATGTTTTTATTTTTATGGTTGGTAACACAGTTTATACTGAAATTCACATTTTTGTCCACCTATTGAATGTTCCCCAAAGATGATGATCATTATCATCATCACCATCATGATTTGTTCACAACAATGTGAACATTATTATTATTGATTCTGACTACGAGAGAGATTTGTTGTGTGTTTTATTCATATTGAACATGCATGCAGAATGATTGCCCTTAGCAGAAAAAAAGAGAGAATTATTTAAAAAGAGAAATGGTTAAAAAGGATATGATGGGCTACTTCAACAGCATTAGCTGCATTTTTAAATACAGCAAATATACTGTAATGCTTGTTCAATAATATTTCATCATTTTGCAAAGGGCATTGGCAGGGATGGTTGCACAGGATGGTAAAAAAAATAAAAATAAATTCAAATGGCAGCTGCTGTGGTATAATCCATGTTCTGCCTGGCCATGAGTGATCTACTTCTACACCAGAAGTCAGCAATCTTTTTGATCAGCAGACATAGTCATATTATATGTACAGTGTTGTGGTCATCAAACCATTAAAATATTAAATGTGCCAAATCTAATGATATCATGTGAGAGAGAATAGAAATATTGTGAGATTTAGAAGTCACATAAGTCTTTAGGCTACATAATCCTATGTGTAGTTGGGAGTGAATTTGTGGGTGCCATCTAGTGGTGCCATCAATAAACAATATATTTCTCTATATTCTTCTACATTTATGTTTGGAAAAGGGACAGCAAGTTGGGTGATTTCAGTAATGACTTAAAAGTGATTCCTTTCTTAAGATCTTGAAATATAGAGTGACTGAGTCATCTAAAAAGGCTCTGTTGGTTGTGATTGAGCTTTCAATTGATGAGCTCTGTAAGAATAAATTTAGTACAACATTAAAGATGGAGGCAAGAGAAGAGGTCAGCTGCCATGTTTATTAAGACAATAATATTCTGTCTGAAACCACCCATCTTCTTTACAATGAAAAACAAAGAACAATGGAACTACCACCCATCTTGTTTACAATGAAAGACAAGGAGCAATGGAGCAAATGATCACAAAATATATTAAACCGCCATCATCACCCAAACATAATGAGGATAAAGTAGCTTGATTTTTCATTTATTTAGCACATTTTGGAATTGGAAGCCATGCTCTATGATGCTCTACAGCAGGAAGCAGGAGCCAAAATGTCAGAAATACTGTCAGAAGAAGAGAGAGAGAAGTTGAAAAATGCTGTGGAACAATGGAAACGGCAGGTTATGAGTGAACTCCGAGAAAGGGACTCCCAGATTCTCCGAGAAAGGATGGAGCATATTCAACATGCACAACAGGTATGGTGAAATAGGATATTGTGCCACTAAGAATGCCTCCTACAAGAAGAACAATGACTCCCACTTGTGTTTTGTTTATGCCATTAATAATTTTCACGAATGAAGGTGAATATATGTGTCCCAGGATAACATTGCAGGATCTGGATTGATCATCAGGACCAGAGGTTTAGTTTTCCGAGCATTCACAGAAGGAAGCTAACTATCAAATTACAAGAACATAAGCGAACTGTCAGATAAGGAGATCCAAACTCATTGGTAACTTCACATTGCAACGAACAAGGACATACATTCAATTTTGCAGCTACTAAGATAGTTGGACGAGCAGGTACAAAAACAGCCAGGGAAGTGATTGAAGACCCTCATAGGTCAACAGGAGTGCTGATTTACCACCAGCTTATCAAATACTTAGGAGGTGAGGGCTTGGCAGCACAAGGAAACAACAGCCAAAGACTTAATAGCCAGCCATCACAATCCCAATCAATAACTAAAAAGCGTCAAACAACAGGCACCATATAAACAGAATATCCCAAAGCACACACTATGCTAGAGAAAAGTTCCCTGAGGGAATAAGTCTGAAAGCTCAGAAGACTAAACCTCTGGTCCTGGTGACTGCCCCAAATTGGAACCTGCATTAATAATTTTACTTTAAATTTATTTATTAAATCTATATGTCACCCATATCCCCAATTCAACAACTCTGGGTGGCTTACAAAACCGAAAAAGCTAAACAGAACAGCAATTAAAAATGTAAACGCCACATACATTAAAATTGATTTAAATTTGATTTAAAAAACTCATTTAAGGAAGTGGCTGCAGCAGCAACAAGTGGCCATAGAGACACCAGATGTCCTCAGGCACATCAGTCCACTATGCATAGTCACAACTTTTCCACAACTTTAATGGTTGCAGACCTTGTAGTGGTCACAGTGGGAAAACATTTGCAAACAGACTGTTATAAACCATGAGGTTAGTCTTGAAGAGTATAATTAAGCAGGGACCTCATTTTATGAAGTTAGCAATTGTATCTGTGCAAAGGAAAGTTGTTATGTGACTTACTGTATTAACTGTGAGCATATCATGACTCATAATACGTTCCCTTCTCTCCACAAAAGCATAGCATACCAAAGAGTCAAAAGTGGGCTTAAATGGCAGTCTAAAAATGTACTATTCATACATAATTCTAATTTTCACAGAGAATTAAGGAGCTAGAAGAAAGAATTGAAGCTCAAAAAAGACAAATAAAGGAATTGGAAGAAAAGGTACGGTTAAAACACTGAAAAGCTTGAATGATGAGACGAAGCTATATTCAGAAAAAGTTGTACAGGTAGTCCTTGACTTACAGTTTAGTGGCCGTTCGAAGTTACAACAGCACTGAAAAAGATTACATGATCATTTTTCACACTTATTACTGTTGCAGCATCCCCATGGTCACATGATCAAAATTCAGACATTTTATGATGGTTGCATTGTCCAGGAGGCGAGGGCTGCCTTGAGCGCAAATAAACTTGAACTTCTGATATCTCTTTTTCCATATAGGGCTCTAATTTGTGTTGAATGATCTTAAACATTATTTTGCTAGCATGTGAAATTAAGGATATTGTAAAGGAATTCGCAGAGCAACCCTTGAGTAGCAAGGGTGTGCACATGAAAAGCGATTGAGAGTAGTTAGGAAATAACACAGCCAACACTGAGTTGTGTTTACTTTCAGGAAATAGTAATAAGGTACAGTCCAATAAACAGTCCAGGTCATATACATATAAAGCAGTAGATAGTTAAACAATAGTCCAGGGATAATCCAATAACAAAGTCTTCTTACCAGTCGTCGTAGTCATATACAATAATCAGTTCTTCTGTATTTGCAAACAGTAGCAAAACACAGCAAACAGCAAAGATCAGTAACGATTACCAGAGAGAATCAAACCATGTTTCAAGCTCCCTCTTAAGGACATTGGCTACAGAGCTGCTTGTTTGTTTGTTTGTTTTAATTTGATTTATATGCCGCCCTTCTCCGGAGACTCAGGGCGACTTACAATGCGTTAAGCAATAGCCTTCATACTTTTGTATATATTTATACAAAGTCAGTTTATTGCCCCCACAGTCTGGGTCCTCATTTTACCTACCTTTGAAAGGATGGAAGTAAGTCAACCTTGAGCCTGGTGAGATTTGAACTTGCAATAATTGCAGGCAGCTGATGTTAATAACAGTGCTTTAGTCTACTGCGCCACCAGAGCTGGTTAACCAGGGTTAACCAATCAGTACACAGTATGATGCAATACAGCAGTACAGTCTTAAAGCTATATTGAGGTTTATATATTGCCAACCCAACAAGTTAGGTAATTATCATTTCCTAACAGATATTGTATAATAATCTGCATATCCTGTCAAGTCTCCTTGTTCTGGCATTAGAATGTAGATTAAAATCTTCCAATCAATTGGTCACTGTGTTGTTCTCTAGTTTTGCAAACATATCTCTGTAAAAAAACATGGCTGGTTCTTCTTCTATTGCTTGCTATATTTCAGTGAGTATTCCATCAGTTTCTGTAGTCCTCCAATTTGGTGATAACCAGAGTGTTGATCTAATGTCACCTTCTAATAGAAGAAGCTCTTGTAAACCAGGAATATCTTCTAAGGTATCTTGGAAGATAAATTGGCATTTCAATACATTCCTTCCATCTTCTTTTGATCTCCTTTGAATTAATTATTATACGTCCATTGGTGTCCTTTAGTCTACCAATTGGAGCTTCCTTCTGAGTTTAGAGATCTTTTGAAAGGCATTCTTGTTTTTCCATGTCTGTTTTCCATATTTTTACATGTTCTTGTAATACTGCTCCTTCTGTTTTCTAACAGCTCTCTGAAACTTTTTGTTGAGTTCCTTTCTGAGATTTTTGTCTTTTTTTTTTTTTTGGTGGGGCGGGTACTTTGGCTTCTCTTCTTGGCAATTTCCATGGTGTTGTCTGACATGCACTTTACTTTCTCCTCTGTCTTAATTTTTAGCAGTCTCTTTCCACATCCATCCTTTCAATTCATTCCATAATCCAACTGATTCTCTGTCAATGAAGTTTAAAGTGATGTCTTCGGTTTTCCTTGAAAATTGTGGTGTATATATTCAAGATCATATTATGGAAACTTTCTTTCTTTTTTTTTGGATGGCTTAATATGCATTTATAACAATAATTATAAATAAATGCATACAAAATGCAACAGAGACATTTTATTACAGTGATTGATGGCTGAAAGTACTGTATTTCCAAGCTGGCTCTAAGTACTTTCCAAGGACCTTCCTTGTTTTCTTTTTTTTTTTTAATTAAATTTTATTAACATAAACAAACGTAAAACACAAATACATGTAAACACTTATACATTAACAAAAAGTCAATTGACTAACTTCTAGAAAACCTTCGCATCGGTGATTAATGTCCATTTAACCAATTTTCCTTAATCATACTATTTACAAATTTACTTGCTTATACCTTAATACATTCATAGAAGTTCAGCAGTATCTTTCTACAATCATATTAACCATTTATTTATACAATCCTACAGCTCATCTCATGTATCTATTTCTGCAATTCTTGAGTTATGTTCTCCTAGTGTCCTATGTTGTTGGCCCTATCCTTCCTTCTAACCATGTGTACCATTTTTGCCAAACTAAATAAAAGTCAGTGTTCTCTTTATCTTGGAGCTCTTTTGTGAGCCTATCCATCTCTGCGCATTCATTTATTTTTGTTATTATTTTTTCTTCTGTTGGTATTATTTCGGATTTCCAATTCTGAGCGTACACTATACATGCCGCTGTCAATATGTGGATGGTAAGATATTTTATCTCCTTGGTACACTGTGTTGTAGTCATTCCAAATAGAAAGAATTCTGGTTTCATTTCTACACTTTGCCTCATTGTTTCTTCAATTATTCTCTTAATATCTTGCCAGTAGTGTTGTGCCTTCCTGCAAGTCCACCAGAGATGGTAATATGTCCCCATTTGTGTCTTGCACTTCCAACACATTGGTGATGTGTTTGGAAACATTTTAGCCAAACGTGCCGGAGGAAGGTGCCATCTATAAAATATCTTGAATAAATTTTCTTTGTATGGAATCGACAGTGTCATTTTATAATTTTCTGCCCATAGCTTGTCCCATCTGTCCAACTCTATATTGTGACCTATATTTCTTGCCCAACTTACCATGTTTTCTTTCACTGTTTCCTCCTCTAATTTATACCTTATTAAATATCCATAAATTTTAGATATTATTTTCTCATCTGTGCCTTTTAAAATTTTATCTAGTTCATTTGGTTGGCTTTGAAAATCATAATGTCTCCGGTCTGCTGTATATTTTGACTCAATTTGAAGGTATAGCCACCAATCAATCATAATGCCTTCCATATTATGGAAACTTTCTTCTTCCTTAGCTTAACTTGGAGCATTAACATGAACTGTACATGGTCTCTTCCACAGTCAGTACTTGGTCATGTCTTTGATGCTATAACTGACTTCCTCCACACCCTCTTAGCAATAATATAGTTAATTTGATTTCTATATACTCCATCAGGTAATATCCATGTAAGGATGCATTATTCTGGCTATTTTAAGATAGTGTTAGCTATGAAGAAATCATTGGTGTGACAAAAATTTATAAATTGGTCGTCTGCTTCATTTAAATTTCCTAAGCCATATAAGGGACACGGTGGCTCAGTGGCAAAGATGCTGAGCTTGTCAATTGAAAGGTCAGCAGTTCAAATCCCTAGTGCCACGTAATGGGGTGAGCTCCCATTACTTGTCCCAGCTTCTACCAACTTAGCAGTTCAAAAGCACGTAAAAAATGCAAGTAGAAAAATAGGGGCCACCTTTGGTGGGAAGGTAACAGCATTCTGTGCGCCTTGGGCATTTAGTCATGCTGGCCACATGACCACGGAGACGTCTTCGGACAGCGCTGGCTCTTCAGCTTTGAAACGGAGATGAGCACGGCCCCCTAGATTTGGGAACAACTAGCACATATTTGCAAAGGGAAGCTTTACCTTTATCTTTAAGCCATATAATCCAATTTTCTTCTTTTTTGGCATTCCAGACTCCAATCACAAGCAGCACATCTTGCTTGTATACTCTGTCAATTTAAAACTGGATTTATGTTCTGTATCAGTGGTTGGAGCATAAATTTGAATGCTCATCATATCAAAGGGTTGTCTATGAAGTCTAACTGATATTATAGGTATACGTCAACTTACGACCGTAATTGAGCCCAAAATTTTTGTTGTTAAATGAAACATTTGTTAAGTGAGTTTTGCCCCACTTTAGACTTTGCTTGTCATAGTTGTTAAGTGAATCACTGCAGTCGGTAAATTAGTAACCCAGCTGTTAAGTGAATTTGACTTCCCCGTTGACTCTGCTTGTCAGAAGGTCGCAAAAGGGGGTCGCATGACCTCGGGACATTGCAACTGTCACAAATATGAGTTAGTTGCAAAAAGCATCTGCATTTTGATCATGTGACCTTGGGAATGTTGCAATGGTTGTAAATGTGAAAAATGGTCATAAGTCACTTTTTTCAGTGACGTTGTAATTTTGAACGGTCACTAAATGAACTGTTATAAGTTGAGGACCATCTGTATTTGGTTATTTATTTCATTGTAACCAAGTACTGTTCTTTCTATGCTCTTCCTAACTATAAAAACAACCCCATTTCTTCTATGTTTTTCGTGGCCTAGTGACAATAACGCAATCATTTGCAGATATTGGACACAATTTTAAAAATACATGTAATATTAAAATGCAAAAGATGCTTCTGATAATAGGAAGGAAGAATATTATTGGGGATGGGGAGTTTGCATTTGGTTTGCAAGCCGTTTTCAGGTCTCTTCTAAACTAACTTTTTGCAGCAAAGTACAATAATCCCCAGTCTTCCTTTTCTGTCCCTGTTCAGAATAGAATGAAAAGTAGATTGCTCTTCTAGCTTGTTTTTATGTTCCTTAAAACAATAAGAAAACTAGAATTCTTGTGTATTTTCAGCATTACAGCTTCTTAGAGCCATAAAATTAAGAATTGTATATGTAAAGGTAATACACTATGAAGCATCATATAGAAAAGATTTTTTTTTAAAGAAAAGGAATGTCACATCTGGTTCTTTTGAATAAGTTCATTAGCTAATAAATTTTATTTAGAAAAGGCACAATTGAATAGAAGAAGCCTGAAACTGTGTCCTTTCTTCACCAAATATAAGTCCTATTAAAATAAAGAACTTCATTTAAAACCATAGATATTGAAGCATACTGCAAATATCTGATCCCAGTAAACACAATGATTTTTCTTACTGGTGAATGGTTCATGGAAGTGAATGAAATGGCAGCATTTCAGGTTTTGTATATGTAGATAAAACAATGTGATGCACTACTAGACCATTATTTTTGCAAGAAATTAGAGGACCATCAAACTCCCAGAATTCCATGCGAAGTTTATAAGTATACAGTCTCTTCCTTGAGGAGGGGGTTGGACTAGAAGACCTCCACAGTCCTTTCCAACTCTGTTATTCTGTTTTTCTGTTAAATTTCTATCCTATCAATGAGCCCAGGGGGATTATGTGCTGGAAGTGGATAGGGACAAAGCAAAAGTAATTGGGAATCTGAGCCATCCTGCATTCTCTGTCTTTCTTACATGTTGTGTTCATGCCAACAGACATGACATCCGTTAGAGGGCAAATTAATTTGGAAAGTGTCCTATCCCAGCATATTTCACACCTTTGCACAGACTACGGCCCCTTATTCTAGACTCCTTGCTGGTTTCTTACTAGGTGTGCTTTAAAATCTTTCTCTCTTTTTTTTTTCTTTCCATTTTTTCCTCTCCTCCCTTTTTTTAGTTTTTATTTTTGTTTTTATTTTTTTCTCTAGCTTTCATTCTTTGGTCATAGTGTGTCCATCCAGCTACAAGAGGTAAGCATCCTCCTTGCTTATTCTTTCTGCACTCCTTTCATTGAGCCTAATGATTTCTTATGACCCACACAGCTTGGGATACAGTCAAGGCTTAGCTGAAAAGCAGGTTAAAAAAAAAAAGAAGACAAGATAGCAGATGCCAAGGCAATGCATATAAAAAATAGACAACGTTTTGACTGCACTGTTACAGCCACCATCAATTTTCCTTCTAATTTCTTATAAATTTGGTGTGTGAGGGGGAGGGGGAGAGAGAATTGTTCTCTGCAGCTTTTCTCAAACCAAGTTTTTGTGCACCATAACTGCAGGTATCTGTAACATCAATATATTAAAATGTTTATATATTTCTTAGCTAAAGTATAGAAACTATATATAGCATGTCACAAACACACTTAAAAGTCATGATTTGAAGTCATTTTTTTTATTCCCAACATCTGTCTCCTGCAATTTTCACAAGCGGCTTGCCACATCCTTCTCTTGAGAGGGGGGCTAGCCTAAAGACACCCATAACTGTATTTTGCCTAACATAGGACTAGAATATATAGCATCCTGATTTCTAGACTGGTGCCTTAACAACTGAATCAAACTAAATTGACTCTACATATATGTTCTTATAGATTATAATATAATCCTGCTAATCACTAATGATTTATTATTATAATTGATATTTATAAGCATTAAAAGTATTTCTTCATGTTTTAGCAGGATTTGATATAGTGATGAAATAATTTTTTGGAAGAAAGCATTACACAGAAAGGGTTTAGATAGCCTCCTCTCTCATTTTTCCCCCATTACTTCTCTGGATGTAGCAATAGCAATAGCACTTAGAGTTATATACCACTTCACAGTGCTTTACAGCCCTCTCTAAGCGGTTTACAGAGTCAGCATATTGCCCCCATCAGTCTGGTTCCTCATTTTACCAACCTTGGAAGGATGGAAGGCTGAGTCAACCTTGAGCTGGTAAGAATCGAACTGCCAAACTGCTGGCAGCCGGCAGTCAGCAGAAGTAGCCTGCAGTACTGCAGTCTAACCACTGCACCACCCCAGCTCTTATTTAGTCTGAATTTATTTAAACTTTCATTATTAGTCATTTAAAAATGAATGATTTATCAAGTTAACAACAAGCATGGACCTTGTGCAACCCAAAACTCAACAGGAATCAAAGTTTGTTTGTTTGTTTGTTTTGGAAAGGAGAACAGGGAAGTGCCTTCAGGTCTGGGACCCTGCCTGGCATGTCTCTAGCTGGGCCTAATCCAAAGAAGGTTGGCTGCAACTGCAAGGCTGGGAAAAAACCGCCTGCCTGCTGCCATGGAAAGGACATCTCCCCCCAGGAAAGCTGACTCAGTCCATGCTGTGTTGGCCCAAAGTGACTCTCACTCCTGCACTTAAACTGAGCTGGCAAAACCAGTACGAGCTTTCTTGCAAATTGCAAGCCTGGAGTTTTAGAGTACCTAAATTTGTTGTTGTTGTTGTTTTGGGGTACACCCAACCTTTTACGGCGCATGTGTGTGGGTTAGTGCACACACATGCACATTAGAAGGAACATAAGCCACTCCTTTGGGGGTTTTCATTAACTTATCTTACAGGTCCCAAAGTAAATTGATGTGGAGTTATTTTATGAAAAGGCAAATAGATATTATCTGTCTTCATTAAGGATTGAAATCAAGATTCCTTATAAAAATGGGAAATGCTACAATCTTATGCATAATGACTAGGGAATAAGTTTCTTTTATGAAAATGGGATCTTTTGAGTAAGCATGCATAGGATACCTAATACAATTCTTATCAACAATAACCTTTTGTGAATGTATGTGTGCCTTCAAATCAGTCTTGACTTCTGGGAACTGCCTAGAACATCTTCCTTCAATTTTCTTGGCAAGATTTTGGAAGTGGAATGGCATTGTCTCTTTCCTGGTGCTGAGATCAAATGACTGGTCCAAGATCATCCAGCTGGCTTCCTGCTAGAACTCACAGCCTCCTTGTTTCTAATCTTAACCATTACACCAAACTGGCTCTCACTGCCTTTCATATAGAGCAACATTACATGTTATCACCTATGTTTTCTAGTTTTCTTCTGACTGGATACTTTATTCACCGCACAAAGTAAATTCAGGTTTGTGTCCACCACAAACCAGCCAACTATAATCTCTGTGCTACAGCCATTCCACACAATAGCAGAGAGATACTACAACTGAGCTTGGAGTCAGAAATTATTGGCTGGTGTTGTTCCCACAGGTCATGTATGGAATTCCTTTTTTGGCCATTGTAACACTCAATCTCTACACTTATTCAGACACACCCATTCATGTGTGCACACAACACATTCACATGGAGCTTACAGAAATATTTTCATGGTTGAAAATATTTCCTTCTAAATGAGACTTAGAAGTTCTTTAGAAAGGTCATCCATCACCTTAAAAGTCTCAGGCAGAGAGTGATTGAGAAGAATCAAGAGTTCTTCCCTCTCCTATGTTTTAATAGTAATATCTAAAAAAGTAAGAGAATATTAGAAAAGAAATTCAAGTTCAGATATCTGTGTCTGTAGAAAGAGAGCCTTTATTTCAAGGGCCCAAGAGGCGTGCAAGCAGGATGGGTGGTAGAGAAATTTGATTAATAAAATAAAAATAAAGCTTCTCTCTTAAATAACTTTAGTTTCTTCTTCTGTATTGTGTTTTCTTTTTTCAGCCCAGAGAGAAGACTAGAAATGTTTATCTTTTAGGACAATGTAACCTTGTATATAACAAAGAAATTGGAGAAAAGACAATTTAATTACAAGAAAGTGGACTGCAGTTTATTTTGACACTGAAGACTGAAGTTCTAAACGTTTGACCATTTTTATAAAGAAGAACTTGCGTGAATTTTATTTTGAAGTTAAGCCTGATCTTCGGACAAGTATAGCTCTCTAACTTTTTATGAACTAGTATTAAAATTGTTAAAGAAGAAAGCCAAAAAAGAGAGAGAGAGAGAGAGAAAGAAAAAAATCGTAGTAATTAACTGGCTTCTCTGAAGGAAGCCCCATCTGTGCTACCCGAAACAACTTCAGCTTTACATGAAAAGCAGTAAATTCGTTCAGATGAAGTGAAAATATTTTAGTTCCCTGCTAAGCAGGCAGTAAACTGCTTCTGTAAAGAAGTGAACTCATCCTGTTTTGTAATTCAGTCCTTGTACTGTTATTTGTAAATGCTTAAATACATGTCTTAAAAGAAGATTGGAAACAGTTCCAAGCTAATCATTGGTGAAACTATGAATGAATGAATGGGAATAATGTTTCATTCATGAAAGTGAGGAATTAGTTGCAGTTAAATTATGTCTTTCCATAGTATGTATTAAATTGACTTGTTCGCTAACCATGAGGAACGTTGAGACAAAAAAGTTTGGAACATTTCCCAAACTTCCACTCCATTCTGAAATTTCAGTGAAGCTTGTCTACAGCATGGCCAGAAGATCATAAAAGGCACAAAATTTAATGCACTTCGATTCCTGGATGAAGGAAAGTCAGTGTTATCAGCAACCAAGCAACCAGAACCAAAGCAAAAGCTAATTGAAAAAGGAAACAAAATTATTTAAAACTATTAAAACTGTAATGGAAACTTGAAAAAAATGTGAGAAATATATTAAGAAAGCACAAGCAGCAGATGGAAATGGATCTCTTGCATTAAATGGTTTGAGAAGAGTTGCTTGTAAATTAAGAAGCAGAGAAACTGACCGCACATAACAAAATAGTTGAGCAAGCAGTAAATAAAGATTATACAGGGATATATAAGAGACATACATATATATCTATCTTCCCCAGCTGTTATTTTAAGATGGCAAGAAGAAGGAGCACAAGGAGAAAACATCAACTCTCCAGAAAGTGATCTTGATATTCAGGAATTATCAACAGGTGAGAAGGTGGTTTTTATTATTCACCAAATTATAACAAAACTTTTTAATGATCTCTTTCTTCTATTAAAAAGTTTTAAATATGATAAACTGCTTTGTTTTGCTTTGCTTTGAATTTTAAATAGTTTATTATTTTTGATTATTTTATACATTTATACATATACAAATTCAATATATATTAAAAACACGTGGATAACATCAGATTATCATTTGAAGATGTACGATTCTTTGCATTGGTACAGACACACTAATTCATGGAAAAGCCAAACCTCTAACTCAATTAAATTCAAATAAAAATCAGGTAAGCGTAAGCCCTAAACCAGGAGTGTAAAACTCACGGCCTGTGGGCCAGATGCATCATGCGCTGGGCACGCCCACCCCTATTTTAGTGGAGGGGAAGTCATGATATGTCACATGACAACAAAGTGATGACGTGAGTTTGACACCCCTGCCCTTGACCCACATTTTGTGACTCACCACCTCAGTAGGACTTGCTTCTAATGTAAATTTGATGCTATTCAAACGTTCCATTGATTTTATTGGACTTACTCTCTAGAAAGTATGGGTGGCATGGTGGTTCAGTGGTTAAGATGCTGAGCTAGTCAGCTGGAAAGCCAGCAGCCCAAGTTCGAGACCCGAGCTCCATGCAATGGAGTGAGCTCCCATCCTCACGCCAGTTTCTGCTAACCTAGCAGTTCGAAAGCATGCAAATGCAAGTAGATAAATAGGTACCACTTCAATAGGAAGATAACAGTGCTCTGTGACATCATGCTGGCCAGATGACCACAGAAATGTCTTCAGATAGCGCTTGTTCAATGACCTTGAAATGGAAATGATCCTCACCCCTTATAGACGGCAATGACCAGTGGAGTAAAATCCATAGGGACTCTTTTACATTTTTCTTTTTATTCTCTAAAGAAGGTCAGGTCAAGCAGGAGGGTCTTAACTAAAGAACTGTGGAGACAATTTAGTAGAGTTTGTATAAAAATACCACTACCCTTCTATTGGGTTGAAAAAGATCAAGAAATACCATTTTGATTCAGACAATGGTTTGCGTTATTCACAATCTTAGACTGTAGAAATTTCTAGAGATAATTTGAATATTAGTAGGCCACCTAATTTCTTCATTTAGGCTATAATCCTAAACACATTGACATGGAAGAAAATTCTACTGACAATAGTTTTATTTCCAACTGACTATAGTTACAGTCAAACATATTATGAATTTAATTTCATTGGTGGTTCCTTTTCCATAATTTTAACATCCACTTGGGGGAGCTCCAATCAAAATGAAGTGGAACAATCATTATTATCTGTATTATCATCTCCATGTCTACATACAATTTAGGAAGTGGAACTATCCTATTATTATCTGTGTTTTCATCTCCATGCCTACAATTTAAGAAGCCTGCTGAAAGTGGCAGCTGCTCAAGATACTACCATAACCGGGTCATCCTTTCTTTTATGATTCTTTATTCTGTTCTCCTTCGAGAGTCCATTTTTTTTCTTTTCATGTTTCCCTTTTTCAACTAAACTTTAACATTCCCAGACCTGCCGAATCTTCATCAGACTTGCTTTCTGGATGCTAAAATTATCTTATTTGTATAAATATTTCTTTAAATCTTAGAATTTTCATACACATTGTATGTATAAGACAGATAATTAGCTCATGGCTCATTTATTTATTTTATTTAGCATATTAATATAGCCACCCATCTCACCAAAGGTGGCTCTTTGGGTAGCACATAAAACATGAGAATAAATGAAAGGAGGGGACACCAGAAAATCAAAGATTTCAGTAGAACAACTATCACTTGACTTCACACAGCCACCTGGAAAGCCATTAGAACCCCAAGGCTGATGGAAAAACCATATTTTAAAGACTTTCTGGATGTCAAGCAGGGATGGGGCCAACCTCACCACAGAGGGAATGATGTTCCAGAAGGCAGGGGTCTCAGTGGCAAAGGCACGTAACTGGGTCCCACCAGAAGTAGCTCCCACCAGATGGGACCTGCAGCATACCTCTCCCACTTGCCCTGATGGAATAGGTAGATGTGATTGGGAAGACAACCTGTTATGCAGGTGCTGCTATTTCTATCTTGCCAATGAATGGATTCAGAAATATTAAATGGCCTAAGTGAGGGGTTCCTTGTTTCAACAGATTCACACTGGACAATAATACCATCCCAATTCAAAATACTGTTCATGTCATCATCTTCCCAATATAAATACTTTCCAAGGAGGCCCCGATCCTTCACTGCACTGGTTTCAAAGGCTCAAAGGTCAAGCTCAAAGTCAAGTTCTATCTTCTACATTCAACAATAAGAGAAGGGCTAGGCAAGAAATCCTCCAACTGACCTCAACAATCCAATGTTGATTAAGTGGAAACATCCCCATCATGCCCTCATTCATCTTGACAACTTGGGGGATTCACACCCATCTCAACCAATAGTGTTTCATAAAGAACTCCCAGCTAGAGCTATCAACCGCTACCCTCTTAATTCCAACTGAACTGCAGTGCCATCAAAATCATTATTTATTCCCCTGCGGTATTCCTCCATCCTTTTCCCCCCTAACTAAATCCATCAGATGATGTTTGAGATTTACATTCCTTCATATTGTTCCAATTATTCCCACATGCTCCGAATGAGTGTTTACAATGGGCATAGGGACACTTTTTAGAGAATTAGAGCAACTCTTAAGGCATACAAATCGATTCTGCTTTTAAAAAAAAATCTCACATTGTGGTTTATCACTGCGCGCCCCAGTACAGGTGTAAAAAGAACACTCCTATAGCAAATTAACAGATTTATTTGCCCTACAGTCTGCTTTGTCAGATGCAGTTCTGTCATGGTGTATCAAAAAGCATAAATGTTTTTTTTTTTATTTGCTATTCTGCCAAGCAGAAAGCAGATTACAATTAAGCAGACTAGAAATATCTATATGCATGCAAACATTTTTCTCACCCAGCTGCTCTTTGAATGGTAAATAGCTGCATTTCATTCTTCTGTGCTCTGTTCACACATTGTTCAGCTAGTAGTGATGGGACTCCATATCAGGGATCCCAGGAGGGAAATGCAAGATGCAATAAATCCTGATAGTCACATGTGATAGTCAAACAGAGCTTTGCCTTGACACATTGATTAAGAGGCAGCCCAGTTCTCTATCTCCAGAAGAACCAAGACAGCCCAGCCCAATATTAAACTGGCTGAATTTGTGCTGAATCTGAGTTCTATCCAGCCCAGAAAAGGAGGGGAAGGTTGTTAAGACCCTTAAATTCATTATATTATACTTCACTTACCTTCAGGATTGAGTCACCTTTTGTTGTTTCCCGAGTATAACTTGAAACCCTTTTATCTGCAGGTATGAAGTAAAAAAAAAAAAAAAAAGACAATAGGGCAGCCAGAAGCATGCCATGAAAGCAACACATAACTTTTTACATGAATTGTGACATAGTCCATGTTAAAAAGTGCAGGGCTTAGGTGATATAATTGTGGCTGTCATTCCCCTTAGATACCCTTCCCTCTCATCATCCCTTTTTTCTGCTCTGTTTTCAATGGAAGGGAGGTCCATCCAGTGGTGGGATTCAAAATTTACTACCTGTTCTGTGGGCGTGGCTTGCTGGGCATGGCTTGGTGGGCGTGGCAGGGGAAGGATACTGTAAAATCTCCATTCCCACCCCAGTCCAGGGAAAGGTTACTGTAAAATCCCTATTTCCTCCCGATCAGCTGGGACTCGGGAGGCAGAGAAGATATGGGGGCAGGGCCAGTCAGAGGTAGTATTTACCGGTTCTCCAAACTACTCAAAACTTCTGCTACCAGTTCTCCAGAACTGGTCAGAACCTGCTGAATACAACCTCTGGGTCCACCTCTCTGCCTGACCATTAGATCTTGGAAAAAATACACATCCAATGGCTTCAGCAGACACAAGAGAATGTCAGGTGGCCAGACTAATGCAGCCCATCCTACTCCAGATGATGTATTCATTTAGTAATCCTTGTTCTCCTAATTCAGTGTTTCTCAACCTCGGCAATATTAAGCTGTGTGGATATCAACTCCCAGAATTTCCCAGCCAGCATGCTGGCTGAGGTTTCCTGGGAGTTGAAGTCTACCCATCTTAAAACTGATGAAATTGAGAAACATCATCCTAATGAAACTTAAACCACATTTCTAATCTACTGGATTTAATTTTTATCAATGATGTTTATTTTTTAAGTTACTTCATGACTTTGATTTTTGACATATATTTGGAATGACCAGAGCTCCTTTTTTCCATGAAGTGAAAAACATAAAATATGTTTGCTAACAAAACAAAATATGTTTGCTAACCAGTAAAATAATTTTACTATGTACCAATAAGTAGAAGGTGGAGCTTTGAAGTAATTAAAACTGAAGAAATTATTTAGATCACCTGAGAGGTGCTAATTATTATAATATATTATATATTTTAATTATTATAATTCCATTAAATAAGTAAATAGCAATCACATGACCTCAGGACATTGCAACCATTGTGAATACATGCCAGCTGCCAAGTGCTGAAACTTTTATCATTTGACTGTGGGATGATATGACAGTCATAAGTGTGAGAACCAGTCATAAGTCACTTTTTCCAGTTCTGTTGTAGCTTTGGATGACAGCTAAACAAATGATTTTACGTCATTTTTACGTAAGAGCTACCTGTAGCACAGGGGTGTCAAACTCGTGGGCCTCAGGCTGGATGCGTCACACACTGGCCACACTCACCCATTTTAGTGAAGGGGGGGAATTTGTGATATGTCACATGACGACAACATGACGACATGAGTTTGACACCCCTGCTGTATTGTATAGGACCATACAGGTTTAAATTAAGCATTGCAGCCTTAATTTAAATTAATGTACATGTTACCCAGCCTGAAAAGATTTGATAGTTTCTCAAACACAATTGTGTATTTATGAAAGGGATAGCTTTCCATTTAATACATAAAAACTATTTGTGATTATTACATTTTCTAGTTTTATTTGAATAATTTAGGACCTGGAAAATGGAAGTGTTTGCCACTTAAAACGATCATATCAGCTATTGTAGCTGTTTCAAAGATGTAATGATAATGTGACTTTGTACATTTATAATGAACCAGGGAAATAAATGGGTTTTGTCTCACTGCTTTCAGTAAATTAAGCATGATTACTGCTACCTCTGATCCCTTTTTATATCTTCAGTCACCTGATTTTTTTTAAGAAAAAAAAGTCTTTTGTTCTCAAACACAAAATACCCTGTTTCCCCCAAAATAAGACATCCCCTGATAAAAAGTGCAATTGGGCTTTTGAGCACATGGCAATAAGGCCAAGCGCTTATTTCAGGGTTCAAAAAAATATAAGACAGGGTCTTATTTTCGGGGAAACACGGTATTTTCTTTGCCAGGTTCCTTTAAAAAATATGCAGAAACATGCAAATGAGAGTAAAATAGGAACAGAAAATTACCTTGAACAGTTAAAACAATAACTGAATATTTACAGCAGGGGAAGCAGTCAGGTATTTCTGTTTCACTGTTTCAGCTACTAGACAAATTGAAATGGACTGAAATGATGCTGCCAGACTGAATTTATAACCTTCTGTGATGAGATTAGTTGATGTTCTTAGGCAGAATAATTACATCATGGTTGATACTTAAGCCTAAAGTTACTTTTATAGCAGAGCTGAGAAATCGAGTTGGCTACAGTGACAGCTAAACTTCTCAAGACTATGTCAATAGTTCCCCACTGAAAAAAGCTGTGGAAATGTACCTATTTGACTTCATTTTATTAAAGTGATCAGGTAAATATCATTGGTAAGTAGGTATACATTAGAAGAATGTAGAGCAGGAGTGCCAAACTCAAGGCCCACGGGCCTGATAAGGCCCATGCGGTGCTTAGATCTGACCCTCAGGGCCAACCTGGAAACAGCAAAGGACCAGTCCACAGCGCCTCTGCCAGTGAAAATGGAGCTCCGTTTTCGCTGCAGAGCAGTCAAGCCACCACAAGCACCCCCGATATGAATGATGTCAAGCTGTCCATGCCCACCCTGGCCACGCCCACCCTAGCTGTCAAACACAACCCTGATGTGGCCCTCAATGAAATGGAGTTTTACACCCCTGATATAAAACCAAAGAGCATTTTTTGGCCTGATTTACACATAGCTTAATATACATAATATGTAAGTCAGCTCAACAGTTACATTTTAATTTATCTTTGAGCTACAATAATATATGTGAACTTCTTGTTGTCTCTTAGGATCCTGTTTAATAACATGGTCCTACTGGCACCTGAGTGTCACTTTCTGGAACTGAAATATGCCAATATTATTTTTAAAAACATTAATTTTAATCTTGGGAAAATCACCAAATGCCACCTAAGAATGAGTTTTTGTATTAAAACATTGCACTGTTATGAGTTCTCACAAGATTTGGACATTTTTACATAACAATTCATTATATCGTGGAGAAAAGATAAAATCTTCAGACAATGGGAGATAATAAGAAAATATGTATTACAATAATTTATGAATAACATCTAAGTTACTTCTTCCTTCACTATAGACCAGGGGTGTCAAACTCAATTTCATTTAGGGCCGCATCAGGGTTGTGTTGACCTCAGGGGGGCATTGGCATGGCCAGGGTGGGCATGACCAGCTCAACGTCACTCACGTTGGGGGTTCCCAAACTCTGTTTTGGCTGGGACAGCATCCTTCAACCCAGCAAAAACGGAGCTCGGGAGGGCCGCACTGGCAAAGGCACTATGGGCCAGTCCATCGCTGTTTCCAGGGTGGCCCCATGGGCCAAATCCAGCTTGTGGGCCTCGAGTTTGACACCCCTGCTATAGATTATATTCATACAGCAACAACCTGGTGTATGAGTTCATTCCACTTATCCCCAAAATAAGATGACTGCTGATATTTACATGAAAAACATTGAGACTCCCAGAATGCTTTTTAACCCTTAAAAACTCTAAAGATAAACTAGCAATTGGTGACAAGCTATTTAAACATGATTGTGCCTCTTCAAAAAGTGGAAATATATAATTACTATTGAAATGCACATTCTCATTAGCAAGACTGTTGAAATACATAGTATGCATATCATACTATGCATCAGAATTTTAACAAATGGTAGATTTATGCTTACCAGCTCACTAGGGCTGTCTCAGTATGTTGTGCTTATAAATTTGAGCAGAACTCATGGAGAGCATTTCTCAAGTCATAATACTCTATCTGGACTTACTCGATTTTCAATCTATTGTATTCATCAACTATCAGAGTTAACTGCCTTAATTTCCATTTTAAAGGCCGTTACATCTGTTAAAGTTCTTCACAGCTGTTACATTTGAGGCAGCAAATCCATTTATTGGTAAAGAATTGATTGCTTCCATCTGCCAGTGATTCAGTGGGACAGCCTTGTCAATCAAGGCAGGCAACAAGGAGTCCATTGTTTCATCGGCTTTCAATTTCTGATTGGGGGAAAAAAATTCCAGGCAGAAGCCTGTAACCACAAACCATAAGGTTCATCAAAGATTATTGTTCCATAAACCTGTCCAACTTTTGACATTTTTGCTCTTTGATTAGACTATCCTGATGTTATGGAAGATAGCTTCCAAATTTGAACATTTTGTAGGAAGGGAAGAAACATCCACAATTGCTCTGGGGAACAATACAATGGATATGGAGTGTTGATCAGTGTAGCCGCGACTTGAGCTTCTCAGTCTTTAGTGGGTAATGCCAAATTACAATCAATATGCCTTAGGTCAATAACATTTTCATTCTCATTGATTCAGATCCCATCAATCCTTTCCATCTTGTTCCTCTTGAAGAATTAATATTGCCAGTAGTAGTTATGGGCATTATTTACTAGTTGTAATATTAATATTAGTACTATATTCATGTACATTTTTTCTTAGTAAATAGTAAAAAAAAAAATCCGGGGCCCTTCAAATCTTTACTTTTTATCACTGAAATGATTTGAGAGTCATTATTTATCGTAATGGGATGACAACACTTATTGGTGTTACTGGCATTCAACAAATGACATCATATAACAGCATCTGTGCTGTTATTATTTCACATTGATATATGAGGGTGATTGTCCACAGCTAGTACCTTGATCATCATTAGGTCTTGTTGCTAACAATAATTTTATCATAGTTCTTTGTGAAAATTAGCACATATCCTGTGCTAATATTCTTCTTGCAAATTACATAAACAAGGAATATAAAGCAAAAATATAGTTTAAATTGTTATCCCAGGTTATTTTGAGTTATACAAATTAGGGCTGTGTGAGACTTCAAAAGATGCTTCATTTCAATAAAGTTTTAAATAAATTGCTCCTCCTTGATTCATGGAGAAGTAAGGTCTCGGTTCATAGCAAGATAATGGTGTTCTTTCATCTCACTTTACTTTGGAACTCCTCTCAGACTTATTTCCTGGAACGTATAATACACGGAAAGACTGGGAGGAGCTTTCTTTAGCAAGCGTTGTGGCAGAAGATTGAGAGGTCCCTGCTGTTCCTCCCTGTTTAAGTTCTTCCTGCATAACAGCTTTGGCAAAAGCTGGAAAGTTGTCACTAATATGGGATGAGCCTGGAGCTGCTTCAGAATCACTGACAAAGGTCTTCCAGGCTGTCTTGCTGTGGGAATATTGCAGACAAATCACTTTGAGAAGCATGATCATGCACCAAATCTCTTCCAGGCTTCCAGGATTAATTATGGTGTTTAAGAGGCTACCAATTATCTGGAGCATGAAGTTGCCAAGAAGTTAGAGAAATGTTGAACTTCTGCCATGCTTTCTAAAGGTATGGCTAACACCGCTGGAGACAGAATCCCTCTTAATGATTTCTAGGCTGGGCAGATTTGCCATGTATTGCAAGCAGTTCAAATGTTGGCTCGTCTAGAGAAGAATACCCAGATAAGTCTCTTTCTGCAGCAAATATATCTTGAAATTGTTTTATTTAGTTCTTTAAAATATTTGTTTCCAGTTTTATCGGAATTGTTTGAAATAGATATAATTATCTCGGCAAGATATTCATCTTTATGGTAGCTATTCTTCCTATCAATGACAGTTGCTGGTTTTTCCCCTTCTCCAAATCTGATTTAATTTGTTGTATCAGTTTACAATAATTATCTTCTTTAATAGTTGCACATCTTGCTGTGGAAAATTAACATTTCTATAGTCTCTTCTAATAGCCATCTTTTTTTTTCTTTCTTCCAGATTCACAAATGCTAATAGCTATTTGAATTTCACTATAACTGTCCACTAAAACTATTTGGAATACATTAATTATAGCATAATGTACTACAGTGATTAGAATAGCTAAGTGGTTAGAAATAAGAGCAGGGAGACCTAGGTTCAAGTCTACCCTCGGTCTTGGAAGTTCACTGGGTGACTTTGTGCCCAACATAACTTAGTGTTAAGGGGGGAAAACTTGGAGAAAGAACATGCTATGTATTGTGCTCTGACTTCTTGTAGGAAAGATATATGAATCTAATAAATAGATAGATGAGAGAGAAAGAGAGAGAGAGAGAGAGAGAGAGAGAGAGAGAGAGATAAATAGATAGATATAGATAAATAAATAGATGATAGATAGATACAGATAAATAGATAGATATAGATATAGATAAATAGATAGATAGATAGATATAGATAGATATAGATAGATAGATAGATAGATAGATAGATAGATATAGATAGATATAGATAAATAGATAGATGATAGATAGATAGATAGATAGATAGATAGATAGATAGATAGATAGATGCTGTCCTATTAGAATAAATATGCTATATATAAATCAAGTTTATTTAATTTTTGTTAAACCCACATGGAAAAATGTAAATTGCTGACATAAGTCAAATATTTATTTCCCCTGATTCTCATCACAGGTCAAAAATAATCTTGGAAAGGCATTTATAATCCAATCACTACTGCTTTATTTTATTTATTTTTTCTTTGTTTGTAGTTCTGGACATAAAAATGGAATTTGACAATTGCTCTTTTTAATTATATGTATTGTTAATGAATATATAGTAAGAGCACATAACAAATAAGATTATTTCAAAACCAGACTAAATTTTCAAACGACTCATCTCCTGCAGAGATTATCATTATTGAATAAGTTTTAGCAAGAATCAGTTATGATTTATTTAATAAAGAGATGAAGGAATCTTAAAATGTATCCATTTGATATACAATGGGAGAACGCTGATCATACATAAACACATATCTAGAACTGCTTACATTATCCTCAATAACATTTGAACAATAGAATTACTTGATAAGGAACCACTGAGAATTTCTTGTCTGAGTTCAGTGATAATTGTCTAAATTGTACTATGTGTGCATTCAGATGCAGATTATAATTACTAAATTCAATTACTTGGCCACAGGCCAAGAGAATAACTGGTGAAAATGATATCCACATTTTGTAAGGTCAGGCCATGGTACGTGCATAACCATCTGTCTTCTGGGCAATCCCAGTTTCATTTTCATGTAAATGGCTTTGACTGTTTTTGTCTAACACATTAGAAAAATGAAAATAATGAACAAAAACTTGATATGAATAACCAGCAGTGGCTTAGAGGGTTGCTGAATTTGAATGTCATTTTGAAATGACATTGGAATGACATTGTCATTCAAGCAGATCAACTTTCAAGAGAGAGATCTCTTGATCTCCTTTTCACAGGACATCTCTCTATGTTCCCAAATAAGGTCAGAGGTGGGTTTCAGCAGGTTCTGACCAATTCTGGAGAACCAGTAGCAGAAATTTTGAGTAGTTTGGAGAACTGGTAGTAAAAATTCTGATTGGCCCCACTCCCATCTATTCTCTGCCTCCCAAGTCCCAGCTGATTGGAAGAAAATGGGGATTTTGCAGTAACTTTCCCCTGGAGTGGGATGGGAATGGAGATTTTATAGTATCCTTCCCCTGCCATGCCCATCAAGCCATGCCCACCAAACCACATCCACAGAACCGGTAGTAAAAAAAAATCTGTAACCCACCACTGAATAGGATCCTTGAAGGCTGAATAGATTTTTATTACTTTTATATTTTTATATAATGTCTTCATTGTTATTGTTTTTTTCTGTTAACCACTTTATCATTAATATAGTTTATAGCTGACAGGCCAAGAATTTGTAATTTAGTTGCTTAACAGTTTAAAATTCTTTTGGCTTGTTTCGCAAGAGATGGGAAACCAACATTGCTTCTTATGCTAATCGGCATTCAACTAGGGAGGATGCTATGTGTGTATTAGGGGTTTTTTTTAGACACTTTTTTGGTTAATGTCAGTTCAACAATTTCTCTAGGGCTTCAAGTTACCTATGTTTGCTTCTAGTTCAGAAGTCTTTACCGAGACTTCTGCATATGCAATTTAGTGGGTCAATTTCTTCAAAATAAAGATATCTAACTCAATTTTTTTTTAAAGATGGAACAGGGCAGGTTTTAAGGAATACCTTTCCAAAGGGATCTACAATTCATCTCCAAAATATTTATAGGAATTTAAGGATAGTGACTAAAAGGCATAATAGAAGTAGAAATAGAAAGATTTTTATTGAGTGACAGATGGTTACATTTGACTAACGAGAAAATCATTCTGAAAGTCCTTACCCTAACCTCTCTCTCCCCCCAAAAAATAATTAATGTCAAGCTGGCCAAAATCAAATTGGTTACAGATAGACCAGGTTGGTGACATAACTTTGGGAAATTAAGTATTTTTCAGCCAAACCCTAATATAAAGTATTGAATGTTTACGAGGATAAATCTGGATAATACATTTTAATGTACGTACTCAAAACCACTATACATGGCAAGAAGGTAGCACAAATGCAATAATAGAATAAAATAGATTATACTATTTACATTGCAATGTTTTTGCACATGCATCTCAACAGCTGGAAGCATGTTATCAACTTTGTGTGAAAATAGCAATAGCAATAGCACTTAAACTTAGGTACCACTTCATAGTGCTTTACAGCCCTCTCTAAGTGGTTTACAGAGTCAGCATATTGTTCCCCAATAATCTGGGTTAGGGTTAGTCTTTATTTTACTGACCTTGGAAGGATGGAAGGCTGAGTCAGCCTTGAGCCGGTCAGGATTGAACTGCTGGCAGTTGGCAGAATTAGCCTCCAATACTACATTCAAACCTCTGTGCCCCATGGCTCAGAATTTGAGATTGAATAGTATTTTGATAAGCAAAAAGAAAAACTATCCTGAAAGAAGTTAACGGTAAACCAATATTGCCAGGAAGACTGTATGGTCATGCCAATATAGTCATCAATAGCTGAGTTCAACCAGAGAATCAATTTACAATTTATTGCATTATTTTGATGTGGAAATAATACATACATTTCTTGAATATAATGTTAAATACCAGGGAATTGTCAAGGAACAATAACTCCACTAACCAAGAAGTATGATAGATGGTAATAGTACAATCTTCATTGTATGGTAATAGCATAGTCTTCACTGCCAAAGTAATGATTTATAAACAATTTATAAAGTGTATTTCTATAGTTATTTCGACTAAAGATAGACACCATTTTCTGTAGCTATCTCTCTTTTATTTTAAGTATCAGTTACTTTTTTCCACTTTCAAAGTAGTTGATGAACTTTACTTAATAACAGAATAACAGAGTTGGAAGGTACCTTCTAGTCCAACCCCCTGCTTAGACAGGAACACTATACCATTTCAGACAAATGGTTGTCCAATCTCTTCTTTAAAACTTTCAGTGTTAGAGAATTCACAACTTCTGGAGGCAAGTTGTTCCACTGGTTATTTCTCCTTATGAAATTTCTCCTTAGTTCTAAGTTGCTTTTCTCCTTGATTAGTTTCCATCCATTGCTTCTTGTGCCGCTTTCAGGTGCTTTGGAGAATAGATTGACTAACCTGCCATGTGAGAATATAATTCATTTTTGTATGCAAATACGAATTCAAATCATCCATGCAAACATCAATTCTCATATGCAGTTATAAGAATTACGAATTCAGCATGAAAAAATTAAGGATCAACAACAACTAGTCAATTCACAGTTTATCTTCCAGGAAGCATATTGTTTTATTCTTCAAAGGATATTTCACAATATATTTATTTTTAGGGTAGATGGAATATAGAGATCAAAATTATTGGGTTTACTTTCTGGATGAACAAATACCCTTAGTCACTTCCTTTGGATATTAGTTAATCAACAGCCTATTCTGTTTTGTGAGCCATAGTTTTATTGCTTGGTTGTAACTTATTTCCGTAATACCTAATGATAATGCAGACTCTGACATCATTTTGCATCTAGAGGTTTAATAGAGTATTGTTCATTTAGGAATCCCTATGGACTTGCAATCTGTCATGTGTTGTCAGTATCTGTATGTGTTATTTTCCTATATAAGCCCATCAAGATGTTAATGGCTAACAGCCAAAAATGAGATCTGCTTTCTATCAACACCTTCAGTTTTTCTAAGAATGGAGCAACTGGATGCATAAAAACACTAAACACTAAACAGTTGTCTCAGTAAATTGTAATAGACAACACTATTAAACAGTGTTTTTTTAAATGTTGCTTTTCAGAACCAAAATATTTTCTCAAAAGGTTTTCAATCCAAAGTTCTCCATTAATAATTGTTTTGAAAGGACATCCATGGGGTGAACTGCAACAAAGTAATAATTCATGGCTCTAACAACATGGGATCAACTTCAGTGCAAAAATCTCACAATTCACATCGCCTCTTTCAGATTTTCATTCTTTTAAAATGTTGGCCTAATTGATCCAGAAATTCCTTGTCCCAGGCAAGCAGTTTTTCCTAACAAGGTTGTTTAAAAAAAAAAAAAAAACTTCAGCTTGAAGTAGAAGAAATTCAGCTCATAGAAATCAACTCTTGCCTCCATGAACCTCTGATTCTGTTATCCCAAAAGTGCTTTTTTTCCCCCAAAAGGCAACTGGACTTTTTTTTTCTTTAAAGACATTTCGCTTCTCATCCAAGAAGCTTCTTCAATTCTAACTGAATGATGGAGAATGGAATGAAAGTCAGAATTGAAGAAGCTTCTTGGATGAGAAACGAAATGTCTTCAGGGAATGACATAGTCCAGTTGCCTTTGGGGAGGGGCAGGGAGTACCTTTGGGACAACCATGACCTGGTATCACTTACATCCTAAACCTTCTTGGCTCCCCACTATGTCCACAAACTAGCATATAATGTATTTGTCATGGATCTGTTCTAAAAATGTATTCCTTCCCATGGGATAAAATTGCAAATTAATAAGCCATCAGGGAGAAGAGAGGTTTTGCTCCTTTATTTCTGTTCTGCTGTAGCAATATCAAAGAACACCCAATAGGACTATTATGCTATTCAGACTGGCTGTTCTAGATCAATAAGAAGTATCATCTTAATGATGAATTAAAAAAGAACAATTAAGAGTGTATGATCTAATTCAGCAGCCCCAACCTTTTGGGTGCCAGGGACTGGTTTCATGGAGAGAGGTTTTTCCATCGACTGGTGTGTGTGTGTGTGTGTGTGTGTGTGTGTGTGTGTGTGTGTGTGTGATTTCACATGCTGCCTGCATCCTGCACATGGGCTTATGGGGTTTCATTGCCTGCATCCTGCGCTTAGGGAGATTGGGCCCTTTTTGAGGAGATCCTACTAGATATACTTTTTTTAAAAAAAATTGATTTATATGCCGCCCTTCTCCGGAAACTCAGGGCGGCTTACAATGCGTTAAGCAAAAGCCTTCATACTTTTGTATATTTATACAAAGTCAGCTTATTTCCCCCACAAACTGGGTCCTCATTTCACCTACCTTAGAAAGGATGGAAGGCTGAGTCAACCTTGAGCCTGGGGAGATTCGAACATGCAGTAATTGCAGGTAGCTGGATGATAATAACAGGCTATTAGTCTGCTGCGCCACCAGGCTCCTCTAATAGATGGGGATTGTAACCAGGGGTGGGTTCCACTAACCTTTACTATCGGTTTGTAGCGGGATTGTGCGTGTGCGCTCTTCTGCGCATGCGCAGGTCACCAATGGTGATGTCATGCTGGATGGATGGAGCCTCCTGCCGGTTTTACTACTGGTTCTATAGAACCAGACAGACCCACCACTGATTGTAACATACCTGGCTTTCCCATTCTGGTAGGCTGGATAGTTGTAACTGGAGAGAGATGGTCCTTCAAAGAATTTGTTGGTTGGGTCTATAGGTCATCTGTCATCCATTTTTTTGATCTCCCATATCTTTCAGGAAATCAACACATGAAAATAAATGAAGTAATAAAATGGACAACTCAAATACCTAACTCTACCATTCCATACCTTCAGGAGGCTGACCGATAGTCAGTTTTTCTCCCAGTTTTGATCCCATCCTTAGATGGGAGAAGAAACGATGGTAGGAACAAACCTGATGCTACTTTTTTTTATATTATAGAGAGTAGCAACATTGACCAACCTTATTTCAGTAGCTGGTAAAGGTGAGGTTTGTTGGGCAGCAGATTTTACACCAACATACTTTCTATCTTAAGAATAGAAGAAAGCATATTAACATTGCTGGAAAGAAGAGCCCATTGCACCAATGCTAACTGTGAATCAACTACGTTTTATCTATTAGATAAAACTACAAAAATAAATAAACTGATTAGTTAAATTAGGAGCCCTACTCTTTTTCAGTAGTTTAAAGAGGATAAGATCCAATAATAAGTCACATCTGGCTATTTGATCCCTCCTTTCACTGGAGAACAATTTAGAAACTGGAATGAGGCTAGCAAAGAAAAGTTAGATATGTCTGCCTATTTTAAAATATTTATTTATTTGTTCAACTTTCATGGATACCCGAATCACAAAACAACTTTGGGCAAACTTACCAGCAAATTTTAACGATCAGAAAAAAACATACATTTTGAAACCAACAGATTGATAACCAAGGACACCAATCAATATTCTTTAAAACTCCTAGAGTTAGACACACAGCGCTCTGCCCCAATGCATCATAGGAAAAGTCAACTCTTCAGTGTTCTTATGACACGCCAGTAGGATCAGAGCTATTGGACTAGAGCCCTGAGCAAACTGTCAAATGAGAAGCCACACTTCTCTTTTTTTTTTTTTTAATTTGATTTATATGCTGCCCTTCTCCGGAGACTCAGGGCGGCTTACAGTGCATTAAGCAATAGCCTTCATACTTTTGTATATTTTTATACAAAGTTAGCTTATTGCCCCCACAGATGTTTTATCTTGGCTGTACACTGCCCTGAGTCCTGCAGGAGAAGGGCGGTATAGAAATAAAAATAAATAAATAAATAAAATAAATAAACTGGGTCCTCAATTTACCTAACTTAGAAAGAATGGAAGGCTGAGTCAACCTTGAGCCTGGCGAGATTCGATCTTACTTTAATTGCAGACAGCTGGTGTTAAATTACAGTGCTTAGTCCGTTGAGCTATCCAGGCTCCTTTGACAACATTGTCTGATGTTGCAGGTTAATTCTGTACACTCACTCCACTTTATCTGGTGTGATGAGCAGAACTAACAGGAGGCAGGTGATCCTGTAAATAGCCTGGCCCTATCTAAGAAAGGCTTTGTAAGAAATAACCATTTTTGAATTACAATTAAGAACCTTGGTGGCGCAGCAGACTAAAGCACTGTTAAGTAACACCAGCTGCCTGCAATTATTGCAAGTTCAAATCTCACCAGGCTCAAGGTTGACTCAGCCTTCCATCCTTTCGAGCTAGGTAAAATGAGGACCCGGTTTGTGGGGGCAATAAGTTGACTTTGTATAAAAAAGATCACTGCTTAGGAGGGGGCCGAAAGCCCTACTAAGCAGGTATCTACAAAAGTATGAAGGCTATCGTTTAATGCATTGTAAACTGCCCTGAGTCTCTGGAAAAGGGCGGCATATAAATCGAACTAATAAATAAATAAATAATAAATAACCTATTAGAACAGGGGTCTCCAACCTTGGCAACTTTAAGACTTGTGGAATTCAACTCCCAGAATTCCTCAGCCAGCTTTGCTAAAGTCCACAAGTCTTAAAGTTGCCAAGATTGGAGATCCCTGTATTAGAAACCATGCTGCTGCATTTTGAACTACTTGCAGGTTCCAAGTGGTCTTCAAGGGCAGCCCCATCTATAACACATTTCAGCAATCCAAAGGGAAGTAATTAAGGCATGAGTGAATGTGAAGCATTTCTAGAGCCTGATTACAACTTCTAGGTATATTATTTTTTACTGCTAGCAAATAATCTATCTATTGACTGTCATTTGAAGGAAAGTCTTAATGGATTACTTTGACTGATTTTTAATATCTAAATATTAATATTAACTAATAAGTCTATATTGTACACTATCTTATTTTTTGATTGAGAAGAAAGGCTGCTGCACAAATTAAGTTTTTAAAGAGATGTTGTCTAATATAAGCTGTCTGCAAATCTCTTAGCACCATATTTGTACCCTGTGAATAATGGTGAAATTAATCAGAACTGACTAAGCAGCTGATCACCTTTGATTACAGTACATTTCTATATTAGACTCTATATTATATACTGTATTATATACATTACATTTCTATATTAGACTCTATATTATATTATAATACTCTTTGTATTTTTTCCAATACAAAGAGAAACCAGAAAGAATTGAAGCTAAATTTAATAAGAGTAAAATATAAAAGGAAGCAAATGTTAAAATAAACAGGGGTGCTCTTACACTTGCTAAGTAATTAGGTTACTGTGGTTTTCCTCACTTTTGTAGATGTCCTAAATATTATGGATAGAACTGGAAATAAAGTTTAAAGAAATCCCAATTAAAGATTTTGGCTAATAGCTGACTTTTCTGCTGTCATTGATATAAATACGATAAATTTCTTCCAAAGCTGCAATATGATTCTAGTCTTCCTAAGAACAAATCCAGCATTAACCTATTTATCTCATGGAGAATGTGAATAGATAATTCTTGAAGCTTTGCTTTAGAAAATAATAATAACAAAAACAAGCTCTTCTAAATCACAGCTACAAGGCAGACAAAAGAAAGTGACACATTTCCTGTAAAAACAAAATGATACAGAATTAAAAGGTTTATCACCTAAGCATTGCTCTATCGATAAACTGTGATTTGGTTCCACATCAGTGACTTTAAAAATAATCCTGCAATATAATATTGATCTCATCATATTATTTTTGCTTGTTTTTTTTCATTTAGAAAAGAAAAATCCATCACAAGGAAGTGATGGAAGAAAATACATTTCTTTTTCTATAAATAAAGCAATATATCTTAAATGTGAAAAAATAAAATCCAAATTATGTTGTGTCTTTAAATAATATAGTTGGCAAGGAGTTTGAAGAAGTTTGACCCTTTTCTCTACTCTTCTTCCAAAATAAATAGATTAAAATAACCCTCTTCTATCATTCATAATCTTTGTTTTTTTCAGCCATATGGAGACTTTTATGTCTAATGCCCAGTTGAGAAGTGACTGCAAGGTCAAATGGACCATCTGCTGAGTGTCAAATGGGAATTTTCTTATTTATTCATGATTATCCTCAGATCCTTTTTAGAAAGAAGCAAGATTTAGGGAAGCTCTACTTTTCAAACCAAGATTATGAATTTTAATGGTGTTTTTTTTTCAAAACTATGTTCACTCTATCAATGATAAACATATTGCTGATTCATTTGATGAATACTTTCACTGCTGATACTTGGAATATTTTCTGCAACATCCAGAACAGCTAAATTTCGACAATCTCTATCTAAGATTTTAATGGTAATTTGAGTATTAGTGCTTTTAGAATTCCAGCTAACATTCAATGCCTCTTTCCTTGAGAAAAAAATAAATGTTTGTGATGCTAATTGTTGTTGGTTGAGGATGGAAATGTTAGTATTAAATTATTAACATGACTCAAATAAATTTTTGCAAAATTCTTCCTACATTAAAATATCTATACTGTGATTCAAATTTAGCTTTATAATCCATTCAAATATAACATTATAGCTTTATAATCCATACAAATGTGGACGTAGATTGTCCACTCATTTTAAAGAACTAGGGTGGAAAATCTTTAAAGGAATCCCAGCTATATATTGATGCACTCAGGTTATTGCAGAAGGCCTCAATAATCACTGCCCAAATCTCTCCTTGTATTTTTCCTTTTTCTTTAGATTTTTCCCTCTTGCTCTTGAAAGGACAGCGTGAGAGGAAGCAGTAACTCCATCCTTGCCTTTAGACAGAGAGAGAGAGAAAAGAAATATCTATAGTTACGTGCCTTAGGGTCCATTAGCCCAGCTGCAAACAATTCATTGATTTTTTTTTTCCTTCTGGGAGAAAAGTGGTGGTATATCACTACTATTTCAGTATACTCGTATTATACTACTATATATTATACTATATATTTTATAGTATACTATTTATAGTATTCTATTTATATTACTGTATACTATATATTTCAGTATACACTGTCACTATTTTCCTACCAATATCATAGGTAATATTGGAGATTCTTTTGTAAAGGTTGCTTCTGGGGACCAACTGATAATGTTTGCTAGGATATGCTATTGCCTGGAGGAATCTTGAAGGACTCTGCAATAATAGCCAAACCAAAGTGAAATAAGGACTCCTCTCTACTTTTTCTTCTTGATTTGGCTCACAACTTGTTAAAAAATTAATGGATGTGACGATTATAAAAATCCTAAGAACATTACTTTCCGGTCTCCTCAATTCCATTGCATCACCCCTGCCTCACAGATTCAGTTCCCGAGGTTTGTTTTTTGCAACCTCCAGAATAGGTTAGACTAGTAAGTGGGGGACAGCTATAGCACTAGTACTAGCACTTAGACTTATATACCGCTTCACAGTGCTTTACAGCCCTCTGTAACTGTTGTAGCCCGCCAGCAGCCTGCGTGGATCGTGGCTGATCCCAATGAGGAGGAGGCTGGTGTGGTGTTGCGCCAGCAGCCTGCGCAGCCAAGGATGTGATGCCAGAGGCAGAGACTCAGCCAGGGCCTTCAGAACCTCCAGAGGCTCCTTCCAGTGGTGAAAGCGAAGTGGAGGAGCCTCTCCTCAATGATCGGGCACGCAGGGCTGCCAAAAGGCAGGAGTGGCTACTCAGGAGGAGGAGGTCTACTTGAGAGTAGGGCTTGAGGATAACTGGCCACTCCCTTAGCCTATTTAAGTCGCACGCAGCTAGTGTTTTCTTGCTAGAAACAACGTCTCATTACTACAGAGCATCTTGGAGAGTGAGCGACTTCTCATATCTGGTTTTCTGGGCTGGTTGCCAACCTTTGTCGGACTTTGTTCTTAATAACTTTGATAAGGACCCTTTGCACAGGAAGCCTGCATTCTTGAAAGGAGTTTGTTTGGAATTAAACAGTGTTTGTGAAGCTTGGTGTGTGACACATTCTCTGGGAATCCAAAGCTGGGGCAGAACAGTAACCAGTTTGCAGAGTCAACATATTGCCCCCAACAATCTGGGTCCTCATTTTACTAACCTTGGAAGGATGGAAGGCTGAGTCAACCTTGAGCCTGGTGAGATTCGAACTGCCAAATTGCAGGCAACCGGCAGTCAGCGGAAGTAGTCTGCAATACTGCATTCTAACCACTGCGCCACCGTGGCTCTTTTATTACAGCTATGTGTATTAACCATCCTTAAAGTCTTTATGTATGAGGATCTCTGCCTTCTGCATTGTTTGACTATTCATCAGGATACTACCCAGCATTGTAGACACCTAATTGACCTAATTAAAACATCTTGCCTAAAATTACATTACAGGCAGTCCTCAACTTACGACCACAATTCAGCCCAAAATTTCTATTGCTGAGTGAGACAGTTGTTAAGTGAGTTTTACTCCATTTTATGACTTTTCTTGCCATGGTTGTTAAGTGAATCATTGCATGTGCTAAGTTAGTAGCATGGTGGTCAATGGCTTCCCCATTGACTTTGCTCGTCAGAAGATCACAAAAGGTGATTACATGACCCCCGGGACACTGCAGCCAACATAAATATGAATCAGTTGCCAAGATCTGAATTTTGATCACATGACCATGGAGATCCTGCAATGGTCATAAATCTGAAAAACATTAGTAAGTCACTTTTTTCAGTGCCGTTAAAACTGTGAATGGTCACTAAATGGACAGTTGTAAATCGAGGACTACCTGTATTCTCTGTAGGTGCTTTATACAAGTCGTAGCATGATTTCTTGGTATTCCATGTTACTATGTCAGACCTTCTTTACGGATAATCAGCCATTATGGCTTCTCAAGTTATACAGGGAGTTCTCGACTTATGACCGCAGTTGGCACCAGAATTTCCATTGCTCAGCATATTGGCAGTTAAATGAGGTGTGCTATCTTTTTTTTTTTTAAGCAAATCCTTGGAACTGTTAAGTACATCATTCAGTCATTAAGAGAATCTGACTTCTCCTATTGACTTTCCTTTTCAGATATTAGCTGGGAAAGATAACACGCTGCACTCATCATAAATACATGCTGGGTGCCAAGCTCCCAAATTTTGATCACATGATCATAGGAATGCTACAACAACCATAAGTATGAGTCCTAAGTCTTTTTTTTTCCCAGTGTAATTGTAACTTCAGTTGCTAAACAAACAATTGTAAGTTGACAGCTACCTGTATTTAGAGCTAAGTGTGCTTAACTGGTCCAAAACATATTTAATGATATACCCAGACATGATTAGATTTTCACCATATCTCAGTGTCTTTTTAATTATTTCATTCCCAAAACTCTATGAGCCATTTATTGAATAATTTACACATAAATAAAACAAAGATTCTCTCAACTTGAGCTTGACTCATGCCTATAAATTTTCTTGATGACAACAGTTCATCATTGTCTTTTTTCTAGGATTTTTTTCCAGCCCAGTCTAACTTACTAACCTGTGATTTTCCAGTGACTTACCTATCATCCATCCTCCAAGCACTAACCAGCAATCACTCTGCTTAGGTTTTTCAAAATCATCCAAGGATTGTTAGATATTGTTGCCTGCTGTGACTCAGCATGCAGTTAGTGTTTCAACAAGACTGTGCACATCAGTCACATATGCTGCCTCACCAGGCTGCTCTTGCCAAACAGACAAATAACCCAAAGCATCTATTTTTTTGGAGTCTGGATTAAGCATGTTAGATAGATATTTTAGAGGTGATATTAAGTCAGCTACTTGGGGGCAGGAGCTCTTCATGGACTTGTTTAATTTGAAAAATTAATGACAAGACTCTTACAATGTCCAAAATGCTACAATGAATATACAGGTAGCCCTTGACTTAACAACTATTCTTTTAGTGACTGTTCAAAGTTAAAACGGCACTGAAAAAAGTGACTTATGACCGTTTTTCAAACTTACAACCATTGCAACATCCTTCGTGGTCATGTGATCAAAATCCAGACGCTTGGCAACTGACTCATATCTATGGCAGTCGCAGTGATTCACTGCAGTTGATCAAAATGGGGCAAAACTCACTTAACAACTGTCTCACTTAGCAACAAAAAATTGGGCTCAAATGTGATTATAAGTAGAGGACTGCCTGTATTTTATTTTCAGGGCTGTGCAAAACATCTAAGTGCAGTGCTTCTCAGCACAAAAGTGTGTTGTACACACACGTGCAATGACTTGCAAAAAAAAAATACAACTACTTTACTATTGAAAATTACACTTTGTGGAGCATCTTGTTTAAAGCCTTTCGCAACCTCGCTGTGTAGTTTGGCGGGTTACGACTCTTGAAACTTTAAATCTTTTAACAAACATTTTGTATTTAGCTTTAGCTTTCTCTTTTCTTTCAGATACAGTTTGCAAATTGGATGCTGCAGATTCTAATTAAATATGAACTTAAAGGAAATGCATCTATTAACCGTATTCCAGATTCAAGGAAACCAGAAGACCATTAAGATAGAAAGCCACACAAGACTTTTTTTCCCCCTTGAGGACTTTTTTCCTAATGTCATTCTGCTCAAATGCTTATCAGTTCAGTGTTTTACAATATATACAGAATGATTTTTATTTTAAAATCTGCTCCAGAAACAGGAGCACACAGTCCTGTTTGTCGCACAGTCAGGATTTGTCACACAGTCAGCAAGATGCTTAGACTGAATTTGGCATTTTTATCTGTCTATTCAGTCCTTATGATTATTATTATTTATAACAATTTTATGTACCTGGAGGTGAAAATAAGTGAACGTCATGGGGAAAATATATGGTCCACACGAATATTATATTAGTATTCCTGTCTGCCATTTAAAGTGATTACCACTGATCAGTGGTGAAATGTAAAATTTGTTACTACCAGTTCTGTGGGCGTGGCTTGGTGGTGGTGGGTTTAATGTGACTGGGTGGGCGTGGCCAACTCTTTTTTTTACCTTTTAAAACCATTTTTTTCTACAACCACTTCAGCCGAAGAGGTTGTAAAAAAAACACCTTTAAAAGCCTCTGATGATTCCAGCTGAGTTGCCTGATTGGCAGAGGCTTTTTTTAAAAAAAAACATTTTTTCTACAACCTCTTTGGCTGAAGAGGTTGTAAAAAAAATGCTTTTAAAAGCCTCTGGCGATCAGGCAACTCAGCTGGGATTGTCAGAGGCTTTTAAAAGCATTTTTTCTACAACCTCTTCAGCCAAAGAGGTTGTAGAAAAAATGCTTTTAAAAGCCTCTGACGATCAAAGCTGAGCTGCACGATCATCTCAGGCTTTTTATTTTTACTTTTAAAAGCATTTTTTGGCTGAAAAGGTTGTAGAAAAAATGCTTTTAAAAATAATTTTAAAATGCTTTTGATGATTGCACAGCTCAGCTGGGCATGGGGGAGCAGGGATTTTTGCTACCGGTTCTCCAAACTACTCACCACCATCGCTACCAGATAGGGCAATCCAATCCAAACCGGGAGCATTTCACCCCTGCCACTGATGACAAAATAGAAGAAATCTAAAAGATAATACTGTATATGAATCATCTTAGTTTAAATAACTACAAAGAAATCTTATGTTTTTATATTCATAATACTTTAATCATAAGTAGAGAATCAGCCCTTCGAAATTCAGTATCTGGTCAAAATGAGCCAAAGCAAGTTTGCTCAGAAATTATATTTAGACCACAGCATTCTTATTAGAATGTGACTTTCACTGTTTTATACATGTGTGTTGTAACCTGTAAATAACCCAGAGTGACTTCTACCCTGGTAAGAGTGTTTATAGCTACTGCATTAACACTCAGAGAATGTTTTAGTGAGAAAAGTTAAGACTGCAATTCTTCATTTACTTACCGGAAGTGGGCAGGTATGTCTTGAGTCTGCGTTTTAAGTTCAGGCTTAACCCTCCAATATTTCAATGATATGTGTAAAGCTGTACTATTCCTCTTATTCATTAACAATGCACATGATTCCTTTTATTCCTGAATCCTTATAAGCTTTCTCCCCCCACCCCCCTAAAGAATAAATGTGTTGTGGTAGTTTTCCTTTCATCAAGCTCCACTTCACATCCCCCAAAGCATGTCAGATCAGACAAATATGCATGCAATGAAATTCCTCTGTGTGCAGTTGCCCTGATCTGATCCAACCAGTCTTTGAACAAGGAATACTTGCAGGATATATTTCGTTCCTACACAACACGTTTTTCACTTCTTTCATAAACAACATGTATCTCTGTGGGCATCCTTACCTCAGACCCACTTTGGTTGAAAGCAACAGGAAATGCAAACTTACATTTTTGCTTTTGCTGTTGTTAGTTATAATCCATCTTTTCTCCAGGAGCTCTGGATTGCTTATATAAAGGGATATTGTTTTATTTAGTCCTCAGAAAAATTCTTATCAGGTAGGTTGGACTGAGAGAAGGTCATTGGCCCCAAAGTCACCCAGAGAATTTCCATGCCTAAAGGTGTACTTGAACCAAGTCTCCCTGGCCTAATACCTTGGCCCTACTTCACTCATGTGCAAGTGCCATAGGCATTGCATTTATCATTAATTTTATTAAAAGCAACAGTCTGATTCAACTGTATGAAAGTAACACTGTATTCAGGCATCCATTTAAATGCCTTAAAATAGTGCGTCTCAATCTCAGGAATTTTAAAATGTATGGAGTTGAAATTCCTGAGATTGAGAAACACTGCCATGAATATTGAGTGAATTGGTGTGCTTTCAGATGCTGCTATTGGCCTGGTAATGTTGAGCAATAGGTGATGTATTGAATGGATTGCAGAATTGAAAACTGGCTAGTATACATTTATTTTTGCAGACATTTTAGCATGCTGTATATATGCTTCAGTTATCCGATAATTGCCAATTAACATTTCTTTTTTAAAACTTTTATATAAACAATTTTATCTATATAGACAAGGAAATGTACAAAAATAAGTGAGGGTGTATATAAATATGTTAATGTTCATATGGAAATATGCATTGTACATACAAGAATGACTCAGTGAATGTATTTTTGTTTTCTGCCGCTCAGAAGTCATCCACTACATTCACATGTATGTATTTTACATGCACATTCATCCACATCCCATATAGAAAAAGGAAATGTAGAGTTACATCCATGAGTCTAAAATTGTCATTCTTCAATAAACATATGACTAGAGCTGCAGAGTTTATATCAAGGCTTTTCTAATCTCCTTTGGAATTTTGGTGCTTCACCCCCTTGAATTCCATATCTTTGTCCATATTGAGTAGGAATTCTTTGAATTGTATTCTCAGAATTTGTCTGGAAACTACCAAATTTGGGAAAGCTGATTGCTTGTCAGCTTTGAAGTCCTCTACAAATTAATTAATGGGAAAAAAATCCTATGAAATAATCACAATTTAATTCTAAACAAATGTGTCTATGATGAAACAAGTAGATACTCAACCCTAGATTGTACTAACATAATACTGGACTCCAAAAAGATGGCAAAGTAGCATGTATTTACAGTATTTTCCAATACTAATTGAATAATGACACTTTCTCCTCACTTGAACTAGTCAGAGGATGCAAAACAGGACATTTTCACTGCCTATATTAAACTATACCTGAACCCAGATAGAGGACATTTTGAAGTTCATCTCACCTTTACAAAGATTGGTCCAGATTGCTTCAAACTGTTATCCTGAAGTAACAGAAGAAAAACATTTTTTCCTCCAAAGGATTTCACACAAACCAATGTTCTTATCTTTTTCAGAATTGCTTTCCTTATTGCCTCTGCAGTCCATGTTCACTACTATATAACAGAATAGCTTAGCACAGAGAATTGGGCACAGATGGAAGTTACCAACGTATCTATGTTACCAATTTGGCCTGAACAAAAAACATAAGTCCATTGGAAATGTCTGAATTGCTTCCCAATGTCACTTTCTCCCTCAGCTTCTCATCCTGCTCAGAAAGCTGCCTCCAAACTCATTGATCTCTTACATGAATATACTTCCCATGGAGTTTAATAGAATGTACAAGGAAATATATTTAGAATTACGGCATTAGAATTAAGGCTTAATTTCATTATTCCTTTGATAGTGCAATAACTAAGCAATCAAGCAAAACTGCTTTAGTTTAATTCTCCCATGTGTATAAGTCTGCCATATGTACTGCAATAGTTTCTGAGACTTGTTTTGTTCTTCTTGCATACCATATAGACTTTAAAAGGCTCTCTCTCTATATATAGTATATCTCAGTTTTACCGCAATTTGGGTACAATCCTATGCATGTTTGCCCTAAAATAAATCCCACTGCACTCAGTAAGGCTTACTCCTAATTAATGTAATTTGTAGCCTTAACTGTTCTGAATATTTAAGATGGTATTGCTTATCATGATAACATAAAACATCCTGTGCTGTTCTGATACACTTTGCTTTTGATATTAAATGCAACTTATTTGCACATTGTCTATAAAAGTCTAGCCCCAATGGACTTCCCTGATGATACATAACCAGTATTTGGGAAGGCAGAGAAGGAAGAACTGACTTCATTGATAGGAACATGCCAGTTTATCTAATCAAATTGTGTGCAATCTTAATGGAACCGTCTTGTCATTTCAGTAAATAGGAAGGCCTTACATGAGCTGAGCCTATTTGAAAGGGAATTTAAGCATTAAAAAATCCAATTCATATTAAATTTTCCAATTGTGATAGAGAAGAATTATCTAGAATTCATTTTCAGTCTCAGCACATCTACCGTACAGCTGATGAGCTGAGACTATGTCTGAACTTCATTGCAATTATATCCGTTTAATGACTGATATAGGAAAATAGCTGATACAGAAATGGAGAAAATAATTTCATATAAGTACCTTTAATTGTAGTATCAGATTTTTCAGAAAAGCCTTATCACACTAACAGAGATATCCTTCATAGCTTGTATTTACTAGTTCCAGAAGGAGCACATTTCTGGGTCATTTTTACATCAGGTCTGAACATAAAATCCATGTGAATTGCTGCTTAATTTGTCAGTGACTGTGCATTATGTATTTTAGACTTATGCCTATTGTTCAAGCTGCTGAAGGACTGTTATTTAGAAATATTCAGCTCACTAAATACCTTTGTATTTCCCTGAGTGCCTTACACAGCTTGCTAACATTACATACCTGTTGTGTAGAAAATGTTATCTGAAAGTTATTTTTGGTGGACAGGTGCCAAATCATCATTCATCAGTAAAATCATTATGAAACTTACAGTGCAAAATGTGTTTCTCAACAGTAATTGATTTAATTTAGACTCAGGAAATCATACTGTGAATATTTATAGTATAGCTACACATTAATTGTACAGTGGATAACATTTACTGTAAATATCTGTATACAGTAAATGCATCTAGAATAACGTTTTTCCCCATGATAAATATACCATGTTCTATTTGTGTTATTTTTAAGGTAATCTCACAATAATCATATCCTCAATACAAGTTCTGTACTAAAAAGATATTAAGCCTAAAGTAGGCTCGTATGTACAAACTTTTACACATATTTTTGTATTGTGATTCATATGCTATATATCGGAGACTTTCTATTAATTTGTAAACTACATAAATTATTGTAAACTTTTAATTAAAAAATATTTTAAAACCCATAACTACTTTAGTTATTTTTTCTCTACACAGAATAGGGAAAAAATCTAAAGCAACACTATCACATGCTGAGTGGCAATTTTCTTTTATTATATACATGGGAACATTTTTTGCACATATCAAAATATGTGCAAAATATCTAGGTACCTCCAAATTAAGTTTCTGCCATCAGAATTGCTTGTTTGTTACTGCTTGTGCCTCTGCCTTTTGCACAAGTTGAAGTGTCTTCAATGGCAGCCCCATGTACAGCAAATTGCAACAGCCCAATTGAAAGGTGAACAGGACATGAGTGATCACGAATAGAGCCCTTCATCAAGGAATGGGCACAACTGGTACACAATACAGAGTTGTGCAAAGATCCTCCATGACTGCCACCTGCTCAAACAGCATGAATCCAGGTGGAACCCCAGATTGCCCATAGTGGTGTTATGCTAGAATCAGAGACCTCCAAAACCCATACATACATTCATCCTAAAGTTGAATACAAGCTATACATTCATCCTAGGGTTCTGTTGAAGCTTCTTGTTTCCCATCCAGACCCTCACAGCCTCCAGACACCAAGATGTACACAGCATCACTTAATTCACCAGGTAATATCTCACCCCATGGTGACATGGTCACCTAGCAGTCTCATGTAGATGTTAAATTGCATAGGGAAGAGCACTACCCCTACAACATTAAATTACAAAAAGATTGAAAGTATAATTATAATTTCTCATATACTAGCTTTTTTCTGTAGAAAAAATGGATAAAAATGAAGGGAAGACAGAACAGAAAAAAGAGTACTTAGCAAAGAAGCCCATATTTATTAACATGGGCATTTATTTCAAATTTGGAGATTTTAGAACAATAAAATCGAGGTTTATCAAAGTTTACAGGCTTAATAATATGCAGTTTTTAGTAAGCCAATATAGTCAGAATGTTTTGACAAAAAAATATTTCATTTTTATTACTTATCCTTGGCTATCATTTTTTAGGACAAAAGCAAATCAAATCTATTTTATCTCTGTTTAACAGTTAATCCAGTAATAATAGTTTAATAGCTGTCACTACATTTTAGTGGCATTTTCTTTTCTCTGAGATCATCTCAGATCCATCAACAGCAAAGTGGAGTTGAGTCAACCCCACCCAAGAGGAAAAGCAGTATAACTGACAGCAATGGAAATTCTCCCGTAGGTGGGCTTCCGCCGAGATGTCCTTCTAATGAACTTCTCTGACGCGTCTGTTTCAGCACCATATATCTTGGACAGCTCCCTGCCAGCCACGGCTCCTCCGTTGGCTTTTTTTTACTACCAGGCTTAACGAATCGCCGAACTGATTCGTTAGGAAAAGTCAAGCCGAACCCCTGCTTTTTTATGACCCTCCCTAAATCTCCAGCTTCAGTTCATTTCCAGGCACCAGTAGCCTCAAGAGGGTGGCCTGCTTCCTAAGGAGCCATGGCAGAGCGAAGAGAGCAGCAGCCGGAGAAGAAAGAGGAAGAACTCCCCGATTACTTCGCGGCACTAGGCGCCGGGAGCCCCAAGCCCAGGCAGAAATACGGAGGCATGTTTTGCAACGTAGAGGGCGCCTTTGAAAACAAAACCCTGAACTTTGCTTCTTTCAGTTGTGAGAAAAGAAAAGAGAGCCGGAAGCTTGACCGCGAAGACTCCAGCCAGCAGTCCAGCGAATCGGAAGAGCAGATTGAAACCAGCCATGGGAGTCCAAACACGGCGCTCCCTACAACTTCAGTGCCAGAGCCATGTCCGCCTTCACCTGGGATTACGGAGCAGCTGCCTACCAGTGGCCATCAGGTAAGGGAGAAAAGAAGACGCGGGGGATAGCCGTCCCGGGAAGAAGGAAACTTTTTGAATTTCCCATTAACTTTATATGCCACTGCCCATCCCCCTCGACTTGGCCCTTTTTTTCAGGAATGTATTTAATGGCAGAACATTCGAAACATGTCCATAAATGTTAAAAAAAAAAACCGGTCCCATCGTTTTGCATTTTGCATCCAGGTATGCGTTTGTCTGCGAAGCAGGCACCGCCACGGGCTACAGAGAAGGCAGGTCTTTTCCCCTATGGAACAGCCACAATATGTCAGCCCCACTTCTTAAATCAGAGGGCAGTTTTAAACTAAAGCCGTATCTTTTCGTTTTACTCTACCATTGCAGTGGGAGTAACCTAAAAAATGGAGAAGAGGCAAGGTGGCGATTGATTTTGCAGCCACTGTTACCCCTCTTTAAACGGCTGGGGTAGGTTTCAGCAGTGTTTACTGTGCGCGTGGCTTTACTCTCGCAACCCTTTCGCTCCTGCTGGTGAGACTTTCACCTACAGCCCCACAGAAAGACCAGAAATAAGAATCAGTCACGTGTTAGTTTTGCAAGGCAAATACCTAGGAGAGGAGCGAGTTTTGACTTCTTAACCTTCCTGGAGCAGAATTTGCATCTAAATGAACGGATATGCTCTCGTCCCCTCCCCCACCTCTCTCCGCTCAGGCATCCAATCGCTGTGGTTTCTCTGTTTGAAACTCAGTGGGCGCTGGCGGCTGATTGGTTGATACTAACGTGAATCCGAGGCTGCTCGGGATGGATAAGGGAATAGTAACTCGTATTAAACCTACTAGATTAGAGGGATTTATTTATAGGGGATAAGGATAAGCATATGGCTGCAGTGTAAAGTGGCGTTTGTAAAGTTCCAGTTGAATCGTCGCACTTATTCCCACTAAAGCTGATAGTGACACTAAAGCTGAGAGTGAGGGGTCCTTGGTGCTCTCTGAACTTGCTTTATTGCGTTTCATTACACAAGCTACACAAAGTAACACCATCACTTACTGATAGCTGATCATTTTAAACGGGAAGAGAATAGGCGCAATACGCATACGCCTTCGGCTTTAGCGGCGTGTTTAACTGGCCTTCTGAATTAGCCTACTTTCTGGCTTTGTGTAGTCCGTCCAAGCCTTCAATTAACCAAGCGGGTTACGCTTAGCAAAGTCCCTAAGTCATCACCAGAACAAATAGCCAAGATTAACGCTACCCAAGCGAAATAGGCCAGGCAAGAACATCCTCGAATGTTTTATCTGAAGCATTCGACAAAGATAAGCTGTGGCCAGACACAAAATGCCCCCACCCCCCTTTTTTTTCCTTTCTTTTTTCTTTCTGGCTTTTCAATGGCTCCTTGAACGCAACAGAAAACTCGGGCGAAGGTGGAAGGGGGCGAAGTAAGGGGAGCAAAGAAACCTTTCTGTCATTCCTGATTTATGGCTGTTAATAAAGGAAGGTACACATGGCACGGTGGAAAGGAGGAGGAGGAGAATAGTTTATTTGGAGAATTCTCACTTAGGATTTCGAAAACAAGGAGTTCAAAAGCAACCACGATTCTGGTCTGTAGAAATATAGATTCTGCGAGATTGCATATATTCATTATGGGATCAGGATTCGTGGACCAGGATCCACTCGATCAGAAACATAGCTACCCTATCTCTGCGTGTATAAGTGGACGTTTGGAAAAGGAGGGGTGTTGTTCGAACAACACCCCATCGAACAAAATTCGATGATCGATATTCCACCGGATCTGAAATGAACGCATTCCACTATAGATCGAAATCTTCCTTCTTGCTAGAATAGACTCTTTTGGCTAAACCTGATACCCAATCAGATCGATATTGGAATAGTACCTCGGGAACAACTGAATAGAGGACGGCTTGGCTTGACAACAAAGAACACGTGCCCAGGAAAAAGACAAGCTTCTCAGATCTTCGCGGGAGGTTGTTGCTGATGCTCAGGAAGAGAAAATGGGGACTCGGCTAATAATTTGCCCGTTGCACTTCGGTCTCTCAATTTTAAATTATTGTCTTAAAAGGATACATTCCTAGACGGTTGGACAAACACTTCTGATGAAATAAAGATCGCGATCCCTTGCAGCTCGCTCTATTTTGAATTTTAAATAAGTATTGTGTTAAAGATACATATCTAGACGGTTGGCCAGACGATTGTCCCGAAATAAAGCAGGAGATCGCTTTCCACAAACGGGCGCAAGCAACAGAATTCCCACCAAATCAAGGAGATGTACCTTCCAAGGGAAAATCTGGCTTTCAGGACAAAGTCTGAAATTCAGACCTGAAATAGGGCGGAGGGAAGTGGGGCAGGGGAAGCATCCCATTCCAAAAGCGGGACTCTTCCATGTCTAACCAAGCCAGGGTGCCCCGAAATCCCGGGGCAGCCAGGGCCTTCCTGCCGCCAACCCAGCAACCTCCAGCGGGCTCGGCCACGTGTTCTTTGTTGTCAAGCGAGGGCGGCCCAGAACCTTTGTTGGCCAGGGAAGGGACCGCGTCTGCTGGCAGTCTGCCGGAGGGAGGCCGCCCCCAAGCAGAGCTACCCGCCCGTCTGGGGAGCGGGAGGAGGTGAGGGGAGTCTGTCTGCTATTTGGCAAAGGCGCGAAGGCGGAATGCTAATCAGGCAGCTGCTCAGAGAGGCTGAGGGCCGACGGAGCAGCGCGAGCCACCGCGTCGCCGCTCTCCCTCCCCCTCTTCCCCTCCTTCCCCCTCCCCCCTTGCCAGAACAATCCGCCCGCCAGGGAGGTGCGCGCGCGCGCAAACGCGCCCCTCCACGCGCCCTCCGCCGCCGCCGCCGCTTCTCTTCTCGCCTCAGAAAGGCCGCTTCGCCTCCGCTGCCCTTCTTCCCGCACTGCAGGCGCGGCCTCGAGGCGAAGATGTCCTACCAAGGCAAGAAGAACATCCCTCGGATCACGGTGAGGTGAAGCGCCTCAGGCATATTTCCTCGCCGAGTTCCGCGCCGACCTTGGGCGGCCGAGGCGAGTGGGTGGGAAGCTCCAAAAGTCTGGCTTCCGCAAGACCCCGAGGGCGCAAGGTGGAGGGGGGGCTTGGGAGGAGGCCTCGCTGTGGCGCCCCTGAGGTGAAGATGGTACGGCGGGGGGGAGGGTTTGGTTTCGTCGCCCAGAGCTGAGGGTGGCTCGGGCTGGGGGAGCGGGAAGTGGAAGCGGGCGGGAGGAGAGAACGAGGATCCCGCCCGTTGGGGAGGGGAGACAATTGTCCTGCCACCTGCCTGGGGTGCCGGGGTCCCAAAGGCCTGGGGTCACGCCTTTGGTGGTTTTGCGACGAGCGCTACCGGGAACTCTTGGAAACGGGTCGGCCGAGCTTGCTGGACAGAGGCTGCTCGACCGCGACCGGGCTTGGCTGTGGATGAGACGGGAGGAGTTGTCAGGCCGATTCTTCGGGGCTGTAGGACCAGTAAAAGACGAAATGAAGGCGAATAGATGTGTCCCAGGATCGTGTTGAAGGATCCAATCTGGGTCGGTCACCGGGACCAGAGGTTTTGTCTTCCGAGTTTCCGACTCTGGGCCAGCGGTGGAGGAGGCGGGAAGGCCCTGAGTGCCTCGGGATCTTGGGGATCCCTGGCTTGTTTAGGCATGGAAGAGCACCGCATTTGGGACGGGATGCCCCCCCCCTCCGCTCGCCCCGGGATGCCCCCCCCCTCCGCTCGCCCCTGTTCTATTTCAGATCTGAATTTCAGACTTTATCTGAAAGTCGACCTTTTTCCCTGGAAGCCGCATCTCCTCGATTTGGTCAGATTTCTATTGCTTAAACCCGTTTATGGAAAGCGATCTCCAGCTTTATTTCAGGAGATTTGTTTTGCAGCCCAACTGTCTAGGAACAGTATCTTTATAAAACAATAAAAGATTGTATCCCAGAACTCCAGCACCAGTCCGAAAGGTCGGAAGATAAAACCTCTGGTCCCGGTGACCGACCTGGATTGGATCCTGCCAGTACAAGATCTTCAGTTAGTTGGGTGGGCAAAACTCAAAGAAGGGCGGTATTCTTTTCAAAACATTTTCTCCCCACTACGAATTTTTGTCGCTGTTTACCATTGTTTGAATGGAGGGTTCCTTGTCCAGCCCTTTCAAATCCCACAGCAGCTCTCTCTCTGTCTCTCTGTCTCTGTCTCTGTCTCTGTCTCTGTCTCTGTCTCTCTCTCTCTCTCTCTCTCTCTCTCTGTCTCTCTCTCTCTCTCTCACACACACACACACACTTTTAGAACCATTGCAGAATTGTGAAATCTTTAAACCAAGAGTGGTCCAGGTGTACAAACGGAAGATAAAGAAGAATTTTTAGGCTATGCGAATCAATGCCACCTATAAGATGACATTTGGAACAGATAAGCATTACAATGTGTTGATGTGATTATGCATCTCCTTTAAAAATCTTCACTGAAAATCCTTGGATAAAATTGGGGGTTAAGTCACCCTATCTAACCTGAGAATGTGGAAACAATAATGGAAGGGGGTGACAAAATACTTCCTATGGGGGTGAGTTATGTTTTTCTAATGAAAGTAGTACACATCTGGAGTCTTAATTTGCTCCTTTGTTGGGTGTAATTCCCCCTGTAATCCTGAACTTCAGAAGGATTCAATGGTGTTTTTAGCTTCAGTTGGGGACTCTTCGTAATGGCTTACCTGTGTTCTGAGTTTTGCTGATCATAAGACAACGCTTTGGTTGAATCAGACTTCTTTTATTTGGCTAGATATCTGTATTTTCCAATCTATTGGATTGGATTGGATTGGATCTCTATATAGTACAGGGTAGTGTAATCCTGTGCATGATTGACTTGACTGCAGGTTTGTGAGTAGATACGCATTGAGTTGTTATGCTCATTTAGCACAAAAGGGACCAGGTGTAACATTAGGGTGTTGTGTCAGAAGGAATCAATGTTTTGGTGGCTATTATCAGGGATTCAATTTTAGTACATCCCATATTTCTTCTGTCGCCACGGTTTCTTCATCAGTGGGAGGAGCAAAAAATAATCACTTGCATCACGGTATATCTGCATACTTCTATTTATGGAACACAGTTACATAATGCTTATGGTTACCTTAATGTTAATAGTCTGTATACATTGTTTTGTTTTGTTTTTCTCAGACTGAAGTCTTGTTCCCAGTTTAAGAGTGATTTTAATGAAACTTAGTGGTAGTTACTTCTGAGTCTGGATATAAAAGAGCCTGATAATAAAACTGCTATTCAATATATTTTTTATTCTGTCCCTATATTTTGCTAAAAGTGTCTAATTTCTGGCCCACTGCTGGCTTTTTAAAGATTGTGGTAAGGATATGCCAGATTCACATATAATAAATTATGATTAGATTGAATTAAATGAAAATGCAGAGTTATTAATAAGCCTCCTCCTGGAGTAACATGTAATCTACCAATCAGAGTTTACGGGATTCTGAATGGAAAAGAACGAGTCCATGGCAATGTTAGAATAGTTATTCCCAAAGCTTCTTGGCATATTCATTTGGAAGTTTGGTAAGGGATAATTAGCTCCCAACACCTCTCCTCCATTAAATTCATTGGTCTAATCTTTCCTGGGTGAACCTAATCATTATTTTGGATCCTGGCCATTATGTTTGATTACATTCTAATGCCACTTAAGGTTTATAGAGTTGGGATTTAAGTATGCATTATCATAATTCATTTATGTATTATCAATTTATTCTTGTCTGGTGAACCATTGTTCTTCTAATGGCCCTATAACTTATAAACTCTTAAAATGCTTTAATGGAAGAAAGAGGTTATACTTTCTGCATGCCCTCTCCATTGCAGTTCCCCATCTAATGCTAAATAACTTGGCTAAGTCTCTCTGCATTGATTATTTCCTTTGATAATATTCCACTGTTCCTCTTCAGTAAAAAAATAATGCTTCAAGGGTATACGAGATTTTTCATGAGTAAGCATTTGACTAAAGGGTTCCCTGATCCCCACTGATGTAGGGGTTCTTTAAAAATATTTCTTCGTTTATGCTGTATGAGCCAGAGCAAACCAGCTCTGGAAATCTGAGTTGAAAAGAAGTTAAGAAAATACAGGTTGGCTCAGGGTATCTGATTTTCCCTGGTTATAATTCAAGCAGAATAGTTGAACAAACTTCCTTTTAGTTTTTATGTTTTTATTACACTCTTGTGTTGCATTACTGGTTGTCCAAGGCGGCGTGTGGCCCATGGACCACAGGTTCAACACACCTGTGGTAGACCACATCTTCTATGATTATGGGTGGTCCTCAACATACAACAGTTCACTTAGTGACTGTTTGAAGTCACAACGGCACTGAAAAAAGTGACTTATGACTATTTTTCACATTTATTACCATTTCAGCATCCCCATGGCCATGTGATTTACATTCAGATATTTGACAGCTGACTCACATGAAAGTTGCAGTATTCCTGGGTTTTGTAACCTGACAAGCAAAGTCAATGGAGAAAGCAGTTTCAGTTAACAACCAAATTACTAATTTAAAACTGCAGTGATTCACTTAACAAATGTGGCAAGCAAAGTTGTAAAATGGGCAAGACTCACTTAATAAATTTCTCACTTAGCAACATAAATTTTGGGGTCAATTGTGGTTGTAAGTTGAGGACTACCTGTATGTTAGAAGCAAAGAAAGCTTTAGATCAAGGATGTCAAACTCAATTTCATAGAGGGCCGCATCAGGACTATGGTTGACCTGAGGGGGCCAGGTGGGTGTGGCCAACTGGGTGGGTGTGGCCAGTTTGACACCACTCCCCAAACTGCTGACATGTTTATTCTTCGCACTGGGTAGGCCAGGCTGAAGCCACACTGGCCCAATGTGTCCTCTTCGCATTGGGTAGACCTGGTCGAAGCCACATGGGCTGGCCCCTTACATTTTCCAGGATGGCCCTGCAGGCCGGATCCAACCACCTGTGTTTGACACCCCTGCTTTCGATTATTAATATTTTGGAAAAAAAAGAATTATTTACCTTCCACACCTTGGTTTTTGGGTGAGTCTGCATTTAGGGACCTAAGCTCCATATGACTATGAGACAGAATATGACTAGCCTTATATCCATCTCAGTTTAATAAAGAAGCCAGTGTTGATTGATAATGTTTTATTAATTCAGTGTCAACTCTTAGTGATTGTAGTTTTTGTTCTGAGGCAAAGGCAAACACACATGTATCTTAAGTATCTTTATAATAAAATTTCAGCCACAAGACAATTTTTAGCCATACATTGCTGGGTGTGATAAAATGGGAGTTTTAAATGTATTAAAATAAAATGATGTTTTCTTTTATATTGCTTTCTTCCTTGTTTAATTATTATTATTGTTTCATTTTACTTAACAAAATTCAATTTCTTTGATGGAAAAGATGTTCCTTTTGAGACTAGGACTGCCTGTGTCTATCTGTTTATCAATACCTTGCTTGATAAGTAAAGATTACAGAAGCTTCGCAAATTGTCAGCAGTCTCCTATCCCAAGCTGTCATCAATGAAAAGGTCCTGGAATTTCCCATGTGTTCATTGAAACAGAAAACATAAAAAGTATGGTATTTTTAACATTTATTTTTATCTAAGAAGGATTATCAGATGAAAGGGGGTTGGAATTGTTATTTTAGTGAGGAAATGGAAAGAAAACAAATTGACTAGAGAAGTACACCCCTTCCCCCTTTTGGCTCCTTGTTTGTAGCTATGTCACAGCCTGCATTTGTCTGTATCTCATTCTGTTGGAGACAGCATTTGAAGTGGTAGGGAGGCCTGGAGAGAGGAAAACAAAGCTCTTTTTATGAGAAAACAATCAACCCTCCTTATTTCCAAGGCTGAAAAATGTAGATTAATGAGACAATTCTTAAAATTCATAAATGAACATTTTTCAAATTATAACTAGCCAAATCACAATGACAAGGATGTACAAACTGGTTTTGTTATGTATGTTTTATTTAAATAAAATGTATGTTTCAGAATTTAAAGATTGTGTCTGTATTGCAATCTATGCTCTACATGCATCGGGGTTTCTGATTATATACCAATATCTAAGGTGGCCTTTGAATGAAACATCTGAAATTATCTTGAAAATGTTTTGTTTGTTTACTTAAATTAGACTGACCGGTTGCTCATCAAAGGAGGAAAGATTGTCAATGATGATCAATCATTTTACGCAGATATCTTTGTGGAAGATGGTTTGATTAAGTAAGTTGGTGATTTGATTACATATATTTGCTTCAAAACATTATATAATACACAGCAAACAGTTGCATGATTTAAGTCTGTGTTGATATTTTTTATATGCAAATAATACATGCAGAACTATTGCCTATAACAGCCTTCCCAAACCATTACTCCCGTTGGCCATAGTGGTAGGAATCGTAAGAGTTAATAGTCTAGATACATTTGGAAGTCACTAGGTTGGAGAAAGCTAGTAGATATTTGCATATGGGGAACTCTAGACCAAGATTAATTTTAAGGTGCTTTATTTTGAATAAATTAGTTTGTAGTTTAGATTACAACTGCATGTCATTTGAACGTGAAACAGCTTGTTTACGTTATATTTATATAGAGTGATTTGTTCCACCAAAACCCCAAATTCCCCACTATTTTCTACTATATCTATATGGAAACTAAAGTTTAGAAAAGCAGCTTATTGACCTCAAAAGAAATATATCTGTAACTTATGATGGAAATGTTGCCCCAAAGTGGCACTTTTTCTTTATGTAGAGCTGAATAATTGTGAGTGTGAGAAATTTCTATGTTAAAAGTGTCTCTTAATCATAAAAATGATAACTTAAAAGCAGCCCTGTGAACATCAGAAATAAAATTTACTGAATTAAACCTCCGGTTTTCATTGCATTTAGTAGGACAAGTCATTATTAGCATGTTCCATCCATTTCAGGGCGTTTCAGTTATGCTGAATATCTTTAAAGTCTTGTTTCCCTCGAATGAAATTATTATTCAAATAATTTTTAATGTCATTTTCAGGCAAATTGGAGAAAACCTGATCATTCCTGGAGGTGTGAAAACAATTGATGCTTATGGCCAGTTAGTTATGCCAGGTGGAATAGACGTTCACACTAGATTACAGATGCCTTTGATGGGAATGACTTCTGTTGATGACTTTTACCAAGGCACAAAAGCAGCTCTTGCAGGAGGAACCACCATGATACGTATGTAGTCACTTTGCCATCTACTTGTCCTGCTCTTGATGGAACAATCACACTGTAGCAAATTTGTAACTGGTTTAGCAATGGATTTGTAACTCTTAACAACCAACAAGACAGCTACAGCACTTGACTGAACAGTCATATGAAACTTGCATGAGAAATGAAGAAAAAGTGAGGTAGAATGGCTCAGACCTGGGCAGCCTACAAGTTTAATAAATTGTTATTAATGTATCAGAGTCAGGTGCAATGTTGGTGGTGCCAGTGAGTTGAAGCAGAGTTTAGAAGTCTACAGCTAGAAGTTCACAGTCTAGTCCAGAGTTATAGCCATAATAGCCCTGAGTCCGAAAGGAGAAGGGCGGTATACAAATTTAATAAAATAGAAATAAATAGAAAAATAATAGATGAAGGGCAACAACATGCAGGTCTGAGAAAAATAGAGTATGGCAATGACATAAAACAAAAGTTGTCCGTGTCAATTCTGTAGGTTCTGACATCACAGATTGGTTCAAGTCATCAAGCCTAGAATCTCAAAATAAAGCAAGCAGTTGGGAATGCAATTCTAATGTTGGGAGGTTGCTTCTGATGAAAAGCAACCATGTGATGGTTATTCCTAAATATCCCTAGCAGCATTGGGGTTGGGGAGAGACTGTTTGGTTCCTGAGTAGCAGATCAGATCAGTTCATTCTATCCTTCAAAACTACCCAGTGTGTTTAAGAGTAGGCATCCTGCCAAGTTCTGCATCTGTGCTCACCTGTTCCTTCTCATTGTTTCCTTGATCAGCCCTAGCCAGGCTGGCCATTCATTTATTCAGAGCAGACCATAATAGAATTGTATAGAACCCATTGTTAAAAAAATAAATAAAGGAAGCTTGGAAACCAAAGAGCTGTTTCCCCTTCATTTTAAATGAGGACATTCCAACCTACCAACATGTTTTAAGTTATTAAACTATTTGAAGTGAACGAGTTACACGATCTGAATTAAAACCATAACAGAGTGATCTGATGACCTTCCTACAGCAATCACTGCAGTAAAGGTTTTGCCCATGCAGTAAAGCAGCTACTAAAAGAATCATGAAACACAATTTCTTTATATTGCCCATTTTATGCTGTATCCATTCAGAATTGATAAGCCCACTTTTAAATAAATTTCCCAGTCATTCTGACTGGCTTTATTTATATGTTTTATATGTTTAACTGGCAAATAACAATGACCTTATTATTCTAAGTATAACTAAATTTTGTTATATGCAAAATGCACAGTCAAATGATATGCTCAGTTAATTTTATGATTTGCACTTATCCATATATCTGTAGCCTAATTTACACTAGCGAGTTTTATATGTTCTGGTTTTTGATTTCTAAATTGAGCAAATTTGTCTTCTAAGTTGAGCAAATTCAGATAAAGTTCAACACTCAATAATAAAGGGCTATAATTTCCTTACACTGCATGCTGAACCATTTATATTATCACATACCTACAGAGTACCTATACAGATAGTCCTCGACTTATGACTACAATTGAGCCCAACGTTTCTGTTGAAACATGTATTAAGTGAGCTTTGCCCCATTTTATGACTTTTCTTGCCATAGTTGTTAAGTGAATGTGGCTTCCCCATTGACTTTGCTTGTCAAAAGGTCACAAAAGATGATCACATGACCCTGGGACATTGCAACCGTCATAAATAAGAGTCAGTTGCCAAGCATCTGAATTCTGATCACGTGACCATGGGGATGGTAAAATGGTCAAAAGTGTGGGAAATGGTCATAAGTCACTTTTTTCAATCCCATTGTAACTTTGAATGGTCACTAAATAAACTCTTGTAAATTGAGGACTTACCTGTAGAGTGATTCTATTTGTTCATTTTAAAAAAAACTTTCAATAATTCTATACAGTAGAATTAAATGCCCATATCCTCATGACATTGTATTTCTTTGATGCCTCTGCAATTTTGTTTTTGCTAAAAGTTGCAGAAGAATTCTGATGCCCAAACATAATAAACACATTTAGATTATTCTGAATATATTTATGTGTATTTCAAATTTTGGGCATGCTTTATTCTTTGAAGTGAAAAGCATTCATCAGATTGTGGGCAATTAAATCCTTACTTTTAAATAAATGTATTTGTTTCTCAAGTTGATCACGTATTCCCTGAATCTGGAACAAACCTACTGACTGCCTTTGACCAGTGGAAGGAAAACGCAGATAGTAAAGCCTGCTGTGACTATTCTCTGCATATTGACATCACCCGTTGGCATGAGAGTATAAAAGAAGAGCTGGAAGCTCTTGTGAAAGACAAAGGTAAGAAAGAAAACAAATTTTTTTACATGAGCAATTTAAGTAAACAGGAACTATGGCTCTTGTAGATTTCTACCTGCAAATAGTATCTCAAGCAGAATAGACAGGATATGCTCACTGTGATATGTGGTAATGGGAGTTGTCCTCTGAAGCCACATCTGGAGAACATCAGATTGAGGAAGGCTCTCCAGACAAGTGATGCTTCTGTCAATCAATAGCTTCCTAAGTGCTGGATTTGATTCTGGTGGTACCATAATGCAGGATTATAAGTATCCCAAAATGTATTCTGTTATGGTGTAATTCTACATTTATGTTCCTAAATCTATTGGAACTTATTTCCAAGTAAGTTGAATGGGATTGCAGCTTTAGAGAATTTTACTTCCATTCAATAGATATAGTCCACTTGGAAACTTCCCCTAAATTCTAAAGTCTTGCTGGTTGTGAACTGCCAAGACAGAAAGAGAAAGCAGAAGGATCCATATGTGTCTGGTGCATATTTATTTTGTCAACGTTCATGGAGGAAAAGGAAGCTTCCAGTCCAAAACTACCCTTGTTTTGAGGGCCCTGCAAGCTTGGGAATTCCTGATCTCAGAAAGAAGTGGGTAGCTTGTATCAGATTTTTCCCTGTGAAGTTGAAGAAAGGAATATGATATATTTTGGGATATCTTAAACTCTATCAGAGTACCACCAGATTGCAACTTAAATGCTTATTTATTATAACATTTGGCCAATAATGGTTTTTTTTTTTTAAAATAGCCATTTTTCTGAGTAAAGCTTCTTCAGAAAACATGACTTGATGCATAAGTGTTAATGTTGCTGCTGGAATGCTCAAGGCCAGTTCTGAAGATGGGTGAGGGTATCTGCTTTGGCTGATTTGCTTTTGGAATTCACAGGACAACTTTGGATATCATTTAACACAGATTATCCAAAAACAAAAAATAACAGATTTCCTTAGAAGCTCTTTTGATGCACACCTTTTAAGGAAAAACCCAAATACACTGTTTTCCCTGTTACTATTGGTGGAATAATTGCTGTAAGAAAGCTGAAATTATTTGCACGCATATAAATATTCTATTATATAAATATAAATGCTATTGTAGCAGTACCAATAATAAATTGCCAATGTGGATTTACTTCTAAGTAAACAATTTCATAACTAGAAACATAACCATAAGCATTGATTCTGTTTCATTGTTTTTTTAAATAAAGTCTTATGTTTTTATCATCTCTGAATATAGATAGCCAAGTTTTGTAACCTAAAAATTGTTGTTTTTATTTCAATTGCAATCAATAATTCATTTTTATTTTTCTTAAGGTGTGAACTCTTTTCTTGTCTTCATGTCCTACAAAGACAAACTCCAATGCACTGATGCTCAGGTAATTAAAGATAATGGAAGCACACCAATTTTAATGATATCATAGTACAGAAATGGAAATTATTACATTTTAGGACTTGTTTTTCCCTCTCTCTTTCCTGGCAGATGTATGAAATATTCAGCCTTATTCGCGAAATGGGTGCCATTGCCCAGGTTCATGCAGAAAATGGAGACATCATTGATGAGGTAGGAAAAATGTTCACCATGGTTAGACATTTTTAGTTTAAAAAGGTAACAAGATGCATTTCCCTTTCTTAATTCTACTGTTCCCTTACAGTTGGCAAGACCTGACTAGTATGTTGAATTTTTAATTGAAAGCTTCCCACACCTTCAACTGAATCCCTAAAGAAGTCTGTTGCTTTAGATACTATTTGTCTGATAAATACAAACACATTACCAAGGTCAGCACTCATTAGCATATATTAGGTTGGTAATTATTTCAATTATCCATGTTATATTTTGAGATGTGATAAGGAGTCCCATATTAATGTTGCAGATGATATCATTTATGTTGCTTATTTGCTTACTGTCATGAAATAGAAAAAGTCTACCTTGAATAGTGGCAATATAGCGAGGGAAAAGAACACTAGATTATACTGATTAAAGGAACTAAGTATAACTCTCCCCAATTAATGAAAATCAAAATTCCATATAAATATACAGGTAATTCTGGACTTATTACAATTTTTCAATAGCCATTTAAAGTTACAACAGCACCAGAAAAAGTGACTTACGACCTTTACTTTCACTTACAACCATTACAGCACCCCACAGTCCATATGATTGCAGTTTAAGCAGTTGATAACTAGCTTGCATTTTTGCCCTATGGTCACATGATCACCATATGTGACCATATTGCTGAATTCCAACAAAAAGCACATGGGGGAAACTGGCTTTGATTTACAGTTCTATGATTTACTTAATAACTGGATGATTCACTTAACAACCGCTGTAAGAATTGTTGTAAAATCAGGTCTGACTCCACTTATGACTACAGTGACTTATGATGGAACTTCTAGTCCCATTTAATGGTCATAGGTTAACTATTACCTGTAAATACTTATATGGAATGAATTCAGTTGTTGAGCTTATCATTAAATCTGGACCATATAGCAACTTAATATGTCATATTCTCATTTATAGAGGCCAAAGCAGAGGTGGGTTTCAGCAGGTTCTGACCAGTTCTGAAGAACCGGTAGCGGAAAATTTGAGTAGTTCGGAGAACCGGTAGTAAAAATTCTGACTGGCCCCGCCCCCATCTATTCTCTGCCTCCCAAGTCCCAGCTGATTGGGAGGAAAAGGGGATTTTGCAGTAACCTTCCCCTGGAGTGGGGATGGAATGGAGATTTTACAGTAGCCCTCCCTTGCCACGCCCACCAAGCCATGCCATACCCATCAAGCCACACCCACAGAACCAGTAGTAAAAAAAAATAAACCTACCACTGGGCCAAGTCTTTTCCAAAATACATAAGAAATACATGTCCTGGGTCCATTCCTGAAAATCAGAAGAGTAACTTTTACCTACATTCTTGTAGGTAAAGAATGCCAGCAAATATTATGGCACTTATGGAAACTATAAGAAAACTAGGAGTCATAACAGTTTCTGATAGTTGTTGGCTTTCCTCTTTTACATACCCTTTGTTCTCATTCCCTTATTCTAAGCCTGACCACTCCTATGTGCACATGGTGGCAGACAAAGGCATAGACGTTTCACTGGAATTCCCTCAACAGCTTTATGGCAGCTGATAGATTGGTTCAGACCTAAAGTTGTAGCAGGAGCTCTCCTTGTCATCAGTAATAAGGAGAAGATAATGGCCTTAAGGTATTGCTGACATACTTCTGTGCCAAGCCTTCATCTCAGTTCTTTGCTGATTGACTACAAGTATTTGCAGAGCTTTTGCTTATATCAACTATTCTCCTGATACACATTTTGCCCCATCTTCTGATTGATTGTCATTCCTGCATTTTTATATGTGCCTTGAGTCTGTATTCATGTCATTTGAAAATTAGCCTGAAGCTGCCTCCCTCTGCTATACTTTTTCTTCTGAAGACCCCATCCTTGCATTATAAAAGGGAAAGGAAGGAAATAAAATCCAATCCCTAGACTTATAATTTGATTTTCAGTTTTTACATATACTAATACCCCTCTGAATACAATATGCTGTGCTACTTTTGAGGCTAGTTCCCCAAAAGAACCAGCCAAGATCTGCAACTTGACATTCACCCACCTGTTGCCTTTAGACAATGCCATTTTCCTAAGAAAACAAAAGTCAGTATCTTGGGGCCCCAGAGGGCTGTGGAATTACTTAGACCAGTGTTTTTCAACCTTGGAAACTTGAAGATGGTGTGGACTTCAGCTCCCAGAATTATGGAATTTGAAGTCCACAAATTTTCAAGATGTCAAAGTTGAGAAACACTACAGAGAGATGAACTAGATCAGAGTGTCAAACTCAATTTCATTGAGGGTAGCATCAGGGTTGCGTTTCACCTCAGGAGGCTGGGGTGTGTGGCCAACTCGACATCACTCAAGGCTCTTTTTCGAATGCAGCTACCTCCTGCAGCCCTCTGCCAGGGCCGTCGCAACCAAACACAGAGCCTGGGGGGCAGCGCGTGGCCCTCCCAATGTCCGTTTTCACTGGCAGGGGCACCGCAGGCTGGTCCTTCACTGTTTCCAGGGTCTAAGCACTCCACGGGCCACATCTGGCCACCCAGCCTTGAGTTTTGACACCCCTGGACTAGATGATCTTCGAAATTACGGCCAAATCTTACATGCTAATAGTCCATCTATTCTTTAAGGCATGACATCATCCCACTTGAGTGAGTGTGAAATGAGTCCCATTTTTTTTCTCTAGGGCTATTTACAGTTTGATAGTAATTTGGATGGAGGTTTCAGGCTTCACCAAGCACCACATGTCTCTGCTATTCATTAAAGCCACTCCGCGGTTTAAGAATCACTGAAGGGATGCCTTAAAGCAGCAGTGTTTCTTAGCCAGCTTGTACAGAAGCAGGAAAAATGGTAGGCTGTTTTAATGAACGACAGAAGTGTCACCCTTGTGCAAGGTCCAAAGCATTTATTTTGAATCATTTGTGACATGCTTGCATCCCTCCTCTTCAGCTGCTTCCTGAATTTCAATGTTCAATAAACTAAAGATAAGGATTTCAAAAGCTTCACCCATCCCCCTTTGTTCTAGCTGGAGATAACCAACTTTGAAGCTTAAGAGATTCATAAATCATGGGAATGTTTAGCTGATATATCTCCCCTAATTAAATCAAGGTTCTTCACCATAATACCATGTTTCTACAAAAACACAACCCACCCCAATAATAAGCCCAACCCTAATTTTTTGGGGTGGGCCTAATATTACCCCTATCCTGAAAATAAGCCTGGGGGTTGGGCCAGCACAAGTGGCGGTGCGGGGGCGGGGGGGAACTGTCCAGTACAGCTGCAGCCCGCTGGCCCCTTGGGGCAGCACAAATACCACTTTTGCCCTTCTATTTCTGGGCACAGCACTTCTGCTTGTTGGGCCGCTTCCCCAAAGCTGGCAGCTCCGTGGCCAGCTGCTTTGCTTTTTCCCTCTTTGGGAGGCTCGCAGGAGGCTTTATGGTGAACAGGAGGAAAATGGGGAGGAGGATTTTCCTGCCTGTCATCCTTCCATCAGTCTGTGCTGAGCTTGAGGAATGGATGACAGGCAGGAAAATCCTCCCCGTTTTCCTCCCATTCGCCAAAAAGCCTCCATTTTGAACACTGAAGGTTTGGAATGGAGGCAACAGTGTGCCCATGGCACATCCAGCTCACCGAGTCTGGCCTGCTGCACCTCAAAAAAAGTAAGACCACCTCGAAAATAAGCCCAAGTGCTTATTTTCAAGTCTAAAAGAAAATAAGACTCGGTCTTATTTTCTGAGAAATACAGTATGATTTGGTGCTTAATAATAGGACAATTTGCAATTTAAGTCTCCTATATGGCAGAACCCCAAGAGAGGAGTTTTTGACTTATATTAGTATCCTTAAGGGTTTTCATAAATGAGATCAATGAAATCAATATTAACCAAAGATCAGAAAGTTACCTATAATTAATCAACCTGGAGTAAATGTTGAATTATTATTTAAAAAGGAGCTGTCCAAACAATCTCTTTTCCAAAAGGGAACCAACTAGTAAGGCAGTGTTTTTCATCCTTGGCAAGTTTTAGATGGGTAGATTTTAACTCCCAGAATTCCCCAGCCAGTAAAGTCTCAGATAAACACAGATGTATCCATTTTCTTTGTAAGCCATCATGAAGATTTCTCAAAGTATCTTGTTTGCATATATTAAGCAGAATATAAATTACTTTGTTTCTATAGAATAGGCATGGAGTTACCCTATGGTAAGATGGGTGGCTAATACATTTTATAGAGATAGATGATGATAGATAGATGATAGGTAGGTAGGTAGGTAGGTAGGTTGATTGATTGATTGATTGATTCAGACTTCTGACTGGGAATTATAGCAGTTGTAATCTATTTATCTAGAGAGCATCCAATCAAGAAATATGTTTTAAAAATTAAAGGTTGTATAAAGTTTTTTGCTTGAGATATAATATCTACACATCTTATTTATCATTCTTCCTGTATTTATTGATTGATTTAGGAGCAAAAAAGGCTCCTAGAATTGGGGATTACAGGTCCAGAGGGTCACGTCCTCAGCCACCCAGAAGAGGTAATATTAACTTGTTTCATAGAAATACTTATTGTTCTACAAAATTAACTTAATTTCCAAATGCCCACCCCCAAAATTGGTTCATTTGCATATTTCATACATTTTCATGTTTTCAAGAAGGCTACAAAGAAAGAAAGAGAAAAGTTCTCTCCCACAAAGTCAAAAGGACTAAAATGGTGAAGATACAGATCATATTTAAATGTACCCCATACACATTTATGCAACATTATGAAATGTTAGCATTTCACAGAAAATGAATCTTGCCTAATCTTTTTCTGACACATCAGTTTTCCATGCATTAAGAATTTTTCAAATGAAATGAAATTACAGGGCACTACATTATTATCTTTCTGCACTGGTAAATTTCAGGAAAAACTGAATAATTTTACATTTGTACTCGATTTCAGAAAATTATTTTTTGCTGCAAATTTGTATATGCCAAACGTACTCCACATTTCCTGGGCTAGCACTACATTTTCTGATTCCTCACATGATGTAATCCAATATGGGATGTTCTTTGGAGTCATAGGAATTAGTGCACAGTAAATTAAAACCTTCCATTGATGACAGAAGCTCAAAGAATACATTGATGTCAGTGGAAAGCCCCTGATTCAGGATCTGAATCCTTTTATTCTAATTTTGGATTAAAAAATATGAAGGTTTCAGAATTTGAATGAAACCATACACCTATTGCACTAAAACAGAAACATAATTTAAAAGGGAAAAGCTTCAACCTGAAATCATTAATGCGTAACTGAATTGTTCACAATTTCTAAAATCAAAAATCATAACGCTAACTTTCCTATTTTTTTTTTTCTGGAACTGCAAATTTCCCATGAGTACAAATTAGAATAAAAAGATTGGGTTCCAGCTATTCTCTAAACATGCAGGTCTAGATGAAAGAGTCACTTTGAAGAAAGTATCTGATTATTCATGTTTTCCAAGGTTGAAACAGAGGCAGTGTATCGTGCTATTACTATAGCAAAACAAGCCAATTGCCCCTTATATGTCACAAAAGTTATGAGCAAAGGCGCTGCAGATATCATAGCACAAGCCAAAAGGAAAGGTAAGCACCATTTCATATTTCCTTTTTTAATGAGGATTTTAATCTTATTTCTATACATCTTTGTGCTGGAAATTGAGAGCCAGTTTAGTCTTCTGGTTAAGGCTACAGGGTGGAAATTAGGAGATTGTGAGTTCTAGTCTCATTTTAAACATGAAACCCAGCTGGGTGACTTTGGGCCAGTCAATCCCTTAGCCCCAAACAGTTCGACTGACAAGTTGGTCAATCAATTCCTGTTGCAACCCATGAATCAATTGATCTGAGAAAAGAAAAAAGTAGACCCTGCATTTGTAGGCAAAAGTTAGGAAGACAAAATGTGGGGGAGATTAAGTTTGAAAAACAAAGAACAGTTACTGCTAATTATGAGCTGAGCTGAACTGATTTCCAAGAATTTGGTATCCGGACTGTAGGCGTAATAATGTTGCTAGTAGTTTCAATATATAACTAATAGTTATATAATATCCATCTATTCTAAGATGAAGAAGAAATATATAGTTGCTATCCTATGCCATTACTGTTTAATAATGCAATTCATTATTTGAACATTATTCAAATAATAATGTTTGAATAATTCAAATTATTGAATTAATTCTGACTTGAAAGAAAGATCACTAGGAATTCCCAGAGCTCAAAACATTCTAAAAGGAAGCAATGCTAAGCCATTCCATACTGTTCCCCATAAGGCTGCCTAACTATGTTCATGTGGTCACCAAGAGTTAAGGTCAGCATGAAGAACTTTCATAAAGAACTTTTCCATTTACAAACCAAGTAGGAATTACGCCTGTGGAACATGGCTGCTCAAAGGTCAGTGCAAATTCAAGTGATATTTATAGGCTGTCTATGACTGAAATCAGTGTAGAAAGTTGAAAGAGAGCTATGAGGAGTAACCTCCAGTGTTTTTAATATTTTTATATTTCTGTTTTTATCATATTGTAAGCCATGCAGAATTGCTTTGGATAGGGAGATGAGTGGCCTATACATTGAATTAATTAATAAACTTAGTGGTGGGGAAGAAAAGCAACTTTCATAAAGTAGTCACAGTTTTTAAAAAATTCAATCCTGAAGGTAAGGGAGTGAAGACAGGACAAGTGAACTTGGGAAAAAAAGAAACAGATAAACAAGAGGTTAATGTGGTTAATTTAAAGTTTTTATAATACTGTTGTTTTTATAACCCTTTAAAAAACGTACACTACAATTGTCCATACAAAAACCTCTGCCTTAATTTTTAAAACTTTATTATTTTAATGTTTTGTTTTCACTGAAGCCATAAATGCCACTTTTGTGGAAATGCTAGATTCAGGGTCTTTGCTGTTAGAAGTGTTATTTGTTTTTTCAGTTATTTCTGAAAAATAACTTTGTCAGCCAAGTTTAAAGAGCTCAAGAATCTGCAATCTGGAAAAGAAAAAGGGGAAGCTTGTTGAAACAGCTGAATGGGAAGAGTCTTAGGAAAATACTACATTTCCTTTTCGCTGAATATGTTTGAACAGAGACTGGATATTTTAAATTAAATTCCTGGTTCTGAGCAGAGAGCTGGACTGAATGATCAGAATAGCCCTTCCAACTCCATCATTCTCTGTACTGAATAATATACTGAATATTTGGTTATGCAATATAAACCACTGCACCTCTCTTTCCCCATCTATTAATTTATAGTTCAGTTCCATAGAATGCCATAGAGCTGGTCATAATAAACCCATTTTGAGCATACAGGTAGTCCTCGATTTACAACGGTTCATTTAGTGACCGTTTGAATTTAGAACGGCAATAAAAAAGTGACTTTTGACCCTTTTTCACACTTAACACTGTTGCAGCATCCCCATGGTCACATGAGCAAAAGTCAGATGCTTAGGAGCCGACTCATTTATGACAGTTGCAGTGTTCCGGGATCACATGATCCACTTTTGGGGCCTTCTGACAAGCAAAGTCAATGGTGGGGAAGCCAATTTAACTTAGCAATCATGTTACTAACTTAACAACTGCAGTGGTTCACTTAACAACTGATGAAAGATCATAAAATGAGGCAAAACTCACTTAACTAGTGTCTCACTTAGCAACAAAAATTTTGGGTTCCGTTGTGGTCGTAAGTCAAGGACTATCTGTATTCAACGGCTGTTATCTTGAGCCTAACTTTTTTTCTCTTCTGTTCCATCGTGTCTGATTCTAGGAAACTCTAGGCAAGTCCCTGCAGTTTCCTTGGCAGGGTTTCTCAGAAAGAGTTTGCCACTGCCCACCTTCCTCAGTCTATCTATATTAGAATGAACTATTTTTTAGATGTTTGAAAACCATGGGTAGTTTTCTATTATATTAAGAGTTTTTGAATGGAAAAAGAGGATCCAGATTGCCATATTTATAACAGGCGCAATTTTTCGGGAGGTTAAGCAAAATTGCTAGCAGTGCAGTTTGATTTCCTTTTAAAAGTGAAGTTGAAATTCTTTCATGCATGCATTTTTAGCAGTGGCAGGCCTTTTACATGCTAGGAGGTTGTAGGCTAGATACTGTCAAATTGTCACATTGTCTTTAGTCTCGTTCCTATTCCAGAAGCCCTAAGGTCCAGAAATGTCAGCTTTAAAAAAAAACACACAGGGATACCTTCTCTACCTGAAAAGCTCTACATTTTTCTGAATAGTTTTGCCCCTAGTTATTTGGTCATTTGGTTATTGTCCATTTGAGAAGTTGTCATTCACTTAGAATTGGACTTGACTATCGCAGGATTTTTGTTAGTGTGTGTTCTTTTTCCCCGGCACATATTTTCAAGGTTTAAGACTGAATATATATATATAGAGAGAGAGAGAAGTTCAGCGGGCTTCTCCTGTAAATATGCTTCTTTTTTTAGATTAGATTAGATTAGATTAGATTAGATTAGATTAGATTAGATTAGAAATCTAGATTAGAATTCTATATTGGCCAAGTGTGATTGGACACACAAGAAATTTGTCTTTGTGCATATGCTCTCAGTGTACATAAAAAGACAAGATACATTCATCAAGAATCATAAGGTACAACACTTAATGATAGTCATAGGGAAACAGTCAATATAAGTCTTAAAGATACCAGCAACAAGGTTACAGTCATACAGTCATAAGTGGGAGGAGATGGGTGATAGGAACGATGAGAAGATTAATAGAATGCAGACTTAATAATTAGTTTGACAGTGTTGAAGGAATTATTTGTCTAGCAGAGTGATGGCGGTCGGGGAAAAACTGTTCTTGTGTCTAGTTGTTCTGGTGTGCAGTGCTCTATAGCCTCGTTTTGAGGGTAGGAGTTGAAACAATTTATGTCCAGGATGTGAGGGGTCTCTAAATATTTTCACAGTCCTCTTTTTGACTCATGCAGTATACAGGTCCTCAATGGAAGGCAGGTTGGTAGTTTTTTCCATGAGATATAGAAATAGGGCAAGAGTTGTGTAAATCAAAAAGAACAGAAGCAGTCTCTTCCCATCAAATGTCCAGCACTAGTTGAAGAACATCTAGTTGGGAGAGACTTCATCCCATTTGTCTCCAGAAATGACCAACTTACAATTATGTCTTTAGGTACCATTGTATATGGAGAGCCCATTACAGCAAGCCTTGGTACTGATGGCTCACATTACTGGAGTAAGAATTGGGCAAAAGCAGCAGCCTTTGTCACATCTCCACCTGTCAGTCCAGACCCCACAACCCCTGATTATCTCTCTTCACTCTTAGCCTGGTAAGTCATTTTCTCAAGCTGCCAAACAAAATTTTAATGGGAAGAGCTAATGCAGGACTTTCTAAAATGGAGGAAACATTTGAAATTCAGCCAGTTCCATACCATTTACTAATTGTGATCTAGTGAGGTTGTTCTGTACCACTTGCTTAGATTTTCTACCTCAGCTTGATTTTTTTTTTTCTGGATAGTTGTGAACACTTCCAAAGTACTGAGTACTTTATCTACTTTTCATTTTATTGAAATATTTGGGAGGAGTGAGGGCCTCAAACACTCTTGAAACAAATAAATAAATGATGTACAAAGCTGATGCTTATTGGTAGAATATCAACTTCCCACTTTTTTAAAAAAACGTAAGAGAAATTATTTTGAAAAATATCAGATGTATCAGGAAGCCTGTCTGGAGCCCAAGAGATATCTCAATGGGCACAGTGGAGAGCAGGAAAATAGCATAATAGGATCTCAAGAATCCCTCTTGGGATCCAGCTATTAGCAACCAATTGGCAGACCATTACCATAATCATCAAGAAGTCATATTGTTTGGTGTGTCCATAGCTTTGAAATCTAGTATATTGTATTTTTGCAAAGGAGGGCAATTATTAAATTGTAACGTCATCAAAATCTGTTTTTCATTGTACAGTCCTTTGTAACCTCCCTGGCTTCCTTCCCTTAATTAAATCTAAGAGAAGATAACAGGAGGGAAGTTTTCCATTCTACTTATTCAGACCAGGAATTGCAGAGAGCCGAGAAAGCTATAGAGCAGTGAAAAGATGTGGATTTTACCACCTTTCAGCTATAAAGTTCCAATGTACTACCAGAATAAATTACCATATTTTTTGGAATATAAGACACTCCGGACGCACATTAGTTTTGGGGAGGAAAAAAAGAAAAAAAAAATCTGCCTCTGTCTACCAGCATCCATCTGGTAGCGTCCTTGCTGCAAAAAGCCTGGTCAGCTTCAGCACATTATCGCAGTCTGATTCAGCATGAGCAGCTGATTGGCGGTTTGATCGGCCTCCCAGAATGCCGCCAATCAGCTGTTCCAGGCTGCAGGAATCACCACAGCCCATCGCTGCCTACACGCATTGCATTTTTGGCCTTCACATCCCGCGTTTTCGGCCACCACATGCCCCATTTTTGGCCTCCGCGCATTGCATTTTTGGCCAGTTCCAGGCGGCGGGGATTGCAAATCCCCGCTGCCTGGAACCGGCCAAAAACGCAATGCACAGAGGTGGTGATCGGCAGTGATGTGCTGTGGTGATCCCCACAGCCTGGAATGGGTCTAAGAAGGGGTGTGCGGAGGCCGAAAACACGATGCACAGAGACCGCGATTGGCTGCAATGTGCTGTGGCGATTCCTGCAGCCTGGAATGAGTAAAATAGAGCATGTGGAGGCAGAAAATGGCCGAAGGGTGGGGGCCAGCGGGGGGCCGGGGCTTCGGCAATATTCGGCGTATAAGACGCACAGACATTGCCACCCACTTTTAGGGGGGGAGTGGGTCTTATTCTCTGAAAAGTATATTGTACTCTTAAGAATTAAACAAGAAAACTTGTTATTCTTTGCTTTCTACTAATGAGACTTTCAAATTTCAGAAGTGCCATAGATGTTGAGTGTCATAGAGCCTCTTGTCTTTGTTTACCGATTTGACATTTCTTTTAATTAGTGGGGATCTTCAAGTGGTGGGCAGTGCTCACTGTGTCTTCACCACAGCACAGAAGGCAGTTGGAAAGGATAACTTCACTCTGATTCCAGAAGGAACAAATGGCATTGAAGAACGAATGTCAGTAATTTGGGAAAAATGTGTGGTAAGTTCAACAGAAAAAGTTTGTTACAAAATAATGAAGTTTTAACTGGTTATAACTTCCTAATTTACTTTTGACTGTATAGGGGTTTTCAAACTTTAATCTTTCATGACGTAAGGCCATAGGGCAAATTCAAGGATGCACATTCAATTTACAAGTAGTCCTCATCTTACAACCATTTGTTTAGTGACTGTTCAAAGTTACAATGACACTGAAAAAAACATGACCATTTTTCACACTTAACAATTGTTGCAACTTCCCCATGATCAAAATTCAGACTCTTGGTAACTGGCTCAGTAGTTAAGATGCTGGGCTTGTCGGCTGGAAAATGGGCAGCCCAGGCTTGAGATCTGAGCTCCATGCAATGGGGTGAGCTCCCATCCTTGCCCCAGCTCCTATCACCCAGCAGTTTGAAAACATGCAAATGCAAGTAGTTAACTAGGTACCACTTCGTTGGGAAAGTAACAGCACTTTGTGACATCATGCTGGCCACATGAATCCAGAAATTACTTCAGACAGTGCTGGCTCAATGGCCTTGCCCCCTATAGGCAGCAACGGCTAGCGGAGAAAAATCCACAGGGATTCCTTTACCTTTCTTTTAATAAAAACATCAGTCAAAATGCATACGTTTTGGATTGATGTGGAAGGAAGTTCGTTGTTATGAGACAAGCTCAAACTTCACATGTCTTTAAAAGAGAACAGAAAATAATGCTATCTCCAGATTCCCTATATCCCAGTTTCTCTTTACTCAATGCAGCCCAAGTAAGCCAAAAGATTGGACACCAAAGATCTAGAGGCTCTTAGAACTAGTCTATCATCCTTACCTGTTTATCTTAGATGTTTCTGAAAAGTTTCCCATTAAATGTATTAATAGCAGCTCTCCTTTGTCTTGTTACTTACAGTGGTATTTGGTGTTCTGAAATAATTTATTTACCCTCTGAACATATAATAAACAGGTTGGGTTTTTTTTAAAAAAAAGATGCCATTTATTTGGGATACATTGGAAAGTGAAATATGGAATGTCTGAATTTTATTTCATGAATCATAAGAAGCATAATTCAAATTATTATTTTCCCCACCTCATATTTTTTCTCCAAACTCTCTCTCTTCCTCTCTCCCTTTCCACTTCTCCCCCCTCCCTCCCTCCCACCAAACACACACACACAAAACTCATTTCTAGGCAGCAGGGAAGATGGACGAAAATGAATTTGTAGCAGTGACCAGCACTAATTCAGCCAAGATTTTCAACTTCTATCCCAGGAAGGGGCGGATTGCTGTGGGGTCAGATGCTGATTTGGTTATTTGGAACTCTAAAGCTACAAAGATCCTTTCTGCAAAAACTCACAACTCGGTAAAAGCAAACAATAATTACAAGTTTTATTTTTCATTGAATTAGACATTCCATAGTTTAAAATAGTCATTATTGTGATCTGACTGAGCTTGCTAGTTTTCCTATATCATTTTCTGCATTGGTTAGCTTTGACAGTGTTGATCCTATGTGCAAATTATTGGGTATGAATTACAACCTTAATTTACAGTTGAAATGAGCATCCTTAGCTTTAGTTGCATTATACCTCTTCATCATAGAGAGGTTTTTTTTCTTGTTCATAGCTATATGCTATATGCCCATTTGTTAATATTTTGTTACTTGAGTCTTTCATTTTGGGCAGAAATCGTAGAAATAATGATAGTTTCAATCTCATTGTTCGTATGATCCCCGACCTGCGTATCTTTCGCCGGGAAAACCTTTCCCTTTCGCAGGGAAAACCTGGCTAGAAGAAAAACACACATAAACCCTACGAAGAAGTAAGAAAATACACACACACACACACACACACACACACACACACGTAGGTCTTTGGTTATTCGGGTTTTCTCCCACGTAAAATTGGAGGTGTCTTGGCAACGTTTCGACGAAGTCTCATTCGTCATCTTCAGGCTGGTGTTGCTTCTAGAAGCAATGTGTGTGATCGCTGTTTCTTCCTTTTAACTGCCAGTGGGGGTGTGAACTGATTGGGTGGGAGCTTGGCTGTGTTCTGATTGGGTGGAGGTGTGTTCTGATTGGTTGGGGGTTTGGCTGCTCATTGTTCGTATGATCCGCGACCTGCATATCTTTCGCCGCACCCTGACGACTCTTTTATTCCAACAAGCCGGGCTGGCCTAATAGGAATTTTTAAATTGGGTGTTTGTTAGTTTTTAATTTCGTGGGCCAAATTGTATATTTTTGTTTTTTAATTGTTCTTAAATTTTGTGGTTTATATGTGTTTTAATATGGCTGTACACCGCCCTGAGTCCTTTGGGATAAGGGCGGTATAGAAGTTCAATAAAATCTAAATCCAAATCTAAATTGTTGAATTTCAGAAGTTAGATAATTCAGATATATCCGGGGAGGGCTTATTTTGGGGGAAACGGTATTATATATTAATTCATCCGGGTACCTTTTTCTGTGATTGGGAATCCTGCCTTGTCAAGGGAGATAATATTTGATGTTGAGGTTTTACATCTATCGTTGGTTATAAATTCTGTCTCTGGAATTGGGGCTTTCAATCATTTTCTTTTTTCTGTCAAGTTTCTCATGTTTTCAAAAGCTAGATGAAAGAGCTTTTACAAACACTTTGTTGAGAAATGCATAGACTGAGCAATTGATATTCTTGTGTTATATGAGTGATACTTGAATTGTGCTGCATTGTACTCATATTGGTCCAGGATCATGCATAAGCCTAACACAAAAGACTGGCTAACGTGTGTGCCCTACATACAGCTTAAAATGACACATATTCACAATATTACTTGGAGAATATCAAGGTTATATGTACCTTTCCATCCTTGAGTGTATAGTTTTCCTACCTTTGTTTGAATGATGTGCATGGACATTGGTGCATTGAGTCCTTTGATTTTGTTTGAATATTAACCTGAGTCTTTAATATTTGTTTTGCCAGAATGTGGAATACAACATATTTGAGGGAACCGAATGTCATGGTGTCCCCACAGTGGTTATAAGTCAAGGGAAGATTGTATTGGAAGATGAAAACCTCTGTGTCACCCCAGGTGTTGGCCGTTTCATTCCTCGAAAGACATTTCCTGATTTTGTTTACAAAAGAATAAAAGCCCGGAATAGGGTGAGAATTTTTCTGTATGTGAAATCTATTTCATTGTTGGTTAAGGGTTACTATGTCTGCACCATCAAAAGTCCAGGACAAGGATTGAGAATCAACAGTCTGGGAAAATCAGAAATATGGTGTTCAATTAAGGTTTTAAGAGTAATCGGCTTTCCTTCACATACGTCCAGATTTTCTGTTTTCTGAAAAAGAAGTTATACTTACATTGTGAAGTAGCCTAGGCAAATAAATTGTGACCAGGTTCATACAGGAACCTAAGACATACTGTAGTTTTCCAGCAACACACTAAGTCAAAATGAAGCAACTACATTATGGTTTAGTATATAATACAAGCTAAGAGAACCTAAAGATCAGTGAACAGTTAAGCAAAGATTTGAACTTAGTATAGTTAAAGATTTCTCTTTCCATGATTGCATTACCATTTTCACCATTATATAGTCAGTTTTTAAGTTTGTATTAAGTATAAATCTAAACCTGCAGAATATGACCTGTGCATATGCACAACATGCTTAATATGTGAGAATGTTTGTGTTCCACATAGCAGCGCCAGAAGACAATGGCAGATCACTTCTGTATTGTAGCCAGGAAAATTAAATTAAGCTTTATTTTTCACCCTAAATTGTTTATCCATAAAGTTGTCCATGGAATTCTGGCAAGCTCCTTTTCTATAATAATTCTCCCTTTTATTGCATGTTTATAGTTGGCTGAAATCCATGGTGTACCTCGTGGGCTTTATGATGGGCCTGTTCATGATGTCATAGTAACCGCTAAAGCTGTTGCTCCCGCTCCTACCTCAAGGATAGCTACTTGCTCAGGCAAAATACAGGTTCCACCAATCCGCAACCTTCATCAGTCAGGCTTCAGTCTGTCTGGTAAGTCAAGTTGTAAAGAAAAAAACAAAACAATAAAAATTGAGGTGATAACAGAATTATCAAAATGAGAGCTTACTATTATCTTTTAGATCATCAATTGGTAAGCAGTACCTGACTTCTCTTTCAGTCATTATACAGCTCTTAGGAACTTTTTAGCATTTTATATGTGATGATAATATATGCTGAATTAAGGGAAGCTGGATTGGAAGATGAGCGTGGTTTTAAAATTGAAGGAGGAAACAACAAGTTCCTGCATTATGCTGATGATGCTACTTTTGTCAGGCAAAAATGTAAAGAATCTGTAATAAGTATTGAGGACCACAGTGAAAAAAATGGGAGTGAAATTAAATATAAAGAGGACCAAACTAATCACAACAGGTACAAGAAATTGAAATAAAAATATCAAAGCGGTAGATAGCTTCTGCCTTTTGAGCAGCATGGTGGCCCAGAGGTGAGCTCTCATGTCACAATCAGGAGGGTATGAGTTCAATTCTAGATAGTGGCAGATATTTCTTTCTCTAGGCACAAAAGAAAAATATCTGCTGTGAGCTCTGTGTAGGCATCAGGAAGGGCATCCAGCCAGTAAATGCTCAGCTTTATTCAATTGCCCCAACTCCACCCTGATGCAATGGATTATAGGGTCAATAAAAGGGGAAAAAAAGATAGCTTCTGCCTTTTAGTAACAACCATCAACATTACTGCAAAGGAACAAGTAGTCAATAAGAATACTGCAGACTAGCACTTAGTAGAGCACCCATGAAAGTCTTGGTAAATTATTCAAATGATGTGTCTATACCTAACAAATAGGGCAAGCCAGTTGGACTTTGAAGAACCTAGATAGAAAGAGTATTGATGCTTTTGAACATCAGTGCTGGAGAAGACTCATAAGAATACCATGGACAGTCAAGAAAACAAATGTTTCATTGAACAAATTAGCTCAGAGATTCCATTTGAGACATAAATGACTAGAATTGTATTATCCTACATTTGATATATGTAGGATACATGCAGTATCCTGCATGCAGTAATTCTCTTGAAGACTAATTCTGGGAAAGGTGAAAAGAAAGAGAAGAAGAAAATGGATCTGCATCAAGGAAGATAGACCGAGTAATGCCCTTTTAGAAGATTTGAAGGGAGAAAATCCGTGGTCATTAAGAGTCAAAACCAACTTGATGGCACATAATGTGATGATAAAGATGATGATGATATTCATTTCAGTAGGCTATAGTTACTTTACACTCCAGTCACGTGTAATACTCCAGAAGTTCCATCTTTTGAAACTAATTACTTATCTGCTAAGCATTCGAGAATCCCTTAGGGTCTATTCCTAGCTAGCTAGGAAAGTTAGCTAAGCATTTTTAATTTTTTATTCATTTCGATTATGGAAGTTAAGCACAATCATAAATCTTTTCTATTCAAGTCAATGTATACAAAATTCCTCCCATTTAGTAGTTTCTCATATTGGATTAAAAGACTGGAAGCTGAAGGCTTTTTTTTTAAAGCATTCTTGTACATGTGAATATGAAGACCTAGTTTCCAAAACTTCTTTTCACATGAATTTGGCAATTTTCAGCCTTAATTTAATCAGTTTCCTTTGTCGGCATAAATATGTTTGGTAGAATAATTCTATGAAGTCTAATCAGAAATAAATCACATCTGGCTAAATACTGTTTACTTTGGGGGAAATTACATATCATATAGTTATATACCCTGTTTCCCCTAAAATAAGACCTCTCTTGATAATAATAACAAACGCGCTTTTGAGCGCATGCACTAAAATAAGCCCCCCCTGAAAATAAGCCCTCCCCGAAAATATTTAAATGCATGCACAGCCGGTCCCCGCCATTTCCTCTGGTTAGGGTTAGGGAGACAGAGCTGGAAATCAGGTAAGATGGCAAGAGGAGCCCCATCTTTCTCCACGCACCCCAAAGTAATAAGCCCTGCCTGAAAATAAGGCCAAGCACTTATTTCGGGGTTTAAAACAATATATGACAGGATCTTATTTTCAGGGAAACACGGTAGTAGATATAGAAGGGTATGTATATACACACACACCATATCTACTACATGATAACTATGATATGTAATTATATACACACCACACACACATAAATATATATACATGCATAGATACGTATTCATACACGCACATGCACACACACGCACACAGTATATATAACATTGCAGGCCCAACTTTTAATTAACTTCAATATGTAGTTGCAACTATAAGAGTATACTGTAAACATGTTTTCATTTACTTATATGTAGACAGTCTATTTTATATCCCTTCTAGGATCTCAAGCAGATGACCATATTGCAAGACGTACTGCGCAGAAAATTATCGCACCCCCAGGTGGACGCTCCAATATTACATCTCTGTCATAATCATTCCTGGCTGAAAATACCTGCATATAACTTTAATTATACACTGGCCATGCCCAGACGCTATTAAAACCCATGGCCTAAATTTCCTATCAGTATCAGTGGATCTTAAAAGAGCATCTCTACAGTTTTCATTAGGATAGATGAATTATGCAGGTGCATTTTACATTCCTTTTAAGTAACTTATCATTACGAAAAGATCTGCCTTGTCTATACTCCCCAAGCACCTCTTTTTACTGAAAATATTGGAAAACAGATTATTTTACACTGCCAAATTAAAGGGCTTGAGCGGGAGTTTACAACAGAGAAATATGAAAATGATTTGCCTTGTAACTCAGGATAAAATTTCCCACTTTTTCTCTTCTAAGTCAAAACAATAAATATACCCTTTCCTAATGTATAGATTTCGTTACATGTAGTAAATGCATTCCCTGAATTCCCCTAAATCTTCATTAACATGCCTGCAATTGTACAGATTTCTAATGAAAAGCTTTCTGACATGCTAGCTGTAGATTTGGTTATATCCAAGAAATACCTGAATACGTGTTCGTTTGTTTTTTATTTTCTACCAATAATTTATGCCTTTTGTCTGGGAATGATTCCTGTACTATTTTGATACAAACAACTTATTTCTATTCCCCCCTTTTTTACTGAAAAAAACCTACACACATAAGGCCAATTGCTTACCTGTCTTGTTCCTCTGTACGCATAATGGTAAGCCTTAAATTGTTTTCTTTTACCATGATGAAGTGTTACATCTGATTACCTAAAGAATTAGAGTACAGGATTTTTTTCAGAATGCCATGTCAGGCGCCACAGTCCCCCAAAATTGTGACGCCATGGCAAAATTTACAACTGATTTAATTTCATTTGCACTTACATTTAATTGGTTATAATTGCAGACATTATGATTGTTGGTAACTTTGAGAAGTTCTCCGATAGCTGCCCTAAAAACATTTATGGAGTTTTGTATCAATGGAAGCCATAGACATTTGCTGGGGAAGAAGGCAAGTTGTGAAACATGCATCCAATGTTGCAGTACAATTGCAAAAGTGCAGAACTTGTGTTGTGATGTCATGCTGCACACATTGTCATTGACATTGTATGTGGGTGTCAAAACTATGTGTGGGCCTAACGAGATATACTTCTGACCTAGATCATGGCTAATGATTGATGTCAAAATGAAGAGAGCATAATTGGAAATAGATTTCCAACTTAGTTTAAAATTTACTATAAGCAGATAATAATTTAATCCCAAATAAACCATGAATAAAGCATTCTTCCTCTACTACCACTTTTGTTTATAATGTGACAGGTATATTTCATTGTTATGTCTCTACTTTCGCCTTGAGTGTGCTTAGGACAGCTGTGGTTTTGTTATATCTTTGGAATCTTCATCAAGATTAAGACAATGAACTATGGATGGAACTAACCATGGTTAGATGTAAGGTCTCAAAATCATTCCCAATATTTTTTTTTATCCTGCCAGATGATGAAGAGCTACTTCACCAAATAGATTGTATCAAAATTATTTCCCTAAAGTTTATTGTTGCAACTGATCAGTAAGCGTTTATCAAGCCAGAAAGGGCTTATGATTTAGTATATCTATAACAGTAGGAGATTCTTGAACATATTATTAGGAAACATTGTCACTCAGTATTGTGGCAGCATGGATATATTAAATACAAGTGTTCTCTGAATATTGATGGAAGTAGGTGTCATAGTGTCACTTTAGAACTGGTATACAAATGCATCTAGTCTTTAAAGATAGCAGAATTTTTTTTTACCAGAATTGTGGAGGTGCCAGTGTGTTTTTAGTCTTTGGTTAGTCTTGAATTTTTAAAGCAAATTATTTATATACTTTTTTTTTCCAAGTATCAAGTGTAGACCTTATAAATAAATAAAAAACTGTGTTTATGGAGGTCAGCTGCATACAGTTAACTTTTTATAAGACTTAAAGACAGGTTTATTATATTTAAAACACTGTACAGCAAATACGATCTTATATATTCCATATTATCCCATAAAATGATGGCCGTGACTCATTTTGCCTTTGTTATTTACATTCAATAAAATTCTTGGAAATTAACAAAATTTCAAAGTCAGTTTTTGATCTCTGCTTTAACATATGTGTGATACCAATTTGATGGTTACTCTTTACAAAGACTTTGGCTATGCTGTATTTTATTCTCGAAATGTATTTATTGAAGACAAAAAAGCAGTGGATTAAGCAACCATTACCTCCAAGGCACCCCGTATCCATTCTGCCTATGCCCCCAAACACAATATGTGCATTAGTAGACAGTGAATACAATGAAGCAGAAATGTCTGTGAGGGGGTTATTAGAATAACCCAACCCTTTTTCCTTCTGTGCAGTGCTTAAGACTTAATAAAAAGAAAGGCAAGGCTTTGATTGCCCATTCGTCCTTGCTATTTAGATGCTGTTACTGCTGACCAACCCCCATTCACAGACACCCCTGCAGTGGCATAACTATTGTGGATAATGTGAACATAGCTCATACATCAAAGGATGGTGCCGTAAAAAATATTATCAATTTTATTACAGTCACAAACCAGCAAATAAAAGCATTAAAACAATAAAAGTTAAAAATGAAAGACAGAGCAATATATTGCAATTGATGGTGGATTAACAGGGCAGTTAAAGTTTGCCTAATTTTACATACAGCATGGCAGAATTTGGCCACATTCAGAAAAACTACAGGTCGTTCTTGACTTAACAAGGGCAGTGAAAATTGACTTCTAACCATTTTTCACACTTGATGGCTGTTGCAGCATCTCCGCTGTCATCAAAATTCAAACACTTGGCAACTGACTCATATTTATAATGGTTGCCGTGTCTGGGGGAGTCATGTGATCACCTGTCACCTGACCAGCAAAGTCAACGGAAGCAGATATACTTAACCATATTTGTAGCTGAACACCTGCAGTGATTCACTTAACAACTGTGGCAAGAAAGTTGGTACCTGGGGGCAAAACTCATTTAACAACTGTCTCCCTTAGCAGAGGAAATTGTGGGTTCACTTGTGATTGTTGTGATAAGTTGAGGACTACCTATATTTCATACTAATCTGATAACAGTAGTTGCATGTGAAAAAGATCAGTATTTCTCAGATATTTTTATTAGGTAAGGTGTTAATAAATTGAATCCTTTTGAAAAACACAGAATAGCAGGATGTAAGCTATAGTTTCCATGGCCTCTTGTCCACAGAGACACAATCTCCACTCATGGTATATTTTTGTATTGGGCCTCCAAAACTGGAAAGTATTTTGGCAGCATGCTAAGGTTAATGCCCTTTGGATTTTTGGGATGGTTATTTGATACAAATATCTTGCTATTTTAATTTTTGTAAAAAGTAATACTGTTGGTTGTAAGGTCATGGATATGCAATCCAGTGACTTCTGAATATTATTCAGTTATTTTAGTTGGGGCCAGAATTTCAGTTGCCAAGCAAAGCAGTTAAGTGAGTCAGGTCTGATTTTATTACCTTTCACTCTTGTTTAACACAGCTGAACAATTGCAGTTGTTAAGTGAATCGCAATTCCTCGATTGACAATGCTTGCTGGAAGCCAGTTGGGAAAGTTGCAAATGGTGATCACATGTAAATTTATTGTTGTAAATTTCAGTTTCAGTCTCAGGACCATAAGGATGTGGTGATGCTCATAAGTGAAAGGACGATTGTAAGTCACTTTTTAAAGTGCTGTTGTAACTTTGAACAATCACTATACAAATGGCTGTAAGTCAATGACTAGCTGTATTTGCAGAGTAAAAGCAGTGCTTGCTTATGAAAGATGTTCTCTTTCCTAGAAGCACTTGCAAGCTGCAGATATATTCTTCTCATAATTTTTCATTGACAAAACACTTATTTTTTCTAGTGAATTTTATTTGCCTGCCTTACTCAGAGCTGGCACTGGGTCTATGGTAGAACAGCGCTTTTCTGCTAGCAATGTAGGTGCTGATTTTCTCCACTAGTGTTTCTCAGACTCGGCAAGATTAAAAAGTGTAGACTTCAACTTCCAGAATTTCCCATGCAGGTTGTGCAAATGTGGGAGTTGAAGTCCGCTTTCAACATGCTGACTTTGAAAAATATAGATAAGTCCTCATTTAGTGACAACCTCATTTAGGAACTGCAGTTATGATGGTGATGAAAAATTAACTTTGTGACCAATCCTCACATTTAGAACTTTCACATATCCGTCAAGCAAAGGAAAGCTGAAGTAAGGTTATTAACATAGTTGTGGTTTCACTTAGTGACCACCCTACTTAATGACCTTGTTGCTGATCCTAGTTGTCACTAAAGAAATGCCTACACTGCACTATGTTCTTGGTCTACTTGGAGAACAAGGGAACAAAGAGAAAATGAGAAGAAAATGAAACATTTTCTCAGGCTACTAAGGCTGCACATGAATAATTTAGCTGTGCAAGGTTGAAAATGAGGATTCAAATCAGGCCTTCTGATTAGTTTTGGGGAAGGATTTACTTCATCTTTGTTGAAATGACTATATTGGACCCATGAGAAATGGGATACATTTCTGCTCTTTATAAACAGAAATAGAACAATATAAATTTAGAAATCCTAGTTCTATTCCTGTCTCCTTTTCTCAATGGGAGTTTATAGGTCATTTTCTCAAATGGATTTTCTTCCATCTAACGGTGAGATGCTATACTCCAGCAAAATAGCAGAATTGAGGTGTTAAGCCTTTCATTGATTTAAGGATTATGTTTATTTAATTGAATTGTTTTCCATTCTTTTACTCAAGCATGCCCTGTGTAGCTATGCAAATACCAGAAAGAGTTCAAATGAACTATAAACAGTTAAAGAATAAAATTAAAAATGCTACTAGCATTAATTAAGTAAAAGGAGGGATGTACCATACAGCTTTTTGAAATATAAAAAGAGTATGGAACATAACTTCTGGGGAAATAAATCCCACTGCTTGGGAATGACCTAAATATTTATGCAAATACAATATAGCTGTGACATGAGAACAAAGAAACTTGCCTTCTAATCTTTCCTCAAACACAAAGCCAGCTGGGTGACCTGGGCCCATTCCTTTCTCAGCCCTAGGAAGGATGTAATGGCAAATCACTTCTGAAAAACTGGCCAAGAAAACTGCAGGGTTTTATCCAGGCAATCACATGAATCAAATTTGACTTCAGCACAAGGAAACCCACAATAGCCATATTAAAAACTACTACTGCTATATAATGATTATTGTCAAAAATAAACTTGTATAACAAATATTGGAAGGAAAAACAATCTTCAACCTTTGGTCTTTGGAATGTTGTTTGATAAGCACTAATATTAAGAAATGCCAGCTAGAAATAAATTTGTTTTTGTTTTGTTCTGTATGTTTATTGTGAGCTGTCCAGAAACAATTTGGAGTCAGGTAGCACCTACAATAAAAAAGAAAAGGCCATATATAGCTCTTTTGGAACAGCAGTTAATACAATAAAAGGTTATCCCAAAAGTGCCTTTTCCAAAACGCTGAAGCTGGACTTTCTTGGGTTTTTTGTGTTTTTGTTTTTGTTTTTGCTTTGAAAGCATTTCACTTCTCATCCAACAAGCTTCTTCAATTCATCCTTTTGGAAAAAGCACTTTTGGGACAACCATGACCCGGAAGTTTGCGATGTCCATAGACAATTAAAAGTTATCACTAACAAAATTAATGGTGCTGGTAGAATCCATTTTTCATCTAATGAAGGCTTCCTTGCATCTTCCAACTCTGAATTGAAAAATTGTGCAATCTGGAGTAGATTTGGGGGTCACTTGGGAAACATGGGAAGGGCCCAAGTGGAAGGTCTGTGAATAGTAGTGCATCTGTGTGATACTAGGTCAAACTAATTTTTTTTAAAGTTTCCATCTTGATTTGGTTCTATACAATCCTTTGTCTTTCTTCCTTAACTGTAAAATCCAACAAATATCTTAATTTGTGAAGATAACTGCTTCAAATAGTACAATCTTTGGCCCAGGATATTCTGTACACACCACAGAACTATTTCCAGCATATATAAGCATGTGCTGTATTTATAAAGACTGCAGCAATCACTTTTCAATGAATTGCCCCAATTAACTGCAGAATATGAATAAATTGGAAGTTAATTAATCCAACCATCTCATCACACAGAAAAATAACACCGAAAAATTAGCAAATAATAAAATAGAAATTAGGTCATCTTTACCATCTGAGGAAGCTGATATGGAGAATTAATTTCATGCATAGCTGGTACTCAAACATTCTGATTCTGCTTTGTGTGTGTGTGTGTGTGTGTGTGTGTGTGTGTGTGTGTGTCAGTGGCATTCACTGACTTACAGTACATGTAGGTTGCTATTCTGGATCCCAAAAGTTATTTAGATAAAAAAAAATACATTAAAAAAATGCATACAGCTCTAACATTGATTTTCAAAGATGAGACTACTTCTTCTCCACTTCACCCTTCAAGTACTTCTATTTTGATACATATTTCAAACTTGATTCTTTATACAATGATCTTGACAGATTAATAGTCCATGTGATTTAGATTTCCTGCACCAGCTATATATTCAGTCTATAAATGGTCTCAGTGCCAAATAATATGAAGTAATTCTTTGTGTTTGAAAAAGTGAGAAAATGTTTTTTTATTCTCACCACTTGTATCATCTAATCTTGCAAGTCGCATAATAGTAGAGCATGAATTAATAATATAAAGACTATCAATAATGAATAATATAAAATGGGATTTTGTAAAGCTGCAAAGGACATGCTAATTATTTGCACATTCTCTCAACCTGGGGTTGCATCACTACATCACCCCATCAGAGGTGGGTTTCAACAGGTTCTGACCAGTTCTGGAGAACCGGTAGTGGAAATTTTGAGTAGTTCGGAGAACCGGTAGTAAAATTCTGACTGGCCTTGCCCCCGTCTATTTTCTGCCTCCCCAGTCCCAGCTGATTGGGAGGAAATGGAGATTTTGCAGTAACGTTCCCCTAGAGTGGGGTGGGAATGGAGATTTTACAGTATCCTTCCCCTGCCACACCCACCAAGCACGCCCATAGAACCAGTAGTAAAATTTGAACCCCACCACTGCTCACCATTGCTATAATTCAGAGCAAGTTGCTAGTTAAACGAGACAGAAGTGTTGCTTGTAGGCCTTCTCTCAAAACAGATTCATTTTCTGATTGTTAAATGAATTTGAAATGGCATCTAGAATTGAAGTCTAAAAATAGGTCAAATGATGCATGCCTGAGTGTTTCCAGTTTGTACAGTCTGATTCAAAAAAGAGATTTCCAGCAACAGCAACCAGCCTCCACCTGTTCTTACAAAACATGTTTTTGAAGGCTAATAATTTACAGGTGGAGGCAGCTAAAGTCCTCCGCGACTAAAACTTTGCAGGCTCTGGATGAGTGAGCCCTGCTGCATTTCACTCTTATCTCTTCAGAGAATAAAGAGGTACTCCCCGGTTGTAGAATAAATAAAATGTTAATTTTAAAAATGTAATTATTTTTAATGATGAGCATCATAATGATGGTAATCAAAGATAAGGACCACAGTGGTGGCGGCATTCAGCCGGTGATGTCTGTATCGCGCGAACCAGTAGCGGTGACTGCAGGAGGTTCCGCCCACCCACCCAGACATAATGCATGGCTACTGTACATGCACAGAAGGTTGTGCGCATACGCAGGGGTGGTGCATGCAAGTGAAGCGATCGTGCGCGCTCACATTTGCGAACCTGTAGGGAAGGTAAGTGAATCCCACCTCTGGCACCGCTCATACCTGGTACTCAGAGGAACATTCTGATTCTGCATTTTGTGTGCGTGTGGCATTCACCTATATATTTTGTCAACTTTTCTACAATTTTTGGTGTCGTGAAATACTTGAAGGCTGTTTCATAAGACCAGGTGACTGTACTGCATCTAGAAATAAGGCTCCTGCGCTGGGCCTGCATATCATATATGTAAGAAAGAGGCATTGATTGATTTTGGCTCACATTTTTGAAAGTTTTATTTTATTTTATTTATTTTATTTCCAATTTATATACCGCCCTTCTCCCTGAGGACTCAGGGCAGTGTACAGCCAGAATTAAGAACATGAAATACAAATATTAAAAAAACAATTAAAATATATATAAATTTGGCCCCAAAATTAAAAATCACAAACCAATTAAAACATTTAAAATTTCTTCTTAAGCCAGCCCGGCTTGCTGGAAAAAAATGGGTTTTAAGGGCACGGCGGAAAGCGCTGAGGTCTTGGATTCTCCTTATCTCTGGGGGCAACTGATTCCAAAGGGTAGGAGCCCCCACAGAGAAGGCCCTCCCCCAGGGGGTCACCAGCCTACATTGTTTGGCTGATGGCACCCTGAGGAGGCCCTCTCTGTGGGAGCGCACGGGTCGATGGGAGGTCGTCGGTAGCAGGTTTATGATAAGGTTTATGATAAGACATAATTTGACTTGTAGACTATATGGCATACTTGAACTTCACAAGCAGAAATATCTCTTTGCATTTCAACATTTGCATATCCCTTGAGAATGAAAGTGATTCGTTGTTCCCATTTCAAAACGAGCCCAACTCAAGATACTTTGTTAGCCCTAGGGGAAATTTAAAAAAAAAACAACTTTCCCCATTTTTTACTTGATGCTCAACAACATGACGCTGGTACGGAAACATAATAACTTTCTTCCGTTTTTAATATTTTAGTGCAGCTCTTACTGTGTCCATGATTCCCTGTTGTATTAGAAGTCTAAGCACCATTGGGTTCTAAAGGGGGAAAAAAAGGACAGAAAATCTTTTGAGTAGAGAGGGGGAATCGGGTGAAATCCAGCAGGTTCTGACAGGTGCTGGAGAACCGGTAGCGGAAATTTTGAGTAGTTTATTTATTGGTTTGATCTATATGCCACCCTTCTCCAGAGACTCAGGGTGGCTTACAATGCATTAAGCAATAGCCTTCATAGTTTTGTATATACCTGCTTAGTAGGGCTTTTGCCCCCCCTCAAGCGGTGTTCTTTTTTATACAAAGTCAGCTTATTGCCCCCACAATCCGGGTCCTCATTTTACCTACCTCGAAAGGTTGGAAGGCTGAGTCAACCTTGAGCCTGGTGAGATTTGAACTTGCAGTAATTGCAGGCAGCTGGTGTTACTTAACAGTGCTTTAGTCTGCTATGCCACCAAGGCTCTTCAGTACAATCCTTCAGAATGCTTGGAAGACAAGCCACCCACAGTCTACACTTTTCTCCAGCCTAAACATACTGAAACCCTCCAACCTTACACATTTTTTTCCTAAACCCTTTACCAATGTCCTTCCTACAATGTGTCTATGGAGATTCTCAGTCATCCAGGTCATGATTGTCCCAAAGGTGCTTTTTCAAGAGGCAACTGGACTTTCTGGTTTTTCTTTGGAGACGTTTCCCTTCTCATCCAAGAAGCTTCTTCAGCTCTGACAGGATAGTGGGGAATGGAAGGATTTATAGTCCTTGCAGAAAGCTGGTCATTTGCATTCTTTTAGTAAGTTGTTGCGGCCAAAAGAATGCAAATGACCAGCTGTCTGAAAGAAGTATAAATTCTTCCATTCCCCACCCTCCAATCAGAGCTGAAGAAGCTTCTTGGATGAGAAGCAAAACATCTCCAAACAAAAACCAGAAAGTCCAGTTGCCTCTTGAAAAAGCACCTTTGGGACTTCCTACAATATGGTATCCAAAACTGGATGCAATATGAGGAAACAATGACTTCTTGCTGTTGTAACTGTGGCTACCATTTAGCACCGAAAAGTGCTGTTCAAAAGGCAAGTTGTTGTTGTTTTTTTCCCCTTGAAAATGTTTTGCCACCATTCAGCCAGAACTGAAGATGCTTCTTGGATGAGATGTGAAACATTTTCAAGGAGGCGGGAGGGGAGAAAGTCCAGTTGCCTTTTGAACAGCACCTTTGGGACAGAATCGCTATATAGACATCTACCATTTAGGAATGCATTTGTATGTCTAGTGTCCTACTGAAAAATTCCTAACCCTCTTTCGCTTTAATTTATCCATGCCATCCCCATATATTTGTTGGCAATCATATAATCAAGCATGCCTGCACTCCAGATGGTCTTTTGGTAGTACCTTGAACTGCAAAATGGCATGGTCAGTTTCTCCCATTGCTTTTATGTCTTCATCCAGATCTTCCCTGTTGGTTAGGGTCAAAGCATGACGACTATGTCAACCTTCTAGAAAATTAAAATCAGAAAAACTACTGAGGAATTTTGGGGTCTCTGCAGACTGAATTGGTTTTTCAGTAGAAGTCTAGATGGTTATTACAATGTCTTTCCTTCCTGAAAATAATACGACCCAAAAGAACAATATCCATTTTGCTTGACTTAATTATTTATACTATACACAATCCCAAAGAATATCTTTGTTGCTTCCCTTGTTGGACTCCTCCATTCAGATTCATTTCTTAATTCAGAAAATGAACATAAACATCTCACAGTGTTCTTAATGCTCTGTAGTTTCTTTCCTGCTTCAAATTCTCATCAAAGCTAGAGAAGAACATTTTCCTCCTTTTCCACAATAGCAGCATGAACTCAACAGAGATTTGGATCTGTTTACCTCTCATTAATAGAATTGCTCATAGTCATAGCTAACTTTCAAGCCAGGCACCAAAGTAGAATATTGGAAAAGTAATATATTATTTACCCCTGGTACTGCAGCTTTTCAGCAAGAAAGAAGAAAGCATTCACAAAATTAATGTGCTTTTTCACTACCTGACTTAGTGTCTGTTGTAATATAAAATTTATTGTTCCAATGTTAGTAACTAAGATAGGAATATGAAGGTTTTGGAATCCTTGCCAAGATTGTTCTTACTAAACTGGGCTTGTGCTTTTTTTCTTTAAAACCACCTAACAGAGGTCTTCATTTTTTACCTTCTGCCCTCATTTGTCAACCATATCTTTACTTTCTGATGTGCACCTGCCTTGTGTTTGCCTCCCATGCCAGTTCCCCCTCCGGTCCTTTTCTCCCACTTCACAAAGGGATCCCCCATAATGTTCAGCAGCCGTCGTAGCCCAGCCAATTTTCCAAACAGCCAGCTTCACTGCCCGCTAAACATCCCTCCTTTTTCACCTGGAACTGTGTCACAGATAGAATTAAAATAAACCATTTTTAACTTTTGAAAATGATCTAAATCTCATAAACCTGCCAAGGCTCTGGGATGAATTGCTGGAGTCTTATAAGCTTTGATAATTTTGCAAGATTCGAGACAAAGCATTGCATCAGGATGTATGGTTGCTGACTGCGGTAGCTTAAGAGCCAGAAACATTTGTCTTTCCAAGGCGACAGATTGAGGCTTTCTGGCACTAACAATTTATAGCATGCCTAAGCCATTGTTGTAGTAATATATCACTGTTGCAGGAAAGTTGTATATATCATCATGAGGATGGCAGGGTGATGGTAGTAGTGGGAAAAAATCATCTCAAAAACTACCAGTCCCAGAGTTCCTTGTGTCTAGGCAAGAGGACCAGGGATAGCTGCTGGAGAACAAAACATTATAAGTAAACATGCAACAGTGAGAAAACATGCTGGTGGTGAGGTTTAAGCTCCACAATATATTGGGCAATTGTCTAGCTGGTGTTTTTCAGCCTTGGCAATTTTCAGATGTTTGGGCTTTAAATCCTAGCATTTCCCAACCAGCCATAAGAAAGGAGGGCAAATGGCAAATAGGCAATCATGATGTAATGATGCAAATTCTGCCCCATTTATATTTGTGCCACAATATTGACAAATCGGTAAAGGATGGATCCTGGGGCATGATGTTATGACGTTCATTTTATCGGAGAGAGACTGGCAGAATCAGAGGGAGGAGTCAAGCCGGGAATTAATCTGGAATCTTTATGTAGGCATAAGGCAGCAAGGCCCAACACACACATACACACACCTTGAATGCCTTACTAATTTGGCCCAAGTGCAAACTTCCAGTCTGAGAAGATTCCTGTGAAATAGGCATGAGCAATAAAGTAGCTAATTGAACTCTTCATGATATGGTTGTTCATGCCTGACACATTGTTCTTGGCTGACACATTTTGACAGAATCGCAGCTTGCAGCAGATGCCATGGTGCATTGATCCCTATTTATGCATACATTCCTGTTTGGAACATTGCAGAGTTTACCAAATTATTTGGTAGGAGCTCTATCCTGCCCATGCACTCTGTCTAGGTGCAGCTCCCACTAATTTCTTTTAGTTCTAAAGCAGAAGAAATCAGAAGAAACAATGAAGTCATCTTAGATCCAACAAGATAGGTGAATGCATGCTTATTCTCAGATTTTGCTGATATCTAGAAATTTCTGATGACATCTTGATTTCAATCATTACAGTGGATAAGAGGATAGTCCAATTCTCAAAGTAATCTATTTTGAATGTCCCTTTCCAAGATCAGGTTTAATGCCTGAAGAAGACATTAGTGAGGACTGGACAATATTAATTGGAGAGCCTATACTGGCAGCAAATTTTAAGGATTTCTATCTGTGCCCCTTTCATATGCATGATTCTGGGCAGCTCTGAGAATTCTGGGAGTTGAAGTCCACAGGTCTTAAATTTGCCAGGGTTGGACACCCTCACTCTAGAAGGTCCCAAACTGGGCTGGGCAAAATACACAACCTTTGTGAGTCATCACACAGGTTTCTCTGACAAATGCATACAAAGGAGATTAAAATACATTTGCATGAATTTGCCATACTCAGCCCATCTGGTACAATTTCATACAAGTGGACCACCCCAGCTTGACTCCTGAAGACTGAAGTGGGCAGAAGAAGCATAGACCAAGTAGGTGATATAAGATATAATTTATAGCTAGGCATATAAATGTAATAGAAGATGTGAATGATAATTGGGGCAACAGCTGCTGATGGAATTGCTGGTGGAAGTAAAGGACACTTCTGGGATTACTTTTTCATGAAAAATGTTGTAAATTCTCAGATCATTCCCTCCCAGAGCAAGTCAGAAGGAAGCAAATAAAAAGTGAGCCATTCTTTCTCTGGTGACCCAGTTTTTCTCTGTTTGATGTCTCCTTGTCCTCATAAACAGCAATGTTAATTAATTGCCATTATATATTAATATTCCTATTTTAGAATTTGCTTGGGCCTGCACAGATGCCCAATCTTAAATCAGGCTGATGTTTTTAATTTTTAAATTCTTGATCTGGGCCTATGGAATCTGAAAGCCAGCATGCCCTACTGATTTGAAAGACTTCATTCATATGGTTTGACTTCTAATGTTAACTTGAAAATCTTGATATTACTGTACTATTCTAACCCTGAAATTGATTTTGTAAAATAATTATGTTTTTCTAATGCCTTCATTGCTAACTTTTAGATATTAGACTAAGCCCATCATATTCACTTTGGCTTTTAACTTTATCAGGTCTTACATTTAAATTACTTAAAAGGTTGGTTTTTTAACAAAAAAGAAACAGTTTGTTATTCTTCTTCTCTTGGCTTTTTGTCTGCCACCACTGCTCACTTTATTGTGCTGCGTTCTTAGATTTTAATTTTGTTGGCTTTTGTGAGATGCCTTGAGATGGTACCAAAATGATGAGATATAAATCTCTAAAAATGTCATCCATGGTTGAGAATTTTTCTTGCAATACATTCTAATACACCAAGGATACCGCAGTTCTCAAATGAAATAATGTTAGCAATTGCAATGCTCTAGAAAGCTACATTTCTTTATCTTATTTATGGCAATGTGTTCCTACTAAAGCTCAAAATCTATTGGATACACTGACCAAAGAATACACAGCAGCCTGCATAGTATGAAGTTAAAAAACAGGTGGCCCTATTAGAAGCAGGCACACTTGAAATGACTTTAAGGTTACATACTAGCTATTTGTGTCCTAGCTTCTCTTGCTTATTAGGAAATGTTGTGGTATCATTTCATTTTAAGTTGTTGAATTTGACTAGCCCAATTGCTGATAAAAGAACAGCAGAAATCCACAGGAGACAGTAATTATCAGTTATGCCTTTCAAACATGTTCCAGCTTTCATTTCAAACTCTATACCAAACATGGCGTCTAGCCCCCTCTAGTGGGGAAAGAGTACAATTTATAGCAGATTGAAATCCTGCCTTTTTTTACATGCAATACAGGTAATCTCTGGGTTCCCCGTAGCGAACGGTCGAAGTTACATGATAAGCACCCCCTAGCATTTATGAAGTCCTGAAACTATGACTCTTGCAGCACCATGGCAGTTGTTCGCCCTTACGAACAACCACAGAGGCTCTGCAACATTTGTCACATTGCAGGCGGAATGCGAACCTGTAGTAAAGGTAAGTAAAACCCACCCCTATTAGCAATGCATATAGTAAAGACAGGACTGTTACATCAAATATCTATATACATATCCTTCCATGACTATTCAGTGTAAAAAACAAGCACATTATATGGGAATGAAATGTATAGAGACAGCCATAGAAACAATTTGGCAGAGGATTGATGGCATATCATTTGTGCTCAATGTAAACTTTTACTCTAGAATTGTGGCTTAGAAACCATAGCTCTCAGATTATTTCCCATAAATTTCACGCCTTGAAGTGAAATTAAAATACAGATTTTATTATATGTAAAGTATAAGACGCATGCTTTAAAAATAAGTAAATTGTCAAAAGCATGTGTCTTAAATCTTTCTTCAATCTTTCTGTGCTAATAAACAGAAGCAGTACAATCCTGGAAAAATAGATATGAAGGGAGGCAATATTTTGCACAAAACTGAAATGCCCCAGGCACTAGTCCAGTTATCATCTAAGCCACCATTTTTCAATTTTGGCCACTTGAAAAAGTGTGTGGACTGCAATTCCGAACATATCCAAACCAGTTTGCTGACTAGGGAATTCTGGAAGTTGAAGTTCCCACACCTTCAAGTTGTCAATATTGCGAAATATTGAGCTAAGTTGAAGGAGCTGAACTCAGTCTGGACAAGCTGAATGAACCCTTCTGAATAAGATTTAATTCCAATAAATATCAAGGTATGAGGGGTACAATTTCTAACACACCCTTCCAGTATGATCAAGGGCCATGTTGGCCACAAATGTTGAAGGTTGACTTCCAACATGTATTTGAGTTTTAGATTAGAAAACCCAGCTTATAGTTTAGAACAGGTGTGTCAAACTCATGTCTCACGGAGGCATCACGTGATGTTTCGGGACATTTTTCTCCTTCGCTAAACCGGGTGTGGGCGTGGCATCGGGCCATAGGCCGGGAATTTGACAGCCCTGATTTAGAAGGTTATTGCTACATTCACCATCACCATCTATCTGCTTTCTCTGTCACTGCAGCATGATAGTACTGAGTTAAGTAGCACAGGTTCTGTAGAGGATTAGCTTCCCACATGGTTGTAAGTACCTTCAAATATGCTTTTAAGCAAGTGCCAGGAGACTTGTGATTATCAGTATCCACCTACAAGCCTATCATTCCTGAAGATAGTTCAGAAGCATGTTCATTCCTTTCCTCCGGGAAAGGAAAGAATCTAATCCCTGGGCTAACTCAGGTTGCAGACAACAGTCCTGAGGGGAAAAGTGAATGTAGTTAAACAAGGCCTCTTCACATCTGCAGTTGGCTAAAGAAAATGATAGAAGATAAAGAGTATTGGAAGTGACTTGCAGCTGGGCATCTTTTATTGATTTCCTGAAACAGAAATGGCAAAGGAAGTGCCCTGTCTCCTAGTAGTTTTTTTATGGTACAGAACCCAGCTATCTGCATGACTGTCCCCCATTCTTCCTGTCCACCCCACTGGGTCAAGGAGGGAGGCATTACTCAAACAGTTTGTTAGACTTTGGACTGTAAAATGATCAGTCTTGTAAGTAAGTAAGTAAGTAGCAAGTAAGTAAGTAAGTAAGTAAGTAAATAAATGTATGTCTGTCTGCATGGTTTCTGAAGACAAAGAAAGGGAGAGACAAAGAAAAAAACAAGAAAGGGAAAGCTTTGAGTATAATTCAGCCAAATTTAACCATTGTTCAGCCTTATTGGTCTCCTTAAACAGAAACACAACTCCCCATAACAAATCAACACAACAAACTTTGCTGGCTCGGCATTTTATTAAATCGCAATTGTAAATCTTTTATTTTGTATCTTTAAAAAAAACAATGGACTTCCTATGAATTCATTGGCCAATAACCACACTTACTGGCTTATATCAATGCAAACATTTTAACAAGAAAGCCATTTCTTCTTAGATTCACATAGAACATTCAACACAAGGCTAATTAGACTAAACACTTTCTAAACAAACTAGTTAGAGGCAAGTATTCATTTTAAAAATGCAACATTTTAAGTCTATGACTGATTACTAGAACATGCACATGTCACCCACACTTAGGACTTGAATTCAATTTGGAGTTTTAACTCTGTAGAATCTATTGTGCTATGATGCAACTGAACAGGGATCAGTTGGCGAACCATATTGGCACTTTAGCTTTCTTGAGGCATTAGGAAACACAATGTGTGGATGGTCTGAAAAAAGACTGGATCCAGGCTTATCTGAACATCGTTATAATCCTATTTGAAATTATAATCCTTAGTGTTAGGATTCTGTATCCCATGGGGACAATAACTACATTGAGCTGAATGTGGTTCTGTACTCACTACTAGATCTTACTTGTGAGTGCAGGGAAGTGGATTTCCCAACACTTAAAAGGCTTTTGACTTTGAACATTCCTGTTGGCATGCTTGCAGCTCTGCTTTTAACATCAGAGGTTGTGACACTATGATAAAACAGATGGTGGAATAGCATAATCTAAATATCTCGACTATAAACCTCTTTGAGAGTTTCTCTCTTTGAAATCAAGTGAAGTTTTAATCATAGTACTAACACAATAACATTTACCATTCAACTGTAAATTGGATGTGCCATTTACCTGGCTATAATCTACAAATAGTGGCACTGAGAATAAAGCTTTGGTTTCTTTGTATATCTACACAAATAAACTTGATTTTTCTTCCCTTTCTAATGATTCTTATGAAATATTGGTTGTGGACAATCTTTGTTTCTTACTAACTTCCACATAAAACTGTGGAAAATTAAGCATGTGTTCACTGTAGTCCATATAAAAAGGATTATACCTCTGTGGTGTTGTTTGTTGAATTGACTGGGTAATGAGTTGGTCAAAATTCCTTCTTAATGGCAGAGAAATTAAAAAAAAAAAACCTTGTTGCAGAAAAAATTGTAGCTTCAGTAGTAAGGCTGTAAGGATTCCTGTTTCCAAAAGACTCTAGTCCAATGCTAGCAAATCGGTTTCAATAAGACAAGGCAGGTGGGTGGGAAATGTATCAACATTAAAAGCATGCAAAGTTCACTTTCTTTCAAGAAAACACAAACAACTGAGATACAAACAGGACAATCTCTTCGAGGCTTGAACAAAACCGGAGTGAAAAGAGTTACAAGATTTATGTACAACATATACCCTAATGTCAAGGATTCCTAGAGTTTTAAGAATAAAGCCACAATATAGTAAGAAAAAGCCTCAAGGCAACCCTACTATTTTTATCTGGGGTAAATCCACTACATTCAGTGGATGTTATTCCCGGTAAATATGTGTAAGATAGCAGGCTTGGTATAAGAAAGAGGGAGAAGTGACTTTTGAAACAGTGAAAAAGGCAGTTTTTGTAAGAAGTTAAGACGGATGTCAATGATTGATATATTTAAATCACACTTTGAACAGCATAAAGAAGTGCATTAAATGTTACTTCCTCCATCATTGGGGCATCTCGAATCAAACCACGCTAATATCCTGCTCCTTTACAGGAGTGAAGAAAATGCTAACCTCAGTTCAGGTGCTTGTAAGCATACAACATTCCTTGAAAGTCAAGGACGGCTTTGTGAAAAGATGCAGTGGTTTGACAAAAATAAAATTACCTTGCACTGCACCGTTTTAAAAAACCAGCTGTAAAATTCAGGGCAGGTGGCCCTAGATGGGTGGATTCCAAAGCACTTGTTAAATCAGAGATTAAATTTATTAAAAACCACATGAAGCCAAGGGCATCAGTTGAGCCTGGGCCCAGCGGGTAACTCTGTAACTGCTGTGCTTTGTAAGAATCCTCAAATGCTCTGAAAATATCAAGGGACAATTTGCATGCTCTGGCTGTAAGGACAATAGTGATGGAGCATTTTCAATTGCCTTGGCAATCTTTTCTAGCCCTCCCACCTTGCCCGCTTTCATTCTGCATGTTCTCGGATATATGATACATTCTTGTCCCTGAAATATGCTTCAGATTGCGATCTGTCATCTATCAAAAGAAACGTACAAAGAAAGAAATGGAACAGTTGTGTTGAGGTGTTGCATAGTAGCAAAGTCTCTGGTAACAGGAGATCTTTTTTCAATCCATGAGTTCTTTAAGAACTATTTGCTTTTTCTGTGGCTCTACAGTGTTGGTTTGTGTGACTCCTCTTCTTTTTTTCCCCCATCCACAAAAGTACCTGCTGTACTGTCACCTGCAACCTGAGAATGTTTTATGTAAGAGGCACACAAGCTTCTGGCCCCTTTGCCCCATCGTCCTAGCTGCTTCCTGTAGAGGAACACACTGAGCTACACATGTTTATGTTGGAATGTTCAGATTCTGTTTCAGTCTCTGTTTCATCGGTTGTTTCAGGAGGAGAAAGAGACTCGTTCATCTGATCCTGGCTCTTCTTCAACCTATATATAGAAAGTAAAGTTAGTTATGTATATGGCAAAGTAAGTAATCATAAAAGCACTGTTCTGAGAAGAAATATTTGATGGAGATTAGGGTTCAGATAGGCTTATAGAACTGTGTCTAAGGTGCCTTGTCACTTCATTCTCCACACCCTGGATATGCATTTCTGTCTCCTGCATATCCTTCCTTTCAAAGGTTCCCTAGAAGACTGCATTCTCCATATTTACTTGCCTGAGTAGTCCTAAAGCTACTCTGAGCAGTCTCATCAAATGAAATAGGGCAAGTGAATGTTAAGAGCAGGAACATCTAAATAATAGCATTCCTGTTATTGTACAAAAACACCTAAGTTTATCCGGTGCCATCTTTTTATTCTTTTGTTGCCAACTAAGACTTATATCTTATCTTCTAATTAATGTATATCTTATATGTTTATCAACCATGGCAGCTTGAAGTCCACATATCTTCAGGCTGCCACAGTTGAGAAACACTGCTTAAATGTGTCAGATGTCTCAGATTATAACCTACAATCTCTATCACTCGATGATCAGAAAGCTCTCTCCAATTTTAGATATACAGTAGGATTCTGGGGAGACATAAAAGAACTGGAAATAGGATAAATTTTCTCCAAAAATTGTAATCATAATTATCCAGCCAAACCAACCATCTTCCCACCCCCACTTCCCTTTTAAAAACAAATTTCAGACTCACTTTTCTCTGTTAAAAATGACAAAATCTTGCTGAATTGCTTCAAGGCATTCCTGCAAGTAATCATTTTCCTATAAAAAGAGAAACATTACATTATACTTTCTTGTCTAAATTGCTGTGAACTAAAAACAGAACTAAAATCAGGAACAACATCCATCTTTGTGTCACTCAGAATTGTGACATTGTATGCTTTCCTTTCTTCCTTCCTATCAGTCAGTTATTCTGGAACCTTATTTTGCTTAATAAAACAGTCTGATATGATATTATTGCCTGCCATGATTAACATGGCAGGCAATAAATTAGGAGACGAATTAAAATCAATTTTCAGTCATAGCTGTTTAGATAGAAGTAAACCAGTAGCCATCTATCCACCTACCCTTTTTGTCAGGTGTAAGCAACTAGAACAACTCTGAGATTTTGTCAAATAGATTTCTTTATTGGTGAGATTTTTTTCAGTTTACAAAAATCTCATCAAACTCTGTTTTCCCTTAAAAACAGCAGTTACAGATCTAAAGGGTTGACCTCAAATGCTTCCTCCCCCAAATGGACTCTAAGTTGGAATGTCTTTTGACACTCCCGCCCCCAAATTGGGGCCTCCAATAGGAGATGATCATGATGAGCCTAAGGGAGGTGCTAAGCAGGTCCATAAGAGATCTAAGTCCAACCCACCTTGAATTAATTGATTCTTATCTATCGCCAGTTTCCTTTGACTGTTAGTAGTTCAGATTCTTGTAGAAAATGTTAGCCTGCAATAAACCTATTTGAACCACCTTGACTTTTGGTTTCCTGCATTTGACACCTTCTCTCCTTCAGCCGGTGGTTTCTCCTCCCTCCTCCAAGATGGAGATGCAGATGACCTACAGAGAGGTGACATCTTAGGCACCAACTCCTTCAAAAGGTGTTTGGCCGTCTTGAAAACTCCAACATAGAGAGGCTGCTTCATGTAATCCGCTCCAAGAGATGGAGGAGTTGGAAAGTAGGGTCAGGTTCAGGCCTTTTTATGAACACCTCCCCCTCTGAGTATTGGGCAACCCACATGTTGTTTTGTTTCAACAAGGTGGCTAAAGTAGCATTATTCTGCTGGGCTGCTGGAGCTTAAGTGCTGTAGACTGTACAATTTTCTTCCTTGTTATAGGGGGGCTGTTCTGATTGTACGGTTGGTTTTACGGGATATTTAATGGTTGTTTTATGGGACTGATTGTGGGGGAGGCTGATGCAAATGTTTTATGGATATTTATTGTGAATTGGCCAATGTTATCAACTGTGATTGAACATAAATACTGTAACCAATCAACCAATCCCTGGCAATAAGAGAGGAGAGAAGCCAAAAACAACGAGAGTAGCCAAGGAGGATTATGTGCAGCATTTCAGATCTACTCTACAGAAGATGCTTCAGAACCTGAAGAAATAGAACTCTAGTCTCATTCTACACTGCCTTGAAGGAACTCCTCAGCTAGTGGCCTATTGCAACTGAAGATGGCAAAAACTGACAGAATCCAGGTCTAAGGACCTGCCCCAGCTGGTTCCTCAAGAAAGTAAGACTCTTGAATCCTTTAAGTTGAATCAAAAGAACTGTTACTGAGAGAAAGTGATTGCAGGAAAGCAAGGCGTAATCTGAAACTCTTTTGTTTCCCCAAGCCCAACCCCCGCTGACCAGTCCACCAGCAGCCAATGTGACGTCGCAAGGATGTTTTGAGAACACTGAGGTGCTAGGCAGATAACAGTTCACTCTCAGGGCATGACGGCTTTGAAACCAGGCTGGAACTGGCTGGAGGGAGTCCACTCATCTCCGAAGACAATTCCCCTCCCTAATTCCCAAGCAATTACAGCAAAAGCATGTGAAAATGCCAGCAAGCCTCATTCTCCCTCCCCTCCCCCAGGCCTTTCAATAGAATGGCAGAATGGTGGGCCTGACATCAGGCAAAAGAAACAATGATCCCAGGATACATTACAGCTACTTTATGAAGTTGCAAGCAGGCTACAAATGTGCTCCTGCACATTATTAGGTGTTGGTTATCACCTTTAAAGCGCTCCATGGCATAGGGCCTAGCTATCTTTGAGACCACCTGCTGCCACCGACAACCTCCCATCGACCCGTGCGCTCCCACAGAGAGGGCCTCCTCGGGGTGCCATCAGCCCAACAGTGCAGGCTGGTGACCCCCAGGGGGAGAGCCTTCTCTGTAGGGGCACCTACCCTCTGGAATCAGTTGCCTCCAGAGATAAGGAGAATCCAAGACCTCAGTGCCTTCCGCCGTGCCCTTAAAACCTTCCTTTTTCAGCAAGCCGGGCTGGCCTAATTTTTTAAGTGTTTTTAATTGTTTTGTTTATTGTTTTTAATTAATGGGGCCAAATTTATATATATATATTTTAATTGTATTTTAATATTTGTACTTGATGTTTTTACTTGGCTGTTCACCGCCCTGAGTCCTCAGGGAGAAGGGCAGTATACAAATTCAAAATAAAATAAAAAATAAAAAAAAATAAAAAAATCCAATGCGCCACATAGCCCTAGCATCGAGTAGGGACATCAGGAATGGTACAGCTATTATCTGCTTTATTTTTTGCTTCACAAAATAGATTTCCAGTTTAGCTGATTTGAGAGTTCGTTTTTGTTTTTTTTTCCCCCCCCCCATGGAACAGCTGGACGTAAATTTGCTAATTTGTTTAGAAATACAGCGGGAGGGATTATTTACTTTCAAAAGGCGAATTATTGCTGTGGAAAGAGAAAAAGCCCTACATTCTTAAAAGCTAGTCAGATTTAACTGAAGTTAGATGACTGACAATCTAACGTCATTTATTTTATTTTATTTTTTGCTAGTTTTCAGCCCGTAATGAATTTACTGGGATTAAAAGACTGAATACACTCTTGGCAACATCTATGGAAGGCTCTTTTACACCTGTTAATACTAAGAACAGGTGTTTTCTTTGAAAAGCATTAAAAGTGAGAATTCTGACTAGTTTTGACCTAATTCCAATTAGAATATGTTGCCTGGCAAACCTGATCATTACAACAGGATGCCATCCATATGCCACTGCTTATATACACTCTTTCTTCTTACCAACGTCTGCTAGATTTTGTCTACCTCTGACTTCAAAAAAAGAGCATCTTTTTTATTTTAGCATTGTTTCCTCTAATCAACCATCATGGACCGATAGTGATGAACAGATCAGTCAGCTTCTAGAAATTGTTGGTCTGCTCAGTTACCCTCATTTCTGCTTTTGATCCGTTTTCATTCTTAAGAAATGCAGACAAAATTTGCACTCATTATTCAAATATTTTCAGTCAGAATGATTGTTCCGATACAGGGCTCTGAGTTCTTACATTAAATGGCATGCATACTGTTGGTATTCCAAGGAAAACAACAAGAAAAGCAACAATGGTGTCACTTATGAGCAGCAGTTGGGAAGAGGTTGGTCCTTTGTCATAATAAAACTGTGTTTGCTTGACAGACCAATATGACAGAATAAAATAACAGCCCTTCAAAGCAGCACAGATAAGAAGGACAACAATGAAGACTAGCTCTGTCTTTATCGTAAGGTTACGTTAACAGAATCTTGCAAGTCTAAAAGCATTTCTCCCCTCCTTTCCATTAGTCTCTGAAAAACTAGGGAGGCTCTCTCTGAAAGAGTGTTTTTCCAGTGAAACCTGTCTATCAGAGCAACTTGGTCTACCTAAATATGGGATGGAACATACTGCTTCCGCTTCCGCCTTTCAGCCCCAATCCAGGAACCTTCACAGGCAGTTGCTTTTGCAACAAACTATTTTGGTGTTCAATTTATATTTTACCAAAAAAGAAATAAAGGAAGACCAATATAGATCTATTTCAAGCTATTTAGCTCTCGTCAGCTAGCCATACCCTTTCTGGGATTTGAACCCAGGCTACTTGCATATTAAGTAGATGTATTAACCTCTAAGCCATGGGCTCTCCCTGCTTTGTTGGCTATACCAGGGGAGAGATTAAGTGTTTTTCTGGAAGCAGTATACTCCATCCCATATTTGGGTAGACCAGTTGCCCTGATAAACTGGTTTCTTAATTTCTCCCCTCGTATAGCTGACAAAGTGAGGCAAGCCCATGGCTTAGAGATTAATACATCTATCTAATATGCAAGTAGCCTGGGTTCAAATCCCAGAAACGGTATGGCTAGATGACGAGAGCTAAATACCTTGAAATAGATCTACACTGGTCTCCCTTTATTTCTTTGTTGGTAAAATATAAATTCTCTTCCAATATTCTTCCCATTCTCCATTCCATCCCACTACCACTTCTGAGGACTGAGATCTCTTCTGCCTGATAGTTGTTAGGTCTGTGGCTCTTCCTCCTGACTTTCAGGATTATTCCCACATCCCATTATAGTAGCAGGAGTTGAGATTCTAGCAGTTTTAGTCTCACCTAATTGGAGGAACATAATGTAGAAGAGTGTGAGGAGATTTAGATTGGTGCTGAAGAGGCAATCTGTTTATGAAACAACTTTGCTTTAATGAAGCACACTGCACTGGTTTGAAGCTTCCCCGTGTCTGTTTCCATGATAGTTAAGCAGTACTAGAGAAGATCAAAGTAAGAAGAGGCTTCTGTGCTCGACTTACAACAGTTCATTTAGTGATCTTCGAAGTTATAACGTCACTGAAAAAAAGTGACTTATGACCATTTTTCACACTTATGACCATTGCAGCATCCTCAGGGTCACATGACCAAGATACGGATACTTGGCAACAGGTTCATATTTATGACGGTTGCAGTGTCCCCGGTCATGTGATCTCCTTTTGCAACCTTCTGACAAGCAAGGTCAGTTACACTTAACAACTGCAATTATTCACTTAACAACCATGGTAAGAAAAGTGGTTAAAATGGGGCAAAACTCACTTAACAAATGTCTTGCTTAGCAACATAAATTTGGGGCTCCATTATGGTCATAAATCAAGGCCTACCTGTACTGTAGTGACTTTTTTTTCCCACGCTCAGAAGTGAAGGATCCCTGCTGCTTTGTGGAGCAACTCAAGGAAGGACTTTGCTTGGGACTTCAGCAAAGATTAAAATTATACACAGCCTTACAATTTGGCCAAGAGCACAGAAGGGTTCTTGCAGAGCCCCATCAGAGACATTTGAAAGCAAAAGGCCAGCTCTTGCAATCAGAGGATGCTCAAAAGATTTCAATTTCCTTTGGCAACTGCGAGGGAACACTTACAGACTGTGAGCTGTCCTTGCTGTTGTCTCTGGATTTGTTCTTTGCAAGCCTCTTCTTTTTCTTGTGCAGGGGCTTTGACTCCAGAATCATCTCCTCCAGCTCAAAAGTGGGGTCGCAGTGCAGACGGCCTTTCTGTGAAAAATCAGACAGAGAGGCTGCTGTGTGAATAGCAAGCAAAAAATGCAAGCAATATTCTGAGCCCAAGTTTGTTAGCCGTGGGGACGGTGTGTGTGTGGGGGGGGGAGGGAGGAATACAACCCTTGGCTTTATATTACTGCCTCCTTCATGAGTAACAGAGACCCACAATAGAAACGAACATACTCATCACTTTTGACTTACGTTAGGAACGAAGCCAGGCTCTACTTTCTTCTCGCAGATTTCATCCCAGTCCACATTAGATAAGTAGGAGGAAGTCTGAATGTTGGCTAGACTAGAAAAACGATGCTCAGGATTGACTGTCAAAAGCTGAAAATGGAAATCAGAGGGGCAAAGCAAATTTATTTAGGGCTAAACCGGGCAGCTGGGAAAAAAAAAATCTGAGCTGTTTTATAGGTAGTTCTCGACTTACAACCATTCGTTTAGTGAACATTTGAAGTTACGATAGCACTGAAAAAAGTGACTTATGAGCGTCTTCACACTGTCGCACCATCCTCATGGCCATGTGATCAGAATTTGGGTGCCTGGCAACCTGCAGGTATTTACAATGGTTGCAGTATCCTGGGGTCATGTGATCACCAGTTGTGATCTTCCCAGTTCAGATACGCAAAATTAACAGGGAAAGCTAGATTCGCTTAACAACTGCAGTGTTTTGCTTACAACTATAAAATTGTTAAAAAAGGTGATAAAATCAGGTGCAACTCACTTAACAACTGTTGTGTTCGGCTGTGTTTTCCAGCCTGTTGGCTCATAATAAAGGTTCTTGTTAACACCACTATCAGTCCCAGTTAATGCCTGCACTAAGAATATAATAACAACCACCTCGCTTAACAACAGAAATTCTGGTTCCAATTGGGGTTGTAGGTTGAAGACTACTTTCACCTCTCCACATAGGCAGTTGAAGTGTATAAAGAGAAATCCGCTTCTTTTTCTCAACAGTTATATAATATAACCTCTAATTTAATTTGTTTTCCACTTCATAAAATAGCTAAATGTGAATTAGTTTTATCCCCCATTTTTTAATGAAAGACCCATTCAGTTTTCTGCAGTCTACCATTAACAAACTTATTTATCTCATTTTAGATGCTCAGGGATATTTGGATGCAGAGGCAGTAGTACTACTACTACTAGAGTAGTAAAATGTAGCCCCTCTGGCCAGTGGTGGGATTCAAATAATTTAACAACTGGTTCTCTGCCCTAATGATTTCTTCCAACAACCAGTTTACCAAAAGAAACCAAAAAGTTAACAACCGGTTCTCCCGAAGTGGTGCGAACTGGCTGAATCCCACCACTGCCTCTGACTGAGCTACAGTCACAAGTCCTACAGTACTTGAGTCACTGTTTGACAAAGAACGTAAGGGAAGCACCAATTCTTCACTGCAGTAGTTGACATGCCTTCCATAGCAATAACACTTAGACTATATACCGCTTTACGGTGCTTTACAGCCGTCTCTAAGCAGAGACAGAGTCAGACGATTGCCCCCAACAATCTCGGTCCTCATTTTACCGACCTCAGAAGGATAGAAGGCTGAGTCAACCTTGAGCCTGGTGAGATTTGAACTGCCAAATTGCAGTCAGCCAGCAGTCAGCAGAAGTAGCCTGCAGTACTGCACTCTAACCACTGCGCCACCATGGCTGACTGACAAAGTGAAATGGCTGCACACAATTAAATGACCTTTCTTAAATCTACCTTTGGGAAAAAGGACGAGAACAAAGTCTCCTAGTTGCATCAGTTCAGAGGTTCTATTTTTTTCTGTGACTGGGAATAACATCACACTCCTTCCATACTGATGCTCATCTAATTCAAATATGAACAAAACTTCTCCTCGCCTCAACAATTTATTCTTCATTTGGGTTATCCACAAATACTCATCTTCAGGATGCTTTGTGCCTTCCACTGCTTATTACTTTTCATAGACACTGTTTGTTTGGAGACTATCTTCCTACATTAATCCAGCAGAGGGAGTATTCTTGTTGAGTAAATTGTCCATAACACAATCCTACTTTAAAATAACACACACTGTTCATTTGAGACAAATTTATATTGGAGCACTTGATTCTTGTCACTGTTGTACATACATATGCATTCCCTTTTGTTTTTTTTACAGGATACTCATCTTTAAAAAAAACATTCAACCATCAATGGCAGTTTACATTTAATTTTTTTTCCCCTACAGATATTGAAGAGGGCTGGTAAAGAATTTGAAGGAACATTTTGTAATGGATTTGAAGGGTGCTTTGCACAGCATGTTGGCATGAGAGAATTTCCCCGCATTGAAAATGGTCAGACTGTTATGTCCTCCAGAAAGCTCATCATAAACGTTTTGGGGCCTTCCAAGGCATGCACAAGCATCTTTCCACTGGACTGTGGATGAAGCGAAGGGACTGCGCAGGCAGGAAAAATCTGGGAAAACCCCCAAAACCAGATGGAATAGAGATGAGCTTTGCTCAGTCCAATATATTCTGCAAATCATTCCACTGCACAAATCTAGCATTCAGTATCCCATGGCCTCTATATATGCAGTTTCCAGTGGACCGAATTTGGATGCTCTCAGTACTCTTGTTTCTCACTTTTATCTTTTAAAGATTATTTGTACTTTTGCTAGTGTTCCCTCAAGCAGGCTGATCACTTCCTCTTGATTCTCAAAAGTCCTATGTTGGAGCCAGTCCTGGCAAAAATCACCTAAGTTGGCAGTCAGTGGAAATTATAAATGTATCACACTATCAGGCTTCCAGAAATTGACACTCAAGTCTTAAGTGATACCAATCATTAGCACAATTAGCTAATCTTTCATACACAGGAGACACTTGCTTTTATAAAGAAGTCTGGCACATCCAGTCTGATACACAGACGACCCTCGATTATTCACAGTTTGAACTTCCACGGAGGGCTGTTACCATCCAAACACAATTTCAGCTTCCTACAGACATTCCTCTTCAACACAGGAATGCTAGAGGAAGGAGAAATTGGATCACGAGACACATCCCACCCGTTTCACACATTTTTTTGTCTTTTGAATTCCTATAAGGGGTATCACAATCTGAAAAAAAGATAATGTGAAAATAAGTCCTTATTAATCAAGCCAGCAGAAAGCCCTTTAACTGCCTGCAAGGAGGTATTTACTGGCAATTAAAGGTATAGCCATTGAATAGCTTTAACGATAAAATGGCATGCTGCATTACATGTAAAGAAAATATGTTTTCCTCTCTGACAATGCACTTACATCTACCCAATGAAAATAGCAATAGCACATAGTCTTATATACCAATTCACAGGGCTTTAGAGCCCTCTCTAAGTGGTTTACGAATGTCAGCACATTGCCCCCAGCAATCTGGATCCTCATTTTACAGAACTCGGAATGATGGAAGGCTGAGTCAACCTTGAGCCAGTTAGGATCGAACTGCTGGCAGTTGGTAGAGTTAACCTGCAATACTGCATTCTAACGACTGAGCCACCACGGCAGTGACGCATATATGGAGCTGGAAAGCATTTGAAGGACAGGAGACAGTATTTCTGGTGCAAAACACACTCCCCCACCCCACCCCCTACTTCGGTGCTTAGGACTGCAGGCATGTTTCCCTGACACTGTTCTAGGAACAATGAAGTAATGTGCTGAAGGCAACTGTTGCTACACAGACATATGCAGCATGTTGGCAAGTCAGAGGCAGCACATATTTTTGGATCAAAGCCCATATTTGTGCAGTGATAATGAATCATTGCAATCCTTACCAAAGAAACAATGATTTTACCTTTCTTAATAATGCCACCATGTCTTTTGACCAAGCTGTTGTATACTGAACACTCACAGTGCTGAACAGCTGAACTAACGATTCCACAGGACTATTGGAATGGATGTCGTAAGGCCTCTGAGGGGGGAAAAAGATGAATAAATGGAAATGCATGAGAACTCCACATTTATTTATCATAACATCAAGCATTTAATTCATGCAGTTATTTAGACTGCTGTAATACTATAGCTGTTACTATCATCATGATGCTTTGGTTACCTTGCATTTCAACTATTACAAAGTTTATGAGGCTGCCTTGAGACCCTTTGGAAGCTGCAACTGGTTCTGAATGCTGTGGGACAGGCATTTATGGGCATACACACATATGTGATGGCATCTTTGCTGCACTGGTTGCCAGCACCCTTCTGGATGTGATTCAAGATGATTATCCAAAAGACCATCTGTCTCCCATAGCTACTCTCTATCCTGGATGGTCGGACAGAATCTGCATGGCTCCAGATTCCACTTTAACAATGGCACCTGAACAAACCCACAAAGTTGTAATGTCTGTCCTGCATCCATTTGAAGTGCCTAGAACCCCCACCTTAGCTTTATTTAAAGGAGTCCTTAAACCTGGCTCTTCCCTTAGGCTATGGAATAGAGGGTGTGGCCCTTTGTGGGATGACTGGTTTGTTATGAGACTCCATCCCTTTTCTCTATGTTTTGTTTTATTTTGTTTTATATCATTTTGTCTCAAATTGTTTAATATTGTACCATGAAGGAGTTGGGCAGCAGATAGGTGATAGATAGATGATAGATAGATAGATAGATAGATAGATAGATAGATAGATAGATAGATAGATAGATAGATAGATAGACGGACGGACGGACAGACGGACGGACAGACAGACAGACGGACGATAAAATGGATGGATGGATGGATGGATGGATGGATGGATGGATGGATGGGATGGATGGATGGATGGATGGATGGACAATGGATTGATGGACAAGAGATAGACCAAGACCGAGAAACAGAAACACATAGATGCAGACTAGTTTAAGAGAACAAATCCAAGGTGGCCATTTATGGCAGAGAGAACTTGATGTTAAGAACTGGTACTGCCTCACATAAATTGTTGGTATCTGACAAACAAGAAGTGTGTTTAATTAGAAATATGAATAACTGATAGAAAAAATGAACTCTGAAATCCCCTCTTAGGGATCAGCTTCAGTATAGATCAATTCAGGAATAACACTATACATTAACTGGAATAACATGAAGCTTCCAACAGCTGAGGAACTTTAAATTCTGTTCTGAATTTACACTCATCTGTAGAAAGTTGCAATTTCCTATTTAGCTGTCTTGTTTGTGTGTGTTACATTTTATAACTGTTTTCTTCAATAAGACTTTTTAACTTCCACTGATTTGTATGTTCATTGACTTGGAATCCATGAAGCTATTCCCCACACTTTAATGGGGAAAAGCAATTTCCAAATATTTTTAAAAATAAAAAATATGTTAGGCACCCATCCACGCAGAAGTTCATATGCTATCACTCCCAGAGACCACCAATCGACTTCAAAGGAATATCCTGTTCCTCCATTCTGAAAGGAATGAAAGATCTCCGGAGCTGAAAAGAAAAACAAGGACATCATTTAATACCTCCATCATCGTTAGTTTCAGTATAACTGCTGTTGCGGTTTTTGCATTTTCCCATAGTTGTAAAACCAGATATTCTAACAAATTTAGTGGGGTTTAATCACAGGTAAATGAGACACAAGAACTTCTAAGTTGTAACTGGGCATGCTGACCAAAAGAGAATCACATGTTGACTTCATATGTAGGACCAAATATTTGGGAAGATAAACCAGCTGAAAGCAGGGTAAGTGAGATTCAGACCTCAAGACTCCAGATTGGTAATACACGTAGTACTTGTATAGTTATATAAAGCGAAAATTAAGAAATCGTTGCTAATATGATCCCCCTTCCATAGTTTGCATTTTTCTAAAATTAAGTGAGACTGTTTACAGCTCTAAAAGGTGGATGGATCATATGCTTAATCTTGGAGATGTAAACTATAGTTGCCCTCTGCTATAAACAGCCAATATCAATGAAGGACCAAGAAGCAAAAGGGTTCAATTAACAAAATATAAAATTAAAGCATTCTTAAACCTTTAATCTCTTTAAGAGAGGGAAAAATAAATAGATTTAAATTAGATGATTATTTTATGCATAGGGCAAAATAAAGGGTGGAAGGATTACTATAAACTAAATATTATTTTTTTAATATAAACAATGCTGTGCTTCAATGTTTAGCTGACCTAGACATTAGTATTTGAATTTACATCTTTTTAATGTTTATATTTTATTGTGTTTTACTAATCTAGGTGAAATGTTAATATATATTGCTAGCCCATATATGATATGCCATATGCTGTATACATTTTATTTCATTTTTTTCTCCCATTCAATTGTGTCTGATTCTTAGAGACTGCCTGGACAAAGTCCTGCAATTTTTTTGTCAAGGTTTATCAGAAATGGTTTACTAGGGCTGAGAAAAAATGACAAGCCCAATGTCACCCAGTTGGCTTTGTGCCTAAGGCTGGACTAGAATTCACAGTTTCCTAGTTTCTAGCCTGGCATCCTAACCATTATACCAAACTGACTCTAATATATATTATACATGTTCAAATATGGTACAGAACACATACATACACACAAACACAACAAAGTAAATGTGAAGTGACAGAATCTCAAAATAGGTACAGTTCAGCAGGAAAATGTATATTTTATTTGGACTGAGTGGACAAATACAATTTTGGATCTAAGATAGGAAAAGGTGACGTTTTCAAGGATAGGGCACAATGAGTACCAAAACTAAATAAATTTTTCCTATAAGAAATAATGGAGAAAGTCACAAGGCAGCTAACACCACCAAGTTCTAGCTTCTGTGTTGAGTACCAAACAAGTGATGAGTACTGGGACAAAATTTTCACATTAAAATGTGTTGAGTACCAAATTCGATGAGTTTCAAACCAGTTGAGTACCAAGGTACCACGGTATTAGGAGATGTGTGTGTGCTTCCACATAGTGGGCTCTTAGTATTACGAAGGGAAATGAAAGTCTGTCCATTGTTTTTTGACTCCTTAATGTAAAGTAGTCTGTGTAGAAGAAAAACAACAGAAACAGTAGAGGATTTCAAACGAAAGATGAGATTTCACAACAAAAGCCTTCTCTGGTTGTGTTCCTAAAATAATTAATATCATTTTAATTAATTTGTTACAGGAACAGGATGTTTTTATTTCTTTCCATCTCATAGTGAGTTTTAAATCACTTGTATTGTGACCGTCAGGGACACAATGGCTCAGTGGCTAAGATGCTGAGCTTGTTGATCGAAAGATCGGCAGTTCACTGGTTCGAATCCCTAGTGTTGTGTAACGGGGTGAGCTCCAGTTACTTGTCCCAGCTTCTGCCAACCTAGCAGTTCGAAAGCATGTAAAAATGCAAGTAGAAAAATAGGGACCACCTTTGATGGGAAGGTAAAAACGTTCCATGCGTCTTTCGCGTATAGTCATGCCGGCCATATAACCACGGAGACGTCTTCGGACAGTGCTGGTTCTTTGGCTTTGAAACGGAGATGAGCACTGCCCCTAGAGTCGGGAACGACTAGCACATATGTGCGAGGGGAACCTTTACCTTTATTGTAACAGTCATGGTTTTCCAAGGAAAACCCTAATACTACTATATACCTGAAGAATATGATCCATCAGCCCATTATGAATATGCAGGCAAACCACATCGTTAAGCAACAGAAATGTGTCCACTTACCCATGTAAGGCTTAGTTCCCGCTAGAGCAGTTGCTCTTTCACCGTCTCTGATGATTGTTGCGATATTAAAATCAGTTAGGTGGGCATGGCCTTAAATAGAACACAAAACATGACATTTAGGTAGAAACACCCTGTAGTATTCATTTATTCTGACAAATACGACTTAAGATAATAATACGACTAAGATAATAAGATAATAAGGGTTCTTATGAATTGACATAAAATTCTAATCGATGTGAACCATGGGGCATCTGAACCATTAGAGAACAGTTAATGGTATTAAAGGTATTAAAGGAAGTTGTATTATTATCTTTTAAATATAAAACAATATAAATATGTCTTATTTGATACAAATTTTGAAATATCGTGTCTCTTTTTTTTACTGTATTGCTTTTAAAAATTATGACAGAAAAACAAAAAACTCACAAAGATAAAAATACATGCATTGTCAACGAAAAGAGGGGAACACACATGAAAATGATTTTTTTTTTCCAAAGCAAACAAAGACAACAAACAAAAATGAAGTTATAATATATCAGTTCGGTTGTAAAGGTAGTTAGAATTCTATACACAGTTATCTAACTTAATTATTCAAATACATATATTTCTAATACATTTATACAACTGGTTTAACTACATCAACTATATATTTGACTATATATTTTAACCTCTGTATTTTGTATAAATGAGTCCCGTATTTCAATATATTTGTTCATACATAGTCTAATGTCTATAGGCAATCTCATAGGTGACAAGTGCAATCAGGATTTCAATCCACTGAATGAAATATCATATTCTAAACCATAGATTTTTCTTTAGAAAGCACCCAATCCACTTTTTACATTTTGGTTAAATGATCTGAGGTTTCACTATACCGTCAGGAAAACTAATATATCAATTTAAAAAAACCTATTTATCTCTCTCTTTATGGAGAAGCCACTTGCAACTTCAGTTAAGAGTTCTATATTACTTATGGACATCTATTTTCAGAATAATCAAGATCCTAAAGAAGGTGCCATTGTAAAATGCAATTGTATCATAATAATATAATTTTGTTATAATGAGTTAACATCTCAGTTTAGTTTTTACTTACTTATACTTTATTTAAAAAAATGCTCTTGTAGGTCAGCAAGCTCTTTCACACATTATCATATTTTCTTTTGTGATTATGAAAGGGCAAAGTAGCAGTGCCTTACCTGTTATTCAGAATAGGAAAAGAAAATGTTGCATGGTAGAAAAAATCGGAACTCATTTGAAACTCTTTCTGATCGATGGACTAATGGCTGGGCTGTGACACTTTAAATATAACTTGGATTACACATGAATACATAAAAGCTGCTCCAGCCAACTAACATTTCTCTTTCCTGTTGTGTGAAAAGCTATTTGATAAGCTTTTTAAAGGATTCATTGGGGAATACGCTATTGTCAGGGTTGGAACAAAGCGGAATGCGGAGAGGCATAAAGGAATCTTCTGGCAATTGATTGCAAAACCATTAAAATTCCACCTTGTGGATATCGCAATGCACTCTACATGGAGCTGCCCTTGAAAAGTATCTCGAAGCTTTAATTGGTTCAAAATGCAGTAGCCCTGATAGTTTTGTGCAAGCCTAGATTTGTGCATGTGTCGCCTCTCTTGCAAGAGGTGGATTGATTGCTAATTTGCTTCCGAGTCCAATTCAAAATGCTGGCTGTCACTTTCAAAGCCCTACATGGCTTGGGACCAGGTTATTTGAAGGACTATCTCTTCCCAGTTATATCTACCCAACTCACTAGAGGCAGGGAATGCTATGGGTCACTTTTAACACTAACAATAGTGCTTAGACTTATACACCACTTATACAGCCCTTTCTAAGCAGTTTACAGAGTCAGCATATTGTCCCCATTTTACCTGGGTCCCCGTTTTACCAAAATTGGAAGGATGGAAGGCTGAGTCAACCTTGAGTTGGTCCAGGGGTCAGCAACCCGCGGCTCTGGAGCCACATGTGGCTCTTTCATCCCTCTGCTGAGGCTCCCTGTCACCGCCACAATTTTGAGAGGAGCTTCCGGTTATGGGCAGGAAAAGCATGGCACACCAGGAAGAGACTCTATGGCAAGGGGTGGGTTTTCCGGTCAGCTCCACAATTGATAGGGCTTTCAGTTAGGCCAGGTAGAGGAAAAAGAAAGCTGCACTAGGAGGAGACTCTATGGTGGGGGAACCAGACTTGTGGTCGGCTCTAGAATTGAATGGGGGGCTTCCGTTTAGGATCTTTGTGGCTCTTTGAGTGTTTAAGGTTGCCGACCCCTGAGCTGGTCAGAATCGAATTCCTGGCAGTGAGCAAGCCTGCAATACTATATTCTAACCATTGTGCCACCATGACTCATTGAGGTCCATCTAGTGGGACCAAGAAAAAGGCCCCTATCTGTAGTTGCTCCCTCCCTGTGGAACATCATCTCTGCAGAGACTGCATCTCACTTTTGCAAGCCTGAAGACATCGTCTACCAACAGACCTGGGTACCCCAGAATGATATGGAGTCCATCAAGTTATAGCCGGGGTGGTGGTTGATACCCCCAGGCTTTTAGTCATGGGGGATTTCAACCTGCCGTCCATCGGTGAAGCATCTGAGGTGGCTCGGGAGTTCATGGCTTCCATGATGGCCATGGACCTGACCCAGTTAATCCAGGGCCCCACTCACATAGGAGGAAACACGCTGGACTTGGTTTTCGTCTCTGGTCAGTGGTTGAATGGCTTAGATACAGGGGATATAGTTATTGAACCCTTGTCATGGTCAGACCATTCTCTCCTTAGACTTGACTTCCTGACCGCTATGCCCCACCGCAGGGAGGCGGAACCGATCAGGTGGTTCCGCCCCAGGCGCCTGATGGATCCTGATAGGTTCCGAATGGAGCTTGGGCCATTTCCTGAGACTCTGGCGCGCGACTCGACGGAAGACCTGGTGGCCGCCTGGGATAGGGCGGCCACTGGTGCTTTAGATCGGGTCGTGCCTTTGCGGCCTCTGACCCGGCGCCGAATCTGCCCAGCTCCTTGGTTCTCCGAAGAGCTGAGGGGGATGAAACGCCGGAAAAGACGCCTAGAGAGTAGTTGGAGGGCCAGTCGCTCCGAATCTGACCGTACACTAGTGAGGTCTTATATCAAGACCTACTTAGTGGCGATAGAGGCGGCGAAGTGTAATTACTTTTCCGCTCTTATCGCGTCGGCAGAAAATCGCCCAGCTGCCTTGTTTAGGGTGACTCGCTCCCTTCTCCATCTGGGAGCGCGGGAAGACCCCTTGCAAGGTCGTGCTGAGGATTTTACGCATTATCTGCACGATAAAGTCGCTCAAATTCGGGAAACTCTGACTGGGTAGGTACAGGCGGGTTGTCCGAGGTCTGTCTTGAGACAGTTATCTGGGATGAGTTTGACCCTGTGACTCCCGAGGACGTGGACAGGATGCTGGGGAGGTTGAACGCAACCACATGTTTATTGGACCCGTGTCCCTCCTGGTTGGTGCTGGCTACCCGGGAGGTTACACGAGGCTGGCTCCAGAGGATTATAAATGCTTCTTTGAGTAAGGGGTTCTTGCCTCCCGCCTTGAAAGAGGCGGTGGTGAGGCCCCTCCTCAAGAAGCCCTCTCTGGACCCAGCTGTTTTAGCAAACTATCGTCCAGTTTCCAACCTTCGCTTCTTGGCGAAGGTTGTTGAGAGTGTGGTTGCGCGACAGCTCCCGCAGTACCTGGATGAAACCGTCTATCTAGATCCGTTCCAGTCCGGCTTCAGGCCCGGGTACAGCACGGAAACGGCATTGGTCGCGTTGGTTGATGATCTCTGGAGGGCTCGGGACAGAGGTTGCTCCTCTGTACTGGTCCTATTAGACCTCTCAGCGGCTTTTGATACCATCGACCATGGTATCATGCTGCGCCGGTTGGAGGGGTTGGGAGTGGGAGGCACTGTTTTACGGTGGTTCTCCTCCTATCTCTCCGACCGGTCGCAGTCTGTGTTGGCTGGAGGGCAGAGGTCGACCTCAAGGCACTTGGTTTGTGGGGTGCCACAAGGGTCGGTCCTCTCGCCTCTTCTGTTCAACATTTATGTGAAGCCGCTGGGTGAGATCATCCGTGGTTTTGGGGTGCAGTGCCATCTGTACGCTGATGACACCCAGCTGTACATCTCCACCCCAGACCACCCCAACGATGCCCTTGAAGTGATGTCCCGATGCCTGGAGGCGGTGCGGGTCTGGATGGGGAGGAACAGGCTCTGACTCAATCCCTCCAAGACTGAGTGGCTGTGGCTGCCGGCGTCCCGATATAGTCAGCTGGTGCCATCGCTGACTATTGGGGGCGAGACATTGGCCCCCACGGAGAGGGCGCGTAACTTGGGTGTCCTCCTGGACGCACGGCTGTCTTTAGAAGAGCATATGACGGCCGTGGCCAGGGGGGCTTTTTATCAGGTTCGCCTGATACGCCAGTTGCGCCCCTTTCTGGATCGGGACTCCCTATGCACGGTCACTCATGCCCTCGTTACTTCCCGCCTCGACTACTGCAATGCTCTCTACATGGGGCTCCCCTTGAGGAGCACTCGGAGGCTCCAACTGGTGCAGAATGCGGCCGCGCGGGTACTTATGGGGGCGACATGGCGCTCCCACGTGACACCTCTCCTGCGCGAGCTGCATTGGCTTCCAGTGGTCTTCCGAGTGCGCTTCACGGTGTTGGTTCTCATCTTCAAAGCGCTCCATGGCTTAGGACCCAGTTATTTACGAGACCACCTTCTGCCTCCGATAACCTCCCACCGGCCAACACGCTCCCACAGAGAGGGTCTCCTCAGGGTGCTGTCTGTCAGGCAATGTCAGCTGGCGACCCCCCGGGGAAGAGCCTTCTCTGTGGGGGCACCCGCCCTCTGGAATGAGCTACCCCCAGGGATACGACTAATCCTGGACCTCCGTACCTTCCGCCGGACCCTGAAGACTTTTTTATTTCAGCAAGCCGGGCTGGGTTAAAAAAAAAAAAAAAAATTAATTGGGTGTATTTTATGGGTAACGGGGTTTTAAATTGGGAGAAGCCCACGATAATTTAATTCTGTTTTAATGTATTTTAATATTTGTAATGTGTGTTTTTAATTCTGGCTGTTCACCGCCCCGAGTCCTTTGGGAGAGGGGGCGGTATAAAAATTTAAAAAAATAAATAATAAATAAATAATAATAAATAAGTGTATAGTTTGTCACTAGGGGGATAGAAGATTATTCGTTTTTATACTTGGGTTTTATCCTTGCAAGCTGCCCAGAGTTACCAAGAGTGAGTTCTTAATAATAAATAAATAAGTAAATATTTTCCATTCAAAAGCTTCTCTGACATGAAATGGGCCTCTCTGTTGAGTTATAAAGGAAGTGTTTCATTACAGAGAAAATGAAGATCAACATGGATATACATATACATAACATGGATACCAATCCTTCAAATATCAACATAGAACTGCAGGACCAATAGCACAGGAGGGTGAATTAGAGCTACAAGATCTAGACTGACATCATAGGAATGACCACTAGATGGCAGCCAGAATCAAAGGTTTCTGTACCTCAGAGCTGCCTACTAATGGTTGCCTGGATTTTTGCAGTTTAAGCTGTGAAGCAGTTGAATCTTCTCCAATTGCCCAGGCACATTGTATAACAAATGAATGAAGAGTGCTGCGTCTGAGGCAGCGGTGAAATCCAAATTTTTTTACTACTGGTTCTGAGGGCATGACTTGGTGGGCAAGGTGTGGCTTGGTGGGTGTGTCAGGGGACAGATACTGCAAAATCTCTATTGCCACCCCATTCCAGGGGAAGGATATTACAAAATCTCCATTCCCACCCCACTCTGGGGCCAGCCAGAGGTGGTATTTGCCGGTTCTCTGAACTGCTCAAAATTTCCGCTACCGGTTCTCCAGAACCTGTCATAACCTGCTGGATTTCACCCCTAGTCTGACATAGAGAGAGCTCTGCTTTGGTTTGGCTGTAATCTGCACTCCAGGACAGGAGAGCAATGTATTTATGTATTTTTAAAGGTTTTTTTTTAAAAAAAAAACACACACACACACACACATCAACTCTGATTTAAATATACGATCTTACTAGGGGAAGTCGTTTTCAAACTATACTATTCTAGAGGTGATTGATATCAGTTTATGTGTATTAAGAACCACATCTCGCTTATGCTACAATTACGTATGCTACATCATCTCTCCTAGGCTGCCTGAAGCAGATCAGCCACTACTAATGCTGTCATGCCAAGATAAAAATGCTAGTCTGAAATCAATCTCTGTCTCTTCCTTTTATTCCACCAGCGTGTGGATTTCTAGCATTTGGGATTCATGAGCCAAGGCTTGATGAAACAGAGAGATTAACTCTTGATGTCCTTTGCCGGGGTTTATTTCTATATACACCGTCGATTTGGCTGGTTAAAGATTATAGGGCTGCTTTGCAGGACAGCCTTGGTAGCAGGGGTGAAATGGTCCCGGTTCAGACTGGATCACCCGATCTGGTAGTGATGATGGCAGGTAGTTCGGAGAACCGGTAGTAAAAATCCATGCACCCCCCCCCCATGCCCAGCTGAGCAGTATGATCATCAGAGGCTTTTTTTTACTTTTAAAAGCATTTTTTCTACAACCTCTTCAGCCGAAAAAATACTTTTAAAAGTAAAGAAAAAAAGCCTTTGATGATCATACGGCTCAGCTGGGATCGTCAGAGGCTTTTAAAAGCATTTTTTCTACAACCTCTTCAGCCGAAGTTAAAAAAAAAAAGTTGGCCATGCCCATCCAATCACATTACCCCCCAAGCCACGCCCACAGAACCGGTAGTAACACATTTTACATTTCACCACTGCTTGGTAGGTCTAGTTTCTCAGTACTTCTTCCTTGCTCATCTCTTCCTTTCGGGATGTATTCCCATTGCCAATCAAAGAGAAAACAGCAGATACGTGGAGACAACAGTTCCTTCCTCTTACACCTTTACTTTGCTGCTTACTTTCTGCTTTTTACCTCGAAGTAGAGGGGCATAGACCTCAACATGCATCTGAACTGCTAGCTCTTGAGCTCTATCCTTGGCAGAATGCTACCAGAGCACTGCAGGCACATTGGAGACATGGCATCTAGACACCTGTCCTGGCCTGCAGCAAAGAGCAGTTATTTTGCTCTTTCCGTTTTACTTATGGAAGTAAATAAATATGCAAGAACACGGTTTGTGAGGTTGCACCTTTCAACTTTCCATTCAACTACAAACTAGTTTTTAGTGATTATGTTGTGAAGACTTATGATACCCAGGCAATTCCACCGCGGGAAGAACCATATTTCTATTGCTCGAAGTAAAATGAGGAAACCATGGCTCCTGTGCGTTTCATCTTTGCATCACTGGAAGTGCCACACCACCAGCCAGAAAATGAATTCAATGAGTCATTGTCAATGCTAATCCAACAGCAAGTCTCCCCAGAATGTTAGAATAGAAAATTTTCTCTAGTCTGGTTTAGAGAATGCCAGTACCAGAGCTGTGCTCTTTTCACTCCAGAGCAGGGATGTCAAATTCAATTTCATTGAGGGACGCATCAGGGTTGTGTTTGACCTTGGAGGGCTGGGGGTGTGCCCAGGATGGGCATGGCCAGGGTGGGCGTGACCACACTCAGCCTCCTGCAGCACTCTGACAGTCAAAATGGGGCAGGGGGGTTAATTACAAAATGTGGTCTTTGCTTTGTGACATCCAGATCCAGCAAGCAAGGAGTGTGACCTGCACAGAAAATACACTTTTGTTTGGTTATGAAGAAATATCCCCAAAGTCAGATGTAGACTAAATGTAGACTGACTTTTAGCTACACACCTTCCCAGCAAACAGCAAATTTTGAAACTCTAAATAAAGAGGATTCATTTTAGGATGAGTAAAGAACATTTGAGGGAGGGGTGCACAATAGCCTTCTCTGTCTGAGGCCATAGAGACCCAGCACCAATCAAAATACTTTTTGTGAAGCAACTGATCAACACTGACAGGGTAAGCTACTAGTATATGAAAATAAGAGCAAACTCCACTCCCTTCTAGTACTGATGATGTTACCTGGTTTGGTAATGAAATTTCTGCAAGAAAACCATCAAGCTCAGAGAGCACCAAGGACCCCCCAGTTCAGCCCTGAGCTACAAATATTCTCTTCTATCGATAAACACTTTTTGGTTAGAGGGACTCAGAACCTGCCTTATATAAGATGGCTTCCACTTTTGATATGATATCTAAATTTTGATATGATTTCTGTAAATAAGGAATGTAGAATTATAATGGCTGAGTCTTTGATCTTCATGCATCAAAAAAAATACAAAGCTAAGGGATAAACAAATAAAAAAACAGATTTGAAAAAAGAAAAGTGTTATGTATTGATACTTTTAAGCGGGAGTTTCAAACCTGCCTACGTTTCTGATTGGCTGACAGTCTCTCCAGGATTGTATATAAGGAGGACTGCAGCCTCTGAGTTTTTGCTGAAGTCTCACTGTATATTAAAGAGCTGTTGTCACTCGCTTGCTTGTGCCTCTCGTCATTCCCGAACCACTTCATTGGCGACGAAGGTGGGATAGAGGCTACAAGAAGCCAACCAGTGAGACCACGAGCTTCAGCTAGGCGACGAGGCGAACCACAGGAGACATACCGGACATGTCTGCCTACGTTCCGCCCAAGCCTTTTGATCCGACCCGCGAAAAATGGGTCTCGTACCTAACAAGGTTTGAATGCTCGCTAGAAGCCAGCGACATGCAGGGCCTCTCGGCTAATCGAAAGAGAGCCCTATTCCTAAGCCACTGCGGACCGGACGTGTTCGAGATGGCCGAGTCACTGTGTGAGCCAACGCCGGTTCAAACAGTCTCATGGGACACCTTGATGGCAACTCTCCGGGCTCACTACGCTCCCGTCCCCTCCAAGTTCGTGCAGCGATACCAACTGAGGCAGCGCGTCCAACGAGAGGGAGAGCCGGTCAGCGCGTACATGGCCAGTCTGAGAAAAGCCGCAACTCATTGCGACTACAGAGACTTGGATGATGCGTTGCTTGAGCAACTGATCTGTGGTGTTCGGGACATTAGGCTGCAACGGCGTCTGCTCGCCAAGCCTGATCTGACGCTTGCCGGAGCCCTTGACGAGGCCAGGGCTCACGAAGCCTCCACAAAGGCCGCTGAAACGCTACAGCGTCCGCCGACCAACAAAGACAGCCCCAAGTCTGCCCCGGTGCACAGAGAAGACGCCGGATCCAGCTCGGAGTCCGAGTCGGATGAGGACGTCTTCCGAACAGAGCACCGGAGAAAAGACACTGGCAGCCCCCGGCGAAGCTGTCCCAGCTGTGGCGGGCACCATGATAGACTGTCCTGCAAATACAGAGACGCTGCGAGAAAAAAGGGCACTTGGCGCGAGTCTGCAGAGCCACTCTGCCCAGAAGACTCAAACCACGTGAGCGCCGCAGCCAACCGGAATCAGCGCGCCAGAAGCAGCCAACGAGAGAAGGCGGCGCGAAAAAACGGCGCAAATTTGAACCGCGAGATGGCCGCAGCATACACATCGACCAGGCCAGCACAACGGTCGAGGACAAAGTCAGCACGGTGGTCGAGATCAACGGAAGACCGTGCTCGATGGAGATCGACACCGGATCAGCTCTCTCCATCATGTCGTGGACAACCCTAAAGACCCTCCTGCCGTCGTTCCGGAAGGATCAACTCTCCAGACAGAGACTGCGCATCCTAGACTACCAGGGGAACCGAGTCCCCCTCGAAGGCGTGGGCACGTTCCGGGTCACCTACGGAGACTACGAAAGAGACCTGCCACTGACCATCGTCACGAAGCAGCTGCCGAGCCTCCTGGGCATGGGGTGGTTCCGAGCCCTTGGCATGGGCTTCACCGGCGTCCACCTGATGTCCAAGTCAACCCTGAAAGACAGCCTCCTGTCCGAGTTCCAGGACGTTTTCGGGGACACATTGGGCAAGTATGTGGGGACCCCTATTTCACTAAACTTAGACCCCAACGTAGCCCAAGTAAGACTAAAGGCCAGAAGAGTGCCGTTCGCATTGAAACCAAAGATCGATGCAGAACTGGACAAACTAATTAAGCAAGGGGTGTTGGTTCCCGTTGACCATGCCAAGTGGGAGACCCCCATAGTCACCCCAGTTAAGTCCGACGGCTCAATCAGAATTTGCGCCGACTACAAGTGCACGATCAACAAGGCTTTGCAGCCGAGCGCCTATCCGGTGCCGATCGTGCACCATCTACTACACTCCCTGGGCCCCGGAAAAATTTTTGCCAAATTAGACCTGGCCCAAGCCTATCAACAGTTACCGGTCGACGACGCCACGGCAGAGGCGCAAACGATCGTGACTCATAGGGGTGCATTTAAATGCACCAGGCTCCAATTTGGGGTGAGCGTCGCACCCGGCTTATTTCAAAGCACCATGGAGCGCCTGTTGCAAGGACTTCCGGGAGTAGTCCCCTATTTCGATGACGTCTTAGTCAGCGCCCAAGACGAACACCAGCTAGGGGACAGGGTACGGAACGTCCTGTCCAGATTCAGAGAAGCGGGACTAAGACTTAAAAAGAACAAGTGCAGAATAGCGGTCCCCTCGGTAGAATTTCTGGGGTACAGGGTGGACGGCACAGGCATCCACCCTACCGAAAGCAAGGTGAGGGCCATCAAAAGCGCACCAGCCCCCAAATCCAAAGCTGAGCTCCAAGCCTTCCTTGGACTGCTAAACTTCTACTCAATGTTCCTAAGAGATAAGGCCACGGTCGCTGATCCCCTTCACAAACTCTTAGGGAAGAATGTACCATGGGTCTGGGGGAAACCGCAAGCGGCCGCTTTTGAGGCAGTAAAAAAACTCCTATCTGAGGACAGTTTCCTGATCCAATACAATGCAGAGCTGCCGCTCGTCTTAGTTTGCGACGCCTCCCCCGTAGGAGTTGGTGCCGTCCTAGGCCATAGACTGCCGAACGGCCTAGAGGCACCCATTGCCTTCTACTCCCGAACTCTGTCCAGCACAGAACGAAACTATAGCCAATTGGACAGAGAGGCTCTGGCTGCGATTGCGGGGGTTAAGAAGTTCCACGAATACCTCTATGGCAGAAAATTCGAACTTGTGACTGACCATAGACCGTTGCTAGGACTGCTAGCAGGCGACAGGCCAACCCCCGCTGCCCTCTCCCCCCGTTTAACTAGATGGGCGATTTTCTTATCGGCCTACTCGTACCAGCTCGTCCATCGGCCTGGGCGGACCCTGGGTCATGCGGATGCCCTTAGCCGTTGCCCCCTTCCCGACCTGCTGGACAACCCAACACCGGAAACCTCCGTCCTGTTGTTGGACACGTTGACCTTGGGGCCCATCTCCTCCGGCGAGGTGGCGAAGGCATCAAATAGAGACCCTGTTATCCGGACTGTTATGGGTTGGGTTTTGAAAGGGTGGCCGGACAAGGTGGTCGGGGAGGAGTACCAAGGTTTTGCCAACAAACGAAATGAACTGTTTACGCAAGGGGGGTGCTTACTGTGGGGTGACAGAGTGGTAATTCCAGCAAAACTACGAGATAGAGTTTTAGAATTATTGCACGAAGGGCATCCTGGCATCGTTAGGATGAAGTGCTTAGCCCGCAGCTATGTCTGGTGGCCCAACATGGACCAGGTCATTTCCGAGTGGGTGGGGAAGTGCAGACCCTGCCAGGAGTCTCGCCCCGATCCCCCAGTAGCGCCCATCCGAGAGTGGGAGAAACCAAAAGGCCCATGGGGGAGGATCCACATTGATTTTGCCGGCCCGTTCCATGGCCAAACGTTTTTAATAGTAGTGGATGCCTTTTCAAAATGGCTCGAAATTGTATTAATGCCATCCACAACGGCCGAAGCGGTTATCAAGGCCCTAAGAAAGTTGTTTGCCACCCACGGCCTGCCGGATACCTTGGTATCGGACAATGGGCCCCAATTTACAGCAACCCTTTTCGAAGGCTACTTGGCCAGCCTGGGGATCCGCCATGCCCTATCAGCCCCATTTCACCCGGCTTCCAACGGATTGGCTGAACGATTTGTCAGGACAGCCAAGGAAGCACTGTCCAGATTAGACAATGGGGACTGGCAGGCCAGGATAGATCAATTCCTTGCGGTTCAGCATGCATCACCATGCACAGCAACTGGGAGAAGCCCAGCAGAGCTCCTCATGGGGAGAAAGCTCCGGTGCGTGTTGGACAGGCTTCACCCTAACTATTCGCACGAAAACTTTAAGGGAGAGACCTGTGGCTTAAGGCAGTTTCAGGTCGGGTCCCCGGTGTTCGCTCGCAATTATGCCAGCGGTCCTCTGTGGGTTGCAGGAACCATAGTGGGGATCACAGGCCCAAAATCATACACGGTGGACGTGGGGGTAGATAGACTCTGGAAGCGCCACATAGACCAACTGAGGAAACGGGTGGTTGGCGAGGCAAACATCAACGCAGACATGTCCGAGCCTAACTATGACCACTTCTCCAAAACAGCTAACTCAAGCCCGGGGCCGCGAGAATACTTAGCTGACAAGCCCTGGTTCCAGCGCCGCCCCAGCGAGTCGCCACTCCCAGCCGGGAATAGCCACGCCCCGGACAAAATCCAGGAGGTTCCATTGGCGGAGCCGGGAGAGACAAAGAGTCCCTCCGACCAGCTCGACGCCTCACCAAACACTGAACTGCGCAGGTCAACTAGGGCGAGAACTCAGCCTAAGCACCTGCGAGACTTTGTTTGTACATATGTTAATTTTTGAGTGTTAGTGCCTTCTGGGAAGGGAGGGGTGTTATGTATTGATACTTTTAAGCGGGAGTTTCAAACCTGCCTACGTTTCTGATTGGCTGACAGTCTCTCCAGGATTGTATATAAGGAGGACTGCAGCCTCTGAGTTTTTGCTGAAGTCTCACTGTATATTAAAGAGCTGTTGTCACTCGCTTGCTTGTGCCTCTCGTCATTCCCGAACCACTTCAAAAAGGCTCAGGAAAGAAAAAGAGTGAAAGTGTAAGAAAAAAAGAGGAAAGAAGGAAAACCGAAAAAGAATGACTTCCAACTTTCTTTGGTACAGATATAAGTAAAAAATATATCAAACTCTTACTCTAAGATTAACATTTGTCTACATTATTTCCATAATCCCATATCTAATCATCAAAGCCCCAGATCAACTTTTAATTTCAGTTTCTCACAAAAAGTCCAGTAATGGTTCATATCGCTTTAATCACTATTTGTTAAGGAAACCACAGCTGATTTATTTAATTGCACCAAACTCTAAATAAAACAGGAATGGAAAATCCTAAACTCTAGTGTAGACCCATGCTTCTCAACTTTGGCTACTTTAAGGTGCATGGACTTCAATTCCCAGAATTCCCCAAACAGCATGAAGTTCGCCCATCTTAAACTTGCCAAGACTGAAAAACACTGATGTACAGATAGGGATTTTTCCATTCCTCTTTTACTGGTTCTTACTTACTTATGAGCAATCATAATGCAAAATCCTCAGTTCCACCCCATTCCAGAAGAATCATAATGCAAAATTGTCATTTCCACCCCATCCCAAAGCAACCAGAATTCCTTCACTAACCTGCTTTACAGCTCCATTTCCTGCGTGCAGGGCAACAAAAGAAGACCATGTGACTACCATTTTTTTAAAAAAAATGCAATCAGACCTTCTAACTTCTCGGGGGGGGGGGAGATCTCACAAATTTAGAAGGTCTGACTTAACTTTTTTTTTACTGGTAGTTACATAGTCTTTTGTTACCCTGCATGCTGGAGAACGGAGCTGGAAAGCAGAGTGAGGGAATTGTGTTTGCTGCAGGATTCTGCAGGAAGCCGTCCAGGCCAAAAATGGGCCGCAGGGGGGCCACACACTTCCCATTTTCACTAGCAGAGGCACTGCGGGCTGGTCCTTTGCTATTTCCAGGCTGGTCCCACAAGCCAGATCTAAGCAGCCCATGGGCTGGATCCGGCCAGTGGGCTTTGAGTTTGACACTCCTGCTCTAGAGTGGAGTTTCTCAACCTTGAGACCTTTTAAGATGTGTGGACTTCAACTCCCAGAATTGCCCAGTTAGCATGGAATTCCGAGAGCTGAGGTCCACACATCTTAAATTTCCCAAGGTTGAGAAACACTGCTCTAAAGCAAATGACACACTTGTAAGCTATAATCCTTCCTGTATCGGAAGCAGACTTTTGGTATCTTTCTTCAAATCCAGCCTTTGTCTTGATTTTGCCATACTAGGCATGCAAACAGATTAAAAGATATCAATAATAGTAGTAAAAGATAATGAATATCCTAAAAAGATGGGACTTGCAGCCTGCAAGTAGTATTCTGCTACAATTTTGGTGGCCCACAGAATGACCCGGAGCTCTGCCTGCCTTTCCTTGCAGTACAGCTGATCAGCCTGGTAGGGAATAGATGGCTGATTTCATCTATTACCGGAAATAGGAAACAATCATTTTTGAGAAAAGACTTAGGAAGGTAGAGAGAAGCCTCATTGGTTTAATGATCTGTATTCTGGTTGCTAGACTTCATAAATCATAACTCTGTGTGTGTGTGAAGAGAGAGAGAGAGAGAGGAAGAGAGGGAGTAGAGTGAATGATAATGTGTGAATAGGTATATATAGTAGAGTATATACATATGATTGTATGTGAATGGTGCAAAATAGATGAGAGAAAGAGGGAGGGAGGGAGCGGGATGAGGAGGGAGGGAGGGACAGAGAGAGGGAGAGGGAGAGAGAGGGAGTAGAGTGAATGATAATGTGCGAATGGGTGTATGTAGTAGAGTATATACAGTACATATGATTGTATGTGAATGGTGCAAAAGAAAATAGATGAGAGAAAGGGGGAGGGGGAGGGGGAGGGAGGGAGAGAGAGAGAGAGAGAGAAAGAGAGAGAGAGAGAGAGGAAGAGAGGGAGTAGAGTGAATGATAATGTGTGAATGAGTGTATCTACACAGAGTATCTACATATGATTGTATGTGAATGTTGCAAAAGAAAATAGATGAAAGAAAGAGGGAGGGAGGGAGGGAGGGGGGAGAGAGAGAGACAGAGATGATTTAAGGCTTGTAGTTGTTTTTGCATAAACTGGTTCTGGACAGAATTGAAATTATAGTAGCTACTAATAATGTCTCTTTTCCACCAGTTATTTCTTCATTTGTTTTGTTCAACGTATAAGCTGCCTCCACCATCAAAGCAAATCTTCATTATATACAAGTTATTAAAGCAATAAAACAAGAACACAACACGGTAAGCAAAACAAAAATGTAATATATATTACTATTATCAGGGAAGAAAACACCATAAATACTAAGGAGTAATATCCTAATATAAATTCAGGGGTCACAAATGGCTGTGCCCCAGGGCTTGCTGAGAAAGTCATGAGCCAATCAACTCATTTCAAATCCTGTAAGCTTGTGTGTCTGTCACTGCTGCAGAAACTGGAACCTATTATTACAAAACTGAAATAAATGCACATGATACAAAGTGCAAAAAAAATCCCATATCACTCATTTCCATTTAGACACCAAGAGCAGAAATAAAAACCATGCAATTTTTCCTTACCTTGTTCATCAAGAAGAATGTTATCCGGTTTCACATCTCTGAAAAGCAAAATAAATGTATGTATATATAAAACTTAATATTGACAGAAAAAAGGCAACTACTCCTGAATTTTTTTTCCATATCAAGCAAATTGTCCTGAGAAGCCATTAAGCATACTGAGTTTTTGTTATTGTTTTCAAGATTGTAAAAACATTACCTATTATCAGCCTCACAAAAACAGAGTTGTGAAATATCCATGATCTTTGCAAAGAAATTTCATTTGAATGTAGTGTATAGAAATTATCTCCAAAGGCATGTCAGGGTTTGAAAACAATTCCTGCCAATTGGAGTTGTCTTATGATGAAGATCCTTCCATCTTCAAACTGTATTAAATAAGCAGCTGCCAGGGGTCTAAAATTGGACTGCACTGCCAGAATAGGGGAGTGTAATTTTTCCATTGGCATCTCCCTGAGAATGCATTTCTCCACATGAGGATCTATTCTATTGTCATAGAATATGGGACTAAAGTTCAGGAACATCTAGTTTCAAACTTCATTCAGTATGAAATTCACTGGATGATTCTGAGCCAGTAACTCACTGGTTGATATAAGCATTTAGGAGAGGAGTGAAATCATGTATATGGTAGGTAAAAAGGAAATTACTCTTCCAGAATGCCATGGTTCTAATCTCAGTCCATAATCTCTGTGCCTCCTGTTAGGAGGAGAAGGAAGAGGAGGCCGCTAATGACCTGGAAATGAGATGTCATTAATTTAATGTTCCCCAACCTGGTGTCCTTTAAATGTGTTGGGATTTCAGTTCCTAGAATTTCCAGAAAAATTGGCTTAAAATTGAGAAACCCATCTAAAAGGCACCATATCGGTAAAAGCTGGATAGGCTGTTTCTGTACTGAAACAATCTTGACTCATGGTAAAAGAGTTTTTCCAGACTTTTGACAAATAATAATAATAAAAAAAACTGAGAAAGATTTTGATACAGCAGCCACTAGTCTCAATTATAATCCTATAGAAAGAAATCAATTACACAGAAGTGCATCGAAAATTGAGATGACATGATCATGAAGTTACACGCTTGTTCAAAATTCTATGTAAATAGAATATAGATCAAGATTAGAGGATTAGAAAATTAGATTTTGATTATTTCCTACAATGAACAGTCCTTCCATTTCATGATAGAACTAGAGATTAAAAATTTACTCCAACTATAAAATCAATTTCAGAGTTGAGATTCTGTAGAGTTGTTCCCAATGGGCTAGGATGAGATGAGTTCATAGAATTAGACCTGATCATCACAGCTGCCAACAACAGATTGTAAGATCACCTGTGTATAATACGCTGACTGCGCAAATAGTCCAAAGCTGATGCCATTTCACAGATATATAGTTTAACTGTTTCTTCTGTAAACTGCACATTCTGTTGAAGATGATAACGTAAGTCACCACCCAAGAGTAGATCTACCACCATGAACATGTCTTCTTCATCTTGGAAGGAGTACCTATAGAAAAATGAGGGAACAGGGAATTCCATTATATTTGCACAGACAATATTACTATGCCCTTATGATAATTCTCCATACCACATAATGACCTGGAAATGAGACGTCCTTAGTATTATATTACCTAACCCGGTGACCTCTGGATACATTGGGTCTTCGGTTCTTATAATTTCCAGAAGAATTGGCTGGAATGTGCTTGAATAATAACAATGCTTCTACATATCTAAATATATATCCTTCAATTTCTTTCATTTGTCCCAGTTTTTTTGAACCACTGATATTTATATATTTGGGGTGTCATTTTCTTTTAATGCTTATTACTGTTAGCTGTCCTCTATTCTGTATCTAGTAGGGAGCAGCTGTCATAGTTAATTTTAACTTGTTCATGTAATCCTGTTTCTATATCTGGCTGGATCACATGGCTTCTATAATATGATCATTACACAGTATTTTTTTCCAGGCATAATCAATAATGTACTGGAATACCAAGCAGTCTATCTCATTTCATTATCAAAGGATAACCAGTGCCATTAGTGTGAATGACTCATTGGCAAGATTTTATTAGTCTGAGCTGCCTGGAATCTATTTAATACAGAAATTCTGGGATGTCATTAGCTGGACATTTTTGCTCTATCTGCCATAGCTGAGTGAAAAAAAAATGTGAAAGGGGTGATCAAATAGGTCAGAGAATTATTTTCTTCTAAGAATATCTAGATGATAGAATTGGCACGAGTTAGAAACATCCACTTCACTTTATCATCCCCAATAAATGAAGTGTATACTTTATCTGGATCTTTGTAAAAAGCACATAACATGGTTATTCCTTTACATTTCTACATTCCCCAATAAAGTTTCTAGGAGAAACACTCATAAGAATTTAGATGAGAGTGTAAGATCTCAGGAATGAAAATACTGAAAGCTTACCAAAAATGTTTATAAAATTTGGTGCATTTTTATTTATTATTTTATTATTATTATTTTGTTAAATGCCATTACATAAAATGACTCAGTAGTGCCTATCTCTTGAAAAAAAGAAGAAAAAAAAGCCAAGATCTGAATTATCCATTCAGAAAGCTACAGGAAGAATCAGTATTTACATTTCAAAGTATTGTAGATAAAAACAAGACAAGACAACCAAAAGGATAAAAAGGCTTGAGCAATTCCCCTGTGAGACACATTGCTATTCAGTGCTTTTTCAGCTTAAGAGTAAAGAGGGGACCAAAAAAGACACACATTATTAGTATAGATAGATAACCATGAGTGGCTACATAGAAATTATTCCTTCACATAACACCAAAATTTTGGGTGGGTGGAGGGATGGGGGAGAAAGTCTTCACATATCACAGTTAACTTCCAGAATTTATTATTACATAAAGAAGTGATAGTCTCCAATCTGAGTCACTTTGAAAGAAAGTCACACAACTGCATAAGAGATAAGGCTATCAATGCTTAATACTTAGCATAGGTATGTCTTGTTTCCAAGACTGGATCTGTGCACATTTCAACAGCAGATTGCTGTAGAAAATGAAACAGAAGAAGCTACTGGATCCATGTTATGTTTGTGGTTCCTGGTTGGACATTTAGCAAGAGAATGTTAAATTAGACCTTTAACTTTGATCCAGCATACTTTTTCGTCTTACATTCGTAAAACCACAGGCGTGTGCCTTCTATATTTATTATTATGCTACACTTTCTCCTATGCAATCAAAGCTGGAGACATGTCCTCACCCTGCCTTCTTTCTGTGACATGGTAGTTAGGGTAACAAGGAACATTCAAGTTACCCCCAACTGTGAAAGCACACTAGCTGACTTTGGGTCAATTACCCCACATATATTTTTTTTAAATTTGATTTATATGCCGCCCTTCTCTGGAGACTCAGGGCGGCTTACAATGCGTTAAGCAATAGCCTTCATACTTTTGTATATTTATACAAAGTCAGCTTATTGCCCCCACAAACTGGGTCCTCAATTTACCTGCCTTAGAAAGGATGGAAGGCTGAGTCAACCTTGAGCCTGATGAGATTCGAACTTACAGTAATTGCAGACAGCTGGTGTTAATCACAATGCTATCAGTCTGCTGAGCCACCAGGCCCTTCCCATATTTGTTATGGGGGGATAGAGTGGTGGAGAAAAGAGTGCTATGTTTTTAGTTTTGCGACAGGGCAGATCTCACTTAAGTTTCAACTGAGATTCTTATACACCAGTACACAGGCGTTTTTCAGTAGAGATGTGACTTTTTATACTAATGGTCCGAGAGGTCTATTCTCCAAATTACAACCTTGCTGATATCAGTTCAGGAATTTTTTTCTGCAGCCCTATTCCTCATATGAGCTAGTTGTTGGTTTGAAATAATATTTCAATAATTATATTGAATAGCAAATAGCAATAGCATAATAATTCAATATAATTCCTTTTCTGAAGAATAGTAATAACTTTAAATGAAAAAGTAAATATGCCAAGAAAAATTCTCCTAAAATTATGGTAGCCAACTTTCCTATGAAATCCTTCCCTAAATGAACAAGTGACAGATTATCTCAGAATCTCATTGTTCAATCGTATCAAATAAAAAATCCAGATTAATGTGATCGCCACAATTAATCAAGGCAGTATATGTTTGTCTTTTCCACTATTCAATGTTTAATCTTTATTACATTTCATTACATTCTTCATTTATTCCATTTGTCCTTTTGACATTACACTATTCCAATTCCAATTTCTTTTTCCTCAACAGCTTTCTCCAACCTTGTGCTTTCTTAAATTTTAGCTCTAATAATTCCTGAATCAATATGGGCAGCCAGGCAATCAGCCAGCCAAACTAATCTAATAATTATTTAATTCTATATTTGCAGCCACGTATTATGTTTTATCACAGGAATTCTTATCATAAGCCAACTGTTGTATAACTGGAGTCTCCATTTCTATAGATATTCTGAATACTGGATTTCTATAATGCTAAGTTTTGTTTGCTATAGATTGTGGACTTTGCCATTTTCCTTTATGTATAATGAAATTTTGAAAATCTGCACTGCCCAAGACTTTTTTCTGAAAAAGTCCTTCAACTAGATGCATGTATTTGGAAAATCAGTGGAATTGATACATTCAGAAAAAAAGAAAAAAGAAATTCACCAAAGATTCACTAGGAAGACATGCTCAATTTCTTGTAGAATTTCTAGTTCTCTGAACACGTTCCGAACTTCATCTCTTTCAATGCACTGTTGTTTATTCATGTACTTCATGGCATACATCTTCTCTGTGTCTTTCTTTTGAACAATGCACACCTAGATGTAACACAACAAAAAAAAGTTGAATTAATTAATATGTGTCTTTGTACTTTTTTATTTATCTATTGTAATCAGTAAACAATGGTGAAATGTGATGAGCTCCCAAAAAATCATTTGTTTATTATTTTCTTTTATTTTGTATTATTTTCATGTTATTTTCTGCACAAGTTCATTCAGAAAATTATGAAGGAAAAGGCAAGTCTACCTTTTGATAAAAACACTTTTCTTTAAAATTGTCAGCATCTGGTAATGTCATTTTAGCAAAATATCTAAAGACAATGCAGTCAATCAAATGTGTTGAATTTCCTCTCTTATAATAAGTAACCAGTATGTCTGAAGGCTATGCTGGCTGAGAAGAACATGAGACTTGACATCAAATGCCATCATGTAGGAGAAAGCTTACACAGGGTGTCAGGTTTCGATGTCATCTCAAATAAATTGCACTCCCAAACAATTAATCTTTGCTGAAATATTCCATTTATTGAGTATGACAGATCTGGCCCCGACTTCGTCATAGCCGATACTAATCCTCTGATCCCCAAAATCTTCCCTTTCCATTCCCCAATTCTCATCTTCTCATTGGCCATCTTCCAAGTCAGTCTCCCCAGCTTCTGACCTTAGCCCATAGGAATGTCCCCCCTCCCATCCCATCTCTTAGGGGATATTATCTACAGAGAAAATAAATAGGTGAAGCCTCGTCTCCTCCTTTTTATGGCAGCATCAGAATGCTGACATAGGAACTCTTATGAGAATACAAAGAAGGTAGCTTGATTCTATTATAATTTTCAGCCTGTGATGAGAAGGTAGGCTTAAGACAAGAGTTTGTCAGAGAACAGCCTTTCCCAGACTCTTTATATTTTAGATGGATGTCCTTCATCTCCCAAAATTTCCTAGCCAGTAGAACAATTGCTGAAAATCCTGGGACCCAAAAACCACAAACATGGAGAAAGCCAAGGCTGGCATTAGATTCTTTCACTTTAAATTCATGAATTTACTTGCTTATTGGTTATGTAATTGATTTGCCTCCTCAATCCTAGCAGCATTCTAGGCAGCATGCAGATAATGAAAGTTTAATGATTACATAATAACTGTAATCATCATCATCATCATCATCATCATCATCATCACAGTGGTGTATGATGACTCCCATTTTAGCAATGTCCCAATGCTCAAGAAGGCAAATACTGTCACATTTAGACTTTCCAATGTTATAAGGGCAGAACATGAAACAAATCATTTTCCATGCCAAAGATAATGTCCGAATTATAGTTAGAAGAATATAATTTAGTGTCAGCAATTAAATAATTCAGTGCTAGCAACTGTGAAACTCTATGAATTATCAAAGTGAGGGTACAGTAAGAAAGAGCCAACAATTTCAGGAAAGATGGCATCAAACACTGTGATTGGGGAATTGCTCTTCTATCAATGTGCTGAATCCCACTGAGTTTCTGGGCTCAAATCAAAATCTGATCTACCCTTTAACCCTTAATAATTTGGGACTGGAATATACTAAAGAGCTTCCTCTCTGTACATACACTTGTCTATATTACAATTCCTCAAACAGAGACATTTATTTGGCTATCCCTGCTGATGAGCTACAAGGAAAGTTATTTTTTTCTCAGTGATGGCACTTTAATGTGGGGTGCCATCCCTCAACACAGTTTACTTCTCCATTTTATGTATGTAGTTGATCTATCAAGAAAATTATTGTACTACTAATTTTTGAAAGTTTAAGATATAAAGAGGTACTATGTGGATGCCTTTATGACTGTATTGGTATATTTATCTGATAATGTTGGGAACTGGATAGCTGTTGGCAACAACTGTCACATCTGGCTTTGTGGTGTAATTTAATAAGCACCACTGGGATGTATGCCCATGAGCCCTCCACTAAGTCTTCCCCAAAAGAAATTTCCAGGAAGATCTTCAGCACAAGAACTATTTTTAGCTAATTTTATGGAGATTTCTCTGAGATAAGAGGAATGTGAAAGGGAAATGTGATTCAGAATTACATGGGAAGCAATTTGAAGTTTGCAGAATATGCATGGCTGTTATCAATATTTCATTCCATCTCCATTGTATGCTGCCTTTTAGGGTCTTCCCTGGATAATTTAGAAAATGCCCTTTAAGAAGAGTTCTCATATCATTCAGGTCTAACAGCTTACTTGCAATAGTTATTGTTAAGTATTCATAGTCCATGACCCAACAGTTCACTCATAGTCACTCCCCAACAATAACCTCTGAATCTACAAGCTTTACATAGCAGACCAAAAAATTACTACATACAAGTTACTCATATGGAAAAAATAATATAGCATACCTTGTGCAATCACGTGCTTCATGATTGTTTTCCTAATAATTTCCTAATAATTTATTAAATTATGTCATAAAGATCTGGAACCAAGTTTACTCAGGCAAGATAGAAGATCTCTCCCACCTATAATCATATTTATGGGGGTCCTGGAAAATTTTATATCAGTCTGAGGTTTTGTTTTCATAACCAAAACAAATAACATCATTAGTCTCCTCTTTATTCAGTTACTTTTATTAAAGAAGGAATAAGTGCTTAAGGCATTTAAAAATCATGCTGCTTTTTTAAAAAAGTTGATTGTATATCAAGCTGGTTGCATAGGGCTTCCTGCTCAGAGAGTTTTAAATGAGTTCAGTCCTTAAGTTGTATTCCGTGACCTCCAATTCAGAAAATGAGTGTTCAGAAGGGAATTCAACCACTATCATAAGTGTGTAGGATACAACAACTCAGGCACACATTTTAACATTGAGTAAAGATTTCAAGATTAATTTTTATGAGTCTGCTAGTGAGGTAAGCTCTAAAAAAAAATCTTAATTTATAGGTTATCTCAAAATTTGAAAATTAAATTATTTTATTGAATCCTTCTAAGAAAAACAGACAATGTATAGTATTCTCAAGGGGGGAAAGACTATAAATATTATATTCTCTATATAGCTTATTTGGATATAGAGTGCAAGTGTGAGATTGTATTGTTCAGAGGTTTAGATCTGTCTCCATGGCTTTTCGCTGTGTATTTTTACCCTACAACAAAGATAGGAAACAGGTACCAATTCATATATTGCAAAACTACAACTCCCAACATTCCTCAACATTGGCCTTGCTGGTTCTCACATTACCAGGAGTGGTAGTTAAGTAACAATTCTGGAGATTCAAGAATTCCTTATGCCAGCATCTGAACTCACATGTATAATGTAAAAATAAATTCCGTGGGTTGCTACATTTTAGAAATAGAAACAGTTCTGCAGAACTATTTCTAAACAGACTATTTGTAGATAGCTGTGAAAATTTGCCTGGAGGCACAAATTTTCAAGAATCAAAGCAGTTACGATTAGTTTTCTTTCCTCCAGAAAACCCCAACATTTAAAATAACACTCAAATTATACATCCCTCAAATTAAAATAAAAAAAGAGAAACAAAATGGGCTCCATTTGAAAGGGAGGGAGGAAAATATCACAGCAGCTGGCATGATAATGAAGCTATTGTCACTGAAATTATCTCATTATTTTTTAAAACTTTTTTTTTGCCAACAAGCGATTCGGCATGTAGAATTTAAATCAGCAGATCCTCAACGGATTGTTGAGAAGCAGGGTAATAATTGCTAATGCCATGAAACAACGAACAGTTAGTCTTTTCCAATTATAGGTTCAAAATATGAAAATAAATCTTTAGTAAGAACAAGATCAGCAGTTTAGTTAACTAAAATGTTCCCTACTTCTAAATCAGTAATCAGTGGTCCCATAACATATACTGCTTGTTTCTTTTACAATAAGAAATTAAAACTAATTTCTTATTGCAAAGCAAGATTGTTATATGCAATACGAATAGTCCAATTGTGGGTTCCTCCTAGTTCGGCCCGGTTCTCCCGAGCCGGTAGCAGTGCTGATATGACATCACCGAACTGGTTCTGCCCCCCCGCGCCCTCCCCGTTATTCTTACATTTTATCTGGCCCCACCCCCAATCTATTGCTGCCTCCTGAGTCCCAGCTGATGGGTAGAGGGAAAAAAACTGTTTAAACTCTTGCCGTGGGGCTTCAAAGGGCTGCCCTACAGCTGATCAGTGTTAAAAGAAAACAAATGGGTAGACCAGTGCCTGCAAAAATACATGAGTAGATCAGTGCCTGCAAAAATAAATGGGTAGACCAGTGCCTGCAAAAAATAAATGAGTAGATTGGTACAGCTCTGTAAGCAGTTAAAAGCCTGGTAGACCAGTACCTCTGCTAAATCCTAAATAATTGTCACATGACCATCAAGCCATGCCCACAAAATAAGCCACGCCCACAGAATCCGTAGTAAAAAAATTTAGAACTCACCCCTGGAATAGTCCTCAACCTGCAACCACAACTGAGCCCAAAACTTATGTTGCTCAGTGAGAAAATTGTTAAGTGGGTTTTGCCCCATTTACGACTTTTTTGTTAAGTGAATCACTGCAGTTGTTAAATTAGTAACATGGTTGCTAAAAGAATCAGATTTCCCCATGGACTTGGGTTGTCAGAAGGTCACAAAGAAGTGATCACATGACCCAGAGATACTGCAACTGTCATAAAGGTGAGTTAGTTGTTAAGTATCTGAATATAAATCACATGTCCTTGGAGATGCTGCAACAGCCATAAGTGTGAAAAATGGTCATAAATCACTTTTTTCAGTGCCGTTGGAACTTCAAATGGTCACTAAGTGAACTGTTGTAAGTCGAACACTACCTGTGCTGTTTCCCAATACAGAGATTCTCAAATTCGGTGATCCTGAGACCACCTAAATTAATACATGGATTTCTGTGACTCCCCCTTCCCCAAATTAAACTAATGGTTTCAGTAGAGTGGAACTAAATGTATAGATGCACAACTTACTTTTAATAATTACATTTTAACTGACCCAGCAGTTGAAACCATGACAGTAACTTGCAGCCATACAAAATAATTCTATTGGATATAAGTAATAGTATAATAATATAAGCTTCCTTACTTCTGTATAATTCCTGAAATCCATATTTCATTTTTGAGCCAACCACTCTTATTCATCAAGGAAAAAGAAAGAAAGACACTTTCCATGCTTTAAATCAGTTTCTCTTAAGGGTTTCCATTTGCAAAGCAGTGGCAGGCTCAGTTGCTCTGGCTGCTCCTTCCCAATGCAGCAACAGTAACAGCCCAACTTCTCTTTTTCTGCAAACCTAATGCTTATTTTGTAAATCCCTTCCCTTTTGTGCTCTCAAAGGATGATTGTTTTAAAAACATAACAAAGCTTCAGGTTTAATACAGAAAATATCTGCCTGGTTTTATGTTAAGCCTACTTTATCAAGTCTGCTTAGAAGGAAACTACAAGAAAAGGACATTCCGGGTGCCTCCATCTATTGTCTTGCAATCCTCTCTGATGGAGAACAAACCATTCTCTTCTAACTGTTTTTAAATTACTGATGGGGTACATGCTTTGCATATTGATGTCTTCAGTTGACCTAGGCTTGGAGGTCAAAGGGCAAGACTGCTGGTTGAGATTACACAGAGCTAGTTGAAGTACAGGTAAAGGTTATTAATAAAACTGTTAAAGAGTAGAAACTTAATAATTCATCTTGCATTAATGTAATCCATTTCTACACCTTCACTGTCTTCAACATCCATAGATTTTTCATTGATTTAAATAGAATGGAAGATTAAACTGAGAGTAATCTGAGTCAGGATTTTGTGTCCCTGATCTCTGGATTCTCAATTCTTCACCATTTTGCATAGATGGACACTTAAGGAAGCTCACAAACAGTGAAGTTCAATGTTATTCAACCACAGAGACATTAACAAGATATCCTATTCAGATATATCAATGTCATTAAGAGTTCCAGGAAGAACAGTTTTGGTATCCTCTCCCTATCTGTTCCTACCTGCTGCTCTCCTCTTCAGGCATGCGGTACTAAAAGTCCTAGAATTTACAGACAAAAAGACTTTCTCTCTTGAAAACTTGATTATTGGATGATTTTTGAGGTGCAATTTGCTCCTTTAAGAACATTCCATTTCAGGCTATTTAATGATACTTGAGTATTTAGATTATAATGAAATGAGCTATGAACCTTGCAGAGATTAAAAGTCCTCTAATAACATATCCAGAGCTATCTCATGCCAGCTATACAAGCAGAGCACAGAACTGAAAAGCAACTACTTTGTATTCTGGGCAATATGCATGTGCAGTATCAAATGCTGGAAAATAATTGCTTGAGCTATGTTAAGCCAGGATGTCTTCTCTGCCTCTTTTTTTTTTTTTTTTTTTTTGGGAGGGGGGGAGGCGGAGGGAATTTTAGCTTGAAATGCCATATACAATCTCTGGTTCTATCTGCTGAATATGAAGAGGAAAATATTCAAGGAATTTCCATTCTACCAATGTAATACCTCACATCACAAGGTATCACAAGGCCAAAAAAGTAAGAGCTGCTACCAACATTCTCTTATTTATGCTGCTATCTAGCCCATTCCTATTGAATATGACTGGAATGACACATCTTGATAGGCCATAATGTTTTTGTTGTTTGTTTTTGGCTTAGTACAATCTGCTACTATCAGTGAATAAACCATGGGTTAGTGAATAAACCATAGTTTGGATTAGGACAGTAAACCACTTTTCAGTCATAACTTGGTGTTAGCTTATTAGTCATATTCAATGCATCATATTAAACCAGATGTTTAAAATCTCTGGTTAAAACAAAAATGAACAAATCATAGTTGTGAGATATAACCCTAACCTTATTACAATAAGCCCCACTAATTAATTTTAGAAGATATGGAGTCATGTGTAGCATCTGTCTCATTTGTCCACAATTCATCCTTAGCTGTTCCAATTTTGTGTTCTCTGTCTTTTCTCAGTACAAGTCTTTGATGGATGAATGATATGCGTGGCCTTGTTCACAATCTTGTAGATAACACAATTGGGGCTAGCATCTGCTGAACCCCTATCCGCCTACTGAGACTGCTGCACTCATCACTCCTGTGGGGATTGATAGTCCTGTGTTCAGAGATTGTCCAAGTGTCATGTCCCTGGTGCAAAGCATCTTCACTCTGATAGTTTGAATAGCTACTGCTTCCATGCCTCCTGCCCTGCCATAATTCAAGGAGAGCTATTACTGGTTGGGATTTCCAACCAACTAGTGGAACCGTCTACCAATCATTACCCTTAAATTGTTCTGCAGTATTGCTATAACCATGCAACCACTCAATGCCTCATTAATGAGACAGATTAAAGCTTGGCTGGAGCTTTAATTTGCTTGCAGAGCAAATTATATTTATGTATTTTCCTGTTGATTCATCACATACTGGTGCACCTATCATCCTGTTTCTGAGCTGTTCAAGCAACCACAGTTAAAACTTATCATGATTTAGAATAATACGAGAAACTGATGTCTGCCTTAATTTGTGATATTTAACTTCTAGATTTGCCTAAATACTTCAGATTCTACTTTCTCAGGCATGAGCCATTTTGAAGTCTGAATCCAGCAGGCTACAGATTCAGCATTTCTTAATCTAGCACTGAAATAGTTTTGAAGCCCTTGACATTCTCTTACTAAAAAAAAAAGAGGAGAATGTCAATAACAACGAAGTAAAGATCAAACAGTTTTGAATGACAGACAAAAAGAGAAGACTGAACTAGGAAAGAGAAAAAGAACATAAGGGTCAAAAGAGAGAAACAGAAATATGAAGATAGCAGTCTCCTTCATTTTTCTGCAGGGAAGTGAGCCTTTAAAAACTCACAATGGTTGTCAATTAAAGGTAGCAGGACAAACAAAATAATACCACACAAAATCAAATTATTGTTAGAAAAGTGAACATTCAGAAATCAGACAAATAGTCCATTGATTATTGCATTCTTCCCTCATCCAAATTCCTAAATAATCTAACATCTGACCCAAAGAAAATGTGTGAAGGGCATTATAGGATGATTATTTATTCAACAAATTATTGGGAACCCCTGTGAGACAGGCAACGACAGAAGATAGAACTTTTTTATTGATGATTTATTTGCACCTGTACATAATTCATTATCCAGGGAACCCCACTTGGTGATATACTGTGTATGTTTTTTGGCACCCAGCAAAGCTATGATTATGCCAAAAAGCTCACATGAAATAATGAAATGATGGATGTAGTATTACTTTTTGACCATATTTGTCAGATTGTGTCTCTCTAGAACAGGGGTGTCAAATTCAAGTCGTCACATCATTGTCACATGATATATCGCAACTTCCCCCCCTTCGCTAAACCGGGATATGCGTGGCCAGTGTGTGACACATCTGGCCCACAGTCAGAGAATTTGATACCCCCTGCTCTAGAGTTATCAGTCCTTTTTCCCTCAAGAAATAAACCAATCTTGCGAGAAATAAACATTATCCTTTATTTAAAAAATAAATAAAGTAATGTTTATCTTTAAATATTAAAATACTGATAGATGGTATTGGAAAAGAGATTACAAAGCTTTCTGAATTGGGGATCAGTAACTGCAAATCAATGGAGTAAGAAAAGAATTTGAAAGAACATATAAACATATAAGTAGAAGACAAACAAGTTGGCATTGATCAGTAACCAATAAGGGATAAATTGCTTTAAATAGCAATAGCACTTAGACTTATATATTGCTTCATAGTGCTTTACAGCCCTTTCTAATCAGTTTACAGAGTCAGCATATTGCCCTCAACAATCTGGCTCCTCATTTTACCGGCTTCGAAAGTATGGAAGGCTGAGTCAACTTCAGCCGGTCAGGATTGAACTCTTGGCTGTGGGCAAAGTTAGACTGCAGTACTGCATTCTAATCACTGCACTGCCACAAGTCTTAAAGAATCAAATAATATAGATTCCCTGAAAGTTTGGTTCATTTTAAAAGAAAAGCATAGTGCTCTTAAATTGCAGAGATGAATAAAAAGGTTTATAGTGCAAATAAAATAAAAATTAAACAGTGCAGTTTCTAGGTATACATTTATTTATCTTTACCCAAGTAACAGACCCTTCGAACAGATTTTCTTTCTGATTCCACTAACTTAGTCTTACTTTCTTTTATTTTCACTAGAAGTTCCAAACATTAATCTGGAGTTGAAGGACAACAAGGACACAACTTCTTAATCCACCTATTTCACCTACAATTCTGATTCAATATGTCTCTTGCTATATACCAAAGGGAACATTTATCACCTAAAGAATTGAATCTAAAATCTGTAACCATCTGACTTAGTTGTCCTAGGAAAGATTTTAAGTGTTAATATGGTGAATGTAGGGTTTCACATAATAAATGTAATATATTTAAAGCAAGTGTCTTTTCAGTGGTAATGTTTGGGTGTGAAACATTAAGACAAACTGATAAAAGGTGAATAGGTACCTTAAATTATGCATTTGGAGATAGTTATTAAGAGTGCCTCAGGCTACGAGAAATAAACAATAATCAGGGCTTGACCAAAGAAAGGTTGAATATACAGTTGAGATGAGGATTAGCAAGTAGAAAATACAAATTTTGGACATGGAATGAAAATGTATGAATTGTTAGAAATATCTATTTGTGTGTGTTTGTTATGCTTGACAAAACTGAAGGAATTGGGTTCTACCATGGATTAGATGAATAGGACCAAAGAGATTACAGGATTATTATTATAGACTGGTCAAGGTAGTGAACATTTGACCATAAAATCACTAGGTGTCAAACCCAATTTGATGGGACCAGCTAATTAAAATATTTAATTAAATATTTTAAGAATATTATGTTTCATGGAGGATTAATACTCCTTTTGATAAAAATATAGTTGAATGATTCCTCATTGCCTATTTTTAGGGGCTTTATATATTTTGATGTATGCTTCCATGGACAAACCAAATCTACCACTAATTACCTAATTAAATAATTTATGTAACACTACTGATCTTATACAGCAATATCACTCTAAATCTAAGTATAAAAATGTTTAAAACAAGGCAGCCAATATCAAATAAAATTAGACTTTTCTTCCTACACTAACAACCTACTTAAATGCTAATTTTGCTAGAAAAACAGAATAAAGCTATATCTTTGCATATTTAGCTAAGTTTTAAAATCACGTGAAGTGATAATTTCACCTCACTCCATATTAATTTATTTTTATTTGTATACTGGATCCAATTCCAAACACCACACTTTCTAAAGGATATGAAAAATATCACATGGTGTTGTGTCACAAGACGAGTGCCACAAAGGTAGATAAAGGAAACCCTAACTTTTCCACGCAGCTCCATCTGTCCTCAGTCAAAAGGCATTATTATATTCCAATTTGTCCTACTTAGTCTTACAGTCCTACTTGTTGCCAATGAAAGGGGGAAAGACACAGTAATAGGATAGGAAGTGATAGGAAAACACAGTAAGTTTATATGAAAACGTAAGTGGAAGTTTGAGTGGGAAACATACGGACCTTTTAGTAATCTGTAACTCATGATACAAATATCCCTTGAAAGCATGTAGAGTATAGCCAAGATAACAGTTTAAGATACACATCATAGCACTCTTTAAATATTTAAAGCAGGGGTGTCCAACTCAATTTCATTGAGGGACGCATCAGGGTTGTGTTTGACCTTGGGGGGGGGCATGGCCAGGGGGCATGGCCAGCTCAACATCACTCATGTCGTGGACACCTGTGGTGACCCTGATGGGGCTGGGGGGGGGATCCTCCTGTAGCCGTCTGCCAGCAAAAACGGAACCCAGGAGGGCTGCGCGTGGCCTTCCCGAGCTCCATTTTCACTGGCATAGGCACAGTGGGCCAGTCCTTCGCTATTTCCAGGGCAGCCCTGCGAGCCAGATCTAAGCACCCTGCAGACCAGATCCGGCCCATGGGCCTTGAGTTTGACACCCCTGATCTAAAGGGTTTTCACATACTGTAGGTAAGAGAAAAGATATCCTTCTGCTCTAGATCTATTGGGATGGGCTTAAACTGCGGGAACAGTTTAACAATATAACTAACACTGGGCACAACTTGGGACTCTTCATCTGTAAATCTTCAAAGAAAAGATGAACGACTATTTGCTTGGTTGTCCTAGGTCTTGTTTTTGAATTGTAAAGAGCAGAGTGAAAATCAAAATCTGAACTTCTGGTGGTAATTTTCTATTACCTCTGAAACCCAATCTTTGAATGGGAAAGTTTACAAATCTACCGCATTATTGTAATCCTGTATCCGTGCAATCCATAGATTTCCACAGTTCAAGTGTTTATATGAAGAGGAAACCACAGGGAAAGAACTGCTTTGAATAATCTGTTCCAAAATTAAAATTTAAGAGTGTGTTTTGTACTTAAGTAGACATCAAATTCAGTAGAAGTTGTTTCATTGTGAAATAGGCTTATTGTCTTTGGTTCTATTTAGCCATACTAAAGGAAGAAATATCTCTTGTTATTGTAATAGTAAGTAGATTCAGAATTCCAAACAACTGCACAAAGTCCTAGTTATTTGGATCACGCAACTCATTCAGTCCTGCTTTTGTTCCATGAACAGTTTTGACAACAACTGTTATTCTCAACTATTGTCTTCATCATCTAGAAAATCATTTAAATGAATTGGACATCTGTGACACTGAATTGAGTGGTGATCTGCATAACGATAGCTGTACTTAGTGAAGCAAGACATTGGCGGAAAATAATTTTTATTCTTGTATCATTAATAAGGAATTGTCCAATTCACTTGTGATTGTTTTAGAATTGCAAAAAACATTAAGTTACACTATTAGTATCCCCACAGTTTTAAAAAGCAAAGATCTATATTGCAGCCTTCAAACAGGAGAGGAAAAGCCTGTAATTATAATGGCTTTGTTTGTTTTTTTAACAAAATGACTAAAATCTACTCTAATGTCTAGGGAAATTCATATTATTTCAAACTTATTATTTCAAGAAGGAGAGGATGGGATATATGGAAATCTGCTTTTTTAGTCAGTCATAAAACCAAAGCTCCATATCTCCCTTGAGGGAAAACAATAGGAAAGATCCAATAGCAAAGTTGAGTCAATTCAAATGCAACATCAAACCACAGTTGAGCCTCAAGTGAACAAGCCCTAGACTACTACTGTATGTTTCCAACTCCTCTTTTTCATAATAATTCTCTCACTTGAATATGTATTAGTGGCCACCAGTAATTTTTTTTTTATTTCATTCAGACCAGGAAGCTATAGTTTTGCACTTGCATATAAACCAACAGACAATTCAATCTGTGATCTGATTTTTAAGTCGAAATGATAAAATGTGGTTTACTGCAAAGGAAGATGCAAGAAAAAGTTATTGTTCTGCAGAAGAAGAGACCATGAAATCCCAATCTTGTCAGGGCTCTTTCATATAAGGCCAAACACAACATGGGATGGATGAGAGCGAGCAAACCAAAGTTTAATCCCCACGCAAACAGATTTGTGTATTCAAAGTGTAATTTGGGGCTATCTATAAAGAAAAGAAGCTTTAAAGAACGAGCACATTTATCAGTGAAACTGGCTGTGATGATCCTTTCTGCATGAAATGCAACTTACCTTAATTATTTATATTCTGGTAATATCCAGTCCAATATATCACATGTAAGGCTCCCTTTAAGATGGTTCAGGAGCATCAACTAGTAGAGAATTCAATGGTCTGACTACTGTTGGTCAAGGTGCTTAGAAGGGGTAAATAGCTTCTATTATAGATAAAGCATGTGAATCTCTTAAGACATGAATATGTGCTTGTGTATTATTGAACTTATTTAATTATTCATCAAATGGATATAGCCACCATCTCACCAGAAGTGATTCTGGGCAGAATACAGTACAACAATTAGTGCGGTGTTCTAGAAGCAGTAATTTGGAGCATCCATGGATGTGTATCATGAATATACAAGTATTCCCTTAAAACAGGGGTGTCAAACTCAATTTTATTGAGGGTCACATCAGGGTTGTGTTTGACCTCTGGGGGCCATGGTGGGCGTGGCCATGGTGGGCGTGGCCAGTTCGACGTCATTTGTGTCAGGGGTGCCTGTGTCGGCCCAAACGCTCTGCCAGTGAAAACGGGCTCCCAAGCTCTGTTTTCAGCTGCGATGGACACCTGCAACTCTCTGTCAGCAAAAATGGAGCTTGGGAGAGCCGCACGTGGCCCTCACAAACTCCATTTGTGAGGGCCCCGTGCAACACTCTGCCAGTGAAAATGGAGTTCGGGAGTGCCGGACACAGCCCTTGCAAACTCCATTTTCGTCTGCGACATCCTTCTGCAACCCTCTGCCAGTGAAAACAGAGTTCAGGAGGGCCGTACGTGCCACTCCTTTGCTTTTTCCAGGGCATCCCCGTGGGTGAGATCTAAGCACCTTGTGGGCCGGATCCAGCCCCCAGGCCTTGGGTTTGACACCCCTGCCTTCAAACAAATGCTGTTTACTTGTTGCCATGGGAGCAAAGGGAAAGACACAACTTCTTTAAGGAGTTGCTGATAGATGGAACATGTGTACCCAGGTACATTCCAATCAGGTTTTCCCTGCAGAGCCCAGATAACTATTCTGTCCCAAATGATATTATTATCAGGGGTGAAGGAGGGAATCATAACTAATCTAAAACATCCTTCCACTGAGAGGCATTGCTTATCAAAAAAAAAAGAAAAAAAAAGATGTGTGCTATTCAGTTATTCAGACATTTCTCATTGTTCATGGACATCATTTCAACCAGGATTGTATGCCAGCTCCTGAGTTCTTGAAAACTCATATTTGTATGATAGGGACAGTATCTTCTGTTGACCTCTTCTACTGCCAGTGAGCTTAACTTGGAAGAAATATAACAATGACATATCATTATACTTACTTTTTAATACATGTTGCTTATGGTTGTCTATAGGTTTTAAGTAATAAATCCATTGTGTCTCACTCATTTCATTCCAGTCAGCTCTTTGATTCCAAATTTTCTGCATAATAGCTTATGGCAAACAGCAGATTCAATCACTTTAAATTAGGTTTTGCCAAAGTTAAGAAAATGATTTAGGGGAAGAAAAACCTAATTTAAAATAATTGAATCAGCTGTTTGCCATAAGCTATTACGCAGAAAATTATAAAATATTATCTGTTTGACCAAGTTATCTGAAGAGTCTGTCATAACCTGCCAGAACTCTTCCCCTTTGTCTCTTGTTTCTTATTGCCAATCCTTAAATTGGCAAATAAAGACAATAAAACATGGAAAGAAGTGCTTCTCTTTTCAAGAAATTAATCTCATAAGATATCATGTTCATTTTCTTGCCAGTTGTTATATTTTGTTGTGATGATTTTCCTTTTAGTGTTAGAGAGGGTTTCAGTATTTCCTGCAATTTTTTTTGTTTATCATTTATCTGATAGATGGGTTTTAATGTCTTAAATGATGAGTTTTAATTTTATTAAATGTGTTTTGCTCCACATTTTGCTTCATTATGTAAACTAATGTGGAATTACTTAGTTTGGGGTTTTCTTTGAAAAACAGCAAAATACAAAGAAAACATAAAATTAAAATAATTTTGTGTTGTCTGATGAACGCTAACTTCTAACTATGCTTCAGGGTATTCAGATTTTAATATCATTGACCTAGATTGCAGTGTGATTCATCTGAGTATTGTTTATCTAACAATACCATTAAGATTATTGGTAGTCTGATAATTAAAGTAGCTGACCCATTTATCTTGTGTCTAGGCTACAAACATTCAAAACATAGAAAGTTTTGTTTTCAAAATATTATGTTTTGCATTTTTCACTCATGGCAGATATTGAAATCAGTACTTATTGAGACCATCGCAACTTTTAATACAGAGTTGTATGTTGGCATAATTTACAATGCTCTTTTTCTTTGCTTTTAAATGTTTCATTGGAAATATGTCCACTGTAAATTTTCAGGCAAAATATATTATATATCTTAACCAATACAATCCAGATTTCAATGTTCAATGTTCAATCCATATTTTCCTATTTTAATACTTAAGTATTAAAGTATTTATTACTTAAGTATTAAATACTTATACAGACACAAAGAATTTCTGCTATCAAGCCAGAGCTGTAAATATGTCATCCTTTGCCTGACATGTAAAGTCTGACTTCTTAATGTGCTGTGCAACTATTACAGTAATGTTTGGTGTGTCAGAGGGACTAAACTTATTCATGAGATCCCAATGGTTTTACGAGAATAAAATATGCGTAGAGGGAGACAGATTCAATTCCCCTAGCACAATGTTGCGTTAATGCCATTGTGGATGTGAAGCGCTCACCGGTTAGTTTAATGAATTGTGAGTAATGCTACCCATCAGCCAGAAAAGGAAGGACCTGCCTTTCAACATCTGCTATTTAACTATCTTTCAAGAATTCAAAAACTAAATATGGAGGAGGGGATAAAAAGGCTGAGAGGTAGTAATAGCAGATTTGCAGAATCTCTGCAGTTGCCATGCTGCCTTCACTCCTCCTCACCACTCTAGTTGCCAATAAATCAACCTTTTTCTTTCTTTGGAAAAGCCATAGCTTAGAGTTGTACAGGTAGTCCTTAACTTACAACAGTTCGTTTAGTGACTGTTCAAAGTTACAACGGCACTGAAAAAAGTAACTTATTTCACATGGACTTTGTAGTGGCCCCATGATCATGTGATCAAAATTCAGATGCTTGGCAACTGGTTCACACTGATGACCTTTGCTGTGTCCCAAGGTCACATGATCCCTTTTGCAACTTTCTGACAAGCAAAGTCAACAGGAAAGCCAGATTCACTTAACAACCGTCTTACTAACTTATCAATTCACTTAACAGATTCACTTAACAACCGTCTTACTAACTTATCAATTCACTTAACAACTGTGGCAAGAAAGGTCATAAAACAAGGCAAAACTCACTTAACAAATGTCTCACTTGACAATAGAAATGTTGGGCTCAATTGTGGTCCTAAGTTGAGCACCTCCAGTACTCAAGAATGAGTTATTTTAAATGTAAAAAATGGAAACAAGCCAAGGTCATCAACCATGGTTTGAGGTGCTCCTACCAATCTGCCCATCCCAAAAAAGATTGCTTGCACAAGAGAATATATAAATTTTGCACTCTTTACATAAAGCAATTCTCTTGACCCAGGCAAACAATTTTCAACGTTGCATGCAAAAACCCCTGATAAAGAGATCGATCTGCTCTAGATAAATTTGAAATCTAAAGACTGCTGTTCCTTTGGGGACGTGTCTTTTCCCATAGCTCTCAAGATCATCAGGTCTGAATCCCCTCTACAATCCATGGCCACTCAAAACTCCAATTATGCTCCAACTGGCATAATTTTGAGATATAAGGGAGAGAAACACCGTTTGAACACTGTGGAGAAGGCGGAGCAATTTTATACTGATATCTTTAAAGAAAGAACACCATCCCCACGTACATCTACAGTTTTGGAGATTAAAGAGAGTGATAAGAAGCAATCTCAAGAATTGCAACAACAATCTAAGCAGGAATCAGAGGAGTTGAAGGGCGCTGAAGGAGGTTTTCTGGATGAGCCTTTGCTGGAACCTTCTCCAATTTTGGAGCCGGCTTGGGTGGCTGAAGTCAAGGACCAGCATATAACCCGAGCAAAAGCCAAGCAACTTAAAGAAAAGTTACAGCAGGAAAGACAAGATGAAAAGGCTGGGGCCGTGGGGAATGCAGGACAGAAGATCTCGGATGAAATCCGAATGTTCTGCTCTTTGCTCCAGAAAGAGAATAATGATGATTAAATGTTTATCTTGGAATGTGAATGGGTTGAATGTAACACAAAAAAGGAAGAAAGTATTTGCATATTTAAAACAACATAATAATGATATAATTTGTTTACAAGAAACGCATATTACAGCTCAAGATCAAAACTATTTGAAAAATTCCGAATTAGGAACACATTTTATATCTTCAACTAACCAAAAAAAGAATGGTGTGGTTATTTACGTAAATAAAAAATTAACAGCCAAACTTATAGAAGCTGATCAAAATGGCAGGTTTGTAGCAATTGAATTACTTTCTGCTAATAATCAAATTCTTTTGATAGGAATTTATGCTCCTAACCAACAACAGGACTATTTTTATAAAATGCTGCATACTAAAATACTTCAATGGGATTACAGATCTATTTTAATTATGGGAGATTGGAATGGAGTAATTGACTCTAAATTAGACAAAAAGACCTTGGCGAAGTCAAGGATTAGATTACCACAGACTTTTTTTGATATGAAAGAAGACCTGGAATTAAAAGATATTTGGAGAATACATAACCCAAAAGAACTGGATTATACTTTCTTCTCTGACAGACATAGATCCTTTTCCAGGATTGACTTCATCTTGTTGTCTGATGATTTACTTGTCAGGACAAAAAGAACAAAGATTCTGCCAAGAATTTTGACTGATCATAGCCCAGTGTGGATAGAAATTGAGACACGCAAGACTGAGAGACGCTCTTGGAGATTAAATGAAAACTTGTTCTTACTTATTAAAAACCCAACAGATGAAAGAATACTTGGTGTCATAAAACTTTTGAAAGACCAATTCCAAATGCTTATAGCGGAACAAGTTGCAACAAATTTACAATACGCGAAGCATAATACATTCTGCAATGCCAATAAACCGGGCAGGTGGTTGGCTTACACATTAAGGAAGAAACAGAGCATACAGACTATTGATAGTATTGATATTGGAGGGAAAGAAGTTTTTCAACAGAAATTAATAAAAGAAGCTTTTCTTGAATATTACACTAAACTATATGCCAGAGAGGAGGTGCAGAATGGACTTATAGAAAAATATTTAGACAACAAAAGAGTTACAAAAATCACTGAGCAACAAAAGGAAAGAATGAATTATCCTATAACAGAGGAGGAGATAATAGTAGCAATAAAACAATTAAAAACAGCTAAAGCTCCTGGAACGGATGGTCTGACTGCAGTGTATTATAAAACTCTGCAGGCAAAAATGGTGGAACAACTTAGAGACTTATTTTGTAATATACAACAAGGGGGAAAAGTACCCCCATCATGGACTACAGCTTATATTTCTTTGATACCAAAAGAACAAGCAGGTCCCAAAAAACCAGAGAACTACAGACCAATATCTCTCTTGAATACGGATTATAAAATTTACGCAAAAGTATTAGCCAACAGATTGATGCCAGTAATTCAAAAGGTGATTCATGATGATCAAGCGGGATTTATTGAGGGTAGGCACATGAATGATAATGTAAGGCAAGTAATAGATTTATTGGAATATCTTGAGAAGAATAAACAGATCCCTGCAGTGCTGGTTTTTTTGGATGCAGAGAAGGCCTTTGATAAAGTGGACTGGAATTTTCTATTAAAGACTTTAAAAATGATGGACTTTGGGGACCAATTTATTCAGGCGGTCTCAGCAATCTATCAAGAACAAAAGGCACAGATTATTATTAATGGAAGTTTGACAACAGAGTTTAAAATCGAAAAAGGAACAAGACAGGGATGTCCGCTCTCCCCATTGTTGTTTATTTTAACACTAGAAGTCTTGTTAAACACAATAAGGGACTCTAATACTTTGAAAGGTATAATGATAAGGCAAGAGGATTACAGAATAAAGGCATTTGCAGACGATCTGGTCGTTACCCTAACACAGCCAATGGAATCAATAATCCAGATGAAGGACATTATACAAGACTATGGTAAAGTTTCAGGTTTTAGACTGAATCAGAAAAAAACTAAGATGGTAGTTAAAAATATGACACAAGATCGTAAACTTGAGCTTGAAAGGAGGGCAGGTTTTGAGATTGTACCAAAGGTAAAATATCTAGGAGTTCAGGTTGCAGAATCAAATATGAAATTGTTTCAAAATAACTATGAGGTGTTGTGGCGAGAGGTGCAAAAAGATATGGAGACTTGGAAAAACCTGCAGCTGTCTTTACTTGGAAGAATAGCAGCAGTTAAGATGAACATTTTGCCAAGATTTCTTTTTTTGTTTCAAATGATTCCGGTGCTCAAAAATGATAAACAACTAAAAGTATGGCAAACTGGTGTGAACAAGTTTGTCTGGAACGAGAAAAAACCAAGAGTAAAAATGAAAATCATGCAAGACGTTCCAGAAAGGGGAGGTCTTAAACTTCCAAACCTACAGTTATATTATGATGCAGCAGGTTTGACTTTAGTAAGTGACTGGTTTGGAGGAAAAAAGACTGGAATACTAAACGCAGAAAGTTTTGATTTGGAATTCGGATGGCACGCTTACTTATTTTATGACAGTAAAGTGGATAAAGTATTTAAAAGCCATATACTTAGAGATTCTCTGTTGAGAGTTTGGAAGAAGCACCGAAACAATTGGGATTATAAAATACCGCTATGGCTGGATCTTGGTCATACTTTGTGGAATACAAATATAATGTCACTCAGGGGGTTTTTATACAAAGAGGTTCTTTTTACAGATGCGGGCAGATGGCAGCTGAAGACCTTACAGACATTGTTGGCTGAAGGGATTAATCTAACTTGGTTACAATATAATCAATTGCAATTGAGATGGAAAGAGGACCAAAAAACTGGTATTATGATGTATGAGGAAGAATTAGTTAGACACATAAAAGAGAAAGGCCCAATGCATATTAAAAGACTTTATAATGTCTTGTTAGAAAGGGATTCAGAAACTGAGCTAGTTAAAGACTGTATGATTAAGTGGGCACAAAATTTTGAGGAACCAGTGATGTTGGAAACATGGGAAAAAATTTGGGTTCAGAATGTTAAATTTACACAGTCGCAGAATCTGAGGGAAAATTTTTATAAAATGTTTTACAGATGGCATCTAGACCCCAAAAAATTGTCGTGTATGTACCCTAATGTGCAGCCTAAATGTTGGAGATGTGATTGTCTAGACGCTACATATTATCATGTTTGGTGGACCTGTAAGAAAGTTAAGGCTTTTTGGATAAAAATTTGGTGGGTTATGCAGAATGTTTTGAAGAAAAAAATTCAATTTTCTCCACAACTGTTTTTATTGGGTATAGTTAAGGGTTTTACATCGGGTGAAACAAAATTGATATTGTATATGATAACAGCAGCAAGATTGTTGATAGGTAAATATTGGAAAAATGAAGCGCTGCCTACGATTGAGGAATGGACTTTGAAGATGGCCAGTTTTGCAGAGATGGCGAAGATTTCAGCATATCTAAAAGATTGTTCTCAAGAGACTTATGAATGGGAATGGAAGAAGTGGATAGATTATGTTCAGAACAAATATCAAACTAGGAAGTATCAAATAGCTTTTATTTGAAAATGTTATATTAAGATAGAAATATTTTAAGGTTGAGGATGAAAATTTATTTGAAAATGTTATATTAAGATAGAAATATTTTTAAGGTAATCAGGATGAAAATTTATTTGAAAATGTTATATTAAGATAGAAATAGGTTAATGTAATGAAGATGAAAATTTGTAAGGGGGAGGGAGGGGTTCAAGTTTTATATACAAAGGAGGGTTTTTCCTTTTATTTGACATGAGTATACTGTGAGGAAGTCTGGGGGGAGGGGAGGGTTAGGGTGGGTTAGGGAGGTTGGGAAGTTTGGGGTGGGTTGAGGGGGGGGGAAAGGGGGTGAAAATGTAATTGTAAAACTTTTGCAATAAAAAAAAAACAGAATAAAAAGCTTCCCAATTCCTAATTATGGTTTTGTCAGAAAAAAGGTAAGAAAACATGAGTTCAGAATTCGTTCAGGCTCAGTGCATCTGAAGCATCCAATTATTTTCTGCAAACGGAAAAGAAAAGGCATCTGAACGCCACAGATATTTCACCCACTTGTTGGTTTTCAGATTATGCATTCAGTCAATGCTTATAAGAAGTAGGGGAAAGTCTTGGTTGATTCTGGCCCTTCTTCACTAAATATGGAATTGGAATAGCAATCACAGTGTGATAGAAAACATCTATCACCGTATCTTAGAAAGCCTGCCTACCTTCATTTCATGCCTAGATTTCTTTCCCCCCTTGGTTATATTTCGTGTCTGATTTTATTTTAATCTAGAGTTGTGTCATCTGCTTTGATAAGTCTTATCAGTATAAATGTTTCCCTTGACAGATAAAGATTTTTTTTAAAATTCCCTCACCTATTTTCAATAGTTGCACATTAGTATTACCAGACTGCTGTCTATCCTCAAGTGAAATAGCATTCAAGATATACCTGTAACCAGTGGTGAAATGTAAAATTTGTTACTACCGGTTCTGTGGGCATGGCTTGGTGGGGGTGGGAGTGTAATATGACTGGGTGGGGGTGGCCAACTTTTTTTTTTCTCTTTTAAAACCATTTTTTCTACAACCTCTTCGGCTGAAAAAAATGCTTTTAAAGCCTCTGACGATCCCAGCTGACTTGCCTGATTGGCAGAGGCTTTTTTTTTCCTTTTAAAAACATTTTTTCTATAACCTCTTCGGTGGAAGAGGTTGTAGAAAAAATGCTTTTAAAAGCCTCTGATGATCCCAGCTGAGCCGCGCAATCATCAGAGGCTTTTTTTTTAACTTTTAAAAGCATTTTTTCAGCCAAAGAGGTTGTAGAAAAAATGCTTTTAAAAATTAAAAAAAAGTTTCTGATGATTACGCGGCTCAGCTGGGCAATGAGGGGGGCAGGGATTTTTGCTACCGGTTCTCCGAACCACCCGCCTCCATTGCTACCTGATCGGGTGATCTGGTCCGAACCGGGAGCATTTCAACCCTGCCTGTAACATTCTGGTTCTCTTATACCCAAAAATAGATGTATTGCTAAGAATGGAAAAGACAATGAAGGCTTTGTCATACAAGTGGTCCTCGACTTACAACAGTTCATTTAGTGACTGTTCAAAATTACAACGGCACTGAAAAAAGTGACTTATGTTAGTTTTTTAGAGCTATGACCTTTGAAGCATCCCCATGATCACGTGATCAAAATTCAGATGCTTGGCAACTAGTTCATACTTGTGACCATTGCTGTGCCTCAAAGTCATGTGATCACCTTTTGCGACCTTCCGACAAGCAAAGTCAATGGGGAAGCCAGATTCACATAACAACCAGGTTACTAACTTATCAACCGCAGAGATTCACTTAACAACTATGGCAAGGAAGGTTGCAAAATGGGGCAAACCTCACTTAACCAATGTCTCACTTAACAACAGAAAATTTGGGCTCAATTGTAAATCAAGGACTACCTGTAATGTGAGTGCCCACTAACATGGGGAAGTTTATAACATCATAAGTTTCAGTTCTTCTGTATGGGTCACATAAACCTCTTTAACTGTTAAGATATCCATTCAAATAGGCCTTTCCCCACCCATCACAGGTTTGTTATACCTCTTAAACAGGGGTGGGTTCTACTTACCTTTACTACCATTTCGCAATGGAATCATGCACACTTGCTTGCTTCACTCACCTCGCTTCTGCGCATGCGCAGATCACCGATGACGACATCCAGGGTAGACCAGTCCAAACCAGGGGCAACCCACCACTGCTCTTAAAAGCATTCTTGCCAAATTACGTAGCCTTATTTCCTAGTATCCCTTGGCAAACAGAGCTTCTATTGCTTCTCACAATTTATGACTTCACAAATCTGACCCTGCTTCTGGCTGTACATTTAATTTCTCTTCCTACATTTTGCATTTGCCTTTCTTCTTGTTTTTAGCAGTCTATTTTTCTAACTAATCAATGTAGTTTTGAATTATTATTTTTTTGCCTTCCAGAGCATTAGCCAACCTACCAAACTGTATATCAACTGAAAATCTAAAGTATAAGGCTAGGACCAAACTTCTTGTACTTTCCTGAATGTTTTATACTCTAATCTGATGAGGAATCGCTGATGAGCATACTCAAAGTACCCAAAGTATGATTTTAATGCACTCTCTAATCTGTCATTTTATCAACCTATAAGTAATTGGCATGCTAATCAGAATGTCATGGGACACTTTGTCAAATGCTTTGCTAAAATTAAGATATATATACTGTTTTTATATGTTAATATGTTATTGTAACCTGTCCAAAGTCCCTCTCTGAGAGAGATGGGCAGTTCAAAAATGTGGAAATAATTAAATAAAGATTCCTATAGTTTTATAAATTCCTGCAGTTTAGTGTTTTAAGCATCAGGCTAGAAACCACCTTAGGTATGAAGCTGGTTGAGTGACTTTGAGCCAGTCATTCCTCTCAGCTCATTTCATCTCACAGGTCTATTGTGAGGAAAACAGGAGGAGGAAAGAACATTAAATATGTTCACCACCTCAAGATATTTATAAAAATAAAAACTATTCAGTTTATACCCAGAGAGTGAAGGAATAGCATTTGGGGTTTTTTTCCTTATTATATCTCTCTTTTGGTCAGAACATTCACATTTTTGGTATTGAAAATTTTTGATTTTGTCCATTACCTTTTTTTTTTTAAATTTGATTTATATGCCGCCCTTCTCCGGAGACTCAGGGCAGCTTACAATGCGTATTACAATACCTTGATATGATATATAAACTTTAAACAAATAAATCAATTTCATATATCTTTCCTTTCCTTTACACAATACCTTATCATTTCCTCTAAAAATATAAAGAAAGAAAATATTCTTTCAATGTCTTATATCTATAAACAAATCTCTAAAACCTCATCGTTCAAATTTAAATCGAGAAAAATTCCATTAAGTTACTAGAAACAACAAATTAAAAGTATTAATCTTTAATGCCATCAAATGATGTCCCACAAATTAATTTATCATTTACTCTTCATCTCTCAATTTTAATACCATAATTTATCACCCACTATTCTTACCTTATCTATAAACAAATCTTTAAAGCCTCATCATTCAGTCCTAGTCAAAAACCCATTAAAAGTTATTAGACAAAAGATCACAAACAGTTTAATCTTTTATCAAATAAACTAACTTTACAACCTTTTAAAAATCTTGATTAGTCCTTTTAGGTAAAAGCCCTAAAGCTGGCCTCTTTTCTTCTCTTTTTCTCAAGAATTCCTTAATAAGTATACTGTCTTCTTTTTTAAATTGGAAGTAGAAAAACTGTCTAAGTCACTTTTCTAAGTTAAATCCATGTATCCAAGTTACTTTTCTGATTTATTATTTGTGTATCCTTTTAAATATTAAAACCTCAGCTGGTTTCATTTGTAAGTCCTGTATAACATCTCTGACAATATCTTTCTTGTATCCTGTCAACTTTAAATCCATACTCAGAACATCCTGTTCTTCAGTTATATCCTCTTCTATATCTTCTTTAAATCCATTTTATTGTATCAGTCAAACTAAATAATAAGTTCTGGGTACATTATTGTCAAATATCTTTAAATTCTTCCAGAGTTTCATTCTTTAATCTTTCATTCTTTACGGCTGCCCCAGTAACCAGCCTTGAAGGTCTTCTCTTGTTATGTTTTTCTCTTATCCAGAACATTTTTCCAGGAAGTGATTTCTTACACTTAAAACTCAAATCTTCATATACTTTAATAAGATTTTAAATAAACTACAGTAAGTATTTCTTGCAACTTTTTCAAAGTCAATATGACACTTTAGTCCATTTAAAAACTTTCCAGTCAACAATCTAATCACCCTTTCACTTTTTATTTCCAAAAAGGGCTCTGTGGCTCAGCTCCTTCATGTGCAGGAGGCTCTGAGTTGGCCCTTAGTTTGGTTTAGCTGGGCCCAATCCAAAACATTTTCAATGAATCTAGAGGTATTCTCAAACCCTAAGTTATACAATCTAGAATATGAATGAAAAAATATGTTTTTCTGGCCTGAGGGAAAAAATGTTTAATTGGTTCTTGCTTTTCTTCTTTTTACTCACTAAATTATAATTTAAATAAGTATTCAGTCAAAAAATGCCAAGAATTATACATAATTAGCCAACAGTAGTAACGTTTATTTGTTGAAGAACTGCTTTCAGGACTGTTTTGGATAAGTCTACACCAATTGATTCTCAAAAGGGGAAAGCAAAGACAAGTACATAGAATAAAAGCAATATTTTTCTCACAATTTTGGGGAAAAACATTTTTCACAGAAATTGAAGAATCTTCAATTTCTTTAAGTTTTAAACTCAGATAAAATTTCCTTCACTTCAGTTTGCAGGGAAAATCAGACAGTATAATAAAACTTAGTAAATCTGAAAAGCAATTTACAACCACTTCCAATAAAAGTGATTAAAAGAGAAAGTAGGCAAACTCAGCATCCTTTTAAAAGGTGACAAACCATAGCTTGAGCAAAACTGTATCTCCCAACTCCCAGAGCTTTAAAATCCACCAAGGACCACTGTTTTATGTTCCCGTCATGGGATGCATATGTAAGGAACATCTGAGTGATCCCAAGTCCTCCCCTTGGATTTGGAGAGGAATTCGAGACATTTTCTTCACTAGCTCCACTTTCCATCACAATCACTGGCTACACTAAAAGCGAAGCCATTTTTAGTCTGCCATCGTTTCCCTGGAAGTCAACTCACATATTGAGTGTAGATTGTGGCCTTTATAAAACTCTTTGTTGTGAGGCAATACAATGCTACTTTTATTTATTATTTTAGCTTCTCCGAGCAGCAATCAGTTTATTTTAAATTATCCACTTACTGGTATTGTTCATCTAATGCTGTTTTCCTTCCTTCCTATAACTGTGACCTCTTACGTACAGCTGCAGATAAGATTTCCAGAACTTGGAAATCTTTGTGAAATATTACTGTAGACAAAGTATTTAACTAGGCTGGCCCATGATGAATAGCAATCATTTACAAAGAATGATATAGAAGTGGTACTCTGTTATTCAGAGATTGCTGGAAAAGTCTGATAAGAGGTAATGAACTGTACAGACCACATAATGAAATCTACGTTTGGAAAGCACAGATAAAATTAGAAAAACAAGTCACTTTCCAATAAGGTACAAAGCCCAAGTTTATTTCAGCCCAAAGGATGTGAAATAAACCAGACAAACATGGATTAATGGATCTTACCATTGAAAAAGCAATAAAGTTCAGCTTTATGGTGCAGGATTACTCTTTTATGAGAAATGAGAGCTTAGATAAGTGCTGAGGTTTAAATCCTTGCTCAGCAATGAAATTTACTGGTCAGCCTTGAACAACACCTAGCCTGACCTATTCCAAAGAAATGATTAAAATCTTGTGATTAAAGAAAAGAAATTGAAAGTTATAAGTATAACCTTTAATGGACTTGAGAAATGTGAAATGACCTAACAATGAGTATCAGAAGGCAGGATTATACCTAGGCCCACAAGTGACTGTGGCACACTTATACGTTTATAGTGGACAGAAATACTGAAAAAGGTGAAATGATTCAAACATTAAGAAACAGCTTAAGAAATACACTTCATTTTGAGTCACAGGCCTGTTTAGACTGCACTGCTTGGTCAGTTAATCAATAAAGGCGCTTCCAGATTGGAGGAAATTAATCTCAATCTCTCTCTTAATCTGTCTCTCTTTCTGTGTGTCTCTCTCTCCCGCCTCCCTCCTCCCCCCTCTCTCCAGTTATTTCATTTCCTCTACTGAACAACTTTGATTACTCAATAAGGAAAGGGGGAAAAATGAGACAAACTCATTTTTTAAAAAAATATTCTTATTTTTGAGAAAAATATGAAGGGGTTAGAAGTAGAAAGCAATGTCATCTGGACACTTGCATTTTCATCCACTGTCCAAAAGAAGATTTTAATATGTGGACAATCCAAAATTCTGAGACTGATGAGGTGGTGATATTTGGTAAGCTGTGGCCTTGTTCTTTAAAAAGATACAATAATTCACGCTAATAGCTAGTCCTTTAATATATGCCACCAATTTTGCCACTGGACAAATTAGTTCAAATAAAATGTAGTGAATAAATATTTATCTCACTTTCAAACCATTCTCTGTTGTCATGTAGGAAAAGAAAATCTGAAGCTGCAAAGACAGAATTAAGTGGGAGCATGGCATGTAGAAAATATGAACACAGAAAGGCTTAACCCAATGAAACACAAAATGAACTGACTAGATATTAAGATCTTAGGCATCAAAGAATTGAAATGGACTGGAATTGGACCCTTTCATTAGAAGGTAATATTGCAAACTACTCGGACATGCAAAACAAAGGAGGGATGGCATTGCTTTCATAATGAGTAAGGACATAGCAAAGACAGTATTTGAGTGCAATGCAGTCAATGACTGAATAAGATTAGTTACACTTTGTCTAATATGGCGATCTAGGTTTATATGCTAACCACTGATGAGAAGAAGGGCAGTTTGAGGATTTTATGATCAAGTTTAATATGAAGTTGACAGAACAAGATGTACTATTTGTGGTTGGAGATTGGAATGCCAAAGTTGAAAACAGAGGAAATGTAGTTGGTTTAGGAAACAGGAGTGAAACAGAAGACTAACTGATCACTGTCTGCTAACGCAATGTTTTTTTTCATTGATAACAGTTTTCAGATAAAAATAACATCAAAATCATATCTATAGACATGGACTATCAGATGGAGTAGAGAGAAATCATATTCAGTATATTATTGGTACAAGTAGATTACTGAAAAACTCTCTATATGGAGCCCTTGCAGAATATCTGAAAGCAGTAGTTATTTCGGAATGCAGCAGTATTGGCAGTTATACAGTAGTGGCCAAAATTGTGGAAAGCTTTTGGGAAAAATGTATTTTTGAGGGTTGAGGGCTAATAACACCACTTTTCTTTTCTTTTTTTCTTTTTTTTTAAGTTTCAAGATAATCATACTCCACTGCTGGAATGGCCTGGAATAGCCCAGATCTTAACCCAATTGAAAATCTATGGCGACTAAGGAAACTTGTTAGCCAGAAGCAACCCAGCAATAAAACCCAGTTAATAGAAGCAATTGTTCAATCTTGGTTTCACGTTATAATAGCTGCAGAACTAAAAGACTTGGTTCACTCCATGGGAAGACGTTGTAAGGCCATAATTCATGCTAAAGGTTACCCAACTCAGTATTAACTGACATGGTGATCATTTTTGTATATCTCATTTTTTTCTATGGTGATTATTTTTGTATATCTCGTTTTTTCTACATGTTTCACTTTTCTTCTTTATACTGTAATTGCTATTCTAATAGCAAATCCTTCATAAAAGTTATTGCATTACATTCTTGATTAAATTATATTTCCATTGATATATATGGTACTACTCAGAAAAAAAAGTGGTGTTATTAGCTAGTTTTAGAAAATACACTTTTCCAAAAAGGTTTCCACAATTTTGGCCACTACTGTGTTGGCATCCCCATATTATGTTTCCCTTCTGCAAGATGCATTACCTGTCAATGTGCTTCAGCATACAATTCAAGCTGCTGGTTCTCACCTATAAAACACTTCATAGCAGGGGCTGAATTACCTACAGAGCTTCCATTCCCCGATTATTGCTATCCATCCGATTCCATTTGGAGCAAAGGAATGCTATGGATAGGGTCACCTTTCCAGATTCAGAAAGTATGCCTTTTTTCTTGTAGTTCATGTCTACTGAAACACAATTTACTCATGGTTGGATATGCCCTCACCCTTTAGCAAAGACTTACAGACTTGGATGTGTTCCCAGGCATGGGGGTCGGCTTGTTAGTTGGAGCCCAAGAGGTGGTTGGGGCAGTTTGGCTTTTACCTCAATTGTTATTACATGCAGTGCAATTTTATATTCTTTGTGATTTTAAATGTTGTTAGCATCCCAGAACCACTGCAGTGAGATGAGTGGCCTTTTAAAACATATAAATAAATAAGGAGGTGGAAAAGCTCAGTTATATAGCAAAGTTATGGCCAGAGGCTGACTGTAAATCAGATAATCCATAGGTTATATATGCAAGTTCCAAGGCTAGCTAAAGCAGAAAAACAAAGCCAATAAGTTTAATATCTTGAGCATATTACCCACCATGTTCAATGGATTCCTGTGTTGTGGCTCCATTGCCTGAGCCTGGGCTATCGACAGATGCACACTCTGAGAGTGAGGGAGAGGAGTTGGCAAGGCCACCCTCTCCAGGACCCTCCTCTCTGGCAATGCCTCCAGAGGACACCGAAGGCCAAAAGATAGGCCCAGACCCAAGCACGTCCCCACAGCCACAGGTGGACAGCAACGAAGGAGATAAGTGCTGGCTGGATCCTCAACAGTAGCACAGGGAGAAGCATGCGCAGCAGAGGGGAAGGTGTGCCAGAGATTAGCTGAGTCACTGGACCACACCCCACAGGGTATAAATGTGGGTGTGGTGGCCGGTTCAGTTTGTGACGAGCAAAAACTAGAAATAATCCATGATCTCTGCGTTACTGGGCTTCTGCCTGCCTTGTCGGACTGCATTTGGACTAATCTTTGTAATGCTGAAACTTTGCCTGCTTTATCGGAATGCTTGCAGTCTAATCTTTGTTTTGTGAGTAAAGTCTGAATTGGCAGCTAGCCACTGGGTTGCTGCCAGCTTTATCTTCAAAGACTTTGTCCTGTGGCTTATTAACTCCGGGCCGTCTGTGGGGGTGCGTGTGTGGGACGGGGACAGAATATCCTGAACATCAGGAATCACTTTAGAAATCCTAAACTTCAGTAATAGGGAAGCAGAGGATGTGTGCAATTAACTCAAAGAAATTATTAAGTATGAATGTGAACAGTAATTGCTAAAGATGCAGAGACATAAGAAAGCAGCATAAATGGTGGAAACTGTTGAGAAGAGAAGAGAAGCTAAAGTGAAGAAAGAGAAGAATTTAACAAGAACTTAAAGAATTTCAGAGAGTTGTTAGAAGAGACAGGAAGCAATATTGCAACAGATGCAAATATATCAAAGATGGAAACAGACACGGAAAATGGAGGAAAGTCTTCCAAATGATCTCTGTACTCACAAGGAAGTTTCTATCCTCAAATTACTTTGATAAAGGATGCCAATGAACAGATAACAACTTATTCCAAGATCAAACAAAGATGGAGGGAGTAGATTGTAAACACATCAACATCCAAGGTATCTGAGAAGATATTCCCTAATTATAAGAACCTCTATATCAGGGTGTCAAACTCAAGGTCCAGGGGCCATATCCAGCACGAGAGGTGCTTAGATTTGGCCCGTGGGGCTGCCCTGGAAACAGCGAAGGACTGGCCCTCCTGAGCCCCGTTTTCGCTGGCAGAGGGTTGCAGAAGGCCATCACAGCTGAAAATGGAGCATGCAAGTGCCGCGGGCAGCCCTCCCGAGCTCCATTTTCATGGGCAGAGGGTTGCAGGATGCCATTGCAGCCAAAAATGGAGCCCAAGAGTCCGTTTTCGTTGGTAGAGCACTCAGGCCACCACAGGCGCCCCCAACATGAGTGACATTGAGCTAGCCATGCCCATCCTGGCCATGCCCATCCGGTCCCCTGAGGTCAAACACAACCCTGATGTGGACCTCAATGGAATCGAGTTTTATACCCCTGTTCTATATGTATAGAGATTCAGCACTCCAATCATTCCCAAGTCAGAAGCCTATAGGAATTGATGGAACATTACAGAAACAAGGCAAGTCACATAAAAGAACAGCACATCTGGGGAACTGTTCAGTGGCCAACAGATTGAAAGAGGTCAACCTATATGCCAATAATGTAGAATTAAAACTTAACAGTGTTTCTAAACAATCCTTAATTTCACAAGCCAGCAAATTGATGCTTGGGATCATCCACAGATTACAGCCCTATGTGAAGAAGGTGATGCCAAATGTTTAAACTGGCTTTAGGAAAGGCTGAGAAATAAACGAGATTATTGCTGATGCAGGCTGGATAATTAAGAAAACCCCTCCCCCAAATACATGCTTCATTGATTAAATAAAGGCCTTCAATTGTATAAACCATGTTACACTGTGGAATGTCCTTAGGAAAATAGTAATTGCACAACATCTTTGTCCTCATGCAAATCCTATACGCAGAACAGAAATCACAGTCTAGCTAGAATAGAATAAAACAGACTGGCTCCAGGTCACCCAGAAAGTGAGATAAGGCTATATATTCACTCCTTATTTATTCAGCCTGTACATAGAATGTATATTAAGAGAAGCTGGATCGGAAGAAGATGAGTGTGCTTTAGAGCAAGAAACATCAATAATTTATACTGATGACAGTAATTAATAGAAGAAAATGTAAATGACCTGCAAACTCTAGTAAGAAAGTCAAATAGCACAGCTGTAAAATTGACATTAATAATATACGCTTAACTACTTTATTACAAAGACAGGATTATCCATCTTTTAATTCTTACAGCCCATTGTCTTAACTCTTGAGTAGAAGTAAACTGCCCTGCATCCATGGGACAGGAGCAATGTTCCTTTTTGCTAACTATATAACCTTTTCATTTAGTCCTATGAAAGTGTATTCTACACAGCAACTAGATATTCAACCTTAAGAATTCATTATGCACTTTGAATATATTTGCTACACAACTGATATATTATTTACCTTTGAATACAACAAGCCTATATATTTTAAAGCTCATCGGATTTAGCAAAATGATTCAGATTGTCTAGGCAGATGCTTGAATGCATCTTCTGCTCTCATCCTCACCCCAAAATTAAAATGATATCTCTAGGTGAGTCCCAGTTTTATCATAGAATTATCTATTTTTTTCTGTGTGGGTCACAGTGACCACAGAAAAGAAGCAAATATTCACAAACTTACATAAATATTCTTTACCAGGGGTGAAATCTACTTACCTTCCCTACCGGTTCGGAAGTGTGTGCTCCGTGTGTGTCACACACAATGTTGGACCTTCTGCTCATGCACAAAGCCTTCTGTGCATGCACAGAGGATAAAAAACAGGTTACTTCTTGGTTAAAACCAGGAAGTAACAACATCTGGGCGGAGCCTTGTACTGCCATCACTACCGGTTCTCCGAACCACCCGCCACCACCGCTAGCGGTTCAGCCGAACTGGTCCGAACCGGTAGCATTTCATCCCTGCTCTTTACCCTCTCAGCTTCTATCTTTTGTGCTGGACAGATAGATATACTTTCAAACAAAGCACTGGGTACAGCTATCTGCCATTTTGCTTTTGGGTGTATAGGTCAGTGGGGATGAAAATAGTAAAAATCTGAGCATAGCCATTACAGGGAACAATTCTACCTCAACCAGTGGTGGGTTCTTCCTGGTTCGGCCGAGCCAGTAGCGGTGATGATATGATGTCACTGAACCGGTTCTCTTTGTTTAGGAGCTGGGCCCTCCAGCCCCCGCTGCATTATTCTTACCTTTTATTTGGCCCCGCCCCAATCTATTCGCTGCGTCCCGAGTCCCAGCTGATCGGCTAGAAGAAAAAAAACTGTTTAAACTCTTGCCATGGGGCTTCAAAGGGCCTTCAGCTGATCAGTATTAAAAGGCAGTGTGGTGGTAGACCAGTGCGCTTGAAAAACAAATGGGTAGACCGGTGCCTCCAAAAACAAATGAGTAGACCAGAATGCTCCAAGAACAAATGGGTAGACCGGTACAGCTCTGCAAGCAGTTAAAAGCCTGGTAGACCAGTACCTCTGCTAAACCTAAAGAATTGTCACATGACCATCAAACCATGCCTACAAAATAAGCCACACCCACAGAACCGGTAGTAAAAAAATTTAGAACCCACCCCGACCTCAATCCCTGCATTTAGGAGAACATGAGAATTCCCTGGGGCTACAAAATGGCTACTAGTTTTTACAGGCTTAATCATGTATATCTCTTTAATGAATGATATGTGTTTAATACGGGACAGCTGACAACACAGCTAGAGAGAGTGAATGAACACTGGTGGTTATAGAGTTCCTGGAGAAATGAGGGGCTCTAATGAGATCAAACAGTGGAGAATTGCTGGCCTGGAAGGTCTGTTGTGGAGAGTTATAAAACACACAGTTGGAAATGGAAACAACACTGGAATCTCCAGTAGCTGCCACTGAAGAATCAACTCGGGGTCACCTGAGACCACTGAAGAGAATACAATGGAATGGAATGAAATAGAAATATAGAAATAGAACAGAACCAAGGGTTCCAAAGAGAAGAATAGATTGCATATGGACTTTTAGATTTGGTTCCTTGTGTGAGAGTCAGAGAGAAGTAAAGAAGGTCACCCATGGAATGAGAAGAGGAAAGACAGGATCTTCCTTAGTGCACAAGTGAGAGATGTGTATGGAAAAAAATGGCTCCATGGAAGGATTCAGATGGTATGAAGCAGTATGTAAGTCTAAGCGCTATTGCTTTTGCTATAGGTTGTAGAGGGTAGGTGCAAGAGTGTGTGGAATTGACATGCTGAATGTATATTGTTGGGTAATGTATGTATATGTAACTTGTATGAGTGGAAGGCAGTGGTGGGCTGCTGCCAGATGTAACAACTGGTTCGCCCAACACCAAAAATGTGCACATGTGCTTTCCGCGTGTGCATGCGGCCTTCTACGCATGTGTGTGGCTTCAAAAACACAGCGATATAGGATGGGATAGCGCCAGGGCGGGTGGGCTGGCCCACTCGTGGGTCGCAACTACCGGTTCGCCTGAACCGGTCGGAACTGGTAGCAGCCCACCTCTGGTGGAAGGTATCTTGAAGTTAAATCAGGCCTGTAGTGGGAAGCAGAGATTGCAAAGAAATGTGAAATTGGCTGAATTGTTGGAGGCACTGGATCAGTGGTGGGTTGCTCCCGGTCCGGTCCGGTCCGGTTCTATAGAACCGGTAGTAAAATCAGTGGGAAGCTCCGCCCACCCACATCATCATCATGGGTGATCTGTGCATGTGCAGAAGCTTCTGCGTATGCGCAGAAACACGCATGCTCCCATTGCGAACTGGTAGTAAAGGTAAATGAAACCCACCCCTGTACTGCGTAGTAATACTAGGTTCATGCAGGGTAAGAACGATTTATTATTTACTAGGATATAGTGGTTAAAGAATGCACAAGGATGTTTTATTGTGGCCCAGCTGAGCAATAGTCCTTTCAGAAATATGCTATCCTAGGGTTTAGGTCCTATAGCAACCTCAAAACTAAATTCAGGTAGAAGGAGACTGCTGCAGTGATTTTTATGGAAGTATCTAGCTGCAGGCAGACATCATTTTAGGAATGGAGATGGAGTCTCTGAGACTTTTGGTTTGGGGATGTTCTGATTTTAATTTCTACAACCAAGAAAAAAGTCCAGACAGGACTTTGTAATTGTATGGCTTCCATGGTAACCATGAGCTAGCTTTAATTATTGATGTCCAGCACATGCAAAAGCTGCAGAAGATTTCTGCTTCATAGCAGAAGAAAAATAAACATATTCCAATCCTTTCTGCCAAGGTGGGCTGAATTGACATTGTACATTGATACCTACACCACAGGTGTTTCTATCCTAAAATTGGAAGGATCAGGGAAAAGCAGGGGGAATTGTCCCTCCAAATCAAATGATATTCCTTAAAGAAAGCGAATGTTTTCATTTGTCTTATCATCAGAAAGCAATTGTTTTAAGGTTTGCCAAGACCCTCATGCAACAATGGAAGGCAAGATACCTTTAATGAGAGAAGTGCTGAACTGCCAGGAACAAAAATGATGCACTGTCTGGTATTGATCTTTCTTTCTTTTCTGAATTTTCATCAAATGTTATGTCTCCCATTCCATCCTGAAACTCTATAAAGGGCAGACAATTAAATTCAAGCCACAGAAAATCCTTAAGAATATAAAACTACCTCCCAATATTCACATAGTAATCTAACAAAGAGAATTAACTGATGGTGATCAGGCCGGCCAATAGTGACTGGCGGCATTTGACAGTTCAACATAGAAAGCCTACACTAAGATACATACAGGAACTTATTTCCTCTCCAGCTTTGCCCCGCCCTATATTATTACTGAGGGAAGGTCTGTTGAAGGTTCATATCCAAGAAGAGAAAAGGAAGACTGATGCCCAATGACAAGTCCCAGCTTAATACAGAACTGTGAGGTTTTTGAAGCCTTCATAAAGTCAAACATATTGGGAGCATTCCTGCTCTTAGGAGGCAGAGCATTTGGGGGAGGGAGGCACCATTGAGAAGATTGAAGAAAGTTTCAAGTTTTCATTTCTTTTCTAACCAATAACAATAAAGTACCCTTTCTGGACTCCCTGAGATGTCTGTCTCTTAATTTAGCCTGCCTTAAAGGGCTGGCATCAATTTTAAAAAGCCTGTTCAAGTTTCTCTATGTACCATGTTATACTATAGTAAATAAAATCTAAGAGGGATTATTTTGATTATTTCTTAATTTCTTTCAATCCCTGAATTGTATAATCTCTTCTCCGAATTCCTCCTAAATAGCCTTTTTATCTTTTCCAAGTTTATCATTAGCTGGTTTGGATACAACTTTGTTTTTTTTAATATTTCAGTTGACTGTAAACTGCTTTATTGATGTGGGTGGTCTATAAATAATTACAGATTCTCTACTACTGAGCTATGGCCCCAAGAAGAATCATCCATGTGTGTGTGTGTTTGCAAGTCTTTTCTCAGGTATATAGAACCTGACAAATCCTGTTCCTCAAACCAAGTTGCCTGTCAGTCCTTATTTCTCTATCTGCTACTAGATTTCCGAGTTCAAATATCAAACTCACAGAGAGACGTGTAACTTACCCTTCGGATATGTTATATAAACCGAGACATTTTAAATTATATATGTTTTTACATCAGGCTGACTTGTTTTGTATGATAATAGAAGTGCTGCTGTTGAGAATTGTACAGTAAAATCCAAACCTGGGGAAAGCTATATTCTTTTCTAGCCCTTTCATTGTGTAACACAGTGAGATTTCTAATTCCTATTAATGCTTCGTTCATTATAAAGAGACTAGTTGAAGGTTTCTCCTCTACCTTTATAATTTATATGCTTTTCTGACAAGGTCAAAATAAGTTATCAGTTTTATCTAAATCAGAATAATTTTGTCAGCACTTAATGTGCAGCAAGTTCTATTAGCTGGATTTAAATATACAATACGGTGTGAAAGGCCAATTAGATAATTACCAGTGACCCATCTCTACAGCCTCCTTGTCAGTGGCCTACACAGGGAGTCAAAAATTCATGATGACACCTGCATTGGTCAATCAGCTGACAGTTCTTTGGAAATAAACAGAACACCGAGATCACACTAGAATCACCTGGCACTCTTCTCTGTAGTGATTGGTGGCAGTTCTTCCTGTAGTTGGTGGCATCTGAATTTGAGTCAGGAGGTCGGACACTCCCCTTAGAGTGTAACATGGCATATGTCTATGGTGAGAAAAACAGCACTGTCCTTTTCTGGATGCATACCAAGGGCATGCTGTGCAAGCAGCAAAATTTAGAAAAATGAGAGTCCTTCTCAGATCCAGGTTAGAAGAAAAAGTGATAAAAGTAGTTGTGTGAATCAGCTCTATACATTGCTTTTTATTTTATTTTAATGCAAAAGACTTTGGTACAGGCCTGTTTAGTAGCTTCTACATACTATCTTAACATTTCAGCCAATATCTCAACTGTACATCAGGACCAATAGCTAAAGGTGCTTTTTTTTAAATGACTGTGGTTTCCACTTAAGTATGTCTTGCACTCCTCCAATTACTCCTCCTTCCAATGAGAAATGGGAACCATATGAAAAGCACGTCTCAGGTTGGCATTTTAGCTACAGCATTATTTTCCCCAAATATATATATAAAAGATTCATTGCCTATCATTTTAAGAAAGAACAGTAGCATAAAACAAGATTGGGTGCTTAATACTTTGCCAACATCAGTCAGAACTGAGATTTGAACAGATTCTTAATTTTTTAATAAGATTTTAATGACATTTACAAGGGAAACATTCCTACTTTTTTCCTATATATTAAAGTCTTAAAATAGGGTCATCCTAATCCTTTCACGCTTTTCTCAGATGAAGACTAATACGTCAGAGTTTGCAGCTTCTCTTCCTTGCCGTGGGAAATATGCAATGGTTTTTTTATCAATTAGCAGCCAAAAAAGGCTTGATAGCAACTTACCTGCCACTAAAACCTCAATCTTTTCCTAAACCTTGTGGATGGATCTGGGAATTTGAAATGAAAAATGAAGCTGATCTGGTTAATCCACATACCTAATAGATCAAACTGTTATGCTTCTGGATGAGAAGGTAGAGAAAGATGTTCCAATAAAGCTCATCATGAAATAAGATGAAAATAGGTACCTAAACGCTCATGTGAAAAGGAAGAGTTTTGCTTTGCTTTGCAAGACACGTATTTCACTTTTGCAGTCACCCAGGCTCCTCCATGCTATATCGCTAATGGATATTTCATTTCATAACTGCTCCGGTGGGAAACCTACTGAGGGTGAACAAGTAATTCCGTTTCCAGGATATGAATAGTTAGTAGAATAGAAAGCTTCCAGGCTATATCAACCCTGTGATAAAAGAAATTACATTTTTTTTGGCTTGGAAATTAAATGTGGCTTAGCTCCATGTATTCAAGCCATTGAAAAATCATAATAAGGCTCTTGATCAGGGACAGGAAATGTGGTGTATTTGATGACTAGTGGGTTAACACTTCCATTAGTATCTGGCAAGCCCACTCTCTAATTAAAATAAATTAATAGGCAATTGGTACATTGCATTTGCAATATCTTCTAATATCCTATCTTCAGCTGTCATAGAGGTAGTCTCTGTGGAAAAACATCCATAACATGCTCTATCATAAAGGGTCCCTGACCGTCTCCATCCCCATGCCATTGCCTATACGGAGTTTTCACATTTCCCTTCCTTGTTGAACTGGAGCTTCCTGAAAGGATGCATGCAAAAGATACAACTTTAGGCATAGCAACGGAAATGTCATTTTAAACAATACAGACTTATCCATGATCTGACTCAGTATAAAGCAGCTTATTACTTTTCTATGTTGCTTTGTCCTTAAGACTGAATTTGAATGGGTGACCTAAGACAGAATTATAAAGTTTTTGCTTGCCCTTCTCCTGAGAAAATCAGTCCTTTGCAAAACATGCCAGGAGTAGGCCAACCAATCAAAAAACATTTGAAAATAAAAAATGTTCTACCTCCTGCAGCTTTTCATTTTTTTAAAAAAAACTACTTTAAAACTGTTCCTTGTAGAAAGCCTTCATTTTTTCGCCCCTCTGACCTTGAGTGTTTTTTTTTTTTTAAACTGAATGCCAAATATAATAGACCTTGTTCCAGTCATTGTCTAAAAAAAAAAAATCTTAAGCTGGTTAAAAACCTCACTGGCATGCCTCCTCTCTTCTTTCAAACTTCTCCAGCATATAAAACGCCCCATATGAAAAGGATTGAATTGTATTTAAATACCATTTTCCTCTGTAATAGCAGCCCTTAACTCATTTCAGTCTGACCTCATGCTAAATCTACTCCACTTTATTACCTGCTTTCAATAGGCAGTTAGGAGAAAGGAGGGAGGGAGGGAGGGAGGGAGGGAGGGAGGGAGGGAGGGAGGGAGGAAGGAAGGAAGGAAGGAAGGAAGGAAGGAAGGAAGACTTTTTCTGGCTGAAAATGTGGCGCTCTCCAAAGTTCTGGTTGTATCTGTGTTCAAGTCTTGATGTATAAATAATGCATTTCGTTGAGCAATGGAACTTCATGAACAAGTAGTTCCATGCAACTAATTATGAATTAAAATTATCACAACTGAGGAATAGGGCTCTTATCTTTTTCCTCTAGTTACCCATTGGAAAAATTGGACTGACGAGATTTATTTCTGAATAATAGTCTTAGGATGGGTGAGTTTTCTCTAGGCTTGTGACCCACAAAAAGATATGAATGAGTTGCAAGTCTGAGGATGAAATATTACAGGGTTTATACTCAACACATCTGGACAACTCGAGGAGAGGAAAGGCATTTAATCAACAAATCAATTTAAGGCAATTAGCAATCATTTTCTTCTCCTTTATCCCAATTCACTCTCTACCAAAGTTTCCAAAGCCCCAAAGGATTCTTGGTTCTGCTCACTGTTGTACAAGTATATCATGCAGTGCACCTGAAGCTTCACTTTACTTTTCCATTGTAAATTATTTAACAATACTTTATGGTTTATAATATTATGTGAGCCCTCACTACTAGCAGGCTAGATAACAAGTCAATAAAAGCCAAGTTCCAAGTTTATGTTTTGCTTTGATTTTTCAGTTTGCGCTACTGTATAATTTCTGACACACATTCAGCTCTTGCCGCAGGAGAGGTGTTGCAATTTGACATCTTTTTTTTCCTCTTTCAGTTTATCCAACAGCCAAACAGGTGCTAAACTGCTAGAGTTTGCCACAAAGTACTAGGCCAAGCTGGGGACAGGGAAAAAAATTATTTCCCCTCACAAGGACTATACTGCAGGCCAGCCCTGTTGTCACAAACAAGACTGAATAACATTTTGGTGTTAAGTATGCGAGACTAGACTGAATCTGAGGTCATAAAACTCAGGGGGAAAATCACTATCACAACTTTTTAGTAAACACTGCAGCCTCTGAATTTTCTTTCCATTATAATTAATAGATGTGAAGGAAGGAGACATTTTAAATGGAGCCATGGCAGGAAAGGCTTAAGGAATCTCTCCACCAGAATCTTCTATTGTATCAACAAGAAAAGCGAAAATTATATGATAAATATTTAAAATAGAATAAAAAGACATAAAATTATATTTCGATGTCACCCTTTAATCTACCCCAATCAATTCCACATATGCAGATTTTTAAAATATGTTTATATGATAAATATCCCATTTAATACATATGCACGGCTCAAAGTAACTTCTATTGCCATTAAACTGTTGTCTACAAGTAGTGCAAAGAGAAACTGTTTGGTTAGTACTGTTCCACTGAAAGCAGTTGCTATCTCAGGATACTGAACATTGGATTCTCTGTATAATTCCTGAGGGAGGGAAACAGATGAAGAAGCCTTGACTTGCTCCTTTGCCTCCCTTGCCATATGCTGCCTTGACATGACACACAGTATTAATCTGCCTACATGAAAGGAACTGAGAAGCATATCTGTGAGATGGGATAGGCCAGGGCAACAAGCTGGATATGCAGCTGCATCCTCCTTTACAGCTGCAAGGCTGTTTTGAGAAAGAGAGAGGATAGAAGAAGGATAGTTTTCCAACCCTACCTTCAAATAGCTTAAAAATGCAAAGAATGCCTAAATTGTAGGTATCAAAAAAGAAGAGGCAGATTTCACCCTCCTTCCTAAGTACCCTTCCCCATTACAGTGATTCTTGCTGCTTTTAATAACAAGGGATAATTAAAGAGTGATGGTGAAACATTGGCCTTATAGGACAGATGAATAATTTGGCATTTCAGGACTTCACTAACAGATATTTTAGGCCCTTTTCATCTTTTTTGCCCTTGAAAGCCCTGGCTATTAGTGCTTTTGGTTTTTTGCAGGATTTTAGATCTAATAATTGATTTAAGCTTTAAAAAAAGTATACTTTCCCTGACAAACTCTGAATGTATAGAATGGATTGGTCTATGTGGAATTGGATTCAAATATTTGTCCTGGATTCCAATGATCCCTTTCTTATTTTAAAGTTTATTAGCTGTCCCTGATTTAAACAGTCAGTTTAAATGGTTTGGCACAATTTGGTGGTATCACCAGATGTGGCCTGATGATTTATCTTCCTTAGTGAGTAAAATCTGTCACTTGCAAACTTTTGTAGCAAATTTGGCAGAAAGTTGAGAAAATGTCCCCTTGGTGGTGACTTTCTGTCTATAAATTCAATGATACCGTATGCTAGATAAGTCTTTGGGCCACAAACTAATTTATTTTGTAACTGGTTTCAGTTAGTTATTGGTTAATTGTTAATTTCATACCAGCCAAAGTTTCTAAACTTATGGTTCAGAAACCACTGAAGATCTATTTGGATACTGCAGATGGTTCTTGCTGAAGGATCATTTTTGCTTGCTTAAGATTATTTTTAAATGGCCAAAATCTTGTCAAAATGCTACATTTTGCAAGATTTTAGAAATATTTCCTCAAATCTTGCAAGATTTAGGTGACTTGCTCAAAACCTTGTATGATTTCAGGTGAAAACATTGGAATCCTATAAAATGTTGTACCTTAATTAAATTTGGCTATTTTTTTTTTAAAGTTTTATCCATCGACCATAGTATCATGCTGCACCGGCTGGAAGAGTTGGGGGTGGGAGGCACCGTGTTGCGGTGGTTCTCCTCCTTTCTCTCCGACCGGTCGCAGTTTGTGTTGGCAGTGGGGCAGAGGTCGACCTCGAGGCCTCTCATCTGTGGAGTGCCACAGGGATCGGTCCTCTCGCCCCTTCTGTTCAACATTTATGTGAAGCCGCTGGGTGAGATCATCCGTGGCTTCGGGATGAGATACCATCAGTATGCTGATGACACCCAGCTGTACATCTCCACCCCAGGCCACCCCAACGATGCCCTTGAAGTGATGTCTCAGTGCCTGGAGGCTGTGCGGATCTGGATGGGGAGGAACAGGCTCAAACTCAATCCTTCCAAGACAGAGTGGCTGTGGCTCCCGGCATCCCGATATAGCCAGTTGACTCCATCACTGACTATTGGGGGCGAGTCTTTGGCCCCCACTGAAAGGGCTCGCAATCTGGGAGTCCACCTGGATATGCAGCTGTCCTTGGAGGAACATCTGATGGCTGTAACCAGGGGGACCTTTTGTCAGGTTCGCCTGATTCGCCAGTTGCGGCCCTTTCTTGATCGGGATTCCTTGTGCACAGTCACTCATGCCCTCGTCACCTCTCACCTTGACTACTGCAACGCTCTCTACATGGGGCTCCCCTTGAAGAGCACCCGGAGGCTCCAACTGGTCCAGAATGCAGCAGCACGGGTAGTGATGGGAGCAACATGGTGCTCCCATGTAACACCGCTCCTGCGCGAGCTGCACTGGCTCCCTGTGGTCTTCTGGGTGCACTTCAAGGTGTTGGTCCTCACCTTTAAAGCGCTCCATGGCATAGGGCCTAGCTATCTGCGAGACCGCCTGCTGCTACCGACGACCTCCCATCGACCTGTGCGCTCCCACAGAGAGGGCCTCCTCAGGGTGCCATCAGCCAAACAATGTAGGCTTGTGACCCCAGGGGGAGGGCCTTCTCTGTGGGGGCTCCTACCCTCTGGAATCAGTTGCCCCCTGAGATAAGGAGAATCTATGACCTCAGTGCCTTCCGTCGTGCCCTTAAAACCCATCTTTTCCAGCAAGCTGGGCTGGCTTAAGAAGAAATTTTTTAAATTCTTTTAATCGGTTTGTGATTTCTTAAATTCTGGGCCAAATTTATATATATTTTTAACTGTTTTTTAATATTTGTATTCTATGTTCTTATTTTGGCTGTATACCGCCCTGAGTCCTCAGGGAGAAGGGCGGTATATAAATTGGAAATTAAATTAAATTAAATTAAAATTTGTAGGCCCCATACAGACCATCTGATGAGTCATATATGGTGTGAAAAGTACAGGATACTCTCTTAACAATACCTGACTTATCAAAACCACTTATATGGTGGTTTTCAAAAGTTTTTAGTAACAATGTAGTAAGATGGAAAAAAATAAAAAATGTTGGGAACTGATAATAAACTACCTTATTTAAAATGTTTATCCTGGATCACTTAAAATTCTCAAATATTGATTAAAGATCCAGATATGATAAGGGAGGGAGGGAGGGAGAATCCTTGAATATTCATATTTGTTTTTCTACTGCGATAGCTAAAATGTCAGGAATTACTATGACATCAGTGGAAAGGTTTCATGCTCTGAATATTACATGAAGAGGGCAAATTATATCCTCTAATGGGCATGCCCTTTGTTGCCAATGTTGTCCTCCCTATGTGATCCCAAAATCCCTTTGAAGGGGCTACTGCTCATACATTCAGTAACAACCCTCCTAAGACTAGGGTCTCTTCCTTATGTGAAGTTTGTGTGACTGAATGATGGCTTCTGAACATACAAAAGAAAGAATGCTAAGACATAATGCTATGTATTTCTTACATAGGTATGTATATTATTTTTCACATCTGTCGGACAGCTCAAACAGTTCCTTTCAAGTCTTCATATGGCATTTCATTTTCATTTTCATTTTATTAAATTTGTATACCGCCCTACTCCCGAAGGACTCAGGGCGGTGAACAGCCATAAAATAAAACATATAGATACAAAATTTAAAATAGAAATAAAACTAATTAAATAAATTTGGCTGAACCATTTTAAAACCCCAATAAATTAAAACCAAATTTAAAATTCCATTTAAAAAGAGGAAAAGTTTAGGTCAGGCCAGCTTGATGGAATAAGAACGTCTTAAGCGCGTGACGGAAGGTACGCAGATCCGGAATCCTCCGTATCTCCGGGGGGAGCTCGTTCCAGATCGTAGGTGCCCCCACAGAGAAGGCTCTCCCCCTGGGGGCCGCCAGTCGACATTGTTTGGCCAACGGCACCCGGAGGAGCCCCTCTCTATGGGAGCGTACTGGTCGGTGGGAGGCTATTGGTGGCAGCAGGTGGTCCCGTAAATAGCCAGGTCCTAAGCCATGGAGCGCTCTGAAAGTGATAACCAAAACGCACTTGAAGCGCACTTGGAAGACCACCGGGAGCCAGTGCAGCTCGCGCAGGAGAGGCGTTACATGGGAGCGCCACGTCGCTCCCATCACCACCCGCGTGGCTGCACTCTGCGCCAGTTGGAGCCTCCGAGTGCTCCTCAAGGGGAGCCCCATGTAGAGAGCATTACAATAGTCCAGACGGGAGGTGACGAGGGCATGAGTGACCGTGCGTAACGAGTCCCGATCCAGAAAGGGACACAACTGGCGAATCAGGCGGACCTGATTTGTAATCACATAAACACCATTCTGAAATACGAACATTTTCTAAATTTCAAAGTTCAGCTCTAAAGACCCAGTGGCAATTAGATAGTTGGAAAGGACATTTAAGTTTTATAAATTCAACATTTATCATTGAGAAAGCAATTCACAAATGAGAGGAGGGGAAGGCACCCTTTTCAGTGAATCCATAAAACAGGCGGCCAGGAACAATCAGACTCCAAGAACTCCATCGCTTCTGTAGAATTTATTGCTCTGACAAGTATCAGACAGGTTTCAAATGTTCTGACTCTTATCTCTTTGCCTGGAATATTGAATAGCTGTAGCATTATTTATTTAAAATAATGTTTTTTCATCCTTTTAAAATTCTTCTTTAAAATAGAAATGCTTTCTATATTTTCACTTTCTATATTTTATTTTTTGTGTTTTTTCTTTTCTTTTCTTTTTCTATCTTTTGCTATGAGTAAGTAATGCTGATCGGATTAATATAAATGTATTCTGTATATACTGTATTTTATCTTTTTAAGTTTAATAAAGTGTGTTTTTTAATTAAAAAAATAAAATAGAAATGCCTCAGGAAATGGCTTCAGGAGCAGTGGTGAAATGCTACCGGTTTGGGCAAACCGGTAGTAAAAAAAAAAAAAGCTACTGGTTTATCTGAACCAGTATTTCCGATGATCAGCTGTGGCGTGTGATTTATATTCGCTAGAAAGCAGGAAATCCTGCTCTCAACAAATCTAAATCATGCAGCACAGCTGGTTTTCCCCCCCTCGCTGTTCTACTTACCTTTTTAAGCCTCCTTTTTCCGTGCAAAGCGCACATTTGGTGCGCACTGTGCATGTATGGGCAGCGAACCGGTGGCAATCCATGGAGGACTTCACCACTGTTCAGGAGACAAATTATGTGGTATCAAGGCATACCAGGAGAGTTGGGGAAAATATAAGATGGGATGAAGATGAGAGTGGTATTAGGCACTAACAATCAAAGACCAATATGGTGTTTGGAGGCCAACAGAGATTGTTATACATGCTCCATGAATCTTTTTAAATTATCCACCTGTGCCTTCTATATAAAAGACTACCACTTAGAAATGCAGTGTTTTGCATTAGTGTCAGAGGATTGGCTGTGTTACTATTTTATTTTCTTGCTTGCTCTTTCTTATGGAGGTTCAGTTGGCAGCATTACCAGGTAAGGAGGGGTAATCTCCTGCTTAAAACCCCAAATAATTACTACAAATACAAGGTCCACTGCGGTCCTAGGGTTGCAGAAATTAAGATTCTTCAAAAATATTTGTGGAATACTTTCACTGTCAGGAATTTCTATTGATTCCTAACAAACTCTGAAAATTACTGATAAATGTGTGTGTGTGTGTGTGTGTGTGTATGTGTGTGTGTGTGTGTGTGTGTGTGTGTGTGTATATATATATATATATATATATATATATATATATATATATATATATATATATATATATATATATATATATATATGCATATTCTTTCTAGCCAGGTTTTACCTACGTAAGCTAGGTTGTTCTGCAGCTCTGACTGTGTGAAATCTCATTCACCAACCTCAGAGCTCCTCCTCTGCTGACAAACTGCAACTCTGCGTTGCTCTCTGGGAAATATGATATATTTCAATGATATATATATATATTTCAATGATAGCTAAAGCAGAATTCCTATAAAAAATTTGGGGAAAGCCCCCGTCTCTCCTTAGAAATATTGCTTATTGCATCATGAAGAAAAATGATGCTTTTAGGTTAAGATGTGGAGGTAAATGCATCAGAAAAAGTGCAGATCTTTGTAGAAATCAATAAATCAAGAGACTGACAGACTATATAATTCAGATCAGCAGAAGCATTTTCAAATTAATACTTCTTCAATGCCAGGAATATAATTTCTAAAGAAAAGAGATGGCTTTAGAAATTGTGACATGACTGCCAGCAAAGTTTTGCCTATTCTAGCCTAATTCTGAATTGTGCATGCACACAAAATATGGGAGGTTATTGATTGTACTCCAGATAAATGCCTGTAAATAAAAAGTGAATGGAAAGGCAAAATGAAGACAAAACTTTGTTCTTCTGCACAAAGTAAAAAAATTCCCTTATGGCACACGTCAAACTCACTGCGTCACGTTACCATGACATGACATTTCGCGATGTTTTTCCCATTTGCAGAGCCGGGCTGGGCATGGCCTGTGCATGATGCATCCGGCCCGCAGGCGGCCAGTTTGGCATCCCTGCTTATGGGAATGGTCTACAGGTTGTTTTGCCCTACTGCCAATTAATTTTTTAAAGGGTAGAATTATAAATACAATGTCAATGACAGATTTCAAGCCAGAATTCAATATTGGCCATTCTCTTCCTTTCTTTATAGCTGGCTTAATCAGTATTGATGGGGGAGAGGTCACCCCACACCTTTGTGGGGTTCCACAGGGATCAATATTTTCTCCTCTTCTAACAGCTATCTGGTTGCTGAGGTCATCTGTTGGTTCAAGGTTTAAAATCAATACCCTGATGACACTCAGTTTACATCTCTTGACTCCAAGCAGTCATGTGATACTGTCAATATCCTGTCCAAGTGCCTCAAAACTGTGCAGGTTTGGTTGGGGAGAAATTGACTTAATCCTATCAAGACTGGGTGACTGTGGACATTAGAATCCCCCAGATCTGGAGACTTTCCCCATTTACCTGAAGGTCATCTTGGACTGTTAGATCCTGCTCAAAGAGCAGGTAGCAGCTATAGCTAAGAGGGCTTTGCATGGCTTCATCTTATGTGCAACTTGCTTCTCCTCCTGGATATTCAGGAACATAGACACATGTGGTAAAATTATCAAGGGAAGAAAGTGTATTCCCCAAGGGAGAATGAACCCTCTCTTTTTTTTTTTTTTTTTTTTTTGTAATCCTCAAATCTTCCAGCAATCTCACTGCCACTTTGTGGAAGAAAGAAAACTAGCAAGAAATGGAAGTTGACTTCCAGTCTTTGGAAATGTTGCAGTGCAAGCCTTCTTCTGGGTTTCCCAGACCAGCCTCCAACTCCCCTGAAATTCTTCCCTGCCCTGACACTCTTCTCTAGCCTTCTGCACCTGTTTGCCATCTTTCCTTTCAAAATAAAATAAAAGACATCCTATCCCCAGGATTAAAGCAACTGCGGGTCTGTTTATTTTAAAAGTGATGCAGTCCTATGAATGTCTACTCAGATGTAAGCTTGGTATATGGATCATGAAACAAGGTGCCATATCCAAGATGATGTTTCTAGGGTAGAAGGTAATTCCATTTGTGCAGGAGGCTTTCTGGATTCACAACAGCATGTCATAAAAACAGGAAGCAGACTTACTGAATCACAATGTAAATGCAGAACCTCTTCCATTCTGTACATAGATTGCTCAATTTACTGTTGATTGCCTAAAATACAAAAGCTCCAAATTAAACAGCTTTTGATCCTCAATCTGCAGGATAAACAGCTATTCCTAGTGCCTCCCATTTCTGTTCTAATCGTAGGAAGACAGAAAGGCGCTGGATTCAGTATTTTTGTTTACCCCCTTGGTCATAAACAGGCACACACACAAACAAACAGATAGGTGCAAACAAGGAAGGAAAAAGTAGCAGAGTCTAGATTTCAATTGTAAATAAGTCATCCTCCAGCAACATATACATCTCATAAGCTGGTTCTAGAAGACTAATGCACGAGGACTTGCAAATAGAACTTTTCCATCTTGGCCTTAAGAGTACTCTACAGATGGTTGAAAGAATGGTTGATGTAATAGAAACTAACAAGAGCAGAATGTTTGTGTATGCACAAGAATCCATTGTATATGCTGGGGTGCCAAAAGAGCTTCAAAATTTCAAAACAATGCAAATATAGCCACTTCCGAATTTGCATCAGATATTGGAAAACAGGCATGTTAGAAAGAGGTTTGTATTGCGATGTCATCATGTACATGTTGTCCTTTTTTCTGTGGTCTGTAACAGGAACTTATACTATCTGTGAATGCATGTCCACAGTGGATATAAAAAGGCTTCTCACACCCCTGTTAAAATGCAAGGTTAAATGATGCTTCTATTCTTTTAGCAGTATACTCTGCAATCCCACATGTTCTCAATCAACGCCTTTCCTTCCTTTCCTTCAAGTTCAAAGTGCTGAATAGTCACCACCACCACCACCACGCATTGAATTGGGTTAGTTGTCATGATTATGCAGAATTACATTGGTCTTTGTCTGTAATTTATAACATAGTTTTCCTGCAATTCAAATATTTAATTACTGACTGCAATTCAAATATTTAATTATAATTATGGCAATGTAACAAACAATATAGGTGAACTAGGGATATCATCACTATCACTATGATTCAAAAAGGCATGTCCTTACTCAGTCTAGAGGCAGATATGGGATAGTTCCACACTGGGATAATCTTTCCATACTATCTCAAATCCTTTATTAAATCCAACGTAAATGTCAATTAAGGCACAAATATATTACAATTTATACTTTAATCTTCCAGAAAAGTACAATTAGATTGTTAGGTGAATAGTACCATGTTTCCCCAAAAAGAAGACCCTGTCTTATATTTTTTTGAACCCTGAAATAAGCGCTTGGCCTTATTGCCATGCGCTCAAAAGCCCGATTGGGCTTATTATCAGGGGATGCCTTATTTTGGGGAAAACAGGGTAATGAAATCCAAACCTGCTTAGTTCCCATCTTGCTTCATATTAGATCTTTTCAAACTTCTCTGAACAGTGTGAAAAAGTAGATGCAAAGTCTATTGAAATCTATTTATCTACTCCTGGACAAATCAACACCACTAGCCCCATTTGTGGATTTATTTATCCCATGGTTCTATGGAGGAAAAATAATCTTTCTCTTTAAATGTCTTTGTGTGTATGTGTTTGCGTGTATGCATGTCCATGTCCGTGCGCGCACCTGTGTGTGTGTATTATCTACATCCAGCATCTCTAAATGACCTACAAATAAAGGAGGTCTGATTTTTTTCCATTATGGCTCAATTCATTTTGCAGTGAATCTGTAAAACAATCAAAAGATATTAATTAGACACAGAATATCTTCTCAATCTTCCATAAATGATAGGCAAAAAATGGACCTAGAAACAGCAAAATATATATGGATTTTTTGTTTGAACAAAACAAGAAATTCATCACACATCCAGTTTTGTTTATATCATAAACAGTTATGAACGGATTACTTAACTCAACTTTATTTTTCAGCATGATTTTTTAAAAAAAGTTTCTCTTAATGGATCTAATGATAAATGCAGGTAGGGTTATAATGTAAACAGATTTAATTTTTTCCTTCATAGCTTAACTTGGTTGAACTAGTTATAGCATTTTTAGAAACATTTTCCAGAGCTGCTTTTCAAGTTCCTGCATAATCTTACTTCACAAGGACTGAAATGTCAATAATAGTTCTATAACGTTGGGTGATTTCTTAGCACATAAAAATAGGACCTTCATTTTTTTTCTGCTTAGTGTGAAATTATCATAAACCAGTAGGAAAAGGCAAAGCAAATATATATTTTCTGAGTGATGACAGATTTTTTTTTCAATCCAAGGATATCTTTTCATTGAATGTATTTAGTGTATGTTTATAGTGTAGACATTGATGACATTGACATAAATACATTAAAATTTTATCATTTCATTTAAACTCATTAAAACTAGGCAAGAAGGGTATCTAAAGAGCCATCTCTCCCCAAGGGGGCAAACCTATCCCACTTATGCCAGCAGAAGAGGATTGCTATGGCTCTCGTCTGCTAAGGAATTCCAACAGGTGATCAAGAAGAGCCTTTTCCACTGCGGCCCTCCCATCCGTGTGAAACATTCTACTACTGAAAGTGAGAACTGCCCCCTCCCTTTTGCCCTTCTGAAAGGTACTAAAATTTGGCTTTGCCAATTGGCTTGAACTGAGTGTGTTTGATGGGGTAAGAAGACCTCATTCCCATACCATCTGTCCCCTAGTTTTGGTTTCTGTATGCAGTGGTACCTCAGTACTAATTGTTAATTGCTTCTGGGAGAAGTGATGAGTAGTAAGAATGATGAGTACCAAACATTTTTTCCCATAAGGAGTAATGTAGTGAGTCACAAGGCAGCTGACAGTGACAAGTTCTAGCTTGTGCATTGAGTACCAAACAAATGATGAGTACAGGGACAAAATTTTCATGTCAAAATGCATTGAATACCAAATTCAATGAGTTTCAAAACACTTGAGTTCTAAGGTGCCACTATAGTTTTCAAAAATTTAATCCACGTAGATTTAATATATTTAAATTATTTTTCTATTCGTTTTATAATCAGTGAGCTACCCAGAGTCACCTTATATGGGAGATTTGCAGATGGAGATTTGTGGATGGATGGACAGGACTGAACTACTTCTCAGCAGCAAATCACATTAGAAATGTGCCTTCTTTTCTTAAAAAGGATAGGCAGAAGCCATTCTCCACTAAGCTCATATAAAATCTTCTCATGTCTCTTTCTTAAATTAGGAAATCAGTGGAATTTACTGGTGAATCACACTTGGATGACTCTTCACTTCATGACTAATTACTAATGACTTATAGCTGAATATGTTAACTTCACCATGAACTGGAGCGAAGCAAAGTGATAGCAAATGTTCTGTCTGCATTGTTCTGTGACAATCGCTTCACAAATATATTTTCACTAATATTGCAACTGATGAAATATACAAATACAAAAAACCTTTACTTCCGGGTAAGGCTGATTATCAGTGCTGCATATATACTACCTGCATAGATAGTCCTGGATTTATGACCACAATTGAGCCCAACATTTCTGTTCCTAATCAAGGCATTTCTTAAGTGAGTTTTGCCCCAATTTATGACCTTTCTTGCCGCAGTTAAGTGAATCACTGCAGTTAAGTTAGTAACATGGTTGTTAAGTTGATTCCCCATTGTCAGAAGATTGCAAAAGGTGATCACATGACCCTGGGACATTGTAACCATCAAAAACATGAATCAGTTGCTGAGCATCTGAATTTTGATTACATGATCTGGGGATGCTGCAATGATCCTAAGTGTGAAAAATGGTCATAAATCACTTTTTTCAGTGCTGTTTTAACTTTGGTCATCAAAAAAACTGTTGTGAGTCTATTCTCAAAATTAATGAAGGATACATAGCTCTTCTTTTAGCTTACAAAGTACAATACATGTCAACGAAGTGTTCTAACTTTGTTAGAACATTCTAATCATGGAGAGGCAGGATAATTTCTGCATCTTCTTTTAGATCTCTTCTAATGTCTCTCTTAATTACTTCCCCTGGAAAGCAGTAGGACAAAAATTATTTAGGCCAAGAAACCAAATTTTCTTCCAATAGAAGTATAAGAGAAAAAATAAAAAGAATGGGAGAAAGGCGGCATAAAATATTTCAGATCCTAGTCCCTCCTGTCATCTCCAGGCCAGTTCCCAACAAGCCACCTTCTGAAAATCAGCTGTTTAATATAACCCTTGAAGGACAGAAATATGATGGCCCCAACAAAGCCATTCTGAGAGATCCTGTATCTTAAACATATTAACACAAAGCAAATGATGGCATATGTTCAGTATGTGGTTGCTTGAATAGTGATAATTTCTTGTTTCTTGAATGTTATTTTGCCGATTGTGTTTTCATTTTAACCGAATTCATTTGAGGCAAACTACCTGTTCATTTGTTAACTAATTTAGTATATCTACAGTGTCCACACTCTATGTGGAATGTTATTATTCATAACATCAATTTTTGAAATTCAGTTAAGCGCATTTTTTTTACAAACCTAATTTAATTAATTCTCTCATGCACAAACAAACCATTTCTCTTGACAAATATAAAATATCATTTCCAAGATAGTCACTTAGTCAATGATATCCTATAGCCATGATGGCGAACCTATGGCACGGGTGCCACAGGTGGCAAACGGAGCCGTATCAGTGGGCAAGTGAGCGTTGCCGTAGCTCAGCTCCAGCACGCATGTGTGCGCCAGCCAGCTGATTTTTGGGTCTTTTGGTCCTACCAGAAGTTGGGAAATGGGCTGTTTCTGGCCTCCAGTGGGCCTCCAGGGGGGTGGGGAAGGCCGTTTTCACCCTCCCTAGGCTCCTAAAAAGCCTCTGCCATCATGTGCTAAAAGTGGGGGGGGCGCAGGGGCAGGGACACACACATGGGCGACCTCGCCACGCTACCCTGCTTTTGGCACACGACGGCAAAAAGGTTAGCCATCACTGTCCTGTGGGTATCCAGTAAAAGTCATGAGAGAGAGAGAGAGAGAGAGAGAGAGAGAGAGAGAGAGAGAGAGGAGAGAGGAAGAGAGGGAGGGAGAGGGAGCGCCACAGCTGCCAGAGAAGTCCCACCCTAGCTCTGGGGATAAAAGGCAGGGGGTGGAGATGAATAGATGTGGTAGACAACGATTCATCTTCCAGCCGGACAGAATTGTTAGCCTGCGTTGAGAGAGAAATTTTTTGCTGGGGCTGCTGGTGCTCCTAATAAAGGAATCTTTGGATTAACTTCAGAGGATTTGTTGTATTTGGGGAGTTGGTTCACAACACTCATGATGTGCATGTTGTCACTCTGCTCCTTCTTGGTTACCCATGTGATAGTAAGTTCACAGTACAGTAATATAAAATGTAGCAATAAGACATTTATGGCTTCCTAGCTAATAGATTTTTTTGGGAGAGGCACTTCTAACTCTATATATTAATAAAAAAAGATGTTATGTAGATAAACTATTTCCATTATACACTAACCTCTGAATACTCTTCAAGGCTAGCCCCATGTACATTGCTGTAGTTCAAGTGGAGATGGGTAGGGCTTGAGTGTCTGAATGCAGAGATTCCTGATCCAGAAAAGGGCACAACTGGTGCACAACATGAAGTTGTGCAAAAGCTCTCCTAGCCACAACTGCCACAACTTTCCTAGCCATGACTGCCATTTTCTCTTTAAGCAGGAGTCATGAGTCAGAGGCGGGTTTCAAAACCTGTTGCTACTGTTTTGCTCGTGCACATGCGCAGAAGCGTCCGGGCGGGTGGGCAGAGCTTCCTGCCGCCACCGTTCCCAGTTCACCTGATCCAGAGCGAACTGGTAGCAACCCACCACTGTCACGAGTCAAGTAGGAGAAGCTGCAAGTTGGACGGTGAGAAGTCAAGGAAAGCAAGGATGGATGCATTACAGCCATCCCACTCTCATCAGAGATCACTGAAAAGCGTGACCAATGCTGTTTCTATCCCATAATTGGCCGTGAAACCTGACTGAAAGGAGTCCAGATATTAATAACCCATCCTCTTATGAACTGGGTATATGCAATTCATTTTTTTCTATGCTCATTCTAATTTTATATATTCCTCAGCCACAAATCCAAGATAAGAATGACAAATGTTGACTTGTTCTGAGAGAAAGAGAGAGAAGCATGTGCTAATTGAGTTAAGACTTTATAAAAGGAAGAACTGTACACTGCATTTATGAAACTACTTTGAAAAGAGATCCCATTCAGCTAAAATGTAAGTACAAAGACAATTTCTGCTACAAAGGCAATTTCTTGTTTTTACCCAAAATAGATATTTGAGCAGATGATGGCATGGGAACAAGGGTATTCAGCTATATTTGCAGATAACCTTAGTCTATCCTAGCAAGGCTCCAGAAATAATAAGGAAATACAACATCTCAGGAGCAATATTATGGGCACAACTCCATCCTGATTTGAATATTTAACTTTAATGCTAACATCACATGTATAAAAGAGGCAAAGAAAGTATTTTGTGCAAAGAGAGCTGAGGTGGCATAGTGGTTAGAATGCAGTATTACAGACTGCAGACTGCCAGCAGTTTGATCCTCACCGGCTCAAGATTGACTCAGACTTCCATCCTTCCAAGGTTGGTAAAATGAGGACCCAGATTGTTGGGGGCAATATGCTGACTTGCTTAGAGAGGACTGTAAAGCACTGTGGAGCTGTATATAAGTCTAAGTGCTATTGCTATATCTGTATGTATCAGTAGAAACAGTGGATTATAGAGACTGGAAATGATTTTTAAGATCCAACTGTATAATAAAAGTCATAAAATTACTTCCTTATCTAAATTATGGTGCAGAAAGAAAAAAACCATAAGAAATAAAGCAGGTAAAACTTGATTTTTCATACAAAAACCTATTCAAATCTAGTTTTCAAAGTAAATTCTGGTGCTCAGTTTTCTACATTCTTAAGGTATACAAGTAAGTGTTGCAGCTAGCTTTGTTTCGTATAATATAGAAGTTATGCAGAAAGAAAAGAAAAACAAAGCAGTCACCATAAGCCTTGAAATTCACTATTATTATTGTTATGTAATATTGCCTATGATTACCAGTAGAAATTTACATTGAGATACCCACTGTACCATCCACCCACTGACCCCCCCAAATGTACACGTCTTTGATAATTATTTCCATATTAAATAAATATAAGAACATTTGATGAAACAGGCTAAAGTCTTACTAAGCCCAACTTCTTGTTTCCTACATTTACAAGTTAGATTCCTGTAGGAAACTCTGTAAGAGACCATCTTTCCACAATGAGTAGTGCTGTATTGTCCCTGACAAATACCAAATTGCATTTACAACAGTATCATATAAGTTTTGTTTTAAAGTAGATTTAACACCCTTTACATTTTTTTTAAAGTTGAGAGATAATTTTAAAAATCTACAATGTTTTATATTTTTAGAACCAAAGAAAGAATCAGTTACATCAGTGTTTCTCAACCATGACAGTTTGAAGATATGTGGATTTCACCTTCCAGAATTCCCTAGCCAGCTATGTTATGCTATGTTAGCTGGGGAATTCTGGGAATTGAAGTCCACACAATTTCAAACGGCTAAGGTTGAGAAACACTGAGTTACATGGAGAGGGAGATCAACAACTCCACTTAGAGTGGAAAGTATAATATTAAATCAGTCATACATGGATGAAATAAAGTGTCTTCTCACTTTATAGCTTTTGTAGCTTTGTAGCTTTCTCTTTATCTTTTTGGCGTGAGATCTGTGAAAATCTGCTTTTCTTACACGTCTACCAAATAAAGAAATGGTGTTTCAAATAATTCAGAAACATAGTGAATGCTTAATATGCAGAAATGGTTAGCATTGTGACACATGCCTGAATCTACAGACAGAATTTTATTAGCACCTTTATCAGGCCCTGATTTTAAAGGTTGCACATCATAATGGAAATAACGACTCACACATAGCAGCCACAACAGATTCTTGAGTCACTGGATAGCAGGTTGAGATTCAACTCATTCTAAGACACTTTTACTTACTTAATCTTTATTACTTTTGGATTAAGAGATGACTAAAATATACATTTCAAATATACTAGAAGTTTTTTAAAAATTGAAAAGCTTGTCAAATCAAAATGTTCAAATGCAGTTTACATAACATTTCTAAATGAAATTATATATATAATTCAGAATTTTGCTCCAAAGGATCAGAAGACAGTACTGTCAAAACCAAAAGATTCCAAATCTTTATTTTAATCTGTAGGATTTCTACAAAGATTTCATACTATGGAATGTAATCTTTCGCATGATTACTCAAAGTGCAATTATCAGAGAATTAGGATAAAAACACACATGCTTTCTAACAAAAGCAAAGACTATTTTATTTCTTAACTGGGTAGCACTTGATCTCTATCCAATTCCAACTGCAATGTTTCCTTACCTTGCCAAAGCTTCCTTTTCCAATTGCTCGAAGAATCTGGAAGTGATCAAAGTTCACTATAAAAACAAAACAAAACAAAATCTGTCATTTCTTCTTACTCTTCTGTCAATGTATGTTATAGAAGAATGCCAACGACATAGGAAACTGCTACTAGAGTAAGTTATTTTTTAAACAATTTTTTCATGCTCATTTAACTAGCTGTATTTGGACTTTCTTTCTCATGTAATCTATTATTGCATAAAAAGGTTGTGGTTTTCCTGATTTAATCCTGTCATCCATTCTTTGAAGACGTATGTACACTGGAGGAAAAAGGAGAAACGATTACTGTAGATGCTCATACTACCCACAGATTTAAAACTATATGATCAGAGACCTTGCATACATACAATAGGCCTGTGATGGTGAACCTATGGCACACTTGCCACAGCTGACATGCAGTGCCCTCTCTGTGAGAACGTGAACCGCCGCCCCAGTTCAGCTCCATTTTGCATGCGCCTCCCACCAGCCAGCTGGTCACCGGGTCTCTGCTGCGCATGTGGGGGGGGCGCATGCGGGGGGCCAGGGTGCATGCAGGGGGCCAGGGCTCATGCGGGGGGCCAGGGCTCATGCGGGGGACTGCACGCGCATTGCATTTGGGGGGTTTGGGAACTCGGTCCGGAAAAGGTTAGCCATCACTGCAATAGGCTGTCTCTTTCCCTTCTCCCTTTACATACATGCAAGGGTATCACAAATCTTTCAATATTTGCTGATTAAGATGCTTTAATATCTGCCCATGATCAAAAGTATTCCTTTTCAGATATGAGTCTCATGCAGAATCTTATTTAGCAAGATTTAGTGATATAAAAATGATTGAATTATAAGAAGTCCACTAATTAAACTATTTCCAGCCTAAAACCAAGATATCCTAAAAGTAGTGTAGAGACTCGTGTTCTGTTTAACTACCTTCCTATGAACTGCCTAACTGGTAGGTCTGTTCACAAAGGAATTTAGAGAGAGTCATCTTTATACAATTGTCTTCTGAATCTTTGTCAGTCTGGAAATGAATCAGTACAGTTTGCCTTCTTCTTGGAAGAAGGCAAACAAAAACAAGATAAAATAAGGGAAAGAATCATGGGATAAAAATAGAAAGGGTTACAAAAACCCATTCATTAGCTTTTACCGTGACAATTGCTCCAAATTTAAAGGTCATTGTAACCAGAAATCATTAAGGGCCCTACAGTCCAAATGATATGTAAGACTGGGGCACCCTACAATTAAAAGCAGGTGTCTTCCTATCATGAAAATAGGAAGGCTGGCATCTCTGAAATATAATGGACAATCCCCAAAAACCACAAGGCAACAGGAGATGGTTCAGTGAGGGCTTTCTGAACTAAGCCACAAAAATCCACATTGTGCACTGGATGGTAGCAAAGAATTAATGTCTGTAGCCCTTATCTTCCATATCTGGTGGTTTTCACAGAAAAAAACCCCTATCATCCAAATCTGTTTTTTGTTTGCAAAGAGGCAGCAGAAGTTTTTTTTTTTAAATGCAATCTATATAATTATTATTACTGCTAGGAGGAAATCAACATTTTGAAAACAGGCATCTGTTCTTTTGATTTATGGCTCCATTTGAACTTTTGCTCCTAGCTAATACCAGAGCTATAATGGAAAATAAAGGAGGAAGGGAAATGAGTTTATATATCACTTTAATTATATTTAAAGTGGCCTGGATATGCAGACAAAGCAACTTAAAAAATGATTACTATTAGGATAATGGCCACAATCTTTAAAAAGTAATCATAACATGAGATGCTATATTATTAATTTATCTAGCTAAATAAAAATCTATACCAACAATATATAATTTTTTTTTTCCAGAATCCTGGAAATGTTATGGAAACTAATAAAATAAAATAATCTCATTTCAATTAAATCCTGATTTAAATGACAGATATCTTACATCTGGATTAAATCTTACTCAAGATTTTCTGTATACATTGATTATATCTGAGACATTTTATATGCAATTCGAACATCATAGTACATGATGAATGTACTATGATGGGCCATTGTTTATTTCAGTCACAGTACACTGTACAGGTCAAAGACAATCCAGAATCAGTATTTTATGTCAATATCCAGAATCTGGACATTAAGATCCACTTCAAATTTCTAGTTTTTATCTATAAGGCATTATCAATGATTTATCTTTCATAGCTTGGTACTATTGGGATCTTCCACTTGAGATGTTAAGGAGTGAAGGCCTAGAAACAGGCCTTCTTGTTGTAATATATTTTCTCTAGAGCGGCTTGACCTCATAGAATCCAATAGCTCCAACCCTATTAATAGTTCAGAATGAAGACAGTCCTTTTCTACAGAACCTTCAGAACAGAGAGTGCAAATAAATGGAGGCAACTATTTGATATACACCTTAATCCTTTACAAACATTACTGCACTACCCACTTGGATCTGGTCCCTGGTTATCTACGGGACCGCCTACTACCACCAATAGCCTCCCACCGGCCAGTATGCTCTCATAGAGAGAGACTCCTCTGGGTGCCGTCAGCCAAACAATGTCGGCTGGTGACCCCTAGGGGGAGAGCCTTCTCTGTGGGGGCACCTATCATCTGGAATGAGCTCCCCCCAGAGATACGGAGGATCCCGTATCTGCGCACCTTCCGCCCCGCTGTGAAGACTTTTTTATTCAATCAAGCAGGCTTGGCCTAATCTCCTCCCTCTTTTAATATGTAAATTTTAATCTGTTTTTAAATTATTGGGGTGTTTTAATTTGTCTGGGCCAAAATGATTTAATTTGATTTTAAGTGGTTTTTTAAATTTTTTGTATTTATGTATTTTATTGTTTGACTGTTCACCACCCTGAGTCCTTCAGGAGTAGGGCGGTATACAAATCAAATAAACCTAAACCTAAACTTGGATAAGATTAAGATCAATAAATATAAGCCTGTATCAGGAACAAAATATAAAATGGCCTCCCAAAGCATTGATAGTCAGTGACTGACCACCTATTGAAATGTTATCATTTTGATAACCATGCTGTCTGGGAATTCTGGGAGCTGAAGTCCACATATCTTAAAGTTGCTAAGGTTGAAAACACTGAAATAAAGGTGCACATCCAGGGGAAAGTGCTCCAAATTAGAGGAGAGGAACAATGCAGAAAAGGCTTGATATGGCTATTATTTGATGGTCTTGTTATATATCTGAAGGCTTTATGAGATGTAACCATTGAAAATTGTTATATGGATTAGTATGCATATAAATTTGCGGTACTTGTTGTAGCTTTTTGGCCAATTTCTGGTTTATTCGCTTCCATTTTAAGCCATTACCACCCCATGGATTTGGGAAGGGGGGATTTAGAGAAACCACCCACAGATTAACTAAGAAACCATAAGCAATTCATCTATCTTTGTTCAGACAACGTATTAAGTCATGGTAGCAATCATTAAGACAACCCTGAACAATGCTTTAGAATGGTGATCTGGTGCTGTAGAACAAGCCATGGCTTACCTACTGACTCCTATTCACACAATTGCTAAGACAAAAGCAAATAGGAAAAACAAATAGCACAACTCAAATTACCCACAAACAATACTGTGTTTCCCCAATATTGTCTTATACTTTTTGAACCCCGAAATAAGCGCTTGGCCTTATTTTCAGGGTGGTCTTATTATTTTGGGGGGTGTGGAGCAAGATGGGGCTCCTCTTGCTGTCTTTCCTGATTTCTAGCTCTGCGTTTAAATATTTTCAGGGGGGAGCTTATTTTAGGGCATGCGCTCAAAAGCCTGATTGGGCTTATTATCAGAGGATGTCTTATTTTTGGGGAAACAAGGTAGTTTGAAGTGTAAGCATTCAGAATTCCAGCTGACCATTTATTCAAGAATCTTCTATTTCATTTCCCTCTTCCTCATCTTGTTTGGGTTTTTTTCTCATCTTTTTTCCATGTGTATATGTGTGTGCATACCTGCATTCATTCTTGAAACTTCTGCCATGTTAGAAGGATGGGGATTTCCCCCCCCCATATAAAGATTCACACAATTAATTCTCTATTAGTAGAGAATGAAGTTATTACTCTGACAATGGACATGTGATGATGCCTATATATCATTTTAGGGGAAAGTACAAGGTAGATATAAGCTCAAATTGAATAAGGATCAGTAAGGATGGCTGCACACTATGAAGATAAATATATGCATAAAGGAACATAATAGAGCTACCAATTGAGGACAATAAATCTTAAACTAAATCTCAAGTTAACAAGAAACTTGGCTTGGAGACACATAGGAAAATCATTGCACTTTCAAGAGAAGTGGAGGGGGGGGAGGAATAGAAAATTGGAAATAGATCGTTGAGAAGAGACTACATAGATTTTTAACCAGAACATTAGAACAATGAACGATGCCAGTTTGAAGAACAGCCTAGAAAGTTCATTTGCTTCTATGTAAACCATTCACCATCTAGCAGCTTCTAAACATATTAAACATAGATCTCAGAATTTTCCACCAGCATGACCTTCAGCAGCATCCATGAGGACTCAAAAAAATCAAGGAAGTGGCTACTACCACATGATCAAAGCTCAATAGGATCAACATTGATCATCTTGGGGACCCTTGCTTTAAAGCAACCTTTCCCAATCTGGTAAATTCAGGAATTACTGTACTATAGCAAGTCCCCTGGTTAAGAACACTCCAGTTTAAGGACATAGTTAAGTACGGAGCCTACTGTAGCAAAATTCGAGTTAAATACAAAAGTTCAAGTTCTTTAAACAATACTAATACAAAATTATACAGTAACTGTGTTTTGACTTACATAGAAATTCAACTTAAGGAAAGTCCTTGGGAACAGAATTTATTAAACCAAGGACTCCCTGTATGCTGAATTGATCCCCCTCTCATTCTATTATTTATAAAAATAATAATACATTTCTACAAAAGATTTGACTCTTCCAAAAGCAAAGTTGCTGAGAACCACACACATTTCTCTCACTCTCTCACTCCTTTCTATCCCCCCTCCTTTCTAATGACAAAAATGTTGTCTTTCAATAATAACTATTTTATTGTTGGGTATGATTTGCAACAGTATAAGTATGTATAAGTATGTATAAGACTAGAATTTCATGGCACACAGTCTTAACAAAATGACAGCTGCTGCCTATTCAAAATGAACCATTTTCACCCACTGAAGTGTCTTCAGTATGACATCATTTTGACAGAGCAATCCATTAAAACACAAAAAGGCATTCAACTTGACAATAATTTGCCTGAAAAAAAAGTATTCTGAAAAATACAAATGAAATGGAATGCAGCTGGGTTGCATAATTACATAAACAGAACAGAAACTTGAAATAATGGGGTAATATATCCAATGGTGACCATCTCTGAATGCAAATAGCATCACCCAACAGAATGGATTCCTGTCTTTCTCCATCACTGACACTTCCCTATTATTTGTTCCAATAGCACAAGGGGAGCAGATCTATAGAACTGTGAAAGGATATTTTAAGCCAGTATTTCTTATAGCCCAAGGACTTTCTCAGTAATAAGACAGACAAAATCAAAATTTTGACAAAATAAAATTTGCCAGCCTATATTGGCTAACAATACAATATTAAAATCCCATTAATCTTAATTTTTAATATACTAAATATTGATAATTATAGCCCATACAAACAAACATTCTCTTAGGGGTCCTTCCACAACTTTTAAAAGTGACAAGGGGGAAAGAAACAAGTTTAAAAACTAATGTTTTCTACTATTCTATGATGTACTGTACTTTGTACTTCTTTGTGAAAAACTATTCCGGTTATTACTTCTGTTATTTGAATAGTTTGTGATTTCTTACAGAAAAAAAATGAAATATCCTCAGTGGCTGCTTTTTCGGGTGATAGGGCATACCTGGAATTTTAAGGATATCATGGAAAATGCTCAGTAACAGAGCTTAGCATTTCACAAAAAGGATGCCATGGGGGAAAACTCTCTCATAGGAGACCCACTGCTTTTTTGTGTGTACAGGTAGTCCTCGACTTACGACCACAATCGAGCCCCAAATTTAAGTAAGATACTTGTTAAGTGAGTTTTGCCCCACTTCACAATCTTTCTTGTGAATCACTGCAGTTGTTAAATTAGTAACATGATTGTTAAGTGAATCTGGCTCCCTCATTTACTTTGCTTGTCAGAAGGTCTCTTAAGGTGGTCAGGTGACCCGGGAACATGGCAACCGTCATAAATATGAGTCAGTTGCCAAGCATCTGAATTTACGTGACCATGGGGATTCTGCAACAGTCAGAAGTGTGAGAAATGATCATAAGTCCCTTTTGCAGTAGCGTTGTAACTTTGAACGGTCACTAAATGAACTGTTGTTAAGCTGAGAATTTACCTGTATATGTGTCCTTTTGGAAGGAGGTGAACATACTTCAAACCAAAAGCAGCACTTAGTTTTGCTTTCTGAAAACAATTTTAGAAATACATGGCGCTGAAAAAAGAGCCTTGACTTCCAACCTGCTGCCTTATTTTTTTAAAAAAAATTAAAGGGACAGGGTAATTTTTAAAAAGGCAGTTGAGACAGAAAACTAAGCTTGGCTTTGGCACCACCCACTGCTATCGTGCATTTCCAACCTAGTTGCTCAATTGCAGTGAGTTAGTTTATCCATATTTACATTCACCGCATCAACAAAAGCATTCAACTATGCAGGCTTTCTGTTCACCAGCCTTTGGCCCTATCATGCTTGCTTCCCATTTCTCAGAATATCCTGACTCGGGACTTTTGATTTTCGTTTTATTTAAGGCAATCCAGCTGGAAAGGATTTGTGACATCACCATGAGAACAAATGGCTTTGATTGCTCCTGTTCATGTATTTTTGTGTAGTGTACAATAATTAAATTAAGGAAAGAGAGATTTCTTGCTATACTGATTAAACTGATGAGGATTTCCCCAGAAGATAGCAGAATTTGCTTATTCATAGTAAACATGAACAGAAAATGTACTGAAAGCTCTGAAATATAGCCACAGAGAAAAAATAAAACGAACCAAACAACTACTTTGCAGTCTTGACACGTCGCACATATTTTCAGACGAGTGGCAATTTCATATCTCAGTGCTTTTTAGAAATCCTGGATGGATAGCATCTAGACCCAGTAATTTGTTTGTCTCTAATATACCAGTAAGATCTAAAAATCCGTATCTTATTTTAACTTCTGGGACTCAGGTCCTTAAAATACCTCTTGTCCTTAGTTTCCTCCAGTAGTCCTTGTCATTTAACAACTGAGCTAGCTATTTATGTTTAAGATTTATTTTTAAAATTGCTTTGTTGAATGTTATTAATCTACATGTTAAAATCCATCTCATTTTATGTATCCCCCTGCATTTGTATATTTGCATCTTTAATATTATTTTCAACACAGGATAGCCGAAAACAGTGGGGGGGGGGATCATATATTTAAATTTGGCTCATATCATTTCACAACTGGACAATCTCGTAATATGTTTTATCGGGCTCCAAAAACATTCCTTCTTGCTAGTTATAATGGTTTTTTTCATGATTTGTACATTACCATATGCTTTTATATTTTAAGGGATTTCATAAAAATGCTGATGAGTAAATGGTTTCTCCTTCTAACCAAAACAGTTTTCAGACAATTGCCTTTTATGTGATTTGCAATACAACTGCTTTCTTTTACCCATAGAAAAATAAAAATTTCAGTAACTCAAAGGACTGTATATTTCCAGAGACCAAACGCTTTCAGTGATGCTACCTTATTTAGCCTGATTCCATAGCTAATGAAATGCCCTGATATAAAATGATATTTGCTGATATAAAATGACTGTATTTCTTTTTTGGTTGTTTTCTGTCAAACCAGGTGCCTTTGTATTTCTGTAGTGGTGAGAAACAGATTTTCTCTGGGGTTTAATAACTTTGTTTGTTTGTTTGTTTTCAAAGCTGGAGAATCCTTTCCTTTGCAGCTAAAGGCTAAGTAATCCCTGACCATGATTGCATCTCTAACAAATCCATTCTGCCTGCAAACCCCATTTTGAGACCAAGTATGAGCTGCAAAGCTAATTTTTATACTGTTTTCATCTTCATCTCTCACTTTTTGTAGCATTCACTTTGATGCAAAATTCTAAAGTACTCAGAAACTTACAGACATCTTGGCTGTTCCTAATATTTTTCTGTCCTGATGACTCAATTTTGCTAGATTTTTTTCTTTTTCCATGCAACAAGGTAGAATGTGAAGAGTTACAAATAACAGAATCAGTGGTGGGTTGCTACTGGTTCTCCCCGGTTCTTGCTAACTGGTAGTGGAAATTTTGAGTAGTTCGGAGAACCGGTAAATAGCACCTCTGCCTGGCCCCACCCCCAATCTATTTGCTGCCTCCCGAGTCCCAGCTGATCGGCTAGAAGGAAAAAAACTGTTTAAACTCTTGCCACGGTGTTTCAAAGGGCCGCCCTATAGCTGATCAGCGGTAAAAGACAGTGTGGTGGTAGACCAGTGCACTCCAAAAACAAATGGGTAGACCAGAACACTCCAAAAACAAATGGGTAGACCGGTATGCTACAGAAACAAATGGGTAGACCAGTATAGCTCTGCAAGCAGTTAAAAGCCTGGTAGATCCGTACCTCTGCTAAATCCTAAAGAATTGTCACATGACCATCAAACCACACCCACAAAATAAGCCACGCCCACAGAACCTGTAGTAAAAAAATTTAGAACCCATCCCTGAATGGAATGTATCAGAAAGATATTAAGGGAGAGTTAAAGTTAGGTTTACTTATAATTCAGCAGGCGACAAGGTTTGTGTAGCAAAGGGATGTGAAATATTCATGTCTAGAAGTAAAGAGCTGCCAACAGAAAAGTTTAATAACAATTCTAACATATTTCTGCCTGTCTTGGTTTTGCAGTTTCCAATCTTTGGGTCATTCAGCTACCAATATTATTAGATGGTGAACAGAAATCAAATGTTCCAATGAGAATTAGTATAGTGGCAATTAATGCTAAAATTTATATAATTCTCGGTGAACTTATGGTGCAGCGTAGGTACCACAGGACTTTTGTACTTTGTATTACATGTATGTTAAATGCACAGGAACATTACAATGTTGGTGGCTGCTTACTAAAATGAAAAATGATGCATTCACATATATCTTGGTAAAGGGTCACCAATACATCTCTAATCAGTAAAATGCCTGATTTATCCATGGGTAATATGCATTGAACACATCTACTGAAATGATCTTACAGATCATTAGTTAGAGCAATCTAAGTGGCTGAATTGGTCCTTTCCTTTTGCAGTAAAATCAAGGATTTTAGCCTGTCTATGCTGCCCTATACAGATAGTTCTCAACTTTTCGATCATAGTTGGGATCAAAATTTTGGTTGCTTAACAATAATGTCTGTAAGCAAGTTGTTACATGAATGGATCCAATTTCACAATCATTTTTTACTTCAGTTGTTAAATGAATCATGTGGTCATTAACCAAATCACACAGTTGTTAAGTGAATTTGGCTTTCCCAATTGAATGTGCTTTCTGGAAGTCATCTGGGAAGGGCACAAATCATGATCTCATGGCCGTCAGGTATTGCAACTGTCATAAACGCAAGCCAGCTGACAAGCACTAAATTGCAATCATGTTATGTGGGGGTAGCAAGATGATTGTAGGTTGAGGACTACCTATAGACCAATATAGGCTTTTACTTATCCCAACTGTACATTTTCCTTACTTTGGGAATATTGAACTAGTTTTTAAAGACTAAGACTTTTCAGCTTTCTACATTTTTAGCATGAATCATCTGCTTTGTATGATGGGCATAAGGGTGTTAATGAATTAAAACTCCCACTGTCCATTAATGTTACAGTGACTAGGGTTGTTGGAAAGAAGTTCAATAGCATTTTAAGAGCCATGCGTCCCCAGATATATCTTACTTTATTATTTATTAAACAAACTTAGACCTCCAAAGGGGACTTTGGTTGGTGTGCACCACAATAAATAAAACAGCTAAAAATCTAAAAGCCAAAATAATAAATAACATAAAAACAAACACAGGTAAAGGAAGGATAAAAATACTCCCCTCTGCAAAATGGCACCATCGAGACAGATCTCCAGTTACCTGGGAGCCCCAGGCCTGGTAACATAACAACATTTTGAGTGCCTTATGAAAAAATCAAAAGGGATTGGGACAATCTAATTTCTGGGGGAACCACAGCAGAGAAGGCATGTCTTGTGGGACCCACCAGATGTAGAATCCTAACTAATGGTACCTACAATATGCCTTCTCTGTGAGATCTAATGCGATAGGCTGATGTAACCAGGGAGAGTCAGTTCCTCAGATATCCAGAAGCATGGCTTTTAAAGGTTAAAAGTAGCCCTTCAAGTTGACCCAGAAGGAAACTGGCAACCAATGAAGCCCATGGAGCAGAGGTATTGGCTTAGGAAGCATATAACTCAGAGGTGGGTTTCAGCAGGTTCTGACCAGTTCTGGAAAACTGGTAGTGGAAATTTTGTGTAGTTCAGAAAACTGGTAGTAAAAATTCTGACTGGCCCCGCCCCCATCTATTCTCTGCCTCCCAAGTCCCAGCTGATCGGGAGGAAATGGGGATTTTGCAGTAACCTTCCCCTGTATTGGAGAGGGAATGGCGATTTTACAGTATTCTTCCCCTGGAATGGGGTGGGAATGAGATTTTACAGTATCTTTCCCCTGCCACGCCCACCAAGCCACACCACACCCACCAAGCCACGCCCACAGAACCGGTAGTAAAAAAATTTGAAACCCACCACTGATATAACTGCCTGCACTTCTGCATTCTGTACTACTGAAGCTTTGGGGAACGCTTCAAGGGAAGCACTATGTTGTATATTACAGTAGTCCAATCTGAAGGTGACTAGGCCATGAATGACTGTAAGACGATCCTGCCAATCCAGGAACCGGTACAGCTGGTTCACAAGATAAAGTTGTGCAAAGGTTCCCCATGATATGACTGCCACCAGCACTTTGAGCAGGAGTTGAGAGTCTACAAGGATCTCCAGATTTCCCAATGGGTCTCTCTAGAGTAGTACAACCCCATCCAGCATCCAAAATGGCAAGGTCCTAGAATCAATGGGCTCCTAAAACCAAAGCCAATCCGTCTTGCTAGGTTTCAACTGAAGCCTGTTCCCCCACCAAACCGTCCCATCCTCCAGACGCTAGGATAAAACATTCAAAGCACTGTTTAATTCTTCTGTGACAGAGCTATATAACTGGGTAACATTAGCATACTGAAATCTTAAAAATAAGAATTAGTTCATATGGAGTGTTACTGCCTAGTCAAACTGGAGTGTCACTTTCAGAGATAGTAGACTGATGACTGTGATAATACATTAGATGTATCCCCTGCCTGAAATGCAACAAGGTAGTTTACTTACAGGAGAATAAGATGGAATAGAGACAGGAAGCTGGATCAAGGTAATGCCCTGAAAATTCCACAAAATATAATGATGACCACTGATGTAAATGGTTTTGTAAACTAGATTAGGTAATTTGATAATTTATACTATAATTTTTATTTGACAGTAACAAGCATCCTGGCTGAGGAGAAGCTAAGGACAAATACATGGCATAGTTCATAGTTTCCATAAAAGCTGCATAAATCATAAAGAAGAGCTGAGCTTCCCAACAACTGTAAAGATAAAAATCCTATCTTCATGAATGGCTCTCTTACAGAATGATTGTGTAATAACTGCTCTATTTCATTTGAAAAATACATATATAATTCTCAAAAATTAAATAGATCTTGCATTCATATACAGTATAAAACAGAATTATACTAATTCTTACTTAAATTGTATCATGATTTTTTTCTTCAAACTCTGAAGTTTTCAGGTTTCTCCTCCATCCCAATCTTCTGTACATGCAGTGCTCTATTTTAGTAACTTCGCTAAATTAATAGTCCATCAAATGGCACTGTTTTATTGCTTATTCCCTACTAGAGGCTAAATTGTGAATATATTGCACTTACAATTATAAAACTTTAATACCTAACCACATTAACCACAGAAGAGGATTCTGGCATGCTTTACCTTTTCTTAACCCCATGCTAAATTTAGATATCTGCTATTTAATTCAGTTCATTAGTATGAATCAGGCTGTATGACTGGAAAGTCAGTGAAGTATTAATTCTAAAGTTTCCTTTACCAGTAAGTGTTTTGCATCACTTTTATCGAAACTATTAAGTTGAATGGAGAAACTAATCTGCAATGCAATTAAATGTTAAGTGTGCCATTTTTAGGAACTATTGTAAGAGATTTAAAAGACTAAAGTTTACATATATACTAATATATATACATATGGTTACACAGAACATGGTTAATAGACAAATGTATAAATAAGCATATGGATTTTATATTTGATTCTATTAAAAAGGAATTAATTATGAAAACAAGCCTTTTTTATTTGTCAATGGAGGCAAAACAAGTTAGAGAACTATTTTATACTATATAAACATTATTTTCTCTTTGACTATAGAGAACTCTTGGTAGATTCTGCATTAAATGAATATTTGATTATGAATCATAGTAACATGACTCAGGGCTTCTCAAAATTATCCCTAAATAGACCTTAAACTACACCTTAAATGGCTGGCCTGCCATGGTAATTTTACTAGAAATGTAATTATGTTAACATCTTCACAGGGATTACTAAATATCACTCTGAATAATCTTATAATATAGTAGTAAAAAAAAATAAGTGAGATCAACTCCAGCTCTTATACTTTTCAAGCATGATAGGGCTTATAGAAGAAGTTGTATAGCCTCTAAGAGGAAACAGTTTACTTTCAATCCTTAAACAAGGATCTTTGAGACTCCCCCCCCCCCACCTCTTTTCTATTGAAAATAATTTTTGATTTCAAATAATGTATCGGTTTATCTTGAAGAGAACTGGTAAACCGCATTTGAACAGTCTTATTTCATGTGTATATGTGTCATGTACAAGAGGCTTGTTTAATAAAAGGATGTGTTTTCCTTTAAATTAATAGAAAAGGCAGGGTCCAGACCAAATTCAATATGATATAACCTGTGGAATAATAATTCAGGCAGAATGTCCTCCGAAGTCAAAGGTAGCCATTAAACATCGTTATTTTCTTCTCCTGCTTGATGACTGTTTTCTCTTTGCAAGCTAGTCTGCCAGCACAAAGATAAAGATCATAGCAATATTATCAATTCACAATTAATTAGGAATGTTTAGAAATAATTTCTAGTCTAAAATCTCATGTGTGCAAAGGACAGATATGCATTTTTCCTTCATGCACACATAAATGTATATAACATGTGCAGATGGGAGTATATATAATCCATATGCATGTCAAAACAATTTGGTATACTTGAAATATTTCTTTAGAAGATGGCTGAATGTGGATCTTTCCATTAAATCTTTACTTAAGGGTAGAAACCAGGATGAGCAAATAGATTAATAATTCCTGTAAGCAGTTATATGTTTTAAATCTACAGCGGAAACATAACATTTTTTTCCATTCCATCTAAATCTAAATCTCAAAAGCAAGGACGCTTTAAAAAAAGGAATAAATTATGCCACTTGGAAAAAGCTTTGAGTAGTTTTCTCAGGTATTTACCCATTTTCAGAGGCTTACTAGTCAAAAGAAACTTTTTGGGAAGGGAAAGAAAAATTTCTCAAGAAATTCACATATGAAAGTGTTGATCTATCACAATTAAATCTACCAATCTAGATCAGAATTTCTCAATCCCAGGAACATTAAGCCGTGAGGACTTCAATTTTCAGCTGGCAAAGCCCACTGGAGACAGATCTTCTCCCTGCTCCACCAGTCCCAAGAGGCTTGGGCTTTCTCCATGCTCCACCATGCCATGAAAGACTCAGTTGGCTAGGCACACCCGAACATGGGCCTCTTCCCTGCCCTGTCACACCCAAAAGGCTGCAGCCAACTAGGCCCACTGGTGAATAGAAACCTGCTACAGACCAGAAGGTCTTGGCTGGCTAGCAGGCTAGGCCCACCAGTACACAGGTCTCCTTCCAACTGCACCATTCATAAGAGTCCTGAGCCTTCACCCTGCCCCATTTGGCCAGAGTCCACTTATTTTTCCATTTCCCTGCAGTTGCTGACAAGGCTAGAAAGGGAATCTTTCTTAAGGCTGGTCTGGAGCAGGAACTTTCTGCTGGCCAGAAAGCTAGCAAAGGTAATCTCCCTCGAGGCTGGAAAAGCCATCTTTCTCTGGGCTGGAAAGAGCTTAGCCTTAAGGAAGATTGCCTTGATTGGCTTGCTATACACTGAAATTTCTGTTCTTGTTCCTGGCCAGCCTTCAGAACTACTGCCTCTCCAGTCTTGAGGAAGATTGCCTTTGCTAGCTTTCTTGATGGGACGTGCATTGACTGGGAACTTCTGTCAGTACTGCTGGGAAAAGGAAAGGAAAGTCAACCCAGGCATGGTGGACAGGAAGTAGGAGGGAGGAGGGAAGGAGGGAAAGAAGGAAGGAAGGAAGGAAGGAAGGGGAAGGGGAAGGAAGGAAAGAAGGAAGGAAGGAAGGAAATTTGTCACTATTTCTTTAGAAACATAAACATTCCCTTAGTAAATATTTGAGGGAGGAAGGGAGGAGGGAGGGAAGGAGCATTCAAGTGTTTTCAAAACAAATTGCCTTATGTATGTGTGTTATAAGTTTGGATGAAACATGCAATAAATTTCAAAGGCCAAGACAGTTGCATCTTGCTGATCTTGACTGAACTGTTGTTGTTAGTTGCGAAGTCATGTCCAACCCATCGCGACCCCAAGGACAATGTTCCTCTAGGCCTTCCTGTCCTCTGCCATTCTCTGAAGTCCATTTAAGCATTCCAATGGCATGCCATCAGAAAATTGAAAGGCTATAGCAGTGATGGCTAACCTTTTTGCCATCGCGTGCCAGGAGGGGGGGAGGGTCGCGCGTGCATGTGCCCACGCGCATGTGTGCGCAACCCCGTCCCCCTCCCCCCCGCTACTGGCACATGATGGCCTGGTAGGCCCGTTTTTCTTTCTTACCTGGTTCCAGATCCTCTCTGTGTATCTGGGAACGGCGAAAACAGCCTTTCCCACTCCCTTGGAGGCCCTACGGAGGCTGAAAGGGCCCATTTCCCAATTCCCGGTCGGACAGGAAGTGACATTTTTTGCTGTCCCCAGCCTCCAGAAACTCTCTGGGAGTCTCCAGAAGCCTCTTTAGGAGTCTGTAGGAGCCTCTCTAGGAGTCTCTGGAGGCTGGGGACAGGAAAAAAGCCACTTCCTGTCCCACCAGGAGTGGGGAAATGGGCCTTTTGAGCCTCCGTAGGGCTTCCAAGGGAGTGGGAAAGGCTGTTTTTGCCGTTCCCAGATACACAGAGAGGATCTGGAGCCAGGTAAGAAAGAAAAACGGGCCTTCCCCACCCCCCACCCCCCAGGCCCTCCAGAGGCAGGAAACAGCCTGTTTCCCTACTTCTGGTGGGCCCAGAAGGCCCGAAAATCAGCTGGCTGGCGCGCGCATGCACCCCAGAGCTGAGCTGGCGTGCCCACTAATATGGCTCCCCATGCCACCTATGGCATGCGTGCCATAGGTTCGCCATCACGGGGCTATAGGTTAGATATCTCAGAAGAAGGCAATGACAAATTGCTCTGAAAAGCTTCGCAGATATGTTCATGTACTTAAGCTTGACTTGGAAGGAATCTTTAACTCTTTTTTAATAATTAAATTGGAGTATGTTACAATATCATTTATCAAAACTGCCTTTTCTGAAATAATTAGCCCATAATAATCTGCTTCAGGAAATCTCTAACATCAAAATATAGCACATTTAATACAGAAATGTGACTATTCAAATTTTTCCCCTAGATAGTTATATAAACAAATAAATGTGGAAGAACAATTTTGCATCTCGTAACCAGTACAATGCCTCAAATATAATTTACTGTAAAATATTCCATGCCCAGAGCCTTATTAATTTAAAATGGATACATTTAATTTTAGAAACGGAGGAAATCTTGCCTAGTTTCAATTATTGCCTTCTATATTTCTGGTAGATAAAAAAATAAATCTTTGTCACTGCAGGCTGAATAAAACTGAAAACCTTTGCAATTTTCTCCCAGTCATTCTTTGATGAAAAATATTAGGACAAAAATATAACATTATTTAAAGAATGGCACAAACCAATCATACTGATAAAAGCTATTTTTTTTTTAAAAAAAGGGCTCTCATTATATTGGTAAGTATTTCCACTTTCTTCCTACGTTAATCAAGAACAATTTTGTAAGTCTGATATTAAGACTGCATTGAAGCAGCTTGATGTTTTCTTCATTGGTTGATTAAATTTGTAACACCTGGTGACTTATATCACAACAAAATACAACAAAACCATCCCACTGTGGTGGTGGTGGGGAGAATCCTCTGTGCAACATAAAGTTTAAAAAATCAGAAAAGGTTCTGACTTACTGACTTCTGAAAGGCCGTTATTAAGAGGGTCAGTCTAACTTCAGAAAAAGACTTTCTCAGTTGAAAATACTCAGTGGTGGGTTTCAAAATTTTTTACTACCGGTTCTGTGGGTGTGGCTTGGTGGGCGTGGCATGGCTTGGTGGGCGTGGCACGGCTTGGTGGGCGTGGCAGGGGAAGGATACTGTAAAAATCTCCATTCCCTCCCCACTCCAGGAGAAGGTTACTGCAAAATCCCCTTGCCTCCTGATTAGCTGGGATGTGGGAAGCAGAGAATAGATATGGGTGGGGCCAGTCAGAATTTTTACTACCGGTTCTCCGAACTACTCAAAATTTCCACTACCGGTTCTCCAGAACTGGTCAGAACCTGCTGAAACTCACCCCTGAAAATACTGCTTTCTACCCCAACTCTTCTCATCTCCGGAAATCGTGTATAACAGCAGCAACTTTAGATGCTTTACCTGTGATTTGATTACAAGTTTTGTATTCATCTTGTATCTCATGTTCTTGGATTTATCCATCATTTTCACTGATTAGGATTTTGACCTTTATTTTATTTTAATATATTAGTTTTAGTTGTGCTTTGTAGTAAAAAAAAAAATCAGAATGCAATAAGTATGCCTGATCTATAATGGAAAAGTCAGTTTTGTAAAGAAGCTGGGATGAAGTTTCCATTGTTAAAGCATGGGTTTTCTTAAGAAGCTTTCATAACAGCAGGGGAGCCCAGCCATAGATGAAAGTTAGACAACCACCTATGGAGACTAAACAGGGAAGGGAGCTGTTTCAATTCTGCCAATACCTGTAAGGGGGGGGGGGGGAAATCAAGGCTGCTTTGTTGAGAAAGTATATACTGTGTAGATAAAAGAAGTTTCGGAAGTCTGAAAACGGGCCGGTTTCTGGCCTCTGGAGGCTGGGGGAGGCCATTTTCGCCCTCCCGGAGGCTCGAAGAAAACCTTTGTAGCCTGGGGGGTGAAAACATCCCCCCCCCGCCATGCTGCAGGAAGCCGAGTAGGCATGGGGAGTCGGGCAGTGGTGGGATTCAATTTTTTTAACAACCGGTTCTGTGGGCATGGCTTAGTTGGGGGTGTGGCTTGGTGGTCATGTGACCGGGTGGGCGTGGCTATGTGCATAGGGACTACTCAGAGGGCTGAAAAAGTCATTTCTGACTGGTCCTTGCACTTATGGCCATCCTCACATTTATGCCTGTTACGACATTCTTAACAACCATGTCAGTCATTTTACCACTACTTCTCTTCACCACGGTGACAAGATAGGGCGTAAAATGTAAAATGTGAGGACAGTCGTAAGTTCAAGGACTGGTCAAAAGTGGGAGGACCAGTCAAAAATAACTTTTTCAGCCTTCTGACTAATCCATATGCACATAGGGACTACTCAGAGGGCTGAAAAAAGTCATTTCTGACTGGTCCTCACATTTTTGACCGGTCCTTGCACTTATGACCTTCCTCACATTTATGCCCGTTGCGGCATTCTTAACAACTGTGTCAGTCATTTCACCACTACTTGTCTTCACCACGATGATAAGATAGGGCTCAAAACTTAAAATGTGAGGACAGTCGTAAGTTCGAGGAGTAGTCAAAAATGTGAGGACCAGTCAAAAATAACTTTTTCAGCCCTCTGAGTAATCCATATGCACAAAAGGATACAGCAATAGAGAGGGATGAAGGAAGGAGAAGAGAGATGGAAGAAAGAAGGAGAAAGAGGGAAGGAAGAGAAGGGAGGAAGGAGGGGAAGGGAAATTAGAGTAGGAATGAGGGTAAGAGAGGGAGGAAGAGAGGAGGAGAAGGAGAAAGGAAGAGGAAGTAGGGAGGAGAAGAAGCGGTGGGGAAGAAAGTAAGAAGGAAAGAAGAGAGAGAGGTGGCAGGTTTGAGGAGAAAGATTGCTGTACAGTAAAAAAGATGAAATGGAAGAAAGGCAACCCCAAACAAATATAAAGATATTAAGATAAAGAATGAATTGTTAAACTTTAAAGAATAAAAGAGAACAAATATGAATAAATAGCAATAATTAGAAACACACATACAAACATACAATTTATTTTCTTTGAACAGAGTATTTGGCCGGTTCACAAATTTAAACAGTGTTTAGTCATTTCAATTAAATTTACAATTTCTATATTTCCTTTTTGCCATATTTATTCCTTATCTATTTTTTAAAAAACCAATATTACCCTTCATCCTCATCTCTAATCTTAATCAAATTAAATTTTCCCTTCTATTCTATATTATACCCCTTCCCATTGTCATCTATTTTTATATCCATCCTCACATTGGTTAATTATGTAATATTACAGTTGTTTAATATAAATTCAACATTTTAATATAAATCAATTAGTTATAACTACCTTTTTTGTATATTAATCAATATGAACATGAATATTCCAATTATTTCCATGCAATCCAATTTCTTACAAATCAATTAATTATATTTACCAATAATAATAAACCAAATAATTTCCCCCATATATTCCTCCAAACCACAACTTAACCATTTCTGCTTTCAACACAATATACAATTAATAGTATCTCAATTATTACAATTCCCTAGTTAAATAGAGCTTTTTTTCTTTTGTGTTTTAAAATCTTGAACTCTCCTCTTTTTCCCTAAATTTCCCATTGTTTGCACCTACCTTTTTTGGTGAGGAAAAAGAAAAGAAATCTGCCTGCCTAATTTTCCAACGTTGCAGCAACAGCAAAGCCAACAGCCTGCTTTACTTTCAGTTTTGTTTTTCAGCATAGCTAGGGGGAAAAAAATCTGCTCCAGCAAGCAGCAGAGCCCTGAGCAAAACAGCTGAGAGCAAATCAGCTGAGAGTCGGGAAGCAAGGGCTAATTAGCCTATACTGAAGCTCCGCGGGCCAATAAAATTACAAAAAAACACTGAACCGTTTGTTAAATTGCTGGCTCGCCCGCCCCTCACCCACCACTATTTATTGGCAATAAATAGTGGTGCGGAGGGGCGGGGCAAGGGGCGGGATGAGCCAGCAATTTAACAAACAGTTCCGCTGAACCCTCTAGAACCGGCAGAATCCCACCACTGGAGTCGGGTGCTTATGCATGGAGGGGGGATTGTGTGCGCATGCGCGGGGCATGCATTGAATTATGGGTGCCGGCACATGTCTGCTGTTGTGCGCGCACATACGCACTTTTAGCACATGAAGAGAAAAGGGTTAGCCATCACTGATATATACTAACAGATAGTAGGATTTATTATAATTAAAAATAAACTAAGGTTGGAAGATGGAAGTTTAGGATTAGATAATCTAATTGTATTATTAATATTAACAATGTGTTAAAATATATCATGAACTTAACCTTTTAAAGATTAGAAATTGTGGGGACTTTGAGATATAATTCCAGGATGGATTAAATTTTGCTATTATTTGGCCTTATTAGTAGTCCTAGACATTTGGGATATTGGAATAGTGAGTAATTTTTAAAATATTAAATATTAGTAACTTAATAGGGGATAATAAACACAAGGTGCAAAGAAATGTTATTTATGTTTAAATGAATTAATAGAAAAAATATAAAGAATTATAAAGATAGAATGATATTGTTGAAGTTGGAAGATTAGGATTACGCATTATTATTGTTAACATTGTTTAAAAAGGACATGGACCCAATCAATACACTGTCCACAAAATATGTATGATATGTAAGGAAAACTGCAAATAAAACATGATTTTTTTTAAAAAAAGGAATGTTGGTAGCAAACAGACCATCAAAACATAAAACTCCATTGAAGATATATGGATATATATCTAATAACAGTATGTAGTAGGGATACAGACAGGCAAAGTGTGGGCAGAGGTGGAAATCATTTATTATTTATTATTTATTAATCAAATTTCTATACCGCCCTATTCCCGAAGGACTCAGGGCGGTGAACAGCCAAGATAAAATACAGATAATACAAATATTAAAAATCCCTTAAAATTATTAAATATTTCGGCCGAAACACAGATTAGGAAATCATGTTCTCCAAATGTTTTTTAAATGTGCATTGATCAATGATGTTCCTATTCATCTCAACCTATATCTATTATCCCTGATAATCAATGAAAGGGACTATTAAATTTGGCTTCTAGTTCAACTGGCCCATCCTATACATTCTACTGCTCTCTGAAAGTTTTCTTTTCAGGCTGGCTACCTAAAATCGCTGAATTATTCACAATATGAAAAGAGAATTTTTACAAACACAATTTCAGGTGTTTGTTTATAATTCCTTCAAGCCTGTTCCCATGTGAAAATACATAGTTTCTGATTCTAGAATCCCTCAGAATGAGAAGTATTTTCTTGTTCTTTAAAGCTACATTTCAACCAAGTATGGGTCTAAAGCATGAAATTGAATAACAATAATTTCTGAAAATCATTATGTTTACATCTTGCTTTTAATCTTCCCATTAGCATCCATTTTACTCCTAGGAGAAATAGGATGTGGGGTGGGTGAATCCTTGGATTAACTCACAAAGTTGTTTTCATGTTTTTATACTCTTAAATTACAAAGCAATTCCCCCATTCCATATTTCCCCAATGACGAATTAAATGCAACTACCATAGCTATAAGGGAATGAACAAGATTGTTATATTAGTTTAATATTTATAGGCAAGCTCTCAGCATGGCCAGATTAAGTCTTCGGAGGTTTACCGAGGAAAGTGGGAAGATTCAAAGCTGTGAGAAAATAGCCAAGGGCATCTATTCTGTTACCTAGTAGAGCATGAAATTAAAAGAGATTGCAAGAACATTCAAAACAATGAGTTATAAGTTTAAGCAACTTTTAATGGAGTGCCAACTGAAAATGTGAGAAGCAGTATCTGGGAAGAAAAATATGGGGAAATTAAATGACAAATGTGTTATCTATTCCTTATTAAAAAAATCTATTTGGGGAGTGCTGCTTGAACCAAGGCAACAGCAGTGGCAAGCATTTCACAACTCCACTTATTAGTTCACCAGCTGTGAGCACTCCTTAGCCTGTCGGTCCAAGTATATTATACATGTATTAGCTACTTCCTGATCTGACTTCCAGAATGCAATCCTTGTGGGCTACGCTTGAGGAGTTCCACAAATTCAATTGTGTAAAAGGCAGCAATTAAATAGTAAGTGTTTTTGTGTTATTTCAAGTTTCAATGTGCTTCTCCTGTTGATGAAATCTGCACTGATTGTGAGTTGTTTTCAGGCACAATTTAGATGTTGGCTAAATCCTAAATAGTTTAGATTTACTACCTGAGAAGGTGCCTGTCCTTATATGAACTTGTTGGCAAGAAAGCTTGGTGATGCCCCCTTCTCCCTCTTTCTGAGACCCATCTGTTGAGTACAATGAAGAAGGCCTTTTCCTGTGCTGACACAAGAATAGACATCTTCAAGAGTTGTGATCAGCTCTTGGTGGTTTTAGTTGTGATTGTATGATATTTTGCTTCTGGAAAAATTGTGCCCTTCTTGTTTAGTCTGGAATTTTAGCTTGAATTGGTTAATAATGGTATTGCAGGTTTTTGATCCCATTATTGCTATTTATATTTTATTATTGTTTAAATACATTTGGTTAAAAGATGATATATAAAACAAACTTTGGTAATAATTATATATTTAGAATTATGCACTGATTAAAAAGAACAACCTGGTTTCTTTCCCTTTGTTTTATTCTGTCAACGATTCTGTGCAGAAGTTTTATCTGACAGAGTGTGACAGGGTAAGCTGACTTCAGGGATCCACTTCAAATTAGCTTTCCTTAGGTCTAGTCCAATTCTCTAAGCATTAAATTATATAGGACCCTGATACAATCCATCTCATTGCATGCTGCTCTCCACAGTTGCCATATAAACTGAAATAGATTTTTATTTAAAATCCCAGACCAATAATGCCACATGGGATCAAGTAAGCGAAAACAGACTATAAAAACCAGAAACCTGAACAAATACATAAATATATAACATAAATATCACACGCTCAAAGCAAATTCAATCTGCTGAAGTAAACAGATGGGGCCCCCCATTGACAAAGAAAAAAATGTGGCTTAAAGTAAGAGTTTTTATAAAATTTCTGTGCAAATAGTCTGAGATGTAAGCGCCAATTAAAATTCTGATTGTACCTTAATAGTTTAGGAGTGACATATTTGCAGGGTCATCTTCTTCCATTAGAAGCATCTAGTATGTACCTTTCTAAAAGATAACATGGTTGGAAGTCACAAGTTGGTGTTTCTCAATCTTGGTAACTTTAAGATGTATGGACTTCATGCTGGCTGGGGAATTCTTGGACTGGTCACTAATCTTAACATTGACAAGGTTGAGAAACATTGCAATTGATGCTGCATTCCAGCCCAGCTAGCAAATTTTGGTTTGCTCTGAGGCCAGATGCTAAGCAATCAGACCACAATGGGACATTGGTTATTTGAGCTTTTTAAAAAGGCCAGCCAATTGAGTAAAATGGCCCGCCAATTGAGTAAAATGGCCCAAATGGGCTGCCATGGGCCAATTCCTGTATTTTCTAAATTAACAGGAAATACTACTCCATAGCTCCTTTCCAGAATGATAGCATGCTTCCTTATGATCTAAATGGTACTCTTTGATTTGACAATCTATTAATGCCATAGTTCTCCTTCACTTTATTTCTCAGTTACTGAATTATTGGAACATCTTACAGCAGATTTATTTTTCTTGCATGGAAAGCCATCTTTTTTCTCCTGTCACAGCTCTGGCAGATATTTCAATGACCATTCCACATCTGATCCTAAATATGGGAAATTTATTTTGTCCAGGAAATACTGGAGTCATCATACAGAGAAGGAGAAAGAGAAGGAATGATAATCTATTTTTCTTGCAGTCCAAAACTGATATCAATAAAATTTAAAAATATAAATCAGATTATACATCAACAAAGGTGACTTTTGGAATAATAATTAAAGGAACAAAAAAGTAGGATTTGCTTTTAAAATTACAGCTCTGTAAAACTGAAAAGGAAGACTTCCAACAGCACAAAAACTAGGGAACAAACCCCAGTATGCTATTTTTCATTTATAATATTGCTTTGTTATACTCATTTATCTTGTAGGCAGCATATGTATTTGTACCCAGGAAGTTTTTTCTTAGTGTTGATACTATCAGAATAAAAAAAAGTATTAGAAATAAAGTGATAGCTCCAGCACAATACCCAAAAATAATGTGGAAGTAAAATAAATAAATCCATGCAGTGCAACTTTGACCCACTGTACCCGAGTACTGGTTACTGGGAAACCCGTTAAAAAATGAACGCAAGAAAAGAAATACAGAGGAGAAAAGGAAACCACTAACACCATCTTAAGATATGGACCTCTTCTAAATTCCTGCTCTGTATTTTACACTTCATATTTGTAATTTCTGGAATTTCTGTTTCTTATCCACGTGTTTAACCTGGTACTTGCTCACATTAAAGAATTTCACATTACATCTTCAGTTTGTGGTAATCTTGGCAGGGAAGGTTGGTCAGACAACAACTGGGTATTAAGAAGTGATCCACATCTTTTCCTACAGTCAGCAGAGCGCTTAAATGAAGCATTCTAGCGAACCTTTTCAGCACTGAGTGCCCAAACTGGAACGTGTGTGCACATGTGCATGTTTTTGCGCCAGAGTGCTGGAATCTTGAAGACCAGCTGGCCGATGTCCACATGCATGCCGACCATCTGGTTTCCCATGCGCTGGAGCACCGGAAACCTGAAGATCAGCTGGCCGCCGCATGCATGCCTGTTTTTTGGCCGTTTTTGGCCATTTTTATGGCTGTTTTGGGGCCATTTTCAGGCCATTTTCTGGTGCTCCAGCTCCCGCGAAGACCAGTTGGAAACCAGAAGAACAGCTGGTGACAGCACATGTGCCTACCTCTGGGCTCTGTGTGCCACCTCTGGCACACATGCCACAGGTTCGCCATCACGGAGCTATTCAATACTAATGTCAGTATTTATGTTTGCCAATCTGGAAGTATTCTTTTCTTGTACTTTTACTCTATTTTATAGAGTTTTATAAATGCTGGGCATAGTTGTTTATTCCATTATTCTGTTCCACTTTCCAACTTCACCCAAGACTTTCTCTGCTATGTTTGTACAGGCAGTCCTTAACTTTCTTTTTGGGGATAAAATCTAAAATGCTTCACATTGAATTTTCCTCTTTGCCAGGGCCTTTTTTTCTGTGTTTGTTATTTGGGATTTCCTACATACTCAAGGTTTGTGGCCTCTGTTCTCCTGCCAGATGTCCTCTTCCCCTTCCAAAATGGCCTTGAGGGGGTTCATCTGTTGATCAGAGCGACATCAGGCAAAGGCATATGAGCATCCTGTGATTTAGTCTATATGGTTATTTCTGTTTGAATGCAATATCTCTGAGAAATATGGCCTCGATGACACGTTAGAATAATAAAGAAATAAAACAGTAGAAATCTAAGCAGTCCTTATTAGCATCCTTTAGCATAAACTAAAATTATCTTTTAAATTTAAATAAAATAAAATAGTAAAATAAAATGCTTCTCGGGCACTAATAAAGAATTTCACCATCTAGCAGTATGATATTTTACTAACTTTCAGAAGAATACGGTAACCTTGTGGGGTGTGAGTTATCCAATAATGGCTTAGATTATCTACTGCCAAGATTATTAGGTCTAAATCAATGGGATTGAAATTATGATCAACTTTTCCTTCTGATTTCTAACAACGCTGCTTGCACGTTCTAATTGCATTACAAATGGCAAAAGAAGCAAGCAGCACTAAATTGGTCTATAGAAAGGAGAAAAGAAAATTCTAAAATCTGTGGTTTTACCAAAAAAAAAGGAGTTATAACTTGACTAATAACAAGGTTTCAATATTTTGAAAGTTTACGTATTCTCATCCTCATTTAGGATGGTCTGAAAAAACTTTTCATACCACCTATAAATTTTGGATTTTTCTTTTTAAGGAATTAATATAACTATTATTGGGAGGCTTTATAAGTGTCTTGGAAACATTTATTTATTTATTTGTTTTAATTTCTATACCGCCCTTCTCCAATATAGGACTCAGGGCGGTGCACAGCCAAAGTAAAATCCAGACATAGAAAGATTAAAAAACTGATTAAAATAATTAAATAATTTGGCCATAATTAAAAACAGTTCCAATTTAAAATAGTTTAAAAGTTTGACTCAAGCCAGCCCAGCTAGTTGGAATAAATGGGTTTTCAGGGCCCGACGAAAAATCCGGAGGTCTGTTATTGTACGTAACTCTGGGGGAAGGTTGTTCCAAAGGGTGGGCGCCACCACAGAGAAGGCTCTCCCCCTGGGGGTCGCCAGCCGACATTGTCTGGCGGACGGCACCCTGAGGAGGCCCACTCTGTGCGAGCGTACTGGCCGGTGGGAGGCTATTGGTGGCAGAAGGCGGTCTCGTAGATACCCCGGCCCTAAGCCATGGAGCGCTTTAAAGGTGGTCACCAACACCTTGAAGCGCACCCGGAAGACCACCGGAAGCCAGTGCAGCTCGCGCAGGAGAGGTGTCACATGGGAGCGCCTCGTCGCCCCCATAATCCCCTGCGCGGCCGTGTTCTGGACCAGCTGAAGTCTCCGGGTGCACCCCAGGGGGAGCCCCATGTAGAGAGCGTTACAGTAGTCCAGGCGGGAAGTGACGAGTGCTTGAGTGACTGTGCGTAGGGAGTCCCGATCTAGAAAGGGGCGTAACTGGCGTATCAGGCGAACCTGATAAAAAGCCCCCCTGGCCACGGCCGCCAAATGATCTTCCAAAGACAGCCGTGCATCCAGGAGGACGCCCAAGTTACGAGCCCTCTCCGTGGGGGTGAGTGATTCACCCCCAATAGCCAGCGATGGCATCAGCTGGCTATATCGGGACGCCGGAAGCCACAGCCACTCGGTCTTGGAGGGGTTGAGTCGGAGCCTGTTTCTCCCCATCCAGGCCCGCACGGCCTCCAGACACTGGGACATCACTTCAAGGGCATCATTGGGGTGGTCTGGGGTGGAGATGTACAGCTGGGTGTCATCAGCGTACTGATGGAATTCCACCCCAAAACCACGGATGATCTCACCCAGCGGCTTTACATAAATGTTGAACAGAAGGGGCGAAAGGACCGACCCTTGTGGCACCCCACAAGCAAGGTGCCTCGGGGTCGACCGTTGCCCCCCTGTCAACACAGATTGCGACCGGTCAGAGAGGTAGGAGGAGAACCACCGCAGCACGGTGCCTCCCACCCCCAACCCCGCCAACCGGTGCAACATGATACCATGGTCGATGGTATCAAAAGCCGCTGAGAGGTCTAACAGGACCAGGATAGAGGAACAACCCCTGTCCCGGGCCCTCCAGAGATCATCCACCAATGCGACCAATGCCGTTTCAGTGCTGTGCCCAGGCCGGAAGCCGGACTGGAGCGGGTCTAGATAGACAGCTTCATCCAGGTACCGGGGAAGCTGTTGCGCCACCACACTCTCAACAACCTTCGCAATGAAGCGAAGGTTGGAGACTGGACGATAGTTAGCCAAAACAGCCGGATCCAGAGAGGGCTTCTTGAGGAGGGGCCTCACAACCGCTTCTTTCAAAGCGGTCGGCAGGATCCCCTCACTCAAAGAAGCGTTAACAATCTTCTGGAGCCAGCCTCGTGTCACCTCCCGGGAAGCCAGTACCAACCAGGAGGGACACGGGTCCAATAAACATGTGGTCGCGTTCAGCCGTCCCAGGACCCTGTCCATGTCCTCGGGAGCTACAGGATCGAACTCCCCCCAGGTAACACTCTCAAGACCTGCCTCAGTCGTCCCGTCCGGACATACCCAGTCAGAGGCCAGCCCTTCCCGAATCTGAGCGATTTTGTCATACAGATACTGCACAAAATCCTCAGCACGACCCTGCAAGGGATCATCCCGCACCTCCAGATGAAGGAGGGAGCGGGTTACCCTAAACAGGGCGGCTGGGCGATTATCTGATGACGCGATAAGAGCGGCAAAATAACTCGTTTTCGCCGCTTTTATCGCCACTAGGTAGGTCTTAATATGAGACCTCACCAGTGTTCGGTCAGATTCGGAGCGGCTGGTCCTCCAACTACCCTCCAGGCGTCTTTTCCGGCGCTTCATCTCCCTAAGCTCCTCGGAGAACCAAGGAGCTAGGTGAGTTCGGTGCCGGGTCAGAGGCCGCAAAGGCACGACTCGGTCCAAGGCCCCGGCAGCCGCACTATCCCAGGCGGCCACCAGGTCTTCCGCCGAGTCATGAGCCAGAGTCTCAGGAAATGGCCCAAGCTCCATCTGGAACCTATCCGGGTCCATCAGGCGCCTGGGGCGGAACCACCTGGTCGGTCCCGCCTCCCTGCGGCGGGGTGCAGCGGTCAGAAAGTCCAGTCGAAGGAGCGAGTGGTCAGACCATGACAATGGTTCGATGGCTATATCCCCTATATCAAGACCACTCAACCACTGACCAGAGACAAAAACTAAGTCCAGAGTGTGTCCCCCCGTGTGAGTGGAGTCATGAATTAACTGAGTAAGGTCCATGGCCGTCATGGAAGCCATGAACTCCCGAGCCACCTCAGACGTTTCACCGATAGATGGGAGGTTGAAATCCCCCATGATGACAAGTCTGGGGGTGTCCACCGCCACCTCGGCTATAACGTTAAGCAGCTCAGGCAGGGCCGTTGCCACGTGGCAGGGAGCCAGGTACGTGACCAACAAGCCCATCTGTACTCTACGACCCCACTTCACAAAGAGGGACTCACATCCGGCTGTCTGTGGAACAGTGGTCTCCCTTGGATCCAGACCTTCCTTTATAATAACCGCCACCCCCCCCGCCCCTGCCCTGAGCCCTCGGCTGATGAAATGCGCGGAAACCTGGTGGGCACATATCCACGAGGGGGACTCCCCCCTCCTGGCCCAACCAGGTCTCCGTAATACCCGCCAGGTCTGCCTCCCCCTCCTGGATAAGATCATGAATGAGGGGGGCTTTATTAACAACGGACCTGGCGTTGCATAACATCAGTCGAAGGCTCTGGCCCTGAGAATCTGGACAACCTGGGGAACAAGAAAAGCATTGGGGACCGGAATGCGCAATCGCTCTAAGATAGCGAGTGCGCATTCCCGGAACATGATATGGTCCCCAGCTTCCGCCATATCTGCCCCTCCCACTCACTATGCTGATGGAACAGCCCTCCTCAAATCGAACTCCACCCCCCTCCCCGACCTCCGGTTCTATGTCCCTAATGTCGTGGCCCTTCGCTAAGGCTGGTCTTGAACCCAGTGGATTTCCCCCAGGACCCACCTTAATCCCCCCTGAACCCCTTAAGATTTTTGTTAAAAACCCGCTAAAAAACCCACTTAAAAAACCCCTCAAACTCTTCTTTGCTGCATGCCATCTCTGGCATGGCATTTAAGTACCCTGATTAGATTCTACTTTCAAGGAAAGAAATTTCAAAGAGTCTGAAGAAAGAGCCTACATTTTGTGGGTGTTATTTCCTATGACCATTAGAGATATTGTATTTGCCTCAACTGGCTTTACCAACTGAAATTTCATTTTAGTTTTGTAAATATAAATACTATAATTTCCTTGTTTGCTTGTTCTGCAACATTAGGCCCAGGTTCTTATCTACTTAATGTGTGGCAGGAAACAGATTGAGAATAACATTTTGCCTCACAGAATTTTGTTTCTGTGTTAGTTGTAATTACATTATGATTTTCCTTTTTCTTTGCAACAAAGCATTCTGTATTCAAATGTCTAACCTAAGATAGGCAGTGTCAGCAATGGATTAAAACCATTTCTGTTTCAACAAAATAAGGCACTATACATGAATATTGTATGCTTAGAAGTTTGAGGTTTATTCATCCGCACTTATGAAATATTTCAGTATGGGTACATTCTTTAAATTTTGCAAAACAGAGTTCTCTCTCTAAACATGGGAAATTCTATTTTAATTATCTGAATGGACTGCTAAGCATTGATTAAACTATATTGGGAAATATAATTTATATGTATTTCCATTGAACTAGAATAGAGAGGGGCATTGCACTTGCTATTGGCCTTTGCAAATACTTTTTATTCAGTTAATTCTTCTGTCTATTTTACATTACCAAGAGCAAGTTCTTGCTGAGGTATTTTATAATCCTTCCTGCATGCTGATCCTGCAGTAATATACTTGTTTCCAGCCAATCTATTCCCTGGCCAATATAGACTTTTTCTTTTTTGTCTTTCACTCTGGTAGCAAAACTCATTAAGAGTTTTGGGTGGACTCCAATTTTGATCTTCCACTGACAGAAATGGAAGCTGGCCATCCTACTACCAGCTCCTTCAGTTCACCCCAAACCTTCTTTAGAGGATCGAGAATTATCCAAAGCAAAATTTAGGGGTTGAGGGCAGCAGGAAGAAGGAGAGTCTACTTCTCTTACTCTTGATGATGGAAGAGTCTTTTCACCTGAGGACCAGCACAAATGTCTACAGTATACAAAATTACTGTTTTATGCAAATGATACAGAATTTCAAATTTGCTGCAAGTCAGGTTGCTTGATGGCAAGAAGTGTGTGTCATCCCAAAGATAGAACAGAAGATTGGACCGGTCAATCTGAGTACTCCAAGACAAAAAGGGATTTCTCAGAAGGATTACAAAGAAAAGATCAAATTGACAGGAGGAGAGCAGAGAGAGCATCAGAGCCAGCCATCAAGAGCCAAGAGGTCAGGAACTTGCATTTGAAAGGGATCAGAAGGAAAGGGCTCATCCCTGTGGTGCTTCTGAGATAGCTTCAATGCAATGGTGAAAACTCAAGCAGAGCATTTTAAGTGGCACTGGAAGCAGACAGAAGAAAAAAAAAACTTTAAAAATAAGTGCCATCAGTAAGTATGAGCAGATTATGTGCTGTTAGAAAAGAACAGTAAACCTTATAACAAATTCAGAAATGAAATAGTTTGTACATTGGTGCAATAGATTTTGCAGAAGATCTCTTCCCTTTGGGCAGGTGAGTAGGTAGAGGTGCTTAGGCAATAATTTCACATCATTTACTATGTATTTATTTCTAGAATAAACAGAAAGTAAGAAAGAGGTGAAAACAGCAATTGTAACAAAGGTGACATGAGAGAAGAAAAGCATCGGCAAGTAAAGATAATGTGAAAAGAATGAAATTATTATTTCTTGAAATTGAAATTATTTCAATTTTATTTCTTTGATCAATAAATTCCAGGAACAGCCCCCTCTAAATTTAATTTTAATTTAATGGGTTTCAATTCCCATTTGGGGTATGAATCTCAGCTTTCACAGATTTTATGAAATCTAGGAATGATTTCATGCCCTCCATGCCCTTTTTCCTCCTCTTAAAATGCCAGTTTTCATACTATAATCTACACACATTATTTCTGTTTGATACAAACCAGGGAATTTTGGCTCGATACAAACCAAGTCAGCATGCTGAAGCTGGTGGAAAGAAGGAAAGCTAAGACAAACTGTCTGAACTGGATGCATAGCTAAACAATTCAAAGCAATTTTCAATTACTCTATTGGGATCTATTTTGGAATCAACATTTCCAGGATCCTGCTGGCCCTAAGGCTACTCCCAGATCCCTAACACTGAAGCTCTTTTCTTCTATTCTGTCAGTTAGTTTGCCTGCCTATTCCAAATACAATAATGACCAAGATGAAGTCCACCAATTTCCATTAAGCCTTGCTTCCCGTTTCTGGATGGTACTGTAATAAATGAATTCCATCAGAGAATGCAGTAAGGTGATGGGCCCTTTAAAATTAGAGATATCTTATTTTAACCTCTGATTATTTGGATCTGATATAGATTATTATATTCATTACAACCAGTGGCAGTATTGAAACTGCTTTCAATTCTCTTCATTAAGCTCATGGGGCTTCACAGTTTTCTAAATACGGCGAAAACCCCAAATCAAAATACTACTCTGGCAACTGAATTTCAATCTATTAGAAACTCTGCATGTTTCTGGCTCAAATTATCTACAGCTCATTTGCCTTCTGTAGCCTGCTCCTTTTTGTGATCACAATTCTACTGCTTTTTTTCCCCTTTCATTTTAGTCTCCTTGTATTAGTATGCAATTAATTATTGTAAGAGATATTGCTAGAATTAAAATATGGTTTGTCATCGTGAACACCTCTTCTTAGGCTGATGTGTCCAGGGGCTAAGAGCATGAAAAAACTCTCTTCAGGTCCTAAAAATATTAATTATGTCTCCCTCTGTGGCCATATTAGAAAATCAGATAATTAGATTTTAATGGCACAAATAGGCTGTATTAGGAGGTTTCACATCAACCACAGCTTGCAGGTTATATTCTCCTCTTCTCTGACAGGTTTAAAATAAACTTCAACTATTGAAAGAGGAGCTGAACATGCCAGAATTTGTAGTTGGCCAATAACCAGGTAGCTTAGAATTATAATAGTTCTAGTCTCAATATATTTTGAGATATAGCATGTTAAAGCTGAATTAAATTGCAATGAAACCATAAATCCCATCTTGTGGGAAAATCAAACAGGATCATCATTGCTTGACTTGCTGCTTGACTTGCTGCTTGAAACTGTTACTCTCTTATGTGAAGACGTGGATGGGTATGCTACCATCGTGATTTGTTACCAGCGTTGAATTGCTGTTTGTATGGTAAGAAGATATCTGTAACTTCGGACTGATTTGAATGGCTAAAGACTTGGATTGATTAAAAGACTATGCAATTGTTTTTCACTACCAAGTAAAAGCTTTGTTAAACCAGTTTGTATATATTATATTCATTGCTCTCAGTACTGTTTCTCTGTGCACTTACTCTGCTGGTTGGTAACACAACAATATCCTTAACAATGAACTCTTAAATGAGTTGGTAAAAATGAATGCATTTTTCAAGATAGTTGTCTTAAATATAAGCATCGCTTAGGAGATTTTGTACTTTGTGGAGACTCCAGTGAGAGGTTTTCCTCTGGCAGTTGCAGTCCCAAAATTTATAAAGGGCATGAGTCAGAATACCTAAGTTAGAAAAAGGATGTTCCAAAACAATCTCTTATCTTTCCCTGTTGTACAGTACACACAGTAGTCACACTGTGTAAAGAGGGAAGACAATTGCTAATTGTCATGCTCAGATACTTGACCTTTTTCAGACCACATATAGATTTAATCTACCTTATTCCTTTTCAGGGCTAGTAAGGCAATAATCCATGATCAAGGTTTTCCAGGCAATACAGTAATTTAACCCTGCAACATTTAAGGAAGGACAGCATGTCTTCTTACACATAAAAGAAGTGTTCTTGTTTTATGGTGATTTGTTTCTATTAATTAAGCCAAATTAAGCCATTTTAGCTTAATTTGACTACAAATGCTCAAGAATAGCTTTCATTAAATAGAATCCAATGGTTTAAATATGAAATTATTCATTCTGTACCTCACCAACTGAATTTATTAGACTTGGCTAGAATTAACCAAGCAGTTGCACTTGCAGAGAGTACCAAGAATTAGCTTTCAGTTTCCATGAACATCTGCTGGATGAAACTGCAAAGCCCTAATTGCCATGTTAATATTGATCTATAATTTTCATGTATTATAGTTAGAGGACTGGAATAATGAGTCACTATCTAAATAATGTTTATTAAAAAATAATTGATATGTTTATTGGAGCTCGTATGGAGTGAAATCTAGTATTGTGCAAGATTTTTCAGTCTTGTCCTGTTAGTTTTTTCCTTCCCCTGAAGGCCTCTCTTAAAACACCAAGCCCTTCTCTGAACACTTTAGACCTTCCAAAGGAGATATTAAGAGTGTGTGGAAATTGTAGACAGGAGAGGAAATTACTGATTTCACTGTGGGAATTATATAACTAGAAAACACCTTGCAAGACCTAACCACCATGGGAACTTTTTCATTTATTTATTTACCTTCTTTGTAGTGAATTCATAGATGCTTGGAGAAGACTTGTAAATATTGTAAAATGACCTAGCTCAGTGGTGGGATTCAAGTAATTTAACAACCAGTTCTTCCTAATGACCAGCTGTGTGGGTGTGGCTGTGAGAGTCATATGACTAAGTGGATGTGGCCAACTCTATGTCATTTGCATGGGTGGTGCCTGTATGGGCCAGGCGAGGTTGGGGAGGGAATCCAGGCATCTCCGGTGGGTGGGACAGGAGGGGAGGGTGGAGGAAAGAAAGAAAGATCCAACATGTGTGTGTGTGTGAGAGAGAGAGAGGGACAGAGACAGACAGACAGACAGACAGGCAGACAGACAGACAGACTGCCGCCAGCCCCGATATAACTCTGAGATTGGATCTCTCTCTCTCTCTCTCTCTCTCTCTCTCTCTCACACACACACACACACACACACACACACACACACACACACACAGGTTAGATCCTCTCTCTCTCTCTCTCCCTCCCTCCCTCCCTGTTTTAGGCAGGGTTAGAAAGTCTGCCAGGCTGAGGGAAAGTGCATATGCAACATCATGCTGCGGACGCCACTCGCTCATCCCTTTGCCTGGCTTCCCTCCTCCCACCATCTCCTTGGTGCTTGCTCACTCACTTGCGCTCTCCCTCCCCAGTCTTGCTTGACACAGGTGGCAGCTCATGATTGCCTTTTGCAAGCCCACTGTCGGTGAAGCTGGGTGCCAGTGAGGGCTGGCTTTTTGCTTAGGTTTGTCTGGCTGTTGGGGGGGGGGAACAAGTGGGGGCCTGGGAAGAAAACAGTTTTCAGCCGGTTCGCCAAACTGCACACAAAGTTAACAACCAGTTCAGCTGAACTGGCTGAATCCCACCACTGACCTAGCTAATAGGTATCTTTCGGACTAACACCAGAACCCAACTACCTACCAGTTTTTCATATCCAATTCAAATTTCTTGTTACTTTTCCACAGTCTCTCCTGAGAAGTTTCTGAGCTTCTTAAACTGGGTATTGTTTTCTTTTTTGCTTATGTGAATCTGTGAAGATCTCAGACACTAGTAAAGGAGAATATTTGTTCAGCTCAGGGTTGAAACGGGGAGGGTGACTCTAGTATGGGTGATATTACCTAGTTGGGTAATGAAATGTCTGCAAGAAAACAACCAAGCTCAGAGAGCACCAAGGACCACAGACACTGATTGTGTAACAAATGATAATGACAGGATTCAGGAGCTATTACATGAAAGTCCTGACACCATGTGATTTGATACCTACCAAGACATCCCAATAATCTTTCCCAAAAACCAGCTAAGAAGCCACCAAATTCATGCTCTCTCATAAAGGTGTCTTAAACCTGACACTAGGCAGCTCTACCAGGCTTCTATTTAGGAATGGACAACTTAGTTTTCAAATGATACGTTTATTTTTAGGAACAATGTCTATAGTCTCACAAAGCTGGCCATGCAAGAAGTGTACAAAAATAATGTAGGTCATAATCCACCCCACTGGGTGAACAAGAAGATGAGGAATGAGCGGTGTAGAATTGCTGAGATATTCGTGTTCGTGTGTGTTTGTGTGCATGTGCGTGCGCATACACACACACACACACACAGTGTGTCTGCACTTTCCTCCACAAATGTTATTTTTAGCTCTGTACTCACATGATGAAGGACAAAAATAAAACCTTATACATTTTTCATGGCGTCCCAGTGTGCCAAATCCAGGTCCTTACAATGTGCCCTTGGCTTAATACATTTTTAATAAGCTGAACCCAGCCAAAAAAAAAAAAAAATGAACAGGACCTTTTTTTGTTGTTGTTTTATGTTGAGAGTAGAGCTTCTTGCAGTAACTATCAGTTAGACCGCAATCCTATACACGTTGCTCTAAAAGTAAGCCTTTCTGAACCCAATGTGACTTTTTCTGAGTAGAGAGGCAGAGGATTATGCTGTTAAATCTCTCAGCACTAATACAAGAGAAGAAATTTGAGGCTGGGTTGCAAATATTCCTTCTGAATGTGAATATGTGCAGTTGCACTGGATGCAATAAATATTTTTATATAACCATATCTATGTTCAATAATGGATTTCACCTTTCACCTTTCAGTGAAATGTATGTCAGATGCAACTAAGGAAGTAAAGGTGGAGGAGGAGATTCTTCTATTGTTTAAAACCAATGAAAATTTCAGCTCACGTATACCTCTCTTAATTGTGAGATGGTTAGCACAACAATCCTCTGGTGTCTGAAAGTGGTAAAGCTTTAAGTAAGTCCAACATCATCACCATACTTGTCGACTTCCAATTTAATGGTGTATTATCAACCCGATCAATGTTGACTGTAAAGAGTTGTCTTGTCAACTACCCTTTAATGTCTCCTTGGATTGCATTTAGAATTAAACCTGGAATAACAGAAAGCTATGCACTTTGAGATTATCCAAGGTAATGGTTTCCAATGGGTTTGATAAATTTGAATACATCAATAATGTAGATAATGTAGATTGTTGATATTATTGTTTGCTCTTTATTTGTTTCTCTTCCCTCCCCCATTTCTGCTCCATTTTGCCCCATGTTTGTCAGACAACATTTAATATCAAGTTATATCTTTTGCTAACTTGCATGTGTCCCTTCTTCTAATCTGGCTAGAAGATTTGATTGGGGGTGATTGGATTCCCTAAACTGGAAATTATCTCCAGTAGTTTTCCAAGGATGGGCAGAGACATTCATTCCTTCAAGGCTTCGACCAATAGCAAGGAATGTTCTAATTAAGATTGGTATTAGTGTTCACATCATAAATTAAGGACAGGCATCCTGGTATCATCCAGATGGGTTTTTTTTAAATCTCAAATTCCAATTTCCTTGCCATTAGCCAATTTGGTGGGGATTAGTAAGAACTGGACTATCATTTCTGACATTCCCTTGCAGTCTAAGAATCTTCCATAAAATGGCTTGATTTTTCTACTGTATACCATTCTTTAAGGAGTCCTATAACAAACTAGTGTTTTGCTGAAGACTGTTAAGATCAAGGAGAGAGATTTGGGAGGAGGATCTGCTTCCAAGTAATGAATGTGAAATGTCAATAGATAGTACTGCTCAACATGAAAGCTATTATTGATATAATTTAACTCTTTATTTATTTATTTATTTATTTATTTATTAAATTTATATGCTGCCCATCTGGCAGTTCAAGATGACTCCGAGTGGCTTACAATGTAATAAAACATACAGATATAAAACAGACTGAAATTTCAAAATATTAAAACAAACTAAAAAAATCCAGAGATTTGGAGTGAAGCAGTGGTGCTGCCTACTGTGTTACTGCACTAACCGCCTCCCGCCAAGTCCTCCAGTTAAATGTTATTTAGTGTTTTCCATATTATATATTTTATACTTATTAACCCTCATACCTGCTACTACCACGGGCTGTATTAATTGAGACTACACTAACAGAATGCTGCAAATATTTTTCCTTCCTACTCTCTTATACTCCAGTTAACCTGGGGGGATTCTTTTTCTAATACTTTCCTGTCTGCCTGGCTTAATGAATATTTATTCTGCATGCGTTATTGCCTTAGAGGCTTCTCTAAGTTCATCTCCATAGATCCTTTCAGTCAGCTATGGCGAAGATCAAAAATTACAAACAAACCACATATATTTTACATCTCAAACAAGGCAAAAGCTTGATGTTTCACAGTATATTAAAAGTAAAGAAATGGGTGACTGACTTGCTTTGATTGTGACAACAAATTACAAGCTATTTGTTGGTATCAGCTACAAATTCTTTAAATGCAAGTGATGGTTAAGGGATCAGGCACAAAGCCACAAATCTTGGCCAGGCATTCTCTCACAGATCTAGAAAGAAGCAGTGGCAAACAACTTCTGAAATCTTATTAAGGAAACTGCAGAGATTAGAACAGGCAGTGTAGGAGATAAACAGGCTGAGCTAGAGGTAAGGTTAAGTGTGTAATCAATTTGGAATCATTGTGAAGTCAGGGGAGACCCAAATCTAGCTGCACTGCCCTCCTCCCCCCCACCCCCGTGAATTCTGTTGACCCTTATCTAGCACCAATTTAGCTTGAACTGTTAGTCGCTCAGAATCTTGTATAGGTGGCAAGAATAAACTCTTAGGCTCTGAACTCAACTCCTCTTATCTGGTTAGTTGTGCTTGACAATCAGTCACTAGAGTCAATACTGACTAAAAAGCATCTACCTCTCAAAACAAAGTTATAAAAAATTCTTTATGGGAGGAATTATCCAATTTAAGGTTCTATGACACTTACCACTACGTATTATTTTCGGAAGCAGACTAGGAAAAAAGCTGGTGATTTTAAAAACAACTATTGATTTAATTAAAAAATTAAGATGTAATTTTCACTAATCTTTCTTTAAAAACATCACAATTTAAAAAGGAATCCGGGATTAATATAAATAATAAAACCTGATATATGCCACTTTCTTTGAAAATGAATAAGAAGCCTGCTATAGCAGTATGGTGCGATTATACCATTTTAGCAGCAATTATTTTTATTGAATTTTAAAGAATGTTTTTTTAAAAACTAGTAACAGAAATTTTTTAAAAATGTAATCATAATTACTATAGTTAAATGTTACCAAACATTTATAAACCATACTTCATTCAAACTACTAATAAAAAAACAGATATTAAATAACTGTGAAGCCCAAATTAAAATAAAGCTACTGTAATTAAGTTGCAGAATGAAGAATATCTTTAAAGTGATCAGATTTCTTGACTTAAAAATTAGGGATCAAAGTAGTAGAAGAAAGCACACAACACATATAAAAACAGGAGTGTTAATTAGATTAAACAAAAGTTAAACAATTTGTGGTTTGGATGTTATGGGAACTCAGCAATTAGTGCAAGCCGGACCATTAGGTTAATGTGGTTTATTTGGGCACAGCTTGTTCTGAAACAAAAAAAAATGTATTTTGCTGAATAAGGATTCAAATTCAGCAAGTAGTATAAATCTATTAATATTTATTATCCCTTTTTTCAGTAGTATTCCCAATATTTCCTGCGAGATCATTTTAAGATGTATAGGCACAGAATTGACATTGGCATCATTTTCTATTGGGTTTAACTGATTATGGAGTAGGCATTTTATAATAAGCATGCAAAATACACCTTGAGAGCAATTTCAGTTTCCTTTTATCTAACTCAAAACCAATAATCACTTTTTATTGCTTTCGGTTCAAACACTAAGCTGCTGTTGAATTGTATAACTCTAAGAGTTAACAGTTTATATGAATGCTTGGTTTGTTTAAATAATTTGTACTGAAAGAGAACAAGTTCTTAATGTTGGTGGGATTACAGCTTCATACTCTGACCGTTCCTACACCGCATTTGGAGGAAGTTCATGGTTAGCTAAAGTTAAGAATGTACTTTTAATGACTTTACCATGCATATGTTCATGGAGCTAATTAGCATTCCTGCAGAGAAGACTTCAACTTTTTGTTCATTCTTTCCCGAGCGGAAAGCAGAGTGTTCAAGAGACCCTGCTGAGTGATCTAGATTCATTAAAGCCAGCATGTTTCTTGATTGCCAAGAAAACTGTGGTTCCCTCAACATGCAAAAATTGTGTGAAAGCATTTGAGATACAACTTGCTAGGTCAACATATGGGAAATCTTCTATGGATTTTAGATATACTGTATCATCTTTTAAATGAGACAGCTTACCTAAGTTGGATGCTATGAGGGAACCCGTAAAAGTAGTGTTAATTGGTACAGAGATAGATATTGTTCATAAGAATCATAGTGCAATTATGAATGACCTCCAAAAACAAAGATGACCCATCAAGGGCCATCAGTAATCTAGGAACTATGGGTGCTTTCTATCCAACCTATAATGCTCTAAAGAGAACATTTTCTCCTATACAGATTGTTCAACCACTGTATGGAAGCCCTTTTGATTCCCTTTATATGGAGCCCAAAAGGTGGCCTTCTCTGTTGTGAAGTAAAGTTCCCTTCTATAGATGCACAAAAGTATGAATCTTGTTAAAAGTTAAGTCCATATTAAAAAGATTTCTATTCTCCTCACCTTTGACATTTCATGGTGGAACTGCAATACGACTTATGGCCTATATAAGTATATAATGTGTTCTAATCTTCTTTCTATGAAACTTGACTTTATCTTTACTATTTTCATTTAATAATATAATAATTTTCTTTTTTTAAGTCAGCATTGCATTTATTTATACAGGTAAGGCAGATAGATAAGGAGGTAGACAATTCATTATAAAATATTCATTCTTCTTTCAGCAAGCTTTGAGAAGTTATTGATGTTTAGAACTCTACATTATCAGAACTATGCACCAACTGTTGATAGAAAATGTTGATTGCCTTTTGTGTAGAAAAGTGGGACATAATTAAAACAACATACGAAAGACCCAAGTAAAGATGAGAAAGACTTGTAATGAAAGCAGTAAGGTAACCATGTTTCTAAAATTTAGAAATGGTTAAACATGTGACTCAAATCATGTGCCCTGATGTATGATTTTCAATTATTTGTGTCCATTTCCATTTTCTTTCTTCTTTTTGCATTCATAGCATAGCAGGGTTTTTTTCCTTATCTAAGAACTAATCAGAACATGAGGAAAATAAACAGCTGTTCTGAAAACTGTCATAGATATTAATTTGTTTTGTCTGCATCTTTCAACAAAAAGATTGAATATACCAATATAGACACAGATAAAAACTAATCGTCTTAAAGTCTTCTGAGGACTATTTTTATACTGTCATTCTATTATTTTTCTGATTACAAATGAAGAATATATCTCTGTTTTAAATGAGACTGAATGAAATTGGAGGGTTTTTTCCCCATTGTTTCAGCGTCACACAATTTTACAGAAGGGCATTATCAATTCTAGACTATGAGACATTTAATGTTTACTCATACAGTCCTTGGTAGGGATGGATGGATGGATGGATGGATGAATTGACTGAGTAATTATGTGATTATTGATGTTGACTCTTAGTGGTTTCAGATAGATTAGAAGGTATCACATATATTGGTAGATATATCAAGGTCTGTAAGATATGTTGAATAGCCATTCTAGCAGGAAATAATTCCCTACTTCTTTGAACCACCACCGATGCTTATGATCAATTCTGCTTCGTGTTCCCTGTTCACTAGCATATTCAACAGACTTTAGAGTCTGGTATGTGTGCCCAAGGACTCAAAGCGGCTTGTTATAGAAGGATAATATGATTTAAAGTATTCAATTCTCCTATGCTCATTCAATCCTTGATGCAGCTACATTTTTTAATTCCATTTTTCTCCCAGAAGAGTTAATTCAGTATATTTTTGTTCCACTAATTCAATATCACTATAATTGCACTCTGGTAGAAACAGGCAATCTTTTTGGCCAGTGGGCACAATTGTAATTTAAAGAAAGTCATAAACTGTCTCATGAAAAAGCTGCTATGGGGCAGAGATTTGTGCACTCACAAAGCAGCCATCATGGTTTGCATGGCCAGTCACAAAACATCATTTATCAGCAGGCAAGCTGTCAAGACTGTCACTGAATATCTAAGTTGCTATCTACCATCTCAGATTTCTTTGGGAAATAAAACTGCTATTTACTCTTCTCATTTTTTCTATATAGATCGGTCCTGAATCTAATGACTCTTTTCTTTTAGGTGTGTTTCCAGTTGTTTGCTACAGCATCAGATAGTATCTTAAACCTGAAATTCAATGTACACTTTCCTGCTGCTTCTATGTCCTGTTGAATACAAATAGTTGTGCATATAAGTAACCATGTACTACTTAATTCAGGGGTCCCCAACCCCCAGTCCACTGCCCATTGGGAACCTAGCAAGTGGCAGGGGAGCATGCAAGTGTGCGAAGCAAGCAAGCAACGGGCGTGTATGCAAAACCATCTCCTCTTCCCCCACCACCCCCGGCCACTGCTGCTGGCCTACAGAGCCGGAAAGGTTGGAGGCCGCAGCTTTAAATAATCAGGATGCCAAAATCTTCACTGAAATTGCTTTTAAGAAAAACTACTCTTTTATATTATAAAAGATAATCTTTATGAAGTGATAAAGCCGTAGTTAAATAAAGGATAAATAAGGATGTTTATTTGTTTGACAATATGAGAAATTAGATAATTAGTAAATTCTAAATATGGGGATGAAGCACAAAAGATTTGTAACCGACTGACACATGGTTTGCAATTGTAATGGATGATGGATTTGTTTTATGTTGTTTAAATAAATAAATAAATAAATAAATAAATAAATAAATAAATAAATAAACAAACAAACAAACTACTCTTTTTTAAAATTAGCTTATAATATAAAATACAAAAATACAAAAACAAATAATAGGAAAAATAGCAGAGGGAAAAGGGAAGGGGAAAGTGTAGAAAAGTCGGGGGTGGGGAGAAAAGACAATGACTTTCAACTCCCTTTGGTGAAGTAGAATAAGATAACAACATCAAACTTCAACCTTTTACTTTTACATAATAGTATATAAACTAGCCATTTTTACAACAACAAATCTATCTAATCGGTAAAACCAAAATCAAAGTTTCGTTTCTTTCCACCTCAAGCACAAAGTTGAGAAGCAGTTTCCAAGTAGAAACAAAAGTATTTGTGTTTTTTTTCTTTCATCAAAGCAGTCAATTTAGCCATCTCTGTTAGAACAACTGATACATGTGCCAAACAACTAACAACTAAGCTCTAATACAAATTTGTTGCAGTTATGCCAAAGTACAACATATATAAACTATTATCCTTTATTTCTGAAAAAGTGTAAGGAAGGATCCCCCCCAAAATTGTTCCCCTGCAAACCCAGACTACAGCTAAACCAGAACAGGTCAGTTAACCCAAAATTAACATTGCCATTTTCCAAGTCTTTGGAAACTGATGTACCTTAATACAAGCTGACATCTGAAAGCTTATGTGGTTCAGAAGATAACATTTTATAAAAAGATGGCAACAAGTATAAAGCAAATGCCACTGTACATTACAATCTTTCTCATGACCCAAGATTCTGCTGTTTATTGTACAATAGTGTTTTCAGTAAATAAAAGGTTAAAGAGGCAATCGTATAACACTTTCCCGGCAGGAATTAAATCCAATTAATCTCTCAAGGCCATATCTTTTTGGCTGGTTGAATGGTGTTGCAGAACATCTCAAGAGGAAATTCATGTGGTTTAGCATTCAAACATCAGTTATTGATAAAAGAATTGTGCACCAAACCTATTTTTGAAATTGTACCAGCCGCTTAATTTTTTCCTATAGTACGTATAAATCAAAGGTTGGCAACATAGTTCCTCTTATGTGCCAGACCACCCCAAAACTTGTCTCTATCCCTTAAATAGAACAGGGAGGTTTTTTTTTTCAATGTCTGCTTGAGGAAGGTATCCCTTCCCCATCTGTTCCTTGAGCTCTGTCCTCCAGGAATTTTGACTTGAGCTACAATAGAAATTATATACTTTTCCTAACCAATATGGTTCTTCCATTTGCCTTCTTTTTTGACACAAGAAAATCTCTTCAAAATCCTGCTTACTTGTTTTTTAAATGTCTGTCCTTTTAATGTACAGATAGTCCTCGATTTACGACCACAACTGACAATGCGACCAAAATTTCTGTTGTTAAATGAGACATTTGTTAAGTGAATTTTGCCCCATTTTACGACCTTTCTTGCCACAGTTAAGTGAATCACTGCAGTTGATAATTTAGTAACCTCGTTGTTAAGTGAATCTGGCTTCCTCATTGACTTTGCTTGTCAGAAGGTCGCAAAAGGTGATCTTGGGACACAGCAAAGGTCATAAATATGAGTCAGTTGCCAAACATCTGAATTTTGATCACATGATAATGGGGAGCCTGGAAAGGTCATAACTCTGAAAAACAGTCATAAGTCACTTTTTTCAGTGTCGTTGTAACTTTAAGCGATCACTAAATGAACGGTTGTAAGTTGAGGACACCTGTACTCATATCTCAAATTGAGACCATAAGACTTTGGAGCATAAACGAAGCAGAATCACTGAGTTTGTGATGTTCAGGATTGTGAAACATTCTAGCATTTGCTTATTGCATGGAGGAGAAAATGTCCTCAGGGAGAAAGTGACATCTGATATGTCTCCAGATTCTCTCTTTAAAGCATCAGAGGTATTGATTTTACAAGAGGGTATTTTAAGTCATTCATTAAGCAGCTGGTCTACCTTCCACTTTAATAATTAGGAATGGGAGGGGGGCATTATAAAATTCATTGACAATGTTTTGTGGAGTCATAATTGGACGCAACCATCAGGGCTAGAGCACTGGGGCTCTAGAATATTTTTTTCCTTTCCTTTTCTGCTTGTGTACTGATGAAAAAAGACAATTTTCAGTCAAGGAGAAGAAAGGAGGCAGAGGGGGAGGGGGGAAAGGAAAAGATGCTGTTGTTGTTTCACAGGAGAAAGAGACTGGCAAGAAATCAAAGCACAACTGTGAATAATATAACAAGACAGACTGCTGTCCCCTTCCTGAACTTTAATTCATAATATCTAAAGGGGCTGCCAGAAAGAAGAGAGGGTCAATCTATTCTCCAAAGCACCTGAAGGGAGGATAAGGAGCAATGGATGGAAATTAATCAAGAAACCTAGAACTGAGGAAACATTTCCTGAGAGTGAGAATAACAAACCAATGGAACAGTTTGCCTTTAGAAGTGGTGGGTGCTCCATCACTTGAGGTTTTCAAGAAGAGATCAGACAGCCATTTGTCCAGAATGGTAAGGGTCTCCTACCTCAACAGGGGGTTGATTAATAGAGTTGGAAGGGACCTCCAAGGTCCCTTCCAACTCTATTATTCCATTAGAGGTGATTATAAAATTTACTACCTCAAGAAACAGCAGAAAAGCAGGCAAATATTTCAAATTGAAAACATGTATTATTTTTTATCAGTAAGAAGCAACTGGGGATATCTGGGTGCTACTGACACTAATTTTATTTTATTTTTTTACTTTTTGCCATGGGGAAAATGAAATCTTTCAACTTCCTATATCCTCCAAGAAATCGAAAGATCAATATTCCCATGCCAATGTGGCTTACTGGATGGCTGGCTAAGTGGCCCTCAAGTTCCCCTGGTTTAGGGGTTGGCCAGTAGGAAGAAATCTTAACACACAGGGCTGTTTTCTCCCAGTTCATCCATTGATTAGAAAAACTAGTGAGGAGGTATTTTGCCTACAAGAAGTGACTCTCCTCACCCTCCCTTTTGAGCAGTAGGTCTTCCAACTAGAAAAAGGAAGAGGAGAAAGTATTTGCTAAGCCTTAATAATTCGTGGATTTTCAAGAAGATGGGTTCTGAATTCTTTGTATTATCAAGGAATATCAAATAAGAGCTCTTCACATCTGCAGAATTATCCCAGTCTTCTCTATCTAGGGAAATAAATTCTGCTGCCAGTTTTCCAGCTAACCTTTAACTAAATAACAAATGTAGAAATCAATTTTCCAACAGTCAACCAAAGCCTTCTTCTGCTGCCACTGAGATGACGTATTCGTATCACATTATCCCAAACCATTATCCTATAGATAACAGCAATTATTTATCATGATTCCTATGCCACCATTATGAGATAGACTACAAAGTTAAAAACTTGATGTTTCCAGAAATTATTCACTCTCTAGGAGGGCAATCAAGAGGGGGAGGGGAAATCACAATACACCCAACAGTATTGAATGAAATATTTTTTATAAAGAAAGTGTGCATTATATGGATAGATAAGCAACAGAGCAGAAGAGTAGACTTTCCTGCTAAATCATTACACATCTTTATCCGACCCCGAAATCCTCAGTGTCTCTCACTGACTTGTGACACAATTCACACATTGTATCTGATACAACAGGATTCTTTTGCTCATGTACCTATTACACATCACTAGATCTCAGCTAAATAAGTGGAAAATAGTACCAGTAATAGTCAAGACAAAATGAACAGCAAAGACTCAATTTCTCTTAAAATGTCTACTTTCCCTCAGAAAGTTGTGCAAGTACTTCAGCACTATTTTACCCTTTCAACATTTAGTTCACCCCGTCTAAAGGTTTCTGACAGATAAAATAACAGAAAATAATGATCTAAAAAAGGAATTGTACTGAACCACTCACCCGTACCTCTCTAATCTCAGCTATTACACATAATAAACATTTCAAAAACAAGTTTATGGTTGGAGTCTACTTTCCATCTCCAAGCAGCATAACTGAGAACGATGAGATTTGTATACCATCATGGCTACAAGACATCAGAAAAGGATAGTGTAAGGCACAAAAATGCTCCAAAAATGCTCAACAAGGTTCAGTCCAAATTCTAACTCATCTCTAGAATATGTAAAAAAAAAAAATAGATAAAATAATGAAATGTCATTTAAGTGCACTAATATTATATTTCTAATGCTATTGGCCATCTACTGTGAGGTTAACATACAAGAAATTAGCATGAAAACAATCATAAATATGCATTTTTAAAAATTAAACTCCAGAATATGTCTTATACATAAAGACATTTGGCCCAAATTGACAGAGCCATATTTTTCTTCCATACTGAGAGTGTCTATGGAGATTCTCAGTCATCCAGGTCATGGTTGTCCCAAAGGTGCTTTTTTCAAGAGGCTTTCTGGTTTTTCTTTGAAGAAGTTTTGCTTCTCATCCAAGAAGCTTCTTCAGCTCTGACTGGATGGTGGGGAATCCATATTCAAAGAAAAACCAGAAAGTCCAGTTGCATCTTGAAAAAAGCACCTTTGAGACTTACATATTGAGTGTATCAACAGATATGCTTGATAGACATTTTTTTTATCTTCCAATATCCTCAAGAGGACTTAGATGAATTAATAACTGAACAGATTATAACTTTCTGCAGGTCTTCTGCTGGATCACACTAAACATAGTTTACTGCTATTGTATGTTGACCTGAGTTGTAAAATTTTTAATCTACCTAATTTAGCATCCTCTTTCAGTTGCCTCTGTGAAACTCACAAGAAAATCATAAGCATGATCTCAGCATGGCACTTTCAACCCTTCATCTCCCGTCTGACCCCACTCCAAAGAGAAGAATAATATGAAAGTTTATTCTATTAATGGATCACTTTCTAACAAGGGCACCAATTCGCAAACTGATGCTATATATTAGAAACAAGCAGCTAAATTTGCTTCTTCCAACAACCTTTGCCAATATACCTATTATTCCAGTAGTGAAATGTTACTACTGGTTCTGTGGGCATGGCTTGGTGGGTGGGTGGGTGGGGGGTGTAATATGACTGAGAGGGCATGGCCAACTTTTTTTTTTACTTTTAAAACCATTTTTTCTACAACTTCTTCTGCCGAAGAGATTGTAAAAAATGCCTTTAAAAGCCTCTGCTGATCCCAGCTGACTTGCCTGATTGGCAGAGGCTTTTTTTTAAGCCTCTGATGATCCCAGCTGAGTTGCCTGATCCACAGAGGCTTTTTCTTTTTTTTTTAAGCCTCTGACAATCCCAGCTGAGTTGCCTGATTAGCAAAGGCTTTTTTTAAAAAAAAAAAAACATTTTTTCTACAACCTCTTTGGCAGAAGAAGTTGTAGAAAAAATGCTTTCAAAAGCGTCTGATGATTACAGCTGAGCCGCGCGATCATCAGAGGCTTTTTTTTTTTACTTTTAAAAGCATTTTTTCTGCCTAAGAGGTTGTAGAAAAATGCTTTTAAAAATTAAAAAAAAGCCTCTGATGATTGAGCAGCTCAGCTGAGCATTGGGGGGGGGAGGGATTTTTGCTACCAGTTCTCCGAACCACCCGCCACCATCGCTCCTGGATCGGGCAACCCGGTCTGAACCGGGAGCATTTCACCCCTTTATTATCCTCTTATTTTTTTAACAAACTGCTGGTGATCAAACACAGTATTTGCAAATCCATAGCAGAATCCAACAGTACCATTTGTCTGCTGCTTCTTCCTGCACAAATATTGTTCAAGAAGCCATGCAACACATATCATGCTCAGCACAAACTTCTGACTAAGGGTCTATTCACAAATTGTTCCTCATTTAAAGGACATATACAGGTGGCTACAAGAATGCTTCCATGAGAAATAATTATTCCCTAGGATTCATTGTAAGGCGCGCACACATTTTTGTGAGTCATAGTGATAGAGGGATAAGCAAATTACAGAGTATTCTTTTTGATCTATTATATATGCAATAAACATAGGCATTTTTGATATAAAAATTCTCTGTGCTGAATATAATATTCAATGGGGGCGGTGGGTATTATCTTGCCCAAAGGTGTTATTTTTATGGAATTGAGAAACATTAATGTATATTCAGAAGCATTCCAAATTTTTAGTAGCTAACTTTGAACTGCTGTGAGGATTTCACTGCATTTAGGCCATCTCAACTGTAAAACTTTGTTATGCTAACTCCTACACCTACACACCTCATTTGAAACTTGTGTACAACGGGAAGAAACAATAAATCTTATTTGTTGACAAAAAATTCTAGTATTTTTTTTTTTTTTACAATTTCACTATGCCAGGCTGTTTTAATGAATTGCAAGGAGGTGTTATGCTTTTGCAAAGTCTAAAACACTTCTTCAGATTCGTTTTAAAGCATGCCCACCCTACCCAAACTGGTAACATGGGCAGATGGCCCTTAGGGCTGAGGTGGGGAACGATGGCCCTTTTATGACTTACAGACTTCCATGCTGGCTCAGGAACTCTGGGAGTTGAAGTCCACAAGTCATAAAGGGGTTATCGTTCCTCACCCTTGCCTTAGGGAAAGGTGATATCTAAGATTTGATTTTCCCAATTCCAGTCCCTTCTTTGGACTGTTATGATTATTTCTTATAAGAGGAAGAAATGTAGTATCTCCATAATAAACTAATCACACTATATTGATTTTTCTTTGGACAGCTACATAGTGTCAGAAAATTTTCATCAATTAAGAGTTTATTTATTTTAATATTTTAGAACTGTAAATGTTTTAGGGAAAGTAACTGTTTAATGTTAGCATTTATACAGTCACTTGTTTATGAAAAAAAATTGTTTCTAGAATATGGTATGGTGAATTCAATACTATTAGTGGTTAATATGCTTTCTTTGGGCAAAAAGAGAGTTGACTTCACAAATACTGTATTTTTTGGAGTATAAGATGCACCAGAGTATAAGACGCAGCTTAGTTTTTGGGGAGGAAAATAGGAAAAAAAAAAATCTGCCTACCAGGTATTATCTGGCTAGCATCTTTAGTCTGGTCAGCTTCAGCACATTAGTTTGCTGGTTTTTTATCCCCTGCTTGGGGATAAAAAATAGCTTCTAAGGCACAGCTGAGAGGGAGCAGCAATGAGAAAAGAAGGCAAAGCACGGGGAGATCGCTTCACTTGGCTAGCGCCTAGTTAGGGCTGAAAAAAATCTTCTAAAGAACAGCTAAGAGTCGGAGCAAAGCATGGAGATCACTTTACTCACTAGCGCCTTGTTAAAGCACAGCGGAGAGTCGAGGGAGCAGGCAAACCTGAGAAGATTGCTCGCTAGTGCCTCGTTAGCACCTTGTTAGGGCTGGAAAAAAAGCTTCGAAAAAGCAACTTTCGGAGTATAAGATGCACCCAAATTTTCAGCCTCTTTTAGGGGGGAGAAAGTCTTATACTCCAAAAAATATGGTATGTATGTATTTATCATTGGCCTTTATTGTAACACACTGTGCATTTTGAATCTATTTCCTGTAAAAGTAAGACAGAATTTATCTCTATTTTGTTCCATGAAAGATTTCTCTAGAATATTATACATATTAGATTTGTTTTGGCTTCCTGTAAAAGCCAAAACTGGGGTTCACTGTTGTTTTAGACACCAGTGTGTATATGTGCTTTATACAATAAACGCATGTTTTCTTGCAGTAGTGGAGAGATACAAAGTGAGACTGAATTTTCCTTCTGCACCAATATATATCTTTTTTATGAACAAGTCTGGGTTCTTCAAAATTCTGGTGTAATATTGGATGTATCTGCAATATAGCAATAGGACTAGCACTTAGACTAATATACTGCTTCACACTGCTTTATAGCCCCCTCTAAGCGGTTTACAGATTCAGCATATTGCCTGCAACAATCTGGGTCCTCATTTTACCGACCTCGGAAGGATGGAAGGCTGAGTCAACTTTGAGCTGGTCAAAATTGAATTCCTGGAGTGAGCAGTGAGTTAGCCTGCAATACTGCATTCTAACCACTGTGCCAGTGCCCCACGACAGCTCTTATCTTTAAAAATCTTACCTTTAATATCTTTAAAATGTGTGTCATTAAAGTACCTTTCAAATCCATCACAGTTTTCTTTTCAGGGAAATGAATAGGAAAGTAGTAAGTAGTAGTAACAGGAAAGTAGTAAAACAGCCAGTTGGACTGAAGCACTGAGAAAAAATATGGAACATAACCACTTTTTAAATGTAATTATCGCTGCATTAAGCAGGGTCATGTTAGCTCATCACTAGAGTCCAGTGTTCTACTGATAAAATCACGAACTGTTGTCTAGAAGGCTGAGGGTCACAGTAATTTAAATGTGTTCAAATCAACTCTGATCAGTGATATAAAGCAGTTCAGTCATGAGCAAGTGGGTACCCTATTTGACTTTCACTTGACAGCCAAAACCTGATCTCTGTTCAATCATGTGTGAAATGAGATAGAAATCACTACTGAACTTTTAGAGAATAAGGTCATCTCTACCATACTGAACTGATGCCACTATTGAAATATTTAATTAATTGTCATTATAGTTAGCAAACAAAACCAAAGACTAGAACAGAAAGCCTATTAAAGGGAGAGGTAACGGCTTAATCTTAATATGCACCAGCTACTCCATTTCTAATAGTATGTCTTTCAATTTCCCCAAAATGTTCTTTCTCTACAGCAAAGGTTTTTGAATTTCTAGCTTGTTTTCAAGATACTGACAATGAGAGTGATAGTGGGTTTTTTTTAATTGTTTTATAATAATTTACAAATTGTCTCCAGAAGTTGTGAATGCTCCAATACTAGAAGTTTTTAACAACAGATGGGACAACCATTTGTCTCAAATGGTATAAGGGGTTGGAAATGTTATAGGATTTCCTGTGTGAGCAGGAGGTTGGACTAGAAGGCCTCCGAGGTTCTGTTCTGTTCTGTTCCGTTCCGTTCCGTTCTGTTCCGTTCTGTTCCGTTCTGTTCCTTCATTTCGTCAAGCATGTATTTTATGACAGACATAAGTGTAAACATAATTATAAATACATGAAAAGGATACGAATAAAAGAAAACATTAGGACAGGGACAGTAGGCACACTGGTGCGCTTATGCATGCCCCTTATTCTGTTCTGTTCTACCTCTACCTCTACCTCTGCTTTCTGTCACTTTATTATTGCGAGATGTTAAAGAGCATAATATCACTATTATTTATGCATACCCCTTCACTACTCAGTTTGCTTGATTCCAAACACTTCCTTGATCTGAAAAATGAAAAACCCTCCATACTATTCCTTATGGTAACTTCCTTTGGAATTGAACTGAAGCACGGGAGCAAGAGAATCTACTGAAGAAATAATCAGACTCACACTTGCTTGTTCGCAATTAAAATGCATGCTAACCAAAAGAAACAAGTTCTTTTCCATCAAATTGAATGATAAGGATTAAACATTGCCTTAATTTGTGGTTCTATCTGATCCTATGCCATTCAATAAAAGAGAAAAAAATCCATTCTATTTGTAATTTGAAGCTTGCTGTGAATGTTTTCCCTATCTGTTCATCACAGGACAAATTTTGAAATAGCACTCTTGACAAGTATATTGCTCCATTAAAGCATATTTGTGAATAAAAGTCATAATGTGGCTAGGACATACAAGAGTTATGTATTATCTTGGTATCCCTGCATTGCCTTTTTTTAACGTGGGTATGGCATTTGTCAATATTTTCCAAGAGAATGGGATCTACATTCTCTACATTTTATAGTATTTGAATATTACATTCATTCAACAGGAAAAAAGCACCCTTATTTTTCCTAAACTGAAACATAGAGAGATGGATTATTAGATGTCCACAATATTATGATCATCACAAATTCCATGGACAAAGGTTTTAAAAGGTTTAAAAAAACATTTAAAAAAAATTCTGAGTCTTCATTGTCCAAAGTTTATTTTGCCACTGTGCATTCAAACAAAACTCAGCAGGCATTAACAATTGAATTCTACAAAGTGGTTTCTCATTTCTATTTTGTAAGTGTCTCAGTACTAGTTATAGTTAGTATATTCAATAGATTTTTTTTCAGTTAGGAAACTCTTATCCCAATATTAATATTTTACACTGAGAAATGTATGAACATGAGAAAGAAGTTTACATTTGTTGATGTAGTAGAAGCATGATAAAGAGAACAGACCTGAGTTGTGAAATGTTCTGTACAATTATAAAGCTAAGCAAACTGCATACAATAAGAATGATTTATGAAATGGGGGAAGCATATCTGAGAATAAAAGAAATGCTTAATGAATGGCTCAGCCCTAAGCACTGAGTAAGACAAGGATATGTGATCTCCTGCTGAGTATTTCATTTATGGCTAAATGGGTAAAGAATGTTAATGATGGCATTAGAGTTGTGTTCTTGAAATGTGGGCGAACTTTTATAGGCAGACAATACCACCTTGTTGATGAAGAAATAGCATAATGTATAGCAAATGTTAGATAAAAACAGGGACATCTATGAGGGGGGTTCAAAAATCTGCAAGGGTGAGGCTCCAGTCATATGATTGCAATTGCCATTTCGATTTTTTAAATCAATCCCAGAATGCCTTGTAGGATGCAATGAGAATAGATATGAAAATTAATGCAAGAAAGACAATGGTCGTTATGTTTGGTTTGGAAATGGAATGAATGGAATTATAAGTTATACATAATTAGTGAAAAAATAGTGTACCTCAGTAGAATGCTTATTAAAGATGCAAAAATAAATTTCAAGATATGCAAATATTAGCAGAAAGATAGCACATACTGTAAGTGCAAAAAAAGGGTTGAAAAAGCAAATATGTGTACAATACTGTGCTTCTGCCCACTTTGTTTCATGGAAGTGAGAGATGGATAAATGTTGAATGCAGTGAGAAGAGGTTACAGGTAGTCCTTGACTTGCAACAGTTCATTTAGTAATCATTTAAAGTTACAACGGCACTGAAAAAAGTGACTTATGACTGTTTTTCACATTTACGACAATTGCAGCATCCCCATGGTCACATGATCAAAATTCAGATGCTGGACAACTGACTCATATATATGATGGTTGCAGTGTCCCTGGGGTCATGTAATTAATTACCTTTTGCCACCTTCTGACAAGTCAATGGGGGAAGCCAGATTCATCTAACCATGTTACTAACTTTCGAGTTGCAGTGATTCACTTAACAACTGTGGCAAGGAAGCCGGGCAAAATTCACTTAATGATTGTCTCACTTAGCAACAGAAATGTTGGGCTCGTAAGTCAAGGACTACCTGTACTTGAGAAACAAGGGTGGTCAAAGAAGAAGAGGCAGAGACCAGAATGAATGGATGTGGAATGAATGTGAACAGAATACAAAAGTGACGGTGAGGCAGGGGTGAAATGCTCCCGGATCGGGCCGGATCGCCCAACCTGGTAGTGATCTTGGCCATTGGTTCGGCAATCCGGTAGCAATGGCGGAGCAAAGCTCCGGCCACCCGCCCAGGTGTCATTACTTCCTGGTTTTAACTTTTAACCAGGAAGTAATGTTTTTTTACCTTCTGCGCATGCACAGGTTTTCTGCATGCGCAGGTCTGCGTGCCACATGACATGTGCTTCCGAACTGGTAAGGAAGATAAGTAGATTTCACCCCTGCGTTGAAGTGGTTTGACTCTGCAGGGAGAACACTGGGAAAGTCATAGTTGCATGGAGCTAAACGAGAAAAAAAGAAAAGTGAAAACTATGACGTGCATCTGCCTTCGAGGCAGATTTTGACTCCTGGATATTGTCTAGACAGGTCCCTGTGGTTTTCCATGTCAAGATTTTGAAATGGTTTGCCATTGCCTCCTTCCTAGGGCTGAAAGAAAGAGTGACTGGCCCAAAGTCACCCAGCTGGCTTTGTGCCCAAAATGGCAATAGAGGTCATAGACTTCTGATTTCTATTACTGCTGCACCAAATTGGCTCTCAACCCCAAAATACAAAAAGCATATTATACATCAATATATGGTCATAATGTAAACAAGGATGGTTTGTAATGAAAGAAAAGTAAACTTGGCTTTCATGGCTAAGGTGGCACTTGAACTTATAATTTCCTCTTTTCTAACCTGGTACCTTAACCACTACTAGACCAAACTCGCTCTCTGTTACCTTTTTTCTCCTATTTGTATAATAGGAAAAATCAGAAAAAGAATGGTGTGGGGGAAAACATTTCCACTATTGCTAAAGCAATAGCCAAAAGTAAAGCAACAGTTTAGCCGGATGGAGAATTCCTCATTTGGAGTTCTAGGAAATTCAGATTTCTAATGCTTGTCTTACATTAAAGAAACATCTAAGTTAATGTATGTATTTCAAAATCATCTACCTTTTTTATTCGAGGAGAGTAGTTTATATTCTCTGAAGAAGCCCTTTGTTTACAGCTCTAATATGATGTCCCCACCCCACCCCTCCCCACCCCACCCCTCTTCTGTTATACAGGTAATCCTCAACTTACGACCGCAATGGAGTCCAACATTTCTGTTGCTAAGTGAAACATTTGTTAAATGAATTTTGCCCCATTTTACGACCTTTCTTGTCACACTTGTTAAGTGAATCAGTTGTTAAGTTAGTAACAAGGTTGTAAAGTGAATCTATCAATTCCCCCATTGACTTTGCTTGTGAGAAAGTTGCAAAAGGAGATTACATGACCATGGGACACTACAATCGTCATAAATATGAGTCAGTTGCCAAACCTCTGAATTTTGATCACATGACCGTGCGGATGCTACGGTGGTCGTAAGTGTGAAAAATGGTCATGAATCATTTTTTTCAGTGCCGTTGTAACTTTGAACAGTCATTAAAGTAACTGTTGTAAGTCAAAGACTACCTGTACTGAAGAGTAAGCAAAGTAATAAAACTTTTTAGGATCAAGATAGTGCATTTTAATTAACCTTATAAGTGGTACATTGGCTAGAAAGTCAATTCTAATGGTCTTTAACTTCCTGGAGCACTGTGACAAGAGAGGTTGTTAACTCTATGAAGAAATTGTGTTTCTAAACTGATTTAAATTGACTGGCTATCAGGTTATCCCATGTTAAATATTAGTTCTAAATGCATTGTTACAGACCAAAGGTATACAACACAGCATACTCTGCTTGTTTATACTGTAAGCCCCTAATTTGAAAAATGGAAGGGAATTTAGCAAGTGCCTCTTTCCCTCACTTGATTATAACACGGGGTCCACCCGCTGGGGAGGGCAATGGACTTCCTACGATGAACCACGCAGAACCGCCCAGATGCTGAGCAAAACAGCCTAAAAGGCATTTGTGACTTGCACATTTTTAGAAATAATTTGCTTACAGATATTAGCCACGTGCTGAGTTAAATATTGATTTTTGTAGTTGATAGGAGCCTTCTGAAGCTAAAGAGGATTTTCTTTTCAAATGTGGGAGTCACTTTGTTAAGGACTTATAACTAGCTAGTACTTCATGTGGATAAGACGCATCTCCTCTCTCAGCTTCAGAAATAAAATGTTAATTTTGCGCAAAGTTTGAACAAGAATATATAACAATACATTAAAAAGTGAATATCCATTATTAGAAAGTGGGAGTTAAAACATATGTTGCCCTGTGAAATTCCTCTGGTTCATACCATACTCAACAATAATAACAACACTATCATTTTCTTCAAGGAGGAATAGATAACTTTAATATTTATTTAGACTATTTAACTGAATCGTTACTGAGGGTCCTTGGTGGTCTCTGAGCTTAATTGTTTCTTGTTCATTGCCCTAACTAGATAACATCATCAGTGGTAGTAAGGAGTCCTGTTTGCTGTCAGTTTACATTCTGGTGTCTTGCCTGTTTGTGTGGATATGGATGGTTTTAGGGATTCTTTGGTTGGGTTGCTTACTGATGGTTCTTTGGCAGTTTCTTAATTGGGGTATTGCTTACTTGATTGTTGGTCTGAAATTGACCTTGGAGTAGAGGTAGGTTTCAGCAGGTTCTGACCAGTTCTGGAGAACGGTAGCAGAAATTTTGAGTAGTTCGGAGAACCAGTAAATACCACCTCTGACTGGCCCCGCCCCCATCTATTCTCTGCCTCCCAGCTGATCAGGAGGAAATTTTGCAGTAACCTTCCCCTGGAGTGGGGAGGGAATGGAGATTTTACAGTATCCTTCCCCTGGAGTGGGGTAGGAATGGAGATTTTACAGTATTCTTCCCCTGCCATGCTCACCAAACCAAACCACACCCACCAAGCCAAGCCATGCCATGCCCACCAAGCCACGCCCACAGAACTGGTAGTAAAAAAAATTTGAAACGCACCACTGCCTTGGGGTTAATCTATGCTGATCTGGGTGCTGATTACTAATGGAGAAATGCTGGAGTTGGGCTTGTTGATTGTCTCTTTTGCATAGTCTATAGATGTTGTTAATGTCTATGTGTCTATTGATGGCTGATTTATCAGAGTGCCAGGCTTCTAGAAATTCCCTGGCATTTTTGGACTTGGCCTGGTCTAGGATTGTCACATTTTCCCAATTGAAACTATGGTTAAATCTGTCTATGTTGTGAAATTAAAGACTTTTCATCATACCTTCTGACTGCCAGTTGGTTACTACTTAACTTATAATATCTGTATTTGAATAAACAAATATACTAGTTCATTCAGTTCTACGATTCCATTTTATTTTTCATCTGTTCACCTATGTAACAGACAGCTGTTCAACATGTTCAGACCTTACTGAACTGCTTGAGAATTGGGTTGAATTAGGCCTTACCTAATATAAGGTATTGTTTGCTTATTTGCATTTTTCCTACAAATCTTAAGAGTTTCTGTAGATCTCCAAATATGCCCTTTGTTTGCTTGAATAACTCTATTTTCTGCTAAGTAAGACCCCATATCAGAAAATGAGGTCCCTTACAATAAATATTAACTGTTAAGTCCCTGCCGGCTCAGCTGCTTTCGAGCAGGCTGTGTTGTCAGTAGGAGGGGATTGGAGGAGACGCACAGCAACAAAAGTAGCGGGAGTTGCCTGGGTGTTAATTGGTTAATTGGTTGCAGCTGCCTGACAGCTTTGCTTTTTAAGGGGCTGTCAGATCGTTCTCGCGCGTTCTGTTCTTCACTCTCTAGTTGTGTTAATTCAACTGGTTAATAAAGTTGATGAATTGAGCGACCTGGCTCCAGAGTCGTCCTTAAAGACACAACAACTGGCGACGAGGGTGGAAACCTGAGGCAAACCTACGCAGTGATCGCAATTCGGGATGGCTGTCACGCTCCCAACCTTTTCGCCGTTCGAGCCGGCTGCAGAGACTTGGGACAACTATCTAGAACGGTTTGAGTGTTTCTTACACGCTAACGATCTCGCTGATCTATCCCCTGCCAGGAAAAGAGGGTACTTCTTAAGTTATTGCGGGCGTGACATTTTTGCCACAGCCAGGGCTCTGACTGCCCCTCAACCAGTTTTTGACGTTCCCTGGGATGTCCTGTTGGAGAAATTGAGACAGCATTACGCCCCCTCCCCCTCTAAAATAGCCCGGCGCCACGCATTTTACCAGCGGTCTCAGAAGGATGGGGAGTCTGTCAATGAGTATATGGCTTCTCTGCGTGCTGCAGCGCTGCACTGCGAGTTTCGAGAACTTGACGATATGCTCCTAGATCAGCTGGTCTGTGGTATTCGCGATTTAAAACTACAGCGAAGACTGCTCGCTCATTCTGACTTGACTCTCCCTGTTGCCATGGACGAAGCCAGGGCATCAGAAATGTCGGCCCGCTCGTCTGCTGAAATCCAACGGGCGCAAGTGGGGGGGGAGGAGTTTCATCTGCCCCTCCTCAGGCCGTGCATTATGAGGAGTCGGATGTGGAAGATGCCCCAGAGACAGAGGGGGAGGTGTGCCGCCTAAAGTCCAGCCGGAAGCAACGTGTGCCACCTGTTGCTAAACCACCCCAGGGCGGATGCCTGGGTTGCGGTGGCCAGCACAGCCGGGCAGAGTGTCGTTTTAAATCTGCCATCTGCCGCCGCTGCGGGAAACGCGGCCACCTTTCCAGGGTCTGCCGAGCCGCCTTTCCGCTCCCCGATGACACGGGGGAGCCTGCTCCCAAGCGACCAAAGGCAAAATGGGTTGCGCACCGTGGGAGTCGCGTGGAGGAACTTCAAGACGCGGAGGTCGACGCTGTGGGCATCAGCCACACTTCCTCACCCGGGGCTGCCAGCAAGATTTTCCTCACGATCCAGCTTGAGGGCTCGCCGTGCCGTATGGAGCTTGATACGGGCTCCTCCCGTTCCTTAATTGCATGGTCCACTCTAAAAGCTTTAATTCCTTCTTTCTCTCTGCAGTGTTTGGATGCCTGCCCTATCAAACTCAAGGACTACCAGGGGAAGCGAATTCCCACGTTAGGCTGTGGTTCTTTCCATGTTGTGTATGGCTCTTTTTCAGGTCGCCTGCCTCTGATTGTCATGAGGAACCATCTTCCTAGCTTGCTGGGGTTGGACTGGTTCGCTGCGTTACGTCTGGGTGTGTCCGGAGTCCATGCCACCAGTTCTGACATCGCTGCTGAGCTGACTCGCGAGTTTGCAGATGTGTTCGATGGCCAGCTTGGTAAATATACAGGGCTTCCCATCTCTTTCAATCTGGACCCCCAGGTGGCTCCTAGGCGACTGAAGCCTCGAAGGGTGCCACTTGCACTGCGAGCCAGAGTAGACCGGGAGTTGGATAAACTAATAGCACAAGGGATCCTCCAGCCTGTAGAACACGCAAAATGGGAGACCCCTATAGTGATTCCCCTAAAGGCTGACGGATCTATTAGGATCTGCGCCGATTACAAGGCGACCCTTAATAGGGCGTTGCAGGCTAACCACTACCCCGGCCCCGTGGTCCAACATCTCCTCCACTCGCTGGGTCAGGGCAGGGTCTTCGCGAAGCTGGACCTCGCCCAAGCGTATCAACAGCTTCCGGTGGACGAGGCCACTGCCCTGGCCCAGACGATTGTGACACACAGGGGGGCGTTCAAATGTACCCGCCTGCAATTCGGGGTTAGTGTCGCCCCGGGGATCTTTCAGAGCCTGATGGAGCGGCTGCTCCCTGGGTTACAAGGGGTCGTGCCTTATTTCGATGACGTCCTGATTGCGGCCGCTGATCAGGTGGACCTCATCGCTAAGATCAGGGCTGTCCTCACACGTTTCAGGCAAGCGGGGTTAAAGCTCAGGGCTGATAAGTGTCGAATGGCGGTTCCCCAAGTGGAATTCCTGGGTTTCCTGATTGATTCTGCCGGAATCCGGCCAGCCCCGGCCAAGGTGGCCGCTATTAAGGATGCCCCGGTGCCAAAAAACCGGGCGGAGTTGCAGGCTTTTCTTGGTCTACTTAATTTTTACGCTGTATTTTTACCGCACAAGGCTTCTCTGGCCGAGCCTCTGCATCGGCTCTTAGACTCTAAATCTCCCTGGCGTTGGGATCGATGGGCAGCTGCCTCGTTCAAGGCTGTCAAGGACGTCCTCACGTCTGAGGCCGTCCTAGTGCAGTATGATGCCAGTTTGCCTCTCTCCCTGACTTGTGACGCCTCCCCCTATGGGGTGGGCGCAGTATTGAGTCATGTGTTACCCAATGGGGCAGAAGCACCTATTGCCTACTATTCCCGCACCTTATCCAGCGCGGAACGTAATTATAGTCAAATTGACAGGGAAGCCTTGGCGGCCGTCGCGGGAATCAAAAGATTCCATGATTACGTCTACGGTCGGTTCTTCTATCTAATCACCGACCACAAGCCCTTGTTGGGTTTGCTGGCAGCGGACCGTCAAACTCCTACTATCCTCTCCCCGCGCATGTCACGGTGGGTTGAGTTTTTGGCTGCCTATTCGTACGAGCTGCAGTACAAACCCGGGAAGGCAATTGGGCATGCTGATGCCCTCAGCCGCTGTCCCCTCCCCTTGACGGTCCGGGACCCGGACCCAGCGTCATCCGTCCTCCTGGTGGACGAGTTGTCTCCCTTAGTGACCGCAGCCAATGTTCGGTCTCAATCTGCGACCGACCCCACTCTGGCCTGTGTCATAGATTGGGTCCGCAGGGGTTGGCCTCTGACGCACCCCTCGTCAGAGTTTTTGCCTTACCTGCGCAGGCGACATGAGTTGTCCGTGCTGTCAGGATGTCTCCTGTGGGGAAACCGGGTAGTTGTTCCCCACACGCTTAGATCTCGCGTGTTGTCATGCCTCCATGATGCCCATCCGGGCATCGTGCGCATGAAAGGGTTAGGCAGGAGCTATGTTTGGTGGCCAGGAATCGATCAGGATATAGAGGGGTGGGTGGCCCGTTGTCCCCAATGTCAACTGTCATGGTCCACTCCCCCCGCGGCCCCGGTCCAGGAGTGGGTTACGCCCAGGGGTCCCTGGGCAAGATTGCACCTAGACCTGGCGGGCCCTTTTTACGGCCGCACTTTCCTAATCACAGTTGACGCCTATTCTAAATGGGTGGACTTAACGATCATGTCCTCAACAACCACGGAAGCTGTCATCCACGTCTTAGAGGGTCTTTTTGCCACCCATGGGCTACCTGATATCATAGTTACTGACAACGGCCCGCAATTCACGTCGGCACCCTTTCAGTTATTCCTCGCTAAGTGTGGCATTCGCCACGCCCGTACGGCACCTTGTCATCCGGCCGCTAATGGATTGGCTGAACGGGTCGTAAGGTCAGCGAAAGAGGCATTACGCCGCTTGGGGCCCTCAAATTGGCACCAGAAAGTATACCAATACCTGTTGGCGCAACACACGACCCCTATTGCTTCTACCAATCATAGTCCCGCCGAGCTTCTGATGGGTCGGCGACTCCAGATCACTCTGGATCGCTTGCATCCTAGTTATACCCAGGAAACGACCCCTCGGGGGTGCAGTCAAGCTCGCTCTTTCATTGTGGGCGATTTAGTTTTCGCCCTTAATTTTGACCCTACCGTCAGGTGGCTTCCTGGGCACATCATACAACTGACCGGACCCTATTCCTATAGAGTCCAGCTGGCTGATGGCCGTGTATGACAGCGGCACATTAACCAACTAAGACGCCGCTGTGCCGAAGTTTCCGACCCTCCAATGTTGCAAGATTCCCTGGGTTCACCGACAACATCACCGGCCCCGGGAGCGCAGCCTGACCGGCCGGTCGCAGACCACCAGTTCCCAGCTGAGCAGTTTCCGTCGGAAGGCTTATCGGAGTGTCCTGAGCTATCCGCTGAGACCGGCGTTCCACCATCTGTAGTCACGGAGCCCGCCAAACCTTCAAAGGGTGACGCTCCGCCTTCTGCCCCTCCCGTACCTGAATTAAGGCGGTCCGGGAGGCTCCGGCGTCGTCCCGCCTACTTAGCTGACTACGCCTGTTCGATCCGGGGGGATAGGGGTGTTAAGTCCCTGCCGGCTCAGCTGCTTTCGAGCAGGCTGTGTCGTCAGTAGGAGGGGATTGGAGGAGACGCACAGCAACAAAAGTAGCGGGAGTTGCCTGGGTGTTAATTGGTTAATTGGTTGCAGCTGCCTGACAGCTTTGCTTTTTAAGGGGCTGTCAGATCGTTCTCGCGCGTTCTGTTCTTCACTCTCTAGTTGTGTTAATTCAACTGGTTAATAAAGTTGATGAATTGAGCGACCTGGCTCCAGAGTCGTCCTTAAAGACACAACATTAACCTTTCCCAAATTGTGGTCCATGGCTGAGTAAAATCCTTGTAAAGCAACATACTGCTCCTTAGAAAATATAGTCTCTAGAAATATATATATTTTCTTCATCCTTTGGATGAAGCAGTAGACAGAATGTGAACTTGAACTATGTACAAATGATAAACATGTAATTCTTTACTGTTACTGAAATTTGAAATGAAAGAAGAACAAGTAAAAGACTATGATATAGTGGTCTAAGAAATTTGGACACAACATACTGATGGAACAGGGACTTCTGAGGAAGGAATGGCAGAGTGAAGACATTGTGAAAGCTGAGCTAATGACTATGACAAAAAAAAAGAGTTGGTGAGTAGACCAGTTCCTCAAACCTCTAAGGAGAAGGACAGAAAATTGTCCACATGTGCTCCAAAAGGCTGCTGCTAATTGGGAGACCGCAAGTTTGAGTGCTGGGAACTGTCAGGAATAGAGAACTGGAAAAGTTTACTAGGAATCAATTCAAACCCTATCTCCGTGATGGCGAACCTATGGCACATGTGCCACAGGTGGCACGTGAAGCCATATCTGTGGGCACACGAGCATTGCCCTAGCTCACCTCCAGCACGCATGCACGTGCTGGTCACCTGATTTTCAGGCCTTCCTTCCGGGCCGACTGGAAGTCAGGAAATTGGCTGTTTTTGGCCTTTGGAGGGCCTCTGGGGGGATGGGAAAGGCCGTTTTTGCCCTCCCCAGGCTCCAAAAAAGCCTCTGGAGCCTGGGGAGGGCGAAAAAACGGGCCTACCAGGCCCACCATGCCATCTCGTGCCAAAAGCGGGGGAGCGCAGGAGGGTCGCATGCAGGGGGCAGGGCACATTGAATTTTGGGTGTGGGCACGCACGCGTGCAACCCCCACTTTTGGCACACGATGACAAAAAGGTTAGCCATCACTGCCCTACATAGTCATGACTAAGGCTTTATTCCTAAGAAATCCAATAGGATCGCAAGAATGTACAGTTTCATAAGAAAATAAAAACATGCATTTTAATTAATCTGTTTAAAAGAAAAAACTTTTACCTGACTGATTCCTGAAAGAGTCAAGAGATCACTGAGTATGTTTTAATTATAAGATTCTAACCGCTGCTGCTTTAAAAAAAGCCAGTGGTGGAGGTCTAGCTGGGTTAAATACAGGTATAGTTATATCAGGGAAAAAGACTTTTTTGTTTCAGAAAAATATTCAGCAGGGTTCATATTAGAAAAAAGAAATGTGAAAAAATTCCAGTACCATCTCAACTGTGCCAGCTTTAAAGTGGTTCAACTAAAATGGCATGCATAAATAGCAGCCTGCATTATAGGCAGATTGTAGTAAAAGATCAGCAACAGTTAAGCATGCATTATTAAGGACTTTGTAGGTCAGAAATGATTATGATCAATGCATTATTGAGCTTGGATGCAAGACTAAACGGATATTATTATAAAGCCATTACTTAAAGGCAGGAAATAATGGTATCTAGGAAAAGTTAAATTTGGAATTCAAAGAACTTCAAGTGAGCTAAGGTTGGATGGCTTGTAAATTCATAGGATTTTAATTACAGGTATACATATAACAGGTTGTTCATGCTTCATAAAGTGTTATTTATTAAAAGATGTCAATTATCTGCTGTTCAGAGTTGTATACATTCTATTCCTGGCTATATCGATTCAGATCTTTAAAACTGCCATCCTAAACTGGGACCATTAAGTCATGCTATTTGACTAGGCTTCAACAGATCTCTTTAACACTTTATAGCAGGGGTGGGCAACTGTGGCCCTTTTACAACCTGTGGACTTCAACTCCCAGAATTCCTGAGACAGCCAAGCTACAATTGTCCATAACAAGCCAAAACAATATCACATCTCATGACATCATTACCAAATGACATATTACAGTCGACTTACAACACTTCATTTTGTGACCATTCAAAGTTACCACAGCACTGAAAAAAGTGGCATGACTGTTTTTCACACTTATGATTTTTGCTGGATCCCCATGTTCATGTGATCAACATTCAGACACTTGGCAACTGACTCATATTTATGACAGTCACAGTGTCTGGGGTCATGCATTCCCCTTTTGTGACTTCTGACAAGCAAGTTCAATGGGGAAGCCAGATTCACTTAACAATCATGTTATTAACTTACTGATTGTAGTGATTCGCTTAACCAATGTGGCAAGAAACATTACATCATAAGCAGTGGTGAAATCCAATTTTTTTTTCTACCGTTTCTGTGGGTGTGGCTTGGTGGGCGTGGTGTGGTATGGCTTGGTGGGCATGGCTTGGTGGCCATGGCAGGGGAAGGATTCTGCAAAATCTCCATTCCCACCCCACTCTGGGGCCAGCCAGAGATGGTATTTTCTGGTTCTCCGAACTACTCAAAAATTCCACTACCGGTTCTCCAGAACCTGTCAGAACCTGCTGGATTTCACCCCTGATCATGAGGCATATCATGTCATTTGTCCCTTTTGCCATTCCCACTCCCCTTACAGATGCCAATTCTTCCTCCGCTTGAGTTGATTGAAAATCCAGACACAATCAAGCTACCCAAAAGAAGAGAATAACTGTAGCTCAAGCTGAATTATAGAATTTTTGGTATTCTCTGAGCTTGGCGGGTTGCTTGCAGAAGTTTTACTGCCCAACTACATAATGTAAATGTAACATCCTCTGTATGAGTCTGTCATTTATACTATATACTATACCTGTCTGGACATAAACCTCTTCCCTCAGGACGCCACTATATGGCATTGCAAGGCAAAACACACAAAAACAGTTTCCCCCCCCCCCCATGCCATCACTCTGCTAAACACATAATTTCCCAATCACTATCTTATGCCTAAGGATATCTAACCATGTAGTAGGACTGTATTACCATTATCCTTCTAATCTTTCCTATTATCTACTCCTATTGGTATCTTATGACTATCACTTTGTTGGTTGTATCGTATGATTAATTATTATTATATCTTGTGATTTATGATTTATCACTTTGTTTACTTGTACATCCACTGAGAGCTTATGCACCCGAGACAAATTCAAATCACACTTGGCCAATAAAGAATATTCTCTCCTCTCCTCTCCTCTCTTCCTCCCCTCCCATTCTATTTTCTTATGATGTTGCCTGGTTGGATAATGAAATGTCTGCAACAAACAATCAAGCTCAGAGAGCACCAAGGATTTCATAGTATGACTATATTAGAATCTTTGTTGCCAACAGCCATTTGCCCACTGCCATTGCCAAGCTACACTGAGTTTATATAACCTCTGGCTTCTTTTGCATGTCCTTCCCAATTAAGGAATATTTGCTAGAGAGATTGATGGCTTTTGAAGTTGAGCAGTTGTATGTGACTTGTGACCATATTTGAGTCTGGAATTATGATTGTAAGTTGAGGCTGTTGTTACATGGGTCATCACGTGACCAACATAATTTCATGACTTTTTTTGTGGGAACCACTAAGCAAATTTGCTCTCATAATAGGCAATTTTTTTTTACGTTTTTTATTATATTTTTATTGTTAAGGAATAACAAAAAGGAAAAAAAATCAATACAAAAAATCAATAGTAAGGAAAGAAAAAAAAAATTTCCCCCAACGTGCTATACAAACGGAAAGGAAGTTTTAGGAACTTGAAGTCTTCAATTCTTCCAGAAATCTCTTTGATAAGGTACTGGTGCCAATTCATCCAATCTCCCAAGTGCAAAGTCCACAAATGGTTGCCAAGTATTCCAAAAAACATTTTCTTTATATATACCACTTCTAATTTTAATATCACAAGTCAATTTATCATTTAATGCAAATTTCCATGTTTCATTGTACCATTCTTCTAATTTTAAGTCAACATTTAATTTCCAATATCTAGCAATTATAATTCTCCCCATTATAACCAAAATCCTCACCAATTCTCTTTCTCCAGTTGTTTCATTCAATATTAATAATAATATGGTTTCCAATTTCAATTTGACCCTCTTCTTAATTATTTCAAATATTCATTTTCTATCCTAGACCAAAAAAGTTCAACCCCATTATATTTACACCACCTATGAGCATATGTCCCGAGTTCCACTTTACATCTCCAACACATTTTATCCACTTTATTATCCATTTGAAAAAGTCTTATTGGGGTCAAATACCACTAACAAATAACTTTATAATTATGTTCTTTAATCCTTATTGATAATGTCCTCATTATTCTGCTAACCCAATTCATATTCCAATTTTGATCAGAAATTTCAATACCCAGTTCTTTTACCCAATTCTCTTTCATTACCCTTTGTGAATTATTATCAGAGTTAATAATTTTATAAATTTTACTAACTAATCCCTTTGGCCCAATTTCATCTTTTATTATTCGAGATGTCAAATTTTCAAATTCCGTTTCCTTTCTGCTCTCATCGTTCCTTTCTTTGCATTTCCTATTCCATTTATTCATTTGAATTCTTTCAAACCAATTAATGTTTAATTTTCCATAAATTTCCTCTTTCCTCATTTCATTTTCTATAAATTTCAACCATTCACTAATTGTTTCCACTTTCTCTTCTATTATAATCCTCTCTCTGTTACTATTTAATTTCATTGGGCAATTCTCTTTCAGTTTACCTAAATACAATGTGTCTGGTATTAATTTTTTTGCTACTCTGTCCCAATTTTTAGTCAAACTATTTAACCAATAATTGCAAATTTTAACCTTACCTTTAAAATTTTCCAAAAACCATTTGTAACCAAACTTCTTTATTTCCTTCATTTCCAAATTACCCCAAAGTTTAACATCTCCTTTTAAAATTTTTACTACTGTTTTTATATTAAATGCTCTATAATAGTTTAATAATTTTGGAATTCCTAAACCACCTTGTTTTTGGTTCTGATACCACATTTTCTTAATCAGTCTTGGTTTTTTATCCCCATTACAAAATTTATCTAATTTTTTTTTTATATATACTTCAATGTCCTTCTCGGTTAAAAAGATTAGAAGCATCTCGAATAAAAAGTTAAATTTAGGAAGTAACATCATTTTACATAAAGCTACTCTACCAAACCAAGATAACTTGAGTTTTTTATATTTCCCAATTTTCTCTTCAATTTCTTTTGTTACTATGTCATAATTTAGTTTCTTTAAATTTTTAATTTTAAGTGAAAGTATAATACCTAAATATCTTAAATTATCCTTTATCCTAATTCCAAATTGATTTTGTAATTTTTCTAATTTATTTTCCCTATTTTTCCCCTAAAAATAGGCATTTTTTTGCCAGAAACCAGAAGTCAGTTTGGGGGGGGGACATCATAAATTGAGATTGCATGGCTGCAGGATGCTGTAAACCAGTGGTGGGTTTCAAATTTTTTTACTACCGGTTCTGTGGGTATGGCTTGCTGGGCATGGCATGGCTTGGTGGGCGTGGCAGGGGAAGGATACTGTAAAATCTCCATTCCCTCCCCAATCCAGGGGAAGGTTACTGCAAAATCCCCATTTCCTCCCGATTAGCTGTGACCTGGGAGGCAGACAAGTAACACCAGCTGCCTGCAATTACTGCAAGTTCAAATCTCACCAGGCTCAAGGTTGACTCAGCCTTCCATCCTTTCGAGGTAGGTAAAAGGAGGACCCGGTTTGTGGGGGCAATAAGCTGACTTTGTATAAAAAAGAACACCGCTTGGGGGGGGGGCGAAAGTCCTACTAAGCAGGTATATACAAAAGTATGAAGGCTATTTCTTAATGCATTATAAGCCGTCCTGAGTCTCCAGAAAAGGGCGGCATATAAATCGAACCAATAAATAAATAAATACATAGATGGGGGCGGGGCCAGTCAGAATTTTTACTACCGGTTCTCTGAACTACTCAAAATTTTTGCTACTGGTTCTCCAGAACTGGTCAGAACCTGCTGAAACCCACCTCTGCTGCAAACAGATGCAAATGTTGAGTGATTATAGAGTTCCCAAAATGTGATCAAAGGGCTGCTGGGGAGCTAGATGTCAGAACTTTAAATATGGATCATAAGTACCTTTTTGGGAGTTTGTTCTAGTTTTGAATGATTCCTAGGTAACCAGTTGTTAAGCAAGAATGACCTGTAATTAACAGCCATCTCTGGTCTGGAAACTGCTGTTTTTTGCCTCAACACTTGTATAATGTCAAACAAGCAGACGTCTTAGTCCAGGGGTGTAAAACTAGCATTGTCATGGCCTGATCACATGGCATATTGTGACTTTTTCCCCCTTCGCTAAAACGGATGTGGGCATGACCAGCACGTGACACATCGACCCATGGCCACAAGTTCGATGCCCCTGCCTTAGTCATTTAGAACTGCTGTCTATCAGGACAAACCAGTGTTTGAATTCTAGGCAAAGATTTCTTTAAAAAAGGAAGGAACCAGAAGAAAACATCCACTATATTAAATTTGTTTGTATGTTTGTTGGTGATTTTGAGTCAGTGTTGATTCTTGGCAACTGCTTGAGCAAGTTACTGAAGTTTTCTTGGCAAGATTTTCAGAAATGGTTTGCCATTGTTTCTTTCTTAGGGCTGAAAGACAGCAACAGGCCCAAAGTTACCCAGCTGTCTTAAGAGTCAGGCTTAAGATTCCAGCCTGATACCTTTACTACTACACCAAACTGGCTCTCATATTAAGTTATTAACTAATTAAAATTAATTGCCTGTAAAGTCAGGTACCACATTTATAAAATCAATTGACTAATTCCCATCTGCAAATATCAATTATCTTTCTCAGAACATATTGAGACACAATACTTACACATAGATTTCTATCCACTTTCTAGCTTTCAATAAAAACAGCAAAAAAAAAAAGAGATGAAGATGGAACAAGGGGGAAAGAAATAGCTGTGTTGGGAAGGAAAAAACACAAAAAGGTAAAAAAAACAAATGGAAACGAAGAAAATATTACAGGCAATATCTCAGGAAAAAAAGAAAAATAAACAAAGACCTTTTAAAAAAGCTAATAACCTTTTCTTTTTCTTCCTTTACTGTAGTCCTCGACTTAGAACTATTCATTTAGCAATGGTTCAGTTCAATGGAAAAAAATGACTTATGACCATTTTTCACACGACCGCTGTAGCCATCCCCATGGTCACGTGATCAAAATTTGGTTGCTTAGAAACTGGTTCATTATTTATGATGCTGCAATGTCCCTGGGTCATGTGATCAACTTTTGTGCCCTTCTGACAAGGAAAGTCAATGGGGAAGGCAGATTTACTTAATTATGTTACTAATTTAACATCTGCCGTGATTTACTCAATAACTATGGTAAGAAACGTTGTAAAATGGGGCAAAATTCACTTTTAACAGTTTAGCAATAGAAATTTTGGACTCAGTTTTGGTCATAAATTGAGGACTACCTGTATTTCTCTTTTGTTCTGAAAGGAATGCAGTTCCAAGTAGCTTCCTTTCCTCCTCAACAGTGGTTAATTTCAAATGCATCCATATTTTGAAGCAAAGATGCCTGCTGTTTGCTTCTCTTGATACTTCTTCTATTTTCAACAACATAGATAAAGGTAAAGGTTCCCACGCACATACGTGCTAGTCGTTCCCAACTCTAGGGGTTGGTGCTCATCTCCGTTTCAAAGCCAAAGAGCCAGCGCTGTCTGAAGATGTCTCCATGGCCATGTGGCCGGCATGACTAAATGCCAAAGGTCCATGGAACGCTGTTATCTTCCCATCAAAGGTGGTTCCTATTTTTCTACTTGCATTTTTTACGTGCTTTCAAACTGTTAAATTGGCAGAAGCTGGGACAAGTAATGGGAGCTCACCCCATTACGCGACACTAGGGATTCAACTGCTGACCTTTTGATCGACAAGCTCAGCATCTTAGCCTCTGAGCCACCATGTATTTATACTATATATTTTTATATATATATTAAAATACAATATATTTTAATCCAAACAAAGATGACTTTCTTCCTTCCCTCCTTTCTTCCTTCTTCCCTCCTCTCTCTTTCCCTCTCCAATATGACTGAGATTTGCAAATCTACGCCTTTCACAATTCGTATTCAACAATAAAAATCATAGTGAAATAATTATTTTGAAGAAAATAAATGGTTTAATAACTGTTCCAGCCCAACATCTCTCATTGAAGGTAACAGAAATTTGGATTTATAAGAGCAGTCTTCATAAGCACTGGAGAGCTTTTGTGGTTTGTAGTCTGCAACATTGGTGTAATGCCTTTATTTGGAATTAGACAGGAAAACAGCAAACTTTTAAAGATTGATAGCTTGATTATGTGACATTGAATCAGCGCCAAATAAACAGATTTTCTCCATAACTATCTATCCCTAAACTGGTGTTTCCGGCCTTACAGCAATATTTTAAGCAGGCTGAATGTAAAATTTCAAACTTGTGTAATGGTATCTAAATGTGGCAGAAATAATTAGTTTATAAAGAGATACTTACACTAGTCATTTGCAGAAAAACACAGAGGTTTTGATAATGAGTTTCTTTAATGTACAAGAAAAACATTCAAGATTGTCCTTGGGGGAGGGAAATGTAATTCTGTATAGAAGTTTCTGCAGGTGTTAATATTGGCAGTGATCACTCAGAAAAAGGTTGTTTGATCTGACCCAAACATTCTTAGCATTAATGCATACACTAATTTTTTTAAAAAAAATCGAAATATATAAAATAGATTTCTTAATAATGTCCAAGCTAGTTGTTTTACAAGCAAAATTTGTGAGTTTCACTCTCTCAGTAATAATGGGTCCAAGCATTCTGCAAATTAGCCCATTTGAGATAGCTTTGTTGAGGAGATTTTTACCAAAGATTCTAAATCACTTTGTGATATTTCTTGATCAGAAATGCATCCAACAAGAAAATAAACGAAGATTGGATATCCCATTTCAACCATTTGTTCAACAACACAAAAAACTTTTTTCTGCAAGAGCTTTATTCTTGGGTATGTCCACACCTTTTCCTTGTGTTATTTAAGTACAAATGACTAAACAAGTCTCACAATGAGATTAACTCCTTTCGTTACAGAGCAAGTTGCTGCTTTACCACAGAAAACACTGCCTTCCAGTGTTTCTCACTCCCGCCCTCACACCTACACAAGAGCATCTGTTGACAAGTTAAATGAGAAGCAAAACTACATGGACATGGTTATTTCATCCCTACAATTTTCAGGAGAGATTGATGACAACACGCAATTATCTAAATTGGTACAAGTAAAGAATTCTTACAAAAAATGTGCACTTTGACTTCTGTACAGAAAATGCAGGTCAAAAGTTCTCTGATTTTTTTTAAATTTAGAAAATTGGACATTCTTCTCAGTTTTGTTACAACTGAAACCCTGTGATTAAGATCAGAATAAACTTTAAATAAGGTTTAAAGTAAAGAAGGAAAGCAGAAAAAAAGGGGGAGGGAATCCTCCTAAAGTGAACTTCAATTTCTTCTCTAGGTTTAATTTCACACACGGCTTGATGCGTATTTTATATCAATATCTGTATTTGTATCTATATCTATTCATTGAAACTGAAGTAAATGTTTTCTATCATTGCAGTTTTCTTTATTTCACTATTAAAAATAAAATATGGTCAACATCTATTGTAAATACTAGATTATTCTTATAAAGCAGTCACCAACGGCTCTGATTTTACCAAGGTAAGTAAGCAGGCCTGAAAATCACATCAAACGGAATGTACTCAACTAAGCAACATTTCCTTAAACTAGACTTTACTGCGTTAAATGTTCAATTAGCAATTCCACTCACTTCTATGGATATAACAAGTATACTTGAGAAGAGCCATTGCTTGCAATTCACATGCAGAAGGACACTGCTTCAAACTACATTGGGTTCACACAAAGATTGGGAAAAGACTCCTGCATGAAAACTCACAGGACTGTTATCGGTTATTATAGGCCAGCCTTTCTCAACTTGGTATCCAGATGTAAAGGCTTTCAGCTACAAATGGCTGCAGAATTCTGAGAACTATACGCATCTGGAGGGCACCAACTTGAAGAAAACTGATGTACAAATATTTAATCATTCAGAGATAGACTAATGATATTTTTAAAGGACAATGCAATTTCTTATGCTTCTAAAATGCTGGCATTTCAAGGCACCAAGAGAAGAGCAAATCTTGGACTCCTTCAAAGTTTGAGAAAAGTCAAGAGAAATACCAAAGGGTTTATCTTGTACCCTCCTACAAGAAGACCTTGCATATCTCAGTGAAGCTTTTAATCTATCTGTTATATGAAAGAGCATATTGTGAATTATGACATCTCCTTTTAATCAAACAGATGGAAAGGCATTATAGATATAGTTCTATACAAGGAACAAATAAAAAATCAGCTTAGTTATGAGTCCTTAGTTGGAAGACCCCAAAAACCAGGCTAGATATTGTAGTTAAGACACTAGGCTAGAAAACAGGAGGCTGTGAGTTTGAGTTCCATCTTAGCCATGAAAGCCAGCTGGATGACTTTGGGCCAGTCACTCTCTCTCAGCCCAACCCATCTCATAGAGCCATTGTTGTGGGGAAAGTAGGAGGAGGAAGGTGTGTTGGATATGTTTGCTGCCTTGAGTTATTTGTAAAATAATAAAAGTGGGATACAAATAAATAAATTAATAGATGGTCACGGACAAAAACTATCTTTGTGTGGGCAGGAGTCAAAAATGACTTAATGGCTCATACTGTAGTCAATCAACCAATAAATATACTGTAAATATTTGAGCTATACGTAATTTTCAGACAGAATGGACACAAACACTGTCAGATTTTGTTTTTTTAAAAAAACTCAATTTGCCAGGCACCCTGTTAATAACAGGAAGGTTTTCTTGTCAATATCTTTCTTTGCATTTTTCTCATTGGCTTTCTGAGAATGACAACAGCTGTATATGTTGCCATAGAAACTATGAGCATCTGAAAAATATCTAAAACCCAATAGCTTTCAGAATCTGTTCTGGTTTGTGACACATTACTGACATCGCTCATAAAAAAAAAAAAAGAGCAGCCCTATAATATACTATACCTGTATGTTTTGTATATTCTTTGAAGATACAGAAATGTCATCATGGTATCAACCACTCGCTATGATAAACAAGCAGCACTGAAGACTATAATATTATTTTTTCCCTTACATTTGAAATGAACCATAATGAGAAAACCACCTCCATGGGGACTATGTCCACCAAAGAGTTTTTTAAAAGGGTTAGTTTCAAAATGGTTTGTCCAATAACATAAAATCCATGTTATTCATTCATACAAAAATGTCCTAAAGGCAGCAGGCACAGTCATTGTTTTCTTATTTTGAATCAGTAAACAACTACATATGGAGAATAAAGTATTCTTTCAAATGCACAAAGACATCATTTTAACTTTAGGCAATGTAGAAAGTGTGTTAAGTTCATTTCGTTTAGGGATTCATCAAAACATGCCATTTAGCAGGGGATGTCTAAAATGTACATACAAGTGCATATTGTACACAGCAGGCATTTAGTAATTCATAGTGTCTAGACTTTGTTCTGAAAATATTGATTTTTTTAAATGCGTGCTTGTTAAATTCATGTATTTATATTTCCAAAATCATCTCTATCCAAACTGAATGGGGGGGGTACTATGACTTAGTTTCTTCTCAATAGGTTATTTTAATATATTTTGCTTATTTTAATTGTATTGTGGATGCCTTACTCTTTGCCACCCAGAATCCACTGGGAGTGGGATGGCTTAGAAATGGTGAACATAAAGATTTCCCATTCCAATGTATTCAGTTTTGTGTCAGATCTTTACTCTCAAAGGCTCAAAATGTAATACAAGATTCAGGTGTATAATGACAACAAGGAAATTGTATCTTAAAGAACTGCACTCTGACAAAAAATTAATTGAAATGCAGTCTTTTTAAAATTTAGAGATACAAACTGAAATTTCAAATCAATATTCCATTCCTATATTTGCTTTAGAAAGTTACTCAAGCTATAGAACCTTCCTCATAGTAGAGCCATACTTAAACACTTCACTTTCAACTTTAAATATATTAATTTTGAGACATTCCTCACTGAAATTAATGTAGTTGAAATTCAATGATAGTTTTTATTAAGCAATCTCACCAGTTGCAAATAATACAATCACTAGTAGGCATGCCCAATGAGTCATTTAAGCATTAATTAGACAGGGTTTATGGGTATTTTCACATGGCATATAAAGACACATTTCTTATTCATACTCAAATTTGTTTTTGAAATGCAGTGTACATGTACAAAATATTGATCTATGAAGACTGAAGTTATATTAAATTGAAATCACTGAGACTTAAAAGCAAACAAGTAGTCTATCTAATGAAATTTCCAGTTTTTCCAGGGCTTGGAGATGATAAGATTTTCACATTTTCAAGCAGGAATTCCCTTTGGTGATGCACATAAGGGAAGAACAGAGCCTTTTATCTCTTTCTGCTACAATCTCCCCATCTCTGTTCCCCATGGGCTGCAAAAATCAAATACCCCAATTTGAAAACAAATCCTGTCTTGACCTACTTGGAAAATATTTCATATTTGCATCTAAACAAGTGACAGGTCAACAGCTGATATTTATCACCCTGATGCCTACATAACTGACACAAAAGTTAATACAAGGATAAGAAGATGCTTAAGAGAAGCAACACTGAAAGGACTGGACTGAAAATCCTTTATTTTCTGAAGTAAAATTATGGGATTCAGACTATCCTCTAATGTTTGATGTTTTCCATTATTAAAAGGGTTAAAAGACAGCATAGAAAGCACCTGTCTATGGAGGTCATGGTTGTCCCAAAGATGCTTTTTCAAGAGGCAACTGGACTTCCTCGTCTTCAAAGAAAAAAACAAGGAAGTCCAATTGCCTCTTGAAAAAGCACCTTTGGGATAGAAGGCACCTCCTCTCCTTCCCCGCCCTCCAACCAGGAACATGTACCTCTGATACTGGACCTCCTCCACTGTGTAACATCTCATCGATCAGGTCTTAAAACATCAATCACTAAAGCCAAAAGAATCCAACATCTAAAGCACTCTTCAAATTAAGAAAGCTGTGTTTGATATAAATAAACATTTAATTCTATGCAAAAAAAAAAATGAGAATATGATTCACTGACTCCTAGAAATTCTGGCAGACAGATCATCTAGGTTTGAGAATTCCAAGTTCAAAGGACGCTTACAAAATTATTCAAGGTATGGGGGGAAATGGAATCATGTTCCCTTTCGAAACCTTAGAAATTGAGATTTCTACAGGATGGAATTGTTTCAGGAGAGATAAAATGAATAATTTATGTACAAAGAACATAGGAGTTTGGAACAGTGGTATCATATGTATTAGTCATAACAAATAGAGAATTCATGCTCAGAAGCAGAATGCCACTGACTACTGCTGTTGCCAATTTTGGACAGACAGGAATTTAGCACTATTGTTCTCAGGGCCAAATGGACAGAATCTTAGGACACTGGGATGGTATATAGATGCTACACTAAACAGTCCAATCTAGCTGGATTGTTTTGTTGTGTAACACATGCTCAGTTATAATTCTAGGAAACATTGAAGAATTGCTTGAATAATGCTTTGCTTTCAGCAAAACACTGTCATTGGTTCCTATATACTGTAGACTTTCACTAATACAAAAAAAATGTGCTAATAGAAACTGTATGCCAGTTGTCAAAACAAAGAAACTATGTATAGATTCTGACACATTAGCTTGGCTTCTCTGATAGTTTTTCTTCACTGTCATCCATTAATTTGTTGGGAAAAATGTACCTACGTGTTGCAGGTAATGACTGTAAAAAAAGCAATATGAGCAGGAGGAATTCTAACTACAAACAGCCGAGAAGCAAATGACAGACCTTCTTGGGATTTGTGAGTTTAAATCCCCAAATGCTAACTTACCCAATCATAGTTCAAGTTGGAAAACCAAGGCAAATATCTTGACCACAAGTTCTTTCTGGTTTGCATTTAAGATCAGCTTTTCTACTATGGATCGAATCCCACAAGGGACTGCTTTTTGTTGCAACCAAGGGCCTCTTCTAAATTGGCAAGGAATTTTGAAGGAGACATTTTTTGGGGAAATCTAATCTCTACCTAACATGAATGCTGGTACAGGATCCTAATTATTTGCCTCCTTAAAGGGCATCAATCCTTAAATATACATGCCTCTGGAGCCTGGGGAGAGCGAAAACGGGCCTTCTAGTCCCACCAAAGTCAGGAAATGGGCTATTTCCAGCCTCTGAAGGGCCTCCGGGGGGGGAAGGCCGTTTTTGCTCTCCCCAGGCTCCTAGAAATCCACTGGAGCCTGGGGAGAGCTAAAAACTGGCCTTCCGATCCCACTGGAAATCGGGAAACAGGTCGTTTCCAGCTTCTGGAGGGCCTCTGGGGGGGGAAGGCCGTTTTCACCCACCCCAGGCTCCTAGAAAGCCTCTGGAGTCTGGGGGGGTTACGGACACATGCGCAGGGGGGCGGAGTGCATTGAATTATGGGTGTGGGCATGCACACGTGCCCCCGCATTCCCCCTGCTTTTGGCACGCCATGGCAAAAAGGTTAGCCATCACTGTCATAGAACTTTACAGCCTTCTCTAAGCGATTTACAGAGTCAGCATACTTGACTCCTTGGCTCCAACACTGGAAGTTTTTAAGAAGAGATTTACAACCATTTGTCTGAAATGGTTTCCTGCCTGAGCAGGGGATTGGACTAGAAGACCTCCAAGGTCCCTTCCAACTCTGTTAATCTAACGTTGCTCCCAATAATCTGAGTCCTCATTTTACCAACCTCAAAAGGATGGGTGAGTCAACCCTGAGCCGGTCAGGATAGAACATCTGGCAGTCGGCAAAATTAGCCTGCAATACTTGCATTCTAACCACTGCGTTTTGATGAAGCATTTTGCCTCACCAAATTTTATTTTTTATAGATTCATTTTTTAAAATGGAAATGGGCCTACCTCAAAGCAAATTGTCAAGATGACTGTTATTATGCCAGAATTATGCTGGGTCCCATAAGCATTTGAGAAAATAAAAACAGTAATTGTTTAGGTGTCGGCCCATCTCTAAAAAAGGAGGGGGAATGATGCCAGAGGAATAGAGAGTATCCTGGGTGACTATTAAGGCTTATAAGGAGCCATCTTGCTTGTTTGGCTTCTGGTACCTGGATATTAACATCCATTCAACGTGAAAATCTTGATTGGAAGTATGTCTACCACTGTTATTATATAACTGGATGTTGTGTTTCTTTCCTGATTATTATGGCAATCCCTTCACAAAGCCCATCGTAGTTGCAGCAAAAGTTGCAGAAAAGACAATTAGGAGCTGTAAAGATTCTCAGTCATCCAGGTCATGGTTGTCCCAAAGGTGCTTTTTCAGGAGACAACAGGACTTTGTTTTTTCTTTTGAAGACATTTCGCTTCTCATTCAGGAAGCTTCTTCAGCTCTGACAGGATAGTGGAGAATGGGAGGATTTATATTCCTTGCAGACGGCTGGTCATTTGCATCCTTTTAGAGCAGGGGTGTCAAACTCGCGATGACACGTTGTCATTATGTGACATATTACAACTTTTCCCCCTTTGCTAAAATGAGGGTGGATGTCGCCAGCGCGTGACGCATCTAGCCCGCAGGCCACAAGTTTGACACCTCTGTTTTAGAGGTTCATTGATGCACTTGGAGGTTTATCTGTGTCCTCAGGTCACCTGAGTAGTGTTTCTGGTTCCTGTAGTCTGCAATTTTTCCCTCTGGAAATGCATTCCTATTCCCTTTGAATCGGGGTGAAATGTTCCCAGTTCCGACCGGATCGCCCAATCCGGTAGCGATGGCAGCAGGTAGTTCGGAGAACCAGTAGCAAAAATCCCTGCGCCCCTCCCCCCACCATGCCCAGCTGAGCCGCACGATCATCAGAGGCTTTTTTTTACTTTTAAAAGCATTTTTTCTACAACCTCTTCCTACAAAAAAATGCTTTTAAAAGTTTTTTAAAAAGCCTCTGATGATCGCGTGGCTCAGCTGGGATCGTCAGAGGCTTTTCAAAGCATTAGAAAAAATGCTTTGAAAAGTTAAAAAAAAAAGTTGGCCATGCCCACCCAGTCACATTACCCCACACACACACCAAGCCACGCCCACAGAACCGGTAGTAATAAATTTTACATTTCACCCCTGCTTTGAATATTGTGGGAGTAGGAATGGATTTCCAGATGAAAAATTGCAGACTACAAGAACCAGGAACACTACTTAGGTGACCCTGAGGACACAGATAAACCATCAAGTGCTTCAACAACCCTCTAAAAGGATGCAAATGACCAGCTGTCTGCAAGGAATATAAATCCTTCCATTCCCCACTATCCAGTCAGAGCTGAAGAAGCTTCCAGGATGACAAGCGAAATGTCTTCAAAAGAAAAAAAAGAAAGTCCAGTTGCCTCCTGAAAAAGCACCTTTGCGACAATTAGGAGCTGGTTCTTTTATAAAAGTGTATACAAATACTATTAAAAGAAGCTTCGCCAAGTTGCAAACGGTAAAATAGAATTACCATACTACTGTATTGAAAAGCAAAGAAAATTGATGGAAAATAGAAATAACTAGGCCCGTGATGGCGAACCTATGGCACGCAGGCCACAGGTGGCACACAGAGCCATATTGGTGGGCATGCGAGCTCAGCTCTGGCCAGCTGATTTTCAGGCCTTCTGGGCCCACTGGAAGTTAGGAAACATGCTGTTTCCGGCCTCTAGAGGATCTCTGGGGATGTGGGGAAGGCCATTTTCACCCTTCCCAGGCTCCTAGAAAGGCTCTGGAGCCTGGGGAGTGAAAAATGGGCCTACCGGGCCCACAGTGCCATTGTGTGCCAAAAGCGGGGGGAGTGCAGGGGGGTCGTGTGCGCATGCACGGGGGGCCGGGCCCATAGAATTAAGGGTGTGGGCACACAAGCATGCGACCCCCTGCACTCCCCCCACTTTTGGCATGCGATGGCAAAAAGGTTAGCCATCACTGAACTAGGCAATTGCTAAGGAAAAGGAGGTAGGTCTTGGATGGGAATCTCCACTGTTCTTCTGTCCTATAAATGATGATAAGGCTAAGCTTGCCAATTCTGTTCCCTCCCAACAAATCATGGCAACAAAAGGAGGAGGCAGTAATTGCCATTTTCTTGTAATCCGTATTGTGTTAGGGTTCCAAGTAAGATATTGTTAGACTCCAGACAAGAATTATTTTTGCAATACTGGTTTCCTTTCCTTGAATTTAGAGGTGTTATGGGTTTTGGCGTTTTGAGATTTTTCTTTTAATTCCCTTTGGCTATTGTTTAATCATTTAAGCCTACTCAAGAGAAATCTCTATGTTGATTAGTACAAGATAATTAGCAATAATTGTACCCTAATGTACAATTTCTTCTCTGGAGAAAAAAAATATGTTGAACAAAGGTCACTCCTTGCATTTGCTGTATTAGCTACTCTACAATATTTGTCATGGGATTCAATAAAAAATATAAATGTTCTTTTTTAAAAAAAAGAAAAAGAAAAGAAAAACATGGCAAAAAAGGTAGACGCTGCTTATCTTCCAGTGTGTGTTACAGTGTCCGGTATTTGTATTATAGAAACAAAGTATTTTGTGGCAACTTTCATAAAATTGAATTGGAAGCAGTTTAGACAGATCCCTCGCTAATTCCCCAAAGTATAAGAAGCAGGAGGTGGTGTAGCACAATCAGATATGCAACTTTCTGTTATTATAGCCGATTTCAAGGGGGGAAAAATAGTTTTAGCTTTTCTGTGGAATTGATTTTCTGATCTGGTCTACCTCGTGAGGTAGACACCCAGACTGAACTATCTATCGTTGCAGGCACCTGTAAGAGTCTCCTGGAAGCATTGACAGTGAATAAATGTTATTTTGTACACTGGACAGGATAGCTGATGGACTTTCTGTCCCTCTAGTGTCTTTCTCTCCAATAGGTTATATATGCATATAGTTTTCTCATCTATGAAAATGAACATATTTTTAGTTATTTTGGTAAATTACCCATGAAGCAACATCAAGATTGGTTACACTTCAGAATATAAAACCAAACATTGATGTTGTGATAAATGAATACACTGCCAGCTAAGCAGCCAGCATAAAATATTGAAAAAGCAACATTGCTTACTAATAAAGATTTGTTAATGTAACAATTTTAAGTTTAATAACATACCATGATACTCTTATTTTCTTTATTTCTATTTCACTACAGATCTGTGTGTCAATATACAATGAAGCTTTAGTATTCAGACCTTCAAGATACTGATCTACTCTGTCATTTCTTATGATCTGAATCAAAGACCCTCGATTCATGCTATTTATAATCCACTTTTCTATTTGATCAATAGCATTTTCAGAAATATTTCTTACTACGGAAATCCTAACACTGCTTTTAAATCATGCCATGCTAGTCCATCTAATAAAGTATGATATATTCTGCATAAGATCTTTTCTCGGCCTATTACAAAATTCCTTTAAATGGCAAATGAAGAATCAGCTAGCAACAATTCTCCGTGTACTCAACCACTGAACCATTCAAATTTTCCTTCCATCTTTCTTTGCATTAACAATAATAGCCTTGTCACAATTATGAAACATAATTGCTAGCCATAATTCAAATGAGGTTATCCTACCTTGTTGCCTATGAGATTGCCTTAAAACATCTCATTCAGATTTAACTGTTGTAAAATAAGAATGCTTGATCTAAACAAAAAAAAGAGAACACATTTCACTGGTTTTTAAATAATATCAGAAAATAACAGTATATTTCTTAACTAAATGATGAAATGAGTCCATAATTTTCAAAGGCTTATACCACAAAACTATGACAATATCATAACCTAAGCTAGTATGTTCTTCCTGTTCCTCATATCTGTTCAACAACAAATTCTTCTGATTTCACTTCACTTTTCAATTTACTGCTAAATCATATATTTTAATTAAAATTTTAAAACGATGGCAGGTAGTAGAATTACATCCTTACAAAAATACTATACATCCAAAGATTGAACAGACACTTCAATCAATTGGTATCATAAAAGTACAAATTATAGAAGAACAATTTTAAGAATATTCTGGAGCTGAACAATTATTATGTCAGTTAGTTATGAATCATGGCATCTTCTGTGAAAATCAAGGGTCATGATGGCTAACAAATATACATCTATAGTACTTACAAACTTATCTCATTATTGCCTTATGGATTAAGAACACCATTCAAGGCAAAAGGTCATAATTTAGGAAAAAGACAAAAATATGGCTTTACTTTTAATTTATATTTTTCACTTCTATTTTTTAAACATTTCATGAATTCTACCCAACTACGACTTTCTCAATCTTCTTCCTCTCGTCTCAGTCACCTTTTTCTTGACAATGTTGCTTTGCAATTAGATCCTTATTCATTCTCTTTATAGTTAAACCATCTCAGTGGTGTTTCTGCACTGGCCCCTTACTTTTGGAATTCAACACACCTTACCTTTTCTTGTTATATTACAAATATTTCTTAAGTACTGCATTCATCTTATTTTTATGTTTCTCCTACCCACCTCTCAATTTCATGGAACAAAGCAGATTGAAGCATTCTCTTACACATTGTTTTGGCTTTTTTAAAAAAACAGACATTAATTTCTCACAGCTACCCACTACGTTTCTGTGAGCATTTACATGCCTTAAAATTTTGCCATCCATGTTTCCACCTTTGGTAAATATTCTGCAAGGATACTTAAGTGCACTTCTTGCCATTTATGTATCACTTGCCGCTCTTAATGTATTTTCCCTGTCAAACACATTTTTTGTGTGTGTTGTGATACATTAATATTCAGATCCTTACTCCTAACTGCATTGTACAGTTTGACATTTCCTGAAGATCATTCTGTTTCTCGGCCCATAATGCTATCATCTGCATATGAAAGTCTATGAACATTCATGTCCTCAACTAACATCTCTCCAACAGAAGCATTTCTTTTACAAATATCCATAAATTTATTAAACAACCAAGTTGAGAGATGGCCTTTGAGGAGTAATCAAGAGGCCGTTAGAAAAACATCAGGTGCACAAGAAACATGTCTTAAGAGGTGGGAGAGTGTTGCAGAGACCCAAAATAGTTTTACCAGATTTCTGGATTATAAAATAGAAGAAGTGAAAACATGGACAGACTTGCAAAATTCTGTTATTCGCTCATATGCCTCTTTTCATTATTCATTCGTTCATTCCATTCATTTATAATTCACCCATTATTCATCCATTCATCTATCCATCTCTTCATCCACAGCTTTATTCACCTCATAATTACATCAATCAACCTTTTTCTACACATTTCCTTAGCATAATTTCCCCTACTCCTGTAGCAATCTGAAAACAATTAAATCATACTTTGATCTAAGTAGCTTTCATGGTCCATTTCCATTTATTCCATTTTCCATTTATTCTCTTGGAGAGTTCATCTATATTCTAAACTTGATCATATTAGATTCGAACTGTTTTTTTCCTGCACTCATTCTTAGTGTACCATATTTTCCGGCGTATAAGATGACTGGGCGTATAAGACAACCCCCGACTTTTCCTGTTAAAATATAGAGTTTGGGCTATACTTGCCATATAAGACTACCCTTCTTCCAACGCACACCAAATAAAAATTAAAAAAACATCAGATTTGATTTCAATATGGTAATTTTAATTCAAATGCTTATGACATTCAGGTACTTAGCAGGAAAACTGTCACTTATAAACGTAAGGCTGTTTGTCATCAAATATGTAAACATAAAACAGTGCAATTGGATTAAACTTTTCCTAATTCACTCTAAAGCTGAAAGGAAGGATAAGACAATAAACCCATGGGAGCTGCCATGCTGTTTGTTTTCTAAGCTGTCAACCAAACTGGAACGGATGATGATAGGAGGAAGATAACAAACAATAGAGAGAGAGCAAGTGCCGGGCAAGTCCCTGGCACTTTACACACACACAACACAACACAACTGGCTTACCCACAATGTAAAAGCAGCTGTGCTAGACCCAAAATGGCCCCTGAAACAAGCAGGAACCTCACACAGCCACAAAAAGCCCAAAAAAAAAACAACTTTCACACTTTACACACACAAAATTCCACATACAGCTTTATGAGATTTTGTGTGTTTGTGTAGTTAGAGTGAAACACTACAGAAGCAAACTAAATCTCAGAAAGCTGCACAAATATTATTTATTTTATTTTTATTTTTATATGAAAGAATTAAATTTAAAACTTCCTAAACTTTAAATGGCTAGGTCTCAAAAAACAACAACTAAAAAAAACCCCAATTAACTATTTTTTTAAAGCTCCCAAAGGGGAAAAAAACTTACCCAATAGAACAGGGGTCTCCAACCTTGGCAACTTTAAGACTTGTAGACTTCAACTCCCAGAATTCCTCAGCCAGCTTTGCTTTGCTGGCTGAGGAATTCTGGGAGTTGAAGTCCACAACTCCCTGCCTGTTTGATTGCAGGCAGGGAGATTCAGTTGCTTGCTGATGCAATGGATTACAGGCAAGCGAAGCAAGGGAAGCGTTGCAACTAGCAGCTAAGGTAAGCAAGCTGGAGGGGGGGATTTTAAATGGTTTTTTTAAAAAAATGATTTTTAAATGGCTCTGACGATCCAAGCTGAGTTGCTGATTAGCAGGTAACTCAGCTGGGATGGTCAGAGCTTGGCTCGTCAGAACCTTTCGGGTGGTCTGCCTGGTTACAGGAGAACGACACCCGGCATATAAGACAACCGACTTTTGAGAAGATTTTCATGTGTTAAAAAGTCATCTTATACACCGGAAAATACGGTAGTTTCTTTCACATCTTTCTTTTATTTCCAAGACCATTTTTCCTAGATCCATTCCTGACAATATGAGAGAATGAATTCTCCACCAGACAAACTATCATTATCCCTGTAGCCTTCACTAATTCTCTATCTTACCTAATACATAAACAAATGATGCTTTTCATTCATTTCATTCATGTGAACAGACTTATGCTAAAACCATGCATTCAAAAATCATTCTTGTTTAATTTGGGATCTCAATGTGGTCCAATCATTTTTTGACACCCTTTCACTTCATTCCAAGTCAACCACTTATGTCAACAGAATACATTTGTGTGAAAAAAGTCAGAAAAAAGATGCAACTACAAAGATTTTCTGGTCAGAAATGAAGTAGCCTAATAGTTTGTAAGCATTTGTTCCCAGGTACACTTGCATAATATTGCCTCCTCTATCTCTTAATGCCATGATTTTTTTCAGAAGAAAATATAATCCTGTTTTCACTCACTTTTGTCCCCCCATAAAGACATATGTTGCTATAAATATTCTCAATATAAATGGAGATCAAATGCTTAATAATATCTACGTAGCTTTGGCTATTTTTTAAAAAGAAAATTATGCCCCCTTCATGTAAGATAAGGAAAGGCTGCCCTGTTAAAGAATGTACAAAATAAAAAATAGCATTTAAGGGGAAAATATATTCACCATTGCATAATGAACATGGTTTCTGAAATCTTTCAAGGTTTATTGAAAACCATAGTAGCAAAAATTAGACTTCCCCTATGAAGCGTTTGAATGTAAAACAGGCAGCATCTGACTAGACATAATTTGATCTCCTTTCTAAGCAGTCTTGCATTCCCTCCCACACGCCATGTCCTTTGAACTTCCCACCTACTCTCCAAATGTCCCAGAATCATTGGTTATTGCCCTTGCTCCCAGGAGTTCAAAATAAGTAGCAAGTGCTACAATTTGTAAGTTTCAGATGCATTACTTCTACTTAGCAGAACATATGCACTGATCTCTGAAAAAAAGATACTGCTTGAAATGTTCAGATCTACTCAAAACTGTTTAGGGTAGAAGGAGGCTGAGAAGCAATCTTTATATTTAGCTTCTTTTTTTTAAAGTTAAACTAACCAACCAACCTTTTACCTAATGTATAGCACCAGTTTTATGCTGAATCTATTACTTGTAAAAATATTTTGTAGAGCAAAATTTGGGATGGGGCAACATTCAAGGAACTAATGAGAATTCTGTATATAAGCAGCACAACAGTATCATATTTAAAGCAATGTTTAGGCATGGTACATGCCAGCCCTGCCAGCTAGACCATATAGGAAACACAACTAGATACGTTAATTCTGCTTTATTATAAAGCTACAATATCAGAATCTTGAAAGTCTGAAAATACAAACCTTTAGCATCTCCTTTACAGCCTGAGAAACTAGGGAGGGTCCTTTCTGAGATTCTTTCTCCACCAATTATGCAGTTGCAGGCTATGCCCTCTCTTACCTGACCGTTCCCCAGACAACATTTCTTTGCCCCACCTCTCAAGGTCTTTCTCACATACCATTATAGCACATAAATACATGTGCATTATTTCCAAAGTTTAAAAATAGTTCAAAATTATCCTGATGCTTTGAATAACTACATCAATTCTACTGGCTTTACTCTCTATTACAGGCATACCATCTTTCAGTATTCCAACAGTGTGTCTTTACATCATGCTCAAAAATGTCACAATACCTGAAAGTAAACACTAAACATTGCTCTAGAAGTAAAATGTGTTTACTGAAATATATATATATTTTAGAGACATCATTGTGTAGTATACTACATTCAACCAGCTTTCAGATGCACAGAATCTTGCATGACTCTGTCCCAAAAATATCACTGTATAGAAGCCGACAGCTAGTTTTCTGAAAAATAAAAATAAAAATAGTGTGGCTGTACCCCTGGTTTTAGAGAAGCAGCTCTCATAATGTCATTCCCAAGCTAGGAAAGTACGGTAAGTCTCTTTTTGAATTTTTCCTCTTTCCAATAGTGATGAAAAAGTATAGAATTGTCCCAGAAAATTACTGGCATTTCTTTGGCCAGAGCTAAGAAACGTAGGGAATTAAACTGTTTCTCCAGCTCAGTCTTGTTACTCTGAGATTCCTTCTGCCAAACAGCCCTTAGTTCTAATGGCTAATTCTGCTCATTTTAATTTGGCGTCAGCAGAAGCAATCCTCAGCTGTCTTCTCTCCCTAAATCAGAAGGGATAATTAATGCATTGACTGACATGCTGGCTCAGGAATTCTAGGAGTTGAAGTCCACAAGTCATAAAGGGCCCATAGTTCCCACCTCTGGACTAGCACCTGCCTGGGTCTTCAAGGGAACCACCAGCCAACCAGCTTAGTTTGAAAGCCTGCCCTTCCTTACTTGCACACAAGTAGGACAAACTGAAGTATGCTTTGCTCAAGAAGTAATCATTGCAGCCTTGTTGCTTTCAGTCACATAACAGGTTGCAACCTAATATATGCATGAGGTAAAGATACTGAAGGGTGAGTATTTCCACACGCTTCCTTCAAAACAGAGCGAGATAGAGAGACCGAGACATCAGCTGACAAGGAATGGGACCTGATGATAGGAAAGTGACAATTCAATACATTCCCTAGAAATGACTGGCAGATGGGGGCTATAGATCAATTACTTTTGTAAAACATATACCTTCTTCAAAATATGGGAAGTCAAGCATATGGCAACAGGAGCACACAATATGTAAAGTATCACAACCTTTCCCATTAATTAACTGATTGGGAATTAAACTCTTAAACCTTAACACCAACCCACTGCTTATCTTTTATATATCATGCATTCTACAACTGCAATTTTTTTTTAAAAAAAAAGAAAAAGGCACGTGTGCAATGTATTTCTTAAAAAAAAACAAATAATAAAAGTGTACCATTAAAAGAACATATTGTAATAAAACATTGCACATCCCTACTCCCAAATATTAATTTTATTAAGAACATGGAAAACAGTATTTTGGCCAATCTATCTATTTAAGGGAGAATATGCCTGCCATCAAATATGAACAACTTATGTTTGAATAATTATGTGCCTTGAAAATAATATATCATCTAATTCAAATAATTGAGCAAAATTAAAATGCCTTATGGTTAGGAAAGATAACTTTGTTGAAATTAGTCTCCTAATACAGTCCCTTTTTCATCCATCCCTTCATGGATGCTCATGTCTACAGGTTCAGGCCAATAGGTGTGTCAAGGACCATCTATATTATTAATTATGTTATGTTTAGATTTGTATTGGTTTATTGATTGAGTCAGGAGGAATGTCTGATTTTTCCATGTTATCTGCTAGCATTATAGATCCATTATATATCAGAAATGTCTCTATACTTGCCTGTCAAATCTATAATCCTCAATTAATGAATAAACAACAGCAGAAGTCTTGACTTTCTGAATTTCTACAGTGTACTGGTTTTCGTTACTCCTCTTACCCAGAATATTCAATCTCCAAGTGAAATTAATAAAGAAGAGCATCTTGTTCTCTTGATAGTTATGGTCTCTTGGTAAATCATGGCTTTCTCCTTCATTTCCCCTCCTACATTTTTGTTGGAATAGTTAAAATAGCACAGCCTTAATGACGGCCTTGCTGATGCCCAGATTATGTGCCAAAATTCTCTAATATTTAAGGGGTTTTATGAAGTATATGCTGAAAACGAATCTACCTTTATTCATACATAGGCATACTCCAGTCACTCAATATCCAGGTGGCCTTAAGATAGATATAAGAATGGTAGGTACAGGACTCCCTAATAAGTCTTTCTTTTTTTTTTTAATTGAAAAAGTTTTCAAATACAAGTTTTTCCCCCTTTCCCCCCCCTTCCCTAAACCCCCCTCACCACCCATCCCCCCCGTGACTTCTTCACAACAATAGGCTATTTCATAACTAATTACATACATAATATCTTTCCTTTCCCTTACTCCCTCCTCAGAATACTGACCCTTAGCATATTATTCTTATAACTCCCATTTTTACGATAATCTGCCCTTTTTCTCCTCCCCTAAATTTATAGTGTATTATTACAATTTAACATTTAATCTTTTATATATATTAATATAACATTTTAAAGCGGCCTTCTCCCTACATCCAAATTTAACATTTATTCAGTTCTATCCAATTCCTCCACTCCCCTAAATATATGACTTAAAGATCCTTTTTCTTAGACTAATCAATCAGTAAACTAACCTATTTCAACCCTTCAATTCCTACAAAATCATGCAATACAATTCTAAATATAATCCACTGCCCACTTTACTAAGATATACACATATCTATATATGCATTCCATTTTGTAAAAAGAAAAAAGACAATAACTTTAAATTTATAATCCATATAATATCTTCTTTGGTGTCTTTCCACTGGATTGTTAAATCCATCACCCATAATAGGGTAAAATAACATGCTGGTGCAACAGTTTGTTCAAAATCTTCAATCATCTTCTGCCCCCATCAGTAGTAGATATCCTCGTATATATATAAAAGTAAAAACAACCACCCGAGTGACAATATAATTATATCCATATAGTTATAGTTGTGGTGTTCATCAGGATTGTTGATTCCCATCCTCCTAATGGGTAACATCCAGATCTTCTGCATGCCCCAGCGTGACTCTCCTGCCTTGTAACTCAAAATAATTATAATATATTTACCAGTAAAAGAAATCCAGAGTAGATAATTCAAATCCAACAAGGTAAGGCTCTTTTCACATCCCAAAATCATGGCATTACAGAGATCTGCCACAATTCTCAGGATAGTATTAAACAATTGTTCGCCTCCACTATCTTTTCAGATATTCATTCATTTTTTAAAGTCCCTGGCTTCACTGTTGCTTGGTTTAGAAACTGCTGTTTCTATGAGATCTATTTCTTTTCTTTTTCTTTTGCGGGTTGAATTTCCATCCTCGTTTCGTGCCTACCAATTGTGTGTCGGCTGATCGATTTTCATTCTGCTTTATGAGTTGATCTTGTTGGGTTAGTTTTGTCATCTCATCTTTCTTCTCCATCACTTGTATATCAACTGGTTGATTTGCGCACTTGTCTGTGACTTGGTGGTTCATCACATTGGAGTCGGATGACACTGCTCTCTTATTTATAGACAGTCCAGCTGGGATATCCAGGGAGTCCAAAGACAATTTATCCACCACAGCCTCTGTAATTTGATATTTTCCTTTTGTTTCCAACTCCTTTTGCTTATCCTATATTGTGCCTAAAGATGTTAAGTTCATTTTTAAAAATTTTTGATAAAATTCTTCCGCTTTTTCAACAGTGTTCAGTTGATATCTTACTCCTTGGTGTCTCAATATTAAACCAACTGGGGCATCCCACCTAAATAGGATATTTCTTTTTTTTAACTCAGTCACTAGAAAGCCAAATTTCTTCCTCTCCATTAGCATCTTAGTCGGGAGCTCCTTAAAAATCCAAATCTTTCTTCCATGAAATTGCAAAGTAGAATTAAAAGAGTTCTGCACAATATTATTCCTAATTTCTTTATCTGTAAAATAGATCACCACATCTCTAGGCAATTGCCTTTGCTTTGCCAACCAGGAGTTTATTCTATAAATTCTATCAATCCTGCAAAACACTTCATCAGGTTGAACCTTTAAAATCCCAGCCAGAATTTCAGAAGATATTTTCCTTAAGTCATCTCTATTATTTTCCTGCAGACCTCTCAGTCTAATTGCATATTCTGTAAAATTATATTGAATCATTAAAACTTCTCTTTCAATCCTCTGTTGCACATTTTCTTCATTACCAGTCTTTTGGTCAACCTCCATTTTAGATTTGTCTTCTGAGCTATTATCCTGAATGTTTACCAAATCCTTTTTAATTTTTTGAATCTTGTCATCCAAATTCTCCTCAGTTTCCTTCATTTTAGACTCTAATAATTTAGTCTTTGCATCCAACCGAATCAGAAAGTCTGATAAACCATTAGCTGTATTTAAAATCTTTCGATTCAAAAAGTCAAACTTTGATTTCACCAATTCACCAATTTCTTTAATTTCCTGCTTAAATTTTTCGAGTTGCTGGTTCACAATCTCATCCCTTCTTACAATCTCTTCAAGAAGAAATTCTATTATATTAAAATCAGGTTTCTGACACTGGAGAGTTACAACTTGTTGATGTAATTTATTAATGGGGGAAATTCCCCCCCCCCCGTTTGTCTAGCTGTGTAAGTCCCGATGCCATTTCCCACAAAGACAAGATTTAGTGGAAAAGAGAGGGAAAAAAAAGGCTTGTTTCCAACCAAGATCAATATCAGATCCCCAGGAAAAAAAAAGAAAAAAAAAGCAAGAGTGAGAGTGAGGTTTTGCCTCAATTAGGGCCAGAAGTATTCATTCCGCTACTTTGTAATAGAAAACGGAAGGACTTTCCCTTTTCAGCCTCTCTTCAAGCCTCAGCAATCGCCATTTTAAAAAATCTTTTTTCCTTTCACTTCTTAAACAACTTCAGTAACTTTTCTAAAATAAGAAAAAAAAATACTTGCGCCTCAGGGTCAGCGGTCCAGCTCACATCTTCTTTAATTAGTTTTACAAGTTTACAGGCTTGCTTTTGCCACCTAGCTCTGCGTGTAGCAGAGATCTCCCAGAGCCCGGAGCATCGGCTGGGGATACGGGGAGTCTCTTCCGCTCCGTCCCAAAAGTAAAAAAAAAACTTTTGGGATTAGGCAGAGGACTCAACCCACCCCAGCCTGCTCTATCTCCGTTTCCTCATGGAAACGGAGTTTTTTCGAGCCGCCATTCCGCTATAAAGGCAGCTCTTTACAGGCAGTGGGTGCGACGATCCCAAAGGAGCGTCCAGCGGGGACAAACAGCAAACCGGAAGTCCTAAGTCTTTCTTGATCTTGACAAACTGCTCAAATGGAACACTAAGCAGGACAGCAAAGAAAGGACAATTCATTCTTCAAAATCTAAAAGAGATACAAAGCTCTCACTGTACCAAGACAAGTTCATTTCCTCCTTATTCAGTCCCATCCTTGAAGTGACTGGCCCATGGTCAAGAGCCTAGAAAGTCTAAGCATTCCTTCTGATATGCATTCACAAATTAAGTAGGAATGATTTTCTGGTTTACTGGTTACTTTTTAAGCAACTTTTTATAGCCAGGAACCTAAAAGTCCCAATTTAGAATTCTCTGATACAATGGGCCCTGATTTTGTGGGCCTGAGATATAGCATGGACTGAAGCAAGATGTGAGATGCTAGCATAGTTTAGTAACTCTGTCTCCAGTGTTGCTGGACTTACAATTTCAAGCAGTTTCTTCTTGCCAAAACTTAGAACCTAAATGTAGGAAATGTAATCACAGTGGATTCCTTGAGTAAAGACATCTACCACTGGCAGCTAGAAGCGAGAAATAGATTCCAAAAATATCATGTCTCCAAAAGCATAACAAATCCCTGAATGAAAGGGAAGATTATATGCCTAGAAGAAATAATTATTAACTGGATTACATTGTGGCTGATGGAAATATGCAGTCATAAAATTGATTGATCATATGTACATGTGCAGGCTTTATAATAAAAGTGAAGAATGCTTTTAACTTTAATTTACAAAACTTGTATGTAAATTGATGGTAATAAATAAAAATACTCTAGTTGGAAAACTTTAAAGTAAGGCATTATAGCAGCATTTTCTCATCTTCCGTAATGTCTTAAAAATCTATTAAAATGACATTTCCTCCTACATTATCTGAAAATACAATCTTAAATCCAACCGAATTACAGAATGTATTTAAACCCTACAATTCATTCCTTCACCTGCACTGCAAAATTTACAACAGGAGGGGAGGAAACAGCAATGTGAAATAACTCAATCCAGGATTTTTTTCCTTTTAATTTATCATGTGTAAAAGACAAGAAAATAAAAGATATTGCAATGAGATCTAACCATCTCAATTTATTTGAATTAGTTGACTTCAGTACATTGAAAAATGGTTGAGAAAATATGGAATCTTAGTTTCAACTCCCCATGGCCATTCTTCTATGGAACTAAGAAAGGAATAAATAAACATTAGTTCATGTTAGGAAACAAAATGTTGCTACAAAACAATCATGGTTTAAATTAGGGACTGGCAACCTTGTATTGGTCAGATTATAGTATTTTTTGAAATATGTAGCTTTGGATTACTTTCCTCAATAAATAAATGAACAATGTTTTTGACTCATTTGATTAATTATTTTTATCTAGTTTTAGGACATGTGGAGGACATACCAGTTTAGGTTATATTTATGCAGAAATACTGAAAATCCAAGAGTTCACAAACTTTTAAGCACCACTGTATTCGTATTTGGGGCCATAACTTTATAGAGTTTGGAAAGACTAGATTTGGGAAAAATAGACACACATTTATTTTAATGGTCTAAAACGTAAAGAATTATTTTATTCTGTTTATCCCTTTAAAAATAGGGATAGACAATCATATCATCAATTAGTTTGCCACTTAATGTAATTAATACAATTCATAGAAACTTCAATGGACCCAAAATGATATTTGGGAGCCACTTGCACTCATTGTGGGTTAGAATTTCTAAATAAATGAAAACACCACACTATTAATTATTTTCATCCTCTTTTTCAATGTCTATTTTGAGACTCTTAACTTAAAAAGACCTCTAAATGTGTGCAGCAGCTCTCAAAATCAAGAAATAGTAGGAGAGGAGTTTATAATACAATTGCTTCAATATTTTAAATGTTTTTATGATTTAATATCCCATAAAAAGAAAAACCTGATTACATAAATTCACTCTTAGAAAGGCTCTCTGAATTATTTTCTGTTTGTTTTTAAAGTCAACGATACTAAGACTCAATAATTATGCCTAAAATGAATCAAGTGTCAAGTTGAGCTTCAAGTTGAGCTTCAATCTTGATGACATATCCATATAGATTCTTGGTTGGGAATATAGAAAAGATTTATCCTTGATTTCTTCCCACGTATTTCTTGATTGCCTGGCCTACTATACAATCCTGAGATTCTCTAGATATTGCTATTGAAATACTAATTAGTTCTAACCCTCCTTATTTTCCAAAGGGCAGGATAGGATAAGGCACAGAAGATTTAAGAAGACTGGGAAATTCTGCGAGTTGAAGTTAACATATCTTAAAAGTTGTCAAGGTTGAGAAACACAAATTCACAGCAATCTTCAGTAAGAATACATTAATTTTCAACACATTAACACAATATAATTGAGATTATCTTTCATTAACTGAAATATTTTTTCAGTTAATGCTGATAATTTAGGCACTTATAGGTAAATGTGGAACATCAGAAGGAATACAATATTAAAGAGATGCTAGCTGATATGAAAGACATGTAGCCTAGTGGATGAAATGATGAAGAGTGTTAGCAAATTAACATGTGGCACCAACCCATGCAGGGTTTAAAATCAGAATGTTTGCCCAATGCCCCTTTCAACTCCAGTCAAATCTTTAGCTTTGGGTTAAGTACACAATGGAAGGAAAAACCTATTCAAAGGGTTCAAGTGGAGAAGAGAAACATGCCCTGGCACCAATGGTGGGTTGCCCCCGTTCGGACCGGTTCATAAGAACTGGTAGTAAAACTGGTGGGAGGCCCAGCCCACTGCCCCAGATGTCATCATCAGCAATCTGCGCATGCAAGGCATGCGGACGATCCCGTTGCGAATTGGTAGTAAAGGTAAGTAGAACCCACTCCTGCCCAACACATATCTTTCTCTCTGCTTCTATTCCACCTTGCATTATTGGAATATACATTCAATAGTAATTTCCTTCCTCATCAAAATTCCCCACATCAGTGGGGAACCAATGTCAGGGCAGAGATCATCAGGATGTATCCCTCTGGTCCTCCAAGAGATTTTGATAGTGAGAATTAGGAAGAAGGAAAGTTGCATGAAAAGAGAGTACTCTGAAGCACGGAAGAAACCTGAGCATGTTGCTCATGCTTCTCTTTCTGAAATGTCTAGAAGGGCTCTGCTTCATCAACCATTTCTATCATGGCACCTGCCCCCTGGAACATCATCCCACCTCTAAGATTAGACTTGCCCCAATCTTGCTGGCCATTCACAAGGAATTAAAAACCTGTAGATTTTAAACCTAAACTGTGTTGTTGTGACTCCGGCTCCCGAGCCTGTCCTCACTGAGGAAGATGACTCTGTAAGTGATGGGGAGGAATTGACAAGGCCTCCCTCTCCAGGACCCTCCTTTCTGGCAATGCCTCAGGTTCTGGCTGAAGGCCAGGAGGAAGGCATGTCGGAGCACCCACTAATAGGGAGTGATGAAGATCAATCTTGGATTGATCCCAGGCAGCGTCGAAATGCGCAGAAAGGAAAAGGTGTGGAAGGGCCAGAGATTGCTGAGTCACTGAGCCATGCCCCACAGGAGATAAAAGTGGGTGAGGTTGCTCTTCAGGCTCTGTGATGGACAAAAAACTGCATATCGTGAGCTTCGGATGAGATATCTTTCGGACTTTGTGAATGACTTCTGACTACTCTTTTGTGCCCTGTGAACTCTTGGTTGCCCCAGCAATGGACTACAGATACTCTGACTCCTGTTTCTAGAGGTGATAAGAAACTTGGCAGGCATTCGGAAAGTAGCTGCCAGAACTTTTATCTGCCAAAGGATTCAGGCTGGCTTATAAAAATAAATTACTGGTAGACGTCTTTTGCTCGTGTGTCTGCCTATGTGAGGTGGGGGGACAGAACATGTGTTTTATTAGGGATGATATCACAAAAATTTGATAAGAGAAGTATGTATTTAGCATTACATGTTTTAACAGCAGCGAGGATTATCTTCGCACAATATTGGGAAGATGAAGAAACACTTCAAGATGAAGAGATAATTAAGAAGAAATTAGACTGTGCAGAAATGGACACTTACATTGAAAATCAAACAGAAAAAAGACACAGAATATTATCAAACTTGAAATTTATTCTATCAATGGTTGGAAAAAAGGGGTGGAGAGTAAGAATGGCATTTGTATTGTTAAGCAAATTAAATACCCAGACCACACAATGTTTATTAAGCACCGAGGAATGCAATTAATAGAAAATTAATAAAATCGATTAAAAAAAAACAAAACCTGGTTTTACTATCAAGCCTGGGTCCCTAATAGCCTGGGTAAGTCCATTTCTTGGTCGTGGTTATCTTTTTTTTTTTTTAATCGAAAAAGTTTTACAAACATCAATTTTTCCCCCATTTCCCCCCCCCATCCCTCCCTAACACCCCCAAACCCTCCCTCCCCATGACTTCCCCAAGGTGAAATCCATCCACATTATATTATATCATACTTTACCAACCCTCTATTCTCCTCCCTGTGCACTATACATTTCTACATAACAATAAGCTATTTTGCCCCCTATAAACTATACATTTCTACACAACATTTAGCTAAAAGCTATCTGGTACTTCCTAGTTTGGTATTTATTCTGCACATAATCTATCCATTTCTTCCACTCCCATGCATAAGTCTCTTGAATCCGGCCTTTTAAGTATGCTGATATCTTCGCCATTTCTGCAAAACTGGCCATCTTCAAAGTCCATTCTTGAATTGTAGGCTTATCAACCCTTTTCCAATATTGACCAATTAGTGGTTATCTTAAAATGATAAAATGATATGCTATTTTACATTATTTCTGTTGGTTTTAATTTTGGTTGTTTTTACTATGTTTTTAAGTGTGAGCTGCCTTGACATCATGTGTACGAGAGGGCGGCCTCATAAATTAAATAAATAAATAAATCTCTTCATCCCAGGTGTTGTTTCCCAACCTATTGTACATGACTAAGGCTTTCATATGAAATGAGATTCCTGCATCACACTCTATCCATCTCAATGGGTCTATGTACTTACTACAAAATCTTGTTTTTGATTATGCAATGGGGATTTAATATAAATATTCAATTCTACTACGTTTTCCAAATAGCCAAGGAAATACCCAGCGAGGATGTATACAAATTGCCATTTCTGTAGCTATAGTGTGAACAAACAAAGCTGTCAAAAGCAACATAACAAAATGTAAAAATAATTATGATTGGCTTGTCATGGTTTCTCCGAGGGAAGGAAGAAAATATAACCATATTGCTCAGCACCTTTTTCTAGATAACATGCTTACTGTTTAAACCATCAGTGCTGATCTGTCCTATGATATTCAATGATTTTGTTTCTTGGAAGGTTTTTAATTTATATTAGCAACTTTTTCATTGCTGTTTCCTGTAAGCATGATTTTTGTTTTGCTTTGTTTTTACGATTAGCCGGTAGTGACAATATAAACAAAAGACTCAGATTTCAGGCTGTATTAATCACCAGTTAACAGCGCAGTGATGCATAAAAGCCAACAAGTCAAGGGCATATCCTCAGGTTTTTAACATGCTCCTGTGCATCACACAATGTTCTGGACAAAATGCACTTAAAACTAGCTAATGAGAATTAAACATATTAAATGTCATCGTTCGATTTTGTGAGATGGTTCAAATATTTACAGTAATTTGAATAATAATGGCTCGTATCTGAGTTAGGCAATAAACTTTGAACTATAAAATAGCAGTGATTAACTTTGCTTAAAAATATTTGTAACCTCTGAACTTATTCCCCGTTTGACCTCTCAGAGTTACTGAAAATAAATTTTCTAATCAGTGCCAGGTACATAATATAAATACATTTTCACATACAGGTAGTCCTTGTCTTCCAACAGTTTGTTTAGTGACCGTTTCGAGTTAAAGCAGCATTGAAAAAGAATGATTTATGACCATTTGTCACACTTATGACAGTTGCAGCATCCTCATGGTCACACGATTTAAATTCAGATGCTTGAGAATGGGTTCATATTTATGACGTGATCACCTTTTGCGATCTTCTGACAATGGGGAAGCCAGATTCACTTAACAACCGTGTTACTAATTTTAACAACTGCAGTGATTCACTTAACAAATGTGGCAAGAAAAGTTGTAAAATGGGGCAAAACTCACTTAACAAATTTCTCACTCAGCAACATAACTTTTGGGCTCAATTGTGGTCATACGTAAAGGATTAAAAGTATATTTAAGGTGGTAATACCTCAGTCTCCTTTTTTTTAGACATTTTCTCATGATTGAAAGAAAAATTGAGAATGTACATGGATCTTCTACATAAATATGGCACTCCATGGGTAAAAAGTTTAGATGGAGATAAACAGTTCCTTCACTGGGTCCAGATTTCTTATTAGGAAGATAGGATTATATACCATATTGTTGTATATGCATGTTTGTGATATACGTATGACTTCATAAAAGACAATTTCTTAACAAAATCCTGAGATCTTCAGTTTGCTTGTTACTTTTAAAATCAACATCAATAGCACATTTAAAGCATCCATAGCCAGAAACAAAAAAGCAGAAACAAAGAATTCTAATTTTGCTGAAATAGTATGAACTCCTACTTATTTCAACAATTTTCATGGAGACTGAGCCACAATTTCTTACATTTTCAAAATAAAGATGACACAGAGAAGTAGAAATGCAAGTTGCCCACATCTGTGATTTGGTAGTCACAAAATGATAAATAGTTGGCCTAAATCACAGACTTCCTTCAGATACATATTTTTAAGGGTTTATGTCAGGGGTGGGTTCTACTTATCTTTACTATCGGTTTGCGTTGCGCCCGCGTTCGCTTCACTCACACACGTTTTTCTGTGCATGCACAGATCTCCTATGATGACGTCCGGGTCAGTGGGCGGAGCCTCCTGTCGGTTTTACTACCAGTTCTTGCGAACCGGTCTGAACCGAGGGCAACTCACCGATTTATGTCATCTTACATTCTAGAGTAATTCAGCACATTAGTACACAATGGAATTTAATAAACAGACTTTTATTTTAATGCTATCTTCTGCATAGCAAATTGAAAAAGGTGAGTCGGTAAATAGTTATGTATGTAATATACATTTCATGTGTGCATTTCAAATTAGAGCTGAGCTTTATTAATTGAGTCTGAAGCAACCAGAACATCTACTGAAAACAGCTAAATGTCTGATTCAGACATTTAATGAACTTTTTTAAAAAAAATTTTTGACAATTTTCTTCTTTACAACATTTCCACATCAGTATACATCTCATATATATCTATTTTTCCCCCTTACTTCAATTTACCTTTATCTATACATGTGATTCTATTATTTATTTATACATATTAATATATCAATATACTAAATTACAATGTGTCAATTCCTTTTCTACAAGTTTGTTACTAAGTTCTAACTCCTCTAACTTCATTTAATCTTTCCTTACCCTTTACACCTATCCTTTAACCATTCCATATCATATAATACTCTGTTTCTCCCTTATTTTGTATTTCTTTTGAGAGTCTATCCATCTCTGCGCGCTTTAAAACTTTCCTTATCACGTTTTCCTCTGATGGTATATTGTTATTCTTCTAATTTTGTGCATATATTACTCTTGCTGCTGTTGTGATATGTAGAATTAAATATTGTATTTTTTGGTCATAATTCCCTGAAAATATTCCTAACAAAAGTAATGAACTTTTATTGTAAGGGAAAGCTCTGAGAGAGGTTTCAGTGTTGTTCAGTTGTCATGGTAGTGATTTGTGGGTGTGAGCAATATGTGCTGATACTAAGTGTGAAACTTTTGTAACACATTTGCCACACAGTGCTTTGAAAGTGTTCATGCTAAATAATGAAGCAAGTGCACAGGCAGGAAAAAAAAATCTGTCCACTTTCTAACTTTAAAAAAAGTTCTGTAGAATCTACAAAGTTCAACACATTTGGACTGCTACATAATACTGCTTAAAATCTTTTCCCTTCACAGAGAATTTAATCATGCTGATGTCATCCAATTTTCTTTTTCTCTGTCAAATGAAGGACAAGGGGCTATGGAAATCCTAAACTTGTCCGGATGCTGTGATCAACTGATTGCAGGCAAAGAAGCTAAAACTCAAGTTTATATAAGATAGGAGATAAATCAATCCAAGTTTAAAAGTACAGCAAATGATAGATGGGATCATGTTCCCTCTGAAGGATAAAGAACGGGTTAAGATGATTCATATGGGAATATACAATAAAATGTTCAGGGTAAGAAAAAAAAGAAATAGATCAATAAGTAAAACCTACAAATCTAATAACACCAAAATGTAAAGTAAGTCATAATGAACTATATCAATGTTCATGGAAGCAATTCTGTAGAGATTCTCAGTCATCCAGGTCATGGTTGTCCCAAAGGTGCTTTTTCAGGAGGCAACTGGACTTGTTTTTTCTTTGAAGACATTTCGGATCTCATCCAAGAAGCTTCTTCAATTCTGACAGGATAGTGGGATAGAATCCTTCCATTTCCCACTATCCTGTCAGAGCTGAAGAAGCTTCTGGGATGAGAAGCGAAATGTCTCCAAAGAAAAAACAAGAAAAGTCCAGTTGCCTCCTGAAAAAGCGCCTTTGGGACATGGAAGCAATTATTTCTTTAACAATCAGCAACTTTAAGAAAATCCAGAAGGAAAAGAAGGTCATCAGCATCCGCTTCTAAAAAGTCAGTGAGAATGGGGGGCGGAGGGCACAATTAATCGTGACCTTGATGCAGCCTGGGAAAGGATCTGAATTTATATCAGAGACCACAGAAAATTCAAATCACCTTTAAGCATTGCAGTTCAGTATTTCAAGCTGTCAATATATTATACATCTTTACAAGGAATCATGCAGTCAGGCTTTTGTTAGAAATACTACCAGGAACATAAAACTAAAAGATTATCCCAGTATATGTTTATCTGTTAACGACAGAAGAGAATTTGAAAGAAGTCAGGAGAAATAGGTCTCAATGTGTCAAGTCTATTGATTCAAATTACTCAAAACCAATTTGCAATTAACTACACCTTACTCCTTAAGGTTCTTTATAGTATGTGACATAGCACCTCCAAAAATATTCAAACTATGCATTTATCAGAGCAATTACCATGAAAATCAACAACTGTGTGCTGAAGCACTGTATGTAATCTTTAATTATGTGTGTTTAAGTTCATTAGCCCATGACTGACAGTATTCATTATGATTCTAATCATGGGAAGGAATTTGCCATTACCAGGGCCACATTAATTATAATTCTGGGAAATGGTATTATGCAAAGAGTTCTTTTTTTTAAACTGAATGTAGTGTTCTGGATCCATCCACCTCTAACTTCAGCCCTACCCGCTGTTTTTTGGAACAGCACACAGAACGAAATCTTATTTTAATGAACTATTTGGATAAGGGGTGTCCTTTTTTACATGCATCAAGCATACAACATGTTTGAAAAATGGCAGGGCTTCAATCATACTACCGTGTTTTCCCGAAAATAAGACCCTATCTTAAGAACCCGGAAATAAGTATTTGGCCTTATTTTCAGGGAGGTCTTATTATTTTGGGGTGCATGGAGGAAACCAGAGGAAATGGCAGGGACTGGCTGCGCATGCATTTAAATATTTTCGGGGAGGGCTTATTTTCAGGGGAAAGCTTATTTTAGTGCATGTCTAGGAGCCTGGATAGCTCAACAGACTAAAAGCCTGTTATTAACATTCAGCTGTCTGCAATTACTGCAAGTTCGAAACTCACCAAGCTCAAGGTTGACTCAGCCTTCCATCCTTTCTAAGGTAGGTAAATTGAGGACCCAGTTTATGGGGGCAATAAACTGACTTGTATAAAATATACAAAAGTATGAAGGCTGTTGCTTAACACATTGTAAGCCGCCCTGAGTCTCCGGAGAAGGGTGGCATATAAATCTAATTTTTAAAAAAATGTGCTCAAAAGCCCGATGGGCTTATTATCAGGGGATGTCTTATTTTAGGGGAAACGGTAATACTGCCATTTGGATTTAACTTCCTAGGTCCATTTTCCCTACTCCTTTTATTTCTATCACTGAATAAACCCAATTAATTTCTAAACTGTCTAACAGATGCAGAGCAGGTTGAGGCTTGTTTTTTTAAAGCAAAACAATAGAGGCTTGTTGGCAGTAAGACTTTTTTTAAAAAAAGAAGATAACTACCAGCATTCTGTCACATCCTTGACTTTGCTTTTACAGTTTGTCTTTTAATAACATTTCAAATAGAACTTGTAAAAAGAACCCTGTAGAGCTACCAAATATTTACATTAAAGAACTATAACCAACCAGCTACCCCTCCTCCCCCCAAAAAACCCCCTTAGTCTCATCTTGTGTTTGTTTCACCTAAACTACAACAAAGGTGTCAATTAGAATGTTAACAGAACTGCATGTTGATCTCATCAGTTTCAGCTAATGTCACAATATCTATTATTTAAATTTTACCATTTGTTTGTAATAGAAAAATCAAACCATAATCTTATACACTGAGGAAAAAGAGAATATATCTCTAGCTCAGAGTTGAACTGTGGAATTCTTGGTGTTCTCTGAATGGGGTTATTTAATTGCAGACATTTCATTGTCCACCTAGATAACATCTTCAGTGCCCAGAGCTCAATTCTACCCTGTGTATATTCAAAATGTCCAAGAAAGTTCAATCCGTCTTGCTTCCAACTTGTATCATCTCAAGTTGGAAGGCAATCTTTGAAGGCCAAATGATATATCTGGAATGTTGGAAGCATTCTATGGGTGTTCTCATAAAATGGCTCCCACGGGGTTTGAAGCTGCTCAAACGTTTACCACAAAATGTTCCTCAGTAGTTGCTCTGATAACCTCTTTCAACATTCCAGGATGTGTTCTTACAATTGCAGTATACAGTAACTTTGTTTTATTTTTTTAGACAGGTGGACACATTTCCAAACCAAAAAATTAGAACTAAGTCACCTAGTATTTTTAATTTCCTATGAACGTCTTCTGTTTTTCTTCTGGGAAGTAAGATGAGGCTGTATTTTGTCAGCTTTATATTTTTTATTTTTTTAAATTAAGAACATCTTTAAACATTTAAAATTGAGTAGGGTAGGGAATTTAAAGGGCAACAGGAAAAATTACTTTGGAGACTCGGCAGCCTCTAAGAAATAGAGGGTAGAATCCTAAAACTAATTCTAAAAACATCTTGTAGGAATCCTCAATTCTTTACTGAACTCTGTGAGAATTACTTCTGTATACATTTTCTTCTTACCCAGAAATTACACCAGCTAAATTCAATAGAACTAATTCTTTAGTTCCTCAGTAAATATGTTTTACTGTTTTAGATTTCAGTTTTAGGGCACATTTCTGTAAGATTATTATTGTAGCAAGTGCTAATTTTGCAAACTGGGAAACTTTCCTTTATTTCAGTGGGCTTTATATAGAAGCACATGAACTACTTTTTCATTTCACATTTTTATTTTTATGGGTACAACAAACCTAGACTAGGAAGAAACACCTAGAAGAGAATATAGAGCAAATAACTGGTTAAAAATTGGGAAAAGAGTTTGCCAAGGTTCTATATGTCATCTTTTTAAATGTATATGCAGAACACATCAAGAAACATGCAAGAAAAGTTGGAATTAAGATTGCTGAAACAATTATTAATTACAAGGTATGTTGATATTCCTGTTAGGTGTCTGAAAAGTGAGAGAAACTTCAGCAGGCTCTTGCAGGAAATGAAAGACAAGAGGTCCAATTTGATGCTCCGCATTAAAACAAACCAACCTAAAATTAAATCAACTGCTTGTGTGAATCCAGTGGAAATACAGGGCTGATCTCATCAATAAAACAGCAGTAACTTATGGGACCCAGGAGATTTGATTTCTTTATAACTACACTTGCCCTTTGCAATTGCATCCAAGCCACCCCCATGGCGTCTGCTTGATCCTGTTCCTTGCTTAATTCTGGAAGCCTTCAAAAGCTGACGCTTCCCACAGGCACTGGGATGGTGATAACCTGCAACCCTGCTTATTGTGTAATTGTGATATAGCAGAGTTTGTTTCTCCTTCCCAGCACAGCAGCTTTTCATAGATTTTTTCCCTTTCTGTTCTGCTTTTTCTGTGTTATTTATTTTTAAATCCTCTATAAGCTGCCCATTGTTGTTAGCCTGTGGGCAGCCTCAGAAAATGGCTCAATAAATGCATTTAAAAATAGGTGAAGAAGTTGTGGAAGTAGTTTTCTCTTCCTAGGCTCAAAAATCGACACAGAAGGTGAAACAAAGAAAAGACTGCCTATAGAAACATCACACTGTTAACTACAGTATGTACTGTGGAGCCTACGTCCTTCCCAAGTGTATCATATGGTTGTGAAAACAGGACCAGAAAGGTTGAAAGAAGAGAAAATGATTTCCTAGAAGGTAGTGTTGGAGGAAAAGCTGGGTTGCACAAAAAACGATAAAAAATAGTTTAATTCAAATGACACATAATCAAAGCAAAGCAAAAATTGGACAGCTTACTTAATAGCACTAGTAACCAAGCTAAAAACTTAAATATTTAGGATAAAAACCTTAAAAAGTGACTCTTTGGCACAAAAAAAAAAATCAAAGGTAGCTGAAAGGTGCATAGATACTATCATTAATATTATGACTATGAGCTTAATAGAATTTCAAGAAGTTATTATATAAAATAACTACTTTTTGGAATTCTATTGTATTGATTTGTAGTTCAGGGATGAAATGAGGAGTCTTCGATGCTTTCTGAGCTTGCTTGTTTTCTTGCAGATGTTTCATTACCCTAACTAAATAACATTTGTGTGTGTGTGTGTGTGTGTGTGTGTGTGTGTATTCATTCATTTTCTTATCAAGGCAGCTAATACGATGATTCTAAAAACCATAATAGAGAACATCGGAGACATACCAAAAGGACTGTATTCATACAACTTCCTTACACAGCTCCAATCCCAAACTGGATTAATGTTAATCTTTGGTCACTTCAGTCAGTCACTCACATCAGCCTTGTACAGCCTAGCACCTGATTCCCCAAAATGGATGACTCACAACAATCAAAACAAGGAAATTACAATCAAATCAACTAAACAAAATAAAAAAATAGATTAAAAGATAGCGAGAGAAACAGACTGGATGGAAATGAAGACCTGGTTAAAGAGTCAGGTCTTCACAGCTCTTAGGACTCAGCATGCTTTGATTGGTTTATACCAAGTGTAAAAAATATCTCATGATAAAAGGTAAAAGGTTAATAATATAAATTTTAAAAAATTTCCCCTGTTCAGTTATGTCTGACTCTAGGAGGCAGTGCTCAACTCTGTTTCTTAGCCATGGGAGCCAGTTTTGTCCGAGGATACTTCCATGGTCACGTCAAGGTGCATAGAACGCTGCTAGCTTTCCACCATAGTGGTACCTATTTACCTACTTGCATTTGTATGCTTTCGAACTGCTAGGTGGGCAAGAGCTTTTACAAGTAACGAGAGCTCACCCTGTCGCACTACACTCAGGTCTTAAACCCACGCTGTCATCTGACAAGCTCAGCATCTTCAACTGCTGAGCCATCGTGTCCCCTAATATAAATTAGGCCATTACCAAATCTAAGGAAAAAAGAAACAATATCTTCTGCCCAAAAGAAATGACTTGCTGACCCTTTTCTATTCATGCAATGGGTAAGACAGAGATGTGCAAAAAACTGGAGCACTAATGCTCAAAAGCTTGTATTTGATATATAATAGTCGCTAGAATTTCTTTACATGGCTTCATAGTTCTGTTACAATAAATATCTGAGCTTTTGAGAAACATATTTGCACTCATTTGCCTTGTCAGCTGTCATAAGTCTGACAGTGTGAATCTGGAAAATGGATGAATGCAGGAACCAGGTCAACCATATTTTGTGAACACAGTTGTACAATTAAAACTGGTAATCATAATTATGGAATTACCTTGTTGACCTGTATTTACTTGACTGCAGCTGACATTAAATTGAACCAAGTACATTGATTCCATGCTTTTTTATTAACTGTCCCTTTAGCAAGCAATATCCAAGATAGCGACTCAGGTGAAACAACAGTAACATTAAAGCAGCAAGACATTTTCCATTTTAGCTATGTATAACTTATCAAAAATATAAAAATGCCATCTAGATGAGTAAGCATCATGAAGGAAGTCCTCTGTCAACAATCTCTTTTAAGAAGCAAATTCTCTTAAATTTAAATCTTTGGGTAGACTATATTCTAAAATATAATAACTTATTAGCAAATAATCTTTAGTTTTCATCTCCACGCTTCCCTTTTAAAAAATGAATGGGGAGAAAAATCACAGCCTTGCTCATTGACATGGTATGGCCTTATCCACTATGAACCTTGATTTAAAACAAAAAAAGTTTTGCACTGAACATCGCTAGTAGTGTTCCTTGGTTACTGAAGTGTCCAGTCATGCATTAGACTCCTGATCTGGATTGGGCCACAGCACATGCGTCAGGCAGTTTAATTATTCCCACAAACTGCTTTGATTCAAAATTCCTTCTTTCCCTGGGTGGAAGGTTTAAAAATGGAAGAAGGACCTCCTTTGATGCCATGTTTGTTTATCAACGTGTTGTTTAATCCAAGGGGAGGTCTAAAATATTTAGTGGGGATACTGGGCTTCATGTATGTGATGTAACACAAAGCTACAGAAAGGAGAGGAATTATCCAAAGATAAATAACAGATATTCAGAGAACCTAGAATTATATATTCATAATTAATATATTGCCTTGGCTCATGCAAAATGTAGCTGCAATCAACCCCATTAAAAACAAGTAGATTCAAGGTACTCCAGGTGACTTGGACTAGAACTCCTATAAACTTTGACTACTGATTATATGAACAGAAGTGGATGCAAGCTGTCATCCAAAACATCTATAACAGTGTTGGCGAACCTTTTCGGCACCGAATGCCGAAACAGGAGCTTGTGCACGTGCGTATGCCGGAAACCAAAAGAGCAGCCGTTGGAGGCGCATGCGTGCGCCAGGAAGATGATCTTCCAGATTCTGGCATGTGCATGTGCAGTGGCCACCTGGTCTTCCAGTTTCTGGTGTGTATGCGTGCGCGAAGACCAACTGGCCAAAGCACATGCATGCGCCAGAAACAGGAAGAGCAGACACTTGGTGCACATGTGCGCATCACAAAGATGATCTGGTTTCCGGCATGAGCATGCACACTGGCTAACTAGTCTTCCGGTTTCTGGCATGCATGCACAAGCAAACCATCTGGCCGGTACGCATGTGTGCACCGGAAACTGTAAGATCATCTTTCCAGCTCACATGTGCACACCGGGCAGCTTCTCTTCCTGTTTCTGTTGCTCCCAAGCATGTGAAGAGCAGCTGGCTGGAACCTGGAACAGCAACGGGCGACAGCTCACGTGCCCGGAGAGATGTCTCTGCGTGTCACTTTCAGCACGTGTTCTATAGGTTCGCCATCACAGATCTATAGGATATCTACTACAGTTTCCTTTTGCTGGACTAGAAGAACAATGATATAAAATTATGGCTCCTACTTATTTTAATAGGTCTGACCTGACCATTTTTTTTCTAGATTTGATTTCAGCACAGATCAATAATGTACAAAATTCACTGGGATAACTGTATCCAGTCGGGTCATGGCTTGTGTCAGGTAGTTTCCTTCCATAATCACTAATGGAATGATAACCTCACAAAGAGGGTTTCAAGATGAAAGGCATGATAAAAATAATCTATGTCATGATTTTATCAACCTTCCTAAAGATACAGTTTATATTGATTAGAGACAAACTTCCAAATGTCCCATATTACATTTTTCAAAGGGAGAAAGGGGGGATCAAAACCTTACCCAATTTTTTTTTAACCCAAATTTCATGAGAATGAAAACAAAATGAGAGCCTAAGCATTTTCTACTAGTATCTAATAAAATTCAGTTGTGACTGCACTTCCATATTTCAAATGCTGCTTACAGATTTTAAGAGCCTTCAGGGTCCAATACAACTCCTGAAGCCCGAAGTACTCTAATGTGTCAAAAGTACTAGAGAACAAATGTCTTCCAAGTATTTCAGACAATTCTTAGTGCATGGAATGTATAAAGGGGCATAATTTCCAGGTCCTATTTTAATCTTTTCATAAATTCACATTGGCTTTTTTTTTTTCTTTTCTTGCTGGTTCTGTTTTTATTTTTGCTTTTTTGAGCCAACAAGAGAACTGGCACTTTGGCAGAAAACATTTGAATTACTGCCACTTCATATGGCTGCCTTAATCAAGTCAAAAACAGTAGCTATGTATTCAGTGGAAACTTGTACTTGATAGCAAGTGCTTCACACTCGTTTTTGTTAGAAAAAATATTTGTGAAAACACAGCCCTTCTTTCCTTTCCATTAGAATGTAACTCTGGTCTTTGAATGAACACAGGCATATTCTAAACTAACATTTCTATTATAATATGACCAAGACTGACTTCCTCCTATGATTCAGTTTTACTGCTAAACTGGTTCGTGAAGGAATCACCTAATGAATACATAATCAACTACTCGTTAATGCATTTGAACTGTCTGAAACGTACTCAATGCGTGGAAAAATTCAATCAATATGTGAAGTCTTTTTCGGTCTCTGAGGAAATATGCCTTGCTCTTTTAGAAAGGTATTGTTAAGGATTCAGATTTGGTTTCCTTTTATTATTCTTTCCACCGCAGCACATAATCACATAAGGGATCTCAGAATTTTTGCTATCTCTATGTCAATCTGTTTCTCTATCTGGATAACTTTCTGAAAACTGAACCCAATGGAATCCTATTTTAAAGACAACCATATGGTGTAATGGTTAAGAATCTGGACTAGGAATGGGAGCCCCAGCTTCTATTCCACTCTCAGCTATGAGAGCTCAGTGGATAATGTTGGGCAAATCACACTTTCTGTCAGCCCATTGATTTGAGCAAAATATGAAGACAGAGCACTACATATGCCTGTGTAGAGGAGATGGCCCTGAAGAAAGAATTTAACAGCTATTACATAAAAAGTAGCTTGGCCCAGGAAGGGAGGAATGCGTGAGAAAGAATGCCTTGCCTCAATCCTTTTTTGTATAAGAGTCAAGGGAGAGAATCTCGGCCAGCTTTTCAAGTTACTGTTATATTTTTTAACAATAAAATAGACTTCTAGTATCAGGGACGTGGTGACTCAATGGTTAAGACGCTGAATTGTCAATCAGAAAGGTCGGCAGTTCGGTGGTTCGAATCCCTAGCACCGCGTAACTGAGTGAGCTCCTGTTACTTGTCCCAGCTTCTGCCAGCCTAGCAGTTCGAAAATGCAAGTAGAAAATGCAAGTTAAAAAATGCAAGTAGAAAAATAGGGATCACCTTTGGTGGGAAAGTAACAGCAATCCGTGCATCTTTGGCATTTAGTCATGCCAGCCACATGACCACGGAATTGTCATCAGACAGCACTAGCTCTTCAGCTTAGAATGAACACCGCCTCCTAGAGTCAGGAACGACTAGCACGTATGTACGAGGGGAACCTTTACCTTTTAGACTTCCAGTAGTTCTAATCATGTTTGTTTCCTGACCAGGCACACCTTAAAGAGCTGAGCACTTTGAACTCTTAAAAGAACAATATAAATCAAATAATTATTTAATATAGTTAATATAATGGGATAAACCAGCAAGCTGGTTGAGGAATTCTAGGCATTGAAGTGCACACATATTAAAGTTGGTGAGCTTGAGAAACCCTTGAGAAATGCTGCTGACAGCTCCACGCTAAGCCCACTTCCCTCTGGGTCATATGACCTCAAGTGACACATAAAAGGCATGATGCCCTGTGCTTCCCAAAGAGTGAAGGAACATGAGAGGAAAATAGAAACACACATGGGAGGCCGGACATAATGCTTCATTACACAGAAGAAACATCACTGTTAATGAAATTGTTAGAAAGAATTCAAGAATGCATGCTCTCTGCAAGTTGTCCTTATTTTTATTTTTTTTAAGTAAAGAAACCAATTAATTCTGAAATTCTGTCTTTTGTTTATGCTTTAATGAACATCCTTAGTTCAAGATTTCAATTTTAAGTATTTTGCTTAGCCTGAGAGTAGTCTTAATCATGTGTTGCTAGAGATGAAACCCATGTGCTAGACTGCTAAAGATTAAAGGAAGCTTAGGAAAGGCACCCTCTCATTCTCTACCTGTATGAGCTTCAAGGGTGGATTTCTTACATATCCAAGTCAAGAGTTATATTATAAAGACACAAATGGTGGTAAAGATTACATTTGAAATTGCTAACGAGGACTACTGTTCTGAAATGGAGGTGCAGATGCTATTATTTTATCTGTCCATTAATCTCCCCTTCCTCTTGTTCAAAACTAATCTCCAGGCTTTGGAGACTTGTATGAGGAAAGGGTTATAGTGAACAAAATGTATCCCAACTTGCACAAGATGTTGCACTTTTTGCTCAAGCAAAGCCACTCATTTCACAAGTCTATCTGAAAATATATCTACTTTATAAAGTAAAGTAAAGGTTCCCCTCGCACATATGTGCTAGTCGTTCCAGACTCTAGGGGGCAGTGCTCATCTCCCTTTCAAAGCCGAAGAGTCAGCACTGTCTGAAAACATCTCCGTGGTCATGTGGCCAGCATGACAAAACACCAAAGGTGCACGGAACACTGTTACCTTCCCACCAAAGGTGGTCCCTATTTTTCTACTTGCATTTTTTACGTGCTTTCAAACAGCTAAGTTGGCAGAAGCTGGGACAAGTAACGGGAGTTCACCCCGTTATGCAGCACTAGGGATTCGAACCGCTGAACTGCCAACCTTTTGATTGACAAGCGCAAGATGTCTCCAGAAAGCAGAGCTGTTGACTGTGACAAAGATCAAGTAACTGGAGAGTAAATCGGTTCCTTGGAATCTCCAGATAAGGAGAAGACAGGAGATTGTCCATTTGTGATCTGAACAGCTGCTCCTTACAAGGAGACCACAGGACAATTTTCTGCAGATTTGAATGCCAGGAGACAATAGGATCAGCCACCTTGTGGACACTAAATCCACAAACCTCACTTTCTAATCACTTTCAGAAATTCCCTATCAACTATGTTAAAGCTATTTAGAGATTTTTGGAATTACAAGTTTGAAAAGTCTTTATTTCAACTCTGAACAAAAGAAAAAATAATTATAAGCTTAAGAACTTAAAGAATTTGAAATGAATAACAACAAGGTATTTGATCTAAGAAAGTTATAAGGGTCCAAATTCCCTGAATTTGTAATGTTAGCATTTACAGTAAGATTTTGGAATTAGCTATAAAAAATAAATAGCTCCTCATGGGAAACAGACTAATTTTGATTATCCTGGTTATGGTAAATCATAAGTGATTGTTTTAGAAACTCGACACTATAAGACAGGGGTCTGCAACCTTAAACAATCAAAGAGCCATTTGGACCCATTTCCCACAGAAAGTAAAACAGCGGGAGCCACAAAACCCTTCCCGTGCCTGACTATCTCTTAAGCGGCCACAAAACTAGTATATGTAGTTGAATTAAATGTTCAGTTTTCTTCTGAAACTTTTCTTTTCTTGGATTTATCCATGGTTGGCCTACTGGGGTTTGAAAAGCTCAATAAACCGTGTGCTTGCGGGTGTCGCACATTGGCAGTTGTGACGCATATTTTGAGGGAGCCGCAGCAGAGGGGTGAAAGAGCAATATGTGGCTCCAGAGCCATAGGTTGCTGACCCCTGCTATAAGAGGTTAAAGATTCTAAGCAAAAGAAAAAATATATAAGCCTGTTCTTGATATCAATTAATACCGGAACTTACAGAATGATATGAAGTATCGTAACTTCAGAAATATTAAAGACCTTTGAAGAACAGAACTAGAAATTAGTAAGCATCAAAACTGCCAGTAATGATGTCCAGAATTAATGTAATAATTGGGTTTTTTTTCTCACTACAGATGAGAGCGCACAAAAGTCAGAATGAAGAGGAAGGAACAGAAGCAGTAAAAACAGCTTGTATATGGCAACCCATACAGAAAGGTTATTTGTAAATGATATTTGTAACTGAATGAATGATTGATTGATTACATGCCATCAAGTCATTGTAGACTCTTAGCAACCACAAAAATAGATTTTCACTATGAAAATGAATGGAATATTGTGTAATAATATCAATAATACACAGTATTAATTTCCAGCAAATAAAATAAACAAGGAAGTTTAAGAACAGGATTTTTAAACATTCCTTTTTTATTGATTTCTTTCAGCCATAGATGGCATTCCTTGGTCTATAAGACAATTTTCTTTTCAAAATGCTTAGTAAATGTTTTTGAGAACTAGAATCAGATATACATATATAAAAATCTGGATCTTTGTGGAGTGCCTGATGGTAATACAAGCTAAAAATAAATACTTGCCAAGATGAAGTATGTATTAGTTTCGGAGACAACAAATCTCACACTACAGATGTAAACATGCTTTTTAGTTTCAGTGAAATATAAAGGGTTTATAATTACCCTTTCAGTTATTACTTGACAGTGAATTCTTTGGAGCAATTCAAAGGCCAAAGCATCAAAGAGAAAATATTAAATAATCAAGAAGAGCTCTCAGAAGTAGATTAGTCAAGGGTGCCTCATCTCTTCTTCGTAATCTGTTAAATTCAGCAGCATCTGTGCTCTACTCCAAGAGTTGGAATATGAAATAAAACCATGTTCACACTCAACTACTTTACAGTTTATCAAAACTAGAAAGCTACTTAACATTTTCATCCAATGTAATACAGGGAGAATTTCATCCCATATTGGTCCATATCAGAATGCAAATTGAGGATAGATTTAGGCCAAGGAAGTTCACAATCTTCCCCTATGTAGCCACAATATACCTGTATTATACATATTATGGCCTTTTTGCATAGGGGATATCACATATCCCCAATTAATGGCCAGACTACTGTTGTGAGACATACAGCTTCTTGGATTCCAAATATGAAAGAGCACACAACTGGCATAAGGAAACATCTGTGCTGCTCTTTCTTCTAAACTTGCAGCAGCCTCAAAAAAAAAATCTCAGAGGAATTAGCTTTTTTTTTAATTAAAATTTTCACATCACCTGGGTTCAGAGACTTATGCTAATCCATTTTGTTTGTCAGCCCTTCAAGGTAGTCAGACAAGAACGACCAACCTGGAGTACTAACACTACCTTTATTGTCAGGTTACATTAACAGAATCTTGCAAGTCTTGAAAGTACATCTCCCTCCCTCCCTTCACCTTTACTAGGGAGGGTCCTTTCTGAGATGTTTGCCACGCCCCTATTCCTTCTGGGGACTAAGCTGCTGTTATCTGACCTTTGATCTGTGGCTCCTCCTTCTGTCTCTCAAGGACATTATCACAAATCATTAGTCTTGTGCCGGTTAACTAGAAATGTTCTAAGAAGGCCTAGGTAGCATGATATTAATGAATTAATAATTAAGATCTCTGGGCATTGACAAGGAGATTATACAAAGACTTCATGGAGCTTCATGGAGCCTCTTAATGAGGAAGAGAGGCAGATGTTGTTTAATTTCAAGGATAGACTCTTTTTTTTAAGAATTTAAGGCCGTACACGAATGTCCACACAAAAAAACTTTGTAAGATAGTTGGGTGAGGAGAATTACTACCTCAAAATCACCAAGTGAGTTCTTCAGCCTTAATTATTTTGAATGGCTTGTTAAAAGCCAGTCCCCTACAGTTCTTTCCAACTGCAAGCTTGCTAAGCATCTTAGCTTCTGGCTGGCTATAACAAACTACAAAACTATTAATGCAAATTTAAAATAGCCATCCCTATCTTAAGTCCTCCAGATGTTTTGGACATACATATTTGGACTAATACCTGGTAGTTTCCCATGGTAGTTGGAACTAATATCTCTCTGCGCATGTCTAAGATGGAGGATTCAGCCTGAGACGCTCCCGGCAGATGGGGTGATTCCTGGCATTTTCGGGAGGTTCCTGGGGCGATTGTTCACCACGGCCCCCAGTCCTTGAGAGAGGAACCTTTCCCCGACCCATTGAGGGGTTTTCTGCCCTCCGGAACACCGGGTCGAGGGAAAAAACGGCTGAAGGCTCCGCGGGGTGACATCGGTGGCGATTGACTGGCGGCGCTTTTCTCGGCCTCCGGCATGGACCGACGGCAGCGGCAGCTCTGCGGTGGCAGCGGCAGCGGCAATGCGGTGGCTCCCCTGGATTCCTGGCCTCTCCGGGGCTTTCTGAGGCTCCTGGGGACCCGGGAGTATGGTGGAGCCATGGTGGAAGCGGCGCCGGCGCTGGCAGTGGGCGCGGGGCGGTCGGCGGCCGCTGGACGATGGCGGAGGTGAGGGGCGGCGGCTGGCTGCTACCGAAGAGGACGCTATGGGGAGAGGCTGCTGGCTTCTATTCTGAAATCCCGGACCTGCTAGGGGGCGGCCTATTTTGCTGTCCCACTTTGTTTGCAGGAATCCGGAGGCCCCATTGGAGACTGGGGCTGTAGGCTGGGGGTATAAAATGCTGGAAGACCTGGAAGACCTGGGGAGTGGGAGAGGTTGGAAGACGGCTGAGGGTTGGCCTTGGGCTGCCTCAGGCCATTCCCCCCTTCCCCCCCTTTTCTTGTTGGCCTGTATAGGCCTTATTATGGTCACCACCCCAACTACTTTCTGCCTTGCAAGCCATCTCCCTTCATTGCTTTCCATGTGTCATCTGTTCCCCGGGTTTACTATCCTGCCTTCTAGACTGGCTCTACTCCACCTATGCCCTTGAAGGTGTGGAGAATGGACAATTCTGATATGGATTCTGAGGGAGTCCGGTTCAACTGCCGTTTCCCCTACCAGAGCGGATAGACTATCGAATCTCTCCATAGCCAATTCCATCTTGGCTAGCCATCGTGAGAGGATGGCCTGGAGAGATCACCTTCTGAGTTTTGTCGAAATTGCACGAGACTTCTTCCACTGTCGTGAGAGGACAGTGGAATCCAGTTTTTCCATGTCTTGAGTTGCTGCCTCTCCATGCCCTAGGACGATTAGACTATTCTATGGAACCTCAGCCAGAGGATATTTCACCCTTCCCGGTTCTTGATGCACTCGGCTGCCGAACTCCTTGCACTGCGAGACTCCCCCCTCTCGCAGGCCTGGCCCTCCACGCTATCGAGGGCCTATCTTGATGACGGATTTTGGAATCCCGAGAGATGGCATGTAGTGAAGAGGGGGTTGAGGGGTTTTTTATTTAAATTTTTAAAGAAAATTTTAAGGGGACCCGGGAGGAAGGGAGGGGGCTGTGAAAGTGGACCTGGGGGGTCCAGATAGCTACTGAGTGGGGTGACAGGTTGATTGGCTGCAGCAGAGGGGTCAGGAAAGAAAATTTATCCGGGGAGCAGGGGGATAACAAGAAGGGCAATGCAATTGAAATAATGAGTGGGAGGGGCAGGTATGACGGGCGCAGGGGGCCATATCATGTGCTGGGGGTGCACATACGCTGTTTACGAGCAATTGCGCACTCCGGTCCCCAATGCGCATCTCGTGGCCTGGGTTGTGCAGAGTCTCAAGCCCAGCGTCCACGGCTGATGTTATGTAATGCCAGGTCGGTCGTCAATAAAGCCCCCCTCATTTGTGATCTTATTTTAGAGGGGGGTGCGGGCCTGGCAGGTATTACGGAGACCTGGTTGGGCCAAGAGGGGGGGTCCCCCTCGTTGAAATGTGCCCACCAGGTTTTCGTGCATTTCATCAGCCAAGGGCCCAGGGGAGGGGTGGGGGAGTGGCAGTGATTATTAGGGAGAGTCTTTGTCCGAGGGAGACCACTGTTCCTCAGATAGCCGGATGTGAGTCCCTCTTTGTGAAGTGGGGCCGTGGGGTGCAGATGGGTTTGCTGACTGCGTACCTGGCTCCCTGCCACGTGGCAGCAACCCTGCCCGAGCTACTCGACGTCATTGCCAGGGTGGCGGTAGATACCCCCAGACTTATTGTCATGGGGGATTTCAACCTTCCATCCACGGGTGAGACGTCAGAAGTGGCTTGGGAGTTCATGGCTTCCATGACGGCCATGGACCTGACCCAGTTAGTTCAAGGCCCAACTCACATAGGAGGACATACTCTGGACTTGATTTTCATCTCTGGTCAGTGGTTGAATGATCTTGGTAGAGGGGACTTAGACATTAAACCCTTGTCATGGACAGATCATTCGCTCCTCCACTTGGACTTTCCTACCGCTTCCCCCTGCCGCAGGGAGACGGAACCGACTAAATGGTTCCGTCCCAGGCGCCTGATGGATCCTGAAAGATTCCTGACGGAGCTTGGGCCATTTCCTGAGACCCTGACACACGACTCGACTGAAGTCCTGGTAGCCGCCTGGGAGAGTGCGGCCGCCGGAGCTTTGGATCGTGTCGTGCCTTTGCGGCCTCTGACCCGATGCCGATCTCAATTGGCTCCTTGGTTCTCTGAGGAGCTGAGAGAGATGAAGCGTCGGAAAAGACGCCTAGAGAGCATTTGGAGGACTAGTCATTCTGATTCCGACCGGACACAGGTGAGGTCTTATATCAAGACCTACCTAGTGGCGATAAAAGCGGCGAAATCTAACCATTTTTCCGCTCTTATCGCATCTGCAGAGAACCGCCCAGCCGCCCTGTTTAGGGTGACCCACTCCCTTCTTCGGGGGGGAGTGCGGGAGGATCCCTTGCAGGGGCGAGCTGAGGATTTTGTGCAATTCCTGCACGATAAAGTCGCTCGGATTCGGGAAGGCTTGGACTCCGACTGGGCGAGTCCGGGGGAGGAGACGAGGGCAGGCCTTGAGAATATTATCTGGGAGGAGTTTGATCCTGTGGCTCCCGAGGATGTGGACAGGGTTCTGGGTAGGATTAGTGCCGCCACATATTTATTGGACCCGTGTCCCTCCTGGTTGGTACTGGCCTCCCGGGAGGTTACACGAGGCTGGCTCCAGGGGATTATAACTGCTTCTTTGAGTGAGGGTGCCTTTCCCGCCGCCTTGAAAGAGGCGGTGGTGAGGCCCCTCCTCAAGAAGCCTTCCCTGGACCCGGCTGAATTAGTTAACTACCGTCCGGTCTCCAACCTTCGTTTTGTGGCGAAGGTTGTTGAGAGTGTGGTGGCACGACAACTGCCCAGGCACCTGGATGAAGCTATCTATCTAGACCCGTACCAGTCGGGCTTCAGGCAGGGGCACAGCACAAAAACGGCATTGGTCGCGTTGGTGGATGATCTCTGGAGGGCCCGGGACAGGGGTTGCTCCTCTGTCCTAGTCCTATTAGATCTCTCAGCGGCTTTTGATACCATCGACCATGGTATCATGCTGCAGCGGTTGAGAGGGTTAGGAGTAGGGGGCACCGTTTTGCAGTGGTTCTCTTCCTTCCTCTCCGGCCGCTCGCAGTTCGTGTTGGCAGGGGGGCAGAGGTCGACCTCGAGGCATCTCGCATGAGGAGTGCCACAAGAGTCGGTCCTCTCGCCTCTTCTGTTCAACATTTATGTGAAGCCGCTGGGTGAGATCATCCGTGGTTTTGGGGTGATGTGTCACCTGTACGCTGATGATACTCAGCTGTACATCTCCACCCCAGACCACCCCAACGATGCCCTTGATGTGATGTCTCGCTGCCTGGAGGCCGTACGGGCCTGGATGGGGAGGAACAGGCTCAGACTCAACCCATCCAAGACCGAGTGGCTGTGGTTGCCGGCGTCCCGATATAGTCAGCAGACGCCATCGCTGACTATTGGGGGTGGATCCTTGCCCCCCACAGAGAGGGCTCGCAATCTGGGTGTCCTCCTGGACGCACGGCTGTCTTTAGAAGAGCACTTGACGGCCGTGGCCAGGGGGGCCTTCTATCAGGTTCGCCTGATCCACCAGTTGCAGCCCTTTCTGAACCGGGACGCCTTGCGCACGGTCACTCATGCCCTGGTCACCTCCCGGCTGGACTATTGTAATGCTCTCTATATGGGGCTCCCCTTGAAGAGCACTCGGAGACTCCAACTGGTCCAGAATGCGGCCGCGCGGGTGGTTATGGGCTCAACCCGTTGTGCCCGCGTGACACCCCTCCTGGGTGAACTGCACTGGCTCCCAGTGGTCTTCCGGGTGCGATTCAAGGTGTTGGTTACCACCTTTAAAGCGCTCCATGGCATAGGACCCGGGTACCTTCGAGACCGTCTCCTGCCACCAATAGCCTCCCACCGACCAGTCCGTTCCCACAGAGAGGGTCTCCTCAGGGTGCCATCAGCCAAGTTATGTCGGCTGGCGACACCCAGGGGGAGGGCCTTCTCTGTGGGAGCCCCAGCCCTGTGGAATGAACTGCCCCCGGAAATACGCAAGATCTCCGACCTCCGGGTGTTCCGCTGCGCATTGAAGACCTTGTTGTTCCGCCAGGCAGGGCTGTCAATATAATCATTTTAAATTGGGTTATTTTAATTTTTAGAGTTTTAAATCAGGCAATTCTATTTAATTATTTTAATTTTTAATTATTGTTGTGTCTTGCATTTTTAAACTGGCTGTACACCGCCCTGAGTCCTTCGGGAGAAGGGCGGTATAGAAATAAAATTATTAAAAAAAAAAAAATTAACTGATTGACACCAAGCTGGAAAGACTTATTTGGAATCTCTGTTGCTGATGTTTTAGTGCAGGTAACATTTCTTTAATTCATTTTTAATTAGGAGCATGTGTTTTCCCCACTTTATAGATGGGAACTTCAACCAGAGCTCACATCTTTTCCTGACGAGCCCTCTAGTGCTCTGGTGAATTGTTCTTTTGAATTGGGCGGGAAGGAGAGCTCTAACTGCAGTTCCACAGATTCAGAGGTAGGTTTCAGCAGGTTCTGACCTGTTCTGGAGAACCGGTAGCAGAAATTTTGAGTAGTTCGGAGACCAGTAGTAAAAATTCTGACTGGCCCTGCCCCCATCTATTCTCTGCCTCCCAAGTCCCAGCTGATCGGGAGGAAATGGGGAGTTTGCAGTCACCTTCCCCTGGAGTGGGGTGGGAATGGAGATTTTGCAGTATCCTTCCCCTGCCACGCCCACCAAGCCATGCCACGCCAACCAAGCCATGCCCACAGAACCGGTAGCAGGGGTGAAATTCAGCAGGTTCTGACAGGTTCTGGAGAACCGGTAGTGGAAATTTTGAGTAGTTCAGATTACTGGCAAATATCACCTTTGGCTGGCCCCAGAGTGGGGTGGGAATGGAGATTTTGCAATATCCTTCCCCCAGGAGTAGGGAGGGAATGGGGATTTTGCAGTATCCTTTCCCTGGAGTGGGGCAGGAATGGATATTTTACAATATCCTTCCCCTGCCACTCCCACCAAGCCATGCCCACAGAACCGATAGTAAAAAAATTTGAAACCCACCACTGCAAAGAATATAGTCTGTTGCATCCTCCACTGTAGTGTTACTGTAAAAACAATGTTTCTTAATTCAATGGGATTTGGCCCCATGTATAGATATAATTAAAACTGAACTATAATGCACTCTTGGTTTTTTGGCTTAAATCATACTCTGCTTTCTGAACTGCCTTCCTTCCCATCATCTGCATTCCCTCTTTAAGAGTCATCATGCTAAATACATATCCTAAAATGTGCCTCTTAAAAAGGTACGTCTGTTTCAAATGAACACTATAGTCTCAACAGAGATTACTGATATTTTCCACTGATTCAGAATGGCTGGAAACCAATGGAGATGAGAAAGGTAGAATTTTAAATAATACATATAAATCTGTCAAAATCATAGCCAGTGACCAGCTTCTCAGTTACCCATTGCTCTCAGAAGTCCCTCCTGGTTGATTGGCTCCTAGTACAGGTGGTCTTGACTTACAACAGTTCATTTAGTGACTATTCAAAGTTACAATGGCACTTATGACTTATGATCATTTTTCATATTTACAACCATTGCAATATCCCCATGGTCACATGATCAAAATCCAGATGTTCAGCAATTGGTTCATATTTACGACGATTGCAGTGTCCTGGGGTCATGTAATCCGCTTTTTCGACCTTCTGACAAGCAAAGTCAACAGGAAAGCCAGCTTCACTTAACCACCGTATTCCGAACTTAATAGCTGCAATGATTCACTTAACAACTGTTGCAAGAAAGGGCGTAAAGTGGGACAAAACTCAGTGAACAATTATTTCACTTAGCAACATAAATGTTGGGCTCAATTGTGGTCATAATTTGAAGACTGTAGAAAAGTGAAAACGCTGCCACTGAGAGAAATAGCATTTTCCATACTCTGCTGTAAAGTCAAACCCTCCAGTGAAATGTATTTTCTCCTCCCCTTGCTTTGGCTCACTCAAACAAAACAGATTGGGGTTCAAAAATATGTTGGCAGTCCACAGAGGGCAGACTAAGTGCAATTAATTCCATTTATACACCGAGTAACGACCCAACCAGGTTGCTAAGATGACAGATGTCCAACTTAGAAAATACTGAAATGTAACAGTTTGTTAGGAGACATCATTTGGACAGCATCCAGACTAAACAAGAGAAGGGGAAAAGCAAATAGTATGGTTGCACACACTGGGGGTTTCTTTGGCTGACTATATTCTGAAACCGAAAGTTCCTGATTTTTCCTATTCTCCATTGGGTCCCTTCCTTAAAAATCAGGGTGTGATTGGCATTAAATTGTTAATTAGGGTGTATCAACTTGAAAAATAAATAATCTGTCTCTCTCTCTCTTCTATACATAGTTCCTTCCTAACACATGATATTTAGTAAAATAAAACACTTTCCTATGTATAATGAACTGCGATGCTCGAAGAAACAAAAATAGACATTGTATGCATCTATGGCGTACTTATGCACCATAATTATGGCATAGTAAAACTTGAGGTGGCAGCAGTAAAAACACATCAACTGTACAGTTTTACAGACTCTTCAAGCTTAATTGTGGATATATATGGGAGCAGGAGAAACAATATGAAAGCATTTTGATATATTTTTTTGTTTAATTGGGGTATCTCAGTCATGTTATTGCGATGAGAACTCTAAAAGTCATTCCATTCCATGCCATGATAGAGATAGGAAATTGGTTTCTTTTCGGGGGATGTTTTTTTTATACTTTGCTTTTTTTTTTCTTACATTTTTGTCTCTTTTTTTCCCTTTTCTTCTAGCCATTACCTTTTCTTGTTCTATTTTTTTTAAATTTTTTAAAAAGCACCCCAAGTCTCATTTCTGCTCTGTAACCAGCATTTTTCATATATTATGAATAAACCTGAAATATATAGATCAGTGGTGCCCCCAATCCTTCCTGCTCTGAAGACTGGCAGCAACAGCAGCCAGGGAGAAGGGATAGTCTCGCGTGTGCACTCACCACTTGCGCAAATGGAGCTTTGCCACTTACCGCTGTTTATGTAGCCCAGTTCACAAGGGGCCGCAGACCGGTACTGGTCCACAGACCAGGGGTTGGGGATCCCTGATTTAGACCATCTGAAGGATTATGCGTGCTTATTCTGAATCCTTTTGCACTCCCTTGCTCAAATTGACAGCTCACTCTCAAAACAGAATTGAGAGGTTCTATTATAGACAATTGGGATTTATGGCCATATCTTCCTTCCTGATTTTATTAACATTTCCTTGACCTCTGTAATGGAAACCTCATTGCAGTTTAGCCCATTTGCGTGAATGATACAATACCAGTGAATGATACAATAGCAGGACCAGTGTAGAGAGTATGTTCCTGGTTTGCAAAAAACAAACAAACAAACTCCACAACCAACCTGAATACTTTTTGAACTACTATCTCACTTAAACCCACAATTAAGATGCCGCACTACTCACATAAATCCAAGTAGACAATATATATGAGGGGTGTGTGTGTGTGTGTGTGTGTGTGTGTGTGTGTGTGTAAAAACTTGTTTATTTTGTTCTGGCTGCTTTTGTGTCCTAAAATATCTAACCAAACTGGTGGGCAGAAAAGTTTACAAAGGAAAAAAAAATGTAATGATCCTTGAAGCAATGCTATATGACATTGAGAGATGACTCATGAAAGTTGCATTGCATTTCACTCCCCTTTGGGGACTTCCTAAGATAGTAAGTATCTTTTTCAGATCCCAGCTCTAGCAAAACTTCCAGCCAGCCTCAGAGTAAGGAGGAGGCTATACTCCATGTTAGAAAGATCATTTTCAAAAGAAAAAGAAAAAAAATGGGCGTCTTTCACTTCATTAATTACTTTTATCCTATAGTCAGAAGACCAGGAAGTAGGCCTGAAAGCTTTCATTTTGGGGAGCAGTCCAAAAAAAAACACCTGGATCTTGAGATGTTACACGTTTTTTTTTTCTTTCTTCAAGCGAGCAAAGTCGACCTTAGCACACATTCTCAAAATCATTAAATGCAAAACAGTAACCATAACACATTAACCATATGTGATCGTGCCGGAAAAACAACTGAAATATTGTTGTCCCCCTGCCTTTGATGCATTTTACAGAGTGTGGATATCAGGGAGAAGGCCTACAGCACAGTGACAGAATGCCTACTTTGAATGCAAAAGGTTACGGGTCCAATCCATGACAGGTAAGGCTGGAAAAGCTTCTTGTCTGACAACCAGTGCTAGCCAGTGACAGATTGAGCTAAATTAAGCATGAAATGGAATTCACATTAAGAGAGGCTAAGTGTAGGAAGAGTTGCTGATTCTAGAATAATGGAGTACAAATTAAATTTTAAAAAGTGTAGTTGGAACCACCTGCTGAAGGAGAGGCGACCATAGCTGGGGGGCAGGATTAAAAGACATTTCAGGTTACAGTCCATAGGAGCAAGAAAACTTTTTAGGTCAAATCCTTAGGTCTATATCTGTTATTTCCTAAGGGAAGAGGCAGACAGCCTGGCAAGCTAAATTGATCATCAACAATAAACAAACCTGTATGACCCATTCTTGGAGGTGTTCTGGTTGTTTGAGTCTGACAAAAACTAAGATACACTTTGTGTATCTAAAGTGTTTGAACAACTGTTGGACCTTAGTTCCAGAAATGAAATAACTAAACATTACTCTAAAAACTATTCTCTCACACACACATTAAAAGGCTGTGATTACAAAAGACAGATTTTGAAATCAGACAGGTGAGAAAGGGACCTCAATACTAAACTACTTCTTGAGAAGCAGAAAGGGTTTTTTTTTTTTTTTTTTTAGAGCAGCATGGCTGCTAAAATCATCTGATGAGAATTTCAAACTTAATTTGTTAAAACTTTACTGATGTAGTCAATATTCTTTCTTCAACCTCTAAGCTTTACACCATATATTAGCAATGAAATACAGCCTGGCCCCTTTAATAACCCAGAGAAACATCCAGATAGTTTTATTTAAAAAGAATGAAATTATCAACAAATTGGGTCAGATGACAAAATTGTTTTTTCCAATTCTGTCAAATTGGAAAATTGGAACAAATACAGAAAATCCATCTAATTCAAAATGCTATTGTGAAAAATATTTTTACTAGATGTTGGTAGATGCAGTTGCTTGTGCGTAAGTTTTTTTAAATGTTCTAATTAACTATTTCTATCAAACCCTCAGTGAGCTGGCTTCTGACTACATCAGTGATTTATTGACTGGTTTTCTTAGTGCTACTTAACACAGAAATGGATTTACACTACTAAAGTGGTAAGAAAAAGCAAAAAGGTAGAAAAGATTCAAGACAAATTTATACCCCTAGAAAACCAGAGTAGAATTATATGATATAACTTAACCATGAGTTTTGCATGAAGGCACCCATAAATCCTGATTTGACTGGGAAACAGCTCAAATTTCCATATGTTTATTTAGGAATTTAAGGCCAAGTACTTAGGATGGCACCCCTTTCCTCAATATTCAACTCAGATTGAACCACCATGCAGAAATTAGCTATTATTAGTACTATAAGAAGACAGCACATGATAAAGGATCATTTTCTTCAGCTGAGTCTGTAGGGTAAAATAGGCTTCTAATTTCTTCCGAGGGGGACGGAGTGAGGCTAATCCCCATTGGTAAAACGGTCTATATAGCGCATTAGTAAACTACATAGCCTAATAAATCCTTCATTATAGAATGTTCCCAGCTCTGTTAAACCCCTGCTAAATTCCAAATCCTATTCGGGTCAAAGCCGAATCGTACGCCGGAAAGTTCAAGGAAAAATCGCGTGTGTAACTTTCACGAGCATTTGCGCGTTTGTGAAATGGACAGGGGGTCCCCGTTCCACATCTGCCCCTCCCCTCCCCTCAAAAAAGTTGCTCGGAAAATCGTGAGGCACCTAACCGAAGCCGAGAGTTTGCTGTCCTCCGAAGAAAAAATACTGACCCCCCCCAATGGGTCTTCTCGCCCCTTTCCTCACTTCCAAACAGCCCCCCGCGCCCCGAGCAGCTACTAGAGTTTGCCCGGAGCACTTTGCTAAGTGGCGGGGAGGGTCGCGCTTCCTTTCCCGGAGGTACACAGGGAGCAGCTTGGGAAGGGCCCTTCCGACCTGCTCTCCCCTTCCCTTCCCTTCCCCATCCCACCAACCTGACATATAAAGGACCGGGGGCTGCATAGGAAGCCAAACGCCCCCCCCCCTCGAACACGGCAACCCGTCCGGGGTTCGAGGCCGGGACGGCACACTCACCATCTTCCTTCTCGTCGAACACGGGTCTTTTGGAAGACGAGGAAGAGGTGCTGGCTCCCATCCTCTTCTTCCACTTGCTCCAGTGAAACATTGGCGGAGGAGGCGAACTGGCATCCCCTAAAAAGTCCACAAGAGAACAAGGCGAGCCGGGCTCGGCGACCACGGCAGCGGCAAGCGGGAGAGCCGGAACCCCTTCAAGATGGATCTCGCGGGTTACGCGTGTTGGCGCGCCGGTGTGTAAACGTGTCTTGAGTATCTCTTTCGGGCTCTACTCGCCCGCTTTTGTCTCCACCGCTCGCTCTTGCTCTCTTCTCTCTCTCTCAATCTGTCTCTGTCTCTGCACGGCGCTGGAGAAGGCGGTGACGGCTGGAGCTGCAGTTGCCAAAGACTTGCTTTGCTCTTTTGGGGACCCCCTTCTTCTCCCCTCCTTTCTCCGATTCCTATTCCCGTCGGTTACTCCCGCCTCTGGAAAGGCGGGGGGGGCGGCGTGCGAGAACCTCCTCCAAGGAGCCCCACGGCAAGCGAGCAAGAAAAACCCAAAGCACGCTAAGCTTTCTTCCCCAGCCTTCTTTCTTCTTTCTCCCTTTCTCCTCTCTTCCAAACCCACCCAAGCTTTAGTCTCCACGCTAGACGGAGGCGGGCGCCGCTGGAGAAACCCGGCGTTTCCCTAAAGCGAGCTGGAAAAGCCAGGATTTGTAGGGAAGGGAGAGGGGGGGCGTTTCATGCTCGTAGACTCCGGAGCCGGCTGCCTTAAAGCGAACGCGACTCGTAGCGCCTCCGTCCGTGGCTAGATGGCGCTCGAGGCGCGCGAACGCGGCCTTTTTACCTTTAACCTTCTGAGATCATCGAGCTGCTGCTTGTTGGGGAAGGGGAGGAGATGCTCTGTTCTGCGGAAAGGGGCTTCCGACCGCTTTTCGGGTTGGGTTGGTTCCAGAGCGGACACTTACCACGACAAATCATGTGTCTGATTTGATATAATGCAGTGTTTCTCAACCTAGGAAGCTTGAAGCTGGCTGGGAGATTCTGGGAGTTGAAGTCCACCCATCTTCAAGCTTCCAAGGTTGAGAAACACTGATATAATGTGTATAATATGATGCAGCAGCGAAATGAAAGGGAGTTCTTTCATCTATTATTAATGATTCTTTGTTCTCCTTTAAGGGATAGCGTGGCTGTTGGTGACCCACGCTGTATTTGGAGTCCTATTTATTTTGTGGACTACTTTAAAACCAAGGATCTTAGACACCTTGGGAAACGATTTGCCTCTGAATATCAGGTCTGCTGGAGAACATAAGGATGATGCTGCAAAGGCATTTTTGTCTCAACTTTCCATTGTATTTGGCTGGCCGTTGTAAAACAAGACCATTGGATGAGAGGGAACTTTTGATCTGATACGGTGTGTGATTTATAAAGTGACTGATGTCAAAATAAGTTATTGTTCTTGCCGTTATTAAAAAAGAAAGTGTATTTTCCATGATACGGCTACTGTTAATAATTTGGAAAGGTGGGGAGGAAAATCATGGCTTGAATTTCTTTTGATGCCTTCCGTTTTATTGTACAGGTAGTCCTCGAGTTACAACAGTTCACTTAGTGACCATTTGAAGTGACAATCGCACTGAAAAAAGTGACATGACCGTTTTTCACACAACCGTTGCAACATCCCCAAGGTTATGATCAAAATTCGGATGCTTGGCAATTGGTTCAGATTTATGACAGTTGCAATGTCCTGGGGTCATGTTTTGCGACCTTCTGACAAGCAAAGACCATGGGGAAGCCAGATTCACTTAACAGCCATGTAATTAATTTAACAGTTTTAGTGATTCACTTAACAAATGTGGCAAGAAAAGTCATAAAATGGGGCAAAACTCACTTAACAAATTTCTCACTTAGCAATATAAATTTCAGGCTCAATTGTGGTTGTAAATTGAGGGCTACCAGTATTTTAGCTTTGCCTTCAATTCAGTCTTCACTTCTTGTAATTGCCTGCCTGTTTTCTTGGCAAATTTTTCAGAAATAGCTTGTGCTTGCCTTTTTCCTAGGGCTGAGAGAGAAGGACTGGTTCAAAGTCCCCCAGCTGGCTTCCTGCCTAAGGAAGAACTTGAATTTACAGTCTGGTCAAGCTTCTGGTTAAGAGTCTTTAAGCACTACCAGAAATGAGCTTTTCCAATCAACTGAAAATGCTACATTTTCCAAACAGCTACTGGAAGCAACAGTGAGTGACAGGTAACCTGACCAGGCATGTTATCCCGAGTAATTGCTCTCCAAATACAGTATGGTGGTCCTGATAGCATGGGCAGCCACAAGGCCCTTTATGCTAAACCTATGCCTTTCATTAGCTCTTTATAAAAATATCCATCTATTTGAGCAGCATCTCTGCCTAATCTTACAGCTGCTTTAATTTCCATCCCAGAATATGGTATCAAACAGGAACACCATAGATCCGGGGTGTCAAACTCAAAGCCTGCAGGCCGGGTCCAGTCCACAGGGTACTAAGATCTAGCCCGCGGAGCCACCCTGGAAACAGCAAAGGACCAGCTCATGATACCTCTGCCAGTAAAAACACCGCTTGGGAGTGGCGTGTCCCAAGCTCTGTTTTCACTGGCAAAGCACTCGGGCCACCACAGGTGCCCCCGATACAAGTGACATTGAGCTGCCACACCCACCCAGCCTCCCAAAGTCAAACACAACCCTGATGTTGCCCTCAATGAAATCGAGTATGACACCCCACCATAGAGATATTAAAATGACAAGCCACTGTCACTTGCTTCAGCTCAGAATATAGCTCTAGCTCCCAAGTAAGCTTTCTAGAACAGCTTCCCTCATCTGGGACCACTCTAAATTTATTGGGACTACAACTTCCAGAATCCCTAGTCAGCATGGAATTCTGCTTAGGTATTCTGAAAGTTGCAGTCGCAAGCAATTCAAAGAGCATTAGATTAAGACAATGAAGAAGTATATCAGAAAACATTTTGTTCAGACTTTGAGTTTGCCCTTAACAAAAAAATTGTATTATGGGTAGCCCTCATTTACTGATTGCTCATTCAGCAATCTTTGAAAGTTATGACAGTGCTGAAAACTGAGACTTATAACTGATCCCCAATTCCTAGCCACAATGCATCTAATAATATTAGAGTACTCCAAAATTTATTTAGTCAAGTTCTATAATTTGTTTTAAGTATTGAAGAGTTTTGAAGTTTGTATATGACAACATGTTTCAAAGTTTAGAATGAAAAAAGTGCCGTATCACATATGACTTTCTAAAACTGGTGAAATTATGAATCAATTGATATAATTTCATATTTTAAGAATATAAAAAATGCTAAATAAAGATGTATAGTAGATGAAGAAAGCCAGGGCATGTATTAAACTGAAGATCTTTTCTTATAAAAATTTCCTTTAGAATTTTCCCCCAAAACAGCATGCAATTTAACAATCAATTAGAGAAAAGGAAGAAATTGACTTTGATTTTAATTAGCAGAGCTAATTAGAAATTACACAATCTTTTGGAAAACATAAATATCCAAATAATTGCAAGAATAATTTGAAATTCAGGTAACATTGAATTGTTAGATTTAAAAAAAATAAAAATTGACTTTTTCTACAAAAAGATAAATGATCGTCATTTCAAATGAACAAATTATTCTGCAGTTATAGGGTAAGAAATTAACATTTTAAGCCTTGCGAGATACGACAAGTGGTAATATGTAGCTAAGGAAAAGTCTCACAAATGTCCTTTTATGCAACATAGTGCTATCCAAGAAGAAGTATGCTTTTTGTGCTAAAAATCATATTAATTATAGACTCTGCTAGTCTCAAAATAAATGCTCAGATATTGTATACAATAATACATATATCAATGACAATTACAAAATATTGGGCAATGTTCTGCAGATCATTTTACAGATTAAGAATAAAGAATATTGCAGAGCTGTGGTTGAAAATGCTAATTTTCTAGTGACAGATTAAATAAAAATTGATCCATATAACTCTGTCACCAGGCTAATCCTAAATAAATTTACTGAGAAGCAATTCTCCAGACTTTAAAAGTGCAAGAGACTAGCTTTGAAACATTTATTAAGTTAAATCAACTCTTGAACAATTAGCATTTAAACAAAAGTATGGAATTATTAATACAATAAATTCTACAGGGATAGCTATATTTTTCTTTGTTGCAGCGATACACCCCAAATGTATTTGGCCTCCTAAAGTAGCAGCAAATTTATTACAGTGCAAGCATTAATTAGTTTCATTTAATTTCATTTCAAATGCTTGCCCTGCTGCCCTTAGTTAGATATTTATATATTTATATAAGAATATTATGAAACCCAAAGGTCATGAAATGCAAGAGGCAACAATGGGTCAAGATTTAAAAAGAGCTTCTGACTAGAAAAACAGTAATTAAAGATAATGCTATGTGTCTTATAATCCTCAAACTAAATTAACATTCACTGTATGAAAGGAAGACAAAATTCAGGAATAGATTGGTTTATACAATACTTAGACTCATAATACCATTTCTACAAAATAACTACAAAAAAAGCTTTTATTATAAAGACATATTAGTGTTCCTTCAGTTCAAGCATACAAAGATTATACTGCTAAAAGCCTCAAATTTCTATTGAATATAAAAATAGCAATTCATGAATGTATAATAATACAGTTGATAGATTTAGGCAGTGGTGAAATCCAAATTTGTTTACTACCGGTTCTGTGGGCGTGGCTTAGTGGGCATGGTGTGGCTTGGTGGCCATGGCTTGGTGGGCGTGGCAGGGGAAGGATACTGCAAAATCTCCATTCCCACCCCACTCCAGGGGAAGGATATTGCAAAATCTCCATTCCTGCCCCACTCTGGGACCAGCCAGAGGTGGTATTTGCCATTTCTCTGAACTATTCAAAATTTCCGCTACCGGTTCTTCAGAACCTGTCAGAACCTCCTGGATTTCACCCCTGGATTTAGGTTTATCAAGAAATGCATTTCTTGAGTGGGCAGAAGTTGTAAAGTTGTCAAATATTTTGTTCCTATTAAAGTTAGCAAAGTTAGGTTATGCATCCTTGGTTTCATTGTGAAGAAAGACAGCTGGCAATCCTCTAGTGTTTACAGATGAATTCTGGTTTGTAGAGGGAATCTAGCGGATTTAAGATATGATGACTATTCATTTTGTGACCACAGAGCCCCACATTACAATTTGCTGCAGGGAATGAAATTTTATCTTGGCAGAATGAGTTGCTTTAATTGGTAGCTCCCTTGCAAGATGCCAAGAGCATACCTATTTTTGTTCCTGAGGAGCTGCCGTATAAGATTTTTAAAAGTTTGACATTTGAGATAGTGAATAAAAACTGTCGGTTAGAGAAGATTGACAAAAAGTAGGCAGTTCAATATTTTCCATAACATTTACTCAATGACAGCTTTGAGTCAATCAATCAGAATAGAGCTGGAAGGGAGATCTTGGAGATCTAGATCTCCTAGTCCAACTGCTTGCTCAAGCAGGAGACCCCATACTATTTCAGACAAAGGACTGTCTAGTCTCTTCTTAAAAACGCCCAATAATGAAGAGTCCAGAGTATGAAGAATAGGGCCTTTTATTCAGTGGTGAAATGTAAAATTTGTTACTACCGGTTTTGTGGGCGTGGCTTGGTGGGGGGTGTAATATGATTGAGTGGGCGTGGGCAACTTTTTTTTTACTTTTAAAACCATTTTTTCTACAACCTCTTCTGCTGAAGAGGTTGTTTAAAAAATGCTTTTAAAGCCTCTGACGATCCCAGCTGACTGGCCTGATCGGCAGAGGCTTTTTTTCCTTCTAAAAACATTTTTTCTATAACCTCTTTGACCAACTTTTTTTTTTTACTTTTAAAACCATTTTTTCTACAACCTCTTCTGCTGAAGACATTGTAAAAAAAATGCTTTTAAAAGCCTCTGATGATCCCAGCTGAGCCACACAATCAGAGGCTTTTTTTTAACTTTTAAAAGCATTTTTTCGGCCAAAGAGGTTGTAGAAAAAATGCTTTTAAAAATAAAAAAAAGCCTCTAATGATTGCGCAGCTCAGCTGGGCAATAGGGGGGTGGCAGGGACTTTCGCTACTGGTTCTCCGAACAACCTGCCTCCATCGGTACCGGATCGGGCGATCCGGTCCGAACCGGGAGCATTTCACCCCTGCTTTTATTGCTTTCTAGCCCAGGGTAGCTAGGAAAAGCAGAGTTAAAAGTCTCTAAATCAGTCCTACCATAATTATAGTAATAGTTATTATAATCATGATTTCACTGGGCTTCATCCTGATTCGGTGTTCCACTCCATCTATACCAACTGGTTTATATATATATATAAAAAGAAAAACCATGGGAATAAGATCTGCGTTGACATTTTCTTCTTTTCTATAATATATATTTGAAGCCTTATTGATAAAGAATGAAAAAAGGATTATAACTATAATAATAAAGAAATTGTGATAAAAGTAGAGATATGTGAGTCAAGGTGAACTCTGGTGCCTTCATGAACACAATTACATAACAGAGGTGTTGTCACATTGAGTTCTCCTTTTCCTCTTTCCCTTCCCCTTCTTCCTCCTGTTCCCTCTCCCACTCCATGCCCTGATGTTCCCCAATGGTTTATCTCCAAATATCAGCAAGACCCAAACCTATTGGGTCTCCAAACCTGAATTAGATCGGTTCTACCCTCCAACACTATATTGTCACTTGCTGAGGAAGTGACAGTAATAAACTATCAATTGTATAAAAGGTCCTCTTTTTACCCTTGGCAATCTATTGTAGAGCAGACTGATTATTTCTAATTTTGACTTTGCGTGACTGCTTTCAAAGATGGGTGGGTAATTTATGCTTTCAAAGTAAATAACAATATTTAGCATACTCTCTGCATTTAGTTACAGTTAGCTATTTGCATTTTGCCATTTAATAAGATGGAGATGCATATGATGGCCTATTTCAATAATGTCTCAGTGTAACATTCAGACAATTTCAATATTCTTTTTGGCAGAGAATGCTGAAAATCTATTTTCTCTGGTATACTGAATGACTCTTCAAATTATGCCTCTTCACTAAAAAGCTCATATTTTCCGTGAATGTTAATCTTAAATTTAGTGATATATTTAATTCAGTGGTATCAATGTGACATTTGAAAAGAATATCTACGGTTAGGTTAATGATAAGTTAGTGAAACTGAATAGATTCAAAATCATGGAAAATCTGGGATCAGCTCATACTTCACTTTCAAGGTACCCAGAGAAGACAGGTTTGCAGGGAACATACCCTTTGAAACACTGTTAGTGAATTTTATGTCTTTATTTTTATGTTAAATTTATTAGTTGCCCATCTTGCTGTGGAGTTACTCTGGGCTGCTTACAACAGTAAAATGGAAAAAAATAATAAATGTAAATATAACAATATAAAGCAATTAAACAATAAAAATAAACAAGGAAAGTAAAATAACATGAATTAAAAGATGGGCAGAGAGGAAGTAGAAAGCACAAGGGGGGGGTAGGATCAGCTGATTAGTCCAGTAGTCACCTTCTATGTGGTAGTCTCCTATTGGATCCCCAAGCCAACTGGCAGAGCCAGGTCTTCAGGCCCTTACAAAAGACTAAGAGGGTGGAGGCAAACGTTACACAGGAGGGCAGCATGTTCCAGGGTGGGCGGTATTACAGCAGAGAAGATTTTTCTACTAGACCCTGCCAGCCAGAGTTCCTTCACAGGAAGGATCTGCCAGCATGAGAAGGGTAGGCTTGTTTTAGCAGGAAGAGACGGTTCATTAAGTAATCTGAACCCATGCCATAGAGGTGCTTTAAAAGTCGTAACCAACACATTGAACTGCATCCATAAGCAAATCGACAGCCAGTGCACCTCACGAAGCTGTGGTGTATCATGGCCCCTTCTACGGGCTCCAAAGACTGCTTGGGCTGCTGCACTTTGTAGTGGTTGAAGTTTCTGAATGCATTTCAAGGGTAGCCTCATGTAAAATGTACTGCAATAATACAGATGACAGATGACTAGGGCTTGAGTGACCGAGCACGGAGAGTTCTGATTCAGGAAAGGTCACAGCTGATACACAAACCAAAGCTGTGCAAAAGGTCTCCTAGCCACAAGCACTACCTTCAAGCAGATTGCAAGTCCAGGAGAACCCCTACATTGCAAACTCAGTCTGAACAGGGTAATGCAACTCCATCCAGAATTAAAGATGTCAAAAATACGGATCTTGAAGCTCCATGCAGCTAAAGCCACTTGGTCTTGCCAGGGTTCAGTTGTAGCCCATTTATTACTGATTTCTTATATTGGTCTGTCCCCCCCAAAACCGTACAGAGTTTATGCATAGGGTTTATATTGGGAGCTAAAGTAATGACTGCTCAAAAGAGGCAGTAGCAAACAGATTCACTTCCAAGAACCTAACAGCCTGGGCCTTCCAGAGGCATCTGTTCTGAACCAAAATGATGCAAAATGCATCTTGTATCTTATGATACAAGCTCTGCCCCTTTGTACATACAAGACCAGAGAAGCTATCAAAAGAGAAATTGTGTTGCAGTTCTGCAACATACATTTCAACAGTTGCTTTCCTCCCTTAGTGGATACCCATTCTTGAATGATATAATTAGCACAAACATCCCATTTCATATTTTAGACACATTTTATCGAGAGCAATCAGTTTGGCGGATACCTGGTTTCAAATAGTCATGTTACATTTTTTCCTTTTAAAAGATGTTCCGCTTTTCTGTAGAAAAACTGCTTATTCAATGTTATCTGGCAGAAACAAACACAGTTTTAATCTCAGAGTGATCATAGAGTACCATGTGGTATACCATAGGTTAAAAAGTAAAACTACACATTTAGAGTTATTTAGGGGAGGGAGTTGTTTCTGGTGTTATTCTAACACATCTGGAATATAAAAGCAATTGCCAAACAGGGAAAAGATAGCTGTGTGCTTCACAACTGAAGTAATAAACACATGGCAATTTGACCATTGATTATGTTCTAAAAACATACAACTATGATCTAATATTATCCAACAACTTTATTACCTGAAGGGGGAGTGTTCTTATTATTACATTATCAGACTGCTTTAAAAAGGTATCAAATTGCGATTCTGTTCAAATCCTGTTAAAACTGTGAAACTATTCAGATAGAGGGTGCCCCTAGAGAGGCAATTAAATATACTAATAGGGTAGTCCTCACCCAGGGCAAAGCAGTGACAAGTTTTAGTACAGGTAGTTTCAACTTACAACCACAACTGAGCCCACAATTTCTATGGTTAAGTGAAACATTTGCTAAGTGAGGTCTGCCCCATTTTATGACTTTTCTTGCCAGTGTTGTTAAGTGAATCACTGTAGTTGATAAGTTAGTAACCCAGTTGCTAAGTGAATCTGGCTTCCCCATTGACTTTGCTTCTCAGAAGGTCGCAAAAGCTGATCCCATGACCCCAGGACACTGCAACTGTCAACAAATAGGAACCAGGGGCCAAGCATCTGAATTTTGATCACATGATCCTGGGGATGCTGCAAAGGCCGTAATTATGAAAAACAGTCAGAAGTCACATTTCTCAGGGCCGTTATAACCGAACGTGTCATGAAACGAACTATTGTTAAGTCGAGGACTGCCCGTATTTTAAAATCAAGCTGATATACCAAAACATGCCAGATGAGGAGAGAAGACTGCAGTAGGGATTGGAGGGTGATTGTTGCCTATTCCAATTAAAAAGCATGCAGGGTCTAGTAAATGATGTGGGTTGCTTTTTAAGCTGCCAAAGACTGGCGTTGTGTGTGTGTGTTTTTTTGCAGATTCCTTTATTTTAAACCTGTGCCTAAAATAAAGCCGAGCGCGGGAGGAAGGGGGACGTGAGGTTACAGAGGAGGCAGTACTGGAGGGGTCGGAGGCGACAGGAGTGACAGACGGTGGGCGAGACTGGGACGACAATCTAAAAGGAGGGGCAGCTGTCTGCGGCTGCTCTCCCCCCCCAACACACACACACAACAGTCCCCCTCCCCTTCTGCATTTTTTTCCCCGCGGAACCCCCGTGCAAAATGCAAAAGCCACCAGAGACCCCCAACCTTTCTCCGAGGTCGTAGAAGTAGCCCCTCGCTCGCTTTTCCCTCCCTCCTTCCTCCCTCCCTCCCTCCAAGAGCCGACGAGCGGCCTCCTCCGGCGCTTCCTAGCCGCTTGAGGGTTACTATGGCGACCCCGGCAGCTGCTCCCTGAGGCCTGTCTGTTGCCTTTTGGTCACGACATAAAAGAGAGAACAAAAAGGCGGGCGCCAGTATATGCCGGGGCGGGGAGGCGAGGGAGCGGCAGAGGAGTGGGGCCTCCCCAAAGCAGCCGCCCGTTCCCCGCACCGCTCCGCGGAGTAAGTTGTAAGAAAGGAGGAGGAGGTGGGGATGGGAGGAGGAATGGAGGCTTAAGGCGGTGAGAGAGCGCAAGGCAAGTCTCGGGGCGCCGGGGAAAACGACTTGCTGCCTTATTGTACCTCGACGCGAATGTAAAAGCATAAACCCAAAAGGATGCTGAAGATGAAAAAGCCAACGAAAAGAAGGATTATTACTTTTTTTTCCCCCGGGGTCTGACATCGACGCCGTGGGAACTTCAAGAGATCGAGTTATATCCAATTTAGGAGTAATTTAATTCCCCGGGCAAAAAGAAAAGGGATTTATTTGCCTCTCAGAAAATTGCAGGCTTTCATTTAGCGGCTGCAAAAGTAGGCTAGCAAGAGTGGTGAAGAATTAAGCAGAATTGTGGACGGAGCAGAAAGGGCAGTGTGCCTTGCTGGGTGGCAGGGCAGAGGGGCTGAGGTCTCATCCAGGTTTCCCAGGCCTGTTTGCTGACTTGGATATAAAGAAAAGGTGACAGGAAGCAGGTACTTAGGACAGAATTTTCTAGGCCAAGAAAAAACAGATTGATTGGCAAGGAATTGTGGCTAGCATGGTGCATATACTCATGCAGAGTTGTGTGTGTGTGTGTGTGTGTGTGTGTGTATTGTGTCTATGTGTGTAATATATATATTCTTTTTACGTCTATGTTCTTTCAATTCAATTTTTTTATTCTTGGCAAGAGCCTGGACTAGCCACCTTGAGCATTCTTGCCAAAAATTCAGAAGTGGCTTGCCATTGTCTCCTCCTTAGGGCTGAGAAAGAATGACTGGCTCGAGGTTACCCACTGGTTTGTGCCAGCATGATGCCTTAACCATTATGTCAAACTGGCTAAATGTATGCGATGACATATAACCGATCAGGTAAAAATGAAGAGGGTAATAGTAAAAAGTAAAAAGACTTCAGAATTCAAGTCTGGCATGCCTTTTTTCTGATAGTATTGAAATCAGCAAAAAGCCAGCCAGTTGGGTCTAATGTTTAAGGTCCCAGGCTAGAAACCTGGAGTCTGTGATTCTAGTCTTGTTTTAGGCATGAAAGCTGACTGGGTGACTCTAGGTCACTCACTCTCAACTTACAATATCAGGCTCGATTAACAAGCCAGTCAGACAATTCCTGTCACAACCAATGGATCAACACTGTGGATCTGAAAAAAAAAAGAACCTGCTCTATGGGAAGATGCTAGGAAGAAAAAAGATCAAATCAACAAAATCATTTGGATAGTTTACTGATCTTGACAGTAAGGGATGTTTGATGCTGATGCTGCTTTACAAAGAGTTTATAACTTGCCATAATTCCCATGCCCTCCTCTGGTTTCTGAGTAAATATTTTCAGAAATGAGAAACCAAGATTGTATGTATATTTTTACCCTAGCATTCCTAGATATAATTCAGTAAACTCCTTAGCCTGCCAAATCCAATTAAATTGGCAATCTCCAAACATTTCAGATGATGAACAGTACAGATTTTACATATCAGTAATAACCTAGGATCTTTTCCCCTCCTCTTTCTCTTCTGCCTTCATTATGTTTAACATCCAGCCCTAATGAAAAGTTTTAAGAACTTAATTCATAAGTTTATTTATTATGTTGTGACATTTAAATTAGTTCCAATACTTAATATCATAGAGTTTGAAATACATAAATCTATCCAGCAATGGCATGTGTTACTAAAATAAAAGCTATTCATTATCTCATAATAAATGTTTCTTAACAGTGTAAGAATATTTTGACAGATTCAGACAAAACCTAACTATTCTTCAATGTTTTCCAAAAATTCTAGAAATTAGCCAGTGTACGTAGTTGATTACTTTGAAGCCTGTTAGTGAAAGTAAAAAATTTAAGAAAATGTTGTTCTTGTTATATGCTTCCAAACCTGATGACAAAGGTCTGAAGGAAAGATAGGACCAGGAAACAAAAAATGAGTGATCTGATATGTAGGATATGTATCGTGTATATATTTTCTAGGTCCAGGAAAAGAAAGATTGGATCCGTCATATCTTTTCTATCTATTCTTCAAATACACTGATCATAAATAAATTCATAAATTTAAATAAATAAACTTGGAGACTATAGACTGAGGTTTTCTTATGAGTCATTAGAAGGAGGACTGGTGACAATTTTATCTTTTATACTCCTAACATCCCATTGCTTGTACTGTGAGTGAAACCAGCAAAAAAAATAAATGTAAATTAAGTGACTGAGGTAAGGAATTTTATTATAGAACATGCATGATAGAAAAAGACGCTTTGAGTGGGTGGAATGAAGAAAAAATTATGGTTCTATGATGGAAACCCTTGGAAAACAGCAATGCTGTAAGAGTTCTAAAGTAAGAGACTAAAGGAAATAGTTTTTACATGGATGGCAAGAAGGCTATGGATAGTCCTTGCTTAGTGAGTGCCTTCTACATGGACTGTTCGCAATTATGATGCTGATGAAAAAGTAATGTTATCAATCCTAACATTTATGACCTTAGCAGATCTGTAATGTAAATGAAAACTGAATTAAGATCATACTATAAGTATAGTTGCAGTTGCAGTTACCAACTACTTTACTTAACAATTGAGTTGCCAGTCCCAATTGTGGCCACTAAACAATGACTACTTTCAGTGTATATCATAAAAGATAAGCTAGAGAAAAGCACCTATTATCTCCTTAGAAATGTATAGTTCTGTTGAAGTCCAATGGGGTACATTGGGGTTATTTTCTATTGAAGTTTGGACCTGAAACTAGAATTACATTTGTAGCTGTCAGTCTCACTTTGGATACTTTTATTGAGAAAACAATTATTATTAATTTGATTAGGTGCCACCAACTTGTTGAGTCTTAGGAACCAGGTTGGCAGATTTTCTCCCTGGTCTTTCAGGTCTTCCAATGGTGCCTTCATTGCCACTGTAATTGAGTCCATCTATTTTGATTATTTCTCATTTTCTCTTTCCTCCTACTTCTTCCAGCATTAGAGCCTTCTCTGGAAAGCTAGTTCTTTGCATATTGTATTCGAAGTAGAATAATTTGAAACTTGGTCATGTGTTCCTCAAAAAGAGACCATTTGTATATTTTCTTGGCTGTCCATGGTATTCTCAGGAACCTTGTCCAACATCATTGCAGGGTTCTTGCAGTCACATGAACAAAATTGCCCCACCTGCATTGGTACTGTCTTTTGGCTGCCTATCTACTTGCTGCTGTCAGCTGCCCTCATCACCTAGCCCTGCCCCCTGTGGGCCATTCCTGTGCCAAAGGAAGCCTCTTTCATGCCATCTAATCTTGCAGTGGTGCAGCTGGGATCTTCTCTTGCATGCCAATCAGGGCCTCCATTTGTGTGATGACCAGGGTATCCATTCAGACCCACCCAGGGCCCCTGTTCATATGCCAGCTAGGGCTTTCACATGTGATTGCAAAAGAAGGCCTCAATTAGAAGGAGGCACTGACTAGTGTATAGAGGCCCTAGGGCAGGGATTCCCAACCCCTGGTCCATGGACTGGCACCAGTCCGTAGCATGCCAGAAATTGGGCCATGCAAACAAGGGAAGCCCCATCTGCAGGAAACCACACACATGAAACCACACTCACTCCGGTCCAATTTTTTGGCAACTAACTAAGATCCACAAATAATCCAAATGAGATTATAGGGGGTTTTTTGTCTTTTGTTGTGAAGTGCTAGTGGTATTAACAATATTGAAAAACAATTCTTATCAGTTCTCCAATATTGCAGTATTATAACTAACACAATTGTGAAGCAAAGGATACATTATTTATTTAAGAAAAAGTTATTCTACTTATACTACTTATAAATTCATTTATAAACAATATATTGTTGGTTTACACATATGCTTTTTGTTATTTTTCAGTTTATTATCTTTAAATACAGAGCTGCTAGACTTCTGGCTTAATCAAAGTTAACTAACAAATGGAAGAAAAGTGGTATTATACAGAAAACAATGGCAGTGGAGATAACCGTCAAAATACTCAAAGGCGGAGCGATTCAGTTTCTAGTTCATCAAGGCGCATCCACCGAGCTCTTGAAAAACTGGTATCTAATTCAGCAGTGTCTTTGGATCTGAGTCGAAAAGATCTACAACATCTTACTGCAGAAATATATAGATTATTTAACCTTAGAGTAAGTTTTTCACTGTTAACATACCTAATTAAAGGATAGCTGAAAAAAATAAATGCTTTCCCACTTGAGATTTGCAATATGTACAAATTGCATTTTAAGATTACTATATCCTTGATACTCCTTTAAAAATTACTTGAATAATTTTATCACTTTTTATTTTGGGGGGGGGAAATCATTACTCTCAAATTATATGATAAGCATAAGCTACTCATTCTCTCTCTCCCTCTCCCTCCCTCCCTCTCTCTCTCCCACTCCCACTCCCACTCATCTCTCATTTTAGTATTTACATCTGGAAGGAAATGCCATTTCTGTAATTCCTGAAGATTTTTTTCAGAGCCTGTCAAATCTTACTTGGCTAGATCTGCGCTATAATAAATTGAAAGAGCTTCCTTCTGGGATTGGATGCCACAAGTAAGTTTTCTGCTCTATAATATGTCTATTGTTTTTTTAAAAGAAAGTTGTTCAGTAGTAGATATCATGTATCTACTACTCAACAAATTGAATAGTAGTACCATGTATGATTAAATATTAACCCTAATTATCAAAAGAACAAAATACAGGTAGCCTTCGCCTTACAATAGCTCCATGGTCACATGATCAAAATCTGGGTGCTTGGCAATTGGTTCGTATTTATGACAGTTGAGGTATCCTGGAGTCATGTGATCACCTTTTGCAACCTTCTTACAAAGTCAAAGGGGAAGACAGATTCATTTAATAATCATGTTACTAATTTAACAGCTGCAGCATTCACTTAACAACTGTGGCAAGAAAAGGTTGTAAAATGGGGCAAAATTCACTTAAAAAATGTCTCAGCAACAGAAATGTTGGAGTCAGTTGTGGCGGTAAGTCAAGAACTGCCTGTATTGGAAATACTTTTGCAATGTATGGACTTCATTTTTTAGAATTCTTAACAATGGCCATAATGAATTGAAGAATTCTGGGAGTTGAAATCCACACATTGTAAAGTTGCCCAGGAAGCACTGTTATAACTATACCAGTGGTGAAATCTAAAATTTGTTACTACCAGTTCTGTGGGCGTGGCTTGGTGGTGGGGTAATGTGACTGGGTGGGCGTGGTCAATTTTTTTTTTTAACTTTTAAAACTATTTTTTTCTACAAACCATTTTTTAAAACCAAATTTTCTTTGGTGAAGAGGTTGTAAAAAAATGCTTTCAAAAGGCTCTGACGATCCCAGCTGAGTTGCCTGATCGTCAGAGGCTTTTTTTTCTTTTAAATGCCTCTGCTGATCAGGCAACTCAGCTTAGATCGTCAGGCATCGCCTTGGATCGTCAGCTTGGAGAGTCAAACTCAGCTTGATGATCAGGCAACTCAGCTTGGATCGTCAGAGGTATTTAAAAGAAAGAAAGCCTCTGATGATCGCGAGGCTCAGCTGGGCATGGGGGGGGCAGGGATTTTTGCTACTGGTTCTCCAAACCACCCGCCTCCATTGCTACTGGATCGGGCAATCCGGTCCAAACCGGGAGCATTTCACCCTTGAACTATACCCTTCAGCAATTCTTTGTCCTTAAAATAGCCTGGCTGAAGAGACATTAGGAAATGCTACAAAAATGCACACACCCCATTTATAAAATACAGATGAAATTAAAAAACTCCAAAGTTTCTTTTCCATTGCTTTGACAAAATATGAAAATAGGTGTTATAAAGTGTTTCCCTTTAGGATTGCTTCTCATTTGGAAGAGGCCATATGTCATTAGTATCACTAGTAAAGTGTGGGACAACTAATAATAACAACCAGATTTAATTCTTAAATAGGAGATTGATATAGAGCAGTGATGGCTAACTTTTTTGCTATTGTGTGCCAAAAGCGCGGGGGAGGTGGGGGGGTCGAGCGCATGTGTGCCAATACCCATAATTCAATGTGCCCTGCCCCCCATGCATGCATGTGTGAACCCCCCACACTCCCCCTGCTTTTGGCACACGATGGCACAGTGGGCCTGGTAGGCCTGTTTTTTGTCCTCCCCAGGCTCCAGAGGCTTTCTAAGAGCCTGCGGAGAGTGAAAATGGTCTTCCCCACCCCCCCAAGGCCAAAAACAGCCCGTTTCCCAATTTCTGGTGGGCCCAAAAGGCACGAAAATCAGCTGGCTGGCGTACGCATGCACACTGGAGCTGAGCTAGGGCAACGCTCGCGTGCCCACAGATATGGCTCCGCGTGCCACAGGTTCGCCATCATGGATATAGAGCCTTGATTTCAGTTTTTTTTTTAAATATGCCACATGGGTGCATTTTTTTCATGATAAATATATAAGCAAGCTTTTCAAAATAATGTATATACAGTAATATGTAGTTTTAAATAAATAAATTTAAGGATGGGAACAGATTTTTCTGTAATTCAGGTGTATGCCAACTTCTAGAAAGAAAGTGAGATCTTATTTTATATCAAAAGAAATGGATAAAATGAGGAAAACTGACTCCTTTCTAAAACCTTGACACACCTTTCCATATTCAGCCAGGCAGAGATATCCCACAATGAACCATCAATATAAATTCAATAAATAAAATAAAATAAAATGCTCTCCCAATATGTACAGCAGAGTGTCTTGATGATAAACTGTATTCTACTTAATGAAAAATCTAGTTTTTTCATTAAAATAATATAAGAATATATACATTAATTAGCTCTTAATTAGCTCTTATTTTCATGACTGATCATATTTGTCATTATACATTTAACTATTATTTTCTGATTTATTAAAAAGGCAGCTGAAAACTCTCCTGTTAGAAAGAAATCCTATTACAAGGCTACCAGTGGAGCTTGGTAAGTATTCTGCCCCTTCAATAATATGTAACTAAACATACATATATTCCTTTCAGGATTTGTTTTTTTATTTGATTTATATGCCGCCCTTCTCCGGAGACTCAGAGCGGCTTACAGTGCGTTAAGCAATAGCCTTCATTCTTTTGTATATTTTATACAAAGTCAGCTTATTGCCCCCACAAACTGGGTCCTCATTTCACCTACCTTAGAAAGGATGGAAGGCTGAGTCAACCTTGAGCCTTGGAGAGATTCGAACCAGCAGAAATTGCAGGCAGCTGTGTTAATGACAGGGTGCATCAAACCACAAGGCTATCAAGGATACTCCCTCTCAGGGTAAGCAGCATGAGGCAAAGTTCAGAAAAACAATTAGAACCAATGGCATTGATGACATAAGTTAAGAAAATAGGAAAGAAAAGGAAAAGAAATATAGCTTGATCTAGCTTTTTTTTCCCGAGTACATATTAGATAAAATATATAAGCATGAATTGAATACATAAAATGAATACAATTAAAGAGAACATAGGACAGGGACGGTAGGCACGCTGGTGCTCTTATGCATGCCCCTTACAGACCTCTTAGGAATGGGTTGAGGTCAACAGTAGACAGTTATAGGTTAAAGTTTTGGGGGTTTGGGGATGAGACCACAGAGTCTGGTAGTGCATTCCAGGCTTTAACAACTCTGTTACTGAAGTCATATTTTCTGCAATCGAGTCGGGAGCTTACAACTACACTAACTATATTTTCCTATCCTTGCAAATCATTCTTGTTTTTATCATACCCTTATATTACTTCATATATTGCTTTTTATTTTTTAGACTTCTCACATTTTTCTTTCTGAGGATCTCATCAGTTCCATTCAGCCACAGATTTCTTGGTCTTTTCTTTCTTCTTAACCTATTCACTATTCTTTTAAATATTTGTTTTGCACTTTTATCCTCATTCATTCTCAGTATGTGACCGAACTGCTTCAGTGTGCTTACTTTGTACTGATGATCCACTTTAGTATTCAGTCTACATAAATACTTCATTTTTGTTCCTCTCCCTTTTTATTTCATTTTCTTTTTTTTTAACAATGTTTTCCCCAAAGGTTGATCACATGACTGGGGCTAGTGCAGTGGCCATTAGAGAAAACTGGTCATAAGTCACTTTTTTCAGTTCCATTGTAACTTTGAACAGTCATTAATCAAATGGTTGTAAGTTGAGGACTACCTGTAGTTATTTCTATTGATTGATTGAATATTACCTTCAAATGGAAACTGAGGTATTTCACTGAATGGGTTATCTGACAGCCAGTTTCTTCCCACAAGAGATTATTAACTTTTTTGTTTCATCTTCTTAAGCAATCTTTTCTCATAGCACTTAACCACTTTCATGTTTCTCCTGATGCTGTTCCCATCTCTCACTTTCATAAACAGAAAAGTGTACTTATATACAGCCATTTTGCTTCTTTTGACAAATATTTATTCATCACAAAAAGCCATATACTTTCTATTGCCTTCTAACCCAGGCAAGGTCAATTATTTTCTGGCATCTTTTCCTATGTTGGTGAACGTTGGTGCTTTCACATTTAAGACACCTTTTCTATCAGAGTTATTAAGTTTCAATCTTACTCTTTACGTGTACTGACAAACACCCTACAAACACACAACAAAAAGTCATAGAAAATATTGAGATTCCTAAAAACCAGGGCGTTCCTGAGGTGACTGATTTTTCAAACTTTAAAATGTTCTCCTTTCTTATTCAGTCTGTTGTGCAAGTAATCATTGTCCATATTACACTGACATACATTTAAAATGTTTCTAATATACACACCTCATGTATTACATGTTAAGGAACATTTTAATATCACTGCTATGCAAGGTTTATCAGTATTTCATTTTTTTATACTTCTAAAAGTGCTATAGGAGCCTTGTATTTTCCTAAGCAAGTATCAACAAGGTCTATGTGAAGTTATTTTTATTATTATATTGGAAGTTAAAATACCCATGAGAATAAATAAGAATAGTGACGGGGTGGGGCGGTGGGAGCGCCACAGAAGATTTGAAACTGGGAGTAGCATGACTACTGTTTTTATTACTGCTGAGGAATATTCTTGAAAAGAAAAATTGTTTTACAACATTAATAATAGGGTTTAACTGACAGCAATTTAGAATAATATAGAAAGGTATTTGTATTCCAGCACTGCTTTTACAGAAATAATTTGTGCAAATATACATGTAATCATGAATAAAATATAGACTAATGTAGAATACTAAGTACTACACTTTCGAAAAATAAGAGCGAAACAGCAGAAATAGTAATTACTCAAGCTGTGAGTGGACATTTTAAAATACTATTTTGAAGGCAGTGTGAAAAATGTGTTATTACCTGCATTATGATCTTGGCAGTTTTCATATTGTTTTCCCCAGTTATATATTGGTTCTGTTTATCTTACATTACCCAAATGTATTTGTACTGTTAACATTTTTCTTAATGAAATTAAATAGGCTTCTCTAAAGGGAAAAATAAATACATTGTAACTTAAGTATATTTTAAATTTTGATATAATATAATTCAGAAGTTTTTCAATAAACTTTTTATCCAAATGTGATAAGTGCAATGGAAAATTAAGAACTGTGGATAACGGAGTAGATTTTGGTCCTAATAGTTTAGGTTTATATTTAGTCCTAACAATAAATCTAATAATCACTCTCATTTTCTAGAGACATTTGCAGGTAATCCTTGATTTATAACAGTTCATTTAGTGACTGTTTGAAGTTATGATGGCACTGGAATAAAGTAACTTATGACCATTTTTTACATTTACAACCATTGCAGAATCCCCAAGGTCACATGATCAAAATTTCGATGCTTGGCAACTCATTCAAATTTATGACGTTTGCAGTGTCCCCGGGTCATGTGATTTCCTTTTGCAAACTTCTGACAAGCAAAGTCAATGGGAATGCCAGGTTCACTTAACAACTTTGTTACTAATTTAACAACTGCAGTGATTCACCTAACAACAATGCAAGAAAGATCATAAAATAGACCGAACTCAACAAATGTCTCATTTGGCAACAGACATTTTGAGCTCAATTGTGGTCATAAGTTGAGGACTACCTGTACTGCATACAGGACATTTATTATACATATAACGACTTATTCAGAATTTTTTTTCAAGATATCCAGATAATATTTTCTCTCCAGAACATTCTTATGTTTTCCCATGTCTAGAGAAAAGAAGAATATTTGCCCAATAGCTTTTGATTCAAAGTTATAAGGAGCTGCCCAGATGAAAACATCTTTCTTTCACAGTGTATGATTAAAACAACATTTTAAATTTCATGGAATCTATAAGAACTAGCATAAAATTAAATACAGTAAAGATAAGGGAATTTCCTGCCCTCTAGTGGAGACATCTTGTAAAAAAACAGTTTCTGGAGTTAATATACCCAGCAGTAGGGCTAGAAATATATTTTTCAGGGCCTGTTTGATATGTAGGGTAGTTGTATCAGTATCTGGTGGAATAAGGTGATTACAAGGAGCTATACAGAATTAGTCCTGAATAGTGTCTCCTTCATTGCCTATTAAAAGAAATTCCTTTATATACTGAGCAGCTCCGGGAGAAAAAGTGGATGAATAACACAATAACAGAGTTGGAAAGGACCTTGGCGGTCTTCTACACAATCCCCAATTCAAGCAGTAAACCCTACATCATTTCAGATAAATCATTGTCTAATCTCTTCTTTAAAACCTGCAGTGTTAGAGCACTCACAATTTCTGGAGGCAAGTCGTTCCATTGATTAATTGTTCTAACTGTCGGGAAATTTCTGCTTACTTTTAGAATGAAGAGGCTCCTAAAACACTAAGATAATATCCTGAGTTTATAGGTGTTTGGAATTAATGGAGTTTGGTGTTTTGCTTGGTTTTAAAGATGTGGAGTATATTATAGATCACCATGTGCACTGATTTTTTAAATGACTTTTTTAAAAAAAAATCTTACATCCTCCTTGCTTGGAGTTGGTCCCAGCAGCAGCAGTGGTGGCATGTACAGATCTATAGCAACTATAGATGGAAGCCAGCACAGCATAGTCTTGGGAATTAGCAGCATGAGGCAGTGGGGATCAGCTTCACCAGCAGCTATGGCTTTCTACTTTGCTGGCTCATAGATAACCCTACAATGGAGCAAATGGCCTGGTCCTTGCACCTATACAGAACAGAGATGAGTGGAGTTACTTCTCACAAATGAAGGCAAATTTACATGTCCCAGGATAATGTTGCAAAATCCAATCTGGATTGGTCACCGTGACCAGAAGTTTACTCTTTTGAGCTTTCTGTCTTGTGCTGGAGCCCATCCTCAGAGAACCTCTCTCTACTGGAATATACGTTGGGCTATTCTAAGAGTTGTATTTATGTGGTGTCTTCTTATTGGTTGATTGGTGTGTTGATGGCCGGCGATTGGATGTTGTTTCCAAGCCAAGAACTTGGAAGCACAAGGAAACAACAGCCAATTGCTAGCCATCAACACACCAATCAACCAATAGGAAGACACCACATAAATACAACTCATGGAATAGCCCAAAGCACATATTCCAATTGAGAAAAGTTCCCTGAGGATGGGCTCCAGCATGAGTCTGAAAGCTCAGAAGAGTAACGTATGGTCCTGGTGACCAACCCAGATTGGATTTTGGAGTAACTTCTTTTCTATCTGGATAAATGTTCTTTAGCCTGGGAGGGTTGAAAAGTGTGGGGATGAAATTAACTTAAGAGAGAGTAATTCCAGGAAAGTTGTGATAAATGAGTAGGTGAACCAGTCATTGGCATGATAAATTTGGGGATTGCAACCTATCTTCCAGCCTCTTGGTATTCAAGATCAGGTCATCAAATTCTTGATGGCTTAGGTTCCAGCTGCTGTAACTGAACACGAGACCAATATGTAATAAAACTACCCTCATCCAGAACTGACTATAAGTGAGGCAGCCCACTTACAGTGTGTGGTTAGATTTGGGTGGTCCCAGAGAGAGGAGGTCCTTTCCAGTGGTGGGTTCCAACCGGTGTTACCACTGGTTCTCTTCGCGCACTCGCTTTGCTCGCTCATGCACCAAACTTGCGCTCTGCGCGAGTGCGTTAGGTTTCTGCCCAGCTGAGGTGCAGCAATCCACTCTGTCGCGCCTATCAGCTGGGCTAAAAAACAAGAAATAAAGATAAGAATAAAGCAGGGGCGGGCAGGAGGGCCCAGCTCCTAGTCAAAGAGAACTGGTTCGGTAACGTCACATCGTCACCACTACCAGCTCAGCCAAACCAGGAGCAACCCACCACTCCCAAAGATATGCCACCTGCTGTCAGTGTTCCAAGTAATACCTCCAACCAATGAAGACTCCAAGGCCAAACAGCTCCTCAAAGTTCCATTTTATTAGAGATGTCATATTGGCACATGTGGGAAAACCCAAATCTGAAAGCTCCGGGTTTTTTCCACCCAAAGGAAAGTCAAAGTCCCTTCCCCTGCACCCACATGTCCATCACATGGTCCAATCAATCCACCAGCAACTGGGGATGCCACTCCAGGTGCATGCTGACTGTCCTTGACTCTCAGAGAAAAGAATGTTGTTATGGCTAAATACTTCTACCAACTCCATGCTAACTCCCCTCCCAGTTTCCCACAGACTAAGTGTGGCAGCCCTGAAGATCCAAAAGAAAAGGTGATCTCCAGAGCCGACACCTGCATTTTCAGCTGTGAAGCCAGGATGGAGATGGTGGTGATGACGGGTGTCATCCATAAAACCTTAATGGCTCTTTTCTGTGTCCTAGCTTCAGTGTAAAAATAAAACGCTCGTGCAGAAGATAGGCAAAGTTCTGGCGTAATGCAGGCAACTGGGGGCCAAAACTGCAGAGGTATTGTGCAGGAATTCACACACACACACACCCATAGAGTTTACGAACAATTATTTTCCAGCAGGGCTTGTAAAAATGTTAGGAAATGTTATCTGGAGACATGACAGCAGACAGGAGGCAACAGAAGAAGAGTTGGGGAAGCAAGAGAAAGAATAAATGTATCCATGATAGTTTACTTGAAGCTAGGGGAGAAGGTGTAATCTGAATAGACAGTTTGTAATGCATTACTTCAGAATATATTGAAAAGTACAAGGGATAAGTCAGAGGCTTGGCCAGGAACACCAAGGTCAAAATAAGCAGAAATCAAGAACAGGAATTCACAAATGAAGATGTCGAAGTTGCTTCCAGTAAGAGAAGGAGTCCCTGCATATATTAACTCTTCTCTCCGCCAAGTATACTCAGCCGAAACATTTCCTGCTCAGCGGTTGCCAATAATGAAGCATGGGGCTTGCTTGCAGGGTCAGCATCTTTCTGCTTGCTCGCAAGGTGCTTACTTTGCCAAAGTGCAGGATTCTCAAGCCTGTGAAGTTTGTACTGCTTCTTGGCACCCGTGTTAGCTAAAGAAGGAACAGTGCTGGCTGAGGAGAGGATATCAGTGTTGGATTTAGTGGCTTATTGAATCATTAGGCTCAGCACCCACTGGGACCTGATCTGCCTGCATCTTAGCATTTGGGTTTGAGGCGATGACATTTTCAGCGTTTTTGCTCTCCAGATAATCAAGTAGGAGTCCTTCTGGTTAAAGGGCCCTCTTGCTTCCAGGTATTGTGGATGCTCCATCACTGGAGGTTTTTAAGAAGAGGTTAGACCGGGGTGGGCAACTGTGGCCCTTTTACAACCTGTGGACTTCAACTCCCAGAATTCCTGAGCCAGCTTGGTTGTCTCAGGAATTCTGGGAGTTGAAGTCCACAGGTTGTAAAAGGGCCACAGTTGCCCACCCCTGGATTAGACAACCATTTGCTTGAAATGGTATAGGGTTTTCTGTTGGACTAGAAGACCTCCAATGTCCCTTCCAACTCTGTTGTTCTCTTATTCTGTTCTGTTAAGGTGAACTCTCAGGAGCAGTTACTGCTCTATTAGCCTTCCTGCTGCACAAGAACATTTTCCTTGAACTGCTAGATTCTGTTGCAGGATTGGCAGTGGAGTCATTGGAAGCCTGACACATACCAGGGTTACCAATTAGACTTTCTTTTTGGTCATAGATTAGCTGCAACCTGATCTGAAAGTGGAGGATAATATACAGGCTGTCCTCAACCTACGACCATAGTGTATTTATTTATTTATTATATTTCTATACCGCCCTTCTCCCGTAGGGCTCAAGGCGGTGTACAGTCAAGAAAAATATAGATACACAAACATCATAAAATTGCTAATTAAAATTATTATTATAACATAGTTTGGCCCAATTAAATAGAACCTAAAATTAGATAACATTCCAAAAACATTCACATGTTGAGCCCAAAATTTCTGTTAAGTGAGACATTTGTTAAGTGAGTTTTGCCCTTTTTGCCACAATTAAGTGAATCACTACAGTTGTTAAATTAGTGACATGGTTGTTAAGTGAATCTGGCTTCCCCATTGACTTTGCTTGTCAGAATGTTGTAATGGGGATCATCTAACCCTGGGACACTGCAACCATCATAAATATGAGCCAGTGGCCAAGCATCTGAATTTTTATCATATGACTATGGGGATGCTGCAACAGTCATAAGTGTGAAAAACGGTCATAAGTCACTTTTCCATTGTAAGTTCAAATGGTCATTAAATGCACTGTAAATTGAGGACTACCTGTAATCAGTCCTTTGCCATGTCAGATCATTTTCTGGTCACCTTTTGGCTTCCCAGTGTAAGAAAGTGGGACCTATTTAATCAACCCACTCCAGGCAATTAATGGACCCTGCAAGATTCCAGAAGGACTTTAGATTGTTTTCCAAGAATTCGATGGCACTCTGGAATGAGCCTATGATGAGGACCCTGTATTGGATTTTTCCAAATATTCTCTCATTGTCCTAAGGTGCTCCTTGGTTTTCTGAGCAAGTTGTTCATCAAAGATGAAGATTCAAGCAACCATAAATAAGAGTCCATATTAGGCATTTTATTGTGGTGATAAAAGCTGCAAAGCCTGGCTCTTTCTGCTGTTTCTGCATCTTTCCTAGGTCCTCGTAATCTCTCAGCAGATTTTAATATCGTGGTATCCTTCTCTGTTGCCTAAGGGAATTAGCAATGAGAGTACAGTGTTGCAGTGCTGGGTTTACTGTATTCACTGTCTTCAGTGGTTGGGAGAAGAATTTGACCCAGAGACATCTGACATGTGTCTCTGGGCTCACTGCTCTTGCCCCTCAATATCTACATGACTCTGATGTTTAAAGTCATCTGTTAGTTGAAGTCAGGTATTATCAGTTGCTGATGACCCCAGTTGTTCAATCTTGACCCTGGACAAATTAAATGTATAGATAATAACTAGCACCATAAATCATACCTGGAAACAGATTTGCAACCAGTGCAGCTCACAGAGCAATAGTTATCAACAAAAGCATACTAAAGCAAGCCCATCACAGTTTACTCCACTGCATTCTGGCCATCTGAAGCTTCTGAATGGTCTTCAAGGGCAACCTCATAGAGAGCGTATTGCAGTAGTCAAGCCTTGAGGTATCTAGGGCATGAATGGCCATTTGAAAGCCACTCCTCCCAATCTAGGAAAGGGTACCATTAATGCATCCGAGGTAGCTGAACAAAGGTTCACTTAGTCACACCTGCCACCTGTTCTTTGAACAGGAGCTGTGAATTCAAGAGGAGTCTCAGATTACATGCCCCATTCTAGCACTGGTATGGAAAGTAATCAGATGCAGAGTATTTTAATATCCACAACTACTCAATTTTAGTAGGACTGAGTTGGACTTGGTTCTCCCCATCTAAGCCTTTTGTACAACTTCATGTTGTGTGCTAGTTGTGCCTCTTCCTGAATTGGAAGCCTCTCCTCATAGTCATTCATGTCCTGGCCAACTTCCAGGTGGATTATTGTAGCCTGCTCTATATAAGGTTGAACTTGAAAAGTATATCTGAAAGCTTTAGCTGATACAAAACGCAGCAGCATGGGCAGTTATGTGTGCCTCTAGAATGGCATGCATTAGTTGCCATATACTGTATGGCTTGGGAGCTGAGTTTCTTCAAAATTGCCTATCTCAGGTAAAATCTGTGTGCTTGATATGCAAAGCAGATGGTAAAGCAATGGAATAAACAAACAAACAAACAAACAAATAAGGAATGTTTGCTGAGGTCCTCATCTACTGGGATTAGAAGGAAACAGGACAAAAGCTGCCATTTTCTATGAAGCTTTGGCTGTTATAGAACAGCTTGCCCCTTGAGGCAAGAGGGAGGTCTTCCTTCATGCTCTTCCACAAACTTATTAAAACTTGAATGCTCTGCGTGTACTTTTTTGCAAACCAACAGTCTTATTGTTTCTAAGTAACTTTACAGTTAAATAATAATCACTTAAATAATAATATGGAGAGTTTTTTCTTCTAAAACATTTTAACGTTACATTTTTGGCTTTCTTCTTTTGGCAGGTAATGTAGCTTCCCTTACAGCCTTAAATCTCAGGCAATGTCCTCTAGAATTTCCTCCTCTTGAAGTGATACAGAAGGGTCTGTCATTCATTTTATGCTTCCTCCGAAAGAACTGTCATCAAAATATTGAATATGCAGAGTCTATTTCTCCAGGTAGAGTAATATTTTAATACATGTTTTTGAAATAACTGTATTGACCTAATTAAGTAACTAAAATGGATATGAGTTTTAAGCAATTAAGATATCAAATGACCTGAAAATATCTGTGGGACTGTCTGTCCCATTGTTTCTGCTGAACCCACCAAATCTTGCAGTGAAGGCATGTGTTGATATTTTGTGATCAAACAGTGTGATCCCTTTGGACCTAGAAGTTGTACTTTCTCTGTGGGTGCACTTGCTTTCTGTCCCTCTGGAAATCCAGATGGGCCAACCTGGGTAACCTTTTACAAGGCTTTAAAGATGTGCCTGCGTTTCTTGATATTTGGACCAGGAAATTAGTTGACATTTGCTGTTGAATTGGTTTTTGTGATTTAGAATTTAATGTTTTAACTTTGGGCATCATGAGTTGTAGGTCGTAATTTTTATTTTAATCCACTGTCCAGAGTTTCTGTTATGAAATGGGTGGTCATATAAATCATGTAAATAAATAAATAAATGAAATTATTTAAGGCACAAAATGTTAATATACCTATTTTTATTGAAGAAGCTAAACAGGAATCAGTTTAATAATACATTTGACGGGGAGGGAAGGAGAGAGAGGAGATAGGTCTGATTATATTGGTTTTGTTATTTCTGTGTTTTGTTATAGTTTTGTGTTATAGTTCACTGAGATGTATTCTCTTTAAAAAGTATAAGAACCATGTGCATGTGTATAGAACTTTCCAGTTGTCTTTGAGAATCAGTGAGCTATAGAGTATATAAGGCTTTTCTGTGGCATATAGTGGTTTTGGTCATCCCAGATAATAAATCTAACATAGTCTGCATTGTGGTTTGTATTTTACTTATTGTGTTTGAGCTCCTAATAAAGGCTCCATGCAACTGCTCTTGGAGTATTAATGAATGAAATGATTAAGCACAGCCATTTTAAGCCATTCTTTATTGACTTAAACTATTGTTCATGATTGATTGATTGATTGAATGATTAATTGGTTAGGTGCCATCAAGTCAGTATCAACTCTTAATATCAACCTTCCAGATAAGCTCAGACAAGAAAAATACAATAAAGTTAATTCTGCTTTACTGTAAAGCTACAATTACAGAATCCTGCAAGTTTGAAAGTATACCTTATTTTTCAGAGTATAAAACACACTTTTCCCCCTAAAAGAGGGTGAAAATTTGGGTGCATCTTATACACCGAATGTAGCCCCTCCCACCCGCCGGCCCCCACCCTTCAGTTTCTGCGTATCCTCTCAAATAGAGCTTTTGGAGACTGCAAACACTGCCATTTGCAAAGGAGCTTCTCTTTGCAAAGGCACATGCGCGCTCACAACCAGCAAACCTGTTGCTAAAGTTCACCTCTGGGAACAGCTGATTGGGGGTATTCCAGGAGGTGATCCACCCGCCAATCAGCTGCTCGTGCTGAATCAGGCTAATTTGCTGAAGCTGACCAGGCTGTTTGCTAAAGACGCTAGCCAGATGAATACCGATGGATGCTGGTAGGCAGAGGCAGAATTTTTTTTTCTTATTTTCATTCCCCAAAAATCAGGTGCATCTTATACTCCAAAAAATATGGTAATTCTTCTGTTATATTTTGGGTCGATTTATTTGATGATTCTTTTTTTTTTTTTCATTTTCCTGGCTATCTGTGGTATTCTCAAAAGTCTTCTGCAACACCAAAGTTCAAAAGCCTCATTGTCCTTCTATTGTGCTTTTTCAAAGTCCAGCACTTTCATAGAATGTTACAGGAAAAACTGTTGCCTGAACAATTCTGATCTCTGTAGGTATAGACACAGCCCAGAATCTGAATATCTTTTCCAAGATCTTCACGGCTGTTCTACCAACTTCTGGTCTGCTATGTATTTCTTGATTGCTGGTTTCTTTTTTTGTTGCTAGTTGATCCTAAAGGCAGAAGGTATCTGTCACTACTCAATATTTTTAATGTTGCATCTTTAATTCTAAGGCTGGTTGATGAACTTGTTATTAATTTGATTTTTTTTTAATATTTAATCTTAATTTCATTTTTTTGGGTGCTCCTTGATTTTACTACATCATCTTACAGATCATTTGCATTTTTAGTCATCAGAATAGTGTCTTCAATATAGGTCAGATTACTGATATTTCTTCTTCCAGTTTTAAAGCCACACTCTTCTTCCAATACAGCTTTGCTCAATATTTATTCCATTTATAGGTTGTAAAATAAGGGTGAGTATGTAGCCTTTTCTCATCTCTTTGCCAACCTGGAGCCAGTCTTTTACTGCAGTCCTCTCCATACTGCAATTTCCTGACCTATGTATAGATTTTGTATGAGGATAGTGAAATGTTCTGTGGTTCCTATGTTTCCAAACACATTCCGCTGTTTTATATGATTGAAACAACTGAAGATCTTTCTATAATCAATGAAACGTATACAGACTTTTTTTTGGTGATTCTTTGACTTTCTCAATTATTCAGCATAAACTTTATGCTCTTAGCTTTCATTTATTTATTACAGTTATCTTATTAATGAAACTGTAGTTGATCATCTGAAAGAAATATATTTTGACATCAAGGAAAAAGAATTATATAGTCCTCAGTACAAAGGAATTGTTTTAATAAAAGTTAATTCAGGGTCAAATATTTAGGGTGTTGTCTATACCCAACACAATCAATGTGCTGTAATCAAGACAATATTGCAATAGCCTGTCCAATATTTAGGCTTAATTTATTTTATTGGTTCATATTTTGGGTTTCACATTTAAATCATCTGAATTCTTAGTTAAACTCTCAATGAATGACTAGTGGATTCCTTTTTTTATTACACGAGAAAAAAAGTCAAGTGAATCTATCATGAAAATAGTGTAATAATTTGATTTTTGGAAGTAGATGAAAGCAAAACAGTATATGCATTCAGAGAGAAAAATACTACCTAACCCCTCCAATCCATAACTTTCTGAAGCAAATGGGATGAGAAGAATAACTGTAATCTATCACAAGATCTTTAAAGATCTGCATTTATATGTATTTGGATAAATAGGTATGGTAAATCCTTTTGAATGTAACATTTGTAGAGCATCTACATTCTGTTGCCTAGTATTTTATGTACCAAATTTGCATGTAGAGTACTATTAGAATTGGGGCATTTGCTTGGAACTGCCAATCAAGCAGTGGCAGCAGGCAACTTCTCCCTTATAATATTCCTCTATACAGTATTTGGAGAATGACTGCAACTACAGCTTCTATGCTGCTTGGTGACTATCCCCAAAATTTTAGAACTCTAATTATCCAGGGCTTTGAAATCTTAGGGTAAGTATTTATAAACAAAGTAACTTTTCATCTGTACACATTTGCCCTCTACATGTAAAAGACAGCAAGAATGTCATGGAATGAATTTAGTAAGCACATTCCATTATCTTTCCATGTATAGCTTAATTAGAAAGAACAGTATACAAAGGACTTACTCCAGCACAACCATAAAGGACACAAAAATATGTATCCTGTAATACTGTGCCATTTCCACCATTTTTAATATGGAACATTATACTCTGACTTATTATTATTTATTTTTTTGCATTGGACACCATGACGACTGATTATTTTCTATACTCATCCTATGCTTCTGAGTGGTTGAGATAGTAGTTACAGTTGAGATAGAGAATATATATACTGCTCAAAAAAATAAAGGGAACACAAGCAGAAGACATCCGAGATCTGAATGAATGAAATAGCCTTATTAAATACTTTGTTCTTTACATACAGTAGTTTATACACTGCTCAAACAACTAAAGGGAATACAAAACTACTGTATGTAATGAACAAAGTATTTAATAAGGCTATTTCATTCATTCAGATCTCGGATGTCTTCTGCTTGTGTTCCCTTTATTTTTTTGAGCAAGTGTACTTCTGCTATTCATGAAACTCATATAGATTTTTATATAATGTTTCCATATCTTTTGAAGTTTATATGGAAAAGAAATAAACTGGTCTTTATGCTATAGCGATATTACTTTAGAGCATCAGTAATTCTATTCTTTAAAAAATTATACATGTGTTCTAAATAAACAACTACATAATAAACATACTGCCTTTTAAAAAAAAGCATGTACTGGTGTTTTGCACAACTTCCTTTCTAGATGCCTCTACGGTATTTTATTCATCTTCAAAGGAGGATATTCATAATTTTTTTTGTAGCAAATCATGATGTGTCAGCGTAGTTGTAACATGTGCACATACCTTGAAATTCTGTATTTCACAGACTTGCCTTCTCCGCTAGAACAAGAAGCAAAGGCCATTGTTAGAGAATACAAGAAAAAATGTGACAGACCACCTGATCGTAGGAAAGCTTTCAACGCTTTGTGGAAACAGATAAGCCTCTTTAGTGAGTTTAGTAGAACACTAGTATTGGAAGGCAACATCCTTTTGATATTAGTCCTGTGAATATACTATATTTCTGAATCTAGATCATATAAGAGTTTAGTTCAAATATTCTACTCAAAACTATGATTTAGACTAGATGGCTGTATCACAAGCTCATTTTTTTCAAGCTCCAATTCCCTCCTAAATTTTCCACTGCCTCTAAGTAGAAAAATTTATAGTAAATCGTTACTCAAAAACCAGAATTTAAAATTAAGCTAATTGTGTGGTTAATGAAAGTTTGGCCCATTTGGGACTAGAAAATTAGTAATGAAATTGGAATATGAAGAAGGATAAAGGCCCTATCAATTGACAGCGTTGATAGCTAACAATCATAATAGCAATGTGCCAGTTTGGTCTAGAGCGGGTGTCAGCAACCTGCGGCTCCGGAGCCACATGCAGCTCTTTGGACCCTCTGCTGTGGCTCCCTGTCGGGTGATCCCACCACTGGCTGGCCCCACCCCTTGCCGTCCCCTCCCAGTCACTCCTCACCTGGCCTGAGAAGGTAATGGTTATGGCGGGGATGGAGAAGCAGCCGGGGCAGAGTTAGAGAGATTCAGAGAAAGAGGGGGGGAGAGCAGGGGGAGGAAGGGAGGGAGGGAGAGAGAGATGTCAAAAGGGTTTTGTGGTTCCTGGTGTTTTTTAACAACCAGATCTTTGCCCTAATGACCGGCTGGGTAGGTATGGTTAGGGGGTCATGTGACTGGTGGAAATGAATGACGTTGAATTGGCCACGCCCACTCAGGTTTTGTGGCTCACTGTGTTTTCTTTTCTGTGGGAAACAGGTCCAAATGGCTCTTTGAGTGTTTAAGGTTGCAGACCCCTGGTCTAGAGGCTAAGGCATCAGGCTAGAAATCAGGAAACTGTGAGTCCCAGTCCTACTTTAGGCATGAAAGCTAGCTGGATAACTTTGGGCCAATCACCATCTCTCAGCCCAACTTACCTCACAGGGTTGTTGTCAGGAAAATTGGGAAGGAGGGAATATTGGTATATTTATTGCCTAAATCAGTTCTCACACACACACACACACACACAGCAGATCGAACAATAACATTACAGATTAGCCCTTGATGACTATTCAGGTTCATTTTATGCAGTTAAAAAGCCATTTGCTGGATATTATCCCCAAATGTCTTGTCTTACCCTAAAGAAACAAATTTCTTGAAGAAATCACAGTATATCTGTAAATCAAATTATATTAAATTTCTAGAGAAATAGTATGTGTAGCACAAAAATATTTTGTATATTATAATATTTCTAGTTTGATGGTGTCCTCTGCTTTTAACTAGCTTTATTTCAAATATTCTTTCATTACAGTAGTTCCTTCTTTTATATATATATTTTTTTCCTACAACCCTGGATACTGTGTATTTTGTTGGAATAACAATCTTCTTCTATCCTATTAAAAAGAACTAAAATCCCTGGAAATTAAAATACTGAAGTTCCTTCCCAAGAGGTAAAAACAGTACCGAATCTCTGTTATTGGATCAGAACTAATAATTTAACCCCTGTGGTTTCAAATATTTTCAGATCCCTAAAAATTCAATTTTCACAAATAACATAATTATTTTTTAATTTTGTGATTTATAGATTTAATTCGGTTTAAACCCAGAAGCGCTCGAAGAATCAGTAGTGTGTCCAGTAAAGGTAGCACTTAAGAAAATATCTTATTTTTAATTAAGTTTAAATAGTGTTCAGCTTATTAAGACGTACATAACTGATATTTGTGGTTCTTTTTCCAAGTCAAAAGCACATAATACCTGTTTAAAGATTGTTTCTTTAAAAAAAAGGTTCAATGTGAAATATGCCCTCTGTTGTCTGTCATATTGCCTGTTATAGAAACAACAACAACAAAATTTAGCAGAAAACATAAAGTTCATTTTGGCTTACTTTGTTGCGTTTCATACAGCATACTCTTAAAACAGTTTATGCCAGGTTGCAATATCAAATATGGTTTAGCAGTAGTACTGTGGCAATGTAATACTAATAACTCTGATTAATCTGTTTGCCAATCTAACTATATAGCATATAATACTTAAACAAATATGTTTGACATAGGAAAAATTAGAATGGACTGAAATGAATGCTCAAACTAGCATTCTGAACATTCTTTGTTGAATTATTTTTGTTTGCTGTTGGATTTGGTTTTTTTTTAAAGAATGTATTTAAAACACATAATTCTAAAGATTTAAGCCATGACTTTAGAACTGAGGAGCAAAAATACTAACATATTCTTATGTGTGCTTGTTTGCCACCAAACTAACATTTTTGGAAACTGGAGCTTTGAAAATACCATGAAAATAAGGAAAGGTTATTCACTAGTTTTTTTAAAAATGTATCATCTTCAGCTTTTTGTCTATTTTATGTGATAGAGGCTTGTAATATTTATTGCTATCTTAATGTACATTGTCAAATATCAGATTGTAAAGAAATAGTTGGGTATACTAGAATAGTAATCTTTTTATGATATATAACATTTGTTTTCAAAACTGTTGTATTTCTGAAAATCTTGTATTTGATGGCTACCGGTATATGATCATAAAACATAAGTACAGCTTTTTATATAAAAATAAATTGTACTGTCAAATACTTGGTAGAATTCTTTGATTGACTAATTGTTTTATTTGATACATACATGATTGTTTGCTGTGGTATATTATTTAGCTTTGAATTTAGATCAAGAAAATGGCACAGATACTGGACATCTCTTCCAACATTACTTTTCTTAACTTCAAAGCAACCGAGAAAATGGGAAATGCTGATTGCCAACTTTTTCCATAAATTACCTGGACTATTTCAGAAGCCACATTTCCGATACTATCAATCAAAGAACATCATCCAATTTCCCCATCTTTTCCTTCTTAATTTTTTGTAGGAAGGAAAAATCCTGCACGAATAGTGGGAAAATATGGGAGGATTGCTGGGGAGGGGGGAAGGACAATGTAATATTGCATAAATGTAATGGAATTTTATCCAGAAAGAAGATTTGGAAATAAGCTGGGAACAGCTAGTTCAGTGAAGGAGGCTATTAAAGCCCAAAGTCACAAACATTACAAAGAATAGGGGCTACGTAAGGTCAAATTCTTATTTTACCTTGTATTCTAGTATGTGAACAGATACTCATAAATGAATAAATATTAGCTACTTGTCAACCCAGGAGACTAATTAGAGGCTAATTAGAGTAAAACCAAAACTTTCAAGGATTTCATGTACCATGCATGAGTATTTCCAGCCTTAAGGGCATTTTATAAGCAGGAAAATTTAACTTCAGGCCAAATGTTTTAGGTGATATCTTCAGGCTAATAGCATTCACTATTTCAGCTGAGTATGTTGACCTTTTATTTGATGCACATTTTCTCAGGCTTTTGTTTTTCATTCTGTTAATTGTTCACAGCCATTTCTTACATTTATACATGCCATTCCAGCAATTTCCATTGGACACAACAGGGGCATAATCATGCATGTAAAATTAAGGATATGGCAATGTCATGAATGGTCTCAGGCTAGAAACTGGGAGTCTGTGAGTTCTAGTTCCATCTTAGGCACCAAGCCAGCTGAGTGATATTAGGTCAGTGAGTGTCACTGAGCCCTAGGAAGGAAGCAATGGCAAACCATATCTAAAAAAAACCCTTCCCCAAAAACCTGCAGTCACTTGTCCAGGCCGTTGCCAGGAATCAAAAAATGACTCGAAGACACATGCATGTGTGCGCACACGCATACAGTATAGCATTTGCATTTTTAGGGTAAATAAAATAATAAGCTTATTGCTCCACTATTCTAACAGACCTGTCTGCAGACCTTTGTACCAGAAAGTGCAGACCATAGCAAATCTTATCTTTAATCACTGCCTTAATAGACTGTGTTCTAGAAAGGCAAAGAAAAGCGCAGTTAGCATATTCTTTAAGATGTACTGTACGACTGCCTCTTTTTTTTTCTTTCTAAACCTTTTCTAATGCCAGAAATTGCCAATCAGAGGTATAGGTCTATGATTTCTTATTATATATCCTATAGATATCTCCTAACAGGCTGTTGAGTCCCATTTCAGATTCCTGTTTGGTTTTTTTTCATATCTTCGATGTACGCATGTTTATGTATATAAATTTTATGTATTTAAAGGCTAATATAGCAGAAACATGTCTCTTTCGGTCTATTCTCAAGCGACATAGGGAATCTGCTCTGTGTCTTATATGCATCTTGTAGAATCCAAATTGTAGCCCAGTGTTTCTTCATATGGGTTATATGATTTATTAATTAGTACAATATTTGTTAAGGAAAACATATGTTTTCTCTAGTCAGGCAGGGAGATCCCAAGTCTGTGAAATGAAATGCACATTATTTCATAAAAAGCGCTAATATTATTATCTGAGTCAAGTGGCTAAATGAAGATTTGGAAGAAGCTATGCATCCCTGAAAAGATGAAGCTATTTCATAATTACCAGTTCTGCTTCGATAATTACAAACTTAAGTTTTATTTTCCATACAAGTATTTCCTTGAATCTGTCTGTAAAAAACAAAAAAAAAACAACCTATAGATAGTGCTCAATTTATGACCACAACTGGAACCAGAATTTCCTTTGCTAAGGTAGTTAAGTGAGTTACACCCAATTTTATGACCTTTTTTTGCCATGGTTGCTACGCAAATCATTGTAGTTGTTAAGTGAATCACAGGGTTGTTAAGTGAATCCTACTTTCCCCATTGATGTTGCTTCTTGGAGGCCAACTGGGAACCTAGCAAATGACAATTACATTACCCTGGGTCACTGCAACTACTCTAAATACATGGTGTTGAATTTTGATCACTTGACTAGTGAATTGACATTCGTAAGTGCAAGGACCAGTTGTACGTCACTTTTTTCAATGCTATTGTAACTTCAAACAGTTACTAAACAAATAGACTTAAATACTGCTTCACAGTGCTTTACAGGCCTCTCTAAGCAGTTTACAGAGTCAGCATATTTTCCCCAACAATCTTGGTCCTCATTTTACTGACCTCGGAAGGATGGAAGGCTAAGTCTTTCTAGAGCCTACCTGTAGTATCATAACCCACTTTGCAATTGTATCTTATGATTTATGATGAATGTATTTTTATGATGACTATGATTTATCACATAGCTTTTATGTACACTGAGAGCTTATGCACTGAAGACAAATTCCTTACATGTCCAATCACACTTGGCCAATAAAGAATTCTGTTCTGTTCTGTTCTGTTCTGTTCTGTTCTGTTCTCTTCTCTTCTCTTCTCTTCTCTTCTCTTCTCTTCTGTTCTCTTCTCTTCTCTTCTCTTCTCTTCTCTTCTCTTCTCTTCTCTTCTCTTCTCTTCTCTAGACCCCCAGACCAGGGGTGAAATCCAGCAGGTTCTGACAGGTTCTGGTGAACCGGTAGCGGAAATTTTTAATAGTTCGGAGAACACCTCTGGCTGGCCCCAGAGCGGGGTGGGAATAGAGATTTTGCAATATCCTTCCCCCAGGAGTGGGATGGGAATGGAGTTTTGCAGTATCCTTCCCCTCCCATGCCCACCAAGCCACACCCACAGAACCGGTAATAAAAAAAATTGAATTTCACTACTGCCCCAGACTACTTACAGCAAGCACATTGCATTCAATTCAGTACTTGCTGGGTGTATGACTTCAATTGAGAACATATTTTACAACATAAACCAAAACTAAGATATGAAATGCCACTCAAAACACAGATTCGGTAGAGCTGAGGTTCCCTTGGCTACGTTGTATTGACTTGCAGTGGTTGTAAAATGTTGGTTGTAAAATGAGGCAAAACTCACTTAACAACTGTCTCACAAATTTTGGGCTTAGTTGTGGTCATACATTAAGAACTACCTGCATAAGAAGGATATGCCATAATATGTTTGAACAGAATTTAAGATTTGTTAGATCAGGGGTGTCAAACTGATGCGTCACACACAGATCACGCCCACCCCACCTCTGCGAAGGGGAAAAACATAGCAAAATGTCATGTGACAGCAATGTAACGCCACGAGTTTGACACCCATGCTTTAGATGTATAATCCTTACTCCAACTATAGCGGAAGATATCATATTTGCTAATAATAGAGTAGTCTTTGAAATCTATCTTAAGGTTAGATAAGATGTAGTAGATATGTAGGACCTTCTCCTGGATCCCCAACAGATTCTGAAATCTAAGGAGAGAACATTAGAAATCATATCTACCTTATTGGTTGTAATCCAAATTTATAGGATGCAGACCAATAGAGTAGTCCTACTTTTAAGAAGTAGAATAAGAGGTGGTTTGTTTTTGTTTTTTTTTACAATTCCATTATTTTATTAATAGAATTATTGGAAACAAAAAAAGGGCAAATTGGACCATTAGACTTTAAAGTGTGTGTGCGGGGGGATAAATAAACTGTCAGTACTTGGAGGTTAGTATTTTAATGTTCATATTTTGGGAAGCAGTCAAAGATATCATGTTATCCAATCATGATATAAAAGAATTGGTCAGGAATGAGGGCTTTGAGGTTCGGTTTCTTTTAATTTAGTTTTGATTTGTTTAAAAATGCTTAAATATTTTTTCCTATGAAAAGTGAAACATCAAAATCTGACAATTCAGTTTTTTTCACTGGGGTAGTATAGAGATTCTGAGCACATTTGCATCACATGATCACACCCTTGCTGATGTGTAAACCAAAGTGATTGAGTCAAGAAAAATGTGTATTTTATTTTCATTCTCTGCACTACTGAACTGAGGGTTTAGTGATGCTTCTGTTTCCTTTTGTTGATGCTTATTGCATTACAATAAGAAAGGGAGAGCTTGTAAACATGTATTTCTAAACAAAAGGAACAAAAAATAACTTTCTTGCTACCCTGTTTCCCCAAAATAAGACATCCCCTGATAATAAGCCCAATTGGGCTTTTGAGCGCATGGCAATAAGGCCAAACATTTATTTCAGGGTTCAAAAAAAATATAAGACAGGATTTTATTTTCGGGGAAACACGGTGTTTTCCCTTTCCAGTTGGTTCCATCTATGAGTGTAAAGCAATCTTTTTTTATTTCACTAGAAATGCCTCCTGTTGAAAAATTAAATTTGGCAGACATCATGAAATCCAGTTTGGATTTGTCAGACGGATGGCCTAATGAGGAGGAGATGATACGATTTAAGAAGCTAAGGGATGAACTTATCCAAGATGAAAGACAAGAGTATCCTGAAGAGAAAATAATAACCAATGAATCTATGCCTACATTAATGAGAACCAGGACAAAGGAAAGCCTCTCTCGTAAATCATCTATACTTTCATCAAGGTAATAAAACATATAAGCCAGTTTATGTTTTTATATTTATGGTAATTCACAGTTTGCATTCTAATGTAAATTATATATTACTGTAGTATGTTAAATTCAAAAAATGTGTGATAAATAGTAGAAATCTAGAAAACCCAAAGGGAAATTAGAAGCTTTTCTTTTTAAAGCCACAATAAGAATGGCATTTTAAAATTTCCATAACCAATATGATATTATTGTATCAGTGTAAGGGAAAAAAATAATTTAAAAAGGGTAGCAATCTTCCAGGTATCATCATTCCTACTCTGAATCGATTGTTAAAATTATCTGTGGCTGAGGTCTTGCTGCTTTTTCAAAGATTTTTAATATCTTGATGCAATTCTTCTGCCAATGATTCTAATAATAATCCTTATAAATGGCTCCAAAAATAGATGGCCATGCATCTCTATCAACAACTATATGAGTAACAGGAAGTGGTAGGAAATTCTGGGCAGAAACAGTTACAGTGTTCCATGGACATGTAGCCACCATTTGCAATACTTGCAAGTTTCCAGCAAAAAAAAAAAAAAAGTATATCCAGGAAAATGGATTCATTTAAAAACCACATAGTTTGCTTCAACCATGGTGATTCATGTTATGACCATTATTAGAACAGCCATAAAATTGAGTCCAATCATGTGCTGCCTTGACTTACAAACACAATGACTTACGATCCCAGTTCCAGGCTCCATTGTAATCATGTGTCAAAAACTACCAGCATTTAGAAAGAGCAAAGGGACAATTGACATTGCCTGGACAATTTCACATTTGGGGAATCTGTGTACTATACCTTCCTCTATATATGTTAACTCCAAAATAAATAACAGTCATTTTCAGAAACTAATACTTTCCACAATAAATATAACTAATTAGCAGTATATTTTTTAAAGGTAGAGATTAAACCAAAAGAAGATTAAAGAAATGGTCAGTTATCATCTAGATCAGGGGTGTCGGGGCTGGATTCGGCCCGCCGGGTGCTTAGATCTGGCTGTAGGGCTGCCCTAGAAACAGCAGAGGACTGGCTTGCGGTGGTTCTGCTAGGCTCCGTTTTCACTGGCAGAAGGCGGCAGGAGGCTGTCATGGCTGAAAACAGAGCCTGGGAGCCCATTTTCACTGGCAGAGCCCTTGGACCACCACAGATGCCCCCAACACGAGTGAAGTCAAGCTGGCCATGCCCACCCAAACCCCCGAGGTCAAACACAACTCTGGTGCAGTCCTCAATGAAATTGAGTTTGACACCCCTGATCTAGATGGTTCCAGATTAGTATCCCTATCTGTTTTGCAGAAAAACTGATGAAATACATTGGAATCTAGTCCTTCTTAAAGACTCATAAATGTATTTTCTCATAATAGGCTTTAGTGCACCATGAACTATAAAAAATTACATGATAATAAATCACGTAGTTTTTAACGTGACATAGAACATGAGAATTGAAATCTAAAGCCAGAAACAAATGAAGCCCATAAGATGTACTTGGACAATTAATTCCTTAAAGCAGTTCCCATTGTAAAGTTTTTCATTTAGATAGCTACCAGTTGCTAATGCTGGTTTTGAAACATGTCCCTGATGGGAATAGAAATTTGCAACTAATTTTTCAATAGACACTTATATCATATACATAAAAGTATTTTTGAAAATGCTGAATATAGAGTAAGTCCTTGTTTTTGCATTTATTTATTTATTATTTATTTTATTACATGTATTTATATGCCACCATTCTCCCGAAGGACTCAGGGCGGCGAACACAAGTTAAGAAACAAGTACAATAAAATCATAATTTAAATCTAAACAAATCCCAAAACCACCTTTAAAATGTTATGAAATCTTATGATTTAAATTACCTTACTCTTTTCACCAAGCAAATGAGAAATGACATCCACTAGGTTGAAGCATGCAATCTTCTGGTTTTTTTTAAAAAAAGCAACAGAGCTAACCTAAAATTGTGATTTTAATGGTTAGAGGCAGATAGAACATAGCAACAGATTTTTCTTCAAAGATTCAGGAGGTGGAGGATTGGATATAATGTTTTGTGTTACAGGATCAGTATATTAAGAAATAAAATACATATTTTTGAATAAATGAGCATATACAATAGCTAAGATCTAATATGAATTAAAGAATTTCCATGTTAAGTTTGAAGATATCAAGAAGAACTCACCAACACCCACTTCCTAATGCCTTCCTGTATTTTCTGCTAACATCATAAAAATCTAATTCTTCCAATAAAAACATAACAGTTCAATTTTAAATGTTCCAAGAAAGAGGTGGTTTGGGATCAAAGTTAGTCATCGTTCAGTTGCTCTGAAGCCGATAAAGAATTCCCCCGTAAAATAATGACTAACTGTAGTTGAATTGAATCTGTATGCTTTCTTAATTCTGTGATTTTCTTTCCCTCAATGTGGATATAGTTTATAGAAAACTAGGCACAAAAACAAATGTTTAAGAGTAAATTATCTAAAGAACAAACAAACAAATCCCAAATTATGCTCAAACCAATTTTATTGTTTTAATATTTATAATGCATGTACAGTTTATTTCAATTTAACACAGTCATGCTAAGAAACTATGACCTTAAATTTCTGCAAAAAAATGCAAGGAACAAGTGTAAATTAAATGAGAACCAAACAGAAAAAGGATTATGGGAATGATACAATTCTCAAGTCTGTTTTGTTAAACTGGTGTCTATCTGGAACAGTAGGAATTCTGAAGTAGACTTCGTTGTTTTAAAAAAATAATAAAATGAAGCCTGAAGATAGTAGATATGATTATAGAGATTTTTTTTTATTCAACTATTGTGGTGTTCTGCATATCTATGTAATTGACTGAAGTTAACAAGTCTATTTCAAAGGGATAAAAAGAATCTGTTTCCTGCTGCTTCATCATATGATTTCATAATCCAGAGTAAAATGGCAGAGGAGTGCAGATTGGCAGCATTAAAAGAAATGAGGGAAAAACAAGCTTTAATTGAACAGCGGAGAAAGTAAGTGTTATAATTATTTTCAACAAAATAATTAGTTAAATAAATCTGCTAAATATGGGTTGCAGAAATCTAAAAGACCACTAGATGGTGTCAGAGTTTTTTTCTATATTACCTTTCTGCCAAATGACAATCATCAGAATTTTTGCAGCCTAAATATGAATGCCCTAATATAGAAGATGTTACTACTTGACAGAAAAACAATTTGGTTTTTCATTTTAAAAATGAATATATTACTAATTTATCCATCCAGCTTTGATTTGCTTTTGCTACTTTCAGAGTGCAAGATTGATGCCACAGATCCATGATTTTAAATCAATAAGGAAGATTATTTTTACCATGTTTCCCTGAAAATAAGACAGGATCTTACTTTCTTTTGACCCCTGAAATATAGCCTTGGCCTTATTATTGGGGATCTTATCCCTAAACCTCAGTCCCGGAGTGCCAACCAGCTGCTTTGCCGGTGTCACTCAAGCCACTGCCTCCAGCAATCGTGGCAGCTTTTTCGTTACTTCCCATATAAACAGCACGAGGTGAGGAGGCAAGGGGGGGACGAAGGGAGGGAGCATGCCCCACATGCACCTGCCACCCACGTGGAATGGCCTTGCAGAGGCCGCTCCCACAAACCTTAGCTCGCATGCCCCTTCTCTTAGTGGCGGCCACAAAGAGCAGCTGTAAAAAGACTCTTGTCAGCCCTAGCCCTGTCGACCTGGGACTGGGGGGAGGGGGACTGGTGCTGGAGCTCCGAGCAGTGGCCAGTGCAGACTGTCTGCGCAGCCATGAAGCGGGATAGGTGTGGCTGGTTCTTGCCCGTAGCATTGCCAGCGAGGATCAGGTCAGAGCCACTGCCGCCTGAGATCAGCAGGCTAGATTCGATGAGCCGGACACACCGCTGCAACTCAGGAGAAGAAGAGATAGACGAGGCGCTGCGAGAGAGCCCATTTCTGAAGTTCTCCTCCTCCCAAGCAGCAGCAGCAGGTTCAGCTCCCCGAATCTGGATTGCTGATCTTGACTGGCGAGGGGGAGTGGCAGTTGGGGTGGGGTGGCGAAGAAGCGATACAGGACTCCCCTTGCTGTCTCTTCTCCCGCCCCCCCCCCCCACACTGGGCATGACAGGAGCTGGAAGCCACGTAAGACACGCAACTCGCTTCTCTGCGCGAGCTAGGGTTTGTGGGAGTAGCCTCTGCGAGGCCATTCTGCGTGGATGGCAGGTACATGTGGGGTGCTTGGAGCATGTTCCCCTCCCTTCCCCCGTGACCTCGCCTCTTCACGTGTTGTTTGCACGGCAGCTGCGCATGCGTCTAAGTATTTGGGGGGGTATTTTGGGGGGGGGCTTATTTTAGCGCATGCGCTTGAAAGCCCAATTGGGCTTGTTATCCAGACATGTCCAAGTTTGGGGGAAACACAGTAGTGTAGGAAAGCAGTAAACAGAAGAGACATTGTTATGCACTTCCTATTTTTCACTGCCATATTCAATCAGTCCTTCATATTGTTACTTTTTCCCCCTATTACTCTAAGCCTGCATTTTCACAGGATGATAACAGGATCGGTGAAAATCTAGCATGTTAAACAAACTTTTGAACCAAGTTTCCAGGTTAAGATTAGCTGGGGAGTGTAGACAGTAATATTTCTGTACCTATTGTTTCTCACCATAGCCTCTGAGCAATATTTCCACAACCTCAGTCCAGCATCTTTTTCACAGTTGCAGAATTTTAACTAAATTCATCCTGACTTGGAATGTGCAGGAAAATATTAGACTTATATAAACTGACATCTTTGCTTTCTTGTTTCATATTCAGTTTTGAAAGTTTAAACCAGATATATACTTAATTTCACTATTTTATGATTGACAAAAAGCACATGGCTTCTTTGAACAGCCATGAATAAGGGAGATTTAGCCATTTCTGTTGTGTGAAGCTGCTCTTAAATATATATATATATATATTAATGTCCATGTATACACATAGCACATATTATAGGTTATATTTAGCATCTAGAAATAGAACCGTTCTATATTATGACTGTTCATCTTCAAAAATATTATGTACACTTGCTCAAAAATAAAATTCCTGTATGATTTTCAAAATGTGGTGTTTTTCTGGAAAGTTAATTCCAATAATGACTATGTGGCTTATTGGTGAAATGTTAAATACTTTTAAAATGTTTTTGAAGAGATAAAGAAGTTCTTCAGAAATGGAGAAAACAGGCCAGGAAGATAAGAGAAAAGAAAGGAATATTGTACACATATTCACCCCAAAAAGGAAATACAATGGTATGTATCAGCATATGATTTTGTTCTGCAAAAATATGTTGCTGGTTCTTATAATGAAATACTGATATTGGGGTTCTCCCTACTCCTGGCCTAAATGCTTTGTACTGTATTTCATTGCAGTTATTTCCCCATAGCTGAATTATGTATCTAGGAGAAGACTTCTCTTGGGTTCACCCAAATTAGAAGGACCTTCATTAATCCTATGACATGTGCCAGACCATTCTGAAACAACTATAGCCTCTTATTTAAATTATACTTCCTTGATTATGCAAATAATCATCGGTTGTAGAATAGATGGACATCTGATTTGGTCTTCACATAGAAAATGGAAAAGATGCATTCTTGATTTTGATGATTAGATGTGGAGAATATCTGAAAGCACAAAAATTAGGACTTTGGCAAAATTCTTGGAGATTAAGGCATCTCAGATAATCTAATCATGTCATCAAGGCCCTAGCTATCTTTCTGTCCTTAATCTGTTGAGTCATTGCCTCCAGAATGAATTATTTGTATTTCTGTGAAAATATCTGGATCAGTTTAATTTGATAGATCTTGTTTTAGAGTCTCTTGGGCCGTCTAGTGCCAAAGATTCAGTTTGGATTAGATCTTGAGATCCATAACCAGAATTTCCACCCAAGGACACACACACTCAGAGAGAAAGAAGTAGGTGATGGGGGCAGTGGTAAACAACAGCATCTGATAAGGGCAATATGTTAATCCAATATATATTCACAGTTATTATATTATTTGTATTTTTAAAAGGTAGTGATTTTTTTCTCAGAAAAATAGAATTTTAAATGAGTTTTACATGTGTTAAAACGTGAAAGTGCAAATGTTCAGAATATACATTTAAAATCACAGCTGAAAAAATAATCTTGTTTTTCTGGTTCTAATTTAACAGTAATAAAATATGGAACAGTAGAACAGATATGGAATGGCCTATAAGAGCTACATAGCAGCATAAAATACATTTTCAGATCGTGCCATCTCTTTTTTTCCTATCTGGTAATCATGTCTGTCTCTCCCTCCCTCCCTCCCTCTCTTTCTTTCTCCTATCATCTATTAGATTTATATGGACACCTAACTCACAAAATCTGACTCAGGTCAGCCTACAACTTTGCCAGTTAGGATACTTACCAGATCGACATGAGGACCATAGGATCCTAAATCTAAAACTTAACCACTTGTTTATCTAGCTTAGCCTTCTCCGCCAAGATGGTGTCCTATGTACATCAGCCCCCAGTAAATTAACCTACACAGCAAACTTTTTCTTCAACTTTATTTTAATTTATGACACCCCCAGAACTTTGGAGGAAGTGTGCAAATGTAAGTAAATACTTAGATCAGCTCTTCACCGTGCAGCAAGAACCCATGTGTGCAGTAGGTGTCAAAACATCCTGCACATAGCTATTCAAAAGCTGTGGCTGCCCAAGCTGTTTGGAGGCGTTGAAACAGAAGGGCTTTAATTTAAAATAGGATTGTTGATGGATGTCTCCTGAGATTTTACTTCTGCCAAATTGAAGTAAATGTAGGCTGGATGTTATAGTTAATCCAGAGAGAAAAATCTGTCATCGTGGTCCCAAGATGTTTTGTAACCCTGTAAATAGAGCAAGTCCCTCAGTTCATTTAAAGAAGTAAAGAAGTAAAGTCATCTTCTACTCCTGGTAATCATGTGGATGGGCCATGAAGTTGTCTTTGACCATAGCAAAATTGAAGTGGAATGCATAGCTACATATTTTTTTCAATTTTTCCCTGCTGTCAGTCTTATAGTTCTGTGATTTGCAGGTGGTTATCTATCCAAGTTACAAAGTTCTAGTAGAGGATAATATATGTAGCTTGGGGTTGAAGTGTGGAATGCTTGATGCTCTCTGAGCTTAGTTGCTTGCTTCCAGATGTTTCATTACCCAACTAAGTAATATTATCAGTGTTACTGACTTTTAGATTTGCTCCAGGGGTGAAATCCAAATTTTTTCCCTACTGGTTCTGCAGCCATGGCTTGGTGGGCGTGGCAAGGAAAGGATATTGCAAAATCTCCATTCCCACCCCACTCTGGGGCCAGCCAGAGGTGGTATTTGCCGGTTCTCCAAACTACTCAAAATTTCTGCTACCGGTTCTCCAGATCCTGTTAGAACCTGTTGGGTTACACCCCTTGTTTGCTCCCTGTGGAAGATTAACACTGATGATGTTACCTAGTTGGGTAATGAAATGTCTGCAAGCAAACAACCAAGTTCAGAGAGCACCAAGGACTTTAAAAATAACAATATGGTCCAACTCTGCTTAGCTTTACTAATGTAATTAGGCAATGCCACTTACTGTAACTCTATTTATTATAATTTAACAAAACAACCAATGAGAAGTCATTGGGACAGGTAAAGCTAGATATATGAATGATGCTTCTAGACTCAAAACAATGGCATGTATCTGGCTTTTGTTTTTATTTGTTTAAAATATTTTAAGGCCATGAGATTGGGCCAAGTGGTTAGATGATCATTTCATTGGTTTTATTATAATTTTTTTTTTTTTTTTTGCAGTATAGTACAGTATTTTTCCCCAAGTAATTGGGCATTCATTATTTAAATGACGCTATATAACTGAAGTTAAAATGAAAAACTGTGCCAGCTTAGACTATTCTAAAAGATCAGGGCTATTAATCACAATTGTTTGTTTGTGATAGTGCTTTCAGACACTTAACTTGACATCCCTTTCTTAGCTATCCATCAGAACTTGTTTACACTTCATGCTCAACTGTGGCTTCCTTATCCATAACTTGTCAACTAAGCTGCACTTTGATGCACATAGTGCCATAAGTCTTACTGTAAACAATTGTGTTGAACTCATCAAACTTGCTAAGTCTAAACATAATAAATTGTGTTATGGTTTAGCACAGTGTACAAACCCAATCTAATTAAGGATGTTGATGTGGAGAAGAGTTTATTCTGCTTCCCAGTTCAATGAAAGTCCAATTTTCAGGCTCTCCCTATAGAGACTATAGGGAGAAGAAGGGTGCAATTCAGTTGACCATTCTTCCATTGATTTCTAGAGTCTTGAACTTTGAAGATTCTAAAGCTCAATGAAAGAATTGTGATACTAAATCCTTATGTCTTTGATCTTCACATTTTAGTTTTAAAAATAAGAGGAACTAACCAATAAATCAAGGAAATGGTTAAAGGATTAATAGTTACACCAAATTTAGACTTTTATAATGACATGAGTTTGGATATTTTGTATGTTCTTTAGGATATTTTAAAATTATTTTCTTAGTCTCCTGAATGAAATATGTAGGAAACACAAGAGGGCACTACAATACCATAGTATTCAATTGCAGTGAGGCTTCAGGCTTAAACAATATCAAATTAATAATGCAAATCATAAAGGAACAAATATGACTGTGTTTCCTCTATTTCTGTTCTGTCAGTTAATTAGAGGGTAGTTCTAAACATGATTTGTAGGTAAAATATGGCAAAGTCATGATATAAGCAAGGCAGAAGAAAATGCTGCTTGGTGTATCATTGTTAAATCTTATTGGATAGGTTGTAAAATGATTGTCTTGATTATATGGGTGACCTGGCTGACTTTGTCTGATTTAAAAAAAACAGGGCTACATAATTTTAGCTAATCTTAGGATGAGAGATCACTAAGAATTCCTAGGCTGTAGTTTGGTAAATTGAAAAAAATCTCAGAAGAAACAATAGCAAACCACTTCTGCATTGTTAAGAAAACAACATGACCTTGTTCGTGACAACATGAGGAATCAAACTTCTGAAGGAGAGAGACTTAACTTTACCCTTGATTGATTGCTGTGTCAAACCCCTGAATTCATTTATCTGAATGGCTTGGTTGGAAGATAAATTCAGATATATACACAAAGAGGCATGCATGGGCACAGTGATCGTTTCATGCTTTTTGTCACTGCAAAGCACACTTTAATATCTTCCGTTAGTAATCCTTAAAGTTTGTGAGAAAAAGCTAAGTTATTATCTATTGGTAGGTCTGTGGATGGTTTGCAGTAAATGAGTTAGCCTTTCTGACTTTCAGTCGCCTTAACAGTGACAATTTAAAAATCTTTTTCCTCAGAGAAAAACATAGAAAATTGAAAACAAGTTATTGAATGACTGGCAAAGGCAAGTAGCAAATTTTACATGGCCTAATAAAAGATTGAGGATTAAATGTAAGAAACCGCAGATCTCAGAAGACCAAGGCAATCTGGCAGCCCTGAACTTCAAACTGTATTAACCAGGATAGCTGTTTAATTTGGATTACATATTGGATTTTATCACTCTGTGGTTGTGTTACCTTCTTTGAGGGAACAGGACTCCCAGGTGGACAAATTATCTTTAGATTGATACAAAAAGAAATGAACAGTTATAAGATAATTTGTATTATGTACAACAATAAACAATGTATTAAAGTTGGGAATAAATATAAGAAGCTTTCCAAATTCTTTCCCTATTGTTGTTTTTTTCATGAAGTATGAAGAATTTTGTTCAGTAGATAAACAACGTCATATATACATCAAAATGTGATAAGGCAAATATACAAAACCATCTGATCTGTTTCAAATAACAGTATAGTTTTAAAAGAACTGCAAAAAAGAAGAGGGAACAATTAGAGACCTGAATGAATCTGAAAACCTTTTATTTTTTTCAGCATTTGCCAGGTCTTGCTTATAAATCACTGATGAATGTGTAATTTAGAAACTGATACAATAATAAAAACCTTCCCTAATTTGGCAACTTAAAAAGAAATCAAGAGAAGAGGTGGAACATGAGTGAAATTTGGGATTTGCAAATTCAGATTTTCTATTAAATCCTAACCCTAATCCTTAAGACAATAGTATGGACAGTTAATGTGGTGCGTAAGGACAACCCTGTTGAAGGCTGCTACATTCCTTACCCCAACCTTCAGTGGTGGGTTTCAAATTTTTTTACTACCGGTTCTGTGGGCGTGGCTTGGTGGGCGTGGCTTGGTGGGCATGGCAGGGGAAGGATACTGTAAAATCTCCATTCCCACCCCACCTTAGGGGAAGGATACTGCAAAATCTCAATTTCCTCCCGATCAGATGGGGGTGGGGCCAGTCAAAATTTTTTACTACTGGTTCTCCAAACTACTCAAAATTTCCACTACCAGTTCTCCAGAACTGGTCAGAACCTGCTGAAACCCACCTCTGCTTTTATTTTAATTCTTCTTTTTTTTGAACAAATTTTTATTTTTCAACAAACATACATACGTAAAACCATCTTCAATTGCAAACAGTGTGTCAGTTGGTTACAAGTCTTTTGTGCATCATTCACCAAATTCATAGCTTATAATTTACACTTTACCTAAATTCTCATATCATCGACCTAATAAATATCTATATATTATTATTCTCATTAATCATTTATTTGACTATGGCTATTTCTTTCCTCATTATTATTCAAAATATTCTAGGATTTGAGTTAATTTTTATTATAACATTCATTTCATCCTCCTGAATCTATCCAGTAATAATACCTCTTTACTGTATGTTATATTTCACATAGTTCTACTATGCTTTTATTTTAATTCTTTTAGTTAAAGAGAAGTAAATCAAATCTCTGAATTTCAACATTATTTTTGTTTCCAGAAATTTCTCTGGCCCCAAATGAGTGTCCTATACTTTCTTAAAAAGATGATGATGATGATGATGATGATGATGATGATGATGATGATAATAATAATAATAATAATAATAATAATAATAATAATATATGGATGTGTTCTGCATTGAAGGGAAATTCACTTAGCCTAATTTTGTGTACTATGTTTTTTAAAAGGGAAGATTAATAAACAAAAAATGTGCTTATATGTATCACTTTCAGCCACAAATTTAGGATTTGGTAACTTATCAGCTGCTTGATTTTTAAAATAATTTTGATGAGTTCTAGGTCAAGCATGCCAAATCATGGCCATTTGTGGGCAGAAATGAATCTTATTCAACGCATTTAGGAGCTGGGATTTTCACATCTCATGGGTTTTACCAGTCTATAGAATAATGACAGTCTTAACTGTGAAGAAACTCTCATTATCTTAATTTGCAGCTGCTTGCTTCAGAGACTTTTACAATATATTCTCTGCAACTCTAAAGATCTGCAGAATGAGAAAAAACATAAAATCTAAAATAAATTCATGCTTTTATTTTTAGTAATAAGCCAAAAAAAAAAAAATCATAGGGAGTTAGCAAGATTTCCTGCTTTCTAGCAAAGCTAAGCCCCACTGCACATCTGATCGTTGGAAATACCGGTTTGACTGAACCGGTAGCTTTTTTTTTTTTTACTACCGGTTCCCCCAAACCGGTAGTTTTTATCACTACCAATTTGCCCGAATCAGGGCAAACCGGTAGCATTTCACCCCTGCCCAAATCCTATCTCTTCTCACATAATCTGTATCCATTTTGCTGTAGCTTTATCTTGTCATACCTTAGTCCAGAAGGCATGTGAAAAACTGATGATATCATGTATTTATTCTCTAAAACGTGGCAAAGTTGAACTCACCAAGTTTTGGAACCAAAATAAAAACTGGATTGAAGTACAATTTTACAAATATCAAGTGCCTCTCCAAACAGCTTCAATTTATCTTTTGAGGTTCATCTAAAAGAGACACATGTATTGGCATCAATAGATGTACCAAAGGAAAAAGGTTACATCTTGATAGCAAATGGTTCTTAACGCTTGGAACAGTGACAGACACATTGACTAAAGCTTCTTGTTGACACTAATAAGAATGGGACACCTCTAGCTGAATTGCTATGAGAAGAATTCAGATCATACTTTCTGGAATTACAATGCAATTTTTACCTGTGCTTGTCTATTATCGGTTATGTAGCATTTATTGAAAGTATGACTAAGCTGTTGTAGAAATGCTTCCAAACAAGCAGTTTTTAATGCTACCAATCATAAGACATTGTGAAATCAGCCTGCCTTTTTCTTGCAACTGAATGATTTTCTAGTAGGCAACATTACAAAGGAAACTTTGGGGTTACAAATGGAAGATGGTAACATTTGGACCCCATCTTGCACTGGTTAAATTCCTTGCATGTAGCAGGGTAATTGCACAATAAAAGCCTTGTGTGGAAGCAGCATTCCTAAACAAAAATGTTACTGATTTATTCGCAGGGAGGAGAGAGGAGTGCCTAAAAAGTTTTTAGATTTGTTTCCAGAAAAGATATAACTCTCCTCTAGCCAAATTTGATTTTTTTTTTTACTGTTAAAAACTGCCATTACAACAATTAATAGCGGGGGAAATGCAGATAAACAACTTATTCTCTAAAACATATGACATTTCCCTGCAAAATCCAGAATGAGAGTCTATTTATTTATTTATAAATAATCATTCACCAGCATATTTACAACCTCTAACATGGTTACTGAAGTAATCCATCTTCTGGGTTTGCACAAAATATTTCATCATAAAACTAGTTAAACATACTACCAGAAAAATTAAAAACCCGCTAATGTTAAAGTAGCCAAGCTTTGCATGGTGCGTGAATACTCACCAGTGCCTCAATGTTCAGTTGACTCATTTAAGATTCTTGTATGAATCCGTCCAGAGGCAGAACAGAGACTCACTTGAAGGAAAGCTACAAACTAACAAAATACCTCCAGTTGGTTCCTTTCCCTATTTCTTTTGCAAAAAGGTATCTCATTTCTTTAAGAAGTTGCAGATAGATTGTACAGATATCCCCAACCAGTCCATCACATCTTTTTGCCTCCCAATCAACCACCTATATCTAATAATTGTAGCTCTTTGATTGTGAAGATGCAGAAAGCATATCTGCTTTAAGGATGTCAGCAATTATCCATTGGAATTCGAAACCTCACAGGTTGGTGCAGAAACCCTGCAGAGTTGCATAAATAGTAGCTTCCTTAGATAGTAGATGCCTCCCAGATTGACCATTGGTCTTGATGGACTCTGAAGATTTCTGGTCTGTGTTTGAGTTTCTAATTATTCCAAGTTTAATGACTGAATTCAGGGAATATAATAGTTATTGAGCAATCTAGTATTCAATCAGCAACCCAGATAACAGAAAAAATTGAAATATTTATTTAGAAAGGAGATTAAAGGAATGGTGCTGTAGATAATTCTGAAATTCTGTATCAGACATTTCTATACACACCCCACCATCCCTGCACAACTGATTTACTTTTTGAAAATTTTATTGCAGTTAAGCATCCTAAAATCAATATGCATATGGTGAATTATATCATTCTACCTTGGGTGACATGACCAAAGAAAAGAAGAAAGACAGTTTAGAATGGAACAATCCACAGCATTCTGAACAACTTTTCATAAGAATGCACTAAAGGGATTTTTTTTTCTTAATGTTTTTGCTCGAAGCTCTCAGCGTTACCCAAATCTTATTTGAACAACTGTTTTCTACGATCATAGCAGTGGTGGGTTGCTCCCGGTTCAGCCCGGTTCGGGCAAGCCGGTAGTGGTGTTGATGTGACGTCAGCGAACCAGTTCACTATGACTGTGAGCTGGGCCCTCCTGCCTCCCCCCGCGTTATACCTACCTTTATTTGTTGTTTTTTAGCCCAGCTGATAGGCGTGGCAGTGTGGATTGCTGTGCCTCATCTGGGCAGAAATCTAATGTGCTTGCGCAGAGCGCAAATTTGGCGTGCATGCGCAAAGAGAACAGGTGGTAACACGGGTATTCCTGTTGCAGGAGACCTTTCCTGTTTTCAGTATTCTGAGCCCCCTTCATGAAATTTCTTTCCAACATTCCATTGCTTTGGAAAGAATAAAAAAAGATTGACTTTTGATCCTTTTGTCAACCATCTCCAACCTAGTGCCTTCCAGCTGTCTTGGGCTATAAATTCTGGGAGTTATGATCCAAAACATTGGATCCACAAAAGTTACTTCTATATCTTCATGTTTATTTATGTAACTCACATTGAATATGCTTGAAATTGTCAAAGGTGGGAAATCTGTAATAAACTCGGTGTCCTGATTCTTTGGGATACTCATGCTGTTTCTTCTGCAAAAGTACACTTAGTCTTGTTTGAGTTATATACCCCCTCAAGCCCTTTCAGATATCTCACACACATATTCGTGGGAAGTTTATCCAAGTAATGCATTTCGTATAGGTTACTTATTGTGTAACTATTACTGGGAAGACATGAGAAGTTTGGAGACCTTGGTGCTTTCTGAGATTGGGTTGTTTTTGGTTTTTTGTTTGCCAGTCAGGAAACATCTGCCAAGCAAACAACCAAGTTCAGAGAGCACCAAGGGAGCCACAATTCATCCCTGAGCTGCAGACGTTCTTTTCTATTGCTATATGGAAAAGTATCAGACCATAGTTAGCATGCAGGCAAGATTCGCCTTATTTTAGTTAGCGTGAAAAAGACCTTCATTTTCCAGTCTCATTTAAAAGAGTGAAAACACAAAAGCAGATGTGTTTATACTGTTCATTTCAAATGTTTTCTAACAGCCATAAAAAGACTGTTTAACGTTTACCATTTTATTAAAACAGGTAGACCGTGCCAGAATGCTAGGACTGAAAGCATATACAAAGCTGTAAACAAAATCCAAACCTCTTAACTTATTTGCATGAGAAGATTTTCTTGCTGAAATGTTGCCCTACCATTTTTATCCTACAATACTTTTCTCTAAAAATAAACATGAATATTTTGAAGAATCATGATCTGATAAGAGCTGATAAAGGCTGGATTCTACATGGAATGTCATTGACATTATCTTTAAGGCTGTTTTGCAAACAGTGATGTGATTTATTTTACAGCAAATTAGGGAGAGCAAGGACTTTAGAAATTATTTGGAGGTCAATGTCATATCTGAAGTTTCTACTTCATTATTGTGACATTATATAAACAAGTAAATTGGTTAGCTATGTCCCTTACCCCCAGCTCCTGTACTAAACATTGTGTTACAAAGAATAAGATATAATATGAAAGTAGTATCTTTACCACTAGGCACAGTAAAATAGCTCACCCGAACATAGGGAAATCTGCTTCTTGGAGATCTACTATTAAAAAGTAAAAATATAAGATAAAAGCAGGCTGCCCCTCCTCCACACAGGGTCATTCCTCTCCCCAAAATTAAAAAGAACAATAAATTACAGAAAATATGTGTGTGCCAATTTGCATGTGAATTTATAAAAAAAAATGAATAAATAGATATATAATAAATTTTGCAATAAGGAGAAGTATGCTAATAGATGAAATATATAACTGCTTAGTTTGGATGATCCCTTAGCAGTAGAATAGGCCTGGTTTTCTAAATCGCCTTGCTTTGTATCAACTTTAAAAAGGGGTTTTTTTATCCAGTGAATTGACATGTTCTTCAGACAGAGAGTGCTTTGAAGTGCAGATCTGTTCTCTGTAAAGATGACCACACTAGGTGGGTTATTGTCTGATTTTAAAAGCAATAACAGGGCTCATCAGATAGACAATGAGATAGAGATTAGCTTCTGGGTTTAGCATCATTAGCCTTCTTCTTTGGATAATCCCTTTCCTTCTAATACTGAGAATTACCCTTAGTTTTTTCTTCATGTAAAAATGACTAGACTTCCTATTAATATATTTTCATAAGAATCGAGTGATTAGAATAAAAGGAAATTCTGGGAATGAGGGGTTTTGTTTATTTGCTGTTTGTGTTTATAATTGCAGTTTATAGAGTTCTCTTATTTTTGCAAGTAATGGCTTCTAGATTATTTTTTAGTTTAATTATTTTAAGGTTGAACAACCTACTGGGTAAGTGGAAAGGCAAGCAGCTGCCTAGAGTTCCTCTTATTGGTAAAAATGCCTATTATCTTATTGGCTTTCCATAAGCTTTTAAAAATTGAATTGTTTCAGAGGGCCTCAGGAAGATTAAAAATATTATTGTTATTTATATTACTATTATTGATCTTTTATTTCATCTCTGCAATTTTTAACTTTTCATTTTGGGTGTTTTCTTGTATTATTCTTGTAGTTTTATTGTACTATCAATCTATGAAATCTTTATTGTTATCATAGACCAGCCTAAGAAGAGTAGAGTGTAAACAATTAATAATTTTTAAAATTTAAAAGTGTAAATTACACAAAGATAAAAAACATTTAAAAAACTTAAATTATACATAAAAAACAAAAACCTTAAAAACCTACTAAATGGGATAAAAATATTAAGCAAATATAAAATAACAAGAGTTAATGTATGGCTAACTAAATCTATAATAATACAAAACACACTTAGCTAACAAGTCAAATATTCAGGCTGATTTGAGGCACAGGTCATCACATCTCATGGATTTTAATTGCTGCTGGCAACACTGTAATGTAGAAAGGAAGAAAGTAGTGTCTGCAAGCAGCAGAGTGGTATAAATTTGTCCTATGCATCCTGGGAAAAAATTATGGAATGCTGCATGAATTTGAATGTTATTCTTACGCAAAGGCTATGCTAATTTCTGTATCATTCCAGTTTATTTTATGTGCTGCCGCAGCAAGCACTTATTGTACTGTTGATTCCCATACATCTCTGGTTAACAGCCAAGATTCCATGTATAGCGGCAATTTAATAAACAAATAAAATACAATAAGCATTTATAAGTTTCAAACTGATTTTACATTGTGATATCTCATAATTCATGAATGTTATTAGCAATTCAGCCGCCAAAGTGTGGATCATGAGTTGTTTCCCAAGGCAACAGCTTTCAGAGCAAATTCCAGTGGAGCATGCCATCTTTTCACAGCTGCATGCATGGATGTCACTCCGACAAGCCATCATACTGCTCTCCATGCATGCTTATTTGTCATACAGCTGTCAAAGATGCTATGCAATTCAGAAAAATGGGAAATTGGATATAATTAACTTTAGATTTTAGAAAGGAGAGCATTGACGAATATCATTTCATTAAAACTGACATTCTTCGTAAGAGGATTCAGAATAGACTACTTATCTGGGATAGTCTTCACACAACTTGAGATGGAATCTATTGAGAAAGTTACAGAAATTGTGTTCTGAACTATGTAGAAACTCAAAAGACAGGAACATGAAGCCTGTCACTTCTCAAAGCAATGATCCATCCGAGAGATCCAATCCTCTTTAATTTACACAAAATTTGGGATCAACTAAAAAAAAATAGTTTTAGTAAAAGATTTTATTAATTGGCATTCTTAACAAATGATTGTTTTTGAAATGTTTTGTTCTACAGTAAAATGTCAAGGACAATGAGTTACCTTGATTCAATGCTCCAAGGAGCTTCTTTTCATTCTTGCATGATTTTAATTTATGTGAGAAATGAAGCAGTGATTGGCATATCCCTGAAGAATATGATTTTTAAACACCATTAATACTGTATACTCCTTCCAAAATGATGAGCATGTCCTTCACTTCTCTCTCCATCTCTCCCACTCTCTCTCTTTTATATTCCATCATGATTAAATAAATCTCAGCAGTTTTCTTCCCATTTAACTGTCATCTAGTGAGTTTCTGAGCCTACCTTTCTATTGTTAAACATAGTATGCTCTTGACTTCTGGCCTTGGCTGGGTTAGAATTATTATCTGTAATAGATCCTGTCTTAGCTGAAATTCTGCCTGGGCTAATAGTTTAAAACCAGAAAAAAAAAACAGTCTCTGATATGATTTTGAGGACATCTGGTAATAGTTTCTCAGTGCCACAGTTGCTAGCAATGCTAATTTCTGTTATTAGATTTCAGACCTACATTTGTAACAGGCTGAAATTAGGGTTTGTTTTTGGAAAAATATGTGAGTGTTAGATAGGCCACATGTAGAAGATATAGTCACAGACAGAGAAGGATAAAAAAATGGATGTAATCAGTAAATAACTAATGGTAAAGTATTGTCTGATCCAATGAGAATCTAATGATTCAAGACATGAATGTATTAAAAAATGCTCACAACAATATCAACATGTGCTTCTTGAGAAAAATGGCTTATGCTGGGAAACGTATTGAAAGATGATGAAGAGTCTCAGTCATCCAGAGAAAGTTGTCTGGAAGCTGAGTCGTGGCAACAAGTTTTCTTTTCTTGTTGGTTCAAACTAACAAGAAAAGAAGTCCAATTGTCGTGACTCAACTCCCAGATAGTGCAAGTTTGTTTGTTTATTTATTTATTTATTTATTTATTTGTTGGTTCGATTTATATGCCGCCCTTCTCCGGAGACTCAGGGCGGCTTACAATGTGTTAAGCCATAGCCTTCATACTTTTGTATATACCTGCTTAGTAGGGCTTTTGCCCCCCCCCCCCAAAGTGGTGTTCTTTTTTATACAAAGTCAGCTTATTGCCCCCACAATCTGGGTCCTCATTGTTGTTTTGTACAGACAAATAATGGAAGTCTTTTAAATCAGAAATACCTGTTTTGGTTTAATTGTCATAGCAGTTCTGGCTCTAGATATGAGAAGGGTGATGCTGTATCCTATAGAAATTAAGCCAGTCATTTCTCAGATTGATTTCCTAGGCTCTCACTGAGAACGGGTTGATGGAAAATAAGTTCCCATTAGCTATGTTTTGTTTTCTTCTCTTTCAAATATAACTGGCCTTTCTAGTAGGGAAAGGCAAACGTGCATAATAGTACCTTTTCTAGACAGCAGAACTAGGTAATTACTTGAAGGTATCCAGCTGCATTTGTACATCTTTTTAGAGATCTGCTGATTGCCTTTAACCTCTAGATGTCTTTTTAAAATGTAGTTTTCCTTCTGTTTATATGAAGAGAAAAAGTAAGTTGTTACGTATATAATGCATTCACCTTTCATGCTCAAGCTGTGATTAGAAAATAGCTGCTGTAATATTTGAAAATGTTACATTTGATTAAATGAGTTGTTAAAAAAGTGATTAATACTTGGGAAATTTAAACAACAAATTTTATTGTTTCAGTATGTATTTGATTATATTCTACCTGTCCTCCATAAACTCAATGTAGCATATGTAGTACCTCTTCTTCCATCCCTGAGTTGAGACAAAGGGAGTTCTCATGGCTGTAGCTAGACTTGACTCTTGGCTTCCCAGTCTCTTTCCAATACTTTAACCACTCCTTGCAGGCATATTGCTGTCCTGTGTTAAATCCAGCCAGCACAATGAGTGGATCTTTTTCTCCAAGTTGTTCTAATGCCATTATATGTCACATTTTTTTTTAGGTATCACAAAATGCACCTTATGCTACCGATAATATTAAGAGCAATGATAAGCTAGAAGGTTGGAGAGAACCGTCTGACCTGGATGAGCACATAGAAACAGCCCAAAATATAAATTCAATGAAAACCGCTGATACCTTCAGGTAAGAACAAAAGGGACAGCCTCACATCCCCCTAACTGTAACAAAAACATGTTTAAGTAATCAACTTTTATGCCATGTCCTCACGATTTTGCCTTCATCTAGGTCTTCGTCTAGGGTGAGTCCATTTAAAGTTGCTTTTGGCTGTTCCAGTTTTAAAGTATTGTTTTCCCTCTTATCCCAATACAATTTTTGCTATCCACACAATCTAATATATTTCATTAAAGATGTAGTTTATGATGTAATCGAGTTGGCATTTGCCAGTCTCCTATATATAGTTTTAGGCTGTTGCAAGCACCACACTTCATGGACATTGTGATTGAGGTTCAGGAAAGATAGGAGATCTGGATTACACAACAGTATCCATGTAGTTACTGACCTGAGCTTATCATACCGTTTGTCAAGTTCTGTGTGAGCTCCTTACATACATGGATTTACCCCTATTTCAAAACATTAATACCTCTGCACCTGTAACTTGTAAGTTGAGCAATCTGACAAGTAGTTAAATCAACTGCTCCATCATACACCTAAACCTGTACATCTTTCTTGATCTCAAGAAAGCAACTGATCAGCTCCCACAATTTGATTCAAGTTCTGTAGCAGCAGAAATGCCAGTAGCATTTTAAAAGAGAAAATACTTTGAGCCTGAAGATGTTCATTATACCAATATGTTGCTATCAATATTATATCATGAATGATTGCCCTAAAAGGGCAGTGCAGCTGATTGCTACTTTTATTAAACAAAAGACAAACTATGGATTCAGTTGAGGACTCAATAGTTTCTGATTGGCAGTTTTTTTTAAAAAAAGCTAAAAACTTTGATGCGCTTATTCATCTCAGAAATGAGAGCCTATTTAGAGGCACAGTGGCACAGTGGTTAGAATGCAGTACTGCAGGTTAACTGCCCACAGACAGGAGTTCAATCCTGACCGGCTCAAGGTTGACTGAGCTTTCCTTTCTTCCAAGGTGGGTAAAATGAGAACCCAGATTGTTGGGGAAAATATGCTGACTTTGTAAACCACTTAGAGAGGGCTGTAAAGCACTGTGAAGCGATATATAAGTCTAAGTGCTATTGCTCTCTAAAGGAGGAGACAAAAGTTCACATGGGTAACACTGGCATAGTTGAATCCAAACACTGTAAACTATAATGACTCAAACATCCAAGGCAAATGGATAGTAAGAATTCTCTCCTTACGAATAAGAAAGAAAAGTTTCAGCTCAGTTCCATTTCTGCTAAGCGTAATATAGAAGACAATGTTCACTACCTTTCAATAGACGTGTGCAGAGAGGCAACCAAACAAATAGGAAATACCTTTCTTCTGGGTGCAGAAACTATTGCAATTCTGTTCCCTCTGTTCTCCAAGGAATATATAATGATTACATTACAGTCATTTGTTTTGCTTCCTCTCCCCTTTCAATTTATTCCACAGGGTAAGTTTGCCAATGAGTGGAAATTTGAGCCAAGATTCCTCTGGTTTAAGTCAAACTACTTTATTATACTCATTCATTAGTACAGAAACATAGCATGTCAGTTCTGAAAAAAGTAAGATAAGACCCTGTTCTGTAGACACATTTCTGACGACGATCACTATTTAAAAGTTTAAAAGGGAAAGAGAATGAACGAGTGCATTCATCTTCCATGTTTCTACTTATAAACAAATTAGTATTCTAGTATTTGTGTGTTTGCATTCTGCCTTTCTCCTAAGAACTCAGACCAAATTAAATAGCACTCATTCTTCTACACCCAGAATGTCTACACTCATGATTTCATGTATTGTTGATAGGTTGCTGTTCTGACCTAGGCTTCATGAGACAGTAAAAAGCACACAATTAGTCCCAAAAACCCTCTTTTTATTTCAACAGCTGTGAATTATGTTCATTCACAGTCTGTAATGAGTCACAAATCGTTTGTAAAGAGTCCAACAGAAGTCTGATGGAAGTCTGCCACAGTCTTTCGAGATAAGGCTGATAAGCACCCACCTTTATCTCTCTTGACATACTGCCAAAGGCCTAATTGGCAATTAGCTTTGCAAGGCCACATGGAGCACAGAGTCAAAACGGAGCTTCAGAATTTAAATCGACCAGAACGAACAAAGTTGCTTCCTGCAAAGGCTCACGTGCCTTTGCTCCTCCTTTATGTCTTATGGGAGGGGCCAATCATCTCCAAGCTCTACTCCCGAGTTATCCCTTTTGTCTTAACTGTTCTTGCCTTCTGGCAGCTCTGTGCATGCACGCACTGGAAACAGGCTCCCCCTGTTCCTCTGACTCGCTGAGGTCCGACTCTGGAGCTCCAGAGGCAGCCAATAACTCCCAGATGGCCTTGGCCTCCTCTCTGCCTCCGATGCAGAGTCCTCATCCGAGCCTTCCCCAGACTCCAGGACTGGCCTTTGTTCCTCCACAGCCTCCTCACTGTCTGACTCTGCTGCCAGCTCCGCAGGCCGCTGGTGGACCACAACAGGTTGCATAACCTTACACTCAGTCCTTCATCTCAGAAAAATCAGAAGACTGTTTTTTCTGTTTGTTTAATCATAGATTGGCCAAACTTTGGCTAACCTTAACAATTAAGTATTTAAACAAGCTAACTCCTTATACCAGCATTTTTCAAGTCCATAGTTAACCTATGGACTTCGACTACCAGAATTCCATAGATTGGAAAATCGCCCAGGTGGAGAAACACTGCCTTACACTAAGGTTCAGAGTCCATCAATTAATTCATAATTTGGTTTTTTTCCAAATCCTACTTGTAGAAAGATGGGATAGAATTTGAACTAATTATTTCATTAATAAAACACCAAAAGCTGTGGTTAACTGAAAATGGAAGCAAAAGCTTCCCAACTCAATGAAGTTTCACAGGAAGAAAAACACACAAACACAAAAACACACAAACCATTATTTTGATGTTAAAGTTTGCTTTATATTGGCCATTTATGAAGTAGACATCAAAAAGCATTTGAACTTTGCAGAGAAATGTCAGAAACTAGAATTGTGATACCTTAAAGGAAGAATGGAAAAACTATGACTTTTCAGATGCTGCTGAACTACAGTTCCCTACAACTTCAGTCAGCCATACAGGTAGTCTTCGACTTACAACCACAACTGAGCCCAACATTTCTATTGCTAAGTGAGTTATTCATTAAGTGAATTTTGTTCCATTTTACGATATTTCTTGCCACCGTTGTTTAGTGAACTACTGCAATTGTTAAGTTAGTAACACAGTTATAAAGTGAACCTGGCTTCCCCATTGCTGAGCAGAAGGGGATCCCGGGATGCTGCAACCATCATGAATATGAGTCAGTTGCCAAGCATCTGAATTTTGTTCATGTGACCACAGGGATGCTGCAAATATGAAAAATGGTCATATGTCACTTTTTTCGGTACTGTTATAACTTTGAATGGTCACTAAACGAACTGTTGTAAATCAAGGATTACCTGTAATGAAGGTTAATGGAAGTTGTAGTTCAGTAGTATCTTCGGGACCATGGGTTCCTATGCCCACTAAGGACTAATATTTATTGGGAATAAGTTTTCATTATCTCATAGTACTTTATCAGATAAATGGTGCTGCATACCTGCAGACATAAATAGAAGAAAATGTAATCAGTGGGGTTTACAGTCCATGACACGCAACAAGTTTCAGTCAACATGTAAGGAGCAATGATGTGTTCTCCCTGCTCCTAGACATGGTGGTGACACAAGTGAACAGATGGTTCAGGTCTCCCTGCAAGAGCTGCGGTGACACAGGAGATAGAATGCAGTACTGCAGGGACTGCCAGCTGCCTGCAATTTGGCAGATCGAATCTCACCAGGCTCAAGGTTGACTCCATCCTTCTGAGGTCGGTAAAATGAGGACGCAGATTGTTGGAGGCAAACCGGTTAGAGAAGGCTGTAAAAGCACTGTGAAGCTGTATTAAGTGCTATTGCAGTGAGAAATCTAGCTCCAATGCATTTGTTTCCACATGAGAAGATAACCTAATAATGGAAGCTCCAGCTCCTTATAAAAATGTGTGTGCACTTGTGTGTCTCTTCAGTGACATCTTCAATGCCTTTGAGAGAGGGGAGACAGATACACATGTCTTCCAAGTGTTGAAGTGAAACACAGAGATAATACCTGAGAAGTACTGCTCTCTGTGGAAATTTTGTGAAAGCTTTAATGTACACAAAATAAAGAGTGATTACCTGTATTTTTTGGAGTATAAGACGCACCGGAGTATAAGACACACCTTAATTTTTGGGGAGGAAGATAGAGGAAAAATATTCTGCCTACCAGGTATTCATCTGGCTAGTCCCAGCACATTAGTTCGCTCGCTGGTTTTGAGGTTGGGGTTGATTGGGGCTGTGCTTCTAAAGCACAGCTGATTGTCGGAGGGAGCAGCAATTAGAAAAGCAGGCAAAAGAAGATCGCTTCGCTTGCGTTGGGGCTGAAAAACAGCTTCAAAAGCACAGCTGATCCTCGGAGTGAGCTCCAGTGACTAAAGCAGGCAAAGTGCGGAAGGGGTAAGAGAAGGCAGCAGCTGTTCCGGGTAGCCATTTTGGGCACAACTTGGGGTTACATTCGGAGTATAAGACACACCCAAATTTTCAGCCTCTTTTAGAAGAGAAAAAAGTGTGTCTTATTCTCCAAAAAATATAGTATCTTTTCTTGATGTTGTGTATGGCCATTGAGCTTGCATACAGTTAAGCTTTGCTTAGAAATGTTATAAGCTGACATTCTTGCAAATTATGGTATATTGTTACTATTGTTTTTCTTTTCTTTTCCTTTTCTTGGGTACTTGTTCATTATACAATCTGTAAAACTTTGTTTAATGTTTAAATATGATCCTGTCACACTAATCTAATATAACTTTTTCTTCTTCCTGGATTCTGCTCTATCAGTTGCTTTGTGAAAACTTCGTGTTCATAAGTAGGGACTTCAGAAGAAAAACATTTTTAATTGCTTTAAAGCTTGAAGACAGGAGACAGATGCTTAATCAGCTTAAAGATTTTTTCTTAGCTGATAGCAGTTGATAACACAGTGATCAAAGAGAACAAGAAATGTGTTAATATTCTATTGTTCTCCAAGATAATAGCACATGCCTTTTTTGCATACAGTTAGAATAGATATACTCCTGCATTTTCAGAAGTTTCAGTGTTTGAAATATTTTGCATGTTTTTTTTCAATAATCATATCTGAATGGAGAAGCATTACTATAAGCCAAACTCTGGTTTCTGAAGAAATCTTCAGATCTTACGTTTGTATGCAATGTTTGTTTCTCATTTGAAAATAAATGCAAGAAAGGAAACATTGCATGCTTCCTAGTGGCAAATAAAATGTGCTGTCTTGAATTGTGCAATAAAAGTGATCATGTAATTTTATAAACTTAATATAAAGAAAAAGCCCATGTGGAATGTGTCATACAGAGGTTAAAATATTAGACTCGTAATGGAAACATGTTCTTAATCATGGAAGCTCAGTGGCTTCAGACATCCTAGCTCACAAAGTTATCGTGGAGCAATATTAGAGGATTTTATTTTATGTACACCAGTAGATTTTACATCTAACAAAAATCTTCAAAAGAAAATTAAATAATGTTAGAATCTAATTACTTTAAATATAGGATAGCAAACAGAATAGTACTTGGTGGATCATCCTGTCCTCATTATCATTATGAGTTTTTAAGTCAAAATCAAAACCAAAGGCTGACAGTACAAGGATATACAGACAGCTATGATGGCTCTATGCCTAAGTATAGTGATATTTGTTTTGTTCTCAGAAAAATCAGAAAGAGCAGGTGGCTTTAAGATTGCCAAGGACAAGCAAGCCCCAGATGGTACACATGCCCTGTTGCCTAATTACCTCTGTACGTCCTCTAGAGATTACATTAAAATGAATTATTGCCACAAAAACTCTGGATACATGAAAAGCCATCCAAGTCATCCTCCCAGCCAGAAAAAGGGTATTGGTGGACACATGCCACATTTGGAAACATTAGCATTTCAAATTATATCATTTTCTTTTTAATTGCTTTAATGTAGAAAAAATCAAGAGAGCAGGTAAACATAGCAAAAAGAAAAACAAAGGGAAGAGAAGATCTGTTTTCTAAGTATTAAATATAGAATTAAACCATAACTTTGTGGAATAATATTGGTCAGGATTTCTATTATTTTGATAGCGAACCAGGCCATAAGCAGAGCAAACAAGTATCATCAGTTCAAAACCACATTGTAGCATAATTTTTTAAAAATAGAAAGAAATTCATACTAGCCAAAAGTTGCTGGAAAAATTGGATCTACTCTTGTTCCATTTTCAGCAAAGCCACTGCTACTGTTAACTGCTCTCCTGGATATTTATCTAAAATATGAATTAATATTCTAATATTAGAAACTCCTTGCCCTTCTATAAAAACAGATGCACAGAATGGATAATCAAAAGTATTACTTTCTATGAGCCAAGGTAGTGGTCAAAACGATGCCATCACTATTGAATAAGGAAATTCTTCTATCCTATTGCATACACCCAGAAATATTTATTCTATCATACTCTGTTTTGAAAATTCCTCTCAAAGCCAGCCCTATCATTAAGCTGAATGAGGCAGCTCCCTCAGGCTGCTGATTTGAAGGCTAATAAGAAAAGGCTCCAAATTGAACATTAATTAATGATATTGCAATAGTATTTTTACTGCCAGGGTGGGGCCAAGATGTTCAGCAGATTTTCTGCTTCTAGTGCTAAGAAATTTGACCAGCTGTAAGTATTATGTACCTCCTCAAGGCTACGACCATAACTTGCCATTTGTTAAATGTTTAGGACCAAACCTGAATGCAGATGGGTTTATCTATATAAATGCATGGTGTTTTACAGTGTTTATTGTCCATGTTGTAGGCTGATTTTTATTCTGTTGTGAGAGAGGTGTCATTTTTTCAAAGATTAGTTAAGAATCAAGGTCCATTTTTATTTATATCCTTCCCTGATGGGCCATGGGAAAGGATACCAGGATTGGAAAAAAATATGGGATAAGTAGTGTAGGAAGAAATATCCTTCTGGGTTCAGCTCCAAGTGGGGAAAAAGACACTGGAAACATGGAGACTGCTTGGAAAGATGGTTTAATGGTGGACAGGATCACATGGCTTGAGTTCCTGAACAGAAAAAGGGTCGAGATACAGCGAGTCCCCGGGTTTTATGCTCTCTCTGGCTTTGAACTTCCTGGGCCCCCGAAAGAGTATCCTGATTGGTTGTCAGACTCCCAGGGGGTGGGAGTCTTAGCTAGCCTTGATGGCTGATGTAATCTTCCCAGGTGCCATGTGGTGAGTTTCTGTCCTAGATGGGTCCTATTGTGTTGCAGATGATGGTCCTTTGATAAAGGATTGAGTTTCTGCCTCTGGCCCATTAACAAAAGGGTGAGGGGCAGGAAGGTGGAAGCTGCTTTGTCTTTAAAATATGCTTCTCCATTTCTCATCCAGGGAAACATAATATTCTCCCTTTTTAATATTTCCCAAAATATTTCATTCTTCTAGGAAAGGGTTGGGTGCTAACTTCCTACAGTAGAAACTGTATAATTCTGGGTTTACTAAATTCTAACTGAGTTTGTTAAAGGTTATTTCTAAGCAAGATTGCATCTAATTTTTTTGTAGGCTAGGACAAGCAGATTAAAAATGTCAGTTTTATTCAATCCTGTAGTTTTAGAAGTTAAATGTATATCCCAAATATTGACACACTCAGAAGACTTTTCAAGCCTTTTAAAATGTTACTCTTTCAACATTGTTATTGGAAGAAATGTCCATCTGGGTTCAGTTCCAAGTGGGAGAAAGACACTGGAAACATTGAGGCTGATTTGGAAAGATGGTTTAATGGTGCACAGGACCACATGGTTTGAGGTTCTGGGCAATTGAGCACATGGGTGAGAGAGAGAGAAAGATTTATACCCTCTCTTGGGCCCCACCTTTGAGCTTCCTGTTCCTGTGTAAGGGCAGGTATCCTGATTGGTTGTCAGATTCCCATGAGGCCACGCAGGGGTAACTTTGTAGGTTGTCTTGAGTCCCAGGCTTGGTTGAATCTTGCTGGGTGATGAGGTAATGAAGCTAATCCTATCATGTCCTGAGGGCCGTGTCTTAATCCTATCACCCTAGAGCTGAAGTGGGGGACAGGGAGCTGCTTTGTCTTTAAAAACATGTTTCTCCTTTTCTCAGCCAGGGAAATATAATATTCTGCCTTTTTAATATTTCCTAGAATACTTCTTTCTTCTAGAAGATGGGTGGGTGCTAACTTTCTTACATTGTCATATGGCTTTTTAATTGCTGTGTAAGGGTACTTATTAGATATGTAATTCCTAAGTAGTTAAACGGGACAAATTGGAAAAAAATGTGATTCTGCTTCTTCTTTCAGAACTGCAAAATACAAGGAAGTAGAAAATCGCATTAAACAACACACACAATTAATGAAAGAAAAAAGAAAGAAGTTAAGAGCATTACCCAAAGAAGATATGGAAAAAGCAAATCAAGACCTTGAAACTGTAGGTTTGCATTTAGAAAACAAAGGTGTTGACATTGTAGGTTGCATTTATTCCCTTTGAAATATAGGATTGGTTCATATATACCATTCCTAAATGCTGGGATTGAATGTGATTTGTGCTCTTGTTGCTATCAGCCCCTTGGAGTTTTCCAATCTCCTCTCCTCTTGATCGCACATCGTACCATAAACTATGTTGACAGAACTTTGGTTTGCATATAAATCAAGATTCCAAAACAGTCCCTAACTCACTCTAGTAAATGCAATCAATTTGTAAAATAGAAAGATAGGTTGAGTAACATGAATGAAAAATAGTTGAAATGAGACCAAGAAATTTGATAATGGCGCTCTGCAAATGAATGAATGAAAAAAACATTTCAAGCAGGATTGTTTTTATAAAATATCAATAGAAATTATGTATACCTATTATATATTATTTTATATTAATCTTATATGTTACAAAACCTACGAATACAAGTAGTCCTCGGCTTATGACCACAATTCAGCCCAGAATTTCCATTGCTAAGTCAGACAGTTGCTAAGTGAGTTTTGCTCCATTTTACAACCTTTCTTGCCACAATTTTGCTGCAGTTGTTAAGTTAGTAACACAGTTGTTAAGTGAATCTGGTTTCCCTTTGACTGTGCTTGTCAGAAGATCGCAAAAGATGATCACGTCACTTGGGGACACTGCAACCGTCATAAATACATGTCAGTTGCCAGGCATCCGAATTTTGATAATGTGACTACAGGGATGCTTGCAATGGTCATTAGTGTGAAAAATGGTCATAAATCACTTTTTTCAATGCTGTTGTAACTTCAAACAGTCATTAAGTGAATAGTTCTAAGTCGAGGGCTGCCTACATTATGGTTAGCTAAAAATGTCATTTTTAGAACTGACAATATACTAGAACCAGAAATATAGAGAAACAGGACTAAAAGTAGTATAAGGCAAGGGTCTCCAACCTTTGCAACTTTAAGCCTGGAGGACTTCAACTCCCAGAATTCCCCAACCAGCAAAGTCCGCTAGACTTAAAGTTGTCAAGATTGGAGACCCCTGGTATAAGGTATTAATCTGATGTGGAGAATAATACAGGCAATCCTCAACTTATAACCATTTGTTTACTGACCGATGAACTGTTATAATGGCACTGAAAAAAAGTGATGACCAGTCCTCACACTTATGACCTCTGAAGCATCTCCATGGTCATGTGATCAAAATTTGGGTGCTTGTCAACTGAAATATATTCACAACAGTTGCAGTGGTCCCAGGGCCATTCGTAGCTTTTCCAGCTGGCTTCCGACAAGCAAAGTCAATTGGCAAAACTGGATTTGCTTAATAACCATATGATTCACTGAACAATTGTGGCCATAAAGGTTGTAAAATCAGGCACAACTCATTTAACAAGTATCTTGCTTAGCAACAGAGATTCTGGTCCATTTGTGATAGTAAATCGAGGATTACCTGTAGTATGTGAAACTCGATATGGTTCAAAGTATTCAGATGATTCTATATATAAAACTGAACAAAAATCTATTTTAAAAAGCACTTTAAGACTTGTTTCAATTTAAGACTTGGAAGATGGTCTTGTGATTTGCTATTGATATGTGGAAAAAGAGAAAGAAGTAAGATTCTTCTCACTGCACAACTGGTTGATTCTAAAAAAATGTTCCTCAGTATTAAAAAAGGATATGGTATAGATAGCGCTCAACTTATGACTTGAATTGAAACTGGAGTTATGTTTGTAATTCATAATGACCACACAATCGTAACTCATTTTATGACCATTTTTGCAACAGCTGTTAAATGAACGCCATAGTCTCTAAGTGAACCTGTTTTCCCAAATGGGAATTTTTTGGAGAAAACTGGAAGTAAATGCAAAAACCACTAAAAATCATGGTCACCAGACTGCAGAATGTGGCAATCCGCCATAAACCTAAACTGGTTGCTAAGCGACCAAAATGCAATGTGTGACTGCAGGGAGGTGCAGCTCTTGTAACTTTGAAAGTAACTCTGGGGTGTCTAAGTGACCAGTCATTAAGAGAGGATTACCCATAGGTGGTTAAGAATGATAATTTCATATAAATATACAGTAGTTCCATTATATAACATAGAATGATTATCACCTGTTTAGGTAATTAGTCAGCTCAGCCTAGTATTATCAACTGACTATTATCAGTAAACTAGATTTTTTTTTCAGCCCTGTCAAGAAATGCCAGAGGTAAAACCAGTTTTGTAACTAAAATATGGCTCTGCAAATTTAAGATTTTACTATATCCTAAAAATATGCTAAAGTTTGATCAAATGCACTTTAATATGGAAATATATCCTGTTGAACCCAGCGAGAGTTTCATTCAAGTAAAATGAAAAGAGTTGAGCTACAATAAAAGTATGATCATTGTTTTTGTTGCTGCAAGAGCTTTTAGATTAAGCATATTTCTCAACAACTGAATTTAACATTTCCATGGCTGTACTGGTAACTAAGGAAGTTCATAGTCCAATATCTTACTGGAATCCAACCTGTTCTTGCTGCAAGAAACTAACTACACAATCCCAGATATTAAAATGTCCAGTGGGATTTATTTCTAAGAAAGTTGGCATTGGAATGTATCATAGTAAAGTCACATCCCCATATTTGGCAGTAGCACCCATATTCTGGAATTTGCCCCGATAAATATAAATATCCTATCTTCACTAAAGCTTAAGCCTATGATCAATTTTATTTGCCATGGAATTTTGGAAACCCATGGTGGTACAATCAAAGCAACAATGGCCATTATTATATGCAGGGTTGTCCTGCACAATTATCCAGGATAGTAGCCTGCACAAAAGTACTCAGCAATGTCCTGATGGTACTTTGGGCCTCTCTTCTGCCTTGGCAATGAAACAGAATAGGACTTTTGGCCACACTGAGAGTTCAGAGCAGAGAAGAGATGGGCCAGGAAAGTCTCCTTTAGTTCCAGTTCTAAGCAGCAAAAAATTCATTGGTCTTCTTCAATCTAACAAGACCAATGAATTGACCCCAAAGGAGCTAGTCTTCATTACTTCCCACTATCTCTCTCCTGCTTCTCCTGCAATCAACAACAACAGAAACGGGGAAGAAGAATACTTGTCACCTCTTTTCCCCCGGTCTGCCATTGATGACTTTGAAACAGGAAGAAAACAGGAGATGAAATAGGCGTCCTCACTCTTTCCTGAGGGACTGCAGGCTTTGCAGCCATCTCTCCTAGCTACCTTGTGAAGCCAGAGGAAATGTCCCTGTCCTTATACACACTTGGAGGAATCCAGAGAGCAGAGCCTCTTCTGGCAGTTTAAAATATGTCTGGGACGGGAGGGTCCAAAGATACTTCCACCACCACGTATATGTTTAAAATGCACCTCCAGTATAGATTTCTCATTGTAGCACTGTAGACAGCTGGGAGGTGCTTGCCCCTGTCCTTCAGGGAAGCCTACACTGTACTGCACTTCAAGGTTTTAGGGCTGCAGAGCCAAAGTCATGTCCAGAGGTATACCGGTGCCCGTTCTTTTATCCAATTGAAAAAGAAATCAGTCGGTGGCTAGAGACCCAGAGGATGCAGGAACATCTGAGTTGGCATGCTTGTACCAACAGAGAAGTGGAAATACATTATAATTAAAGCTGAAGGAGAAATAACAGATGGAGGCTACCTTTGTGGTGGGTCAGGATGGGTTGGGCACATCATTGTGAATTCAGGTTCTCAACAGTTAGTGGTTTTCTTCATGTCGGGGCAAGTAGGAAGTGTGGGGCTTTAATTTTTGCATTTTATTATTTCATCACCTTAGACTAGAGACACACTGCATTCCACTCCATGAGATCTAGATACACAGTAGTTTAAGTAAGTAGAAGAATAGATATTAGCAACAATACTGAGCAGAATTCATAACTGAAGCTTTCTAGGCCAAAGGCAATTGAGGGTCCATTATTTCACGCTGACATGAGAATGGCAGAGAGCCAGGTTTATCTATCCAAGTTTGCAACTGTGTAGTATTGTTTGAGGCACAACCGAAAATAAGATGGTCATGTTATGTTAATTTGATCATTAGGTGTCATGTGGGGGTTGTTTATTCATATCTGAATCTTTGCCACCACAGGTTGAGCATTTGGAGGAGGAGCTTGCTGAATTGAAGAAGGACCTTCACAAGGAGTATCGTTTCACCGCTTTTACAGGCGAGCTGCTTCCTACAGCAAATAATCTCCTGCCCACAAATATATTTTCTAAAATGACATTTTAAGTGGATGAAAGACTGTCTCTCAAGCAGCAGCCTCTCACTAGTTGTTTTTCAGGGGAATCTGTTTTTTAAAAAGACTTTATAAAACTACGTATTCCCTCTTTATTGTTGATTATGTTTTTACTTCATAAAGTTAGAATTTAATTTATGTCCTAAGGCTTTGGAATACCTTATACCGTAGTAGTTGTAGTGTAGGTTTAAGGACAATGTGGTTGCATTTTGTTTTTGTTTTTTTCCTATCTTCTCAGAATTCTTTTGTGAAGGTATGTTTCATAATTTAATATGTATTAATGAATCTTAGCAGAAATAGAAAAGTTTTTAATGTAATTGCCTATTGTGCTAATTCTGGTATAGTAACCTCAGGAATCAAATAACAACCCTTCTTGATGAAGGTTTTTGGGAATGGGAGGTGATCAACTTGGCATTTCATCACTCCTAAACCAATGGATCCCTCCCTGTCCCCCCTGCCCCCCCAAAAAAAACTGATTGAGAAGATTTAGAGTGATATTTCGCTCATTAGCATCTGTGTGCCTTAGCTGAGAGGCCTATTTTCCAAGTTAAGATAATGTTTGGCTTCAAAGTTTCTAACCATTTATCAGATTTTATTTTTGTGCCCTCAAAAGTGATAAAACTTGTCTCTGAACTCGGATCCTCAAGGATTCTGTTATTACAGAAATGTCAAGGCTGATAGAAAGCTACACACTGAACTTGAGGAGCTATGGGTAGAAAACAAATCTCCCTGAAGCAATTATTCATCAAATGCATTTTATCATATTAAGCAAATAACTTTAACTGAGAACCATTGCTAGTGTCTCCATGTGTGATGTTTGGAATCATTTAAGGAATGCAGATACTTTACTTAAATACCAAGAAATCAGTAGCAAAGTGGTCAAGAATAAAGAGACTGCTCTGATCTTTATGTATTTCTTTAATTGATTTATGTAACCACCCACTCATATAACTCAGCCTCCTTAGATTTAAACAATCTGTTAAAGACAGGATATGACTGTACCAGCTGTATTTCTCTTGATACAATAAACAGCTGATGTTTCTTCTCTGTTTCCGAGTCCTGTCTCTGATTAGTGTTTGGCTTGGGGCAAAATAACATTTTCAGATGAAGTGCACTTTCTAGCAGGGTTGCATTATGGTGGTACTAATACTAGCCATCTGTGGTTGTTTTCACATAATGAAAAGGAGAGATGATAACGCTGAACTTCCAGGGGGAAGAACTTTTTTTAATGTTCAGAATAGCTGGAAGTAGCAGGAACAGGAATTACTCTTTATTCATAACTCCAGAAAAAGGTATGATTAGCACTGACTAGCCATCTTCAAAATGAAACTAACATGGCTTGTTCAGTTTCACTGCTTTATTGCAAAGCCTTCCTGGACTGTCCTTGTTCCACACTCAGTTTGTGAATGTTTGTACTTAAAATGGTACAGATGGAATATTTCTTCTCTCTCCATGGATTTTTTTCTGATGAGATAGGGAATTTCCCCAAATAATTACATAGGTCATAGGAATTGTTCCAAAATGAGCAAAAGTTCTTTCCATATCAATATGGTGCTCTTCAAATATATTGCATTACCAGTCATTAATTTCTTGACCATGAGACTTAGACTTGAGGTGAGAGGCAGTCCAATATATCTGAAAGACGTACAATTGCTACATTTCAACAGAGGTCCCTTTGCAGAATTTTTTTCCTTCCACTACAACTTTGCTCCGATTACAACATTTTCATATAGCCCATTCAAGTGAATCTGTAATGATTTGTTTTAAATGATTTTTTGGTAGCCTCTGTCTATTATTTGTCATATTTCTTGCTCTTTTAGATCTTTTCACATATGGAACTACAAAATTTTGTGATCTCATGTTTATTTAGAAGTGTTCTGGCCTACACTTCCTGAGTCACTAAAACACGAGTAGTCCCAAAAACCTCTTTTATTGCAACAGCTGTGAATTCTGTTCATTCACAGATGAGTCCCAAATAGTTGTAAAGAGTCCTTCGGGATAAGACTGATAATCACCCACTTTTATCTCCCTTGACACACTGCCAAAGACCTAATTGGCAAAGCCACACGGAATCCAGAATCAAACAGAGCTTCAGACTTTAAACTGAACAGAATTAACAACGTTGCTTCCTGCAAAGGCCCACGTGCCTTTGCTCCTCTTTTAAGTCTTACGGGAGGGACCAATTATCTCTAAACCCTATTCCCGAGTCGTCCCTTTTGTTTTAACTGTTCTTGCTTTCTGGCAGCTCTGCGCATGTGTACACTGGGACCAGGTTCGCCCTGTTCCTCTGACTCGCTGAGGTCCGACTCTGGAGGCTCCGGAGGCAGCAAGTACCTCCCAGATGGCCCTTTCTCTGCCTCTGATGCATAGCCCTCATCCGAACCTTCCTCAGACTCCAGGACTAGCCCATGTTCCTCCCCAATGTCCTCACTGTCTGACTCTGCTGCCAGCTGGTGGACCACAACAAGAAGAACCATGGTGGCGCAATGGATAGAATGCAGTATTGCAGGCTAACTCTGCTGACTGCCAGCAGTTCGATCCTGAACAGTTCAAGGTTGACTCAGCGTTCCATCCTTCTGAGGCAGGTAAAATGAAGACCCAAATTGTTGGGGAGAAAATACTGACTTTGTAAACTGCTTAGAGAAGGCTGTAAAGCACTATGAAGCAGGATATAACTCTAAGTGCTATTGCTATTAATTCAATTTGTATGCTACCCAGCTCCACCCAAACCCTGGCCAGCTCATGACCAAAAAAAAAATAAAAAAAAAAATAACCAACCCAAGGACAAAAATAGCTACAAAATAACTCCCCTTGGTGCTAGTGCCACAGCACTTTCCTGATTTCACTCTTATCTCTTGGGTCTACTTATTTTGCTGATTGGAATTTCTATTCCTTCTTTGTTTCCTGTTGGTACTCCTCAGGATTTCATTCAGCCTTTCACTCTTTAAACTCACCCCCTAGGTTCTTGAATTTCAACTTTTCCATTTCAGTATCAAATTTATACCAACACCACTATGGTGCATACTTTGTCTGTAGCTGTTTGTCAGATTGCCTTGCAGGGTTCTCAATTTCAGTATTATCACACCACCTAAAGTTCAACATGGACCAAGTAGAAATTGTTTTTTTCATCCGGCTTCTCCTGCCTCTTCACGGGCTATTTCTCCCTTTTATTTCCAAAATATCAGCTGTTTATATCTTAAGTGGTTACCAGAGAGCTTGTGTGGAAGATAAACTCACTTCCAATCCATTCATCGCATGGTAGGGGTATTGCAATTTCCAGTTTAGGAATATATGCAGTTCAGCCAGTTCTGAGATGGAAAACCAAGTAATTCATGATCTGATTATTTTACAGCTGAATAATTTTAGCTTTTTGTTCTCTTGGCTTCCTCAATAGTTTCTCATTCAAATCCAAAACAATGTTATGAAGCTTGTTTAAAACTTCCCAGTTGTCCCCAAAGTTCCGTTTAGATGCAATCTCTTCCACTGACTTCCAATCAAGCCACATTATCAATTTATGTTGTAAGCTGCCAAGGATTGTTGGACACACGATGGGCGGCAAATTTTCATAATAAATAAAAATAAATAACTCCTTGTTTTGGTACTCTATCCTCTTCAAACATTCCAACACACGGGGTCTTTGGTGTTCTCTGAACTTGGTTATTTTCTTACAGTTGTTTCATTACCAAACTAGGTAGCATCATCAGCGCTAGAAGGGAGTGGAGTTTGCTTTTTTTTTCATATAGGTCAGTGTTGCCCTTGTCAGTGTTCTTAGTGGTTCCTTGCTTAGACTGTTGTTTACTGTTAGCTTGTTTGTCTGAGTTGGTAGTTCCTTATTTGGGGTATTGTTTACTTCTTGGTTGTTGGTCTAGTATTAATCTAGGTGTTTTTCTGGGTGTTGATTGCTCTGTTTGATTGATCTGCTTTTCTGGGTGTTGATTGCTTGGTGGGGAGGTGTTTGGGTCTTTTTGTTTTCTGAGGGGTCCTTGGTGCTCTCTGATCCTGGTTGTTTTCTTGCAAACATTTCATTACCCAAACCAGTTCTCCATTAAGGCAGCAGTTATGAATGGGCATACAGTAGCTCTATAGATGCAGATGTGCCACATTTGCTGAGAAGGATGGGAAAGTAATAAAGTAGAATGGGGTCTCACTTTGATCCAGTGTTTCCTAATCTTGGCAACTTTAAAACATCTGGACTTCAACTCCCAGAATTCCCTAGCCAGCCATGCTAGGTGGCAGTATTTTAATTCCCCATGTTGCCTGGGAAATTCTGGAAGTTGAAGTCCAGATGTCTTAAAGTTGTCTAGACTGAGAAACATTTCTTTGATCTATCATTTAGCTTCAGGTAATTACATTTTGTAACCAGTGGCGATGCTAAGACTGAATTAGTATGCTCAGGTCCAAAGAACCCCCAGGGACCTGAATTTCATTTGGCTTTTCTAAGAAGCCCTATTAGTATGACCATCTTATGGCTCTATTAAAATGGACAGAAGTAAAAAGTTGCTATTGCCTGGTTTAAAAAGGCTAGCAATGTGTAATAAGAAATAATTTTGGAAGAGTTGGCTCCCTCAAGTCAGGCTACTCACTACCTTTTTCTATTTTTGAAACCAGGTTAAAATCATCCTCTGTCACAGGGCACTAGTGGACTGAAAGTTTAATGGAAGACAGCGGTATTTTGGGGAGGGGATATTGTAATGTATGATGGATTTTTATGAATATTTATAAATAGATTTATATGACCACCCAACTCACACACAGGGACTTGGGGTGGGGTACAGCATTAAAAAATCATCAACAACAAAGAAGCCACAGAGAACCCTTCTTCCAGCAGCAATGAACACAAGTGTATCAGCCACTTGATCAACTTAGGGTTCCCAGCCCCACTGACAGAACTAGGCCTTCAGCGCCTTCCGGAAAAGTAACAAGGGTGGGCCAACCTTATTTCCAGGGGGGTGATGTTTCAACGGAAAGGAGCCATTACAGAGAAGGCCCTTCTTTTAGGTCCCATCAGGTGTACTTCCTTAATAGATGGGACCCACAACATATTCTGCCTCTCCACTCTGGTGGCTGGATAGATGTATATTTTAATGCATGCTGGTTGGAATGGCTTTGTTAGGTAGGAAAGAAAGAAAGAGAGAGAGAGAGGGAAGGAAGGAAGGAAGGAAGGAAGGAAGGAAGGAAGGAAGGAAGGAAGGAAGGAAGGAAGGAAACAGAAGATAGGAACTGGGAAGCAAAAGAAGATGGGGGCATGGAAGATGGAACTATAGTTTTGATTGGGAAAGAGCCTTCTATTGCAGTGCTTCCCTTTTTTTTCTTTTTGACACAAGAAATACAGTATATTCAAAATAATATGGCTGATATGCATCACAGGAAAGCCAATCAGGAAATAATTGATTTCTGGAAAGGTAAAGCCCTTTTAAAATACTGTTTGATTGTTTTATGTATCTGTACCTGAACAAAGCCCGGTCTCAAACAGATGGACACAATAATGTTTATATTTCCCTGCTAGTCCAGGATGCCTCTGAAATGTTTCCTATAAAAGAAAAACCTATCAGAAATTAAGGCGATGCAATTCCCTTCCTAGTTATTGAAAGGAGGATTTAGATAAGAGGGGGGAAGGAGTTGAAAAAAGAGAAAGAAAGAAAATATCAGAGGAAGAAGCAGAAAAAACAGGACAAGTGAAACTTAGGAGTGGTATATCTAGCTGGGGGTTTGAGGCAAAGTTTTATATCTTCTCTTGGCATAGCCTGCTTATCTCCATTTATATTCTAACTGAACATCCATAAGTCAGCCTAATATTTTTACTTGCTTGAAAGTCACTCAGAATCCTGGAAGGTCTCATTGTTCAGAAATGGGTGGAACATATCACAACATTTATGGCTGAAATGCTAGCCACAGTTAAAGCAGAGTAATAATTTTAATATCAATAGATGAAGACTACAGTACTGCTCGTTTAGTTTTCTCCCTGCATTCCTGCTTAAGCTCATTGATTCTGTAGCTGAGATGGCAATGGGGTGCCCCACACTATGGTGCTGGTTCCTTCAATCTGCCTTCTTTGAGCTCAGGGTCAGAGGTGGGTTGGGAGTTCATGGCCACATGACCCTGACACAACCAATTAATGGCCCAATTCACAATAGAAATCACAAATTCATTAGATCTAGTCTGTCCTGGGAGTGATACGGATACAGATAGTGATACGGATCTGAGGGAAATTTACATAAATTCCTTGCCATGGTCAGATCAGCCCATCCAGGGCAACTGATAGATTTCAGAAGGCGCTTGGGGATCTTCCTGAAGCCCTGACACATGGTTTGGCTAAAGCAGGGGTGTCAAACTCAAGGGCCGTGGGCCGCATGTGGCCCATGGGGTGTTTAGATCTGGCCCACGGGGCCACCCTGGAAACAGCAAAGGACCGGCCCACAGTGCCTCCGCCAGCAAAAATGGTGCTTTGGGGGGGGGGTAAGCTGTTTTTGCTGGCAGAGGGCTAGCAAAAGAAACTAAAAACAAAACAAAAGGAGAAATGTTTCTCCCTTTGCATTTGAGCATGCAAGAAGGGACAGAAAAGGAGAAAGGGAAAGAAGAAAGATAAAGAAAAAGATGGGAAGATGGGAAGAGAGCAAGGAAGGAGAAATAAGGAAAGAGGCGAAGGAAGAAGAAAGAATGAAGAGGGAAGGAAAAGGAAGGGAGGGAGGAAATTATAATGAGAGTGAGGAAGGGTCTGAGGGAGGTCCTGCCTTAGCACTTGGTCTTCACAGGTGCCCTCAACACAAGTGACGTTGAGCTGGCCACACCCACCCTGGCTACACCCACCCACCCCAACCATGCCCCCCAAGGTCAAATACAACCCTGCGGCCCTCAATGAAATCAGGTTTGACACCCCTGGGCTAAAGCCTCAGTCGTAACTTTGAATAATCTGACAAGGCTCCTGGATGAAACTGTGCCTATGCAGATAATCTGGATCGTGGATCTAATAGAGCTTCTTGATTACCCAAGGAGCTAGGAGAGATGAAATAACACAAGAGACGTCTGTCTTTCAGTGAAGTTGTATTATCTAGTGTTCTCTGCATCGAACCCAAGAAGAGAATCAAACATGATACAGATTTTAGAAGATCATTGGGCTTAAGTCACATTTTCCAAACGTCTTGAATGGTATCTTAGGAACACTGGAAGCCATAACTCTAGTTCTAAGTCAGTCATTGTGAAGTGCGTTCTTCCCCAAGCCAGTTGCCTTGTTTTCTGCTACTATGGAGCTCTATTAAAGTCTGCTGCTGCACAGCAACCAGGGAAAGATCGTTTGTGTTAACTACACACTACATACCAAGTAACTATGCAGCAACATGGACAGACTCGCAAGGAATGTTATCCCATTTAGGCCAGGGAAAACAAGGTGTGACTGAATGACTCAGCCAGGCTAAATGACTCACGTTCCTCTGAACAAAAGGGCCTGACTATAGCAGGCAAAATCCATCAGGAATTTCCCATAGACTCAACCCTGGTGAATTTCAGTGAACTCTAGTGGTTGAGTAAGATCACTGTTGCACTCTTGCTCAATTTCTAGTCAGGTAAATATAATGGGGGTGAAGAAGACAATGCCAGGTGATTGGGTGTCACCATTTTTATTGGATTGTACTTTTCTCAGGTATCAAAGGTCAATTTACTCTGCCACTTCCCATAAAATAGCTTAGGTGCCTGCACAACTCATTTTGCATATTCATGGATACTTGCTGTAGAACATTATCTCATAAGTGATAGAGGTTCAAGTCAAGCATCACACTGAATTTTGTTTTAGCATAAACAAGGAATGACTTCATGAAGTGCTACTCAGTTGTCTCCCTTTGGTTCCTATCGTTGGTGGAAACAGCTGAACAAACCACGAAGTATTCATCTATAATTTTTGCAGGGCTGGCCAACTTTTGGCCAACCACATTTTTGAATTATAATTCCAGTACCCCTGACCATCCGTCATAGTAACACAGGATTGAACTAGGACAATGTCTGAAAGTCTAAAGGCTACTCATCTCTGATTCTATATAACATCACGATCAAAGCCACAAAAACCTAAGCCAGAGTTTAAGCCAAGGACAAAAGTGCTAGAATTTGAACAATTCTTACTCAGTGGTATCCAAATATAGTTCCTAAATGGTGCTTTCCTCTGTACCTATTGCCCCTGATACAAGCATCAATGGTTGAAGCACATACTTCATTTCCATGCCTGAGATACATACATACTAAAAATCAACATTGGTGACTGTTGACATATATCCAGTGTGTGATCCATACTTCTCACATGCATATATAAGTGCACTATCTGCATATCCAGACAGCATATGAGAAGCCAAACACTAAAGTGCAGTGTATGATCTGATGACTATATAATAATGAATTAGCTCAGATTATGACTAGCCCAACACATATGTTAAGACACACACACATAATCTCATTTTCTGCATTGGATTAATGAAAGCAATAATAAATGGGTGGAAGGAATTGTTGGGACAACAGATCAATATTTATGTGATCAAATGTAAATTACTACATATATTGAACAAATAAATCTCCAGATAAATCTGTAATAGACTAATGAGTAGGGGATGAGTATTATGATCCATCTCTGGAGGCAGAAGAATCTAAATATTTTTGGTGGTTTTCAAGATACTTTCCTACAGATTTAAATTTGCAGGGGGAAATGTAGAACTGTTTTGGCTCTCGGAGAGGCTGAGGAACTTATTTAATGTTAGCTTATGAGAACAAGGAAGAGGGCCTTACTGATTCTAGTCTCTCACTTGTGAATTGCTTCTGATTGACATCTGCCAGATTCTATAATGATTAGTCTTCAAGAGCCAGAAGGTGTCTTAGAGATTATCTACAAATAAGTAAATAAACCAATGCAGGGTACAATTTACCTAAAAGATTAAAAGGCCTTTGCAATGTTCCTGAATCATAGAACTAATACCAGTGTCACCAGAAGAATATTACATAAACAGGGTGCCACAACTGTGAAACCTTAAATCCAGTTGCATTTGCCTTATCTCAGACTAAAGAAGGATTCCAAAAAGATATTCCAAAGTACTTTGCACTGTCCAATCTGGAATATTTGCTGGTTTTTAAAAACTGGTATCTGTTTTTTTAGTCTTGAAATACCTTATAATCAAGAGGGCTCCACAAAGTCCACCTTCTATTTGTCACAAGCATCTATCTCAGGGGTTGTTAATCTGGGATCCAAATTAAGATTCCAGGAAGTCTATGAACTTGGAAGGGGGAAAAAGGGTACAACTTTGTCACTGACCTCTAAAAGTCAGCACTTCATTTAATAATAGAGGCACCTAACTGATTTTTGGATTCTAACCCCTGAAGTATGTATTCATAAATAAATAAATAAATAAATAAATAAATAAATAAATAAATAAATAAATAAATAATAAACAAATAAATAAATAAATAAATAAATCATATATAATTATATGAATTATTTTTAAATACTTTGATATCTGTATTTGAACATAATAGGCTTCCTTTGTAACATAATCTATGCTAGAGGGAACCAGACAGAACTAAAGATTACAATTAAAGAATGCTTAACTGTGACTTACTAATACAGAATAAAGCAAAATACTTTAAACAATGGATGTATTGAAGGATGTAGGTGAATCACGGACCCAGAAATTAATCTAAAAAGCTCCCACCACTGTAAATAGACTGTGTCTAAAAAATGGTATGGAAGGAACAAATTTTATTGGTTAAGACTGGGAATGATTTGAAAGTGGATTTAAAAATGACAGATTTTTGGTATGATATTTATTTATTTATTTGTTATATTTCTATACTGCCTTTCTCCCATAGGACTCAAGGCAGTGTACAGTCAAGAAAAATATAGATACACAAACATCATAAAATTGCTAATTAAAATTATTATTATAACATAGTTTGGCCCAATTAAATAGAACCTAAAATTAGATAACATTTTAAAAACATTCACATGTTCATATGTTTAGCCCCGCCCATTGGAACATCAGGGTTTTGAGGGCACGGCGGAAAGCATGGAGATCAGGGATATTTCGTATCTCAGGGGGCAGTTCATTCCAAAGGGTTGGAGCCCTCACAGAGAAGGCCCTCCCCCTGGGAGTCGCCAGTCAGCATAATTTGACTGACTGTACCCTGAGTAGTCCCTCCCTTTGAGAACGAACTGGTCGGTGGGAGGCTATTGGTGGCAAAAGACGGTCTCGTAGGTACCCAGGTCCTAAGCCATGGAGCGCTTTAAAGGTGATAACTAACAACAGATAATATTGAAAAAGATGCTATACTGAATATACAAATGAAACTAGCTGAGGGGTCCTTGGTACTCTCAGAGTTTGGTTGTTTTCTTGCAGACACTTCATTACTCAAATTAGCTAACATCATAGATGAGGATGCCTCATTTCAACCCTGTGTTACAAATATTCTTTATTGAAACCAGCTGATGTCTTAATAATTAAAAGGGATATACAAATTATAAACCAAACGAGTGACCTGGATAACTTTCCTATATTGGTAAAGTTACAAAAGAGACAGTTCTCAAGAGTTTTATGAAAAGGGACAAAGAAATGAAAAGAAATCAAATTCTAGGACAGCATTTCAAAGGATGAAAGGTTAAGATGGTTAAAAGTAAAACAGAATATAAAATAGGTTTATTCAATCAAGATTAAGAGAGATACATTATCTCTGGGTAATATTTATCTACTTTGGTTGACTAGGACTCAAGAATGAGATTTTAAGGATTTGTTTACAGATAAAAGATAGGATATGGGAAGATTTGTTGTATTCTGATGAGTGATGTTACTAAAATTGTTTATACTTGTGATGAAGAGGGAAGTCATTTCTTTATATATATTTTAATGCATTATTTTTCCCTATTTTTCTCTTTCCTCGCTTTCTATTTTTTCTTTGTTTTTACTTTGTATTAATTCTCGCCTTTTTATTTATTTATTTAACATAATTTGTATACCACCCTATCTCCGTAGGACTCAGGGCGGCTCACAACAAATAAAAACAAACCCAATAAAACGTAACATATATAAATATGCATACATAAAATACATAAATGTACAAATATATAATTTAAACATATATTAAAACCCATTAAAATAAAAAAAAACCCTCAGTCGAGGCTTTTAACTGCAATGTTTAATAGAATTACTATAAAAAGAAAGGAATTGTGGGGGCAGAGGGAGTGAAAGACTATTTTTACTATATATATATATATATATATATTTTAAAGTTATGATCACGGTAAAAGAAACTTGAGAGGATGGAGTGACAACGGCGGCGGGTGACAGGAACGGGGGCTGTTTCAGAGCTTTTCCACAACTTGAACAAATCCTTCAAGATACACTTAAAGCCTTATCGTCTGAATCCACAAGGATTTGAAGGGGGCGGCTGTCGTTTTGCAAGGTTTTTTATTCAAACGCTGCAGCCAGCGAGACTGCCGACTACCCCTTCGAGAATGTGTTTAGAAGTATCCCAGGAGGTCTGGAATGTGCCTTAGGTTTAAGGTGACTGATGCCCCTGCCGCCCACCCCTGCCTCCGGCGGCGACGTCCATCCACCCTGTTATCTGAGGTTGCTTCAGCGTGTCAGCTTCGGCTCCAGCAGCTGCAAAGGAGGCGACTCCAAGGCTGGAAGGAGCCCATTTGAAGGAGGGAATGCCGCCAGCGACCGCTAGGCGGCGTATGATGGAAACGATCAGCCACGCATAGTAACCTCCTCGAATCGTCAAACATTGCCATGGTTAAAAGGGCCGGAGAGAGACAGTGATCAGGTAATGCGAGCCAGAGACTTTTTTTTTTTTTCCTCTTCGTTGTTTCTGTTCTTCCGACTGCTTCTTATTTGCGAGGGTTTTATATATACTGGCTGGGGTGGTGCGTTTGCTTGATTGTTTTCTTCGCCTTTCTTTTTGGAATGCATCCTTCATGCTGCTGCTTTTTTCTTTGATTTTAATTCATAGCCAGGCTGTGGAACCAGGTGGGAATCCTTACACATGAATGAAGCAAAGCTACCTCCCACCCTTAACCTCCCCTTCATTAAGAATTAAACAAAATTAAGCCTCAGACTGTAAATAGCCTCCCATTTGCAGGCTGGAGTTAAGAGATGTTATAGTTTGTAGAGCCCACTAGAAAAAAAACTGACAAAAAAAATAGTGACTATAGTGGTCACACTAATAAAGATCTAAAATGTAATATGGGAGTGTGCGGGTTATTTGGTTTGCTTGATTTTGCAAAATATATGAGGATAGAGCTTTAAGGGGGGAAAAAAAGACTGGAGGAAGAAAAGCCTATACAGATGTTTCAAATAAATTGAAACATTCTACACTGTATTTAACTCTGGTTTCTAGGATTTGCTTCACTGTATTATAACACCTTAAGCTAAAAGTAGACTGATGAATCCTCAATACAAGAAATATAATGTATTTTTTTAAAAAAATAGAGGATAATCTAAGAAATCTACAAATCATTATACTGATTCTGTCTACATTGAAATGTGATGGTTCTTATACCTTCCTTTCTCTTTTTCCAATTTCTGCTTTATACTGATATGTGTTTTGAAGAAATGTGTTCAGGGTAGTGAGATTACTTTAAAGATAAGAAAACCTATTTATTTCCTTTTTAAAAATTGCTTACATTTAATAATGCCCTTTAGATCTTTCTTAAATATGGAGTTGTACATATGCTGGAGGTAAAATGCTACATTTCCAATAAAGTTTCTAGTGTATTTCATTGTCACTCATCTGAAAAATTTGATTAAATATTGCAAGAGTGAACAGATTTTTGGCAGTATTGTAGATTTATATCTAAGGAGCTAATTCAAAACTGGCAGAAACAGGAAAAGATTGGTGACCTTGGACCTCTTTTGAATGCAAAGGGGGAGAGCAGCCCTCCCCTCTTTGTGGCACTGTGTTGAGGCCTGACAAAATAATCCTATACAAGATCATGTGATTCCACATCATTCAGTTGTAAGAAAGACTTGGATCCTTCTCCCAAACTCAAGCAAAAATCTTAGTATCTCTAGGAAAAAGCTTAACCCTTCATAGGTGTAGTGAAGAAACATGCACATTTCTACTTATGTTATATTATCATACAAGGTGTAGAAAAGGATCCAACCATTAGTTTGAATTTTTTCAGCCACTGATTGTAACATAAAACTAAAATGTTGCTATGTTACAATCTTTTTATCTTATAAATTTTCTTTATAATGTTATGGAAGAATGATCACTTTAACATATCCAACTTCTGAGTGATTTATGAATATAAGGCTGTCTGGGCATTTTTCTTGAACAAGTACTGCTGTCCTATACTATAGCCCCCACCCCCGCATACAAACTTTTCTTCTCCTTGAAAATGATAGTGAAGCGAGGTCAACATAAATCCTATTATTGCCACTTACTGAACTGAACCTATAAATCACAGCAAACCACAAACTTCAGAGTCATGTAGGAATACTTGGAAATGTTGCAAAGCCACCTTTCGAATTGCTCTATCACTAAGCATTCTTCATGAGGAAACAATTTGAATATATTGAAGGTAAAAGCTTCCTACAAAGGACCAATCTATAGAGGTTATGAACATTCCAACTCTGGAGATTTTGAAGAAACAATGGAGATGATTTAATTTCCTTGTAGATGATTTAATTGATCTTCCTTCCTATTCCATGGAAGTAGACAAGCTGATCCTTGTAACTTTTTCCAATTCTGCACTTGTAAGATTATTTAACCCAAGTCAGAGTCCCTACAAACAACTGCAACAGACCCCAAAAACATGATCAACTGTTCTTGCAGTGTTAAAATAAAATAAAGCACTCTTCATGCATCCTTTTCAATTCTAGAAAGATTTCTCTGTAAAGCACAACGACAAGATCTATACACAGACTTTAGAAACAAAAATGTCAGAACTATTTTTAGCAGTAGGTCCTTCAGAACTCAGCAGGACCTAATATTCGGTTAAAATGCAATTTACTGGATGCTTCTTGCCTTCTGGACATTCAGGATTCTGTTGCTTCTTCAGAACGTCTGCTTTGAAAATCTCCTGAATTTATAGAAAATTACCTGGAAATCAATTGCTTCCTATTTCTAATTGCACATCTAAATGTATTTATAATGAAGCTCAGTGAATACTATAGGACCTAGCAATGTAAGATATATGGCCATGTAATGGTACTGATATATTTCCTGTAAACATTACAAATCTAATCAACCTTACTGAACTGTATTTATTAAGAAACCTACTGAATACTATAGGACTTACCAATACAAAGATATATACTATCAAACACAATGGAACACAGATCTGGAGAGAGAACTCCTCATTAGTCAGTTGTGAATTATATGGCACAAAAAGAAATTTCACTGTTCCTTAATGTTGATTTCCAAGTATAGAGTTGTTCACATATTTTATTTGAGGAGGATATTTAAAGTAATTGGGAACAGCTTATGCATGAGATGAAACACAGGTTATCTGAAATTTCTTATAGAAATTAGGGAGGATGGCTTCTTGTAGCACTGTTTTCCCTCCAACTCTTCAAAAAAAGGACTTGAAGTCCTTTTCTTCTTACATAAAGCAACCATCAAGTTTATTAGCAGGAGCTGAGAGTTTAGTATCCCAACATTCACTTGGAAAGGAAATAACTGGCCTTTTGAAGGCTGGCTCTGCCAGGGCACAAGCACATGGTTTCTGAATGTGCTGAGTTTTGGAAAAATCCCTTTTCTTGGGTCAATTCACCCTAAGGAGCATGGAAATTAACTGAACTCTTCTGGAGGAAGTAGGATAAAGCTATTCATAACTACAATACAGTGCAGACTTTCTTGGAAGTAAAATCGACTGATTTCCTTCCAAATACACATACTGTACCGGCATACGTGTGACACACATATCTAGACAGACAGACAGACACACGCAGAGGAAATGTTAAAATCGGTCCACTCCAGATTTGGCTGAAACAAAATAGGCTCGGTTGGCCATGGAAATCCAGAGCTAACCTGTGTTTTGCTGGCAAGAGCAGAAAGATGGCTTGTCGATAGCCACCATCAGGGCCACGTGACGGAAGAAAACAACATTTTTTACTTTACTTGGGATGGTCGCTAGAAATCTGGACGCCGAGTGGCGCGTGCGTTTCACCCACCCACCCACTCACTCCCTCCAGGTAAAATATCTCCTTTGCAACGGGAGGGGAAAGAAGGCATCCCCGCAGGCTTAAACCAACACCATGCCCAGAATTTAATCTATGCTGCGCTGGATTGTCAAGCAACAGTACCGGGACGGAAGCAGTTTAGCCTGGATAATCACTTGACCCCTCCTGTAAGCGTAAGCGTGAATGCTTCTAAAGCGCTCAAGTGTGGGGCAGGCGGGAAACCTCGTTCCTAAAAGGGTAACTCGTTTGGTAGGGGAGGAGGAGGGGAGGGGAAAAAAAAGAGAATCAAAACACCTTTCTCGTTCCTTAAGTAATCTAATGTCGCCCATTGTTTCAGGATTCCGCTGTGGAACGTTCCCGGGAGGGAAGCATTGTGACGTCAACGCACCTACTTAATCCTCCCTGTTGAGGGGGAGCCTGGAGCCATGAGGTCATCGAAGCGGCCAGTGTAACTATCCCGAGAGCAGCGCCAGCGCCAGCAGCAGCGGCAGTTTCAGCGGCGGGGGGGAGGGGAAAAGCCTGCCCAAGCAAGGCCGCTTGGGATCTCTCGCAGCCGCACTCCAGCTGCAAACCGAGGCTCGCCGCCACCGCCGGGAGTTTCTGGCAAAAGCATGGAGGAGGCTGACACGAAAGAGCTGCAGGTCGGCTCCTGGCTGCCCGTGCTGGTGGAGCAAATGGTGAACGATACCCTGGTAGTCACCTTGAGCTGCGGGGAGAGGCGGTTCACCGGGATCCTCCTGGATTGCACTAAAAAGTAGGAGCATGAATTGCTTGGATGGTTATTCTCTTTGCGCCCCCCCCCTTTCCTCCCACGCTCCCATCCTAGAAACTAAAATAAAATTTCGGGAAAGGGGGGGAAATTGCAACTGAGAAGTTTACTGGCCCCACTAGGCCCTGCTTGGAGGGCGAGGACAGAGCAGCTGGGCAGAAGGCGGGATTAGGCCGTAATCAGATTAAAGACTTGCATGGCTCATTGCATGGAGGAGGGGGGGGGGAAGGGAGCAAATGGTCACGTCGATTCTCTCTGTGAGTGGTGTGTGTGCCTCTTCCCCTCCCCTCTTTTTTTCTTTTTTTTTCTTTTTCTTTTTTTTCTTTTTTTGTAATGGCATATTTTAGTTTCATTTTCTGTTCGGAATCCAGCGTGGAAGAAATGTTCCTCTTTCTGAGGGGGAAAAAAAAGTCAGCTTTCTAGTTTGTGCACTGTACAATCATGTCCTCCTTCAGTGACGTTTTCGAAGCGGAGTTGCGGTCGCGTCCTTTTCTGAAAAGGCTGCTGAAATGAACCATATTTTCCTCTGGGGGTTAGGCCCTAAAAAAAAAAAAGGTGTGTCTCTCGCTGATGCGGGAAGGGGAATTATTGTCTTCATCATCCAGGAACAGGTTCCGGGGTTTTAATAAGCTGCTTCCAGAACATCAGGTCACCTCCTTTTACAAACCCTACAACTTTGCTAAAGTTTTTTATTTCCCTTCTTCCCCTTCTCCCCTCTATTCTTGAGGAGATTTCATTGGTGCTGCCTCTGGACTGCTGCTGATGTAGCACAATAATGTTCTCCTGAAGACACATGTTGCCATAATTACAGACTTCTTTGTTTAAGAGATTCTGCACACTTCAAAAAGCTTTTTTTTATCGAAACTGCCCCAGCTTGCCATTTTTTTCCCTTTTCACATTCAGCAGAAGGATGGGCCTCCTTCAGAGAGAGAGAGTTTGCATGCCTGAGAAACATAATGCATACATAAATGCAGTTAACAGCAAAGCTTATTTCCTTTCCTGTTTTGCAGTTCAGGATATATTCACTTATTTAATGAAACACCAGCTCCTATAAATAGCGCTTGAGTTAATAATGTGATACTTCCAAAACTGCCTCTCTTTCAGTATTTTCCAAACAAAAGAGTTCCCTGGATTGGCTATTAATAGGAGATGTAATAGTTTGATAAAAGTATACCAATAGCTATATAAAGGCAGAATATCTTAAAAACTGAAACTTGGCAGGCTGTTGGTGCTAGAAAAATGAGCTTAGCCTACTTAGTGGCCTCGTATTTAAAATATTTTCTATTGTTTCTAAACAATTGGAAATAATCTTTCTCTCCGTCTTTGGTATGGATACCTTCTGTACAAAACAGAATTTCAAATAGGCTGTTGGCACGCAAGACTCCTGAAGCATGGGGTTGTCCCCCTTACTACTGAATTTGAGTAGAAATTATAAATAAATGCCTGTCACTTTTGAAGGCCCCAAATTCATTTTTCTTAATGAGGACTCCATCTTGGCTACAGCTTCTTCCATTTCCTCCCCTCCCCCAGCAACATGCATTCATTAGCCTTTGACAATTATCTGCAAGAATTATCTAATTAGCAGATAAGCCAGCATCCATTAACAGTAAATAGATGTAACTTAACATAGGGCTCTTTATGAATTTCAAACAAATATGTTTGTATGTAGACATAAATTTTCTCTTAAAGTCCTGTGTGATAAACAATATATTTAGCTGGCTGGGAGTGTTGGGTTACTCTCCTTTCTTCCTGCCATCCCATTGTCCTGATGGCTAAGTTAATGTTGCTGATGTTGTTAAATAGGCACCAAAGCCTTGCTGCAGCTGTATTGATTTCTTTCTGGCACTTGAGACTGTGAAGCAAATTAAAATGGCATGATGCACTGGGAATCTTTGCATATGAGCAGGTTGCCACAAATTGCAAGGATGCAAAAACTAAGGGGTATTTTTTAAAAAAATCATGCTAATTTCTACAGGCCAAGTCCAAAAAGAATAGTTCTCTGCTACATTGTAGACTGAGACCTGTGTTATGCTTCTGTATCAGTGTATCCCTTTCTCTAGATGCTTTGCTGACAGAATTGAGACCTCTTAGATTCATATCGTTAAACTCCTGGTGGGACTGAAACAACCAGAGTGGAGGCAGAGCCCAATCCTGAGTCCTTCCTTCCTTCCTTTCCCTTCCCTTCCCTTCCCTTCCCTTCCCTCTTCCTTTCCTTTCTCTCTTTCTCTCTTTCTCTCTCTCTCTCCTCCCTCCCTCCTCTCTCTTCCCTCCCTCTTTCTCTCTCTCTCTCTCTGTCTCTTTCCCTTTCTCTGCAGGAAAAATACAGGTAACTCTTTACCATCTCTTGCAAGGGTGATTTGAATTTAAGGTCTAACATATAAAGTTAGCCATATAATGGGCTGAAGCCCTAAGACTGCAAATTGTTCACCCCAGTTTTAAATGATGGAAACCATTGGTCTTGGTAGCTTACTACTTGCTTACTAGGGACAGCATTTGTCTACATATAGGAAAACCCCTTTTTATCATCACTGCTCAGGTCCTTTTATCTATGGAGTCCCAAGCCAAGGCATACTCTTAGCCCCTCCCTATGCTATATAAGCAGAAAAGTTGCCCTTCGTTTTATATAGTTTTAATGCATAATTATATCCACGACCTTAGCTCATTTGACATGTTTACTAGGTACATAAGTTTTCCAGGAAAAAAAAGGTTTAAGGAACATCTGTGTTGACATTCCTGGCTTGGCTGGACAATCGTTTGACTTTGAAGGGACCTTCCTTAAAAAATTGGATCTCTCGGTTCCTTAAGTGCAAGGCTTAAATAGCTTTATCTCATGATTTCTTTTCAAAACCACCCAGACAGTTCAAAAGCTTGATGTGTATCCATTCTGAACATGCTTTCCCTCCTCCTGGTTTTTCTAACCTCCTCCTGATCTTTCTATTTGGTAGGATAAGTTGCTTCAAACTAGTTGAATATATTCCTTATCAGACAGTAAAAATGTTTCCACCCAGCTATGCTTAACCTTCCAGAGTCACTCTGCTTATTAATATGTAATATTGAATGTTGACCATGTGTTCCCAAACACACCACTAAAGCCAGATGCCTAAATGGTTACCACAAAACTCAAACTGGTGCTTTGAAGAAGATGAAAATGAAATAAAAGAGAGGGAAAATCCAAAATAAACAGCGCTGAAAGAGCTCAACAGTAAGAAATTAAAGGCAAATTGGAAGGAGGGAGAAAGAGGCCTGGATCATAAATCAAGGCAGATGAAAGCAGACTAGCAAAAATTGTTTGAAAAGAAGTATCTAAAAAGGAAAATTAGAAACTCGGGAACAAAGAACTAAAATGTTTAAGGATAACATTCCTGGAAATAAATGTGAAAATGTTAAGAGTTTGATTTAGGGAGGAGGAGCTTGTCCCAGAACTTTTTTTTTTTTATTTCCAGTTTTTAGTTGTCCAACAATAAAATCAAGATGTGTCAGCCTGTTCCCATCATACTGCTAAAGTAAAAAAAAAGGCTGAAATAATCGGAGGTTAATAGTTGTATGAAGATGGAACTTCATTTAAAATCAGTTCCTGAACTAGCAATACCTTATTTCCAAATATCTTTACTTACAACTAGGTTCTAGTTAAGGGGGTCATACAAGTTGCTTGTAGATATGTGTGTGTCGTATGCCTCTGCTTAATTACACACTAGACTGTCCCTTATACATACGTATCATTTGTGCACACAGGCTCGCTTGTTCATTCCCCTTTCTTCAAAAAGCTGTGAGCAATTTTGCTGGGAAGCGAATTGGCCTTCTTCAGCTTAACAATCTATTACAGATTGCTGGTTTTCCATTATGAGAAAGGATGGCTTCAAGCATTCGGGGTGGGGGGTGGGGGGGGTGGAGATAATAGGAAGGAAAAAAACGGTCCCCTCCCTCAGCAATATTGCTCAGTCTCCCCCCCTCCCCACTAATTGCAGAGGGAAACAAATGATCTTAAACTGTGGGTCCTTGAAAGGAAAAAGAAAGCAGCAAGGTTTTTATATTGCATTCAGCCCCAATACAAGCTACTGGTTTTTCATTGTGCTTAGCAGCAAGGAAATTAGGGAAGTGGTCTCTTGTTATAGCCAACTGATTGGTTGGCTCCTGGGAGAAGCTAGTAGTGTTTGTATGCCAGGATAAACTACTTTGGGGTGGGTGGGGGGATGTTGATTTAGGACCATATGAATCTTGTTTAGCCATGCGTTAGGTTTTTTTTGTTAAAAGTGCAAAGACAGATTGATTTGGTACAGGCTTGAAGTACAGGTAATCCTTGACTTACAACCACAATTGGACCCCAAAATTCTGTTGTTAAGTGAGACGTTGAGGTTTGCCCCATTTTTATGACTTTTCTTACCACGGTTGTTAAGTGAGTCGTTGCAGTTGTGAAGTTAGTAACCTGCTTGTTAAGTGAATCTAGCTTCCCCGTTGACTTTGCTTTGTCAGAAGGTCGCAAAAGGGGATCCCATGACCCCGGGACATAGCAAAGGTCATAAATATGAACCAGTTGCCAAGCGTCTGGATTCTGATCCCATGGTTATGGCGATGCTGCAAAGGTCGTAACTATGAAAAATGGTCATAAGTCAGATTTTTCAGTACTGTTGTAAGTAGGGGACTGTTTGAATGTCTTCTACTGTATATGCTGTTGATTCCAAAAGAGAGGCCTTTAGTTTTTCAGGAGATTTAATTATGCACAGGAATGTTTAAATTGCATTTAACTAATAGTAGCTGACATTAGAAGGAAGCTTTTTCAGTAGGCCTTAAAAAGCTTTTCAGTTTCTAGCCATTCTGGATCTCTCATGGAAGAGAAATTTGCATCTGATGTTACTTTCCCATATGGGGAAATTCCATCTCTGGCTGTCTTGCAGTATTTCAATGCTGATTAAGAATGAAATAAAGTTCTACTTATATATTGTTCGGGATCTAGCAGACATGAGTCTGCTCCCTTGTCAGCTGTTACAGGTAGTCCTTGACTTACGATCACAATTGAGCCCAAAATTTCTGTTACTAAATGAGATGTGAGTTTTGCCCCATTTTACGACCTTTCTTGCCACAGCTGTTAAGTGAATCACTGCAGTTGATAAGTTAGTAACCTGGTTGTTACGTGAATCTGGCTTCCCCGTTGACTTTGCTTGTCAGAAGGTCGCAAAAGGGAATCATATGACCCTGGGACACAGCAAAGGTCATTACTATGAAGCAGTTGCCAAGCATCTGGATTTTGATCACGGGAATGCTTCAAAGTTCGTAATTCTGAAAAATGATCACTTTTTCCAGTGCTGCTTTAACTTTGAACAGTCACTAAATGAACCGTTGTAAGTCGAGGACAACCTGTATTTGTGGCGACTTTCTTGATCACAATAAAAGGGTTCTGGAGGAACAGCAAGTTCTCTTTTCACAAGTGCATTGATAAAGAGGGTAAAAATCCAGAATTTGGTCGTCTGCAACAGAAATTTCTGTTTCTCCATTTCTTCCAGCTTCAGGTAGTCCTCAACTTATAACCACAGATGGGACTGGAATTTTCATAGCTAAGTGAGGCCATCATTAAGCAAGTCATTCCTGATTTTATGATTTATTTTGCCACAGTTGTTCATATTCCTTGTAGACAGCTGGTCATTTGCATCCTTTTAGAGGGTCATTGAAGCCCTTGATGTTTTATCGGTGTCCTCAGGGTCACCTGAGTAGTGCAAATGGATCCTGTAGTCTGCAGTTTTTCTTCTGGAAATCCATTCCTACTCCCACGCTCTTCAAAGGTTGTTCATCCCAAATTGTATAGCTAAAAGTCTGTAGAGATTCTCAGTCATCCAGGTCATGGTTGTCCCAAAGGAGCTTCATGAATGAGAAGTGAAACGTCTTCAAAAGAAAAAACGAAGAAAGTCTAGTTGCCTCCTGAAAAAGCACCTTTGGGACAGCCATGACCTAGATGACTGAGAAATCTCTACACCAGAGGTCTTCAAACTTGGCAGCTTTAAGACTTGTGGACTTCAACTCCCAGAATTCTCCAGCCAGCATAGCTCCCAGAATTCTGGGAGTTGAAGTCCACAAGTCTTAAAGCTGCCAAGTTTGAAGACCTCTGCTCTACATACTTACAACCCCAGGATGTTGCAGTGATCGTAAATACATGCATGTTACTAAGTGCCCACATTTTTATCATGGGACTGCAGAGTTAAAGGTACTACTCTACTTACAATAGTCTGCTTAATGACCATTCGAAGTTATAACGGCACTGAAAAAATGACTTATGACCATTTTTCATACTTATGACCATTGCATCATCCCTGGGGTCACGTGATTTACATTCGGACCCCTGACAACGGACTCACATTTATGACGGTTGCAGTGTCCCCGGGGTCATGTGATCACCTTTTGCGGCCTTCTGACAAAGTCAATGGGGAAATCAGATTGGCTTAACAATTGTGTTACTAACTTAGTAACTGCAGTGATGCATTTGACAAATGTGGCAAGAAAAGTGTAAAATGGGGCAAACAAATTTCTCACTTAGCAATATAGGTTTTGGGCTCAATTGTGGTCATAAGTTGAGGACTACCTTTACTGCAATGGTCATTACTGCAAGGACCAGTCACTATAACTGAATAGTTGCTAAACAAATGGACATAAGTTGAGAACTACCTGTATAATGAAGGTTACATTTCTTGAGTAAGAGATGCCTGAATATAGCTACTGCTTTTATTTTGCCTATCAGAAGACCAGGAAGCAAAGCTGTTGGATAGATCTATTATCATTTTGTTATAAATTGGCTACATGTGAAAATATGTTGAACCCGTTTTAAAAAAAACCCATTATACACAGAATATTTTTCTGTATGACTAATGTTTCAGCAAAAATACAAGGACAATGAGAGAAAATGAACTATTGTGTCTACTCATTCCTTCTTCTGGCTAGACTAGTTTCAATAGTATTTGCTGATTCTATGGACAAAAAAAAAGAGACAATAATGGAGAGTTTTTATCTCTTCCTTGGATGCTAGATTTTTAAAAACAGTGTGCAAAATTTTGATCAGCAGTCAGATAATTCCTAACCTTAGAACTGCAGTTTGCAAAAAAAAAAAAAAAAGTGTGCCTTAATCCACCATTATTGCAAATAAACCTGTAAGCCATTTTTGGGCATGTTTCCTGAGAGGAGGTTATTATTGGGTCTTACTCCCAAGTAAATGTGCATAGGATTATTACTTTATTGATGCTGTCTTGTGGTTTGTGAATTCAAAGAGCTGTCAGGTTATAAGCAATCAAGATCTGTCAAGTTATAAGTAATTGGTATGGCAATGGGAAGGTAGCAACTGAGTAGTAGACAAAAATAACACACATATTACATTAAATTACAAATATAGCAGGGTGGCGGAATCATATACAGCAGTAAAGTAGTAGAAGCTTTTGTTCCCCCCAGCCAGAAAGAGATTTAATATTTAAATATTAAAAATATTTAAACAGGATGGGGAATTTATGGACTTCCAAATGTTGCTGAAATACAGTTTTCAGCAGCTCTAGTCAGAATAGCTAATGATGCTATGAGTATCTGACAATTACTGGAGGACCATATATTCTGATCTTTCCAGTTTCTGATCAGTCTTTCAGAATATTAACTGCTGCATCAAAAAAATTTTCAGGTGAGTAATGATTTGTTTATCTCTGCTGACTTTCTACTCTCCAAATATGTTGGACTGTACCTACTGGTCAGTGGGTGAGAGTTGTAGACCCATACATCTATGGTAGCTTAAACGTCTGCCCACAGAGGCCACACTTCCTGCATAGGCCCAAGTTACTTCACGGTTTATTGTAGGGATAGGCTTGATTCCTGTATCTTTTTCAGGCACTCAGAAATTTGTACAGTAAGCAGTCTGGACAAGGATGGGGGAGGTGGCATCACAGCATAGCTGGAGATAACATTCATACAACATGTTTATGAAAATGCCTGAAGAGAGAGTCCCTATGTGCTTATAGGCATTTGAAATGAACAGTCATGCAGTTGGAGAGATAGTCACACACATCCTTCATATGTGTGATTGTTGTATTTTGTTAACCAAGTCATTATTGTAAAATCCGAAGGGCAGACAGAGGCGGAGGCTTAGTTGCTCGAACTCAGCTTTATTAAACAAGGACTCATAACAAGAGAAGAACACAAACTCACTTTGACAGCTCCTTAAATACCCGGCTGTCTAACTTCGAGAGCCAATCGGAGGGAAGCAATTTCCCTCCTTTCAGCTGCTCGCGTCTAAACCAATCAACACAGCCTGGTAACAGCTACAGGCTGCAAGGTTGTAACTATGAGGACTTAACACCCCTTCACACCCGGAACGCGCACTCGTAGTCCTCCAAATATGTGGGACGTCGACGACGCCTCCCAGACCGTCTTAGTGCAGGGGAACTCGGTGGTTCCGGCGGAGCCCCGCCTACGGTCTCCTGATCGACGGGAGAGGGATCTTCACCCGGACTCGAACTCACTGCCGGAGCGCGGCCGTCAGGTAAGTCCCCCTGCTTAAACGGACTGGTCAGTGGAGGCCGGCCGGCCTCCAGGCTGGGAGGAGGAACATCGGGAGTGTTTGTTGCTGCGGGCATTGAAGGGTCTAGTGACGGCCGAGGTTCCAGGTCTGCGGCCCGTCTCCTTAGTTGGTTTACATGCCGTCTCCAAATTCGTCCATCGGTGAGAAGGACCCTATAAGAATAGGGCCCAGTTATTTGAATAATATGTCCCGGTAGCCAACGAGGGTCTTTTTCAAAGTTCAGTGCATAAACCCCGTCCCCCATCCTAAAGACCCTGGGGGGCAGACCCATCCCTGCAGGTGGCTCGTGGTTGTAGCTAGGGTGAAGTCTATCTAATGTTGTTCTAAGCCGTCTCCCCATAAGCAATTCAGCAGGGCTATGTTTAGTGGTGGCGCAAGGAGTTGAGTGCTGGGCTAATAAGTATTGGTGGATTTTGTGATGCCAGTCAGTGTACCCTAACCTGCGCAAGGCCTCCTTAGCCGAGCGAACGGCCCTCTCCGCCAGACCATTGGCAGCAGGATGTTGCGGGGCTGTCCGGGCATGGCGGATACCCAACCGGGCCAGAAACAGCTGGAAGGGAGCCGACGTGAATTGTGGCCCATTATCGGTCACAATGGTATCGGGAAGGCCATGGGTCGCAAACCACCCCTCCACAATCCTAATGACGGCTGCGGTGGTGGTGGACTGCATCAAGGCCAGCTCGACCCACTTCGAATGGGCGTCAACCCCCACTAGGAAGTTCTGGCCCTGGAAAGGTCCCGCCAGGTCTAAGTGGACCCTAGCCCAAGGAGCCCGTGGAGGCTCCCACTCCTGCACGGGGGCAGCTGGGGGGGACGGACGAGTAGATTGGCACAGGCGGCAACGAGCAACCCACTCTTCGATTTGCCGGTCAAATTTTGGCCACCAAACGTAGCTCCTGCCGAGGGCCTTCATGCGCACCACCCCAGGGTGAGTAGCATGAAGACCAGCCAAAACTTGATTCCTAAGGGACGGTGGCACGACTACCCTATTACCCCACAAAAGGCAGCCTTGTAGAACAGACAGCTCATTTCGCCTGCGGAAAAATGGGAGAAATTCCGCAGACTCGTGAGAAGCAGGCCAGCCCCTGCGCACCCAGTCCTGGACCCGAGAAAGGACAGGGTCCACAGCGGAGCGGGAGCGAATGTCTGCCGCTGTGATGAGGGACGGCAGTTCATCAACTAGAAGGACGGGCGCCGTGGGAGCAGGGTCGTGGACCGGCACTGGAAGCGGGCAGCGGCTGAGGCCATCTGCATGCGCAATAGCCCTACCTGGTTTGTGTATTAATTGGTAGGAGTAAGACGATAAAAACTCCACCCAGCGTGACATACGCGGGGACAAAATCTGTGGGGTCTGTCTGTCCCCGGCCAACAACCCCAGAAGGGGCTTATGGTCAGTGACCAGGTAGAAGAACCTGCCATAGAGATAGTCATGGAATCGTTTGATTCCAGCGACGGCTGCCAATGCCTCCCGGTCGAGCTGGCTGTAGTTCCTTTCTGCCGCCGACAAAGTCCTGGAATAGTATGCGACAGGTGCCTCAGCTCCAGTTGGCATAATATGGCTAAGGACTGCCCCCACCCCATAGGGGGAGGCGTCACAAGTCAAGGATAAGGGAATTGAGTCATCATACTGCACCAGGACAGCGTCGGAGGAGAGGAGATCCTTAACGGCTTGGAATGCGGTTGCGGCGCGCTGGTCCCAACGCCAAGGGGATTTGGAATCCAGGAGCCGATGGAGAGGCTCCGCAACAGAAGCTTTATGGGGTAGAAAAATCGCGTAAAAGTTGAGGAGTCCAAGGAAAGCCTGCAGTTGGGCTTTCGAGGTGGGAGCAGGCGCTAGCTTAATAGCCTCCACTTTGGCAGGGGCAGGCCTAATGCCAGAAGCGTCTATTAGGAAACCCAAAAACTCAACTTGAGGTACCCCTAAACGGCACTTCTCTTTCTTTAATTTGAGCCCCGCCTTTCGGAACCGGGTAAGTACCGACCTTAGCTTACTGACGAGATCGTCCTGATCAGCAGCTGCGATCAGGACGTCGTCAAAATAAGGGACCACTCCTTGCAGCCCATGGAGCAGCCGCTCCATGAGGCTCTGGAAGATCCCCGGGGCCACGCTCACCCCAAATTGCAACCGGGTGCACTTAAACGCGCCCCGGTGCGTGATAATAGTTTGGGCCAAGGCCGTGGCAGAATCAACAGGCAGCTGTTGGTAAGCTTGGGCAAGGTCCAACTTCGCAAAGATCCTCCCCTTGCCCAAGGAATGGAGTAAGTGCTGGACCACGGGCACTGGGTAGTGATTGGCTGTAAGGGCCCTATTTATGGTTGCCTTGTAGTCAGCACATATTCTGATAGAGCCGTCTTGTTTAAGGGGAATCACGATAGGAGTTTCCCATTTTGAGTGTTCTACTGGTTGTAAGATCCCCTGCGCAATAAGCTTATCTAACTCCCTGTCAACTCTGGGTTTCAGCGCCAGTGGCACCCGCCGCGGCTTAAGTCTAATGGGTGCCACCTGAGGATCTAGATTAAAAGATATCGGGAGACCAGTGTATTTGCCCAGGCGGCCGTCAAACACATCAGAAAATTCCTGCAGGATGTTATCTGTAGCAGTAGACCTCAGAGAGTGGACCCCAGACAGACCCAAATGGAGGGCGGCGAACCAGTCGAGGCCTAATAATGAGGGCAGACTGTCCCGTACAATTATCAGAGGTAGCTGACCAGAAAATGACCCATAGGATACGTGGAATAGCCCACAACCCAAAGTTGGGATTGAATTCCCCTGGTAATCTTTCAATGTAATTGGACAAGGTTGCAGCCTTTTCCGGGGAACAGAGGGCAACAAGGTCTTTAGCGTGGCCCACGCTATCAAGGATTTGGAAGAGCCCGTATCCACCTCCATCCTACATGGAACTCCCTCAAGCTGGACAGTCAAATGGATCTTACTGTCAGAGCACGGAGTGGAGGCGTGGCTTATGGCGACGGCAGCCACCTCGGTGTCTTGGGATACGGCGAAACTTCCTCTCACTCCCTCACGGGGACTAGCTCGACCCATCCTTTGTCGCTTGTACACAGCCTCCCCCGCGTCGTCGGTAGCAGGAAACACAGCTCGGCAGACCCTAGACAGGTGCCCCCGCTTTCGGCAACGCCGGCAAACGGCCGATTTAAACTTGCAGTCGGCGCGGCTGTGAGATCCGCCGCAACCCAGGCAACGCTCTTGCTGTTTCTTAGTAGTGGGTGGCCACGGCTTCCTCTGGGACGACTTGAGGCGGCGGACGTCATCTTCCACGTCACTAGCGCCGGCTGGGCTTGCTACCTCATAGTGTACTGAGGGATGGCTGATGGATTGCCCCCCGGCACCTGACTGGAAACGTTGAATTTCAGCCGCAGATTTAGCGGACATCTCGGAGGCACGAGCTTCGTCCAAAGCAATGGGCAGCATCAAATCGGATCGGGCCAACAGCCTTTCCTGTAGTTTTAAATTTCTCACCCCGCACACTAATTGATCGAGGAGCATCTCATCCAGCTCCCGAAACTCACAGTGGCGAGCCGCTGTGCGTAAGGCAGAGATGTATTCATTAATCGATTCCCCCTCACGCTGGGCCCTCTGATGGAACGCATGTCGCCGTGCAATCTTAGATGGGGCGGGGGAATAATGGTGCTTAAGCTTCTCCACTAACGTCTCCCAGGGCACCGAGTATACCGGCTGAGGGGCGGCCAGGGCCCTGGCTGTCCCGAATATCTCGCGGCCGCATGAGCTGAGGAAATACCCCCTCTTCCGAGCACTAGATACATCAGAGAGCTCATTTGCCTGTAGGAAACATTCAAACCTCTCGAGGTAGTCGTCCCAGGTTTCTGACGCGATATCGAACGGTGTGAACGATGGGAGACCCGTTGTCATTGTGGCTAGTCAGCTGGACACGGCCCACACAATTAATAGCAACCGTCACCTCACGATCCCATCCTCGTCGCCACGTGTAAAATCCGAAGGGCAGACAGAGGCGGAGGCTTAGTTGCTCGAACTCAGCTTTATTAAACAAGGACTCATAACAAGAGAAGAACACAAACTCACTTTGACAGCTCCTTAAATACCCGGCTGTCTAACTTCGAGAGCCAATCGGAGGGAAGCAATTTCCCTCCTTTCAGCTGCTCGCGTCTAAACCAATCAACACAGCCTGGTAACAGCTACAGGCTGCAAGGTTGTAACTATGAGGACTTAACAATTATAGTTTATAAACTATGGATGGCTTATTGTTATGTCTGAATTGGATCCTTTTAGATTCTTCATCTCATGACTTAACTATCTTTCCCAAATGAACAAATGAACTTATGACTATGCTTAAACTTATGATTATGATTATGAAAAAAAAAATAAGGGGTGTGCATAAGTTCACCAGCGTGCCTACCATCCCTGTCCTAATATTCCTTTTTACTTACTCTTTTCATGTATTCAAATTATGTTTATACTTTTACCTGTTATGCTTAACAAATAAACTTATGAAAATAAACTTATCAAAACCTTACAAATAAATTCTCGGAGACTTCAGCTCTCAGAATTTGAGTGATGCCAGTCGGTCTACAGCTATGATGGCGAACCTATGGCACGCGTGCTAGAGGTGACATGCAGCACCCTCTCTGATGGCACATGAGCTGTCGCCCCAATTCAGCTCCTCTGCACATGCGCCCATGCCTCCCGCCAGCCAGCTTGTCTTTGGGTCTCTGCCATGCATGCGGGTGGGGGGGTTCATGCAGGGGGGCCACACATGCATTCACAGGGGGCATATGCAGGGGGCTGCACCCGCATTGCATTTTGGGGGTTTGGGCACACACGCATTCATGCACACATGCACTCTCTTTGGGCGCTTGGTCTGGAAAAGGTTAGCCGTCACTGGTCTAGTCTAGGGTATGCCATGTTGGAAGAGACTAACTTTGTGCTACATGTGAACCCAGTCATTGTGTTGTGCGAAGAGTCTTGGGAAACCTCCTCTCTAGTCCAGATTTGGTCATAAATCTCTGTCACTATGGCTCATACTAACCTGCCACATCCTAACACACACTTGAACAGATTGTTGTGAAGACAAATAATACAATGACCATAAGCTATTTTGAAGGTGAGTTAGGACATCCTTGCAATAAGTTCTTATGCTGCAAAAAAGATAGATACTGAGTATATTCTGAATAGTATTTAGGGGGAAAAAAGTGGTCAGGCCATTCTGTGGCTGTCTACCATTTTTTACTTGTAATGCAAATTCTACAGATCTGAAGTCTTTATCAATAGAAAGCATTTAAAAATCAGCACTTTCCTTTGGTGAGTAAAGCTGTGAGCTATACGATACCTGAGAGCAGACGAAGAGATTCTCTTGTATAGGCAATGACCTTTTTGAGTCAAGTCACTCCTTTAAAATGTAATGATCATGTTTTGAGTGCTCCTGCAAAATGGCTGCCATGTAGGAGTCTACACATTCATAAAATGGCTGTCCTGGTGGATTGGAGTAAGATAACCTATCAGGTTATTCTCTGCCACACTTTGTCTCCATATGACATTCCATGCCATCCATATTTACCTTTCTCTTTCTTTTAGAGGTGAGGTCACACTTTCACACAAAATGCTTAGCCTTCAGCTGTTCCTCCCAACCTGTCTTATTTTCTTTATGGTGTCTGTGGCAACTCCTTGTAGTCCAGGACATCCATGGTATACAGATGGTACTGGACGGTGGCCTTCTGCTTTGCAACATGTATGCCTCCCCTTTAATCATTTTTAAGTGAATATTTTAAAGTTAAAATCAAATGGGATGGGGAGTCTGGGATACAACGAAGGAGCTATCCTGAATAAATGGGCATCTGGTTTGCTTGTCCTGGTCACAGTGGAGCAATTGTGAGAGAGATGCTTTCATTTGTGTGTGTGTGTGTGTGTGTGTGTGTGTGCAATCACAGACACACACAAACACAGACACACTTATACAACTGCTTGGGAAGTGGGGGAGGCATCTGAATTTCAATGGTTGAAATGTTTGTAATAATGACAGTACATGGCTTAAGGCACAGGGTTTTTTTTTCCTCACTGGAAAATGACTGCAAGCTTTTAAAGCACAACTGCAACCTTTACGGGCATGCTTTGGTTTTAACTGCTACTCACATTTTTGACATGACATGAAAAGGGCTGAACAAAACGGCAAGCGGGAAGTCAGGCTGAGAAGTGGGAGCAGATGTCTTAAAAATGAAGGATTGCTCTTTTTAACAGGTATTTTAGACAGATCCTTACTGAATGTCAGGGCGATCACTTCTCTGGGAGGGGAAAAAGGAGGCAGAATGATGAAAGCAGAATCAGGGCATCAGAATCAGACTGGTAAAGGCACTTTGATTTGGGCTGTGGGGGTGGGGTGTAAATAAGATGCTGTTTCAGTGTGGTTGCTCCTTCTCTAGATGATGTTGAGCTCCAAGTTCCAGATAGGACTCCCGTTAGGAGAAGCTGCTCATCAGAGCTTGTGGCAGTTGAATGAGAGTCCTAGTTTAATCTTGGAACCCACAACAATCTTGGATCGTACAAGTGGTAGTAGCAGTGATTGCAGAGGGATTTACTCCCTTACATGATGTCAGTGGGGAAGCTGGTATTAAGTCACAAGTCGCAATCATGTGATGTTGCACTTAATGATAGCAGCAGAACTGCCATTGTTAATTGAGCACAGTCATTCGATGTTTTGCTTAATGACCTGTCACTTAGCTAGGAAGCTGCCAAACCCAAATTCTATTAAGTGAGGACTATGTGTAATAAAGCATATAAAAATATTCAAGAATCCAAATTTCAACAGATGATTCAGGGATTCAGAATTCAACTAAAATTTATTTATCCATGCACATGCATTAAACATGCAAACATTGATATATACTGATATTTGTATGGCACTGATTTTAGAGAATACAATATGACAAAGGCTGGTTAATGACCATACTTGAGCAAGGACCAAGTTCTTGGGTACATGTACTAAGCTTGTCAGGTGAATGTAAAACATATCCCAGGTAGATGCAGCTATTTCAGTGGAAGATTGCAGCCAAACAGAAAAGCTTGGAATACTTGAAGCATCATAGGAACAGATTGAGTACGTCTTCAATATCTGAGAATATGGAAAAGTACAATGGATTCTCCATGCCATTGTTCTGCTCATCACAGCCATAGAAGTGACATCAGAAGAGCTCGCCTCCAAATAGCATGGTTCCTCAGGGCTTCATATTTTTTCACACTTATCTTGACCAAATAGTTATGGGTCACAGTTTTCATGGTTATAATCTCTGTGTGGTCAGAGTCCTGTAATTCAGTGGTCCCAACCTTTTGGGCACCAAGGACCGGTTCTGGTGTGCTGCAGATCAGTGCAAGTCTGTGGCCCAGGGGTTGGGGACTGCTGCTGTAACTAATGGGTTACCCCCATCCCTTTGACCTTGTCTTCTCATGGAAAAAAGAAGCTGGTTTTTGTTGCTGCGCCCACTCCCCATGGTCAAACAAAACACTCCTGATTTAGTAGATGGCTTAATCATGTTGTATGTCAATTTCATTTAGTAGCTCTTAACTGAAGGAATAAGATATAAGGGCTGTGAAAGGCTCTGGAGAGCTTCAAAGTAATAATCTTGGACCATCTATATCTGACCTGGCATAAAACAACATCTCAGGCTCCAACTACTGGCGGAAAATATAGAAAAAAGAGGAGTAGAATATGATTGTCTCGCATATTTTGAAAATACAGAGGGGAAAAGGAAGAATGATTGCCTTCCAGATGTTTTAGATTACAATTCCATAGGCTGTGCTTGATGGAGATTATGAGACTTATAAATAAAATATCTAGAAGGTACCAGGCTACAGATGCATATAGTGTATGTATGTATATTTTTTTTGAAGGTAGTGTCTTCCTGCTTAATACAGGTAGTTCTCAACTTACAACCACAGTTGAGCCTAAAATTTCTGTTGCTAAGTGACGTTTGTTAAGTGAGTTTTCCCTCTTTTATGACCTTTCTTGCCATGGTTGTTAAATGAATCACTGCAGTTGTTAAATAAGTAACACAGTTGTTAAGTGAATCTGGTTTCCCCATTGACTTTCCTTCTCAGAAGGTAGCAAAAAGGGATCACATGACCTCAGGACACTGCAAGCGTCATAAATATGAGTCAGTTGCCCAAGCATCTGAATTTTGATCACATGACTGTGGAAACACTGCAAATGGTCGTAAGTGTGAAAAACAATCATAAGTCACTTTTTCAATGCCATGGTAACTTCAGACGGTCACTAAATGAACTGTTGTAAGTCAAGGACTACCTGTGCAACATATCCCTTTTTTCAATGTCACATATCCTTGTTATGACCTTGATAATATTTCTTTTGTTTTATAAGTTAAGACATGGTTGAGGGTTTTTCTTCTGTTCCATGTAACTGTACAACAGTACTAATGTATTCAGAAACAGTTCTGAATCTAGAAAATACTAGATTTTGTTGTCAAGTGAAGAAAAATAAAATCAGATTTTGAACTTGCAAGTAGTTCAAGCTTTCTAAACTCATAATGACTACACCTTAAAGATTCATTTATTTGTTTAATTCAGTTCTGTTCTCTATTTTTCCTCCAAATTATTTTGCAAGAGATTAGTGGTGGTGGTAGAACATACTGACGATATAACTGGAAGCAAGTTGATTTGTGGAAAAAGTCCTTCCAAATCAATGCTTCAGGTATTGTTCAATGCTGCAGTGAAAAATGTATTTGGATTAGACAGAGAACTGCAACAGAGCTAGCCAGCTGTTGGTAGATGGTGAGGAGTGGAGGAGACAGAAAAGCCTTGGTGCATTGTATGATGTAAGCCAAATGGGACAGAAAGAGTTCCTTTGAGGTGGTTCTTTTCATATCTTATGTTCAATTGTCAAGAGGTCTGGTACTTTGATGCTTCATACATTTTCTAAATAGAAGGTTATCCTGTGGCTGATTTCCTTAATTGTCATGAGGGCCCAGGGCTCATTGTAGTTTAGATGTCGTTTAGGTGGTCTTGGAATCAAGGGCCACAATTGGGACTGGGATCTCAGTTTTAGAGGGAAGCAGTAAGACATCATATGACTGCTTCGCTCAATGACTGCAAACCCAGCACTCCTGGTTGCAGTCATTAAGTGATTTGTGGCTCGTTAAGTGGCAGAGTCCCAGGTAAGGAGCATGGGTTGTTTGGGGGAGGGCGATCCTGGGAGGCATATAAATGCCTTTCTGCTCAGGAGATGCAAATTCTCCACGTCAAAATCCAAGAAGGATTTTCAGCCCCTGAGCTGAGAGGCACTCGCGTGCAACCTGTATCAGGCCTGCCACAATTCCCATCTCCCCCAAGGCAACCCATACTCCTTACCTGGACTCAATCCCCCTGAGGCACCTTTCCTTCCCGCACTGCCTCTTTGTTCTGGAGCTGAAAATCCTCTTTACCAAAATCCAAGTTTGCAACCTTCTCTGACCACTTCCCAATGACTTCCTGGGGAAATTGGCAGAAAAGTTTGCAAATGGTGATCATATAGTCATGGGCATGTGACAACCCATCATAAACGTGAGCAGCCTGCCAAGCACCCAGATCATAATCACCTGAAAATGCGACATTTTGCGATGGTCAGGTAGCTGTAAAGCACCCTTTTTGAGGTCACCGTTAATTGAAACTTCTGTTAAATGAACAGTCACAAGTAACAGGTAAGCTCCTTGATTTATGATCACAATCGAGCCTAACATTTCTGTTGCTAAATGAGACATTTGTTAACTGAGCTTTGCACCATTTTAAGACCTTTCTTGCCACAGTTGTTAAGTGAGTCTCTGCACTCGTTAAATTACACAGTTGTTAAGTGAATCTGGCTTCCCCGTTGACTTTGCTTGTCTCTTGTGGCCTGTCAGCAGCCTGTGCAGCTAGTAGCTGATTATGACAGCGAGGAGGCTGGTGTGGAGCTGCGCCAGCAGCCTGTGCAGCTGGCACTTGAGTCAGACAATGAGGAGGCTGGAGAAGATGTGGTGCCAGAGGCAGGGATTCAGCCAGGACCTCCAGAAGCTCCCATAAGTGAAGAGGAAAAAGAGGAGGAGCCTCTTCTCAATGCATGGGTGTGCAAAGCTGCCAAAAGGCAGGAGTGGTTCCTCAGGAGGAGGTCTCCTCAAGAGTAAGGCTTGTTGCTAATTGGCCATTCCCTTAGCCTATTTAAGGAAGAACAACAACTGAGGCAATTTGCAGGGAACAACTTCATTCACTCTCCTTTGTGTCCTGATCTTAGTTCTCTTATCAGTTTCCTGCAAATTGCTTCTGGGCTTTCTGCCAACCAGAGTAAGATTATGATTATTTATTCTTTGGATTCTTGTAGGCTGTTAAGAAAGTTAATTAACAGCCTTTATTTGAAAAAAGACTGATTTAATTTAGTAAACTAAGGTTTGTACAGACTTTGTGTTTGCTGCGTTCTTTGGGGTCCATAGCTGGGGCAGAACATTGTCAGAAGGTTGGAAAAGGTGATCACGTGGCCCTGGGGGCAATACAACAGTCATAATATGAGTCAGTTGCCAAGCATCTGAATTTTGATCACGGGGATGCTCTAACGGTCGTGTGAAAAACGGTCATAAGTCACTTTTTTCAGTGATGATGTAAATTTGAATGGTCGTTAAACGAACTGTTGTAAGTCAAAGACTACCTGTATTTGCTCTTGCACTGCAGTGATGTTGTCAGTATCAGAATAGTACTACAGATTGCAGTGATGCTAAAACACTATTGCCAAATCCTTTTTCACCGTGCTGTGTTTATGAGTGTCCAATAAGCGCAACTAAAAACGTTAGGGAAGCAAATTTGATTCCTTGGTGAGCTTGTAGGTTGCAGGTAGAATGGGTTTGGCAAGAACCAGGATATGAGGTCAAGTTGTATTAACCACCTTAATTATAGGTCATACAATGCATCTTAGCAGACTAATTTTAAGGAAGCGTTTTTATGGAGGCCTCTGATCTGCGATACATAGAAATTCTTTCCCTAGGCATAGAAACTATACTCCTGAGTGTTGTTGCTGGCTGAGTTTGCAGATTGAACCCTTGAATTGCAGATTTGAGACAAAATCATTGCTGCAGTCCCTCTGAAAGCTGAAGCTTCAGATGCTGCCAACGTGACTTCAGTCATCCCAGTGTCTTGTCAGCTGTTTTTTCCCTGTTGTACTAGCATTGCAACAGCTTTTAAATTCTTTCTTCTATAGATTTGGAGGTTCTGTTTTTTTTCTTTGTAAAGGATGCTTCATTCAACTGTCTGAAGCATATAAGGAACGCCACATGGGGACATGTGAATGTCAATATGTAAGAGTAGCAAGTCATTATCAAAATAATGGATGCAACTTCAAAAGCATATAGGACAATGTTTGCTAGACCGGGTGCCCAAAATGTAGATTATCTGTTGGTTTTTCAATATTTACGTGGTAAAATCAAGACTTCTGAAATAATCACCAAAGCAGGAGAGCATCTCAGAAACCTTGCAAACTCAAATATCTACCAGTGCAGGATATTCTGAACCATAACTCCTTGGGGCCCACCTCAGCAGTCTGTTGTTTCATTTAATTGTTACGGGACATTGATTCTACAAATCCTTTGTCATATGAACCCCTTCACTGAAAATCTGTCCTGTGCACCAGGGGTAATTAACCTATAGAAGACTTGCTGCTCCTCTCCAGCTTTGTCCTCTTTTGTGGCCAAATTTGAGTTACACATTTCTCTTACTACAATTGCTCTATTTGAGCAATTCATTTCACCTGGGTTCTTGTAGGAATGCTGCCTACAGTCACTGTGCTGGTACTGCAAGACAGTTGGTGGTTTAGCTCTGCTTAGGGTCATCTCCCACCTCCCAATAAAAGTTTGCTGCAGCTGGCCAAAACCTGCAATGTGTGATGTGTGAGATAAATAAATGTAGTGGGTTAAATGAGATGGCACGAAAAAATTATATGTCAGTGAGAAATGAGAAGAAGCTAAGAGGAAAAGGAAAACAAGGCATGTGATCATTTTGTAGTCCAGCACCACCAATTTTGGGCATGTGATTTCCCCACTGAATACATTCCTTGATCCGAGTGTGCCAGCTCCTGCTTCAGCCTAACAGAAAAGACATTTAGTCTGCTGTCTGACAGAGCACTTTCTTTGCTTCTAGATGATGAACGCAGAGCTTTAGCTGATGACCATGTTTGAGAAACAGGGCTTAGGATTTGAGTTAAATCTTAATACAGACTGTAAAACAAAGCTTGCATGGATTAATTGAGATAGATAGAGTCTTTTTTATTAGATAATGATGGTGAAGATGATGAATATTCCTCCCAGTATTAAATTCCTCCCATGCTCATTTATGAATAAGATAGAAAAAGATTCCATACAACTTGATATGTTTACGTCACACAGTCATGGATGACGTGGGGTAGGCAATGTTTTTTTTATTAAAAAGTTTTTTATTTTATAAACAAACATACAATATATAATCAATCAGTCGATATATCATCTGAATTCATCTTTTTTCCATCTTACTCCTCCAATAATTATCATATCTTAATATTATCATTTCATTTATTATTACATTTCCCCCACATTCCCCCCATTTACTTTTCTATTAAAACATTTATTTATTCTACACTTTTATCCCAACCCAACCTTTGTCCCTCCCTCCCCACCCCACCCCCTGGGGTAGGCAATGTTGATTGGGCTACGCCAGGTGTGTCAAACTGGCGGCCCGCGGGCCAGATGCATCTCATGCAGGCCACGCCCACCCCAACTCCACAAAGGGAATGAATGTTGCAATGCATCATGTGACAGCAATGTGACGCCACAAGTTTGATACCCATGGACTTCACTGACTCAGATGCACTCAAGTTGGTGTAGCCCAATCAACATTGCCTCATGCCATCCATGACAGTGTGATATATCAAGGTGTATGTACTTATGGGTTATGTACAACTGGAATTTTTTTTTTGAAAAAAAAAATCAGGATTAGGGACGCCAATAGAAGGTAATTTTCTTACTTTCCCAAAAAATCTTTATATTGTAGCGTGTTCTAGATCTCTATTAAATTCATCAGTAAATGCTTTGGGTTGTATTGAGTTAGAGGCACGTTTGGAATTTGTATAATATGATTGGGCTTTGAAGTTCCCATGGTTTTGCCAGAAGATTTGAGTTTGGAATCATTAGTTCCAGCAAGCACTAAAGTTTCACTAGAAAATGTAGTTACAGATCATCCAAACTACTTCCTTCTTTTATCCTTTTTAAGTACCACCGCCAAATTGCCTCCAAATTAAAAATTGCCTCGTCAACATTTCAACACTTACGTTAATGTCTTCGCTGTGCTGAGTCTAGTAGCGGATTATTTTTAATTTAAACTAAAGCCACCAAATATTTCTGTATAGAATCAGCCATCTTTCTTTGTGAAGCCCATTGAGACCATTCCTGGTTTTGAAATGGCTTTGAGCAAAAATAAGGAAGATGGTACAGATAGTCTTCATCGTACAACCATTGGTTTATCGATTGCAACAGCATTGAGGTGGGGGGTTGGGAATGACAACTGTTGCAACACCCCCCAGTCCAAATTTGCTCACTTAGCAATTAGCATGAATTTATGATGGATTGAATGCCTGGGTCATATGATTGTCATTTGCAACTTTCCCAGTGGCTTCTGACAAGCAAAGTCAATGGGGGAAGCCAGATTTGCTTAACGACTTTCTTGCTGACCAACAGAAATTCTGGTTGCAATGGGGGTTGTAAGTTGAAGACTACCTTTATATTGTGTTTTAGATACAAAATTACCGTATTTTTCAGAATATATTCAGTCTATAAGACGCACCTACCTTTTTTGGGGAGGAAAACACGATATATATTTGGAACTGTTTTAAAAATTTTTTCTTTGCATAGATTGGTATTGTAATCAGAATCAGTAAGTTATTCAGCACGCAATCTGTTAGATGTAAAGCTTCCCTCCACCCTCTTTATTTTCCTTCAGGTAACATTTTAATTAAGTTAGTGAAATGATTTTTAAATTCCAGCTAATTGTTGATTCTAGACAGAAATTTTACAACAAAAGGACACAAAGAAGAAAATAAGACTCATAAAACACTCACAGTAACTCTGCCTCCCAGTTTGCCTTGTTGCAAGCAGTCTGCTTTAGTTTCATTTTCATTTTCAGCACAAGAAAAAAAAATCCTTCCTGCTTGCAGCAAGCAGCGGAGGCCTGCATGGCAATAGCCAATGGCAATCCCTGCAGCCTGAAACAGCTGAGGGTTGTGCTAATCAGGCTGTGCTGAAGCTGAAATGGGCTGGCTTGCTGCTTGCTGCAAGGAGGTAAATTGCTGGGAGGCAGAGGCCAAAGGGTGGGGGCTGGTGGGTGGGCGGGGCTACATTCGGAGTATAAGATGCACCCAAATTTTCACCCTCTTTTAGGGGGGAAGAAGTGTGTCTTATACTCCAAAACATACGGTAGATACGTATCTTGGCACCTCTCTTTAAACTCAGGTTCCATTCAAAGGTAATACAGAAGTTCTCTTCTGGCCAGTGAGAACTCAGACTTTCTTATAGCATTTCCTTTGCAGTTGCCAAAATGAATTCCGTAGTGTAATTCTTCTCTAAACTCATATGCTACTTCAGGTCAGGTTACATTCCCCAGTATAAAGCGGTTTCCTTCTTTCTCTTGAAGAAGGAAATTGTTCCTCCTATAACATTTTAATTTGCTTGTATTTATTTATTTATAGGGCTTATAGGTTTCTCCAATCCACTGATCCTGAGCAGTATGCAATTCCCCAATACATCATTTGGATTAAAAACAACAGATACAAATAAAATTAAAAACAGCACCATATAATGTAATCAATTATAAAACAGACTCATGATCAGACTTTAAAAACCAACTCATGTTCCAGAGGGATAGTCGTAATAACCCTCATGGTTGTTATGACAACCTGTACCAATTTTTCTATCAATTTTATGAAGACCGTCAGGGAAGGGACCAATCACCTATCGAAAAAATGTTATTCCCGACAATTGAGAAAATGTGCTTCCTTGGCACTTGAAAGGGGTAATTTTGAATTCAGGGTGCACATAGAGAATCTGCCCTAGTAGCCTTATTTTGGGGGTGGAGGCAGTGGTGTAAAATTTGTTACTACCGGTCTGTGGGCTTGGCTTCGGTAATGTGAGTGGGTGGGCGTGGCCAACTTTTTTTTTTTTTACAAGCATTTTTTCTACAACCTCTTCAGCCGAAGAAGTTGTAGAAAAAATGCTTTTAAAAGGCACTGACGATCCCAGCTGAGCTGCGGGATCATCAGAGGCTTTTTTTTTTAACTTTTAAAAGCATTTTTTTCAGCCGAAGAAAAAATGCTTTTAAAAGTTTTTTAAAAAACCTCTGATGATCGTGCGACTCAGCTGGTAATGGGGGGGGCAGGGATTTTTGCTACCAGTTCTCCGATCCACCTGCTGCCATCATTACCAGATCGGGCGATCTGGTCTGGACCGGGAGCATTTCACCCCTGGGTGGAGGGTAGATGTTACGGGGAAAAGGCTGTCATATAGATACCCAAGCTCTGAAGCAGGGTGGGCTTTCAAGGTGACAACCAGGACCTTGAAATGTACCCCAAAGCCGATTGGCAACCAGGTCTCTCTCCAAGTGTCCACATAGTGGCCCTGAGGTGTACCCATAACTACTTGAACTGCTGCATTCTGGATCAATTGTAGCTTAATGTTATATATGGGCAGCCCCATGTTGAGCATATTACAGTTGTCCAATTAAAGGATGGCTAAAGTATGAACGACAGAAGTTTTCAGGAGAAGTTGCAGTTGCCACAATAAGATGGACATGAACAAAAGTCCTCTTGATTATAACTGCCACCTGTTCAGAGCAGCTGTGAGTCCAAGAGGATCATCTGCCCCAGATGATTTGCCCCAGTACAATCCCATTCAGAATTAATAGTAGAATCTCCTTGGAGTTGGTGGTCTTTCCAAGGCAAAGTCACTTTTTATCAGGCTTATATGGAGTCTCGATTTGTTCTTCCCCACCCAGACTGGGAGAACCTCCAGGCACCTGAACAGCACTTTAATATCATTTATTTGATGATTTGAAGCCAGTCCATGTTGTTCCAGTTCCTTCCTCAACTGCCTAGAGATGATTTTATATGTGTCTGGGGGTACTTTTGGATGAGATCAGTATTGGTGTCTGTTTGAAATTCTTGAAGTCAACAGTTCTGCCTCAGTATCTTTAGTTAACCAAATACCTTTTTATTCTGAAAAAAAATTGTCCCAAACATTTCAGATGCATTTAAATTAGCTTGCTTTTCCATTGAAAAACATTATGGTCTTAATTTCAGCTTCAGGATCCAGGCTATATCTTGAACTTAATTAAAAGCCTACACCTAAAAATCTGAATTGTCTGCAAATTTTCCCGCTGCAGTGTTTCCTCCCCCCCGCAAAAAAACCCTGTACTTGCGGTTAAGGACTTTCTTCAAAAGGCTCTATCAGAAAGTTGATATTTTATAAACCTTATTTTCAACAGTCAAAGTCTGCTTCTTGTAGACTGATACAGCTCAAATACAGGCAAATGAATCAGCATCAAATGGGAAAAAATAAGTTTAAAGGAAATGCTTATGAGAACCGGTCATGTTTGTTACTGTTTTCCTGTGTACAGTAGAGATTGCTAATAGGAATTCTATCAGACCTTTCACAATTTAAACCTCTAGATAGAAACAGTCCTTGGCTCCATTTGTTGAGAAATTTATAGTTTTATTAGAGGTCATGTACTGCAGTCTTGCAAAGCCAGAACTGAGAATCATGCGCCAAAATTCCTAACTTCTACTTTTCCCTCCCATAACTATCTCTCATTGCCCATCCCAGTGTAACCAATCAGGTTCATGCAAGATGTTTTCATAATGGTCAGTCCAAACGCAGTTTGGTATGCAGCCCCTTCCTTGTTCCAGCTGGGTGGCCTTGAGGCAGCATCTTGAGGAGATAAAGCACTTACTTTCCTTTCCCCAAGCATTCCTCTTTTCATTCCCCCTCCCAAGATTCATGGCAGTCTGTCACCACATAGCAGCGAAACACAAGCAAACATAAAATGGCAGCTGACAAATTAATTTGAAAAGGAGATAAATGTTTGCGTGGGGCTTAAAACATTTTCTCACCACTTGTAGAGTAAATGTCTATCTTGTTTATGATGGTGATGAATGAACTCCCCTTCTTACACCTTTGTTTTCCCTTGAATTTGTGAAGGACTCACGTAGGCAGTGAAGTTGGGTTGCTTAATGACTTCAAAAGTTGGACTTCAGATGACACTTCTAATGGTAACTGGTGTGGATTCAATAGGAAGCACAAGGGATGTGGTCCTGATAGCAGTCACAAATAGACAGGGACATGATGGAAGCGATTGGCATTTGAACAAAAAAATACACTGAAGTTTCATTCAAATCTTCTTTCTAGGCTCCCCCAAAATTGTTCATCTTTGTCTAGCCTGATATAAAAGCAACAAATTTCAGTAGCATTTCTCATTTGAGTTTTGTGATAGGGAAATAGCTAGTTTTTTAATAATAGAACTTGATAATCAGCTATAAAGCTACAGACGTTGAACAATTTACTATGGGTAGTCCTTCACTTGCGGCCACAATTGAGCTGAAAATGTATGTTGCTAAGTGAGAAATTAGCTAGGTAAGTTTTGCCTAATTTTATGACTTTTCTTGCCTTATTTATTAAGTGAATTTCTGCAGTTGTTAAATTCGTAATACCGTTGTTAAGCGAATCTGGCTTTCCCATTGACTTTGCTTGTCAGAAGGACATTACCTTGGAACACTGCAACCATCATAAATACAAATCAGTTGCCAAGCATCTGAATGTAAATCACAGGAAGATGCTGCAATGGTCATAAATCTGAAAAATGGACATAAGTCACTTTTTTCAGTGCCTTTGTAACTTCGAACAGTCACTAAATGAAGTGAGGGCTACCTATATAGTATACGTTCTGGTTAGCAACCGCTTTTTTCTGATGCAGCCAGCTACTATCCTGGAAACATTTCGTCAAGTAATCCATTCCCTTGTTAAGACATCATAATGCTCTGTTATATATCTTCCTATATTTGTTTGAATACCTTTTGCAGATTTCTACCTACCTAGGCAAGACTGGCTAGTAGAGGGGGAGAAAATAGAAATGCTACAGCATAGATATTGGGCTATTGCAATGACAAAATTCATTTTAAATAAAGTTAATTAAATAAATAGATTACCTTCCACTCCCATTAAGCAATTTTCTTTTTTAAAAAAATCAGGCTACTGATTCCTCACATTTTTCAGATAAACCCTGTTATACAATAGTCTTGTGGCATCTTAAAGAGTAATATATTTATTCATTACTCAATCAGGCCAACGATATATTGTCTTCTATAACTTATAAACATTCTTGTGGTATTAGACTTCATGAACCGCAGTCCAATTTCTCACACGCTGGACTTTGAAATTGGAAATCAAACTTTTTCAGGGTTGTGGAATGAACATCTTACTTCTGCTCCGTAATTGTAGAAGTTTAATGTTGACCTTTGTCATGTGTTGAATAATCTTAAATGGGAAGTACAGTTCAATCTGTTCTGATATTGCACTTTCTTTTCTTCCCTTCTTTCTTTCTACAATGATCTAGGTCTGGACTATTCTGTGTTCCACCAGCCTCCTTACCAAAGACAGATGATCCTCTTAACAAAAGTTGCACTAATGGGAAAACTGAAGACAGACCATCCATAGACCTGGAGGCTGACCAGTGGTGTTCAGAAGGAAAACCCACCAAGGCCAACGGAGAGGAGCAAGTCCCGCCCCTCTTGCCTCCACCACCAACGGGCAGTGTTCCTCCTTACCCTCCCTATTTTGAAGGAGCCCCCTTCCCCCCTCCATTATGGTTACGGCACACATATAATCAGTGGGTACCTCAGCCACCTCCGAAAACTATAAAAAGGACAAAGAGGCGCTTGTCCCGAAACAGAGACCCTGGGAGGCTCATCATGAGCACAATTAGGCTGAGACCGAGGCAAGTGCTTTGTGAGAAATGCAAGAACACTCTGAATCCAGAGGAAGGTATCAAAGCCCACCAAAATGCAAAAACCCAGAGGAAGCTGAGCATCCAAGATAAGGAACAGAAAAGACACAGCGAATCTGAATATGTAGAGAAAAAGAGCAAAAGAGAAAGGCGAGAGGATGAAAAGTTTTCCAGGGAACAGCTGCAAAGGACTCCAGTTATAAAAATATCTTACAGCACCCCTCAGGGAAAAGGTGAAGTTGTGAAAATTCCCTCCCGCATTCATGGTTCCGGGAAGCCATTTTGCTCTCAGCGACTTCTCCAGAATGGTGGGGATGACCAAGATGAGGCCCAAGACTCAGAACAAGATCAGGAAAGCAAATGTTTTATGGACAAGCAATCCGGTGGGCACCATGCTTCCATTCCAAAGCTAAAGTTAACTAGGCCTGTGCATTCCAGTGCAGATGTGCCCCCGCCCAAAATCCGTCTGAAGCCCCATCGGCTCAGTGAAGGGGATAATGTTTCCATTTACAAAGCCGAACTTATTGATGAGATGAATGTTCTTCCCAGCAGTGGAGAGTCTGGTGCTGCTGCGGCAGCTGCTTTTTACAGTGAGTCTGCAGAACGGAGTCTAGCTGAGATGTCTTCAGGGAGTTCCTGTGAAGATGATGACTTCAAAAGGTTTCCTCAAGGCAAAGATGGACACGATAACTTGGCTTTTCTCATGAATTATCGCAAACGGAAAGCAGACTCTTCCAGCTTGTCGGTGTGCAGCAACGACAGCCTCGAATCTAAATCTTCCAGTTCAGAAGTGGCATCGCCAGAAATATGTGACTTTTTACCTGGGGATGACGCCTCTGTCTCCTCATCTTCTAAAGATGATCGTAAAATTGTGCCCCCACTGACAGTTAGACTACACACCCAAAGTGTCTCCAAATGTGTGACTGAAGATGGAAGGACTGTTTCAGTTGGAGATGTTGTCTGGGGCAAAATCCATGGCTTTCCTTGGTGGCCCGCCCGTGTTCTTGACATAAATCTTAGCCAGAAAGAAAATGGAGACCCTTCCTGGCAGGAAGCAAAAGTTTCATGGTTTGGTTCTCCAACAACCTCTTTCTTGTCACTATCAAAACTATCCCCTTTTTCTGAATATTTCAAACTACGATTTAACCGTAAGAAGAAAGGGATGTATCGGAAAGCTATTACAGAAGCTGCGAAGGCCGTGGAACATTTGACTCCAGAAATAAGAGACCTCTTAACACAATTTGAAACATAATTTTGTCTTCAAAAACAAGTAAGTTGTGGAGGTGCATAACCTCTTTGTAGTATAGCAAATAGTTTAGAGATACATGTATTGGTTTGCTTTTGAAGGTTCAAGAGAATACTCCTATTTCAGGAGTTCACACACTAGAGGTACGCTATTTAATACTCTCTAAAACACCCCAGTGTAACTACTGAAAATCATAAGGATTATTCCTAATCCCTAAAAAAAAAACCCATCCAGAAGATTCAGTGTTTGAAATACAGCCACATTGATGTAATACTTTATATTTTTGTAAAAAAAATAAAAATAATGGAACAGATATTTATTGAGGATCTTTTTAAAATGTCTTATTAGAGCTATATTTTGTCTTTTTTTCTTCATCTTGTTTCTTTTTAATCAAAGTGACCAGAGCCTCAATTTGAAAGAAATTTGAACATATGTTCTGACATGTTCTTAGGGTAATTGCTTTGTATTGATTCTATGTTATGTGACAGGCAATATATTTTGGGGGATTCCTTAATTCCTTTGGTCTTGGGTATGGATGACCATAGAAATAAAAGCTTACTTTTAAAGAATAAAAAAAGGGAGACTGATATGTTTGAAGCAGATTCTATGCCTCTTCCACATTCTGTTCATTCTCCCCCCACCCACCCCTGGCGACATAATTTTGGCATGCTTACAGACCTTTGCCATAGAAGACTGTGCATATTAACTTGAGCCATAAAAAATAGGGGTAAAGGGTAATTATTTCTGATAAAGAAAAGGATGAGAGAATTCTCTTACAATGATCTAGTTTTCATAGTTTATTCAACATTAAGAGAATTTAGCATTTTACAGTTGTCTGGATTCCAATTCTGGAAATCAATCTCTTTAGGTTGTTTTTGAGACTGTGATGCTTGGATTCTTGAATGTAATAATGAGCTTGCTAAAACAATCACAATTTACATCTCTAGCCAATTAGAAGTCAGTAATTAAGACTCTGGGGAGAAGATTTGAAACTGAAAGAAAGATATGCTTCTGGCATGGCTAGTGATGTATGGGTCTTTTTTCTGGGACTATCAAGACATCGGATACAATCTAATTAGCATGTTCACAACCTACTTCCACATTATGTTAAAGCCGTAGCTGAATGCAGATTCAAGGTGTTGGATTTCATCCATTTTTTAAATTACTGTCATCATCCTCCCCCTTCATTTTTTGTTTTTATTTTTAATAGTTGTCATTTTTTCCTGAATTAGGATTTTGGAGAACTAAGCTCTGCACAGTGTTTTCTAGTCTTGAGTTAGTCATATTTGTTCTAATGTGAATTATCAACACAGTTAATTTATGTCTGCATTTTTATTACTAAGACCAAAGACTAAATTCCTGATTTAAACTTTTATATTGATTAGGGGATGAGCTAAATCTGAGTACTGAACTCAAAAAGAACCAAGGAAAGATTAGCAATATTTTCTTCAGGAAAAGAAAATTAATTTTTTTCTCTGTGTTTTGTGTTCACATGGTAACTTCTTCACCAGTCTCCTATTATGAATGTAACCACTTACCAAAGGGGGAAAAAAAGGTTTGCTGTTTTGTTACCCTGAAAGAGTTAATTCTGTAAAAAATATTTTTTAAAATTTATTGTACAAGCAACTGATGGTCTAAGTCAGGGGTGTCAAACTCAAGGCCCGGGGACTGGATCTGGTCCACAGGCTGCTTAGATTTGACCCATGGGGCCACCCTGGAAACAGTGAAGAATCAGCCTGCAGTGCCTCTGCCAGCGAAAATGGAGCAAGCGGTCCTCCCGAGCTCCGTTTTGTTGGTAGAGGGTTGCAGGAGGCCGTTGCAGCTGAGTGCTTGGGCGACCACAGGTGCCCCCGACATGAGTGACCTTGCCCTGGCCACACTCACCCTGATCACACACACACACCCCGAGGTCAAACACAACTCTGATGCGGCCATCAATGAAATTGAGTTTGACACCCCTGGTCTAAATTGAGACCAGGAAATTGAAGGAGCATCTCCACTGGATGATTGTAATGATGCATGTGAAGCAACTCTTTAAGAATAATTCCTTGTACACCAAAGGTCTTTTCCTGGTAGCAAAGCTGGCTCTGTGGTCACTTGACTTCAAGTAGACCATGACTGGCTCAAAAATTCTGGGAATTGAAGTTCACAATTCTTTAAAGGGCCATAGTTCCACTAATCCTGGAGTAGAGGATATTTGAACCTGCAGTTGGCATTATAATGCTCAACATGTAAGCATTAAGATGATTCCTCTTCAAACTCTTAAGAGATCTAAACCTAGAGATCTGTGGGAAGTAGGTAGTTTATTCGAAACTGATCATGTGATAAATTGGGAAGAAATAATTTGGTGGGAAGCAAGAGGTGGTAATTGCAATTCTCTGACCCACAAATTGATTATCGGTAAGGACCAGTAGGATTCTGAAATGTGATGGTTCCTACTGCTACCCAATTTAAAAATGTAAATTGTAACTACCAGACACTAATAAGAATGTAGGGCTCTTTGGAAGAAGTAGCAATTAGTGCTTTAGCCTAGAGGTCCCCAACCCCCAGGCTGCAGTCCACTACTGGGATGCGGCCTGTTTCAAACCGGGCCACAGGAGAGATGGACAAGGGCATGCATGAAGCTTCACTTTGCGGTGATAGGTGTGAAGCTCCCCTCATGTGAGCGGAGAGTGCTTGCGCTCGTGCGCAAAATTCCACTTGCGCGAGTGGAGGATGCTTGAGCTTGTGCACTCACGCAAATTAAGCACCCTCTACTCATGTTTCTGGATTTTCATGCACGAGCGCAAGCACCTTCAGTTCAAGCACCCTCCGCTTGCCTGAGTGGAGCTTCACACGCAAGTGCAAGTGCTTGCCGCTTGTGCGAGTGGAGCTTTGTACACAATCACAAGCACCCTCTCTTCATGTGGAAAGCTCCATTTATGCAAGTGGTAGGCGCGCCCCCTGCTGCCTGCACAAATGGACACATGCACATGTGTCTGCCACTCACGCCCATTCCCCCACCGGGCCGAACCACCAAGCTGGAGAGGTTGGGGACCGCTGCTTTAGCCAATGGTGGAATGAACTAAGTTTACACAGGCGTTGAGAATAATGGAGAGGCAGCAATCTGAATAGAATTGTTTTAATAAATGTAAGTTTTTCATTTCATTTTAACCTTGTGAGGTTTCTTCCCCCTTTCTTAATACTGTGAAGCAAGATCAGTATTACTGCAAGGAAGAAAACAACTGCTGAGAATCTTGTCTACTCTGCAATGTTAAGTATTTCTTAAGGCTGTAGTTGTATTTTTGCCTAAGTTAAAGACTTGAAATAAGCAGGTCGTTTAGTTTTCTTGCCAACAATACAGAAGTGATTTGTCAATGCCTTTCTTTGGGTTATATATTTATTTTCCAATTTAGCTTACAGTTTTGCTGTTAAAGTATAAAATGAGGACAAATGAAATTGCAATTGTTAAGAACTAGTATTAAGCAGCTATTGTTAAAGGACCAGAGACATTGAGGTTATTTATGTGGAAGATATAAATAGTAATGCTGAAGTTCATGTAAGGTTGAGAGAAATGAGAGATAAGAGATATTGAAAGATACACCGTAATTTAACCCTTGACTTCATAAATTATCTGAGGATAATGTAATTTATGGAAGTTTTAAATGGCGTATAGGGCCCACAACACACTCCCTGTAGGGAATTGATTGATACAGCAGAGAGCCAGTGGTTAAAATGTTGACTAGGATTAGAGAGACACTTGAAGTCCAGAATTGGCCTTAAAAGTTCCCTAAATGACTCTAGATTAATCATTCTCAGCCTAACCTACTGAAAGAATTGTTGTAGGAAATAATTGATGGAATATATATTACTTTCTGCTTAGGGCATAAATCAAATAAATATACGTTTGCAAACATTTTGAATTTTACTTTTAATTTTTAGCACACAGGAAGTATCCTAATTTGAAGGCCTTTCCCCTTGAAGGGATCAAAGTCAGAACTCTTCCAGAAAAGCCAAAATGATTTTGCACATTTCTCAAGACAATTGGATCAAAGTCAGAACTCTTCCAGAAAAGCCAAAATGGTTTTGCACATTTCTCAGGACAATTCTATTTAGGAAGGATTCTAGCCACTGCAGAATCCTTGTCTTAAAGTTGAATACTTCCTTGGCTCCAAATTAGCAGAAGAATGGGGGTACCGAGAGTGCAAAATACTGGCTAAGCGTATTTTTACAAAAGAAGTTAATCTGAGCAATATCGCCTTCCTTCAAATATTATAACAGCCACATCCCTTGAAGCTTCACATGGCTGCTTTGATTTGTTGGTGGTCATGGAAGAAGTGCTTGTCCATGCTTGTGCAGATAGCGGGAAATGGCATATACATTAAACTTTGGATTCAGAAGCCTAAAAAGTGTTCATCTGCAGCATAAGACACAGCAATATTACTGGGGCTTATAGTAAATTTGTAAACAAAGAACATTGCACCAAAGATACATGGATGTGTGGATGATCTGGCTGCAACCTGTCACCCCATTCATTGCCAGGGTTGATTCAGCTGATCTGGCTGGCTAGACGAGTGTTCCCTTCCTTCCTGCTCCATTGCATCTCTTCCGATGCTGCATGTTCGGTAGAAGAGGACGACTATCCCAGATAGGAGTGTGCCAATCAAGGATATACAATAGCTGAGCTTCCCCGCTACAAACTCCAAAAGATAGATGGTAGAAGTCATAAGATTTGCATTGCTGACTGGAAATTGAAGCCCACACATCTTAAAGTTGCCAAGGTTGCAAATCAATTAAAGTTGCACCAAAACCAGCACAGAAATTTTTAGGTTTTGTGATTTTTATAGTGTATCTTTTACACAGTGTTCTTTGTTACATATGTACTGTAAGCCCCAGAATTTTTTCTGTGTCTTAGATTGCAGGTGAAATTTTTTTAGACTTCTGCATCTATAATGTATATGTATAAAAGAGAAGAACTTCCTAAAATCCAAAGTTTATCAATATAGATTCAAATGATGTTAGTGAAAGCTCCTCTGGTGCACATTCTTAAAATCGAGGAATAAAATCTCATGAATACAAGCTGTCCAGGAAATGTGTTTTCAGCACATGTGCTGAACATGTAGCATTTGAAAACCAGCCCTGTTTTTTCCCAAAAGTTTGTTAATACAGTAGTTTCAACCAAAGTTGAAAGAAAGGAAGACGTTATTTTGATTGTTCTTATTGTGAGCCACAAAATCTTGCTATTTACTGATAGATCTCAGATCCACCCTCTTCCGGATCTTGATTTAGGCTCTTGTTTAGTACCATAATTATTTATTTTCAAGTTGAAATGAGCCATGAAAGCTGAATGTTCTCTTTGAAAATTGTTTTCTTTTTAGCTGTGATGTTATGTAGATTTTTGTGCTCCAAGATTTGTGTCATACTAACACCTGGTGTTAGTAATGAAATTACTCATGGTCCAAACAGTGAAGTTAGCTTTTTAATGTCACTGGGTTCTAGTGTTTGGGCCATTCTCTACCTCAGCAAATTTATGAAAAATATATTTGTCTCAGGCTGTGGTCTGAGTGTTCCAAGACTTTTTGGTACTTGAAAATAGTGAAAGTTAAGGGCACCAGAAGAAAATTACTTTCTCTTTGCAGTCAGAAACCTGGTTAAACTATGAAACCAAAGTCTTTCCTTTCTATTCTAGTTTTGAATGTGCTCACCACTAAAAGTTGATAATTGAGTAGCTGTAAGTTTTACACAGTGCACAGCTGGTTTAGACACCACTGTACTGTGGGCATATTTTGGTGCAGTGACTAAGAAACCAGGAGGCTGTGTTCTAGCCTCCCTTAAGCATGAAAAACCAGCTGGATGACTTTGAGCCAGTCACTCTCTCTCGGCCCACCCCACCTCACAAGGTTGTTGTAGGAAAAATAGGAAGTAGGAGTAGTAGCTTTGTTTGGTGCCTTTAGTTGACCAAAATATATATTTTTAAAGGATAAAAATATATAATAATTTATGTAATAATCCCTAAAATTTATAAAATAATTTATATAATAATTCCTACAATTTATTTCTTAATATTTATAACTAGTGATTTATCATTATCATTCATTATCATTAATGTTTATTAGCATACTGGGTACCTACCAAAACTGTTAGAAAATCTACATATTGACAAAATTTCCATCAGTCAATTGCAAAAGGCCACACTGTTTGGCTTGGCAAATATACTATACTGATCCATTACAATATTCTGCGTTCTTGGAAATAACTCAGTGTGAATGTAGGCCAACACCAGCTAAAGAACTGGCAGCGGTGAATAATAATGAACAACACTTGCCTATCTACCTGGGGTAGGCAGATATTCTTGAACAGTATCAAATATTTGCCTATTTCAGGTCCTTGGGTAGGACTCAATAGGTGGATAAAACTGCCATATCCAATCTAAATATCTGGCAATGCGCACGCGATGCCCCCCCCCCCACCCACCCACTCCTGGCACGTGATGACCTGGTAGGACTGTTTTTCTTTCTCACCTGGTCCAGACCCTCTCTATGCATCTGGGGAGGGCAAAAACAGCCTTCCCCACCCCCTTGGAGGCCCTCCGGAGGCCTGAAAGGACCCATTTCCCAACTTCCAGTTGGACAGGAAGTGACGTTTTTTGTTGTCCCCAGCCTCCAAAGACTCCTGGAAGCCAAGTGCTTATTTCAGAGTTCAAAAAAATATAAGACAGCGTCTTATTTTTGGAGAAACACAGTATCTTGGTAGCTGGATGCATCTTTATTCCACTATCTCCTGTATGCTCAAAGTGGTTCTTTTTCCAAAGATGCCTACTTTGGGAACATTTTATGTGATTTTTTTAAAAAGTGCGCAAACAGTTTTTCATTTCCTTTTCAAATTATTTTCTTTCCCCTCTTTCTCTCAGTTCTGTGATTCATGGGCGGCTTGTATTTTAACAAAGAAAAGGAGGAAACGTGAGTGTTATTTCAGCAGAAGTATCAAAAGCACCAAAAAAAGCCATCTTCATAAAAACTGCTAACAAGGATGCTTGGATAAAGTTTTGTTATGAAAAAGTTGAGCATTGCTGAATAATTGTGCTTGTTATTTCTTCATAAGATCACCTAAGTTTGTTCGTTCCTTGTTTCTTTTGGGTGGAAAAATGAAAGTAGTTTATTATTTTTTTCACGATTAACGCTAAAGAATACTTGGAATACTTGAGGATCTTGTGTAAAATATTTGTGTAGTTTTCAATTAAAGTCCTACTGCTGTTCATGAAGAAAAGAAATTAAGATCCATATTAACTCAATGGTTTTGGAAGTTCAGATGCCCATTATTTTTATTCTTTCTGTTGGCTTAATTAAAGTACAGGTAGTCCTTGACTTGCAATTATTCTTACAACCAGTGACTGTTCAAAGTTACAATGGCACTGGGGGAAAAATGACTTATGTCAGGGAATTGTGCAGCAAGTGTCCAAATGAAATCAGAGACGCTGAAAACGAAGTAGTTTTATATAAATACATTTTACATCTTTATCTACAGCAAACAGGAGCATCATGAGGTAAATCACAGGACACACAGAAGAAAAAAAGGCGGGAAAGCAGGGAAACTCCTCCTCCACACCCACAGCAACCAATCATAGCACAGATTGCCTCACACAGGAGCCAGCATTCTCCAACCAATTAACTACAACTGTGTGTTCTGGCTCACTGCAAAACCTACTGTTCCAGCTCCTAAATTTAAATATCTTAACAACTTATGTCTGCTTTTCACACTTATAACCATTGCAGCATCCCTGTAGTCACATCATCAAAATTTGGACATTTGGCAACTGGCATGTATTTATTGCGGTTGCAGTGTGCCGGAGTCATGTGATCCCTTTGCAACCTTCTGACAAGCAAAGTCAATGGTCACATGGTCAAAATTCAAATGCTTGGCAACTAAGTCATATTTAGGACAGTTGCAGTATCCCAGGGTCATCTGATCATCTTTTGCAAAGTCAGTGGAGAAGCCAGATTTACTTAACAACTGTATTAAGTTAACAACTTAACAACTGCTATGATTCATTTAGCAACTGTGCCAAGAAAGGTTGTAAAATGGGGCAAAACTCACTTAACAGACATCTCATTTAGCAACAGGAATTTTTATAGTCATAAGTTGAGGACTACCTGTACTTCAAATACATTTCCACTTTAATTTTTTTTACTCAAGTATAGGTGTAGGAAAGGACTTGGTAAAATATCTTTTCCTGGTTTATTTGTTTGTTTTTGTTACATTTCCTGAAAAGGATGCCAGAATGTTGGATTGCAACCTATTAACTCAGCTTTTCCCTATCTAGGAGAAGTGAATGGTATGAAAAATTTCTAATTGCTGCCTTGATCAATATGGGTTGTTCTCTTTTTCCCCATTCTCTGGCAGACGGTGCTTCAACTCTAGTAAGCTAGGATGAGCCAGGTTATTTAATGAAACTGTAGCTGTGCCTCTCCGGTTTTCTGCGACCAAATTAGACTGTGAGGTTTAGAGCTATATTTAGATAGGTGGTTGTGTGATCACTTTTTGTGCTCCGGGACTATTTGATGCCATTCTCTGTAACCTCTCCCTCTTTCACTTTTCTCAAGGTAACAGAAGACAAGAGCACAGCTGTCCTAGAGTTTCACAAAGTCTGTAAACATCCTGACACGCTTCCCTCGGAGAATCGTGAGGTTTCATTGCACAAGGCGGCAGGATAAATTTCCAGACTGGCCTTGCTCATCATCTGTGAAAGAGAGCTGGCACCTGGATTGCTTAGGAAGTCTTCCAGAGGCTGGTCTGACCAAATGTCATAAGGCTACTTAACACAAGAGAAGCAACTTGACCAGTAGTATCTCGAAGAATTTGGGGTAGAATGAAATACTACACCTTGGAATGTATTTATTACCTATAAAATGTTAGCTACTCTTTATAATTTCCCCATCTCCTCCTTCCTCCTCCTCCTCCTCCGTTAGATAAACGTTGCTGCTGCTTTTCCGTAACAAGATTTATCATGTACTCTTGTTTAATTTTAACAATGGAAAACTGTTGACTCCAATTATGCACATTCTTAAGAAGGGATATGCAATAGAAAGAATCAGTGTAGTCTTAAACTAAAATGGACTCACTTGTGTCTATTAAAATTTGGAAACTGTTGAACTCAACTTTCTTGGATGACTTTTATTGTGAAAAATATGCTTGAGCTCTTATTCATCTATTTTAGGATTATACAATCTGCCCATTGCCTTCAGACATTCCATGAGTATTGAATTAGGCATCAAATATTTCAGGCGCAATCATACAAGGAGACAAATGTACTTGTGGTTGCCTTTTAAAATAATAGTAATTGTGCCAAGGTTTCTTAGTGCAGACCTGGGCATCATTTTAGTCTAGGAGAGCATTGAAAAGGTTCAATGCATGTTGTGAGTCCTGTAAAAATAACACTTGCCATGAAAGACTTTCCTATTTACAAAATGGCTACCATGCTAGGCATGGCTAGCCACAAAGCACCATATTACAAGAAAGTAGTCTTGCTCTCCACTCCCAGAATTCTTTCCAAGAATTCATCAAAGTGTAATCTTTGCAGTCATTGCTGAAAATAAACACAGTGTTTAAATGCAAGAGGTCAGTTCCCAATTTTAAAAAATCTGATGGAACCAAGCACTTAGAAAATATCAGGAAAGGGACCTGGAGGCTCGTTGGTGCTCATGGTCACCCTTGCCCAAAAACTTAGGTTATTTGAACTTCCTGAAGTGTACATGTCTGAGGCTTGGATGGTTCCCTCAGGCAACAGATTTTCTTAATCTAGTGGATGCACTTTGTTGCTGTGGTTGAGTTCAACCATATCCTCTTCTAAAATGCTGATTGCCATCATGCACTCTGTCATCATGCACCCTGTGCTTCCCTATAATTCCCAGAATTTCCAGCAATTGATGGGGGCACCAGCCATCCAGCCATGGAATCATTGAATCTCTTGTTTCTATAGTGGCACCTCTCCCATTCTTTTCAAAGGTCTGCTTTTTCAGACTGGGAAAAAAGAATTGTCAACCAGCTTTCTGATTTCTGCTGTTTTGGAAAAGCCAGGATCACTGTTGAAATTCTTGAAAACATTCTAGCAATCAGACGTATCCGGATACAAGTAATTATTTTGGTGTTAATTAGAAATGATCTAATCATCTCAGAATTGCTTATTAGAATATTGGATGGGCATTTTAGACATCCACAGTTCTACAGAACTGAGAAATAATTCTTGAATTGTAGGGTATTGTTATATACAAACAGGAATATTAGGAACATATGTATGTTAATATATACAAACGGGAATATATTGGTAAAATGCTTGCTATGCAGTGCTATTTGCTGATTTTTAGTTTTTATTGCTATAATTTTATAACATTGGGGAAACTTAGTTGATGAGAAGGTTGAAAATTACTGTAGAAAACCCCCATTTATAAGAAAATTATAAGAAAACCCACATTTTTTACTTATTATTTATTTTCTAGATTAGGATAGGGCTATACAGTTCCAAATTACAAAATAGTTGGTTTAAAAACAAAAAGACTGGGTAGGATGTAAAACACATTTAGAATTTTGAATTTTGAAACATGCTGCGTCAAGTATAAAGCAACTATTTTGAGCTTGAAACAAACATGTTTTGATCATCTGGAAATCTATCAAATTAAGAGCATGAATGCATATTTTCAAATGTTCTCTACATCCTTAATGTGAAGATAAACCCAAAGTTTGTTTTATTTTGGCAGGACGTTTAAGAGAACTGAAATAATAAACATGAAGTAGAAGAAAAACTAAGAATCAGCACTGAGAACAGGAGTAGGCAAACTGTAGCCTTCCAAATGACACTTTCATCATGTGTTTCATTTCACCATTGTCATGCTGTCCAAACACTTAATCATAGTTTAGCAATTTCTAAATGGTTATTGTATGAAAGACAGTGTAATTATTCCAAGAGGATTTTGTGCTGCCCCATTCTGTGAATGATTTTATCCAAACAACTCAGATATCTCGAATTCATTCCTGTTCTAGGAGATTCAAGTCCAAAAATGGATAAATGACTCAACTCAACCCCTTCCATTAGAAAATGGAATGGTCCACATTGCTTTGCACTTTTATCACTAAAAGGTTATGGTAATAGCATTTAAAAAGTAGAAACACATGCTGTGTTCCTTTCTTGACAGACTTATGATAAACTGCCCCCTGTGAACCAGGTCTGCATTTAACATTGAAAACAGTCCATCAGCATTTCTACATGTCTCAAAGGAGGGTTAAATGTAAAAATAACATCAATTAATCCTCTGTGGTTTTGCAGACATTGTTCATAGGAGGAAAATGGGTTCGTGCTAAATTACACAGAAACATTTCCTTTGGTCAAATTAAGGTTGACTGTTTAGTGATGCATATTATTTGAAGCTATTATTAAATAGCATAGCCAAGTTATTGTCGGTTTCATGTGAGATTGTTCATATTATTGTTAATTTGTGCCATCTCCTGATTCAGATCCAAAAAATGCTGCTCATTACAATCTTTTAAAGTTTTGAAGAATTGAAACTCAGGACTTGTGAACATTATCTGCTTCTTTAGAAGTTTTGCCTGTCTTTCAGTTCAATCTATAGAGACATGGCATTCTTGTCCCACCACTGCAAATGGGTAATGACTTTGGGCTGGACTTTTTTAGAAGTCATGCTTAGATAGTGTGAGAGCTTCTATCTAACCCTAAGAATAATGTTCTTCTGCCAGGCCTTTAATTACAGCTGTCTTTTGCTAGTATGCTTTATCATTTTGTGTTTTGAATCAGTTTGGCTGAGAGCCAGTTTGGCCAAGGCACTGGATTAGGAGAAAGAAAGTCCAGGTGCTACTCCTGCTTTAAGCATGTCAATTGGCTGGATGATTTGAGGTCTGTGAGTCTCTCTCAGCACTGGGAAGAAAAACATGGCAAGTGACTTCTGAAAATATTGCCACTGGAGGGACACGTTCTTGTAGGACTCAAGGCTGCCAGGACTCAATGTTGATTTGAAGCCACCCAAAAGAAGAAGAACTCCTGATTTCTGATTTATAGATTTCTTTTTATATTTTAAAAAAGGTGTGGAAATTGCTTTGAGAGCCTTCAATCAGAAGGCAATATGAAAAAATAAAATGTTTAGAACAAAGCACAAAGTGAAGACAAGTGATAACTTGCTCAGATAATGGATGATGATATAAAAAGAATGCTGCATTGCAGGGTGCTCATGCCACTGTCGTCTCTTACAATCAAGCCTGGCAGACATTTTGCATTGTTTCCCAAACCTGTTAGACTAGCAGTGAAAGTGTGATAAAATCAATGTATAATACACCTTGGGAAGCAATCGCAGTCACTTTGTGGGGTATGTAAAATGGATTGTATCATGTCTTGCTTGCTGGAAGTTTATTTGACTCCATCATAATTCTTAACTTCAGCAGGATCATCACAGCTGGAATTGCACAAAGATTGCTGGAGTGACCAAATATATCCCTCTGGTTACAGTGTGAGATGCAATAATCAAAACCGGTCTTCACCCTTCTTCTGCTGTCAGAAGCTGCAATGAGACTGATGATTGTGTTTTGGAGATCGAGTCCAGTACAGTAGAACTCACCGACTCTACTCATAATTGCAAATTCTGGGATTAATCAAACACCAGGCCTGCTATTCACAAAGTTTATACTGCTGCATTTTCAGAGAATGCTCAAAGGATCATACAGTTGCTGGAAAGATAGCATATCAGCTAGCAATATGGAACTAAGCAGCGTGCTAATTAGCCTGCAACAATGGGCAGACTGCCTTAAAAGTATTCAACTCATTCAGATCACAGAAGATACAGATCTAAGCACAGAGTGATGATGTCTGAATGAGACACAGTCATTTTTAATAAAAGAAGATTGGCAAGGATTTAGCCATATAGAATGGGAGAAGGATGATTAACAAGAGTAACGTTGCTTAAAGTTCTGGAACAAATTTAGCAAGTCATTAAAAGAGCACCATCTCACTAAAAAATAATACTATAATCTTATATGTGGTATACTTTTAATTTTGTTACCTTTTCTGGCTCAGAATGGTTCCTCCCAAGTTACACACATCTTGTGAGACGTGCTAGTACTTTGGAAAAATCTAAATCATTTCATAATTTGCAAAATGGGATTTTTTTTTATTATGGCTTTTGGGTGCCAGTGGCCTAAATTTGCATTCTGGCTAATATTCTGGTGGTGGAACCCTGTTGCTGAATTATCATTACATGCTATTATTGATAATGAAAAGCAAAAATGTAATGGGTCATACATGAAGCTTCAATGAAAGAAGGGAATATATTATAAGGATTTACTGATTATCTTTTTTAATTGTAAGTGGTGTTTTGAGCAAGCATATTGGTTCTTGCAAGTAGTATTTAAGCAAAAAAGGTCTGATTTTAAGCTGCAATATAAGGAAAAACTCAGTTGGTTCTCTTGTATGTGGAAATATATTTCACTGCTCCATTTTGGTAATGAAGCTGACAGCTACGGAAGTAGGCTGCAGAAATATTTGCTCAGCTGAAGAAATGATCCCAGGTTCTGACCGAATTAAGTTAAGTTTTAAAAATTAGTGGCAATAGACTAGTTCAGTAAGTTATCATATACTTTAGAACTGAGTTTGCAAGAGAAGCTTTAAATAAATTACTTTTCTCTGTATTTATTAATCCTGAGCAAAAATATTTGCAATTTAATGTTAATTCAAATAACCTTTAATAGCTGAAAACTAAATTGGATCTGTTTATCCATGTAAGATGTGAGTGTGTGTGTGTGTGTGTGTGTGCGTGTGCGATGGGAGTCACCCTGAAGCACAGAAAGACGTGAATTGTCAGCAGTTCCTGTAATCTGCAGCTGGAAAAAATGTCTGAAATGATGATAGGAAAGTTGCTCACATCCATATTTTATTGATTACATTTTCCACAATGAATAACCTAAGATCAGCAGGTCAATTATCAGGACGATGCATAATGTATAAGCTGATGCTTTTTAAAGATGGTTTTGGTTTTTCAAAAACAATTTACCGGGAGAGTATTTCTTCTAAATGGAATGATCATTTAACAAAGTTGAGCATGAATTTCACGCATCCAAAAATCAGAAATCAAAATGAATTTTTTTGATTGAAAGGAAGGTGAAAAGATGGCAACAGAAAATGTGTCTGTAACTCTTGGTTCATATAGTTCACAAAAAAGAGGAGAGATATTAACTTCACTATCAAATTGGAATCTGAACTTTTCCCCTGATATTCTTTCTGCATTGAATGGGCTTGTTTATATCCTAGAGTTGGCTTCATCATTTACAAAATTTATATCCATCAAGATTTCTCGAGGGCTTATATTTTATCCTATTTCTCATTCAGTTTTTTAATTTCCATTGTACAAATTCAACGGTGAAGATAAAGTGAAGATGGAGGATAGCATTCCCAGTTGGGAATTGACCGATTTGCTGCTCTTCTTTTAGCCCCTCTCCTAAGCAGGTTCAGGAACATTCGAGATGGGATAGAGCAGATTTTGAAAAGTGCTTGAACTAGATGAGCAAGCTGTCAAGAGGAGAGTTAAGCTTCACAAGGAGACATCAGCTTATGCAACATTGGACTTCACCATCTTATGCTGCTTAGGTGATTTTTCAAGCATCCATGCTTCTCAATTTAGGGAACCATGAAGCAGAAGTTGTAAATTACACCACAGACTGAATAATTAGAATTCAGTACATAGAAGCCATGTTGGAAAGAACAGGAACTTCAATTACCTTCATCCTGCTGCTAAAATAACAAACAATTCTTTGAATTATTTTGACTTAAATCTCTTGACTTTTCCATAGAGAGGGTCTCTCCTATGCCCCCACAGTTGGTTTCATGTGAGAAAATAGACCCAAGTCTCAATGTAGCTCTTGGTATGAACTTTTGTCTTTTGTGTAGCAATTTGAGCACTAAACGTAAATAAAAGTAGGTTCCAGATTTATCTGGTTTTGTGGTTATTAACAAGAATTCTATCCAAACGTTTCATTTAACAACCATTAATTACATTTTTAATAGGTAAGATTGGACTTGTTTGGGGAGGGTATGTTCATAATTCATGAATTGTTAATGGTGATATATATATTCATTCATACACACACACACACACACACACACACATATATATATATATATAAAAATACACATAACTCATTCTGTTGGAGGTGTGTGTGTGTATAATACATAAATGTTATATATATATATATATAATATCACTTCTAAATATGCAAATTCCAGGTATATTAGTAAAGAAAGAAGCAGACATCCTGTGTGCTCCGAAATTTAAAATTTTAAAATAATTAAAATGTTATTTTACTAAGCTTTCGTCAGCCATCTGCTGACATCGTCAGAGTATTAAACTACCATTACAGAGATCTCTGCCTTTATATGCCATTAATCAATTTGGCCCTTGCGCATGTAGTAGGCCCTTCCAGCCGTCTCCCACTTGTAATCAGCTGTGTTGTTTTTGCTGTCATGCTGGATGATAGAGGCTTAATTCCTACTGTTTCCTCCCTCCTAGCTTGCATATATACAGAGAGAGAGCTTTTGCCAATTGGGCCTGCAATGCTTGCTGATGTCGTTGATCCATCTTGTTTTAGGTCTCTTTCATGGACGCTTTTTATCAAGTGGGGTCCATTCTATGACTGCCTTGGTCCACCTGCCATCAATTCTTGCTCTGTGACCAGCCCATTTCCATTTCAATTCTTTTATCTTGATAATATATAATTTTGTTTGTTCTCTAATCCATGTGCAGGTCTTTCTATCTTGTCTTGTGATGCTGAGCATGTATCTTTCCATGGCTCTTTGCGCTACTCATAGCTTTTGTATTGATTGTGAAGTAACTGTCCATGTTTCACCGGTGTATGTGTTACACACACACCTTTCCAACAGAATGAGACAAAGCTACAACCTATTGTAGTATAGATATTAAAATAAAATAAACATGACAAAAGGAAAATAATTGATGTGGAAGATATGTAGTAGAATTGTTTCGATGTTGTCCAATCGTACTCTCACTATACATATTAAATTTTCTGGAATCCAAGTTTCTCTGTGTGTGTCCAACTTTATGCTGAGGTTATCTGAACAACTCCAGTGTAATGAAATGAAAAAAAAAAAAGTAATAAACAAGCACCGCAGCCTTTACTGTGGACCCATTTGTACAACATATTTAATTGGGTCATGAGGTAAATATGTGAACTCCTAAACTGGAAGATTGACTTCAATTAACCCAGAATTAAAAGCATGCCCAGGCACGTTGAGGATTATGTTCCTTGGATCCTTATCCCCATCCCTCTCTTGACAGACATCATACAAGTGCAGTCAATGCCATTTCGTTCCCATACCTCAGTCTGAATCTGTCTGAATTATACCCCTTCCCCCTCTCCTACTATGTAAATTGCATAGGTTCACTACTGTTAAAGAATGGTGGGTGAAAATGATGGAACTTGCTAGGATGCCTAAACAGACTTCTTTGATCAGAGAAAAGACAATATATCCATTTATTGCTGATTGTAAACCCTTTATATACTTTTTGCATGAAGTATATAAGGGGTGAAACAGAAAAAAAATGAATTTATGATATCGGTATATGGTTTTGATGATTGGACAGGATAGATTATAGAAAAAATATATATTGTAACCATAGATTAAGGGAAATTTAGAATTATAACTTGTGAAGAAGATTGAAAGCTGCTACTTTGTATATTTTTTATTTCTTTCCTATTTCTTTCCTGTATTTTAGCTTTTTATTTATTTTTCTGTTTTTCTCTTCATTTATATTAATTTTTAATCTTCCCTTTGAAGATTCAATGCTGAATCTTTCCACCTTGGTGCATACAATAACCTCGCTCAGGTTATCATGTACAGAACCAAAGTTCAATAACTTTTTTCCAATTGTCTGTCCACCAATCCCAAAAGACAAACCTCTGTTCTCAATTGTGCATTCATCCATAAAATCCTCGGAATCAGTATATGCATTTGAATCTAGAATTTTCTGCCTTTTTTACATGTCCACCAAATGCGGTAAGCATTTTCATAGAACATTTTTAACATGCTGGTTTGAAAACAGTTTCTCCAAACCCCGTTTCAAGGAGTCAAGATGGTGGCTGGCCTTGCATGGTCAAAGCCCTGCCCTTTTTCGGAGCTTTCAAAATGACATACCTGGCTCCCACTTAAGAACTTGTGGGCTGGAGGTTGAATGGGGAATGGCACTGCAATTTTTCTTTGGAGGATTGGAAAACTGCAAACCTCATTGGAACAAAATATATCTTCCACCCTCTTGTCTCCACTACACGAGCTGAATAGGCCAAGATCTCACATTTTTCCCATTCTGCCTGGGCAAGCTTGCTGGCTAGAAATCTGAACAAATGAAAATGTATGATTGAAGCATACCTTATTCCTGTCAGGGCCTTGGTTTTGCCTGTGCTTGTAATAGACAATCTCTAGCACATATAGTCTGAGCCTTCCTTTCTGGACCAGCTGGATAAACAAGCTTGTCAAAGCAGAGCAGGAAAAATGTAAGCCGTTGCCTATCTCTTAACAGTTGTGAGAACCAAATTTAACACTTGGTTCTCACAAACGTGGCTGAACTGGCTAGATAACAACCTGTTGAAAACTACTGTAGAGTTGCTGTCATGAGTAGATGTGAAAGTTTAATGTTTGAGAATGTCTTGTGCATTCTACTGCTTTTCCTAAACTTTATAAACTTTAAAATTATCCTGTGGATTGTGAAGTCCTTACTGGTCTTGAAGCTTCATTCTTTGTCTGCACATCTTACCTATCAGCTCTGATGATATAACCTAGTCAGGTAATGAAATGTCTACAAGTAAACAAACAACTTGGAGAGCACCAAGAACTCCACAGTTCAACCCTGAGCTATACATAATTTCTTCTACTGGTATTTTTTTGAGATGTCATGCCATTCTTGCCATATGACTTTTCCGAGATGACATTCAAACCATACATACTCATTCATCCAGATTTCCAGCTAGCTTGTGGTGAGCATCAAATTTGATCAAACATAGTAAAATTCAAATCTTTCTCAGAATCTTTTTGATGCTCAAAAACATGGCATCTCTTTATGGTAGAAACTTAACAGGCTTGTATTATCTTATGCAGCTCCTTTTGCTATAATTATTTATCCAAATACAGGTAGTCCTCGACTAACAACCACAATTGAGCCCAAAATTTCTGTTGTTAAGTGAATTTTGCCCTATTTTATGACCTTTCTTGCCTCACTGGTTAAGTGAATCACTGAAATTGATAAGTTAGCAACCCGGTTGTTAAGTGAATCAGGCTTCCCCATTGACTTTGCTTGTCAGAAGGTCGCAAAAGAGGTTCACATGATCTTGGAGACACAGCAATTGTCATAAATACGAACCAGTTGCCAAGCAACTGGATTTTGATCACATGATCATGAGGATGCTGGAAAGGACATAACTCTGAAAAACAGTCATAAGTCACTTTTTTCAGTGCCGTTGTAACTTTGAACGGTCACTAAATAAACTGTTATAAGTTGAGGACTACCGGTAGATGAAGTAGATGTTGAAGAGTAATGAGATTCCTCAGAGTTGATGGCAAAACAGAACTTCTGATTTGTAGATATCAAACTGGAAATGGCGGCCGTAGACTCTTTCCTTGTTCCTTGTTCTGATGCACGCCTGCATCATTATTTAATTAATCTTCATTAGACTGAACATAAAATTACAAATAAATAAAAATTATGTTAGTATGGATGTGTTGCCAAAACAACCTTGTGATCTGGATTTGGGACTGTATTGTAGGCAAGGGAATAAACAGGAGAAAAACACTATTGATTCTCCCAAACTTAATCATGGGTATATAAGCAGATCTGAGTATATTAAAACAACTAAAGGCCATCGCTTGTGAGGGAAAAGTAATGTGGAATTTTTTTTGTGAAATTTCAGAAGAACTTGGAATGTGGAATGCTGGATATCAGCCTAAAGTCAAAAGGAATGGATTGCGTAGTTTCCAACTATAGCCAAAAGACTTTTGTGCAACAAGTTTTTCTTGCCTAAGAATCCAAATGATCCTTTTCCCTCTCCCTCCTGCTCTCTTTAATTACATCAGAGGCCATTAGCATTTGCCCTTCATGATGCAGAATGCCAAGTCAACTTTCACCCTAACATTATTTCCTGGAATGATAAGGGTTTTTTTTTTTTCCTTGCAAGTCAGATGATTGTGTGGCAAGCAATGCGGCCTTCCCTTGTGCACATTGTAGTTGTATGTTATTTTTCCACTCTCAAAATTCAACATTCCCCCCCCCCCCCACACACACACACCCTTTCTTTACTGGAAAATGTTCAATCAACACTAATATGTATCAACTCTTCTCTTTGTCTTGCTTTTTTTGCTGCCACAGGAAGAAAGTGTGTTCTGGAAAATCTTTGTAACATAGGATCATTAGTAGTAGTATAGTCTATAAAGTTCTTCACTGTTTGGGCTCTCTGTTTTCATGAAATTAGCCCTGGCCGGGCTTAAAGCCCATTAGTATTACTAAGATTTACTATTCCACAATAATATGGAATTGGGATTGCAGCTGTGGTTCCCAGTAGCCCTATAATATCCTGGGCACAATCTTCTAATAATACTTGCCTATGTGGCAATGATAGCAATTATGCTTTTTGTTAAAAAAAACAATCCTTGAACTATTCTCCTTTTCCCATTTTACTTACTTTTACTCCACCTCCATTGGTGGTGGAGAAGACTCTCAAGCAGGGGTGAAAATGCTCCGAAGTCTGCTACTGCTTTGCTTTGCTTCGTGTGCATGCGCACTGCAGGTGCTAAGAAGCCTTTTCTGAGTCTGCAAAGGTAAGTAGAACAGTGAGAGGGGGGGAAAACAGCTGTGCCACACGATTTAGATTTACTAGAAAGCAGGATTTCCTGCTTTCTAGCAAATATAAATCGCTGATTGTCGCACAGCGTTGGAACTTTTTACTTTTTAAGCATGCTTAAAAACTAAAAACGAACATTCCAATGATCAGCTGTGCGACAATCAGCTGTGCTGTGCGATCTTCGGAATCTTTTTTTTACTTTTTAAAGCATTTTTCAACTACCGGTTTGGGTGAACCAATAGCATTTTTTACCCCTGCTCTCAAGAATCTCTTGGATTGCAAGGAGACCAATTCAATCAGTCCTAAAGGAAATCAATTCTGACTGCTCTTTGGAAGGACAGATATTGAAGCTGTCCAAAAGACTTTGGCCATCGAATGGAAAAGACCCTGATGTTGGGAAAGACTGAAGACAAAAGAAGAAAGGGATGACAGAGGGTGAGATGGTTAAATAATGTCTACTCAATGCAGGGGTGGGTTTCACTTACCTTCGCTACCGGTTTGCAATGGGAACGTGCGAGCTTCTGTGCATGTGCATAAGCTTCTGCGCATGCGCAGATCGTCTGTGATGACATCCGGGCAGGTGGGCAGTGCTCTTTTGGAGGCTGGATATCATTACAAATATTGTTTGTCGATGTCTTGAATGCCTCTTCAAGGCATTTTGCAAGGAGAGAGAATGAGGATAATGTATTCAAAGTGTTCATTCAGGTTTTCAAAATACAGGAAGTCCTACTCCTGGTGCTGCTGCGGAAACAGCGTGAGAACCGCTGTTGCCAGGGGTGAGGGGGTGGCGGCACCAGGAGCAGCAGGCTGGGGCTTCAATCCCTCCCCCCACAGGCCTGAGGCTGCGCCAGAGGCCTACTTGGGTGGGGAGACAAGGAAGCCCCGGACTGCCCATCCTTACCACCACAACCCCTTGCCCCTGGCAGCAGTTCTCGCACAGCCGTTTCCCTGGCATTGGCAAGAGCAGCTGGCGGGGGAGAGAGGCTGGTGGCAGGCTGCGGCAGCAGGCCATTCCCGCCAGCTAAGAGGCAGCAGCGGCTCATCCTCCTGCCAGCCTCACACTCCGGGCAGCATCCAGTCAGCCATACCTGGCCTCCCGCTGTGGCAGCCCACATGGATCCCAGGCAGCGCAGCTTTAGGGCCTTTCCTTACAGTGGCGGTGGCGGTGATGAGGCAGGCATCCAGCCAGGCGCAGGGGGGCGACTAACAGCAGCGCTCCTGGCTGGCCAGGGGTGGATGTCTCAGGGCTGCATGCAGGTGACGACGGTATGGATGTGCGCACGCACACTAAGATGTTAAGGCCAGCTGATTGTCGCATGCACATGTGCACCAGTAACCAGCAGACTAACTGGTTGGTGCACATGAGTGCCCTGGAAACCCGGAAGCAGAATGGGCAACGCCACGTGTGCCGGGTGACATGGCTCTACATGCCACTTCTGGCACGTGTGCCATAGATTCGCCATCATGGCTCAATAGTGGCATTTTGAGGGTAGAAGTTGAAACAGTTTATGTCCAGGATGCAACGGGGTCTGTAAATATTTTCACAGCCCTCTTTTTGATTTGTGCAGTATACAGGTCCTCAGTGGAAGTCAGGTTGGTAGTAATTGTTTTTTTCTGCAGTTCTAATTATTCTCTAATTATTCTTTAATTCTGGTCTGGTTCGGATTGCCGAACCAGACCAGACAGTTATAGAGGTGCAGATGACAGACTCAATAATTCCTCTGTAGAACTGGGATCAGCAGCTCCTTGGGCAGTTTGAGCTTTCTGAGTTGGCACAGAAAGAACATTGTTTGTTGTGCTTTATTGATGACGTTTTTGATGTTAAGCGTCCGTTTTAGGTATTGAGGTATGGTAGAACCTAGAAATTTGAAGGTCTCTACTGTTGATACTGTGTTGTCTAGTATTGTAAGAGGTGGTAGTATGGGAGGGTTTCTTCTAAAGTCCAAAACCATTTCTATGGTTTTGAGGTGTTCAGTTCCAGATTGTTCTGATCGCACCACAAGGCTAGTTGTTCAACCTCCCATTTGTATGTGGATTCATCATTGTCTCGAATGAGACCGATCACTGTTGTGTCATTTGCGAACTTCAGTAGTTTAACAGATGGATCGATTGAGATGCAGTCATTGGTATAGAGAGAGAAGAGAAGTGGAGAGAGCATACAGCCTTGGGGGGCCCGTGTGCTAATTGTACAGGTATTTGATGCGATTCTGCTTAGCTTCACCTGCTGCTTCCGAGAGAGAGAGAGAGATACACATATATATGTGTGAGTGAGAGAAATGTTTGGAGTTTGCTACTATAAAATTATCTATGGTTGGCACATTCCCTCATAGAACACTGATAAGCTTCTAAATTTCAGGTATTCCTCATAATGTTCTCTCTCTCTCCCTCTCCCTCTCTTATATGTATTAATATATGCATAGCTCATTCAATTTTACAGTATGTTTGAATTCCTACCATGCTTTATTATTCCTTATGTGCAAGTAATTGGATGGCAAACTGGTGCTCTTTTGCATCCTGAATATACCAGGATGTTTCAAGAACATGCTTAAAAGCAATTATATTTTTCAAATACCCACTTACTATCGCAGTGAGTGGCTCTAAGTAAACCATGAATCAATTGCTAATTAACTCGGTGTCTTGCCTGCAACAAAGCAATTGGTTTTACTTCCTGCTTCATTGCACACTTCATGCATATATAAATTGCTCTGGCTTTGTTCCTCATCTTCTACTTAATTTGAGCTGCTTCGAAACTATTTATCTCTAAATTGTGTATTAGTGATTGCTGATCTCTTACTCTTCCTGGAAAACCATCTTGCCTTAAAATGTGCCAGACTTAGAAGGAAAGAACCTGTTCTAGTTCTTAATCACAGCTAAGAACTAGTCTTTATATATACAGATGGGTGAGCACATTTGATTTTTCTTCAGTTATGTTGGGGGCCTATATATATATATATATATGACTTCATTTTAGCTGGGAATTATTGAATACGATACCATCTTGGGTTCTAAGTCTTTGTGGAAGCTCATGCTCAAATATTAAGATAATAAGAATAGTTAAGGATGAGAAAACGTGTATCCAGTAGAGCTTGTATGAGATTACTATAATGATGGAAGAGCTAACAAAAAGAACACTCATTTCATCAAAACTGGAAGCCAGAATAACCTCCAAAGTTTAGTATACAACTAAGGAAAATAAGTAGTTGATTCTTCTGAATGTTTGTGGTTGCTCAGCCTACAGATCTACAGGATTCTAGAAGAAGCATATTATCTGGATCCTTTTCAATCAGGACTCAAACTGGTTCTAGTTCTAAGACAACACTGACTGAACTTATTGATGATCCCTGACAGATTCAAGATGGTGGCAGTGCATCCATTTTGGCCCTCCTTGATCTTGCAGAGGTCTTCAGTGCTATTAATTATAGTATAATGGCCAGCTCATGGTGTTGGGAGTGGAGGCATAACCATTGTAGTGGTTCCCTTCTTTTCTCGAGGGAAGGTTCTGGTTAGTATTAATAAGGGTGGGATGGGGTGGAAGAGAGTTCTGTTTATGGCTTCTTATCAGACAAACCAGAAGTTTCTTAGATTTATTCATTTATTTTGTATTTTATATAATTTTGTATTTTATACCTATTGTGAAAATTTTGTTTGATTTATAAAGTTTTGTGCAGCAATTTACACTGGTGTTTTAAAATAATTGACTCGTGTTTATTTTAAAAGGCTCTTGTGACAGCTCTAATAAATATGCATTAGATCAGACTTTCCAAATGCTTGTACTGAGCGGAAGGCGAAATCCAATATACACTGAAGACATTTCACTGAGAAATGGCAGTGGTAGATTCTGCATATCATAGATTTGGAAGGATTCTCTACTTTTCCTGGATCAGTCACAACCAGGAGAGAAAGTGTTTTGATTTATTTATTAATTTTTCCCTCAATAGATTTTTTTTCCAAATTCGAATTTCCACGTTTCTTCCATTCCATACACCTGAAACAACCTCTCATTTTCAGCTAGCATACTTATGTAAAAAGAACTGACCTGTTCTTAAAAATATTTTTTTAAAAAAAACCTGGAATGAAACAGAATATTGTGAAATCAATAAGCAACTAAGCTCATGTGCATAATATGCAGGTCAGTACATGTCCAGATTCCAAAATACTCATCACTTATTTTAAGGCTACTTATTTTAGCCTATCAAGCTTAATGCATTGAAACAGTTTTAAAATTACTTGCTTATGGAATGAAAATTATTCCTACCGGAAAGCAACTTCTATATTTAGACTATCCCCCAGGTAAGTAGGTAGCTCAAAGAAAACTTGGTTGTTGTTTCTTGGAAGCGTTCCTGTCTCACACTAACCCATGGATTAATTGTATGGATTTTGCAGTGCATACTTAGTGAAGAGAGCATCAGGTTTTATGTCAATTTACACCAGGGGTGGGTTCTACTTACCTTTACTACCGGTTCGCAACGTGGCCACACGCGCACTCTTCTGTGCATGCACGGAAGCATTTTGATGATGTCGGGGTGGGTGGGCGGAACCTCCGTCCGGTTTTACTACCCATTCTATAGAACCGGTCCGAACCAGGGGCAACCCACCACTGATTTACACTGAGTGTTACATGGACTTTTCAAAAATGGGCATATATATACTGGTGCAGAAAGTGGGAGGTGTTACAACCGTTCATTTAGTGACTGTTTAAAGTTACAACAGCCCTGAAAAAGTGGCTTATGACCATTTTTCACACTTATGACTGTTACAGCATCCCCACAGTCATGTGATCAAATTCAGATGCTTGGCAACTGGTTCATATTTTTGAGAGTTGCAGCATCCCAGGGTCATGTGATCACCTTTTGTGACCTTTTGATAAGCAAAATCAAGGGGAAAGCCAGATTCACTTAACAACTGTGTCTCTAATTTAACAACTGCAGTGATTCACTTAACAACCCTGGCAAGAAAGATCGTAAATGGGGCAAAAGTCACTTAATGTATGTTTCGCTTAGGAACAGAAATTTTGGGCTCAATTGTGGTTGTAAGTCAAGGGCTACCTGTATTTTTATGAAGATGCACATGTGTATCTTGATACATGTACACAAACATATACAAATCACATAAACACACAGCCCACACACTGTTGTCTGACACCTGCACATTGCAGTGTAATCAGAAGAGCAACAGGGGTGATACCTGGAAAATTGGCTATGACAATATGTATTTGAAGGACAGACTGTACTAATAAAAGACAATATTTGTAGCTCAGGATTCAACTGTGGGATCCTTTGTGCTCTCTGAGCTTGGTTGTTTTCTTGCAGACATTAGCAAGAAAATATCTGCAAGACAGCAACCAAGCTCAGAGAGTATCAAGGACTCCACAGGACAGATTGTTTTCTGTCTCAGATAACAAGAAGAGGAACTTGGCAACAAGGGAAAAATGGGGTAAAACATTGTGCAGGGGAGTTAAAGAGAAGGCTGGGAAGCCCATCAGTGGGTGAGGTGGGACAAAGACACGTTTGACAGAGGAGGTAAGAAATGTGTCAACAACATATTAAGCAACAAGACTGCGTGAGGACAGACATGGACATAAGGAAGCAGGGCAAGTACACAAAATGGCAGACAGGAGTGAAAAGGTTGAAGGAGATGCGGTGTGCAGTTGCACCTGTGCTAAACCATAAGGGATTACACATCATAGTAGCTGAGATCATTCTATCTGCTAAGCTGAATCAAACATATGCCCTTATGGCTGGTTGTCAATCCAATTACTTTTGTTCTGGACTAACGAGGAGAACCTGGAATGAAGAAAGGAAAGAGAAGGTGTGGCCAGGGGTGGGCTTCAAAAATTTTAGCAAGGGGTTCTTTGCCTGGTTGCTGGGTGGGCATGGCCTAGTTGGCCTCCTGCACCACGATCGGGGAGCGTTTTTGCCCTCCCCAGGCTCCAGAGGTTTTTCTGAAGCCTCCGGGAGGGCAAAAACAGCCTCCCCAGGCTCCAGAGGCCCTTTGGAGGCTGGAAATGGGCCTGAACTTCTGATAGGCCTGTTTTTCGCCTTCCCTGAGCCTCCGTGTATGCCCTTCACTTACCTGCATACAAATCGGGCCGCGTGGGGACCCCTGGGAGGGGAGGGGCGGCATGGGAGGGGCCAGCCAGGACTGGGATTTGGGGGTTCTCCAAATTGCACAGAATCTTAGCTAGAGGTTCTCCTGAACCCCTGCAAACCCCCAGCAACCCTGGGTGTTGCTATTCAGCCCAATGCAGTTCACACAGAAGAGCTAAACTAACTCACAAGTTACAGGGCTGTGTCTAAAAAAAAAAAAAAAAATCCATTTCACCTCCTTATTTCTGGGCTTGGTTCAAACCCCACATTTATAAAAGGATGACAGCATTTGATTGTTCCGTTCTTGCTGAAATCAAGTAGGGAGGAAAATCTGATTTAGTTCTTTGTTTCAGTAATAAACCATTTTCACCATTGCACAAAATAGCTATAAGCTGTGACTATTTTCTTCCTATGATTACAGGTATGTGGATTGGTTATGAAAAGTGATCTGTTACTTCTGTAATGTTAGCATACTGATTTTCAATTTATTTGCATGCCTTTTCTTCCAGGGAGATCACATGACTGTAACATTTTACATACGCTTGTTAATTATTGTTAGTATTTCATTAAATAAAAGAAAAAATTGAAATACAAAGAAATCAGATAGTAAATAGGAAACACATTATTTGCCAATGAACATTTAAATCATATTTATTTACACATCTTTTATGGGAGAATCAGATTTTCCCCTGCAATTTTTGTAGTTCGTAGCTGGGCATATTTATCATTCCAAACCTTTCAAGTCTTTTGAAAGAATGGATGAAAGCAATTTCCCTAAGTTACCTAATGACATAAAAATTACATTCAGACAACAAATGAATAACAACGAACAAAATGTACAAAAATGTTGGAAGACATGCTCTGCGTGCAGATATAATTCATAAATCTTGTTCTGTAGATGTGGAGTTGGCTTTAATGCTTCCCACAACCTAAGCTGCAGCAGGTTCTATACTGTACATTTATTTAGGAGTAAGTTGAAGCAATCATTGCCTCCAATTTTTTGCATGAGATATTGTTGTCATTGATCTTCCTTTGTCCTAAATTCAATGTCTCATAAAACAGGTGATGTTTTCAAGATCCTTTAAAGGGGGAATTGAAGCAGCTATTGGAGGCAATTGGTAGAGTGGTCCAAAGGCATCACATCTTATATGATCTGAGGTATAGTAATGATGCCTTTCAAAATCACCATTTCAGTATTATAGGAGGATGTTAGATTCTAATGCTTCTTTATCTGGTCACCCCAGCTATCGGAGCTCTTATGCACCACTTTCAGCAGGGAAGAAATTTGGGATTGCTGCAAGCATCAGGTCCTGAAGCAAGCATTCACTTTGCCAAGGCCTTGTATCGAGCTAGAGTACAATGTTTAGGTGCTACTTCTTTGCCACTACACCTTGATGAGGGCAGATCAAACCTATCAATGGTTGTCTGATGGCCCATCTCTTCCCAATCAACTGGCATTCCAAATGAGAAGGTATATCTATGGGTGGACTCTTAAGAATAACCTTCCCCAATGGACTATTCCTGCATGCCAATTGGGAAAAAAACTAAAGGCTAGCCCTTTGCATAAGCTCCTTTCTAAAATAGGATATATCATTCCGTGTGCTCTGGATCTGATGTTTGACACCACATACAGCAGAATCATCATGAAGACAGGTTTTTGGGACAGCAGCTGAGTAGAACCCAAACAAGAAGAAGCTTGGTCATTGCTCTCCCCCACCTTTTTGATCATTTCACTGCTAAGGGGAACTTGGAGTTCATGTGTAGCACAATGGCTTAACCTCCAAAAGAAAGCAAATAAATGGTGTTCTATACAAAAGGAATACTGCAAATGTCAAACACAACATTGAGCAGTGGTGTTGTAGTGGTTAGAATGCAATATTGCAGGCTAACTCTGCCCAGTGCCCGGAGTTTGATTCTTACTGGTTCAAGATTGACTCAGCCTTCCACCCTCCTGAGGTCGGTAAAAATGGGGGTTCAGATTGTTGGGGGCAATCTGCTGACTCTGTTTAGAGAGGGCTGTAAAGCACTGTGAAGCGGTATATAAGTCTAAGTGCTACTGCTATTGACTTTGGCTGCTTTGTTCAGGTGTCAAGGAGAATCTGCTCTGTGCTTGCTTATGTGACCATCCGAATATTCAGAGGGCACAGAAGTCAAAGTGAAAACACTATTTAAGATTGTTTTGGAAGCTTTATACTTCCCTTGTTCTGAGTTCTGTGTTCTGCTTAACATTTGCTACGTTGTGTTTTGCAATGTGTCTGTGTGTGACTCTTGTCCTGATCATAGCTTTCCAGAATGTGTTTCTGTGGTTTTGGCCCACTGGGGCAATACTGTATTATTGCTATAACCATCCTCATGTTTTTCTACTTATTCAAGCAAAAAATTTAATAAACTGCATTACTGAACTTAAAAAATATTTTTTAAATTATTTGAATCAAGACAGCAACAAATCCTACAGGAATGGGAAGACATACAGTAAATCAAATGTTTCTCTGTCTCTGTGCCTGCATCTGACTGCTTCTGACGTAGCTGGCAGCTTGTGTTGTGAGATATCAAATAGTGTTAAAGAATGCTAATGAAACAAAATACTCTCTCTCTCTTTCTCCTGTCTGTCTGTCCCTCCATCCATCCGTCCATCCATCATCCATCCATCCATATCTATCTATTCATCTATCTATCTATCTATCTATCTATCTATCTATCTATCTATCTACCTATCTATCTATCTATTTATCTATCTATCTATCTATCTATCACCTCTTAACTGAGGACCCTAGAAAGTTTCTTTACAGAATTAAGTTATTTATTTAGTCTTAGATATTCTTCTAGGGAGGTCCTTTGGTTTTGTTTTTAATGTTCCTTTCTCCAATCTTTGTACAAGTTAGCTAGCTGGTAGCACTTGTCCCCCTATTTATTCTGGGTGGTTCTGGATGGAAAACTTGAGAGAAATAAGCTGATTCCAAATTGCCTCCTGAAGCCATGAAAAGTAAGTTTTTTCATCAAACTATTAAGACTTTTCAAATTATTTCAAGTTTAGTTCCATAGCTATGCTGCTGAATTTTTCCACTTAAACATTTGGAATAGGGCTGATTTGTTTTGAACTGAAAATAAAGCATGTGCTCTATTCCAGGCACTTCCCTAGAACAGTATTAAGCATGAAAGTTTGGTGTCCAAACTGGATGCTAGTAAATCTAGCATTCTCGAATAATAAATTCCAGGTTCTAGAGCACTATATGTGTGAGGCGATAGGTATGAGATGGGAGACATTATAACCAGTGTTCGAAGAAAAATCCAGTCCGGTTCCAAGCCGGGAGAAAGATGCTGGAAATAAAATGGAGACAGGCTTCAGAAAAGAAGGTCTCTGTTTATTTGAATGCCAGAAACTTCAGAATCAGCAGCATGTTTCTGGGGCGGCTGACAAAATGGGGTTGAAAGTAGGTGGGTTTTTATACATTCTTTGGGGCTTTATGATTGAGATGCCTGTTCCTGTGTAAGAATGTGTCCTTTAATATTTTAATGGCTGTTGCCAGATTCCTATGGGGTCATGTAGGGGTCAAGGCTGGCTCTACAGGCAAAAAGGGAAATGCAAATCCTAGGTGTTTGTTTAAGCTAATCTTATCAGCTTTGGCTTGCCTAATTGTGTTGCTTATTTGGAGTCTCTTTGCATATGAATGTATCGGCCCAGTCTTTCTGAATGGATACAAAATCTCCATTCCTAAAGACCAGCTTGTTCAAGCTTCTGCTTGAGGCTGTTTTCCTATGGCAGGAAGACCTGGGCTGCTTTCAGGCTTTGTTAAAAAATTTTCTCCTCTTCTCCTTTAGAGGAAATTAATTAATATTAATTAATATATATTAATTAATATTAATAGAATATTAAGAATAAAACACGAAGACCACCAATGATGACATCTGGGGTGGTGGGCGGGGTCTCCAGCCAGTTTTACTACTGGTTCTTACGAACTGGTCCGAGCCGGGGGCAACCCACCACTGGCGTGCGAGTGAAGCAAGCGTGCACACATTCACACTCCTAAACCGGTAGTGAAAGTAAGTGCATTTCACCACTGATTAGAAGTCATAGCTGTCTTATACACAGTTATTCTAATAGCTTTATAAATGTTTCCATTTCAATAAAGCCGTGTGTACCCAATCTTTATTTACCAACAAGAACACTATTTTCTGGAGAATTATTCTCAATTATTCAACACCTCTGTTTTTTACTACATTATACTCTCCTCAGAAGTGCATTCAGTGGGAATTTATTCAGCCATAAAGCATAAAAATATAATCCTGATTATTTTATCCTGAAGTGAAAGAAATGAGGCACACCTATGTTTTACCCCAAGTTACTAGCACAGTAAACATATACAGTGCTACACCACAAACATTTGTTCTACTCAGGATCATTAAATTTACTGTTATGGTCAGTTAACACCACACCTGCATAGGAGCAACTGCAAGAGAGGTTGTTGCGAAATATAAGAATACAGTGTACCCTGAGACTCTTCAACTGTGTTTAATTCTCAGGTTCTAAAGATGTCTTCACATGAGAAAGTTGTTGCAAACATTATTTAGCTTTCCAAAATATTTTTCAAAATATTTCTCCTGCCGTACATGTTCAGAAAGAAACACTGTATGGATAAAAGTATGTCATCTGAAATAGGTAATAATCGGAAGTTGTATTTCTTAAACTTTTTTCTTTCAGGACCTCTTTTCATTTTTAAAAATGACCCCAATAGAGGTTTTTTTAAGGGTTATATTTATCAATATTTACCACATTAGAAATTAAAATGGATGAATTTGCCGCCACTATTGTGCTTCACACAATTGTTTTATGAGATCTCAATGTTGTGTTATTTTTTTAACATAGACTGGCAAATAATTTTGATTTTGGACACCCCTGAAATGCTCTTCGAGTTTTTGCCCCAGAGTTTTTCGACCACAGCTTAAGAAACACTGCTCTAGACGTCTATGCTGATTGATCCGAAAATACTGAAGACCTATGAGGATTTGAGTGGGGGAGTATTTTTCTTTTTTTAAAAAAAAACATATTGTTCTGTTACTGTAAAATACAAGTTGTACATTATACTTTGGGGAACAGTGGTATTTTGCATCTAAAGCTAAATGTGAAATTAATAAACAACTGCTTATATAATATAGGTTTCTCCTTAATTCTTTTTTTAAAAAATATTTTTATTAAACAGTTTTAAAAAAACAAACAAAACAAACAAACAAAAACAGATATTTACATCTTCTTTTCAACATCTTTGCATCAGTAATCCATATTTATACATTTTCTCTTTCTTATCTTAATCTATCTTTTATACATATATTTCTAGTATATCATATATACTATATGAGAATCTAATCTCTTAATCTAAATATTTTATTTACATTTAATATAAACAGGTACCTAGTTTCCTTTCCACAATTTATATCTTCCCATTTGTTTCCATATTCTTCTGCCTAATTTAACCATTGTTTAGTTTTCTTTTGTCCCCCTTTTTGTCCCCCTTTCTCCTCCAACCATTTATACCATTTCTCCCAGACTAAGTAGTATTCTGTTTCATCTTTTTCTTGTATCTCCTTTGTGAGCTTATCCATTTCCGCACACTCCATAATTTTTCTAATCACCTTGTCTTCTGATGGTATGTCATTGTTTTTCCAGTTTTGGGCGAAAACTATTCGTGCTGCTGTAATTATGTGAATAATTAAGTCTTATTTCTTTTTCATATGACCCGGTAATTATTCCCAGTAAGAAAGTTTCTGGCCTCATTTCTATTTGTTGATTTATAATTTCTTCTATTTGTGTTTTAATTGTTTGCCAAAATTGTTTTGCCTTATGGCAGGACCACCACATGTGATAATAAGTTCCTTTTTGATGTTTACATTTCCAACATAGCTTCTACCCTCCCCCTTTTTAATCCCTCAATCAATTGTGGTGTTTATAAGCATTTAGGCCACCCCACTTAAAAGACTAAATGTAAATATTTATACTTGTCATATTGTATAATATAATGTATATATGAGAACCATGGGGTGTGGGGAGGAGATAACCGGTGGTCCTGACTTATGACCATATGTTTAACAACAGTTTGAAGTCACTACAGGATCAGAAAAAGGGGCTTATGATCCATCCTCGAAGTTACAATCTTTCCACCATTACCATGGTCCCCTTATTACAATTTGCAGGCTTAGCAAGCAGTTCACATTTACGATTATTGCAGCGTCATGTGGTTATGGGATTGCAACTTACAACCTTCCCAAATGGATTCCAACAAGCAAGTCAATTAGGGAAGCAAGGTTCCCTTAATGAGCATGAGATTCGCTTAACAACCATGGTAAAAATGGTCATAAAATCAGGTATGGTCATGTGATGACCATTTAACAACCACACCACTTAACAATTCCAGTCCCAATTGTAATTGTAAGTCCAGGACTGGGTTTTATACACACACACACACGCACACATGTGTGTGTGTTTGTATGTGTGGTCCTCAACTTACAACCACAATTGAACTCAGCATTTCTGTTGCTAAACGAGACATTTGTTAAGTGAGTTTTGCTCCATTTTACGAACTTTCTTTCCGCAGTTGTTATGTGAATCACTGCAGTGGTTAAGTTAGTAACATGTTTGTTAAGTGAATCTGGCTTCCCCATTGACTTTGTTTCTCAGGAGGTCACAAAAGGTGATCACATGGCCCAGGACACTGGCAATGTCATAAATATAAGTCAGTTGTCAAGCTTCCAAATTTTGATCATGTGACTATGGGGGTGCTACATGAAAAACGGTCATAAGTCACTTTTTTCAGTGTCATTGTAACTTTGAACGGTCACTAAACAAACCAAGTCATGTGTGTGTGTGTGAGAGAGAGAGAGATACTCTAAGATCCTATAAGAAAAAAATTGTATTGCATTTCGGAATGTTAAAGACAGACCACTTTGTTTAAAGATAAAATAAATTTGCCATATTGAACAGCGATAAGACAGCATTGCTCTTTTCTAGGCCAGAATTTAGCCATAGGTTCTCAGCCCCTGCATACCTCAATCTATCCTGCAGTGGATACCATCTGCCCAGCAAAATTTACCTATGGGGTCAGTATGGTGCCAGCTTACTTTGGACCAGCAGAGTTCTGTTAAAATGTTTCAACAGAGTCCTGAAAACATCAGCCTCTGAAACTGGCACTATACACTGATGAATGTTTTAATAAAGGAACTGCAGGCTAACCTATGCTGCTCTCTTGAGACTGAGCACAGGGAACATTTTCATATTTCAAAAAATATTACATGCAAGGCAGAATTTGTCCATCTCACCACCACCTCCTCCCTGTATTTCTTTACAGCTAATCCAGCCAGGTAAAAATGGTTATAATTCTGCCTACCAGGAAGAATCTGTCAGCACCTTTTCTGACTAACAAAATAAAATTCCTCCTAATTTTTTGACTTTGCCAACCAATAAGGTTATTAAAAAGTCAGCATAAATCTGTATAATAAAGGAACCTGAAACTCTTTATCAGCACGTTGAAAAGGAAAAGCTTGCAATGATACCACTCATGTTAAGAAAGCTGGAATGATTCAGAGTGACAGCTGAATGTAGCCACTCATTAATCAACAGAATTTGTGTTAATTTACAAGGGTTTTCCTTTTGTTGAGGGCTGCATTTTCTCAAATTCAAAATCGGTTCAGCTGTCAGTCACAACAGGTGCCGCTTCTTAGCCAACTTTAACTGAAATTGAGAAAGCAAAGCAGGGTTGGACTTGGATGAGAGACCACAAGAAATCTCCAGCAATCAAAATAGCCTGTGAAAAAGGGTGTGTTTGTGTATCTCACACAAAACATTCATAAAAAACGTCCATAACATTGCTGAAGAAACTTCATGAACGTATCCATGAAGTTGCAGGGATCAACTGCATCTTCAAGGCAACTATACAGGGACTCCTCAACTTATGACTACAATTGAGCCCAATATTTATGTTGTTAAGTGAGACATTTGTTATGTGAGTTTTGCCCCATTTTACGACCTTTCTTGCCACAGTTGTTAAGTGAATTACTGCAGTTGTTAAAATAAGTAGCATGGTTGTTAAGTGAATCTGGCTTCCCCCAATGACTTTGCTTGTCAGAAGGTGATCACATGACCCCGGGACACTGCAACTATCATAAATATGAGTCAGCTGAATTCAGTCACAAGTGTCTGAATTTTAATCACATGACTATTGGGATGCTGCAACAGTCATAAATGAGAAAAATGGTCAGAAGTCCCTTTTTTCAGTGCCTTTCTAACTTCAAACCAGGGGTGTGTTCTACTTACCTTTACTACCGGTTCGCAGCGGGGCCACGTGCGCGCTCTTCTGCGCATGCACAGAAGCGTTTTGATGACATTGGGGTCGGTGGGCAGAGCCTCCCGCTGGTTTTACTACCGGTTCTATAGAACCAGTGCGAACCGGGGGCAACCCACCACTGCTTCAAACAGTCACTAAATGAACTGATGTAAGTCAAGGACTACCTGTATTTCATTCTCGTGCCTGTCTGTAGACAGAAGCTTAGATTCCCCTATTATGAGTAAACCTTTTCCTTTCTACAGGAGTCAGCAAGGTTGAGGTTGGTCATTCAGCTAAAGACAGAAGGAGGTAAATTGTGAGGTTCACAATGTTATTCAGCTTCAAACATGCAGTGCTTTGAGGGAAAGGAGATGGGTGCTTCCTTCAATATTTTTCTTCCTTTCTCTAAGTGCCAGCCTGTCCCTCCCCCTTATTTTCTGATTCCCCCCTCAGTTGTAGACTCATTCATAGTTAGCATATTTCTTTGACTTGTGAACCGATTCAAATCAAATATCTTTATTTGTCTTTGTCTTTGAATTGTTTTTGTCTTTGAATTGTTTGACAAAACAATTCTTTTTTTGGGGGGGGAAGAAAACACAATTGGATAATAAAATGTGACATCTAATTTGGCACAGCTGCGTAGTTTGGTAAAGATATTTGGCACCTGATACGAGAATGTGGGGTTAGCATCCCTTAAAAAAAAATAAACATAGAATTTATCAGTGTGGCCCTCGCATTTGGAAAAGTCCTTTTAACACACCTTAAAAAGGACACAAAAAGGACGTGAGGGAGATCCACAAGAGCAAATATGGAATCCCATGAAATTTTCCTGCCATAGAGTTGCTAGGGGACCTCAGAGCGAGCTCTGGAAAAGGCCCATCTTTGGGGTTAGATTGCAGTAGAAGGCTTGTGACTGTTTAACATTTGGCGGAGAAAGAAAAAGCAGAGACAGAAAACAAGAGACAGAAAAACATAAAATCCTTCGCTTAGATATGGGGACTGCCGCCCAGAACATCTTCAAGTTGTTTGGAGAGTTCTGGTTTCCAAGGAACAGAGTTTCACAAAACCTTGTGCTGGATTTCAAGGGCCAGGTCTTTGGTAGTACTGGTCAATGACTCACGTTACACCAATCTTTTTATCAGCTGCGCTGATTATAATTTTGCTTCCTGGTTACTGTTTGGCCTGTGGGAGTCATTTGAAGTGCTGGCTTGACCTTTGAGCCCTAAGCAAACTGATACTTGAAACTGAGTCCCTGAAAAGAGTGAATCCCTTTTATCAACAATCTAAACTTTAACCATTTTTTTATTATACTAGAAAGTAGGCATACAAACATCTTAACTATTCCTTCTGCTATTTATTTTTTATTGCTCTAAACCATTTAAGCCTCCTATTCCACAAAATATATTCTTGTTTCACCAAGCCAGAAGTTGCCAAGGTTAAGAAACACTGCTTTAGAAGCCTGACTTTCCTTCCAAATTCAGTTTTTTTCTGGGTGTCTAAGCTTCCCTGGAAAAAGATGCTCTGGTCTTAAAGGTTTAAAATAAATACCCTTTTTTTCTTGTTCTCTTATCTTCCTTTTCAATAGGCCTTTTCCAATACAGAATTTTTATTTCTCATAAAAAAGTACAATCCATATTTTTCTTTTTAAAAAACTCAATTAAGAGACCAGACAAGGAAAATGGAACTACTGTATGTTATTATTGTTGCTGATGACTTACAAAAAGGGAATTTGTCGGCCTCTCCTTGGTCAAAAAGTATACAGGTAATCCTCAATTTACGACCTCAATTGAGCCCAAAATTTCTGTTGCAAAATAAGACATTTGTTAAGTGAGTTTTGCCCCATTTTACGACCACAGTTGTTAAGTGAATCACTGCAATTGTTAAGTTAGTAATACAGTTGTTAAGTGAATCTAGCTTCCCCATTCACTTTGCTTGTCGGAAGGTTACAAAAGGTGATCACATGATCCTGGGACACTGTAACAGTCACAAATATGAGTCAATTGCCAAGCGTCTGAATTTTTTGATCAAGTGACCCTGGAGAGGCTGCAACGGTCGTTAAGTGTGAAAGCGGTCATAAGTCATTGTTTTTTCAGTGCCGTTGTAACTTTGAACAGTCACTAAATGAACTGTTGTAAGTTAAGGACTACCTGTACCGTAGGTTAACATCCTTGCTGACAACGACTTATAAGAAAGAAATTTGTCAGAATTTCAAAGTTCCATTTTGTGGGCAAATGCAGATTGTTTCAAATCAGCTCCCCCCACCCCCCCAAAGCTGAATGATTGGAAGTGATCGATCCACAGGGAAGCTGCATGGAATATTGTCAATGCAACTTCCACTGGGCAAGCATGAATGATGATTTCAGACTGTGCTGGGCTTCCTCCCCTTTCTTTCGCGTTCAAAGCAGCTTTGGAGCTCCCACATTCTGCATTCCAATGGCAGGCACCATCTTGTTCTACACTGGAATGCTGGCCTCGGTTAAAACATCTGTGTAAAATTTGACACTAAAAAATAAAAAAGATCTAGGCTGCCCTCCATGATTTTATAGACAGGGACACAATTGATTTCAAAAGTGCAATTAAAACAAAGGGGGGGGAAAGATTTACGGGAGACGTCAGTACAGCGTGCATCAAAGCACAATTGGCAGCAAACAGCAGGATAAAATGGGGGGGGATGTTTGCTCTGAAAGCAGAAGAGAGAGTAAAACATTTTTTACCTCGGTTAAAGGGTATTAATGGTGTGCCCTTTGAAAACAGCTTTCACCTGCTTACCACATGTTTAACTGAGGATAGATAAAAGAATTCAGAAAAGGATTTCAGATGGAAAAAATATATATTTTTCAGCATAGGATGAATTGTTTTAATGTTTTAATATTTAATTGTGGAAGCATCTAACCTTCCTTGCCTGGTATTGAAAAAATAGGTAGGGTCACCTGCGGTTAGCAGGAACATCCACAGAGGGGGAAGAGTGTCAAAAAATCAAGATGGCAACTGGCAAAAATAAATAAATAATTAAGATGGCAACAACAGAGTTTTGTCTAGTGGTTAAGGCACCAGGTTAAAAACCAGGAGACTTGTGAGTTCTAGTCCTGCCTTAGGCACGAAAGCCAGATGAGTGACTTTGAGCCAATCATTCTCTCAGCCCAACCCACCTCATAGGGATGTTGTGAGGAAAATAGGAGAAGGAAGGATATTATGTTCACTATCTTGAGTTGTTTATATAAGGTTAGGACACAAATAAATAAAATAAAAACAAGAGAATAAATTGTGACCATACTGTTGAAGCCCTGTCCTTTTATATTGGTGTCACATGTGTCATGCATGTAAAAAAAGGGGATTTTGATTACAAGGTTAACACCTCCATCTTGACTTGATTGACAGTCCCTTTTCTGGCTGTCCTTGGCTGTGAGAACACAATCAATCTCAAATCGATAGACTAGTCTAAATAACAACATCATTGTCAACAACAACAACTTTGGAATAAATAATGACAATCGCTTCAGTCTTCAGTGAGGCCATGAAGGGAATCAGGAAACACATTTGACCTGAAGAAAGCTTCCCTTTTATTCTTTCTAGGTTGTATGAAACTTATTTTGGCAACCCAGATTTTGCATTGTGTCTGATATATTTCCTGAACATCAGGAAACCATTGCTGATGCAGTAATATTATTTCATAAGAAAAAGACGGTCAAAGTTTATGTTTCTTTCTGTCTGGCTTTCTAAGGCATGTTTTAAACAATATATAGCTTCTCTGTTTTATAAATATTGATTCTGGTACAACTTATGAAAATGATCTTAAAGAGGAAGAAATTTAAATATTTAAATTAAAAATATTGACTGTAAAGTTAGATTGGATTCTTCCTTGTATAAATAAATGCTGCAGTATGGGAATTACCACAAACCATAGCATAAAAATGACAGGGCATTTTCTGCCATTCACTTCACATATGACCATGAAAGGCTTGAATCCAGAGTGTCTGAAGTTTGTAATTTCCATGACTCTACACTTGTTATAGTTTTCAGATTTGCCCAATATTCCCCCTTTATCTGGGGCAAAACAAAAAAATGATATAGAAAGGAATCTTCCTGAGTGGATTTGAAAACTGGCTTAACATTTGGATGAAAACAAGAACATTTCTTTATAACCATGGTTAGCATATCAAGCTCAGCATGAATGGAATTGTTATTGGGAAAGACCGAAAGCAGAAAATTCCCTATTCCTGATCCTTGACTATCAAATTGGGAACATTTCACATCCATTGCAGAGGTGGGTTTCAGCAGGTTCTGACCAGTTCTGGAGAACTGGTAGCAGAAATTTTGAGTAGTTCAGAGAACCGGTAGTAAAAATTCTGATTGGCCCCACCCCCATCTATTCTCTGCCTCCCCAGTCCCAGCTGATCCGGAGGAAATGGAGATTTTGCAGTAACCTTCCTCTTGATTGGGGAGGGAATGGAGATTTTACAGTATCCTTCACCTGGAGTGGGATAGGAATGAAGATTTTACAGTATCCTTCCCCTGCCATGCCCACCAAGCCACGCCCACCAAGCCATGCCATGCCCACCAAGCCACACCCACAGAACCTGTAGTAAAAAAATTTGAAACCCACCACTGATCCATTGCCTTAGAACAGGGGTGTCAAGCTCGCGGTCTCGCCCACCTCCGGTTTAGCAAAGGGAAGAGAAGTTGCGATACGCCATGATGACGTATGATGGCAATGTGACAAGTTTGACTCCCCTGCCTTAGAAAATGGCTTTCTTATTCTCTTGGAATATTTCTCAACATTTCATCAGGAAACCATTTCTGGCCTACCTTGGTTCTGGCCTTGCTTTATTTATGATTATTTTTTTATTTATTTTATTTATATCTTGCCTTTTATTTTATTTTTTTACAAACAAATCAAGGCAGCAAACAAATATTGTACTCCTTCTTCCTCCTATTTTCCTCACAACTACAATCCTATGATGTGAGAAAGTAATGGCCCAAAGTCACCCAGCCAGCTTTCATAGCTAAGACAGGACTAGAACTCACATTTCTCCAGTTTCTAGCCTGATTCCTTAATCACTAGACCAACCTGGCTTGTACCAATGCAGCAAAATTGGAAGCTGCTTTCTTTCATATTTTAGCCTCTGTACCTTACTTACAGTCTACACTGCTCAGCAGCAACTCTGAAATTTTAGGCTGGAGGTTTTGCCTGGCCTCTTTGAAGGAATGAAGGATTAAATCTGGGGCCTTTTGTATGCCAAGAATGTATTCACTCTCTCCTTCGGGATAAAGCATACCTGAAATCCATATGGCAGGGCCCAAAATAAGTAATAAAAAAAATCAGGGGTGATTAAGAGCTCTCAGAAGAATCTGCATCATTTCCAGATTGTGCAAACATGTTTGTGTCTTGAAAACTGCAAAAATAAGCAGAGGGGTGTCTGCTTTCACACAGACAGTTATCTTGTATATTCCAAAGGTAATAATGGAATCGCCTCCAGGAACTGCATCCTTTGCCAGGTCTATCTGCCATTCCCCATTTTCTTTCAGGTTGTTCTGAAAGCAAATACTGGCCAGCTGTTGGTACAGTTCTATAGCTCATCCTGTCATTTGCCAAACTCACAGTTAAATGCAACAGATCAAGCAATAAACAGATAGAGGAATAAATGATGACCTTAAATGTGTGCATCATATCAAAACTATCATGGATGATCATCATTTGCAAGTCCAAAAATCATATCTCGCATTCAGTTTGCAGTTCAGATAGTCCTCAACTTACAACCACAGTTGAGCCCCAAAAGTCTGTTGTTAAATGAGACATTTGTTAAGTGAGTTTTACCCTATTTTACGACCTTTCTTGCTGCAGTTGTTAAGTGAATCTCTGAAGTTGATAAGTTAGTGACCTGGTTGTTAAGTGAATCTGGCTTCCCCATTGACTTTGCTAGTCAGAAGGTCGCAAAAAGTGATCACATGACCCTGGGACATAGCAATGGTCATAAGTATGAACCAGTTGCCAAACATCTGAATTTTGATCACATGATCCTGGGGCTTCTGAAATGGTCATAAGTGTGAAAAATGGTCATAAGTCACTTTTTTCAGTGACGTAACTTTGAATGAACTAAACGAACTGTTGTAAGTTGAGGACTACCTGTATAGAATAATTATTGAGCTATTTAGTGCTTGAAAGTCAGAACGACATGGTACAAAATAACTGTCCACAATTATTCAGAATAACAAACAGTTGGAAACCTTAAAATGGGAACATCAGTAGATGACAGTGATTTTTAAAAAAAAGCAAATAATTGTGTCCTTTACATCAAGCATGCAGATTACTGATACACTAAGGAAAGCCTGTGGTCATTACAATGATCAGATGGAGAGGGTGGTTTTAATGTAAGATAAAAGGCTATTTTATCTTCAGTGAAAAATTTCTTCAAAATTCAGTGACTCCCATTTGTTTATGGATATGTGCATGCTTGGCATAAAATACCCGATGCTTTATTATTTTACCACATATTTCGTCAAATCAGCCAATGCAATTTGAAATAGCTAAACATTCCTGCTATACTCTTTGTAGGTGGAAGAAGGGAAAATGCTATTTTTTCCTTGCCAACTAACCTAGAATGAATACAAAGACAAGATCAGTCCTGAAGTGAAACATGATAGATTTATTAAACTCAAACAAAATCTTATTTCAATTTACGCTGAAAGAATACCAGCAGTTCACTCTTGGTCAGAAAAGTATGTTTTGCCTCTCATGCATTCAAAAAAAGTTTTAGATTATACTAAATCTGGAAAAAGATGAGATCAAGGGACAGTGTTATTCTGTTATTCTGTAATGTCTTGGAAAAAGGACCAGCTTTCCTGAATTCAGGAGAGAAGCACAGGCTGAGAGTGAAAACTTTTTTCCTGCAATTAAATGCAGGAATTTTATGAAATCCCATTGTCTTCAAACTATCCCAAACTATCCCAAATTCTTCTTAAAACTAACCACACACAGATCAATATCTGTGTAACTGAAATAACGTCTAATTATTTTCCCCTCTAATGATTTACTGGCTTGTGGCCTGTCTTGGAAAGAAATGTAGCATAAATAAAAAAAGGAATAATTAATTGAGGCTTAAAGTTGGCAGCAACTGCGAGGAAAAGAAATAGTCAAATGATCCCAACTAACTGGCCCAAAGTCCAACAGTAAATATTTGCTGCTTGAAAATAACTGCGATGCATTTTGTTTAATCAATAATTTTAGCCTTTCACCGCAACTCAGCTGCACATCGTGACTTAAGCAGTCCTTTGATTTTTTTTATTTTTTTTTATTTTTATTTGATTTATATGCCACCCTTCTCCGGAGACTCAGGGCGGCTTACAATGTGTTAAGCAATAGCCTTCATATATTTGTATATTTATACAAAGTCAGCTTATTGCCCCCACAAACTGGGTCCTCAATTTATCTACCTTAGAAAGGATGGAAGGCTGAGTCAACCTTGAGCCTGGGGAGATTTGAATTTGCAGTAATTGCAGGCAGCTGAATGTTAATAACAGGCTATTAGTCTGCTGCGCCACCAGGCAGTGTTAATTACTTTCTTCTATTTTATTTATTATTTATTTATTTCCCGCTTTTATTATTTTTATAAATAACTCAAGGTGGCAAATCTTCCTCCTCCTATTTTCTCCACAACAACAATGCTGAGAACTGAGTTGAGCTGAGAGAGAGGAACTGGCCCAGGATCATGCAACTGGCTTTCATGGCTGAGGTGAGATTTGAACTCAAGGTCTCCCTCTTTCTATCCTGGTGCTTTAGACTGTTACAATATTTTGAGGATCAGACTCAATGATGAATTCAGAAGCAATTTCTTCAGTTAAAGAAGTGTTTATTCATAATAGGCATTCTACTTATTCTTGTCAGATTTACAGTGAGAAGCAAGCATGAGGTAAAAGCACTCTCTATTTATATCAAAGGGGAGGAGTCAAGGAAGGGGGTGATCACACATGAATACATTAAAGGAGGAGGAATAAATTAACCCTTTATATCCTGTACATATATATACATATCTCTTGTTATAGAATAAGGCATTTACTTATGACAAATCCCCCTCTAAATGCCGATTCAACATATAACAATGATTGCATTCGGATTCAGAACTATATAGTACTTGTAATTTTGATGTCAAGTATTTGTGTTGTTTAGAAGGTAAAGGTTTAGTTAATATATCAGCTATTTGTTCTGAGGTTTCGCAGTGGATTGCTTTAATGAATCCATCCTGAGATAATTGTCTCACGTGTTTAAATTTGATATCTATATGTCTGGACCTTTGACCAATGGCGTCAGATCTTGATATTTCTATAGCCGCCTTATTATCTTCATGTATGACAAATGGTAGTATTGGATTCTTCCAAATATCAGATAATAAATCATTAAACCACACTAAATTATTTGAGGCTTTAGATAAACAGACGTATTCTGCCTCTGTTGTGGAAGTCGCTACTAAATCTTGCTTCCCAGTGTACCAGTATATTGGGCAATCATTTAAAAATAATACATAACCTGAGGTGCTCTTTCTACATTTGATGTCACCTGCCCAGTCTGCATCAGCGTAACTGGTGATAATAGGTTCTTTAATATTATTGGGTTCTAAGAGTAGGCAGAAATCCATGCTGTGTTTTAGATATCTTAGTATTGGTTTAACTGCTTCCCAATGATACATAAGTGGTTTACTTACATGTCTAGATAATAAATTAAGTGGCAGAGCTATATCAGGCCTGGTCCAATTAGATATATACAAGAGAGAACCAATAATTGATCTATATAATGTATTGTTCTCGAACTCAGGTGAAGATTCATCCATATTCCTTAGAAAATCAGTCTGCATAGGAGTATCGCAAGGTTTGGCATCTCTTAAATTGCATTTTTCCAGAAGTTCTATAATTTTATCTCTCTGGGATAATTTGAATCCCTTTCTTGTTTTATTGATTTGAACTCCAAGGTATTTGTTTACCCTTCCTAGCGACTTTAAAGAAAAATGTTTACTTAGCTTGGATACAAATAAGTCTTTCTTTTCTTTATGTTTGCCTATATACAAAATATCATCCACATAGATTAACACAAATTCTAATGATTCACCTTCCTTTCTAACAAAAAAGCAATTGTCTGCAGTTGTGGCTTTGAAATCCATATTTTTAAGCACGCTGACTAGACATTCATACCAACGCTTGCCGGATTGTTTTAATCCATACAAGCTTTTGTTAAGTAACCAGGTCTCATTTCTATTTGTACATTGGCTATGAGGTGCCCTTACATATATCTCTTTGTCGAGCTTTGCATGTAAGTATGCAGTCTGCACATCATATTGAAAGACATCAAGATTGAGTATAGCCGCTATGACTAAAGCTGTCTTAACACTTTCGGTTCTTACAGTGGGAGAGTATGTGTCAGTGTAATCCTCAGGATATTTTTGAGCGTAATCTTGTGCGACTAATCTAGCTTTATATAATTTATTACCCTCTTCTAAATCTTTGATTTTGAATATCCATCTGGTGTCTATAATTGTCTTGTTCTCAGGGGCAGGGACTGGTGTAAATACACCTAATTCACGCAAGCTGTTCATTTCTTTTGTTATGGCTAATTCCCATTTCTCTCTTTCTTCCATGGGAAGTTTCAACACTTCCTCGTATGTGTTAGGTGTTGGTGTCTCGTCATTCACACACATTATATAATCCTTATACTTATTGGGTAATTGTTTTCTGTTACACCTGATTGTTCTTATTGGAATGCTCTCATTATCGTGTAGATACCTTGCTTCCTTTTTGGTTAATGAATCTGTTTTTATCCTGTATGGTTACCTGTCCATGTTTTGTTTTTGTCATCATGTGTGTTATGTTCATGTTTCTCTCTTTCTATTCTGTCTTGTTGTTCAATATTTGGTTTTGTATTTTGGATTATCTCGTTAAGATGTATCTTAGACCAGTTGGCCTGTTCATGAAATACTGCTGTTCTTGAGACTATGAATTTGTTATTACTGTCAATGAATCTATATCCTTTTGTGCCTGTTTCGTATCCCATGAATCTGAGCCTTCTGGATACGTTATCTCCCTTACGTCTTAATTGTTTTGGTATGTGTACGTCTGCTGTAACTCCAAATATGTGCATGTGTGATATTTTTGGTTTCCTATTGTACATCACTTCGTATGGTGTTTTATTTAGGATGCTAGACCAGGTCCTATTTTGGGTATAGTTTGAATATAGTAATGCTTCTGACCAGAATTGTTTTCCTAAACCAGCATCTTCTAATGTACATCTAATCATGGTTTGCAGTGTCGAGTTCTTTCGTTCTGCTGTACCATTCTGAAAAGCAGAAAATGGGCTAGTCGTGAAGTGTAGCATTCCTTTGTCTTTTATCCATTGTGAGAATTCTTTTGACATGAACTCGGATCCCCTATCTGTCATGATTTGTTTTATTTTGATATTGTGTTGTGTTTCTACACGTTTGTAAAATTCTTTGAATTTTTGGAAAGTTTCATCTTTGTGTTTTAAAGTATAAACAAATCCATAACGGCTATAGTCATCTACAATAGTTAGGAAATATCTTTTTTTGTATGTGATGGATGGTGTTAATGGACCAACCAGATCCATATGTACCAGATCAAAAATTTGGTTAGAGGTCCTTGTTGCCCTCTTTGGTTTTGGGTTTGTTCTGAGTTTTGAGGATTTACATACTGAGCATTCCAAATAGTTTTTACAATCCTTTATTTTAACGCCATCAGCATGTTCAATCATTTTTTGTATTACAGGGAAACTTGCATATCCCAATTTTCTATGCAGCATGTGTGCACATTCATCATGAATTGGTTTGCCTATATTGGGTCTTTTGTTATTGTGTGTATCACTAGTGGGTGTGTCTTTGTGATTACAGTGTGTATTGGGTTCTTCATTGTCATTGTTGTTACTATGTTCACTGTCTATGTTGATGTCGTCATCAGTGTTTGTATTAATGTTATGCAACCATTTATCTTCTGTTACAAGGAAGGGTAGGCCCCCTTCGATAACTACACTATTCAATTTAGTCCCATCCTTTTCTAGTATTGCTTTTCCCCCAGAGAAGATTATATTTATGTTGGAATCTTGGCTTAATTTCACTGCACTAAGTATGTTATGTGATATTTCTGGTATCAACAATACCCCCTCTACTTTACCTAAACCAGGTATATTTACATCTCCTTTCCCTATGACTTGAACATTTTCTTGATTGGCTACTCTTATCATAAATTTATCATTTGTGAATGAAGACAGTATTTTCTTGTTATTTGTTGTATGATTAGTCGCCCCTGAATCTATGAGCCAAGTATTGTTTTTTGATTTTTGTGTGATGACATCGTTATGTTTATCTAATCCATTTAATGATCCTGATTTTCTGTCCCTTGAATTATCTCTATCCTTTCTGCGTTCTCTGTAGTTTGGGGAGTCTCTATATCTGTATCTATCAATAGATGATTGCCTGTCTTGATATCTACCCCTATAATCATGGTTTTGTCTTTCCCTATGAAACATGGGGCAATCTCCCTTAGAGTGTTTTCTGGATCCACAATTGTAACATTCAATTGTTTTTTGGTGATTCTCTTGGAAGGTTACCCCTTTTGCCTGTCTGTGTTCTGTGTATGCATTGTATCTACTTTTCCTCAAATTATCTTCAGCTATTAACTTATTTGACAGACTTTCTATGGATAAGTATCCTAGATTGATTGAGTCTAAGTGTGATATGTAGTTATCCCATGATGAATCTAATGAGTTAAGGATAACACTTTTCATTGTCTGTTCTGATATTATTTCTCCTCTTAGATGTAATTCTGCTCTGGTTTTGTTTAAGGATATTAAATGTTCACTTATGGTGGTTCCAGATCTTAATTTGGCTGAAAAGAAATCTTTAGACATTCTAGTGGTTGTTGCTACACTTTCACTATGAAACAATTTAAACATGCATTGAATTATTTCTGAAACAGTAAGATTATGCTTAATACTGTAGTACATGGCAGGTGATATGCTAGAAATTATTAAATAGAATGCTCTGTGATGCAGGCAGTCTATTTTTAGAGTCCAAGGTCTTTTGGGAGGATTGGTTATAAAAAATAATAAATTTTCTTTCATAAAGACAACCTGAATTTGTTGACACCATTCCTGTAAATTGATGCCATCAATTCTAAGTTTTGGGAAATCACTAGGTAGATTCCCAATATTACTATTCCCACTACTTACAACTATGGGTAGTCCATGGTCCTGTAGATGTTGAAAATTGCAGAATGGTGTGGGTATTCTGCTGATGAGCTTGAAAAGTTCTCCTTCTTCATAAAGTTCATTGTAGTTCTCTATGTTCATCTGTGCATGCGTGTTGGTCATTTCTTTGCTGAAGCCGCTGGGAGAGGTTCTCTTTGCTGTAGCTCCCTTGTAGTGCTCTCCTTCTGATGATTCGGTCTCCGGCTCGATCTTGGGTGTTCTGCTGGCAGCTGTGGTTCGTCTCTTTTCTTTGGAGCTTTCTTGCTTGGAGAATTTTGTTCTTTGGATCGTTTGTGGTGTGGGGGAAATTTCGCAGGGCCCTCTGGGTTCAGGCGTCGTCATCATCGTTGTCCGGATCGAGTCGTGCAGGCTTTGAGGTGTCTGTTTATTTCTTCGTCTCTTTTGTATTTTTGCATTATTGGCTTTTATCGATTCTTTTGAAATTGTTAGACTTGTGCCAAATGTTTTAAATAGTTTTCTCATGGGTGTTTCGATTTCTTGTTCGGTGGATGATTCTTCTGTATCTGTTTCTGACTCTTCAGAAGAATAAATATATTTTTTGCTATTTTTTGTGTTTTTTCGCGCCAGAGTTTTTGAATGGTGCATTCTGATTGGTTCAGCCGTGTTCATTTCTGTGGCCGGTTGAAGAAAAGATGGCTGCCTTTCAAAATTTTGAGCGGGACCTCTGGTCTTGCTTCTGGTTATTTTTTCTTTCGTTGTAGGTTCGCTCACCATTTTTGTATTTTCGGGTTTGGCTTTTTCAATGTCTTTTTCTCTCGCTGCTCCGTTTTCTTCCAAGAAGCCTCGGAGTTCCGCGATGAGTTTGTGGTCATCTTTTTGACTTTTTATTAGCCTCAGTATCTCCGATCTGAGGTCTTTGTCTTTTATTTTGTTCTCTTCTTGGTTGTCGGTTTCATCTGCTGTTTCTTCGATGTCTGTGGTGTTATCTTCAGATTCTTTGATTGTTGTATTTATTGGTTCGTCGATCATTTCTTGATCTGTTTTTGTTTCTTTATCATTTGCCCTGGTATTGGGTCTTTCTTTTTTATTCTTGAGGTTTTCTTTCTTAGGCATGTTGGATTTTATTGAGTCAGTTCAACCATCGACTGCTACCAATTTGTTACAATATTTTGAGGATCAGACTCAATGATGAATTCAGAAGCAATTTCTTCAGTTAAAGAAGTGTTTATTCATAATAGGCATTCTACTTATTCTTGTCAGATTTACAGTGAGAAGCAAGCATGAGGTAAAAGCACTCTCTATTTATATCAAAGGGGAGGAGTCAAGGAAGGGGGTGATTACACATGAATACATTAAAGGACGAGGAATAAATTAACCCTTTATATCCTGTACATATATACATATCTCTTGTTATAGAATAAGGCATTTACTTATGACATAGACACTAGAGTCTAGACCAACTCTCCAGAATCTTATACTATCAACATAAAAAAAAACAAAAAACAGTTGTTTGTGACAACTACCCAGGGGAAAAATGTATCTGGATTTGGATTACATTTTCATTCAGAAGCCAAGACTACAGAGTCTAGATTGGTGGCTGTGGTATTCTGGGAGTTGAAGGTCACACATCTTCAAGTTGCTAAGGTTGATAAACACTGATCTAGATCTCTTTTTGGAGGTTCTCAATGAAACTAACTTGTTTAATTTTATTTTACGTAATGGCCATTCTAGAAGCCTTTTGCTGTACAATGAGCTAAATTGCTCCATCAGTCAATTAAACTGTTTTAATTGCGTCTGTTTCAAATTATATTCATCTCATAGATGGAAAAACACACTATGACTGTTACCACCATTTTTATGATGGCTATATTTTGTGCAAACAGTTTTAAAACTGCTTGTTCTTTGGTTGTTAGTACAGCAGTATGCAAAAAAGTTAGCTGTTAAAGAGGTTTGTTATCCTTGTTTTCCCTCTTCCCACCCTCAGTCTCTCTGTCTCTCTCTCTCTCTAACACACACACACATTAATTCCAGCTTTTGCTCATAATGCACATTAACAGGGGAATATATTTCAATCAGAATAGAGCTGGAAAGGACCTTGAAGGTCTTCTAGTCAAGCCTCCTGCTTAAGCAGGAGACCCTATACCAGTGTTTCTCAACCTTGGAAGCTTAAAGATGGGTGGACTTCAACTCCCAGAATCCCCCAGCCAGTGCTGCTGGCTGGGGGATTCTGGGAGTTGAAGTCCACCCATCTTTAAGCTACCAAGGTTGAGAAACACTGCCCTATACCATTTCAGACAAGTGACTGTCCAGTCTCTTCTTAAAAACCTCCAACGATGAAGCACCCACAACTTCTGGAAGCAAACTGTCCTCGCTGTTAGGAAGTGTCTCCTTAATTTCAGGTTGCTTCTCTCCTTGATTAGTTTCCATCCATTTTTTCTTTTTTCTGGTGCTGTGACCATTCAAAATCTATCACGAAAAATCTTTTTACGCAAGCTTCCAGCCTTCGTTCTGTGTAAAAATTAAGGTAAAAATAATCATCTCTTTCTTTTATAATTATAGTAAGGCTAAGCAAATATTTTGTGAATCAAAAATGCCAGCAATATTACTGACCCGTATACTACATGATGCAGAATGGTAACGTACTACAGAGGGAGACTTTTTCATAGTAGATGCTTAGTTGGCAAACTTGGGTATTAGATTTAGGTCACCTTTGGCCACCCAACCATGCAAAGTGTATATGCAAGTAATTTTAAGCAGTCCTTGAGGATGCAAAAGGGTGCGCACATCATTCTTGTTCAGGATTGCTCTGGGAGAAAAGAAGCAGATGGAGAAGAAATGTTCAGAATAACAGGACAGAACAGAATAATGGAATTGGAAGGTATTGGGAGGTCTTCTAGTCCACCCCCCTGCTCAGGCAGGAAACTCTATACCATTCCATGAAAATGGTTATCCAATCTCTTCTTTAAAACTTCCAGTGATGGAGCAACCACAATTTCTGGAGATAACTCTTGATTGATTAATTGTTCTAACTGTCAAGAATGTCCCGAAGGTGCTTTTTTCAATAGGCAACTGGACTTTCTGGTTTTTCTTTGAACATGTTTCGCTTCTCATCCAAGAAGCTTCTTCAGCTCTAACTGGATGGTGGAGAATGGAAGGATTTTTACTCCTTGCAGACAGCTGGTCATTTGCATTATTTTATCTGTGTCATCATAAAATAAACTCTGAGTAGTGCAAATGGGTGTGGAGCCTTCTTGGAACCATTGAAAGGACTGTGTTGTAGATTGGAGATAGATGATGTCAAATCTGTTGAGAGAGGGCTGTTAAATTTTGATATAGATGTCTTCTTTGACCCCCTCTTTCAATCCAGCGGTCCTCTCTGTCCAAAATGTGGACTTTGCTGTCTTCAAAAGAGTGGCCTTTGTCTTTTAAATGCAGATGTACTGCTGAATCTTGTCCTGATGGGTTTGTTTTCTTATGTTGTGCCATGCATTTATGAAGTGGTTGTTTTGTTTCCCCAATGTTTTCCCCATAGGAAAAAGCACCTTTGGGACAACCATGATCTGGATGACTGAGAATCTCTGTAGACATTTAACTGTCAAGAAATTTCTCCTTAGCTCTAGGTTGCTTCTCTCCTTGTTTAGTTTCTATCCATTGCTTCTTGTCTTGCCTCCAAGTGCTTTGGACAATAGGTTGACCCCCTCTTCTTTGTGGCAAACCCCTGCGGCAACTGTTCAAGACAGAATTATTTATTGTATGTATTACATTTCTATGTTTTCTATGCTGCCCATCTCCCCTATAAGGTGGCTGAGCAGCTTACAGATTATAAAAAGACCAATAGATATAAGTAATTTAAATATTACAACCATGGAATTTAAAACTTTAAAACCATAGGAAAAACCAGGACTAAGAGACAAGGATAAGATTATCTTACCTCATCAACCATCTTCAGGACTGAGCACCGCCCTCAGGACCCCAACGCAACTGGCAAAACCAAATTTTAATACCTTTCCAAAAGGCCAAAAGCGTGGGAGCCGTTCTTACCTCTGGTAGTAGAGTGTTCCTCAAGTGCAGGGCCACAGCAGAAAAGACACTTCTCTTTGACCCTGCCCATCAGAATTCCTCAGCAGATGAGATCTATAGCAGGCCTCTGCCACTGGCATGAGTGGGGCGGATAGACTCATTGGGTGAGACGGCTCTTCAGATACCTCAGACCAGTTCTCCCTGGTTCAGGCGAGCTGGTAGCAGAGATGGTGAGATGAGAGCGAACGGTTCACTCCGACCATCAGTTGGGCCCTCCCTCCCGTCCCTGCGCTATACCTACTTATATTCGTTCATTTTTAGCCCAGCTGATAGGCACACCAGAGCGGATTGCCATGCCTCAGCTGTTCTGAAATTCAATGCATTTGTGCGAAGCAAAGCACGTGCAGTGCACGAAACAAACTGTTGGTAGCATCAGTTGAAATCCACCACTGCCTCAGACCCATACTGTATAGAGGTAACCAATATCTTGATTTGGACAAACTAGGAACTAATGCAGCTTGTGCAACAATAGTGTTATATGTGTCACCCTAAGGGACCCCAGAGATGTGCACACTGCTGCATTCTGCACCAGCTGTAGTTTCCAAATACTCTTCAAGGGTAATCCCATGTGTTGCAGTAATTTATTTATTTATTTATTTTATTTTATTGAATTTGTATACCACCCTACTCCCGAAGGACTCAGGGCGGTGATCCAGCCAAGAGATGACTAAGGCATGAGACACTGTGTACAGGCCCTCACAATCGAGGTAAGTAGAATAAATATGAGGGAACACTCTCATTATACTTTACTTTCAGTTGTTTACCCTCTACTCCACTAGATGATGTTGCTTGAATTCACATCACTTATGTCAGTTTTTTGCAAAACTATTGTAAAATGCAGTCAAAAGACCACAGCAGTGGAGGGCGACCATCAGAACTTCAAATCCAGGACATAAGTAACTCCAAGGTAGGTTTGTCATCATAATTTGAGGACTATCTATAATTTACCTTCTTGTATTAAATCAGAATCAATGTGGGAAGGCTGCAGCACTGTACACCAATTCATATGCAGCTACTAAAACTAAGGGGGACTGATGTTTTGGTCCCCCTTTTCCAATGAAAAGTGATTTTGCTCTGATTGTGTAAGATACTTCCCAGCTGCAGAGAGGAGTAGCCAGTTCTGTGTTCCAGAGTCCCTAAGTTTCTCATTTGTTGCTTTTAATCCACATGGCATTTTGGAGTGGGGAAATCATAGTCCAAAGTATCTTGGGAAGACGCAATAGATTCTCAGGAACTGAACTGACCTTCCTCTTTCCTGTTGCCATTTCTGACTTATTCCTCTCTGACTGCACACCTAGGGAGTGAGTAGCAAACACATTCCATTGCTCTAAAAATACAACCTATAAATTACAGCAGCAGCCGCAACCAAATGCTGTAAGAATGCATCCAGTGGCTTATTGTTTGCTTTTTAAAGGGAAGAGGTTTTTTTTTTTTTTAAATCCCAGTAAAGCCTCATCATGCATAGTTACAGCCTGCTTCTCAGAGTCCAAAAATGAAAATAAAATCTGCTTGCAAAACACACATGCACACACAGGATCACATTGATTGCACTTTCAGAGTACAATCAATGTGATCCTGTGTATGTGTTTTGCAAGCAGATGCCTTGTGAGTTTCCAATATTAATCTGAATTTGTCCTCTACTTTAACCATATAATAGCAACATTTTGCATGCATAGGCTTCCCGCTCCTTGAAATCCATATTCTAAAATCAGGCATTATTAAGACTTGTTTTGTTTTTTTGCTTCCAGGCTTATAAGGGATGAAAAGATTAAAGGTGATATGATAACCTGTGGAAGATCGAAGCCTTTGACAACGATTGCTACTTTGGCTTTCAAAGAATCAGATTTTATTTTTTTTTTATGGTGGGGAAATTGACCTATGCAGGGTCAACCGAAGACTTTTCAGTGCCTGAGGCAAACAGTACTGTGGGCCTCTTTTTTCTACATACTGAAACCTACCTGATTGTGGAAAAAGCCCAGGGGCTATGGAACAGAGCGTGTTTGTTGGCATACAAAGCTCAGACTAGTTTAAAATGAAGTGTTTTAATCCAATTGTTGTATGTTTTCTCTTTTTAATGTTAGGTGCGAAAGTCAGGGCCCACACATGAAGGTATAATTAAGCTGAATTATTGCTACAAAGCCTATGCAAAGGAATCTCAACTAACCGTTAGCATCTGCTTGGAATTAGCTAAGGGTGAACGGGATTCAAAGTGTGGGGTAGACTTGGTTCATCTGTGGCTATGTAGGGATTCTAGGCTGATCCCTCTTTTAACTCTGTCCCAGGTTCTGCCACTCCTTCTCCTACATTTCACTTGCTATAGCTGGTAATATTAACAGAGTAACCAGCATAACCTCTGGATTATATTTTACATTTGTTCAATGCATTTCACACCTAAGGCTTTTTGGAGAATACCTGGGGAAGATAGAAAAAGGAAGAGGGGAAAGGGTTTATTTGGAATAGATGTAGTGAAATAAATGGGAAAGTAATAATGATGAATTCAAGGTCCACTAACTGATTTGTTACGCTGTGTAGCATTATTCAAGGCCAGAAAAGTTTATAAAGGGCAAACAGATGAACCCTTTGTATTCTAGGAGCTTGAAGATTAAAATTTGATATCGTAGAAAAAAGAAGAAGGTAAACAAGAAAGAGCGAAAATACTATTTCAGTTGCAAGGCATAAATAACATGTTAATTTTCTTAGAGTAGAACATGAAAATTTTTGAATCCTAGTTTCTGTTTTCCACTCTGCCAGTAAGAGTTTCTCTTTGCAGTTTTATTTCACTTTATTCAGAAAACAATTTTTCACCGAATGACATTTTTCAAATTTCACTGTTCTTCTTGTAAGCAGTTACTCTAGTCATAAATCAGATTTTCATTTGAGGTTGCTTATAATATTTCATGCCAACATTGTGTGATAAGTTCAAGCCCTTCTTAGTTCCTAAAAGAAATAGAAAGGCAGATCCCAATAAATCAGAACTGTTGGCCCCTTTTCCATTGTTCCCTTTAAAATAAAGGATATGTAACAGAAGAGAATATGTCTATAAACCCTTGACAATTTTATATTTGTAAAAGAACATGCCTTTCTACCACCAAACAGGCAGTTAGGTTTCTTTCCTCCCCCCCCCCATTCCTGACCCTAACTCTAACCGATACCTCCCATGGACCAACCGGCCTGGTGAGTGGCAGCTGGCTCATCAGTACCGACTGAAGGCGGAGACGTCATTGGTCAGAACAGCTTCAGAAGGACAGTACACGGTGTGGTGGCAGCCACTTGAGCAGCATGTGCACAGTGGTGTAGAAAGCAAAGGGAAGACTACTACACTATATATTTCCCAGGAAAATCATGTTAACGGTGGCAAAATCTAACAATGGCCCCAAGTACAGGCACCCCTTAAATTGGGCAGGGGTGCTAAGAATCTCCTGGTCCGCTAGAAGCATGATAAACCCAAAACTACGAACTGGAACGTGGAACCTGAGAAGCCTATATGAATCTGGGAAAACACACAACACTATCCAAGAAATGTTCAAATACAATATCTCTATACTGGGAATGAGTGAAACCATTCAAAAGCGAAAGTTAGAGTATTTTGGACATGTGATGCAACACCCAGAAACATCCATCCTTCACTTAATCCTCCAGGGAAAAATTGAAGGCAAACAAGGCCCAGGCAGAAGAAGAACATCATGGCTTCAAAACCTAAGGGACTGGTTTGGACAAAACTCAGCAGCACTTTTTCATATGGCTGATGACAAAAATAGGATTGCCAACATGATCGCCAATGTCCGATGATGGACATGGCACAAGAAGAAGAAGAAAAGAACATGACTGCATTCATAATCAAGTCAAGTCAAAAATGGTTAATCTGTTTACTTGTTCTTTCTGCATAAGATCTCCCTTTTTTCCCCAATCCTCTTATTTTTTTAAAATAACCTTTTATTTTATAAAATGTCATTACAAATTGCATATGATTGGAAAAACTGGAAACAAAGCAGGTATATTTGCTAATGAGTATCAAACATGGCCCAGAGATTCCCTTCAGAGTTCATATTGTATTAGAACTGTCCACCATCTGGGTCATCCATCAGGCAAATGCCAAGGATGCTAAGTCAGTAGAAATGTACAACACAGAATCAGCTCTGTATCCCCAAACCATGACTGCTGGAGGCAGGCAATATCTGGACCAGTAGCTCGATGTGGCAGCTCCCATCATCCCTGACTGTTAGCTAAAGCCAATAGTTCTAAAACATCTGGTAGATCACATCTTGCCTATTCCTGCAGGAACAGATGCTGTTGCCCTCCTAATAATGAAGATTTAAATCCTAATCTGGTTCCCTTTTGAATATGGATACTCCTCAATTTATGACCACAACTGATCCAAATTTCTGTTGTCAAGTAAGATAGTTTTTAAATGAGTCGTGCCCAATGTTATGAACTTTTTGTCATGGTTGTTAAGCAAATCCAGCTTCTAGCATTGCTTGCTGGAAGCCAACTGGGAAGGTTGAAAATGGCGATCACATTACCCCAGGACACTGCAAACATTTTAAATATATGCCAGTTGCCAAGCACCTCAGTTTTTATCGCATGACCATGGAGATGATACATGAGTTGTAACTGCAAGGATTGGTTATAAGTCACTTTTTTTTCAGTGCCGTTGTAACTTTGAACAATCACTAAACGAATGGTTGTAAATCAAGGACTATCTGCCTGGAAATTGGGAAGGCGCTACCTAGTCCTTTGTTTCAAAAAACCAAAATGCCTTGGCAGGCCTGCACAACATACCTGAAACAAATGGTCCAGAGACATTATCAGGCAGGAAAGAGTTAGATATATTGTTCCTTAATTTATCTAAATTGCAGTTTCTAAAGAATGCTTTGGAGAAAAGAAGCAGTTGTCAAGCTAATGTTGCACGTAGTTACAATGTGAGGTGCAGTTTGACCTAGAAAGAAAAATCACAGCCAGTCAGAGCCTGCTTGCTGTTTGTTCATTCCTAACTCCTGATTCCGAAGAAAATGTAAAACCAAAGACTTCTCCGTGGATGAGACAGAATGGCACCAGCCCTTATGTAGCCCTATTTAATGAGTGCTAGGTTGGTACTAATGGCCTTTTGTTTTGATATCAAGTAATTAGGAAGGATCAAAGGAGATTTTGGACCTGTCCTGTCTAATATTGGACAGGAAGTTTTATTATCACAATTTTCAAAGCAGCTGCTATCACAAGTTTGCTAAACTAGCTTTGGAATTCTGTCAGAAGAGCCTTTTTTTTTTTTTTTTTTGCAATAATGCTTTAGTCCCATAAGCTTGAAGATGATGTACTAGATTCTTAACTTGGCTAAAATATCTTCTTCCTCAAAAAAGCAATTTTATCCAATGGAGTGTCTTTCAGGTAAATTTGGATCATAGCTTCCCTGATTCCCAATCAGCACATATAAAGAATTGTGAGGGTTGTAGTCAGTGATGGGATTCAAGTAATTTAACAACCGGTTCTCTGCCCTAATGATTTCTTCCAACAACCAGTTTTCTCAGAAAGTTAACAACCGGTTCTCCTGAAATGGTACAAACCGGCTGAATCCCACCACTGGTTGTAGTCCACTCTTACCGGAAAAGGCAGTTGATAGAAGAACACTGCATACAAAAAACAAAAGCATCTTAAGTCCATCTGATCCTGAAAGTTTCTATTGGAAGTTGCTATACTTTTAAAATTTATTGATGTCCATGGTTGCAAAACACATCTAGATTTTTTAAAAAAATATTATTTGGCTGTTCAAGTTTGATGGGATCTGCACAGCACCCAATCATGAAATACAACTTGTTCATACATATCTTAATTGTCATAGCCATCTGTCCTCTTTATAGACTTTGGTTAGAATCATAGTCAAACCAGTGTAGATCTCGTGTCTATATCCACAGTATGCTGATGAAGGAGTCCTGGAGAGAAATAGCTTGCAACAAATCTGCAGCTTTTTCTTAACACTGCAGCATCATGCTCACTAGAGAATTCTGGGAGTTGAAGTCCACACATCTTAAAGTTGGTTGACACTGAGAAACTCTGATCTTACAGGATATTTTGCTCTTAGAACTGGCATCAGCTTTTTGCTGTGTTAGGCCAGGCAGCCAGATTCTTGTCACAGATTAAAATGTAATTGCTTTGCATACATACATAATAAATGGTTGCCATAAAAATGAAAATATTGCCGCAGCAGGTTTGAGGAAAGGGAGGTGAAAGTATGTTCATGCAAAAGATCACCTTCCGGTGCAGATCTACTATAATCCAGGTGTTCTCTTGCTTAAGTTTAAGATATCACTGTTTCTTTAGGCAGACTTCATAGAAAAAGAGCTAATTGCCTGTTTCAAATATTAGAGGTTCATCCCATTCTTCCTGCAGTAACTTAATCCTTTGTAGCCCTAGCCAATGGAAGCTGACAAATGATAGATGTGTTTACTTATTTTAGAATTTACGATAACTCCTGTGTGGAGTGCTATAGTTACATTCAGGTGACTCTACTTCTGGTTGACTTGAAAACTTCTCAGAGAGTTTCCAGGTCAACCAGAAGGACTAGGTGGCATTGGGGTTGAAATGGTAACTGGTAGGGTCAGAATGTACTTCTCGATCAGCCTCCATGCTTAGGTCTGCTGAATGGCTGCCCAGGACAGCCATTCAGCAGACTGATTCTGAAAAGAACAGCTACAATAACATGAAGCTTATGTTTTGTGCTTAGGTGAAGCTACAAGACAGGGGAAATCTGTATTATCTGCTTGCATTGCAGTATTTTAATATAAAATAGTTTCATTTCTCAAATTTCTGTAGGTGATTGCTTTAATCCTAAATGTTTTTGGATGATAGAGCTATGTTTCATATGTTTACAGATTGTGATGGTGATGATAATGATGATATATTGATGGAGGCTGTCTTGAAAGAAGTTTGTCCTGTTCTTAGAATTTGGGTGGGTGGGGATGTAAATTCTTAATCCCCTCATCTGGACCTGAAGGTGTTTTGTTTGTGAATAGGCTGGCCTGGATTTCTTAATGGGCACAAAATATCCATCTCTAAAAGCTTCAAGCATCTGCTGGAGGCTATAAAGAAAGACTGGGGCTGCTTTCTGTCTTTAAGAACATGTTTCTCCATTTCTCCTTTGAGGAGAAATATAATATACTCCTCAATATTTGAGGAAATATAATCTGCCTCTTTTAATATTCCCCAAAATATTTCATTCTTCTAGGGGGAGGGGTGCTTTCAATAACTTGTGCTCTGCTGAGGACACTACAGGACTCTGATAGCTGAAAATGCAAATGATTGGGAAGCTCTAGTGAAAAATCAAGAAGCACAGTGGGAAAAAAATGAGACTAAAATTCAACACTGTATAAAGATCAGAATCGTGCAGGTAATGGTTTTCACTGTAACTCTGTGGAGAAATAAAAATGGGACCTTGAAGAGGCAGAACAGAAGGAATATCAATACTTTTTGTTAGATCGGCACAGGAATGGAAGACGTGACCAGCTCGTTACATGAGTAACTTTTATTAAGAACAGAAACAGTAGCAAGACAGGCTGCGCGCTGCCGGAGCTCTCCTTATATTCGCTCCGGCAGTCGCACCGCCCCCTGACAGGGATTCAAATTTTCCCGCCCGATGGCTGGCAGCCAATCCGGGCGGATGTCCTTATAAGGACATAACACTCCTCCCCCCTTAGTCCGGAAAACTTCAAAGTTCATTTATAAACGTTACGTAGTCCCACAGGTACGTAGGACGCCTCGGCACCCTAGCTGACCTGCGCAGTCTCACTTCTTCCTCGTCCCCGACCTGGATGGACGGGGCTTCTGTGTCTCCTGGTTCCCTCCCCGGAACCGGGCTCGGTTTGGCTGGCGAGTGTGCGGGGTCACCCCCAGTGCCTCCGACCGGACCGCAGACCCTGGATGGCTGGTTCGGGTGGTCTTCCTCCTGGCCTGTGGATCTATTGCCTCGTCTCGGTTGCTCGGTTCCGACCCGGGAAGAGTGTCTGAGTCTCGGTAGGTTTGTTGCTTGCTCTTCCATGGCCTCCCGGGCGCTGCGGTTCGGTTGCGGTCCGGTTTGCTGCTGGTTGGGCGGTGGTTCCACTCGGTGCCCTCGGGTCCGGTCCGCCGGCTGCGGGTGGTGCTGGCTTGCGTTGTGCTGTCCGACCTCACAGGGGTGGCGTTGGTCCCCTCGGTCGGGCTGGCATTGGTCTACCCCGTCTGGTTGGTGGTGGTCGACCTGGTCGGGGTGTTGTTGTGGGGCTACCTCTGCGGGGTGGCGGAGGTCTCCCCTGCCGGGGTGGTGTAGGTCTACCTCGCCGGGTTGTTGTCGGCTTTCCCTTCCCCCTAGTCCCTGGTCTACCGTCAGGTGGTGCCTGGGGTCCTCCTGGTTGGGTTGTTGTTTCCAGGTTGTCTTCTGCGATGGGCGGGGGTCCCTCTCGCCGAGGAGTCGTGTGCCACCCTCGCCCATGGGTAGTGGGGTGCCCGTCTTGGCTGGGTCCCAGTCTACTCGCCTGGAACTGCGGTCTCCCTGGCTGGGCTGGTGATGGCTGCCGTCACTGGTTGGGTGCGCTGCTCCTCCTCTGGGCAGGTCCCGGTCTACTTGCGGGCTGGGTTGGTGTTCCCTGGCTCTGTTGTGCCGGGTGCCCACCTGGCTGGGTTGGTGTTGCCATCCCCCGTGCGGTTGGCCCCGGTCTACCTCGCTGGACTGCCGACGTGACAGTACCTGGTAGTGGGCTGGGCTGACCTCGTCGGGATGGCGCTTTTCTGCCTCGCAAGGGTGTGGTAGGCCTACCTCGTCGGGGTGTTGGAGGCCTACCTCGTCGGGGTGTTGTAGGCCTCCCTCGTCCGGCTGGTTTTCGTGTGCCCCCCCCACCTTTTTCGGAGTTGGTCGATGTGCCGTCTACAGACCTGTCCATCTTCCAACTCGACGGTGTAGGATTTGGGGCCGGTTGTGCTGGCAATCTTCCCCTTCAGCCACTTGGGAGAGCCGTTGAAATTCAGCGCGAAAACTGAATCTCCGTTGCTGAAGGCGCGAAGCAGGCGGCTGGCGGTTGCGGTCACTTCCGGGCTGTATTGGGGGTGCAGCCGGTCCCAGGGTGACCTCAACCTTCTGCCCATCAGCAGTTCGGCCGGGCTCTTGTGGGTGGTGGCATGTGGCGTGATGTGCTGGGTGAGGAGGAAGTTGTCTATGCGTTCTTGCCAGTCTCCCGGGCCCATCTTGGTGAGGGCTTCTTTGGTCAGTCTGACCATGCGTTCTGCTTGTCAGTTTCCGGCCGGCCTGTAGGGGGCGGACAGGGCGTGGCGGATGCCCAGTCCTGCCAGGAAGGACTCCATGGTCAGGGATGTGAGCTGGGGGCCGTTGTCCGAGACCAGCACGTCCAGTAGTCCATGTGTGGCGAACAGACGGCGCAGGGCTCGGATCGTCGCTTCAGTTGTGGTAGATGCCATGGGCACCACCTCGAGCCACTTGGAGAAGGCATCTACCACGATGAGGAGGTGTCGCCCTTTCATCGGGCCCGCAAAGTCGATGTGTATCCTCGCCCAGGGGTTGCTGGGGTCTCCCACTTCGCGACTTCGGATTGCGGCGGCGCTGGGCGAACTTCTTGGCACGGGTCGCATCTGGAGACCCATTGCTCAATGTCTTTGTCCATGGAGGGCCACCAGACGTAACTCCGTGCCAGGGCCTTCATGCGGACGATGCCCGGATGCCCTTTGTGCAGCGTTTCTAGCGTCCGCCGTTGCAGAGTGCTTGGGATCAGCACCCTGTCTCCCCATAGCAGACAGCCTTTTATGGTGGACAGCTTCTTCTGTTTCCTGGCGAACGGGCTGAATTTCTCCTCTGGCTTTTCCGATGGCCACCCTCTGAGGATCCAGGACTTCACTTGGCAGAGTGTGGGGTCCTTTTGGGTGTGGACGGCCACATCTGCGGATGACACAGGACAGCTGGCGTCGTCATCTATATGGAGTAGATGGAGCGTGGGGGCTGGGTCTTCGACTGGATTCTTTGAAGGGCATCTGCTGAGCGCGTCGGCGTTTCCTATGGCTGTGCCTGGCTGGTGCACGAGCCTATAGGAGTAGCCGGCTAGGAAGATGGCCCATCTCGTCATCCGTGGGGACATGAATGTCGGGGTGGGTTGGTCGCCTGCGAGGAGTCCCAGGAGTGGCTTGTGGTCGGTGACTATGGTGAAGCGTCTTCCGTAGAGGTATTCGTGGAAACGCTTCACTCCAGCCACGATGGCCAGGGCTTCTTTGTCCAGCTGGCTGTAGTTGCGCTCCGCGCCGGACATTGTCTTCGAGAAGTAGGCAATTGGGGCTTCCGTGCCGTTGGGCAGTTCATGGCTGAGGACTGCCCCCACCCCGTATGGAGACGCATCACAAGTCGGCTTGATGGGCAGCGTCTCGCTGTATTGGATGAGGACGCTTTTGGACGTCAATAGTCCTTTGATGGCCCGGAATGCTGCTTCCTCTTCCTGGCCCCACTTCCAGGAAACCGATTTCCCCAGCAGGCGGTGGAGCGGCTCAGCAACTGTGGCTTTCTGTTTTAAGAAAATGGCGTAGAAGTTGAGCAACCCAAGGAAAGCCTGAAGCTCCGTTTTGTTTTTTGGGCTTGGAGCTTCATGGATTGCTTCCACTTTTGATTTGGTGGGGTGGATACCTGTGCTATCAATGAGGTAGCCCAGGAACTCGACTTCCTGTACTCCTATGATGCACTTGTCCCGCCTGACCCTCAAGCCCTTGGCCTTGAATCGCTGCAGGACAAGCCTGAGCCTTTCAAGGAGTTGAGCTCTTGAGTCACCGGAGATGAGCACATCGTCGAAGTAAGGCACCACCCCTGGAACGCCTTGGAGAAGGCGTTCCATCATGGATTGGAAGATGCCGGGGGCAGCGCTGACTCCAAATTGGAGGCGGTTACATTTGAATGCCCCCCTGTGCGTGACAATTGTTTGAGCCTCCGCCGTTTTTTCATCTACTGGCAGTTGCTGGTAAGCCTGGGCCAGGTCCAGTTTCGCGAAAATTGATCCAGATCCCAGAGAATGCAGCAGGTGTTGCACCACTGGGACTGGGTATGCGCTCTGTGCCAACTCCTTGTTGATGGTACAATGGTAGTCGGCGCAGATGCGCACACACCCATCATGCTTCAGTGGGGTCACAATGGGGGTCTCCCATGAAGCATGATCGATCGGTTCCAGGATGCCCTGGGCGATCAGCTTATCCAGCTGCTCGTCTACTTTGGGCCGCAGGGCAAACGGAACTCGGCGGGGCTTGAGCCTAATTGGGGTGATTCCCTTGTCCAGATTGAAAGAGATTGGCCTCCCCACAAATTTCCCCAGCTTACCATCGAAGACTTCCTTGAACTCTTCGATGAGGTTGTCGAGTTCGTCCCTGCGAATTTGGTTGATGCCTTCGATTGAAAGCCCCAGCGGCTTGAACCACTCCACTCCTAGCAGGTTCGGTCAGCTGTCCTTCACGACGGTGATGGGGAGCTTGCCTTCGAACTCTTTGTAGGTGACTCGGATGTAGGCTCTTCCTAACACTCCGATGGGGTTTCCCCCAAAGTCGACGAGCTTGGAGTGTAGTGGCTTCAGCTCTCGCTTGGTGATGCTGGGCTGCAGGCGCTTCAGCTGTTGCCAATCCATGATGGAGTAGACCGAGCCCGAGTCTACCTCCATGTTGCAGGGTGCTCCTTCCACGTGGATGGTCACGTGGAACTTGGTGGCGTTGTCCGAAGTCGTGTGTGCGATGGTCGTCTGGTGGACCGCTCCGCTCTGTGGAAACTCGTCGTCTCTGCGTCTGGGGGGGCCAGAGGACTGTTTGGATGATCTCTGGTACTCCTTCCGATTCTCGCGGGGACGGTGGCTGGAGGGCTCTGGGGCTGGTTCCTCGGCTCTGCAAGCTTCAGCGATGTGACCCCTTCTGTTGCAGCGTCGGCAGGTCGCATCTCTCCACTTGCAGGTCGCCCTGGCATGGTCCCCTCTGCAGCTGGCGCAGCGCTCCCCCTTGTAGCTCCGTTGGGCGGTTTCCCGCCTTGGGGGTCTGGATACTTTGTGTACGGCGGACTCCCCCTCCGACTCGGATCCAGCTGTGGAATCCTCTGTTGATGATTGCGCTGTGGAGCAAATCTTGTGGATTCCCTTTGCTCTGCTTACTGCGGCAGCTGCTTTCTCCGAGATTTCGGATGCGGTGGCTTCCTCCACCACATCCTTGAGCACGAGTTTCTTCCTGCTCAGGAATTTCTTTTGCAGGCCTCTATCCCTCATGCCGAAAACCACGCGGTCAGCGATGGCATTGTCCACGTGGTCGAACTCACAGCTGGCTGCGATCTGGCGTAGGGCGGCCACGAATTCCTTGATAGTCTCACCTTCCTTCTGGTCCCTCTGATGGAAGGTGAAACGGTTCGCCACCGGTGTTCCTGTTGGGGCATAGTGGATCTGCAGCAGGTCTGCCCATGGCACTTCTTCGATGTCTCATGGTGCTACGAGATCGATTGCCATGTCGAGGACCTCGGAGCCGCAGTTGGCCAGGAAGATGCCCTTTTTTCGGTCATCATCGGCATCCCTGATGTTGTTGCCTCTCAGGTATTGCCGGAATTTCACTATGTAGGATTTCCACTTGTCCTTCCCTGGGCGGAAAGGAGCAAGGGCTGGCAAAGTGACTTCAGCGGATGCCATGCCTTTGGAAATGCCTACTGTAGTTCCAGGTGCCGGAGTCTTGGTCTTGTTGGCTTGGTGCCGTGAGGTTCGTTTCTTCTCTCTAGTCCTTCGTCGCCAGTGTTAGATCGGCGCAGGAATGGAAGACGTGACCAGCTCGTTACATGAGTAACTTTTATTAAGAACAGAAACAGTAGCAAGACAGGCTGCGCGCTGCCGGAGCTCTCCTTATATTCGCTCCGGCAGTCGCACCGCCCCCTGACAGGGATTCAAATTTTCCCGCCCGATGGCTGGCAGCCAATCCGGGCGGATGTCCTTATAAGGACATAACACTTTTGAACTTTGGTGTTTTCATAACATGGACAGCCAAGAAAACAGATGGATCATAGAACAAATCAATCCAGAATTTTCATTCAAAGCAGAGATTAAAAATAAACTTTTGACACATTATGCAAAGACTGAGCTTTCTTGAGCAATCTATAAAGCTGGGAAAGATGGAATGGAAAGAAGAGCAACCAACAGCAGAGTAGATGGACTTAATTACAGTGATGATGGATTCACTGTAATTGAAAGTCTATCTATATTCTGAGGTACTAAGAGTTGACATCAGCTTGATGGCACATAATCAAACAGTCAATCAGTCAAACAATCACTAAGTAACAAATTGTCATGTGACAAAGATCTTGCTGCCTAAACAAAATAGGAACACCAATCTAATGGGATAAATAGTGCACTCCAAAAGACATTCCCTGCCAATAGTTTTTAATGTCCAAGCTCTCCTGGAGTGGCATGGTTTGTGGTTTTATAGGAAGGGAAAATATTTATAGACAAGAACATTTGTAAGCTGTATTACAGTTACATGGACATTCTTATTGGATACGCTCTGAAAAGGAACATATAATTTATTTAGTCAATTCTCAGATCAAATCTGCAATTAATTTGCATGCAGATACCAAGTTCTTACCAAAGTTTTTATTCAGGTTCCTTGTAACCAGGGAGGGCCTAACTCGTATGTCATTCTGAAGACATTCTGTTAAATAGAAATCAGCTTGGGAAAGTCAACCAATATTTCTGGTTGGCCTCAGTCCAACGCAGCCCTTCCCTTAAACTGCCAAGCTAAAATCAACAGAACTAAAATTACACAGCCACCTGTATTCTGGATTTCTCATGACTCAGAGCAATACAAGGCAAGATCACTGTGGCAGCATATATTAAATATTACACCAGCCATCTGAACGCAATGGCTCAGGTAGTCTACACTTCTTTGCCTCAGGAAGCTGGGCTGTTGTTTTGGGTTGATCTGGCATTTGTCAAGCAAGCATGTTGGATCTGCATATTTTTATTTAAAAGCACAGTTTTTGCTTTTTATTAATCTAGGATGCAGATCATGCATGCATAGTAAGAAGAATTGCTCTTATGTTTAAGCTTATTCTACATGCATATTTACATGCTTACATATGGTACATATTTGCTACATTATTTTCTTCAGAGACAAGCCATCTTATGTCCCAAAGATGCTTTTTTCAAGAGGCAATTGGACTTTCTGGTTTTTCTTTGAGGATGTTTCGCTTCTCATCCAAGAAGCTTCTTCAGCTCCGACTGGATGGTAGGGAATGGAAGGATTTATACTCCTTGCAGACAGCTGGTCATTTGATGATCATGGTAATCATGTATCTTTGGAAATGTGCACACCTACCTGCTGAAAAAGGACAAAAGGATAATGGGGGTGATAGAAAAATTAGCATGGCTGTCTTCAGTATATGATCAAAGAAATCAAGCTGTGGCCAAATAGTATGGTCAAAGCTCCTCTTTCCCATTTTTTGTGTCACTCACATTTCAGCTAATTCTAATGCCTATAATCCCAACTCCATATTCCGTATGGATTCACACAGGCCATCTTGTTTCGTTGAATTTTTTTTAATTGACTTAGAGTATTGAACTCAACTGGGCCATTTATAAGTCATGGCTTAGCATTAGTAGGCTTGGTAAACCCATCAAATTGTGGCTTATTCAAAACAAACTATGGAAAAACAGAGCACAGCACAGCGTGTAGTCCTACTTGTTATTTAAAAATAGTATGGAAAGGCACACTGGGGCTTCACAATCACTAGGCTTTTAATATTCCTTCTCCCAGCTTGATAAGAACTCTACAATACTGAGAAGATTGGGCACTGTTTGGTAATAGTTTGATTGCCACAATAGGCCCTATATGTTGATGTTTTTAATTGTTCTTGCCAACATAGCTGCCCTCTTTTTGGGGGGGAATCAAACATGAATCCAATCTGGGTCAGTCACTGGGATCAGAGATTTAGTCTTCCAAGATTTGAGACTTGTGCTGGAGCCCATTCTCAAGGAATGTCTCTCTTCCAAAATTTGCATTCTGGTAGAAAGAAGTTCCCTGAAGATGGGCTCCAGATTGGATCCTGCAACATTATCCCAGAACACATATATTTGCCCTCATTCATGGAATCAAGCATGTTTTGATGAACACATCTTCAGTGCTGTTATTGCTCTGTGAGAAGCAATAAGAAAAGTCTCATTCACCTATTTGACATCATCTCAAGAGATGCCTTGGAATTTCCATTCGTGACTCAGATGTTACATTATTCCTGTTTACAAAGTACTTTCAAAAACTTTCCACAATGGTTGCTTTATTCTGGGATATTGAAATCACCAGTACTAAGCAAGATTTACCTTCAACTGTTAAATAAAATAAATGTATGTTAGCAGCCATAGTCAATGTGCCCCACTCTGCTCTTTTGGTGACCCGTATGTTTTCTGGAAACAAAAGAATAAAAACATCACAGCAGCTTGCCTGTCTTGAAGGATACCCAGAGGACAGGCAGGTGTTGAAGAGGAAGGCCAGGTGGGGATTTCAGCTCCACATTCATCACTCAATGAATTTGCAAGCTGCATTTATTTTATAAATTTGCCTCTCAGATTGGGGAAGATTTTGAATAGCATAGCCTTGTATTTTGCATATTTTTCCCTCTCTAACATCCATGGAAATTTGGTGGCATTTTTTGGTTTGTTCTTAAGGAGATTTCTCTCTCAAAATGAAGAGCAGAGGTTGAATGACGCACAAGCAGCTGCCTGCACTGAATAATAAGGCCTATCCAAAGTCCACAAGGTATCACCAGTTGCATTTCTGAAATGAGTAATAGAAGGTTGAAATCTCAGACATTCTGATTCCAAGTAAATTCTCCACATCCTGTCTTCTGCCCACTTCATTTCTGGAACAGTCTTAATCTCAGATTTAGATTGAAACCAATTTATCAGCACTGCATCTTGAAAATTAGATTGGATTTAACTACAGAAATATTGTAGCATTTAAAATAGATTATTTACATTTTATAATTTATTATATGGTAGATTATATTATATTGGTAGATTAAATTAATAGAAGAATATTGGTGGTTTTTTTAGTATGCTGCCTAGTAGCATTTTAATTTTTTTTAATAGATTGGTGTTATTTGTTAAAACTTAAAGAGAGATGATTATACTGTTTATATCTAAAAGAAGTACTAAAAGAAAGTTGGAGGTCATTTATATTATGTTTGATGCATATTTTTGTCACTTTTAATTGGCTTTGTTATTCTCTTTCCCTTTTCCTTTTATGTTATGTGTAGTTTGTATTTTAATGTTTGATGTTGGAATCTAATAAAGATATTATAAAAAGGATACCCATTCATCAGCCAAGAAAAATAAAAATCAATCTCAAAAAAGAAAACGGACTTTGAGAAAGATGACAGTGTTTTAAATGCTTATGTAAAACTAAGGATATATTTATAAATTGTTGCTGAAATATGAAATATGTTAAAATGGATGAATAATTTGAGAGATGTAATTATACTGAACAGGAGTGGGTTCTACTTACCCCTGCTACCGATTTGTAATGGGAGCGCACGCTCAGAAGCTTCTCCGCATGCGCAGATTGTTCATGATGATGTCCGGGTGGATGGGCGGAGCCTCCCGCCACTGTTACTATAATAACATTTACTCCAAACTACAATGTAATTGGTACAAAATGTTCTGCAGACGGTATGTAACTCTGTCGGCAACAGCTAAGGCAGATAAAGCATTTACAATTGCTGGAAATGTCATAACAAAGAAGGAACATTTTACCACATATAATCATGCAAAAAAACAAAACAAAACCCCAACCCCAAGTCCAAAGTATTTGAAAGAATTACATTAAACATCCAAAAATTTCTAAAAACAAAATTTGAACTGAAATTACAGGCATAATTCCAGAAAACATAAATGAAAAAATATATACAATTTACTAATAATTTGAACCACTGCAAGAACACACCTAGCACCAAATTGTAAAAGAGTTTTTCTATTCAGCTTTAAGATGTGTGGACTTCAATTCCCAGAATTCCTCAGCCAGGAAGTTGATGTCTACCTATCTCAAAATTACCAATGTCTGAGGAAATTTGGGAGTTGAAGCTCATACATCTTAGAACAGAGAACATTAAGCAACACTACTCTACATAAAGAGTGGCTCTGTTCTGTGCCTCTACAGTTAATTTTGACTTTATATAGAAAGTATAAACCACTGGAAACTTCTATACTTCAAAACTGACTTGGCCAAGAAAATTCTGCTTGGGCATGCATTCTGCCTGAAAAAGTCTTCCAGGTGTAATCCTAGGTTTCTAGTTGTTGACAAACAGGACTGGCAGGTACTACAATCACTGCTTTCTTAATCAAGCTGAATTCCTCATGCCACACCCCAGCCTTCAGTCTGCATTATGTCATTAATGTCACAAATGGCAGTTCCACAACCAGTTAAGAATATCAGGGGAGGAATAAAGTGGAAAGAGGAAGAGATGTAGGCACGGCCAAGGATGAAGCTTTAGATTCAGTCTACAAATCAGTGCTGTGGAGCAGTGGCCCCCCAACCTTTTGGGCACCAGAGACCAGTTCCATTGAGAAAGGTTTTTCCGTGGATTGGAGCAGTCATGGTTTTGCATGCTGCTTGCATCCCGCAGATGGGGCTTCGTTTGTTTGCGCGGGCCGGTTGTTGCCATACCATGGACCGGTGCCAGTCTACAGACCATGGGTTGGGGACCCCTGCTGTAGAGAACAATGAACACTGAACTAAAGACAGTTCTTAATTTAATAATCCACAATTGGTACCAGAATTTATTTTGCTAAGCAATGTGTTTGTTAAGTAAGTCACACCTAATTTTACAACCTTTCTGCCACCGTTGTTGAGCGAACATTACAATTGTTAAGTGAATCCTGTAGTCATTAAGCAAACCCAGCTATCCCCATTGACTTTACTAATCGGAAGCCAGCTAGAGAGGTTACAAATGGTGATCGTATGATCCTGCAAACATTATAAATACATGCTGGTTGCCAAATGCCTGAATTTTGATCACGTGAGTGTGGGGATGCTTTGAAGATTGTAAGTGCGATGACAGGTTATACATCCCTTTTTTCAGAGCCGTCATAATGTTGAATGTTCACTAAATAAATAGTCGTAAATTTAGGATTACCTGTACATTGTGAGCATTAAAAAAAGCCTTAGTAGTATAGTTTGCCATTTGCAGTATTGACAGTGTCAGGAAACAGATAGACAGTAAGCTCCTATTCATTATTTAGAAATGTTTCCTGGTTTGGATCTAGATCAGGGGTCCCCAACCCCCAGGCTGTGGCCCGCTACCAGGCCTCAGCCCATTTGGCACTGGGCCACATGAGTGATAGGTATGCGCGCACATATGCACAGCTCCACTTGCATGAGTGGCGGTTGCTTGCAATCACGCGCGAAGCTCCATTTGTGTTAGCAGCGGGCGCTTACACTCATGTACGAAGCTCACACAGAACCATCCTCTCCTCCCTCCCCTTTGCCGGGCCGCCAAACCAGAAAGGTTGGGGACTGCTGATCTAGGTAAAGACTGTCCCCAAGGCCCAAATTATCCCAACCTCAGAAATTAATCTCTTGATTTACTGGATTTACTCATATAGAGTTTTAGCAGCAGTAATATATGCTGATTGAAAAGATGCATAAATAAGTCAATAAATAACATTTTCTATTTACAATACTTTGATTGCTTTTGTATTCTCAATTGTTGGCAGGAACCTCCCTACTACTTTATCTGTTTTCTAGGAGTGGGCCAACTAAAAATAAAATTAAAAAGCTCAAAAGAGTAGTTCTGAATTTGTCAGTGCTTTAACCAATGAAGTCTTCCAAAATGCACGCCTGTCCTTTCATATCTCATGGGCTTCCTGATTTGTTTCAATGTTTGTATTTTTAGCGTAACTATAGCTTGCCTTTACAACTCTGTTTGTGAGTCAGAGATTTGATGATGTCATTCCCGCAGCTGTGCATTTATTGTATGATAAATATATCTTGTAAAAATGGTTAGCTCAGAAATTGGCTTTGTAGAGACAAAGAAAAGGATAATTGTGGCTACTATTGTTAAAACCACATTGCATGGACACAGTGCATGTTTTCAAAAATAGAGTTCTGCCAAAAATGGTATATGTGGAATGAGCATATGTCACATGTCCTTGAAAAGATGTTACATGTATTATTCTCTAGACATAAGGTAATTTGTGCCCCTAGCTCTGCTAACAGCCCCCAAATTTCTGTTTAGTTTGATTGCTAAAAACCAGCAACACAATTGTCTACTATTTGTCTACCAAGAACTATGGTGGTGCAGTGATTAGAATGCAGTACTGCAGGCTACTTCTGCTGACTGCCAGCTGCCAACAGTTTGGTAGTTCAATTCTCATCGGCTCAAGGTTGACTCAACCTTCCATCCTTCAGAGGTTGGTAAAATGAGGAACAAAGCTATTGTGGGCCTCGCGGCAAAAGGAGCTGGAAAGGTTAGTGAAGGGATGTGGCTGCCCTAGGTGGCAGGTGTGTGTGTGAGGGTTTGGCCTGGCTGAAGTCTGAAGCCGGGGTGGGGTGGAGTGGGGAGGGTGGAGCAGCTCTGAACCCTCTTCCTTGCTTTGTCCTCCACCTCCCCTGCTTCACTTGGTTCTTTGCCACTTCTTCTCCTTGCTCGCCACCGTACCCTAGCAGGAGGCTGACCAACACAATGATGCAATGGCCACAAAGCAAGGCAATAGGTGCAGATCTTCCCTGCCATGCCCTGCACCGGCTTACCTGAGTGCCCTGCCAGCCAAGCACTGAAGCGCTTGGCTGCCGCCACAGCAAGACAGAGAGAGGGGGGGACTCTGTGTGTGTGTGTGTGTGTGTGTGTGTATGAGAGAGAGAGAGAGAGAGAGAGAGAGAGAGAGTGTGTGCGATCCCTGCTTATTGATGCATTCAAGCTGCTGGCAGTGGCGGGAAGTGGGGGGAGAGCCAACTGAGCAGCTGTTTTTCTCCTCATTCTCCCCACTGAAGCAGCACAGGCTCTGCAGGACAGCAAGGCCTCTCATTTCTCCCCCAGAGCGGCGAACTTCAGCTTCAGTCGGGGCATTTAAGCTGCTGGCAGTGACAGCCACCTAATGATTGCCCCCTCCCCAACCAGCCACCCAGCCAGCACCGCCTGACCTGCTCCCTGCCAGCTGGCGCAAAGCCTCACCATTCTTCTCGTCCTCCCTGCCTAAGCGGCAGCGGGCTCTCTGGGACAGGGTCTCATTCCTGCCCCGGTGCAGCGAACTCTGACGGGCTGGATGCAGGTGTGAAGGACCTGGCCCCACAGTGCTTCCTTGCTCAGTTGAAGGCTTCGTTCAACCTTCAAACAGTAAGGCCGGCTGTGAAATCGGAATCGGCTGGGTGCAGGAACCAATGCTGTCAGTGGCCCTGGTGCGCTGCTCACTTATGTGGGCCAGCCTTACTGTTTGAATTGTGAGCTCTTAGGAAAATATCCCCTCCTTGTGTGTTGCAAACAGCTATTTCCAGTGGGGAAAACAGGAGAAGGTAAGAGGGGAAGAGAGCAAGGAAGGAAAAAGGAGAAGAAGAAGAAAGAAAGAATGAAGAGAGAAGGAAAAAGAAGGGAGGGAGGGAAGGAGGGAAGGAAGGAAGAAAGGTTGGTTATAATGAGAGAGAGTGAGGATAAATCCTGCCTTAGCACTTGGCCACCAGCAGCCCTGCTGCCTTTTGCCAACCCCTTGTCCCCTCCTGACCTCCCCTGGTGGTCTCCCATCCTATCACTGAGGATGTTTTGGTTACAAAGCCACATTTCCTCATAAGGAGATGGAGTGGGCCTCCCTCTGACCCACACACTTTGCCCTCCTGCACATACCGTGAGCAACCTGGCCAAGGAGAGCGAGTACAGCAGCAGTGGGAATTGGCCACGCCCACCCTGGCCACACCCACCCCGGCCCCCTGAAGTCAACCACAATCTTGATGCCGCTCTCAATGAAATTGAATTTGACACCCCTGATCTAGAGTCACAAAAAATAGTAAGAAATCAGAAGGACTGTGTTAGCAATCATAATAACAAAAATTATTAAAAAGCCTATGATTTCATGAGATACATTTCACTTATAACCATATTTATTAGTCTTAAAAATTATGATAATTTTTAAGAGAAGAGAAAAGAGAACTACAGAAAAAACAGAATAGAAAAAAAATTGAAGGAAAAAGCCAGAAACATCTCACAAATTAATTATGAAATTGTAATTCCAAAAAAAACAAAAGGGAGAAAGGTAGAAAATGAAACAGGAAAAAAACCTTAAAAAATTAAATGCTAATTTACTTTAAATCACCTAAATTATTATATAAATATATTTATATTTAACAATGGATCAAACTATGCAATAAAACCTGTCAGTTCTTATAAAATACTATGAAACCTGCACCAAAGAGAATTTTATTGTGCCATTTGTCAATTAGTAGGAAAAAATGCTGTTTCAAAAATAGGTAAATTACACATTTCTTAAATCTGTTTTTGCTAAATGAGGTAACAGCACTTTCCGAACTTCTTAATATTTTGGCTATTCCCCACACCCAGTATAATCAACACTCCTTAAAAATAGTCAGATTCCACTATTTTGAAATGTAATTCAAAATAATGTTGACATCTTTAACTTGAAAAATATTTACCCAGACATGACACTTTTAATTAAAGGATGTTATCCTAACCAAAGCTTAAAATATGTATTTTTCCTACTTTCCAATTGATTTTTTGGCAGTATGATCTTGACAGCTCCAAAGTCATAGAAAAGAGACTGGCTAGCCACAGATTGTGAATTCACTGCATATGCTATAATTCCTCTCGGAAAAAGCTATCTTCTAACACAGAGGAGAAAATCTAACAAACACAAAAATCAGCTTTGTGTTATTCTTCTTATTTGCGTCTCTTTGTCGATGGATCAGAGAAATCTTGTACATATAAAAAGTTATCCTGATTTTTTTAAAAAATGCAACCAAGTCATTTTTTTGGGGGGTGGGGGTGGTAAGAGTCTGTTATTCTGATTATCAGGGTTTGCTTCTCTGAAATCCAGCAATCCAAACATGCAGGAAAGAATTTGAACAATTCTGTCTCGCACATTTTTTGGGGCCTTATCCCAGCCCTTGTAGCTTCTGCTTTGAAAACTCTGCATGGTTGAGTTGACTCCTGGAAGGAAGTGACTAAGCACATTTTTGTCCAAATGCATTGTCTAGCTGAGGGGGGGGGGTAAGAATCCCTCTCTCTGCCAAGTTATACTGCCAAAAATAGCGTGCAGACTGACATGGAAAAAACTGCTGCATCTTGGAATTAATTTTCTACTGATTCAGGAGGTCTAGGCTCCAAGAAGATATAAAGAGTCTATTATTTAACAGGCAAGAAATCACAGGTATTTCTAATTATTATCTTACCTCCACAGAACCCTTTGAGAAGAACAGGGTTGAAGTGGCCACAGGGGAATTCAACTGGTATAGTCTTGTCCATTTCATTAGATGCCCAGAAACTTTTATTCCTTTTTGGTTCCATGAGACACTCAGTACTATTTTTTCCCCTCTCCCTCTTACTATGGCACACTCATCACCCTCTGATATTATTTTAAAATTATTAAGACATATATATCAGTGGTGAAATTCAAATTTTTTTACTACCGGTTCTGTGGCCGTGGCTTGCTGGGCGTGGTGTGGCTTGGTGGGCGATGCAGGGGAGGAAACTGCAAAATCTCCATTTCTACCCCACTCCAGGGGAAGGATACTGCAAAATCCCCATTCCCTCCCCACTCCTGGGGGAAGGATATTGCAAAATCTCCATTCCCACCCCACTCTGGGACCAGCCAGAGGTGGTATTTGCCGGTTCTCCAACCTTAGTGGTGGGTTGCCCCCAGTTCGCACCGGTTGTATAGAACTGGTAGTAAAACCAGCGGGAGGGTCCGCCCACCAACCCCGATGTCATCAAAACGCTTCTGCGCATGCGCAAAAGAGCACGCATGTGGCCCTGCTGTGAACCGGTAGTAAAGGTAAGTAGAACCCAGCCCTGTCCGAATTACTCAAAATTTCCGCTACCGGTTTTCCAGAACCTGTCAGAACCTGCTGATTTCACCCCTGATTTATATCCAGCCTGAAATATAAATATATTTATTTTATTTTAGTGCCTTCAAAACAGTTTTTTGTTCCTGGCAACTGGCTGGACATTTCATGTTTTCATGGCACGGTTTTTTAGAAATGTTTTGCTGGTTCCCTCCATCCTAGAACCGAGAGCAATAACTAGTCCAAGGTCACCCAGCTGGCTTTGTGAGTAAGGTGAGACTGATTAGAATTCAGAAGCTCCTGGTTTCTAGCCTGGTGATTTTAAATCGTAATTCTAAAAGATTTAAGTGTTTGATCCTGCTTCATGAGGGGAGGTTTATCATCGGGAGTTAGGCCCCAAGTTGAGTAAAATGGGGTCAGATGAGGTGGCTTCCTTAACGAAAGCCACAAAACTGTAGCATTCCTTTCCTCCTAATATGCATTATACAGGTAGTTGTCAATTTACAACAGTTCATTTAGTGACTGTTCAAAGTTACAACAGCACTGAAAAAAGTGACTTATGACCATTTTTCACACTTACGACCGTTGTGTCATCCCCATGATCAACTGACTCACACTTATGATCTTTGCAGTGTCCTGGGATCATGTGATCACTTTTTTTTCAATCTTCTTACGGGCAAACTCAATATGGAAGCCAGATTCATTTAACAACCATGCTACTCACTTAACAACTACATTGATTCACTTAACAACTGTGGCAAGAAAGGTCATGAAATGAGGCAAAGCTCACTCAACTGTCTCACTTAGCAACATACGGTAAATTTTGGGTTCAATTGTGATCGTAAGTTGAGAACTACCTATATTATTTATTTTTTTAAAGATCTTTGTATTATAAAAATGAGAAGATGGAGCAATATGTTTCAATATGGTATTGCATAGATTTTAAAAAAAATAAGTATCAAGACTGAATTAATTTTGTGCTAATATTATATGCGTCTTATTTTGTTCTTAGTACCTTTTTCACTCTCTCCATATGTTCACTTTATTTTAATCATTGTAATCATTGTAACATATGGAGTTTCTTACTGTGCTGTCACCAATGTGTCTCTTTTTGTTTATTATGCTTCAGTAATAAAATTAAAACAAACAACACACTTTCTCTCCTCCATTTTCCTCTAAGGCTGAGGATACATTGGAACATGGATTTCCAAAATCTTAGTCCAACATTCTAACATTGTCCTACACTCCAGTTTATTTACTTACAACAGTTTATTTCGTGACTGTTTGAAGTTTCAACAGCATTGAAAAAAATGACTCATGGCTGTTGCAACATTCCCCATGGTTACATAATAAAAATTCAGTACTTGGCAACTGACTCACATTTATGACAGTTACAGTGTCCCGGGGTCATGTGATCACCTTCTGATAAGCAAAGACTCAAAAGTCAATGGGAAGCCAGATTCACTTAGCAACCATGTTACTAACAACTCCAGTGATTCACTTTACAACCCTGGCAAATAAAGTTGTAAAATGGGGCAAAACCCACTTAACAACTGTGTTGTTAAGAAAATTTGGGCTCAATTGTGTTCATAAGGACAAGCACAATGTACAAGGAGCATGTTTCAAACGAAAAAGGCCCATCACATCTAAGACGAGTATTTTGACTGCTTCTTTTTAAATCATATTATTTTGTAGATCAAAAATGCTTGTAAGAACAGTGAAGAACTTTTATATGAAGTATTCTTCTATTCTACTATGGCCTATATTGGACAAAGTACTTGATATTTAGAGTTTTTTCTGAAATCACATCAATGTGTATATTTTCCTGTGTAATACTATATACACATAAAGTACCTTTTAAGGAAAGTATTCAGTATAACAGGAAAACACTCATAGGACTGGTGTGTTCTTCTGGAACTTACTCTGAGATTTCCAGCTCTTTACTTTTCCTCTGCCTTCTTTGATATAACATCTTTTTCCTCATGTCATATTTCAAAATCATTTGAAGGTTCTGGTGAAGGATCAAAGAGTTTGTTGCAAACTCTGTACGCTGATGACACCCAGCTGTACATCTCCACCCCAGGCCACCCCAACGATGCCCTTGGAGTGATGTCCCAGTGCCTGGAGGCCGTGCGGGCCTGGATGGGGAGAAACAGGCTCCGACTCAACCCCTCCAAGACCGAGTGGCTGTGGCTTCCAGCGTCCCGATATAGCCAGCTGACGCCATCGCTGGCTATTGGGGGCGAATCACTCGCCCCCACGGAGAGGGCTCGTAACTTGGGGGTCCTCCTGGACGCACGGCTGTCTTTAGAAGATCATTTGACGGCCGTGGCCAGGGGGGCTTTTTATCAGGTTCGCCTGATACACCAGTTGCGTCCCTTTCTAGATCGGGACTCTTTACGCACAGTCACTCAGGCACTAGTCACTTCCCGCCTGGACTACTGCAACGCTCTCTACATGGGGCTCCCCCTGGGGTGCACCCGGAGGCTCTAGCTGGTCCAGAACGCGGCTGCGCGGGGGATTATGGGGGCGATGAGGCGCTCCCATGTGACACCTCTCCTGCGCGAGCTGCACTGGCTTCCGGTGGTCTTCCGGGTGCGCTTCAAGGTGTTGGTGACCACCTTTAAAGCGCTCCATGGCTTAGGGCCGGGGTACTTACGAGACCGCCTTCTGCCACCAATAGCCTCCCACCGGCCAGTACGCTCTCACAGAGTGGGCCTCCTCAGGGTGCCGTCCGCCAGACAATGTCAGCTGGCGACCCCAGGGGGAGAGCCTTCTCTGTGACGGCACCCACCCTCTGGAACAACCTTCCCCCAGAGTTGCGTACAATAACAGACCTCCGGATTTTTCGTCGGGCCCTGAAAACCCATTTATTCCAACTAGCTGGGCTGGCTTGAGCCAAATTTTAAATTTTAAATTTTAAATTGATTTTAAATTGGGTTGTTTTAATTTACGGCCAAATATTTAATTATTTTAATACTGTTTTTAAATTTTGTATGCTCTGTTTTTACCTTGGCTGTGCACCGCCCTGAGTCCTATTTGGAGAAGGGCGGTATAGAAATTTAATAAATAAATAAATAAATAAATAAATAAAGATTTCATTCTGCAATTGACCTGCAAGTAAATTGGATGGGCAGAAATTGGGGATCCGGCATCTTTCTTTCTCTCTTGGAACCGTGTGCCAATTATTAAATGCATTACTTGGTTCACTAGCAAGTTATCCAATAAGACCTATTGAAAGTTTGAGCCTAAGAAGACCATCATCAATAGCCTTCATCAGTGGCTCTTGTTATCCCATACAACCAACACAGAACAGATACTAAAATTACTGCTAGCAGAACCATTACATGATGTAGTTACTAGCTTGTTTTCCGCAGCTGGTGCGAGGTCTGCTTAATGTAATGCAAAGTCCCTTGTGAGACTAAGCATTACATTATGCACAGCTTTGGGAAATCTTTATGCACAGCTGTTAGGAAATACTGGCCTTTCTGGAAAACTATGCACCCCAAACACTGTTCTCAAGTCATCTTGAGAGGCAAAGCTGCCACCTTGGGAAATCTTTAATTCATCAAGAACTAATGTAGCCAGATGTGTTGAGGCTAATTTATTAATTTGGTTTTAAGGGATTTGAAAAGGAAACTTCCGATCTCCTTTCATTGGGAGACAATGATTAATTTCTGGAATTAATCGAAACCCACTAGCCGTTAAAGGGTAGGAATCAAAAGCCCACTTCTGTTGGAAACTTGAAGTATGTTTGTGTGTGTGTGTGTATGTGTGTGTGTAAATAAAACTAAAGGAAAACTGAGCCGTGCAATCTTTTGCATATCTATTCATGCCATTCCTGTTGCATTTAGTGCAATTCACACCCAAGGAAAAATAGGTTATAATTTCAGTACTGGGATTCCTTTTTCCATATTTTTGCATCATCACTGAGGTACAGGTAGTCCCCCACTTAACGACCAAAATTGAGCCCAGAATTTATGTTGCTAAGTGAGAAATTTGTTAAGTGAGTTTTGCCCCATTTTATGATTTTTTTCTTGCCACATTTGTTAAATGAATCACTGCCATTGTGATTCACGTAACAACAGGGTTGTTAAGTGAATCTGGCTTCCCTCTTGATTTTGCTTGTCAGAAGGTTGCAAAAGATGATCACATGACCCTGGGACACTGCAACCTTCATAAATATGAACCAGTTGTCAAGCAACCAAATGCAAATCAAATGACCATGGGGATGCTGCAACAGTCATAAATGTGAAAAATGGTCATAAGCCACTTTTTTGTAACTTCAAATAGTCACTAAACTAACTGTTGTAGGTCGAGGACAACCTGTATTCTGAAATGCCAGTTCAGGGCAAACGAATAGACTGGGAAAGAGTACATGAGCTTGAAGGGACAGAGACAGCAATAGCACTTAGACTTATATACCGCTTCACAGAGCTTTCCAGCTCTAAGTGGTTTACAGAGTCAGCATATTGCCCCCAAGAATCTGGATCCTCATTTTTCTGACCTCGGAAGGATGGAAGGCTGAGACAACCTTGAGCTGGTGAGACTCGAACTGCCGAATTGCTGGCAGCCGGCAGTCAGCAGAAGTAGCCTGCAGTATTGCATTCTAACCACTGCACCACCACAGCTCCTATAATCTGCATACGTTTAAATATTATTCCTACAATTTAGATATCCACAATGGAATGTAAAACTGCAAAGGATAATAGTGTTTCACTTGGAATGAAAAAAAAAAGATACAATGAAGAAATCAAAGGCATGATGCATTTACGGGATCATTATTTGAAATGTGTAAAAAAAAATCTGCCTCGACAGAACGCATCTTTTGATTTTCTAAACAGATTCCTTTAGCAGGAAGATGAGAACTTGAATTTACTACCAGGATAAATCTGGGCAAGTCAGAGATGTTTCTTTCTCTTTTTTCCTATTTTGATTAGACATTCAGAATCTTCACTGGCAATCTTTTTGGTGCCTTCAGGAATTCAGCCTATTTTGTCTGCCAATTGCAGTATCCCCATCAGGAAATAGATGCTCCAAACATAATTTCTTTGAACAGTTCTTGCTGAGAAGGATATGCTTCTCAAGCAGAGTAATCCATGGAATAACAATGTCATGTCCCAGTATTCTGGAAGGTTTGTAATCTTAGCTTTAATCCATGTTTAGAAAAGACAACACAGATTGGAAGCATTTGCCATCACTGCACCTCCCTTAAATCCAAAGCAACAGATTTGGCATTAGAAGAAAGGAATGTGGAAGTGTTGGGGATTTAAAAAATACCCTGTCTTCTTCTTCCTTCATTTAACTTTAGGGTATGGAGCAGAGGTGCTTTTCTCTGTGATCATCCCTAATAAATTCTTGTGAGGCTCTTTTGATATCCTACCTGCCTTAAGTAGAGGGTTCTGCCCCTAGGGTTTGGAGAGGCATGGGATCTATTGATTCAATTTAACCTGCCTTCTTCCCTTCTTCAACCTTCCCACCTACCCATCCATTCATCATACTGTAGGATTATTGACATAGCTATCCTAAAGCAATAAATACTCCATTTGATCTGGCTTTGGCTTCTGAGATCTTCTGAGGCATATGGATCCTAATGGCTATCAACTTTCGATTTTAAGAAAAGAAATATGATCACAAAATTATACCAGATCAGACTCCAACTCCGTATCTGCACCTTGGAAATGGTGGTAGACTTTAGGAGAAACCCTCCCATACTACCACCGCTTACAATACTAGACAACACAGTATCAACAGTAGAGACCTTCAAATTTCTAGATTCTACCATATCTCACGATCTAAAATGGACACCCAACATCAAAAATGTCATCAAAAAAGCACAACAAAGAATGTTCTTTCTGTGCCAACTCAGAAACCTCAAACTGCCCAAAGAGCTGCTGATACAGTTCTACAGAGGAATTATTGAGTCTGTCATCTGCACCTTTATAACTGTCTGGTTTGGTTCTGCAACCCAACAAGAGAGACACAGACTTCAGAGGATAATTAGAACTGCAGAAAAAACAATTACTACCAACCTGCCTTCCATTGAGGACCTGTATACTGCACGAGTCAAAAAGAGGGCTGTGAAAATATTTACAGATCCCTACCATCCTGGACATAAATTGTTTCAACTCCTACCTTCAAAACAACGCTATAGAGCACTGCACACCAGAACAACTAGACACAAGAACAGTTTTTTCCCGAACGCCATCACTCTGCTAAACAAATAATTCCCTCAACACTGTCAAACTAGTTACTAAGTCTGCATTACTATTAATCTTCTCATCATTCCTATCACCCATCTCCTCCCACTTATGACTGTATGACTGTAACCTTGTTGCTGGTATCTTTAAGACTTTTATTGACTGTTTTCCTATGACTATCATTAAGTGTTGTACCTTATGATCCTTGACGAATGTATCTTTTCTTTTATGTACTCCGAGAGCGTATGCACCAAGACAAATTCCTTGTGTGTCCAATCACATTTGGCCAATAAAGAATTCTATTCTATTCTATTCACTTTGCAAATGGTACCATTTGCAGTAGAACTCTACTGTTCTAGAGTTATGGATTGCATTAGGCATAAGGCCTTCGTAAGCCTTGTCTTCATTGAAGGCATCTATTTCTTTACAAGGCTCTGGGGAAAATACTTCTGTTCGACACACTAGGTCCATTACGACAGTTGCTTCACAACCCAACCACTGGACATGATACCACTCCTAAAATGCCCTTGACCATGTCATACTTCTTGTCAAGGTCTTCAATGGATGCTCCAGTTTGTTAAAATTAAGTGAGGCCCTCTGTAGACAGATTCTGACATCAGAATGACAACCATAGCACAGCATGCAATCACTGATTTGCAAAGACACTTCCCATGATTTTAAAGAATTACCAGGACCGGCACATGAGCCCTAAAAAAAATGCCTATTGATCTTATGATGTTGGCAATTTCTCTCCAATATATTATATTCTCCAATATAACAAAAATCTGAAAAGTGAGCCACATTTTTAGATTTCTGCATTCCTTGGTTCAGGCAGAACTTTCTGCCTTTAGAGCATGCCCTTTTCACACAGCAAGTATCTTCAGAGCTTCAGTTTTGTTGGGGCAAATGGTTCAGATTGTGGGCACAGTCCATCTGCTTTTTGTTGCTGTCAGATTTCTCTGTAGAGCAAGGGTGTGCAACTTTGGCAACTTGGAATTCAAGTCCCAGAATTGGCTAAGGAATTCTGTGTAGTTGAAGTCCACAAGTCTTAAATTTGCCAAGGACACCCCTTCTCTAGAGCTTTGTGTGGGTAACTGGGGGCTTCTAGCAAAAGCTTGTAGACCAGGGGTCCCCAAACTTGGCAGCTTTAAGATTTGTGGAGCTGGCTGGAGAATTTTGGCAGTTGAAGTCCACAAGTCTTAAAGCTGCCAAGTTTGAAGACCTCTGTTGTAGACCATGAGAGTTGCTTAGCTCTGGCACTGGCCCTTGATCAGTTCAGAATTTCTTATCAGCCGCTCAGCCTTGTACAATCCTCAGCTTAAAACCATTTGTTAAGCAACCTTTCAAAGTTATGATGGTGCTGGCAAAAGTTATTTATGACCAGTCCCTGCATTCATGCTCAAATTGGGGCCCTTGGCAACCGGCATGTATTTGCAATGGTTGCAATATCCAGAGGTCACATGATCACCACTTGCATCACGTGATCATCACTTGCAACCTTCCCAGCCGGCGTCCAACAACAAAGTCAATGGGAGAAGCCAGATTCACCTGATAACCCCATGATTCATTTAATGACCATGGTGATTCACTTAATAACACAGGAGAAAAAAAGGTCATGAAATCAGACACAACTCACTTAATAACCGCCTTGCTTGGCAATGGATGTTATAGTCCCAATTGTGGTCATAAATTGAGGATTATACCTATATTGAAATTTTCTATCTGTAAGCTGTTAGGATGAAAGCTTTGGCTCAGACACTCACAACCAACCTCTGATAGTTTCATCTCTGCAGGCTGACAGTCACCTGCTATCTTATGTCAGCACTTTGATGCAAGCCCAGCAGATTTTGCTGGTACTTGTTTCCTTGCTGAAAGCCAGTTTTCTCATACATTAGATTTGTCTTTGGCACAAAATAGCCACTGACATTTCTCAGTACAAGGATTCAGTTATCCATAACTTCAGCCGCAGCAGCAACAGCAGCAGCAGCTATATAATTAAATAATAATACTAATAATAATACTAATAATGATAATGATACTTAGGATGCTGGCAGCAACCCATATCAACCATTAGCACAGGTCAATGGTATTTGTGACACATTTTTAAATGTCCAGTTCACTGAGTTTCATGAATAATAATAATAATAATAATAATAATAATAATAATAATAATAATAATAATAATAATAATTTTTTTAAAAAAAAAAATTGCCAGGGGTATCCAGAAATAAATGAGGGCATATATCTCACTGCAGCCGTCATCTGCATTCAGTTTCGTAGGAATCTACAACAGGAAAATCTCTGTTTCCACTCAAACCATCCAGGGAGGGAACTAAAGTGACAGGTCTCCAGTGGGGAAAAAAATTGGCAAACTGCCAAATTCCAGGCTTCCAACCAGAGTTCTTAATTGCAGATGTTTCCAGAGCTGCAAAATTCTTCAGATATCTGGCCCCATATTTGTTCTGTACAAACTGGCTTTCAATTTCAATAACAATAATAATAAGTAAGTTACAATAATTCCTCTCTACAGACCCGAGTTTCCTTTTTCTAATAGAATTGTTACTCCGTAGCTCTTATTTTCTTTTTAGATCCTTCTTTGCTATATGAAGCCTTGACTCTTCTCTTATTCACTGTTTTCACCATAAACCACCAAATGTCCAGAATAGGGTCGGCCATCCCTTGGTGGATACAGCTACACTTCTATTTCATGGGGAAAATGAAGCATGGTGATTGAAAACAGATGATGCCTACATTTTCCATGGATTATATGAGGTTCTTCATTTTAAATCATATTAGTCTGACTTCAACCCTACTTTATGATCTTTGTGTGTCCCTAAGCCTAAATTGGCAGGAAACCATACTGCCAAAATGTGATATCATGATCATAGGAGCTTTGAGGACCCGAAATAAAGGGGATTGAGGATTGATTGCATATTGCCCACTTCTGCCCTAAAGTAACACTATCATGGGCATTATAAGAAATAAAATCTTCATTCATTTGATTTGTGTGCCAATTAAGAGTGCCACAATAATTCCACATTTATATGAATATTACAACTGTTTAAAACTACTATACCTTAATAATTTATCCCTCTTCCCCAATAGCAACCCCTTTAATTGACATTAATTGACAAGAGATGTCTTTAGTAAAGTAGTTTATTCCCCAATTGTTAGCTGAAATTGTGTAAGTTTTATTTTAAACAATAGGTTATTTTAAAGGTGTGATTGTGCTGTGCATTTATGTTGAACTACAATCTGCATAATTTCCCAGTCAGCATAACCAATGGCCAAACTGGCTAAGGAATTATAGGAACGTGGTTCAATATATCTGGAAGGCACCAGGCTGAGAAAGTTTGGGTGGGACTATAAGCATATTTTATTCCAAGCATGATTAATGCATCATGACTCAGAATGCTGCTACCTCAGCAAGTAAAAGACACTTGCTGACACAGCACACGTAAATCATTGAGTCTGCTCTAGGATAAGTGAGACACACCCTAGTATTGTTGCTCATAAAAATGGCATAATGACTATGAACTATTTGCATGTCAACATCTTGTGCATGATTCATAGCATGACCCCACATTTCATGTAACATGTCTTAGGTGCCTCCCAATTTTCCAAATGGTGACAAATTCCAGGAATATTATTATTGGGTTTACTTTCCATTGGAGGAAGAAGTACTGAGAAACCTGGATATTTTTATCAACCAAAGTATCCTTATAAATCACGCTGGAGAAGTTTATTTGGTCACTAAGAATTAACATGGACTTGATGGTATATAATCAATCATCATAAAGCTTATGAAATCTGCTGAATTTCAACTCCCGGAATGCCCCATTATTGGTTATGCTGGATGGGACTGCAGATCAGCAACATCTAGAGGACTTCAAGTTTCTTACCCAAGTGATAGTTTGCTCTTTGTGAAAATATTCCCACCCACTGCAAGTCAAAAGTTCCATATTTCCAGAAACAATGAAGGTTCATGTTCATCCCAATTTACACACCTCTTGGGTCCCAATTATGAGGGAGGTGATTACAGTTCAGTGGTAGAGCACTTGTGTCATATGTGTAATCTATGGCATTTCCACTAAGGCGTACAAAAGCTGAGAAGAAAGATTCCTACCTGAGATTGCAATCAGATGCAACTGACATCTGCTGATTTAACTGAGACATATCAACCCAAGGTCATAAAGCCCCTGAGGACATATCCACATGCCTTCTGTATTTTACAGATAGCTTCAGGCTAAAGGAGCCTAAAGAAAGATTTAGGAGCTCCATTTTCTATTTTATTACAGCTTGAGTTGCCCAAGGAAGTGTGTTTGAGGCACTTTCAGCCCTTCCAAGTAGACTACACAGGAAACCAAAACCTGAATACCAATAGTAACTTTATTGTAAGGTTACAATAACAGAATTATGCATTTCATCCCTACCCTGCCTTTATTTTCCTTATAATTAGGGAGGGTCCCTTAATGAGATCCTGTCACCAGTTCCATTCCTCTTTTGGACTCAGAGCTCTCATATCAGACTTTATCTAGGCTGCAGATCTTCCTCTTGCCTCCCAAGGTTATTCTCACATCCCATCACAGTGAATTACCATGTTCTATATCAGGGACCTACATATTGGTTCTTATGCTCTGGACCACTCCTTCCCTCTGGGTCCTGACCACTGTGCCAACCTCTTTTTACTTTGCCTGTGTGGGTGACCAGATCTGTGTTGCTTTTGTGAATGATATTTTGTAGCAACCAGTCAGATGGTCAACCATATAATGAGGCACAGTCCCTAGCCTAGACTCTTAGACTGAGAATTTCTCTTCCCATTAAATGCTTAACTGGGATTCTGTTTTACTGGGTATATGGAGTCGAGTTTACTAGACAGGTCTAAACACAGAGCACCATGTGTAATCACTGCAGTATCAATCTATATGCAGATATGAATATATATATTAATATATTTCTCGTCCAATCAAATCCTAGTTTTAATCTTTTCCAAAGCACTGTCTTTTCAGAATATATTGCAGTCCTTAATATTGTACTTGGAACAAGCAAGTTCTTTCCAATCCAATCCAATCCAAGTCGAAAAAATACATCCTTTTCCAAAAGAGAACACAGTTAATAGTGATGTGTCTAGACTACATTCATACCACACTTTTTGTTTGGTATTTTTTTTTAAAGCCCTCTCAGCTAATTCCTTAGCATATTTTCTGTTGATTATTAAATTACTGGGGTGGATTAAATATACCTATGAGTTTCCTGTAGGGATTATGCAGATTTTTTTTCTCTATATATTGTGTTCCAAGTGCTTTTTTGTTATACCTTTTGTTATACCTGTATATGTGCTGATTCAGTACAATGAAAGGATCATCAACTTCTAAATATGTCAAATCTCTTTAAAATATATTGTGGTCTCCACTCCCGTCTAGTCACAATACATTCCATTGGAAATCAATTTTTGCTATTATTTATTAGGTACAAGGGACTGTATCACCAAAAAAGATAGAATTCAGACTTGAAGGCTTTATAATCTAAAATAAATGTAGGGGGGAAAACAGGAAAAGGAAAGAATTGCAGGGGAGGGTGTGAAGAGAGAGAGAGGAAGCTGAATAATATAAGGTCCTTGCAATGGCCTTTTTGGCATTACTCATTATGTCCATCACTATCACTTTGTATCTACCATCTTCCCATCAGCACCATTTTCACCACTGTAGTTTTCCTGTTGCATGACATTATTTTATGGAAAATTCCTGAGTGGCCACACTACCATTCAGAAACTGTTTGTCTCCAGTGAATTCACAGAGGCCAAATAGATGATGGTATTCCACTCCATCAGAGCAAGCAGTGAGTTCACACAAGGACAAATTGCTGCCAGACATGACATCTTTCTACTTCTGGTTGTTCCAAACAAAACTGAGCACAAGAGACCTTTTTGCAATCCTCCAGCCAATTTATGGGCCTAGGAACTGGGTGAACGATATTTGTGATTTTCTTTACAGCAAATTCTCCAGCAATTTTTCCAGTGACTTTTGCACCACTGGTCTTGATGCCTTGTTCCGGAATTTAGCAGAAACATACAAAACTCATACAGACTAAAAAATTCTAGAGGAATGATTGCACAATGAAGGACTGTGACAACACCTCTTAGCCAATTTAGAACTACATCAGATTTTCTCTGCAAGTTCCTTTTCCTTGAAAAACAGCTATTATGCCAAAGATCCATATGACCACTAGAAGGCAACAGAGACAAAAATCCCTACTCATTGCTGCCACCTAGTGATCTTACAGAGGTCTTGCAGCCCTAAAGCAAATTCTCTTTTATCTGTCCCAAAGGTGCTTTTTCAAGCAGCAACTGAACTTTCTGGGTTTTTTTTTTTTTCTTTTTCTTTTTTTAAGATGTTTCATTTCTCATCCAAGAAACTTCTTGGATAAGAAGTGGAACGTCTCCAAAGAAAAACCAGAAAATCTAGTTACCTCTTGAAGAAGCACTTTTGGGATAACCATGATCTGGATGACTGAGAATCTCCATAAACTTTCATCAGACTAAATGACAACTTACAGGAAAGATGCAAAAGAAATTCCCTGGAAGTATTAACAAGGGACTAGCGGTGTATGCATCTGATGGATGTGCCAAAGTTGTTCAGGACATGACATCACAATAGGAACCTTCCCCCAGCTTCTTCCTGTACCATTTGTCAGCTTATCTGTACTCATAACCACTCGTGGTCTGTAACACTTTAAAAAAAAGATTAATTCGTAATACTGCCAAAAAGAAGAAAAATTGACAGATGTTCTAATTATTTTTCTTTCTCTTTTTTGCTCTTCTTTGAGTACAGCCTGTACCTCATTCATTGAGACATTGGCAACACTGTACATTTTTAATGCCAATTACCCTTTATATGTTGTGATTTAGTGGTTCATTAGCCAGTGCCAAGCTTTTTGTAACGGTGTTTGGCTGCTTTAGTACAGATGTAGTTTTTACAGAGAAACCTTTGGGCAGCCTATACTTTTCTCTTATCTGCATTTCAAAATCATTACATTTCAGTAATATTAAGGTTTGTGAAAAAGAATTACATGGCTTTTAGCAAGCACGATGCAGCTCTATGAGAAAACTAGAGGTGTGCATTGAAACAACTCATCTAGATTTTATAACTATGATCAACTCTGATTTGAAAAAGAAAATTCTCCTTTTTTTCTTCTGAAAAGACAGTTCTTGTCAGCACTGCCTCAAGTCATAAATCTGTATTAATGACTTCAAGCATATGCATTTCTGAAGTATAAATATTCTATCAAATAAAATACACTGCACAGTTTCAGAATCATAGGTACCTTGATCAGTGGTGGGATTCCAATTTTTTACTACCGGTTCTGTGGGCGTGGCTTGGTTGGCATGGCATGGCTTGGTGGGCATGGCAGGGGAAGGATACTGTAAAATCTCCATTCCCACCCCACTCCAGGGGAAGGTTACTGCAAAATCCCCATTTCCTCCTGATCAACTGGGACTTGGGAGGCAGAGAATAGATGGGGACGGGGCCAGTCAGAGGTGGTATTTACTGGTTCTCCGAACTACTCAAAATTTCCGCTACCGGTTCTCCAGAACTGGTCAGAACCTGCTGAATACCATCTCTGATACTGAAGCTGTTTTGACCTCTAAAAGTTCCTTCACATGAATTCATGTCCAGTTTCCTTAAAAACTCCTTTTCTGTTCTTTGCACGGTTTTCTTCTCCCATGGAGATATCTACCTTGTGGTGGTAGAAGTGTGTAAAAGATACATTGAGAATGCATTGAGAGTAACATTGTTATTTTAGGAACTGTATAAATAAGCTAATTTAGGAATTAGCTTATAAATAACCCTAATTTAGACCTCATACCAAATGAAAGTAAGACAGTTTAAAAAGTAGTTGATACTTCTTTAGAGTGTAAGAATTCCAAAAGATCTAAATGTAGAGGGATTTTTAAAAGTGCTAAATTGTAATCAAGACAAATTAATTCCCCTACTTAATTTTGGATTATGGAAAACTATGATAGAAAGGAATACTTAACTCGAAAAGCCTGTATACTAGAGGTCAAAGGTTAAGCTAAGGGAGAGTTCAAGATGAGAACGATCTTTGCCACTTTATTTTTTGATACATTTATGTAGCTTTCAATTTTACATACATGACTGAGCAGTGTACAAAGTTAAAAACAGAAAAGTGATGTAATTGACAAAAACAAAAAATAATCATTAGAAAACCATAAAAACCGTAATCTTCAGGCGAACAAACTCAATTTTCTTAGTAATATATTGTAGCCACTTTGCAAGCTCCATAACCGCAATATCAGATCTCCATACCAGATAGCAAAATCAGGCCTTCAGGCCGCTCTGGAAGGCAGCAAGGTCAGGGCCCATCCGACCCACGGGCGAAAGATGTTCCAAAGAGTGGGTGCTGTGGCACAGAAGACTCTCCTCCTGGGTCCCATCAGATGTTGTGGGACGGGACCCACAACATGTCCTTCCTGCCAGACTTAAAGAGATTAGTAGGCGTAGGTGTGATTTTGTGGAGTTCTTGGTACTTTCTGAGCTTAGTGGTTTTTTGCAGACATTTCATTACCAAACTAGGTAGTATCATCAGTTCTAGAGAGGAGTGGAGCTTACTCTTATTTTTATATACTAGTGGCTTGTCCTTTCAAAGTTGGTGGAAGTAGTTTTCGTGGTTCCTTGATAAAGCTGTTTGTTTACCATTAGCTTGTTTGCCTGAATTGGTAGTTCCTTGATTGGGATATTGTTTACTTCTTGATTGTTGGCCTAGTGTAAATTTTATTTATTTATTTATTTATTTATTTATTTATTTAAATTTCTATACCGCCCTACTCCCGAAGGACTCAGGGCGGTGAACAGCCAGAAGATAAAACACATAAATACAAAAATTTAAAATAGAATAAAAATGAATTAAATAATTTGGCTGAACAAATTTAAAATACCTCATAATTTAAAACAGATTAAAATTTGCATTTAAAAAGGGGAGAAGATTTAGGCCAGACCAGCTTGATGAAATAAAAAAGTCTTAAGCGCGCGACAGAAGGTGCGCAGATTCGGGATCCTCCGTATCTCTGGGGGGAGCTCGTTCCAGATCGTAGGTGCCCCCACAGAGAAGGCTCTCCCCCTAGGGGCCGCCAGTCGACATTGTTTGGCCAACGGCACCCGGAGGAGCCCCTCTCTATGGAAGCGTACTGGCTAGTGGGAGGCTATTGGTGGTAGCAGGCGGTCCCGTAAATAACCAGGTCCTAAACCATGGAACACTTTAAAGGTGTTAATCAAAACCTTGAAGTGCACTCGGAAGACCACCGGGAGCCAGTGTAGCTCGCGCAGGAGAGGTGTTACATGGGAACTCCATGTCGCTCCCATAACCACCCGCACGGCCGCACTTTGTGCCAGTTGGAGCCTCCGAGTGCACCTCAAGGGGAGCCCCATGTAGAGAGCAAATTTTGGTCTCTCTGGATTAAGAGGAGATGGAGTCACTTGGAGCCTTGCTTCCTAACTGGCCACAGCAGTTGATTCTTGGAAGGTAGAAAATAAGTTGTGGACTTGGCAGAGCAGTGGAGCAAGTTGGAAGGCTGAGAAGATAAGAATATCAGCTACCAGCAGGACTATTCTCTGGAAAGAGAGAAGCCCTTGGAGATGTCCAAATTCCATATACTGCTTGCTATAGTGGCAAAAAACCTGGATGTTTTCAAATGCAGGCAAAATAATGACATAAAGCCTTCATTTCATCCAAAGTACAGATATAGAGGGGAGGCATGCAAAGCACTTACTGTCACCTATATGTGCAGAAAGGCTCTCAGTGTGGGAATGTTTATCTAATTATGGGAAGAGAGGGGAAACGTTTTCCCCCTTCATTGCCTATGGCTGTTCATCTTCCCTATAGCAGTGAAGTTAATTTATAGCATTATCCAGCCATCACTGTGGCAATATGAAACTTGCCTCCACATTCTTGATATATCACTGCCACTGTGGCTGGATAGCACTATAAATCACTTGTGTAGATAGTCCCATAAACTGCAGTGAAACTTTAACATTCATTCCTCTCCTCATATAGCCAAGGAGTAAGGATTAGATTTTTCCAGGTGCTGCTCTAGTGGATATGCTGGCCAAGGATGAGGGCACCAAACAGAGAAGACCGAGAGCCTTCTAAGAGTTAAAGAGCCAGCATGGTATAGTGGTTAATGACAATGGAATCAAGACCAAGGAGGGACAGGATCAATTAATCAGAATAGAGCTGGAAGGGACCTTAGAGGTCTTCAAGTCCAACTCCCTGCTACAGCAGGAGACCCTATACCCGTGATGGCGAACCTACGGCACACGTGCCAGAGGTGGTACGCAGCACCCTCTCGGTGGGCATGTGAGCTGCCGCTCCAGTTCAGCTCCATCACGCATGCATGCATGCCTTCTACCGACCAGCTGTCTTTGGGTCTCTGCTGCAAATGCAGGGGGGGGGATCATGTGCAGGGGCGGATCGTGTGCGTGGGGGGCATGAGCACTTACATGGGGGGAGGGCATGTAGAGGGCCTTGCATACATGCACAGGGGGGTGGGATGCCTGCGGGGAATGCGCACATGCATGGAGGTGGAACGCATGCACAGGGCCACACGCACATTGCATTTTGGGGGTTCGGGCACGCACGCGTGCATTCACACGTGTGTGCATGCGCTTTGGGCACTCGGTCTGAAAAAAGTTAGCCATCACTGCCCTATACCATTTCAGACAAGTGACTGTCCAGTCTCTTCTTAAAAACCTCCAGTGATGAAGCACCCACAACTTTCTTTTTATTTCTTTATAAAAAGCTTTGTATTAAATAAACATTAAAAACATTGGACAAGTTTGACCATCCTGGTTATGTCATTCCCATACATATTTTTAACATAACAACAAATATAATTACTACTTGTCATACATTGCTATTTTGTTCTTATAACCATATCCCTTGTCCTCATTTGCATCTTTATCTAAATATTACCCATTTTCCTTTCTACGAACTCTAATTCTTTTCTTCTCCGACTCCTTTTCCTCCTTTCCAATCATTGATACAATTTGTTCCATATTTCAAAATATTCTGTCTCACCCTTGTTTTTAAGTTCTAGTGTCAGCCTGTCCATTTCTGCACAGACCAAAATTTTCTTTATTATTTTTTTCTTCCAGGGGGATTTCTTTGTTTTCCAATATTGCGCATAAACCAATCTTGCTGCAGTTATAACATGCAACATTAAGTATACCTGTCCTTCGTCATATTTCTCTTTTGTGATTCCTAATAGGAATAGTTCTGGTCTCAGATCTATATTTTGGTCTAGTATCTCTTCCAATCATGTTCTTATCTGATGCCAAAAATCCTTAGCTTTTGTACATAACCATCACATGTGATAAAAATATCTTGTCGCTGAGTTACATTTCCAACATTGCAATGATAACTTCCTGTTCATTTTTTGCTAATGTTCTAGGCGGGAGGTGCCACCTGTAGAACATTTTATATAAATTTTCTTTATATGCAGTGGCTAAGGTTAGTTTTCTGTTTCTCTCCCATACGTCTTGCCATTTGTTCAGGTCAATATTATAACCAAAATTTTGGGCCCAAGCTACCATGGTTTCCTTCACTTGTTCCTCTGCCATTTTTTATTCCAATAAATATTGATAAGTTTTCTTTATCGCCTTTTCATCCATTCCTAATAAAATTTTGTCTAATGCCATTAATTATTTCTTGATACCCCATTCTTTTCTATCTTTCATATAGAGTGATTTATTTATTTATTTATTTATTTATTTATTTATTTATTTATTTATTTATTATTTTATTATTCATATTTCTATGCCGCCCACTCTCCGAGGACTCTGGGCGGCTTACACCAAAGACAGTATACTAAATAGCATATTGCCCCCTAACAATCTGGGTCCTCAGCTTCCTCTTTCTTTAGCTTCTTGTAATAGTGTTAATTGAATTCTAAGTCTTTTCCCTTGCTAAATAAATTTAGATATTGTTTTGTTCAAGTTTCATAAATATTCTTTGTCTAATTTAATAGGTACTGTATATTCTGAAATAGAAAGAGAATTTTTGGCAAGATGTTCATTTTTACAGTTACAATTCTCCCTTTGAGGGAGAGTTGCAACTTTTTCCATCTTTCCAAATTCGCCTTAATTTGATCATTTAATTTGTTTTAATTGTCCTCTTTAATTGTTATACATCTTGCCATTAATAATATTCCTAAATATTTACTTTTTTTCGTTATTTGAAGACTTGTTCTCTCCGTCAATTCCTTTTTCCTGTATTTTGGACATATTTTTTACTATCATTTTGGTTTTTTCCTTATTTACCCTCAATCCAACTACTTCCCCATATTCTCCCAGCACCCACAACTTCTGAAGGCAACTGTTCCACTAATTGTCCTCACTCTCAGGAAGTTTCTCCTTAATTCCAGGTTGCTTCTCTCCTTGATTAGTTTCCATCTGTTGTTTCTTGTCTTGCTTTCTGGTGCTTTCAAAAATAGGTTGACCTCTTCCTTCTTTGTGGCAGCTCCTCAAATGCTAGAATACCATGGATGTTTTATTAGCTGACTTTAACGCAACCCCTCTCTCTCTACTTATTCTCATCTTATTTTGTGAGGTTTTTTTGTGGAGAGAAAATGAAGGAGAACTCCGTGTGAGCCATATGCGATATAAGGGAAAAGGTGGGGTATCAATTCAACAAATCATTGTTTAATTAGAAATTATTCCTCTTTTCTTCCTCCTTGTTATGTCTCTTCTCTCTCATAGGCACAGTATAGGGTTTATTTTCCTCACCCACATTTATTTTTTGTGTCAACGCCGGCTGCAAGAACAATACATACCCTTCTGAACTACTCATACTTTTCAGCAAAATCTGTATGAAGAGTGGGCTGCCATGCCTTTATAAGGAAGCAAACATTTCTTGTAGAAAAATAGAATCAAGATTTGAAGATAAATCCCAGTTTAAGAGGTATTGATACCGAGCACTGACAAACAAGGCGGAGCTGGTTAAGATAGAACTGTAAGGTCATTTGACCACAAACAGACATATTAGTTAAAGATTAATTGATGTGAGAGGTCAGGTCTTGCCTTCTGGCTGATAGCCAGGTAGCTTTTTGTCCATTTTGTTTTTAACATGATCATGTTGTCATGACACGTTACACAGACAACAGGAAATACTTACTGATAACACAGGGTCTCGATAATAAGATCATATAGTTTAGTCAGTAAGTAGTCATTTGGTTGTATCCGGGCTGTCAGGCTCATGAATTTCCTTATTATGTGCTGCCCTTGTTTATATGGTCAGATAAATTCCCAGCATTTTTTCTCACAAAGCTTCTATCCACAAATTTGTACCAAATTCCCTTTCTGACTAATTTATTTTGTTTGGTACTTAGATAAAAGAGAGCAGAAAAGAATAACTAAAGTAGTTAGATTTTTTTTTCTGGTAGTCTACAATATAATGCACCAAATCACTATTTTCTTAGTCATGGGTAAATACACCTTGATCATTCATTACATGTCTAATACTAAAACATATTTATATATTTATATATAAAGCTATAGAGCTGTAGAAGTATGCATATTTTTTAAAAAAAACATTGGGGTCCAATTGTAGAAAAACAGATGAAATTAGAAGACTGAATCTATATAATTGAATCCATTAGTAGGAACAGTCAACTTTTGATTGGTGAGTGCTGCGTTCAAGCTGACAGTCAGAGTTGGTTACACATGTCAATAGATATCCATTTTGGACAATTGGATTTTACTTTGTTGTTAAACTGAAGTATGCCTGCATTAGAACTTCTACTATGCTTTTCAAAGCATTTCCTTTTTCAAAATCAAAAGATTGAAAAAAAAGGATTTAGTCTTGGTCCTGGGGTCATAATCTACCAACTCTTGATATAATGAGTAATTTTCAACCTTCCAGATGTTAGATTACAATTTCCATCTTCGCTGTTGGTCATGTTGTCAAGAGATTATGAAAGATGGAGATGCTGAACATCAGGAAAACCACACATGAACTCTACATTCCTATTAAGTCAGACATCTATTTCATTCAGGAAGTTTAAGAATGAACTTTTATCGTCATTGCAACTAACCATAAATATTATTTTACAGAACAGAATGCTCCCTGACAGCTGGAAAAAGGTTAATATAGCATTTATTCCTAAAAAGGGATAAGATTTGACTTTAACAAGAAACTAACAAGAGCCATGATGGCACACTGGTTAGAATGTAGTATTGCAGGCTAACTCTGCCCACTACCAGCAGTTCAATTCTCACCAGCTCAAAGTTGACCCAATCTTCCGTCCTTCCAAGGTCGGCAAAATGAGGACCCAGATTGTTGGGGGCAATATGCTGATTCTCTAAACCACTTAGAGAGTGCTATAAAGCATTATAAAACTGTATACAGATAGTCCTCAACTTACAACCATTTGTTTAGTAACTCCTCAAAGTTACTACAGTCCTGAAAAAAAGTGATTTATGACCATTTTTCACACTTATGACCATTGCAGCATCCCCACAGTCACATGATCAAAATTTAGATGCTTGGCAAGTGGTTCATATTTATTGTGGTTGCAGTGTCCCAAGATCATGTGATCCCTTTTTATGGCCTTCTGACAAGCAAAGTCAATGGGGAAGCCAGAGTCACTTAACAACCGTGTTACTAACTTAACAATTGCAGTGATTCACTTTACAACTGTGGCAAGAAAGGTAGTAGGGCAAAACTACCTTTTTTGGTAGTTTACCAAAATAGGGCAAAACTCACTTAACAACTGTCTCACTTAGCAACATAAATTTTGGGCACAACTATGGTTGTAAGTGAAGGACTACCTGTATAAGTCTAAGTGCTATTGCTATCGCTGTTTCTATTGACCAATGTTGAATAATGGCTACAAATTGTTTACCATATTTGTGGCTGAAACGTTGAAAATAATTTTACAGAAATTTATTCATGAAAATCAATGTGGGTTTTAACATAAAAGACAATTTGGAGACACTATAAGAAATGTTTGGATATTCTGGAGTATTTGGGGCAACACAGTGAAAAATAAACTGCACTGATCTTCTTAGATGCAGAGAATGCCTTTAACAATTTTAACTGGATTTTCTTGCTTAGACTTCTGGAACAAAAACCATCAGATAATTTAATTTTATGGGTAAGATTGATTGATACCTCAAAGAAAGCACAAATGATTATTAATAGAAAACTAACAAAACCTTGTGAAATTCAAAAAAGGGAAAAGATAAGAATGCCCACTGTCTCCATTCTTTTTCATTTTACTTCTTGAGGTAGTGACATAAGACAAGATGTGAGAATTGTGGGACTAAAGATGTTCATCCAATTACCAATGAAGAATTTAGCAGTGAAGGAAAAGCTTTCTTAAATAAAAATCTTCAAAATGAATTGTGGGTGGCGCCTTATAACGCACTAGACAAAAAGATTGAGGACAGTGAATTTATAAGTCAGGGAAAAAGAAGGCCAGCCAATGGAAAAACTGAGGCAGTTGTGCAGAGCCTGATTATTGTGAGGTGATGATGAGGATGACTGATTATTCCTACCTTTTGATTTACCATGTTTTTGTTTCAAAGAATAGTAGGTAATACTTCGGGAGGAAAAATACATTGTTTAAGCAAAGGCACCATTCTGTATATTAGGGCAGAGTCAAAATTTGCAACCTAGAGACTGAAATAGGCAGCGAGAAAAGAGAGATACAACTAGTCCATTAACAGAGCATCTGTAGCTCAGCCTCTGAGGATAGTTTAGGCCTAACTGTCTATACTGCATAGGCTAGCGGGATGTGATCAGCATTGTGAAACTTAACAAACAAGATTCATTAGGCTGTTCATGTATAAATGGCACCAGAATTCTGAAGCTAAGAAATTTCCTTGTTAATTCAAATCAATAGGACAATGTATCTATATATCTCTATCTCTGTCTCTGTCTCTGTCTCTGTCTCATATCTATCTATCTATCTATCTATCTATCTATCTATCTATCTATCTGTCTCCAAATAAGAAAAACATGAGGGATATATATTGACAGACTTCTTGGGAAATCTATTATTTGATTCCAAAACTTTTACTTTTGTTCTGAAATGCTTATTTATTCTGAAATGCTTCCTTTGGAATGGGGTTTCTGTCTTAATTCAATTACGCAACTTAATTCAAAACTTGAACTAGAAACTTTTGGCTTTAGGCCGTGGTGAGAACATCCAAATCAAAGGGTTCATTTAACATCTATGAGGCCCGGGACATAAATTCAACTCATATGTGAGTCAGTATGGAGGTGATCTTGAGAGCTTCTGTCAATACAACATTTTTTGAAAGCCAGTTGAATAATTCAAAAGTTTCCAAACAAAGAAAGTTATGCAATATTAAGGACATCCCAGCTACAGTAGCTTTGATTCATTCTGCCTTGAATTATAACAATTTTTCAAAAATAAAACCAATCTACTAAGCAGATGGAACATGGAGGAAGATAAACTGCTTTGGTTTTCTTCTTGAGAGGTCGGTAATAAGCACATTTTGTTGTTATTGCCAGGCAAAAATTCTTTCCTTGCTAGCCTTTTTTCAACACATGCATGCCAATAGACATGGAAGTACACATACACAGCAGTGGTCTCAGCATGTTCTGGTGGTGGCCTGTCAAGAGATATGTTTCATTATGATTCAGAGGCGATATATCAAAATAACAAAGTCTTCCAGCTGAATAATTGATTGCGGGTGTGGGAGGGGCTAGCACTGTTGTGGAAGAAAATGGGTGGTAGAATCCCCCTTTTTTCAGATTCATATCAGTGATACTGTGTTTCCCCGAAAATAAGACCCTGTCTTATATTATTTTGAACCCTGAAATAAATGCTTGGCGTTATTGCCATGCGCTCAAAAGCCCGATTGGGCTTATTATCAGGGGATGTCTTATTTTGGAGGAAAGAGGGTAGTTTTTGAGATAAAACACCAGGTTCTACTTACAACACTGGTAGCCTGCATTTTGCTCACTGCTCCTCCTGTGTAATACAATAATCTGTTGGGAAACAACAAGAGAAGGGGGTGCTACCATTTTTGGTAGGAAAGGGCTCTAGATCAAGCATCCAGATGTGACTAAATGTCAGCTCCCAGGAGCCTCAGCAAAGAAGACCAATGGAAAGGGTTAATCAGGGTTGAACCCCATAACATCTGAAGAGCTGCCCTTTTCTCAATAGAATGAAACATGATTGCAGGCACTTAAAAAGAGGATTGCCAAGAGGCCTTGTGCTCACCTCACTTCCTGCAAATGTGGGCTCCAGACCATTTTTCTGCACTGCTTTTCAGTGTTGTATATCCTTCCTTCTGTTGGTTTAAATGCTACTGTCTGGTTTGCCTGGGAAAATGAGAAAAATGGTGCCTTAGAGGATTGCTTAAAAAGCTGTTATCCAAGCATCTCAGATCAGAGAGTATTGTCCTAAACCAGTTTAGAGTCAACCCAACAGAAGCAAAGGAGGGGACCAGTTTAAGGGTATAGTCTGGACATGTCCCAAGGCCCCAAGCAATCTTTATACACCTACTGTAAATAAATGAAGATATTATTATTTAATTGAAACAGTCTCAGACTGTTTTATATTTTAGACTATTTTAACCTTGCAAAGTAGGAACGGTGTTCAGTTTTAAAGCAGGCTTTGTTAAAGAGAGATGTTGGTTTAGGTCTGAGGTTATGCCCTAAACCTTGGACAGACCCCATTGCCCCAAAGTTATATTGCCAAAAATGCAAAATTCATCCTAGCCAAGTCACTCAATAGCCTTAACAAATCTATCACAATCTACATCTCATAGAGTCAGATTGACGGCCATCAAGCAGCAGTTTTTGCTGGCAGGTTTTAAATATAATTTATTTTGGCCAGTCTTGAGGTGGGAAACATTGCTTGCTTGTTTGATTTACTTGCTTATAGAATTTCTAGACCACTTCAGCCTTAAGAGTCTCTTAAGCATTTTACAAAAGAGCAATAGTGACCTACCCAACCAAGTAATAAGGTGCAATAAAATAATTGACATTCCTGCCACTTCCAGTCTGCCACTTCCAATTGTACAACAGCTAGGTTCCAAAGGACTTGTGGAACAACTAAGTTTTTAGCAATTTCTAGAAGGCCAAAATAACTCCGTTGCCTTGGTGGGAGGAAGCTGTTCCGTAGCCAGAGATCCCCCAGAGAAAATGCCCACTTTTAAAAACCCTTTCTTTCTCATCTTTGGTTATGGGGCCTTCAGCAAACATTCTCATTTAACTCAGATTGGGCAAGTAGCCGCTATCGACGATAAGCATACTCAAAGATACAGATTCGTTTCTCTAGAAATTCATAAGACTTTTAATTCTTTGGAATAGACATAATTCTTTGCAGTTCTGTCTGCTTTTGGCTTCAGAAAAGGTTTTTCTATCAATTCTAAACTGCCAATATAGCAGAGCTGAGGCTGCATTTAGAATCAATGGCAATCATCGCTCACCGATAATACTACAGTGGGGAAGCAGACAATACTCATATTTGCCATTTCTTTTTTTTTTTTTTGCAAAAGCAATTGAGCAGTTTGCTGAATTTATGGCTGATAATACTTCAAAGGGAGTTTTCATCAACAATATTGAATAAAAAATTACCTTATTTGCTGATAACGCTGGATTTTTTTTTTAAATCTTGTAAGGGCTGCAACCTTTTTGCTTGCTCAGCTTTCTTTCTTTTCAGAAAAACTCCTGGATTAAAGGTCAACTGCAACAAATCTGATTTAGGGTAAATCTGCACAGCAGCCTAAGCTGCTTCTCTCCCTTGTTTCCAGGTATTCCTGAAGTTGACTTTCAGAATTTCAGATTGCCAGAAAGCTGGACTGGTGCTCCCACTGAAGTTAGGCCACTGCAAAGCCTGACTAGTTATTCCCTTCTTGCTCTTCTTATTTATGCAAAAGGGCTAGCCTCCCTCACTGGCCTCTGGACACAAATCTCACAGTGCCTACCTTTTCATTTTAAGGTCAGAGCTTCTTATTAGTCTCTGTGCCTTTAGTTATTGTGTCAGAGTTCGTTGCAGAAATTAAATCCAGAAAGCACACACAGGTAAACTGATTCAGCAGGATTCATTAACTTCTTTATATACATATAATACATGAAGATAAATGTGCAATACTAATATAGATTCTTCTTCAATGTAGTAGCAGTTACAAACAAAACACAAGGCAGGAGAGAACAGTTAGTTTCATTTCAGCAGAGCAAACAAGTTTCAGTTTTTCTGCCCAGACTGAGAAGCTGCAGACTAAGACACACCCTGGCTCCAGTCTGTCTCCCATCCCAAACAGCCCTCATTGGCTGATTTAGTTACCATGTCCTATTCCAGTTGATGAATATACTCTGACATATTGATTGATTTTTATCCTGCCCTTATTGCTTTCTAAGAAACTCAATCTGGCGATATTCCTTCCTCCTCCTATTTTCCTCACAGCAAGAGCCCTGTGAGGTAGGTGGGGCTGAGAGAAAGTGAACTCAGAGTCTCTTTGTGTGGTGCAGTGGTTAGAATGCAATATTTCAGGCTAACTCTGCCGACTGCCAGCAGTTCAATCCTGACTGGCTCAAGGTTGACACAGCCTTCCATTCTTCTGAGTTCGGTAAAATGAGCATCCAGATTGTTGGTGGCAATATACTGATTCTGTAAACCCCTAACAGGGAGCTGTAAATTTCTATGAAGTGGTATATAAGTCTAAGTCTATTGCTATTCTAGGTCAGCATCTTAATCATTACACCAGAGTGACCTTTTGCTGTTACAGATGTTTCCCATTACGGATGCCTTCATACCTCCTTCTTAGTTCCCTATTTTGACATGAATGCAAATTCTTTTATTGTTTTCTCTTTTATTTCCCTTACCTGAAATAAGGGAACTGATTATTTCTTCATTCATACTTCCCGTATCAGATCCATGTAACTCTGCAGCAAGGAAGCATTTCAGAGAGAGTTCAACTTCAGTTCAACTTCAGAGAAGCAAAGTTTGTGGCTTTCTTCCAATGTGTTTCTGTTGCAAGTTAAAGATTTGGGAAGGAGAGGCTGGGAAGGAGGGACAATATTGCGGACAGGAAGTAAGAAAATAAGGGGAACATACTTCATTCTACCTGGTCAAAAAACTGAGAGAGTGCCCACTGGGAAGTTCCGAAAAATCTGGCTTTTCCAGAATGTAAGAAAGTAAGTTTAGTCTAATGCAGCGGTGTCAAACTGGCAGCCTGCGGGCTGGATGCATCATGCACAGGCCACGCCCACCCCAGCTCCATGAATGGGAAAAACATTGGGAAACGTCATGTAATGGCAATGCGACACCGTGACTTTGACACCCGTGGTCTAGTGGTTAAGGCACCAGGCTAGAAAGCTGGAGATTGTGAGTTCAAGTCTGCCTTAGCCAGGAAAGCTAGCTGGGTGACTTTCACACACTGTCAGCTGAGTCCACCTCACAAGGTTGTTGTTGTGGGAGAAATAGGAGGAGGAAGGTGTTTGTTCACCGGCTTGTATTATTATTTGTAAACCTAATAAAGGACTGAGTGGCAGGATGAAGTTTAGATGGGGTGAGAAGCAGACAAGGAAAGGTCATTGATTTAATTGTTCAACTACAGATTTATTTTTTATTTTTAAATGGAAAGTGGTTGCCAGTGGACAACATAGAAGCCTGGAAGGCCAGATCGATTGTCCAGGAGACTCATCAGCTTCTGGAAAAGGGAAGGCATGATAGGTGCTGCAGCTAATAGGAGCTTGGACTGCTAGTGGAGTGGAAGGAAATAAAGGTAGTTCCTGATTTACGAGCATCATTGAGCCCAAAATTTCTGTTCTTAAATGAGACATTTGTTAGGGTTTGCTTCATTTTACGATATTTCTTGCCACAGTGGTTAAGTTTTAATTATTAAGATTAAGCTTTGCTGGCTGAAGAATTTTGGGAGTTGAAGTCCACAAGTCTTAAAGTTGCCAAGTTTGGAGATCCCTGAACTACAGCTTCAAAACAAGGCAGGGGCTTTGCAATAGTCTGGAAGTGAGTGAGGATGAAGTCACACATCCCTGTATTCAAAAAAAAATCAGTGGGCAGCCCCGTGAAACAAAAAAGTTCAGTTTCTCCAGCTTAATGCTTACATTTTAATTTTTAAAATATTTGTCTATACACCTCACAAAATTTATTAACCAATCAGTAACAAGAAATGACAAAATATTAGTGGCTAAAATTAAATGGGATCATAAATCATGGTAAACATCACATTTATCCCTTTAGCCATGCAGCGTCTATAAAAATGCAAATGTTGCTGTTCTTGTTTCTTCTTTTCTTTTCTTTTTTTGTTTTGAAAAGAAATGGAATCCATAGCAGTTGCATAATGCTTTTTTTCTTTTTTCAGGGTGGGGGAAGGAATTCAAATGTTTGAAGTCAATTTGGGCAGAGTGAAACATTTTGCCAGACCTAATATCAGTACATAAGATCTGCTGCTTCTCACTGGTAGTATCTCTAAAGTAACAATATATCAGGTTTCAAGACCTCCCTAGAACATATCAAGCTGTTATGGATTCCCATTTTAACTTTCCTCTAAGTCTTTTATAATTATCCAGAAATAACTTTTTATACAACTGTCCTTGGGGATAGTTACAACTGTTTCCTTCATTGCTAGACACTAATACACAGTTTGCCTACTGCCTCCCACCCCCCAATCAACTTTAGACTTTTATCATATTTTATGTATTTGTTTGTTTGTTCATTTATTCATTCATTTATATTTATTATTTATATATTTATATTTCACCTTTCTGGATTGCCCATGTCCCTCAAACTAAGCCTGAGGAACAAAAAAAGATCTGCCATATTATCATTCAATTTATTTAACTAAATGATTTATTTATCTGTTATACACTTAATTGACTAATGCTATATTTGGGGAACAGTAGACTCTAAGGTGGAATGGAAAACAGATTTGGACATGACACTTTCTCCTCCCCAATAGACATAACCGGTATTAGTGGGATTGGCTGCCATCAGAACTATTTTTGTTCTTTTCTTTCTTTCTTTTTCTTTTTTTTTAAAGCTTTCCTTTGAAGTTTAATACCATTGGCTTAAATGGTGATTTCACATTAACCCAGCGGTGAAATCAGTGGTGGGTGCTACCGGTTTGCCCCGGATTGGACGAACCGGTAGTGGTGACGGTGGCGGCAGGAGACTCCGCCCACCCACCCGGACACCTCCGCACATGCACAGAAGTGTTGTGCGCATGTCTGAGCGCACACGCATCCATGAGCGAACCAGTAGTGACAGGATTTGAAACCCACTACTGGGTGAAATCCAGCCGGATCTATCCAGCTCGTGCGAACCGGTAGCACCAGTGGCGGGAGGCTCCGCCCACCCACCAGGAAGTAATTACGTCACATTTTTGGCCCTCTGCGCATGCGCAGAAGGCTCTGCACATGCGCAGAAGAGGCGCACACATTCCCATTCCCGAACCACTAGCGAAGGTAAATCGATTTCACCGCTGCATTAACCCCTAGGTTGAAGAGGCTGGGGAGGAATTTTCACACAAATGTGGTTCACAGACCTAACAGTGTCTATATTTCAGAAAACAGCTCTCCACATTTTTGTCAGATACCCCAAAGCAATCTCTTAATCTTAATCTTGTCTAGCATTAATTTTTCCTGAAGTTCTCAAGAACAGTAATGCTGCTTTGATGCATAAAGCCGAAGTAGAGAACACAGCTTGAAAAGACACTTCTGAACCTGTGTTGTCTAAATCAGCCCCCCCCAATCCCTTGGGCCACGGGCCACTACCGGGCCATGACCCGTTCAGAACCGGGTCCTGGAAGCAGAGGGCGAGCACGTGTGTGTCTGCAGCTCGTGCAGTGGGCAGGCCAGCACATGCATGCAGCTTCAGTTGTGCAAGCTGCGGGCATGTGTGCCTGCCACTTGTGCAAATGGAGCTGTTGTGCTCACCCGCCACTCATGTGGAGCCATCCCCTGCCCCCCCCTGCCCAGTCCGCAAAGTTGGAAACGTTTGAGACCACTGGTCTAAATGGCTCCCATAAGGAATAATGTCTCACTGAAAAAAGCCAGCTGGAGGACCTTGGATCAATCCCTCTCTTTCAGTCCAAATAAAGGCAGGTTATAAAGAAACAAACCAATAGACTTTAAAATGCTCAAGGAACTACAATGGGGAAAATGAAGTTGCTAAAAAGAGTTTCCTTTTTATTGTATTAATGCTAAATTAAACATGTTTTCTTCATTCCCCAAAGAATCAGATCCAGCTATTCTTTTGAAGAGAGCCATTCCAGGATTAAACAGTTGTAAGAGAAGAGGGACGAAAGGGTCCCCATTTTTTATGTATAGGTTTTTCAGCAGGTGGTTAAGTAGTTATTAAGTAATTTATGATGAGCCTTGATTGCCTGAAACTAATTATTGTGCTTTGGAATGCTATTCATACCTACATTTTGTCATATAAGTGCTTCCAAAAGCCAGGATGGTCTAGTCCAGTGATGGCTAACCTTTTTGCCGTCGCATGCCAAAAGCGGGGGGAGTACGGGTGTGTGTGTGTGCCCACACCCATAATTCAATGCCCCACATATATGCGCGACAGCCTCCCCCCCCCCCCCCCGCACACACACTTTTTTGGGACGTGATGGCAAAAAGGTTACCGGTGGCCTGGTAGGCCCGTTTTTCACCCTCCCCAGGCTCCAGAGGCTTTCTTGGAGCCTGGTGAGGGTGAAAACAGCCTTCTCCACCCCTCAGAGGCTGGAAACAGCCCATTTTCTGACTTCTGGTGGGACCAGAAGACCTAAAAACCAGCTGGCCAGCACGCGGATATGCACTAGAGCTGAGCTAGGGCAACGCTCTCATGCCCACAGATATGGCTCCGCATACCACAAGTGGCACGGGTGCCATAGGTTGGCCATCCCAGGTCTAGTCAGTGTGTAAAAAAATATACATCCATCCATGTATACATATATATTTGATGATTGCCATAAGCACTGAGGGGATCTGCAATTCTGTTTTCAAATACTTTTACGAGGTTTTAAAAGAATGCTTTAGGCATTCTTCCAGCATGAGAGTGATATTTTAGCAGTTTCACAGAAAGCGGAAAATCCAAGGAAGGTATTGCGTTATACAACTCCTCCTTGGCATTTCTTGCTGCATTGCTTTTCGTTTTACAAGTAGTCCTCAACCTATGACCACAATTGAGCCCAAGATTTGGGTTGCTAACTGAGAAATTTGTTAAGTGAGTTTTGCCCCATTATATGACTTTTGGCTGTTAAGTGTGGAAAAATGGTCAGAAAATGGTCACAAAAGGGGATCACATGACCTCTGGGACACCGCAACCATCATAAATATGAACCAGTTGTCAAGCACCCGAATGTAAATCACATGAGCCTGGGGATGCTGCAATGGTCATTAGTGTGAAAAATGGTTGTGTCACTTTTTCCAGTGCCATTGTAACTTCAAACGGTCACTAAGCAAACTGACTATCTGTATTTAATTGATAGAATATGGAGATTTGCAGCTTCAAAAGTGCAAAATTTTCTTGAATTCAAAAAAGGAAGGACACAACAATATGTTTCTCTCAGTGATGAAATCCAAATTTTTTTACTACCAGTTCTGTGGGCGTAGCTTGGTGGGCCTGGTGTGGCTTGGTAGGCATGGCTTGGTGGGCATGGCAAGGGAAGGATCCTGCAAAATCTCCATTCCCATCCCACTCTGAAGCCAGCCAGAGGTGGTTTGCTGGTTTTGCTGGTTTTCCAAACTACTCAAAATTTCCGCTGCCGGTTCTCCAGAACCTGTCAGAATCTGCTGGATTTCACCCCTGGTTTCCCTTTTTTCACTGTAACGATAAAAGGTAAAGGTTTCATTTTCCAGTCATGTGCAACTCTAGTGTGGGAGGCTCATCAGCCAGTGTTGTCCGAAGACACTTCCATGGTCATGTGGCTGGGTGCACTTCAAGGTGTTGGTGACCATCTTTAAAGCGCTCCATGGCTTAGGGCCGGGGTATTTACAAGACCGACTTCTGCCACCAAAAGCCTCCCACCGGCAAGTACACTCGCACAGAGTGGGCCTCCTCAGGGTGCCGTCCGCCAAACAGTGTCGGCTGGCGACCTCCAGGGGGAGAGCCTTCTCTGTGGCGGCGCCCGCCCTCTGGAACAACCTCCCCCCAGACATACGTACAATACCAGACCTCTGGACTTTTCGTCGGGCCCTAAAAACTTATTTATTTCATCTAGCCGGGCTGGCTTGACCCCATAGTTTTTGGTTAATTTTAAATTGATTTTAATTGGGTTTGTTTTAAATTGCGGCCAAAAATTATTTAATTATTTTAAATTGTTTTTAAATTTTGTATGTTCTGTTTTATTCTGGCTGTTCACCGCCCTGAGTCCTGTTGGAGAAGGGCGGTATACAAATTAAATTAAATAATAAATAAATAAATAATTTAATTTAATTTAATTTAATTTCCAATTTATATACCGCCCTTCTCCTGAGGACTCAGGGCGGTGTACAGCCAAGATAAAAAACATAGAATACAAATATTAAAACATTTAAAAATATATATAAATTTGGGCCGAAAGTTAAGAATCACAAACTAATTAAAAAATTTAAAAATTTCTTCTAAGCCAACCCGGCTTGCTGGAAAAGATGGGTTTTCAGGGAACGACGGAAGGCATTGAGGTCATGGATTCTCCTTATCTCCGGGGGCAACTGATTCTAGAGGGTGGGAGCCCCCACAGAGAAGGCCCTCCCCCTGGGGGCCACCAGCCTACATTGTTTGGCTGATGGCACCCTGAGGAGGCCCTCTCTGTGGGAGCGCACGGGTCGATGGGAGGTCGTTGGTAGCAGCAGGTGGTCTCGGAGATAGCTAGGCCCTATGCCATGGAGCGCTTTAAAGGTGATAACCAACACCTTGAAGCGCACCCGGAAGACCACCGGGAGCCAGTGCAGCTCGCGCAGGAGCGGTGTTACATGGGAGCGCCATGTTGCTCCCATCACTACCCGCGCTGCTGCATTCTGGACCAGCTGGAGCCTCCGGGTGCACCCCAGGGGGAGCCCCATGTAGAGAGCGTTGCAGTAGTCCAGGCGGGAAGTGACGAGGGCGTGAGTGACTGTGCACAAGGAATCCCGATCAAGAAAGGGCCGCAACTGGCGAATCAGGCGAACCTGATAAAAGGTCCCCCTGGTAACAGCCGTCAGATGTTCCTCCAAGGACAGCTGCCTATCCAGGAGGACTCCCAGATTGCGAGCCCCTTCAGTGGGGGCCAAAGACTCGCCCTCAATAGTCAGCGATGGAGTCAACTGACTATATCGGGATGCCGGGAGCCACAGCCACTCAGTCTTGGAAGGGTTGAGCTTGAGCCTGTTCCTCCCCATCCAGATCCGCACAGCCTCCAGGCACTGGGACATCACTTCAAGGGCATCGTTGGGGTGGCCTGGGGTGGAGATGTACAGCTGGGTGTCATCAGCGTACTGGTGGTATCTCACCCCAAAGCCACGGATGATCTCGCCCAGCGGCTTCACATAAATGTTGAACAGAAGGGGCGAGAGGACCGATCCCTGCGGCACTCCACAGATGAGAGGCCTCGAGGTCGACCTCTGCCCCCCTGCCAACACAAACTGCGACCGGTCGGAGAGAAAGGAGGAGAACCACCGCAACACAGTGCCTCCCACCCCCAACTCTTCCAGCCGGTGCAGCATGATACCATGGTCGATGGTATCAAAAGGTGCTGAGAGATCTAATAGGACCAGAACAGAGGAATAACCCCTGTCCCGAGCCCTCCAGAGATCATCCACCAACGCGACCAATGCCGTTTCCGTGCTGTGCCCAGACCTGAAACCCGACTGGAACGGATCTAGATAGGATGTTTCCTCCAGGAATTGCAGAAACTGTTGCGCGACCACACTCTCAACAACCTTCGCAATGAAGCGAAGGTTGGAGACAGGACGATAGTTGGCCAATATTGCTGGATCCAGGGACGGCTTCTTGAGGAGAGGCCTCACCACCGCCTCTTTCAGGGCAGCGGGGAAGTGACCCTCACTCAAAGAAGCATTAATGACACCCTGGAGCCAGCCTCGTGTAACCTCCCGGGAAGCCAGTACCAACCAGGAGGGACACGGGTCCAGTAAACATGTGGCCGCACTAAGTCTCCCCAAAATCCTGTCCACATCATCGGGAGTCACAGCATCAAACTCCTCCCAGATAACATTCTCAAGACTGTTCCTCGTCACCCTGCCCTGATCTACCCAGTCAGAGTCCAGATCCCCCCGGATCTGAGCGATTTTGTCATACAGGTATTGTCCGAAATCCTCCGCCCTGCCTTCTAAGGGATCCTCCCGCACTCCCAGATGGAGCAGGGCGCGGGTCACCCTAAACAGGGCGGCCGGACGATTCCCTGATGACGCAATAGAGGCGGAAAAGTAGTTAGACTTTGCCGTCTTTATCGCCACTAGGTAGGTCTTAATATGCGACCTTACCAGTGTTCGATCAGATTCAGCGAGACTGGCCCTCCAACCACTCTCCAGGCGTCTTTTCCGGCACTTCATTTCCCTCAGCTCCTCAGTAAACCAAGGAGCCGCACGGGATCGGCATCGGGTCAGAGGCCGCAAAGGCACAACTCGGTCCAAGGCCCCACCAGCTGCCCGATCCCAGGCAGCTACCAGGTCCTCGGCCGAGTCATGTGCTAGATCCTCAGGAAATGGCCCAAGCTCCGTCTGGAACCTATCAGGATCCATCAGGCGCCTGGGGCGGATCCATCTAATTGGGTCCGCCTCCCTGCGGCGAGGGGTCGCGGTTCGAAGATCTAGGCGAAGGAGTGAGTGGTCAGTCCATGACAAGGGTTCCACGTCTATATCCCCTATAACAAGACCACTCAACCACTGGCCAGAGACAAAAATCAAATCCAGAGTGTGACCTCCCCTGTGAGTAGGGCCATGAACTAACTGGGTCAGGTCCATGGCCGTCCTGGAAGCCATGAACTCCTGAGCCACCTCAGACGTTTCACCGACGGATGGCAAGTTGAAATCACCCATGACTAAAAGCCTGGATGTATCTACTGCCACCGTGGCTATCACGTCGAGTAGCTCAGGTAGGGCTGTTGCCACACGGCAGGGAGCCAGGTACGTAAGCAACAAGCCCACCTGAACCCCACGGCCCCACCTCACAAGGAGGGACTCACATCCGGCTATCTGAGGCACAGTGGTCTCCCTCGGACTCAGATCCTCGTTAATAATAACCGCCACCCCCCCGCCCCTCCCCTGGGCCCTCGGCTGATGGAATGCTCTGAAGCCTGGTGGGCACATTTCCACCAGAGGAACGCCACCCTCCGGGCCCAACCAGGTCTCCGTAATACCCGCCAGGTCCGCTCCTCCCTCTTGTATAAGATCGTGAATGAGGGGGGCCTTATTGACCACGGACCTGGCATTGCACAGCATCAGCCGAAGGCCCAGCTCCTGAGTATCTAAGCCACCTAGTATCCGAGCGGAGCCTTGGACTACCTGTGGACAAATAAATGTCCATAGGTAGTCCACAGCTTACAATAGTTCCTTTAGTGACTGTTCGAAGTTACAATGGCACTGAAAAAGTGATTTATGACCATTTTCACACTTATGACCGTTGCAGCATCCCCATGGTTTACATTTGGATGCTTGACAGCTGACTCACATTTATGACAGTTGCAATGTCCCAGGGTCTCGTGATCCCTTTTTGCGACCTCCTGACCAGCAAAGTCAATGGGGAAGTCAGATTGACTTAACAACTGTGTGACTAATTTGACAATTTCAGTGATCCACTTAACAAATGTGACAAGAAAAATCGTAAAATGGGGCAAAACTCACTTAACAAATTTCTCACTTACCAACAAAAATGTTGGTCTCGGTTGTGGTCGTACGTTGAGGACTATCTGTATATGCTAAAGGCACATGGAACACCGTTACTTTCCCATTAAAGTGCAAAAGTTATTTATCTACTGCATGCTTTTGGATGGCTAGATTGGCAAGGGATGGGACAAGAAACGGGAGCTCATGCCATCATGACCTTCTTAGGTCTTGAACTGCTGACCTTCCGGTTGACAAGCCCAGCGTCTTAACCACTTCATTTAAATATCAGAATATTTCCTCTTTTTTTCTGCATAAATGAGGAGGCCTTTCACTGGAAAAATGTGTCTTAAAATATCTTGGACTTCGTTGCATAATAACCCAAGGAGATATAATCATATTATGGCCATATTTTAATGATCCAAATATTTACAGCCAATCTTATTATAGTTAAGCATTACATTTATGCTGTGCTAATAAAAGTGTTTGATGAAAACATCATGAACTAAAAAAAATTGGTATGATTCTATGATCCATTCCAACATTAGAATTTCATGTCCTAGAAGTGAGACCTTAATACATGTTTCATTTGTCCCAAAAGTGCTTTTTCAAAAGGCAACTGGAGTTTATTTTTTCCTTGGAAACATGCTTCATTTCTCATTAAGACCAATGAAAAATTGATCTGCCTAATTTAAATCAGTGGTGGGTTCCTCCTGGTTCCGCCGATAGCGGAACCATGTAGCGGTGACCGGTAGTGGTGATGATATGACATCACCGAACCAGTTCTGCCCCCCCCGGTCCCCCACCCCCCCACCTCCCGTGTTATTCTTACCTTTTATTTGGCCCCACCCCCAATCTATTGCTGCCTCCTGAATCCCAGCTGATGGCTAGAGGGAAAAAAAACTGTTTAAACTCTTGCCTCAGGGCTTCAAAGGGCCGCCCTACAGCTGATCACTGTTAAAGGAAAACAAATGAGTAGACCGGTGCCTGCAAAAATAAATGAGTAGATCGGTACAGCTCTGCAAGCAGTTAAAAGCCTGGTAGACTAGTACCTCTGCTAAATCCTAAATAATTGTCACATGACCATCAAGCCACGCCCACAAAATAAGCCACGCCCACAGAACTGGTAGTAAAAAAAATTTAGAATCCACCCCTGATTTAAATGCCAAGTTACATCCAAAAGAAACAACTGCTGTAGTGAATATTAGTGTTTGATGTTATCCAGCAATGTTCTCTGAAAACCTGCTTGAAGACAGAATAATGGTTGCAAGGCTGATAAAAATAACATTCCTACTGCCGGTTCTGAATAAATGATGGGACTGTTATTAACAAGGAAATGTCCAGATTCACATAAGGTTCATAACCTGAACAGCACAGGACAAAGTATCTTGGATTTGAAGCTCTTTTTACCCAAGTCAATTATTGAAAGTTTTCATCAAAGGCAGCACTGCATAGAATACACTGTACTAATTAAGACTGGTAGTTATGAAAGCTGGAATCAATTTCATAAGAGGAGGAAAGAGCTTTTTCATTCATTAAACTTGAGAAATACTTCACCTATTCTTCCTTTTCTAGGGCTCAGCCTCAAGCAGCATCTCAATTCATCTGAACTGAACAAGTCATGATATCTTGAAATATTTCTGAAAATGCACCTAACATCGCTCCCTTTTGTTTCTAGGGCACAGTGCCCTATTTCTCCTCAAAGCTTTGCTTTTCAAAGTAACCATAAAGAAGAGTGTACACATATAAAAAAACAAATATATTCAAAACAACCTACTCCACAAGAGCCACACAACTGAAGCCAGAGAAGGTGCTCCCCAGCAGAATCTATAATTAGCAAGTTTGAAGGCAGCCTAATCATTTGCAGCATCTGCCATTTGCACTTTTCAGTCCCTTCACCTCCAGAATTCTGTCTTTTCTTCCAGCAGTCAGTGCTGATTAAACTCAAAAGTAACATTCAGTTGTTGAGACAAAAGTTAATATTCAAGGACAGACAGTCTAGAAACGCAGGGAAAAATGACAGAGGACGAGCATGGACGAGCTGAGCTGATTACAAATGCTAGAAGAGAGATGGAAAACATGACTCTCCAAAGCTACAAGCATTTATTTATTTATTTATTTATTTATTTATTTATTTATTTATTTAGATTTGATTTGATTTGATTTGATTTGATTTGATTTGATTTGATTTGATTTGATTTGATTTGATTTGATTTATATGCCGCCCTTCTCCGGAGACTCAGGGCGGCTTACAATGCTTTTTTTGTATATACCTGCTTAGTAGGGCCTTCGCCCCCCCCCCCCCGCCCCCAAAGTGGTGTTCTTTTTTATACAAAGTCTTCCTTACAATATTGCTTAGCACATTGTAAGCCGCCCTGAGCCTCCGGAGAAAGGCAGCATATAAATCAAATAAAAAAAAAAGTCAGTTTATTGCCCCCAAAATCCGGGTCCTCATTTTACCTACCACGGAAGGATGGAAGGCTGAGTCAACCTTGAGCCTGCTGAGATTTGAACTCGCAGTAATTGCAGGCAGCTGGCAGCTAAGTGCTACTTAACAGCACTTTAGTCCGCTGCACCACCAAGGCTCCTTGAATATAAGGAGACGTTCTAACCAAATCCAGAGGAGGAACTGAACTGCGGCTTGAGCACTGCAGTTGATTTTTTAACGTCCTTCCTCCATGTTCCGTACCATGTCAGTTGTGTTCTGTATCCAATAGGCAAGAACAAACAGTGGAGCTCTCCAGAGTTTTGCTGAACTCTTCATCCTGGGCCTTGAAGAAACAAATAATTCACTAGGGACACTAATGGAGGAATAACCTCAACAAGGATGATCCCTATTCATGCTAAGGAATATCTTCCTTTCCAACTTTTTTTTGAGGGGGAGGAGAGGTGGATTGTGTGTTTTTTATTTTGCACATTTAGTTATTTGTAGCCCCATGGATGTTTTATGAACAAAGTAGGAATGAAGAAGCAATTTCCATATTTCCCTGTTGTAGAAAAACCTTCAGAATGTCAACATAATTTCTCATTCCGATGTGTGGCGGTACAGTGGTTAGAATGCAGTACTGCAGGCTAACTCACTATTCACTGCCAGGAGTTTGATCCTGACTGGCTCAAGGTTGACTCTCTCAGCCTTCCATCCTTCCGAGGTTGGTAAAATGAGGACCCAGATTGTTGGGGGCAGTGTAAACCACTTAGAGAGGGCTGTAAGGCAATATGAAGCAGTATGTAAATCTAAGTGCTGTTGCTATTGCTGTCATTCACAGTTGGCATCTAATGGCGTTTCTCCATAGGGAAAGAGAGCTGTGTCCATGTAGGATGAAATTCAGCAACAGTACAGTAGGAAGGAAAGACTTCCCTCCTCAACTTTTCCAAAGGGACAGTTTCCTTTTGTTTTGCAGTTATGTAAACATGCAGTGAAGAAGGAAAAGAGATAATTTTCATAGAGTTAAATTCTCCAAAATAGCCGTTAGCACAGAATGCTTTTTATGTCTCTCTTGATGAGGCATCTGCATATATCAGAAAGTGCACGGGCTGATTGTTCATTGTTATGGCAAGGAACGATTGGAGAACCTGCACTTATTTTGCTTCTCCCATGTCCTAGTATTCAGGACAGTGGTGAAATCTGAACCGGTTTGCTGGCTGCGCTGCACGCCAAACACACACTGCGTGCGCATGCACAGTGCACACCAAAAGGAGGCTTGGGAAAGTAAGTAGAATAGCGAGGGGGGGAGGAATCAGCCGTGCTGCACGATTTAACTTTGCTAGATTTCCTGCTTTCTAGCAAAGATAAACCCCGCAGCACAGCTGATCATCGGAAATACTGGTTCGGAGGAATTGGTAGCTTTTTTAAACTACCGGTTCGACTGAACCGGTAGTTTTTATCACTACTGGTTTGCCCGAACTGGAGCTAACCAGTAGCATTTCACCCCTGATTTAGGGGTATCCACCAGTGAAGGGGATCGAGGTGGCAGCTGCTGTAGTGCAATCAAATCTGCCATCTCAATTTTCTGAATTCCCCACTCCAGGGGAATGCTTCTCTTATAGATGTGGGCTGTGAATAAAGTTCCCTTTTACGACTCTGTAATCCATTTATTTTGGGGAGAATGGATGGAGCTGTGCATTTACTGGTTGGATGCCCTTCCTGACACCACATGGAGCTGACAGCAAATATTTTTTTCTTTGCGCCCTGAGAGAGAAACATCTCCCGCTACCTAGGACTGAACTCTCAACCTTCTGAGTGGGAGGAGAGCATCTTCACCACTAGGCCACCTCACCACCCAACATGGGCTATAGTGATTAACACTCACAAATGTTGAAAAAATAACACTGAGTACTTATTACACAAGTACAGTAGACTACTGTGATAACTTTCTTTTTCTAAGTGGAGATGAGAAAAGATTAAAACGCAGAGCGATCTCAAGGGAGATGAACAGATTCATAGAAAACTTGGCTCAAGACTAATTACAGCTCCTTTTCAGAACGAACATGTACTATTTCAAGAGGGCATTCAGGCTACAGCAAAATTGGATTCTGGACAAAGGTGGATGGTAGACATCTATTGTGCAAAAAATGAAACTCTTGTTTGCGGCAATGATGCATCATTGTTCAATACTGAACTATTGAAAACATGATGTTTTGAAAAATAATTAGACACAGTAGCTATTCTGTTTTGGCCAAAATGTTGTTGATTACCATAATTCGGCTCTACACTCTGAAAAGACCATGTACAGAATGGATATGCAGAATTGACAGATGATAAAAGTTTTAAATGAGAATTAGAATCAGGTCAGGTACAGTGAATCTTGAGTTTTAGACTGATATCTGTGCAGCAAAGATGTAAATCCATGGCAACCAAACCAGACCACAGAACATTGCATGCATGTTTACTTTGACAAAACCCAACAGGTAGAATAGCTACAAGTTGCATCTGAGAAAGAAAAAGACAGTTTGGATGTGAAACTCTCTTTCAAATAAAGAATTGATCCAATAGGATGAATATTCCTAGTGCATGTAAATTAAAAAATAATGGCACCAAGTAGACTGTAGGAAATACGAACTTAATCCATCTGGTTCTTTGCTTTGGGATTCGAGTAGGATTATACTAGCTTTCTTAAGTAGATTTGATATCCTTTCAGCTAGGAAAAAGAGTAAGTAGAAAGAATTAGGACAGGGATCTGCAACCTTAAACACTCAAAAGACCCATTTCCCACAGAAAAGAAAACATCGGGAGCCACAAATCCCTTCCCGTGTGTGACTATTTCTTGAGCGGCCACAAAACTAGCATATGTAGTTCTGTTTTCTTCTGAAACTTTTCTTTTCTTGGATTTATCCATGGTTGCCTACCGGGGGTTGAAAAGCTCAATAAATCACGTGCCGGCAGATGTCGCACATTGGCGGTTGTGATGTATATTTTGAGTGACAAGGATCCGCAGCAGAGGGGTGAAAGAGCCACATGCGGCTCCAGAGCCGCAGGTTGCTGACTCCTGAATTAGGACATATGTGTTTGATACCTATTTTTCAATTTATATATGTTGATAGAAAATCTAAAAGTGAAGATTTATATTTTCAAAGAATCATTATTAGGGTTTTTACAGACTTAGTTCTCATCTGAAGGACAGAGACTATGCTGCATTCTTATTTCCTGACATGGCAAAATTTAGAGGGGGGAGGGGAAATCTGAGCATCCTTGTCTGCCCCTTTTGTATTAACATTTTTCAAAAGCTTGAGAAGCTGTTTGTCTTAAGAAAGCTGAAGAAAGCAGCTTTCTGAATTGCAAGGCCTTCTATCCTGGGAAATAAAAACAACACCCCCCCCACACCCCGCATCATTCCAATATTCTTAATTCATAGCAGTCCTGGGCCGAACTAATCTCAGCAGCCACCGAGAAGAGCAAGCCTAGATAAAACAGAATGCCGAAGCTCAGCACGGCACTGATGGCCATTGGTGAAAAGGCCAACTAAGATCAGAATCATTTGTCAGATCATTTATGAAGCCCAGAACACAAAATCTTTGTCATCCAAACCGGGCACAATGGAGAAAAGCATGAATGCCCTCCCACCTCCCAAGCTCTAAAACGAAAAGGATTACCCAATCAAATAAGCTTGGTTTTTCATAGTGTATGACAGATAAAGATGAAAACAGTCTTTGCAGACATAATTAAAACTGCGCCATTGGATTAAACTTCCAAATTGTTCTTCTGCAACATAAATTCTCCCCTCTCTGCAGGTTTGGTTTATTTTCCATTCCTTGTCTTGCTGAAATGACTTTTACTTATTTGTTTATTTGTTTACCTAATGATGTAAAAGTGAAAGCCAGAAGGGCTGCCCTTGATCTGGATATGTCCTCTGTACACAGAGGCTGCTTTGAAGCCAGCAGATTATCTATGAGTGCTAGTATTCTAGCCATATGGATCTATTCACATGCTGTATGTATGTATCTTCTCTCCCTATAGGTCCTCTTCCTCCCTTCCAATAATGAATTTAAAGGGACAATATCAGCTGATGGTCTCCTGTGAGAATGGGTTTCGGAATGATTCAGGTAATGAGTCATGCAATAATCCCTTCATGGCTTTGAATAAAGTCATATAGCAACTAGAAGAAAGTTTAGACCAAAGTTCACATACCATACAGATAGGCGGTAGTTTAAATCCTTTGAAGGTATGACTAAGCTGAGAATTCTGTCCAGGAATTTCAGCAGAAGGAGGTGGCTAAGTGGACATTCACGCTATCTCAACAAGCAGGGACAGGTGGTCATTTTTTTTTAATTTGATTTATATGCCGCCCTTCTCCAGAGACTCAAGGCGGCTTACAGTGCATTAAGCAATAGCCTTCATACTTTTGTATATTTTATACAAAGTCAGCTTACTGCCACCACAAACTGGGTCCTCAATTTACCTACCTTAGAAAGGATGGAAGGCTGAGTCAACCTTGAGCCTGGCAAGATTCGAACTTACTTTAATTGCAGACATCTGGTGTTAAATTACAGTCCCTTGTCCGCAGAGCTATCCAGGCTCCTGGATAGCATATTCACATGCTATCCTCCAATCCTTGACAAAGCAGAAAAATATGTCAGCATAAGTTGCCTTGCCGCAATGGTTGAGTGGTATTCTGGTTTCATGATTGAGGGTGATCAGTTGAACTATCTTGATAATTTTAAGACAAAACAAATTAAGGAAAGCAATTATAGGTTGTGAACTAATGACAATTAGTGCCCATTTAAAGTTACAATGGCACTGAAAGAAGGGATTTATGACCATTTTTTGCACATTTACAACCGTTGCATCATCGTCATGGCCACTTAATCAAAAGTCAGACGTTTGGTAACTGACTCATATTTATGACAGTGGTAGTGTCCCGCTTTTTGCAACCTTTTGACAAGCAAAGTCAATGGGGAAGCCAGATTCAACAGAGTTGTTTAGTCTAGTGAAGGACAGTACATCTGTATTGAAAAAACAGATCCAGCACCTTTCTAAAACAGCTTTACACACACACACACACACACACACACACACACACACACACACAGAAGCTGGCCAGTATTTTGGCCAGCTTGACACAAAACACTTCTTTAAAACTGAAACAGCTAAAGGCAAGTTTAAAATGGCTCAACTGTGTTGAGAGAATAAGACAAAGGCAACATCATGATGATAGTTCATGTAAAAGTGGATATTGATCTATATATTTTTGTGACTGCCTGAATCAGGTAAGATTGGACCCAGGTCACCAATTTTGTTTGATTATTATTTATGTTTACTATTGTAATCAAATAAGCTCCAGGTGTTTTCACATATTATTTGATCCTTCTCATATTATTATTCTATCCTTCCATCCTTCACTTCTCCTTCTTCAAATAACATATATACAGTACTGGGAAATTTATTTATTTATTTATTTATTGGTTCGATTTATATGCTGCCCTTTCTCCGGAGACTCGGGGCGGCTTACAATGCATTAAGCAATAGCCTTCATACTTTTGTATATATCTGCTTAGTAGGGCTTTCAGCCCCCCCCAAGTGGTGTTCTTTTTTATATAAAGTCAGCTTATTGCCCCCCACAATCCGGGTCCTCATTTTACCTACCTCGAAAGGATGGAAGGCTGAGTCAACCTTGAGCCTGGTGAGATTTGAACTTGCAGTAATTGCAGGCAGCTGGTGCTACTTAATAGCACTTTAGAATCTGGATGAGATTCTGTTTTGGCAGGCTGTCATTTTATTCTTATTAAAATTCCTGTTTTATTCTTAATTTTAAAAATACCTTAAAATATTTTATTCTTATTAAAAAGAGCCAAGGTGATGCAGTGGTTAGAATGCAGTACTGCAGGCTACCTGCAATTTAGCAGTTTGAATCTCAGCAGGCTCAAGGTTGATTCAACCTTCCATCCTTCCAAGGTTGGTAAAATGAGGACCCAGATTGTTGGGGGCAATATGCCGACTCTGTAAACTGCTTAGAGAGAGCTGTAAAGCACTGTGAAGCAATATATAAGTCTAAGTGCTATTGCTATTGCTATCTTCAGCTATCTTGGGTCAGTGTTTAAGCAGCTACCATTATGTTTTTGGTCTATGGAGGCATTCTTTGTCTATTGCAGTGTTTCTCAACCTGAACAACTTTAAGATGTGTGGCTGGGAAATTCTGGGAGTTAATGTCCACACATCTTAAAGCTGTCCAGGTTGAGAAATTCTGATGCCATCATTTTGAAAGAAGAAAATTGTGCAACAGAGCAGTACTTTAGAAGCTAGCAGTGTTAGCTTAAAAATGAGGAAAAAATAAAAAATGAAAATGCTCCAATCCTTCATATTTCCCCTTGACTTTATTTATTTATTAAATAAACTACCCAACTCACCCGTAGGTGACTCAAAGCAGCTTACAACATTAAAAAAATTTAAAAGATCCACTATGTAATAGAACTGTGTTTTTTTTTTTAAAAAAAAAAAACACCCATCCCACTCTCCCACAGCAGGAACTTTCTTCAAGTATTTGCTTTCAAACTTTTATCTGAAAGTAACAAGTGAAGTCCAGCCCACCAAGAGAGAACAGAAGCAAATCCATGCAGGTTTATTTAATCTGTTGCTTCTGTCTGCATTGGATATGTTGCCAGGGAATGTTTAAATCTGTAAAGGAGCCAATAGGGAGGGATGGGCCAGTCTAATGCATAGCTGAATTTGCCTGACCCTTGATCAACAGAAATAAGATATGGGGTTGATTGCTAACCCGAGATCTACCCATTTTGATCCTACCAGAGATCTACCTATTTTGTTTTAGGAAGGCCTCTCATTTCAACCCTTGCTTTGCTTGGGAAATTAGATACACCACTAAATCATGCCCAAACTTTTGCATAGTTTCTGCTGCTATAAGATTGTTTTGGTTATGATTTATAGCCCCTGCTCATTTAATATTTAAATTTGAGATATTGTTTTTATCTAATATTTCAAAAAGAGTCTTTAGTATTAGATTATTTGATTTCCACTGAAAATTCATAGAAGAATCATGAGGTTGTCTGAGAAGGTTTTTAAATTTAGCCAAACTCCATCCTAGAAACAGCCTCTAAGTTAGGCACTGATTTGCTGTGGCTTCAGCATCCTATATAAATAAATATTTTTTTCACTACTATGAATTGGTGCTATACCGATTATTGATTTTCATATAGGAAATGGGACATTCTTGAATGTTTGAAGTTGCATGCAGTCACTGAAAATTCATGCTAGGTTAAATTGGATTTGAACATGAAAACATTTGGCATCACAAAGATTCAGTGGCTATATTACTGTGTCTGCAGCATGTATAGCTAGTTTTGTTTGCTCCTAAGGAATATCAGTGGATCAGGATGATTATTTTGAGTAAGATCCCTTTCAGAGTTTTAATAATCCTGCTACTGAAATACATTCAGTATATATGCTGTTCAGAACTTTTCAACTCAAGGAAATTTTCTTGGTCTTGGTTTAGCAAATGTCATGGGAGCCGCCTAGTGGTCATTTTGTAAAACTACATAGAACTAATTAAATAAGTATTCAAATGCTCCTTGGAACATTTGACCAACAGTCCCATCTGTTTGGGTGGGTGGTTTTATGTTTTATCTGTTTTTTATATGTTTGGCTTGTTGTTTTTTTGTTTTAAACACTACACAGAGTCCATTGCAGTTTGGTGACTATAATAAATTAGCCTGGGGTGAAAATAAAAGCAACAGACGGGTCTATCGTTCTTTCCTTTTATCAAGAATCTCCTTTGATTTTGTTTTTTTTTCCCCTGAATAAAAAGCAAGGAAATTGAAAATGTGAATACAAAAATCTGAAATCATGAAAACCAAGACAGAAAACTGATTGCATTCTATAACCGTTACTGTTTTTGTTTGCCCTTTGCCTTAGTTTTTATAGAGCCCTAAATTTTATCAAAACAGGGTGTGAAAAACCCTAGTCAGAATCCACTATATCTCCTTGCCCTTTTCTTAATTTTACCTCCATTTCGGCATCCAAACCAGCATTTCACAACTGGAAGCCCCCCCCCCCCCCCCCCCGGCCCCAATTGACATGAGCAATTCCTCCTTTCATAAATTTCATAATGTTCTTGCAATTACCTCATTTTTTTTACATTTTATTCCACCACCAAACAAAATCGTTTGGTGTGCATTTCAGTAGAAGTCCACAGTAGTTCTTGACCTGGTATCCTCTAATTCAGGGGTGTCAAACTCGCCGCGTTACATTGCCGTCACATGATATATCGTGAAATTTTTCCCCTTTACAGAGCTGGGGTGGGCATGGCCCAGGGGTGGGTTCTATTTACCTTTACTACTGGTTCGCAATGGGGTCACATGCACGCATTTTGATAATGTCGGGGTCAGTGGGCAGAGCCTCCCACTGGTTTTACTACCAGTTCTATAGAACCAGTGCGAACGGGGGGCAACCCACCACTGGTATGGCCTGTGCGTCCGGCCTGCGGACTGCCAGTTTCACACCCCTGCTTTAGATATTTTGGGAATTGTAGTCCAACCCAGTTAAAGGACCCTTCAAGAAGACTTATACATTTGTTTTTGAATTCGCATCCAGCTCATCTTATGAAATTCAGCTGTTTTGAAAGTCAACTCAATATTTTCCATTGTAAATGAATGATTTACTTATATTTAGGGACATGATTTGTCTTGAAAAGTTATATTAAGTAATGCTACATTTGAATTGTTATGGGCTATTGACCAAACTTCCACTTCTTCCTGAAGTATATCTGTTACGATATTTTCAGGATCAGACTCAATAAGTAGATTAAGAATTAGATATTCAAATAAAGCACTGTTTATTTACAGAAGGCATTCTATATTCACTGAATATTCACAGATAGAAGCACAGAAGGAAAGCATACAGCTCCTTATATATACAAGGGGTGGAGCTAGATATAGGAGTGGTTAAGTATGAATATATTAAGTAGTGAAGAATAAGTTAACCCCTGATATCCTGGTCATGTACTATTTACATAATAAAGAATAAGGCATTTACTTGTGACAAATCCCCCTCTAAATGCCGATTCGATATATTACAACAATTACATTCAGATTCAGAACAATATAAAACTTGTAACTTAGAAGTCAAGTATTTATGCTGCTTAGAAGGCAAAGGCTTTGTCAATATGTCAGCTATTTGCTCTGATGTTTCGCAATGAACTGCTTTAATGAATCCATCCTGAGATAACTGCCGCACATGTTTGAATTTTATATCTATATGTCTGGACCTTTGTCCAATAGCATCAGATCTAGATATTTCAATAGCAGCCTTGTTATCTTCGTGTATGATAAATGGTAATGAAGGTTTCTTCCAAGTGTTTGACAATAAGTCATTAAACCATACGAGGTTATTTGAGGCTTTAGACAAACAAACATATTCTGCCTCAGTCGTTGATGTGGCTACTAAATCTTGTTTACCAGTGTACCAGTAAACTGGACAATCGTTAAGGAAAAATATATAGCCAGATGTGTTTTTTCTACATGTGGTATCACCAGCCCAATCCGCATCGGCATAACACGTGAGGATGGGCTCTTTGACATTATTAGGTTCCAATAATAAACAGAAGTCTAAACTATTCTTTAAATATCTTAATATTCTCTTGACAGCTTCCCAATGATATAATAATGGTTTGCTGACGTGCCTAGACAACAAGTTGAGAGGCAAAGCAATATCAGGTCTAGTCCAATTGGAAATATATAGAAGGGAACCGATGATTGATCTGTAAAGTGTATTATCTTTAAATTCAGGGGATGACTCATCTGTGTTTCTCAAGAAATCAGTTTGCATGGGAGTGTCACATGGCTTAGCATTATTTAAGTTACATTTGTTCAGAAGTTCTATAATCTTATCTCTTTGAGAAAGTTTGAATCCCCTTTTTGTTTTACTAATTTGAACTCCAAGATACTTATTTACCTTACCTAATGACTTCAAAGAGAAATGTTCATTTAGTTTCGTTACAAATGTTTCTCTCTTCTCTTTGTGTTTACCTATATACAAAATATCATCCACATAAATTAACACGAATTCTAAAGAGTCATCCTCTTTTTTAACAAAGAAACAGTTATCAGCAGTAGTGGCATTAAAATTCATAGTTTTGAGCACTTTGACTAAACATTCATACCATCTTTTGCCAGATTGTTTCAACCCATATAAACTTTTATTTAGTAACCATGTTTCATTTTTGTTCGTATATTGACTGTGAGGCGCTCTTACATATATCTCTTTATCTAATTTTGCATGTAGATATGCAGTCTGTATGTCGTATTGGAATACATCAAGGTTAAGTGCTGATGCTATGACCAGTGCAGTTTTAACACTCTCAGTTCTTACTGTGGGAGAGTATGTATTCGTGTAATCCTCGGGATATTTTTGTGCATAACCTTGAGCAACTAGTCTAGCTTTGTATAAGGTGTTGCCTCCTTCTAAGTTTTTGATTTTATATATCCACCTAGTACCAATAACAGTTTTATCTTTAGGTGCATGTGTAGGTGTGAATACATTTAATTTCTGCAAACTATCCATCTTTTTAGTCATGGCTGATTCCCACTTTTCCTTTTCTTCAGGGGGAAGTTTTAGCACTTCCTCGTATGTGTTTGGTGTTGATGTTTCTCCATCCGTATACATTATATAATCTTTGTATCTGTTTGGTATTTGGTTTCTGTTATTCCTGATTGTTCTTTTTGGTTTATTATCATTGTCATGTAAATACCTAGCTTCCTTTTTTGTTAATGAATCTGTCTTTATTTTGTATTGACTGTTTGTCCATGTTCTGTTTTTGTTTTTATGTATGTTGTGATTGTATTCTTCTCCAGTTCTTTCCTCTTGGTGTTTAGTGTTTGTATAGTTGTTTGGGAAAATTTCATTAAGATGTATTTTAGACCAGTTGGCCTGTTCATGGAATACAGCCGTTCTGGATACTATAAATCTGTTATTATTATCGATAAATCTGTACCCTTTTGTTCCTGTTTCGTAACCCATGAACCTGAGTCTCCTAGATACGTTCTCACCTTTACGTCTTAATTGCTTAGGTATGTGTACGTCTGCAGTGACTCCAAATATGTGCATATGAGCTATTTTGGGTTTCCTATTATACATCATTTCATATGGTGTCTTGTTAACAATGCTGGACCAAGTTCTATTTTGTGTATAATTGGAATATTGTAACGCTTCTGACCAGAATTGTTTTCCTAAGCCAGCATCTTCTAATGTGCATCTAATCATGGTTTGTAATGTCGAGTTCTTTCTCTCTGCCACTCCATTTTGGAATGCAGAGAAAGGGCTAGACGTGTAATGCAACATCCCTTTGTCTTTAAGCCATTGGGAGAATTCCTTTGACATGAATTCACATCCCCTATCTGTCATAATTTGTTTTATTCTAATATTATGTTGTGTTTCTGTACGTTTGTAAAACTCCTTAAATTTCTGAAAAGTTTCATCTTTGTGCTTTAGTGTATAGACAAAGCCATAACGACTATAGTCATCCACAATGGTTAGGAAATAACGTTTTCTATATGTGATTGATGGTGTTAATGGACCAACTAGGTCCATGTGTACCAAATCAAAAATTTTGTTGGTTGATCTTGTTGACTTTTTGGGTTTGGAGCTAGTTTTGAGTTTTGTAGATTTACATACTGAGCATTCCAAATAGTTTTTACAATTTTTTATTTTAACACCTTCAGCATGTTCAGTCATCTTTTGAACTACAGGAAAACTGGCATGTCCTAATTTCCTATGTAAGACATGAGCACACTCATCATGAATTGGTTTACCAATATTAGGTATTTTGTTGTTGGGTGTGTCTTTGTGATTATGGATAATCTCATGTTCCTCATTGTCACTATTGCTACTGCTTTCGTTGTCTATGTTATTGTTATCTTCCATGTTGGAATCAATGTTGTGTAACCATTTTTCTTTTGTCATTAAATAAGGTAGACCTCCTTTAATACTCACAGTACCTATGTTTGTTCTGTTTTTCTCTAATGTTGCTTTTCCTTTCGAGAACACAATATTTATGCCAGAATCTATGCTTAGTTTTATTGCACTAAGTATGTTATGAGATATTTCAGGTATTAACAATACCCCCTCTATTTTTTCTAAGCCAGGTAAGGTTATATTTCCTCTACCTATGACTTGAACCTTCTCTTGATTAGCTACCTTAATTACGAATTTATCCTCTACAAATGAAGATAGTATATTTTTATTATTTGTAGTGTGGTTGGTTGCTCCAGAATCGATAAGCCAATCATTGTCCTCTGTCTGTTGTATGTTAGTGCTGTCATGTTTGTTTAACCCATTCAGTGAACCAGACTTTCTATCTTTTGAGTTATCCCTGCCCCCTCTATGTTCTCTATAGATGGGTGGACTTCTATATCTATGTCTATCAATTGATGACTGTCTGTTTTGATACCTATTTCTATAGTCAGGATTTTTTCTATTTCTGAGGAGTTTTGGACAGTCTCTCCTATTATGTTCTTTGGATCCACAGTTGTGGCATCCTATTGGTTCATGATATCTTTCTTGAGAAACTACCCTCTTATATTGTTTATGTTCCATGTGATTGTTACAACGACTTCTCCTTGAATTATCTTCAGATATTAGCTTGTTAGATAGACTTTCTATGGATAAATATCCTAAATTGATTGTGTCTAAATGAGATATATAGTTATCCCATGATGGGTCTAGTGAGTTAATGATAACACTCTTCATTGTTTGATCTGAAATTATTTCCCCCCTTAAATGCAGTTCTGTTCTAATTTTGTTTAAAGATATTAAATGTTCACTTATGGTAACCCCTGGCTTTATCCTAGCTGAGAAGAAATCTTTAGACATTCTTGTTGTAGTGGCTACACTTTCACTGTGAAACAATTTAAACATGCATTGAATAATTTCTGATACAGTTAGATTTTGCTTAATACTGTGGTACATGGCAGGAGATATACTGGAAATTAATAAGAAAAATGCCCTATGGTGCAGACAGTCTAATTTTAGAGTCCAAGGTCTTTTGGGGGGATTAGTGATAAAAAATAATAAGTTTTCTTTTAGAAAGACAACCTGGAGCTGCTGACACCATTCTTGCAAATTAATGCCATCTATTCTCAGTTTTGGGAAATCATTGGGCAAATTCCCAATATTGTTGGATCCATTACTTATAACTGGAGGCAGTCCGTGGTCTTGTAAATGTTGAAAGTTACAAAATGGCGTGGGTATGCTTGCGACGATTCTGAATGGTTCTCTCTGTTCTTCATGTCCCCCGAAGTTGTCTGTGTAGTCTTGCACATGCGCGTTGTTCATTTCGCTCCAGAAGCTGTCAGGAGAGGTTCTCGTTGCTGCAGCTCCCTCGTAGCGCTCTTTCCGATGATTCAGTCTCTGGCTCGATCTTCGGTGTCCAGGCGGCGGCAGAAGCTCGTGTCTTTCTGTTGCGATGACTCTTGTTGAGATCGCTGTTTTCTGACATCGTCTGCGGCATGGGGTGGTATTTGCAAGGTTCTCTGGGCTCAGGTGTCGGTGCTCTCGTTGATTGAGGAGAAGTGGGCAGACTCCGAGACGTTTGCTTTCTTGCTTGTTCTCTCCCTGTTTCTCGATTGCCATCTTTTGTTGGTTCTTTTGTAATTTTCAGTCCTGGACCGAATGTTGTGAAGAGAGTTCTTATAGCTGATTTGACTTTTAGTTCGATAGGTATTTCTTCTGAGTCTGTATCAGAATTTTCTGAAAAGTAAAGTTTTTCTTTTTTCTTTTTTATATTATGTGAATCCTTTCACGCCAAAGATTTTGAATGATGTACTCTGATTGACTCTGCTTCGCTCTTTTTTGTGATCGGTTGAAAACAAGATGGCTGCCATACAAAATTTTGAGTGGGACCGTTGGTCTTTCTTTTCATTATTCCTTTTTCTGTAGATGATTCGCTCACCATTTTTGGATTTTTGGGATCATCTGTTACGATACTCCTTTTTTTCGCTGTTCCGCTGTTCTTTATTACGTTTTGGAATTTCGCGTTGAGTTTCAGCAGTTTCAGTACCTCTGATCCGAGGGGGCTGCCTTTCAACTCGTTCTCCTTTTGTTCATCCATTCCATCAATTATTTCCTCGTTGTCTGTAGTGTAGTCTTCAGTTTCTTTTGGTGTCATAGTCGTGGGTTTATCGATCTTTTCTTGATCTGCTTCCATTTCTTTACTGTATGCCCTGATGTTGGGTCTTTCTCTTTTGTTTCTGGAGTTTTCTCTCTCAGACATATTTAAAGTTTTATTGAGTCAATCAAACCATCCTCTGCTACCAAATTGTTACGATATTTTCAGGATCAGACTCAATAAGTAGATTAAGAATTAGATATTCAAATAAAGCACTGTTTATTTACAGAAGGCATTCTATATTCACTGAATATTCACAGATAGAAGCACAGAAGGAAAGCATACAGCTCCTTATATATACAAGGGGTGGAGCTAGATATAGGAGTGGTTAAGTATGAATATATTAAGTAGTGAAGAATAAGTTAACCCCTGATATCCTGGTCATGTACTATTTACATAATAAAGAATAAGGCATTTACTTGTGACAATATCAACACTAAAGTTATATCTTAAGGAATGTTTTGCTGAAAAATTTATATAAGCTTATAAAGAATGTTTTGTTGAAGAATAAATATAAACTTGTGGGTTATAAGGAAAATATAAGTGGTGCAAGGGTTGAGGGAAGGTTTTCACAATATTTTTTATAGATATCAAATAGTGAAGATGTTATTTGATTATAAGTAGTGGATTTGTAGAGAATAAAATGAATAAGTTTATGCAAAGCTATTAAGTAAGGAATGTTTCTAGGAAGAGTCAATATGAGTTTATGGGGTAAAAAGTAAAAATAAGGTTTTTACAATATAATTTATTTGAGATTGGTTAAAATACTTTGTTAATGTGTTAATATATGTAAGGGTTGGAGATGTGATGGTTAATTGTAATTGGGTTCTGATTGTGCAATGCTGGAAGAAAGAAGACTTGCTTATTATTGAAGAACGGACAAGAATGAAGTTGGATTGATTATTTTCAAGCAATAATTGGTTTAAATAGTTATATTCAGATAGGAACAAGGGGAGTTAAAGTGTAAAAGGGAGATAAATCTATATATAGTTAGTTTATGTTTTTTTAAATATGTTTGTTAAATGCTATATCCTGTATTTGCTCTGGGAAGTCCGGAGGTGGGGGGTTGGGGCAGGAGGGGGGAGGAGGGAAGGGAAAATATGTGTAAAATTTTTAAAAACTTTTTAATAAAATATATATATATATATATATATATATATATATATATATATATATATATATATATATTCCATTTGAGAATATGGAATAATATTTTCCATTATTTGTTCAAGCTTAATTATCTGAAACAAAACTTGTCCCAATCTGAAATGTTGCAAGATATTTCCATTTTCCTTTTTTTAACCTGACAGGTGACTTCTGTGCTATCAAGTCATTTGCAACTCCTATCAACCGCATCGATAGATTTCTGGATGACAACCTCTTGTGAAGTTTCCAAAAGATGCCCTAATTAATTAATGAACTTGAAAGCTTTGCAAGTTGACACCTCTCCCTAACCTGGCCTTGCTGGATTTCCATTGGTACATTCATTGCCACTGTAAATGAGTCCATCCACCTTGCTTATGTTCATCCTCTTCTTCTCTATCCTTCCACCTCCGTCAGTGCCTTTTCCAGAGGGCTCAATCTTCACGTAATATGTCCAATTTAGGATAATTAGAACCTGGCTATTTGTGGCTCTAGTGAGAACTCTGGATTAATTTGTTTGTTGATCCACTGGCTTGTTTTCTTGGCTGTCCACAGTATTCTCAAGAGCGCCTCAAACACCAACGTTCAAAATCATCAACATTCTTCCTGTGCCACTTCTTCAAAGTCCTTGATATGCATCTCACATCAATCTGTAACTCATATCAAAGGCTTGTATCTTGATCTGCGTCTCATGTCTCCTGGCACCTTTCTACTGATTAGTCACATATATTGGAATTCCTGAGAAGATTATTTTAATCCATCTAATCTTTCTGGCATTCCAAAATGTCTTCCTTATTGATGCCAAGAAACTGTGGGTGTTCCTGTTACCTTATATAAGACACAGGAACTTTGGATGTGTCAAACAGCTGCTATAGTAGTAGCATAAGTAAAATAAGCAAAGGTAAACAAACAAAAAAAAAAGCCCAGAATATATTGTATGCTGTGTTTTTGCACACTAATTAAGTGGACAGTGTTTGTTTGGGATGAGGGGAGGGGAGAGGAGAGGAGAGATTACATGCATTAAAATATGAGCTTGATAGACACTATTTTAATGAATATGTTTTCCCTCTTAATAAATAGGTATATAGAATGTACAGAAAGATATAAAAACAGGAACCTGGTTCAATAACAGTAACTGTGAGAAGGATCTAGGAATCCTAGTGGACAATTGTTTAAGTATGAACCAGCAGTGTGTTGTAGCTGCCAAAAAAGCCACTGCAGTTCTAGGTTGTATCCTTGACATCAACAGAGGAAATACTATCAAGATAATGTGAGGTGTTAGTACCACTTTATACTGCACAAATAAGACCACACTCGGAGTATGGCATCCATGTTTGGTCACCACTATACAAAATAGATGTTGAGATTCTAGAAAGAGTACAGAGAAGAGCAAAAAAGAGGCTGGAGGCTAAAGCATATGAGGAACGGTTGCAGAACTGGGAATGTTTAATCTAACAAAGAAAAGGACTGGGGGATGACATGATAGCAGTCTTCCAACATTTGAGAGGCAGTCACAGAGAGGAGGGGGGGGTCAACCTATTCTCTATAGCTGCTGAGGGCAAGATAAGAAGCTTGAGACGGAAGCTTAACCAAGAGAGATCCAACTAGAATTAAGGAGAAATTTCCTGTCCATGAGAACAATTAATCAATGGAATGGTTGTGGGTCCTGAGTTTTTAAAGAAGAGATTGGGCAGCCTTTTGTCCAGAATAGTATAGAACAGGGGTCCACAAAAGTTTTTACCACTTTAAGAGGTATTTACATAAGGCAGCCAGGAGAGGGCAAACTCTCTCTCCTTGTGTCCAGTATCCATTGCTAAGTTCTCTGTGTAGAGTTAAGAAGAAAATTGAGTGCTTGTCAGATATTTGCTTACCACGTATATTTCTGTATATGTCTTGTATATAAACCACTGTTACACGTCTAAGTCTCTGAGTGCTGTGTTTTGCTCCTGCGTTGTCGTCTACTAGAAGTCACGCTGCAAATGCTCTGACTGTTGACAAATCTTTTTGGCACCGAGTGCTGAAACGGGAGTGCACACGGGCGGAGGGGAGCACCAGAAACCAGAAGAGCAGCTCCCTGGTGCACACGCACAAGAGTGCAAGAAACTGGAAGAGCAGTATTCAGGGGTGCATGTGCGCACCCCTGAAACACACATGCATGCGTGAAGATCAGCTGGCTGGCACGCATGCACATGCCGGAAACCGGAAGAGCAATGGGTGTCTGCTGGCCTGCCCGGAGAGATGGCTCTGTGTGCCAGTTCCGGCACGTATGCCATAGGTTTGCGGGTATAGAATCGGGTATAGAATCTCCTGCTTGAGCAGAGGATTGGATTTGAAGAACTCCAAGATCCCTTCTAACTCTGTTATTCTATAATTCTGTAAATATGAGCTGTATTAGAGACTGAATATGTAGGAAATCCTAACATTTCCACTTCTGAATAGTGATGTTGCTGAAGTTCATAATTTCTTATTCAGAATGCTTACTGCAGTATTGTCTCCAGTGCTTTCAACGTGAATTTTAATGTGAACCAGACAAGACAGCCATCCACTCCTAAGCAGTGCTACTGACAGTAAATCCAGGAGGAAAATCTTTAGTCTCCCAAGTGCCTGATATGTAGCCACAACAGATGAAGGACCAGAAGCCTCAGGAAAATGATATTTCTCAAGGTTCTATAGTTATCTTTCCAATCACATCAAACAGGAGATGACAGGAAAGGCACTTAACCTTCTTTCCATTTGTAGACAGTACTTTCATTCTGCCTAGAAGAACTTCCAGCAACCGACAGCGTGCATGATTAGGCATATTTGCAAAGTTGCAAAGCTACCGTGCCTTCAACTGGTACCTGCAGAAATTTGCTAAGGCACCTCCAAAGCTCTTGGCACCAGCAAACAGCCTGACTCAGACAGTAATAGAAATGGGGTTCATGCCCCCTTTTAAATGGCAACAGAATTTATTTTCTTGTCTGTGTCCCGTCCCCTCCCCAATGCAGGCATCAGCTAATTTGCTCAGCTCATTGCTGGTCTTAAGAAGTAAAGAGAATTTTGAAACACTGCAGACTTAGCTAGTTTCTCAACCAGCTGCCTGGCAGAGTTATACTCTATCTCAGTGTTGGTGAACCGAGTGCCGAAATGGGAATAGGAATGGTCTTCCGGTTTCCGGTGTACGCATGCGCACTGGCCAGCTGGTCTTCGTGCACACATGCGCACCAGAAATCAGAAGATTATGTGGCTGGTGCACATGCGCAAGCCAGAAACCCGAAGAGCAGCCTCCCGGTGTGCACATGCGCACCGGGTGGCCGCTCTTCCGGTTTCTGGTGCTCTCATGCACATGAAGACCAGCTGGCCGGCGCACCAGAAGCAACAGGAGCACCAGAGCAATGAGCGATGGCTCACGTGCCTGTAGAGATAGCTCTTGTGCCACTTCTGGCACATGTGCCATAGGTTTGCCATCACAGTTCTAGCTTATCTGAAATAGGCAGGTAGCAGTAAGAATGAAATGGTGGGAGTGAAGGAAAGGCAAGGTAATAGAGGAGGAAATGGAGGAGGAAACAGAGAGGAGAGCAGCTTTGATGAGATATTGATTTGATGAGATATTGATTCCTACTGCAGCAAAATCCTGAGTCAAAGCAAAAGCCTTGACTCTTTTACTGGAAAAGCACCACAAAACTGTCTTGCCAGAGGAAAAAAAACAAACATCCTTGTGTTGGAAGAAATGTCCCTCTGGGTTCAGTTCCAATTGGGAAGAAAGACACTGGAAACATGGAGACTGCTTAGAAAGATAGATTAATGGTGGACAGGACCACATGGTTTAAGGTCCTGGGCAAAAAAAAGCACATGGGTGAGAAAGGGAGAGAGATTTATACTAAGATTTTAACATTGGTAAAGAGGGACATTGTGGGCGTGGCTTATTTTGTGGGCATGGCTATCTGGTCATGTGACTGGGTGGGCGTGGCTATCTGGTCATGTGACTGGGTGGGCGTGGCTAGCTGGTCATGTGACCGGGTGGCCATGGCTATGTGTATAGGGTAAGGTGAACAGATTTTAACCTTGGTAAGAAGGACACCATTGTGGGCGTGACTTATTGTGTGGGCGTGGCTTGGAGGCCATGTGACTGGGTGGGCGTGGCTAGCTGGTCATGTGACCGGGTGGCCATGGCTATGTGTATAGGGACTACTCAGAGGGCTGAAAAGTCATTTCTGACAGGTCCTCACACTTTTGACTGGTCCTCACACTTATGACCATCCTCACATTTATGCCCATGCAGCATTCTTAACAACCATGTCACTCATTTCACAACTGCTTCTCTTCAACATGGTGACAAGATAGGGCAAAAATGTAAAATGTGAGGACAGTCGTAAGTTCGAGGACTGGTCAAAAGTGTGAGGACCAGTCAAAAATAACTTTTTCAGCCCTCTGAGTAGTCCATATGCACAAAAGGATTAACCAGAGGGCTGAAAAAAGTCATTTCTGACAGGTCCTCGCACTTTTGACTGGTCCTCACACTTATGACCATCGTCACATTTATGCCCATGCAGCATTCTTAACAACCATGTCACTCATTTCACAACTGCTTCTCTTCAACATGGTGACAAGATAGGGCAAAAATGTAAAATGTGAGGACAGTCGTAAGTTCGAGGACTGGTCAAAAGTGTGAGGACCAGTCAAAAATAACTTTTTCAGCCCTCTGAGTAGTCCATATGCACAAAAGGACTAACCAGAGGGCTGAAAAAAGTCATTTCTGACAGGTCCTCGCACTTTTGACTGGTCCTCACACTTATGACCATCCTCATATTTATGCCCATGCAGCATTCTTAACAACCATATCACTCATTTCACAACTGCTTCTCTTCACCATGATGACAAGATAGGGCAAAAATGTAGAATGTGAGGACAGTCATAAGTTCAAGGACTGGTCAAAAGTGTGAGGACCAGTCAAAAATAACTTTTTCAGCCCTCTGAGTAGTCCATATGCATTAAAGCATACAGCAATAGAGAGGGATGAAGGAATGGAAATTAGAGTAGGAGTGAGGGTAAGAGAGGGAGGAAGAGAGGAGGAGAAGGAGAAAGGAAGAGGAAGTAGGGAGGAGAAAAAGAGGGTGGGAGAAGAGAAAGTAAGAAGGAAAGAAAAGAGAGTGGTGGTAGGTTTGAGGAGAAAGATTGCTGTACAATAAAAAAGATGAAAGGGAAGAAAGCCAACCCCAAGCAAATATAAAGATATTAAGATTAAGAATGAATTGTTAAACTTTAAAGAATAAAAGAGAACAAATATGAATAAATAGCAATAATTAGAAACACACATACAAACATACAATGTATTTTCTTTGAACAGAATATTTGGCTGGTTCACAAATTTAAACAGCGTTTAGTCATTTCAATTAAATTTACAATTTCTGTATTTCCTTTTTGCCATATTTATTCCTCATCTATTTTTTTTAAAAAACAATATTACCCTTCATCCTCATCTCTAATCTTAATCAAATTCAATTTTTCCCTTCTATTCTATATTATACCCCTTCCCATTATCATCTATTTTTATATCCATCCTCACATTGGTTAATTATGTAATTATGTAATACAGTTGTTTAATACAAATTCAACATTTTAATATAAATCAATTAGTTATATAACTATCTTTTTTGTATATTAATCAATATGAACATGAATATTCCAATTATTTCCATGCAATCCAATTTCTTACAAATCAATTAATTATATTTACCCATAATAATAAACCAAATAATTTCCCCCATATATTCCTCTAAACCACAACTTAACCATTTCTGCTTTCAACACAATATACAATTATTAATAATATCTCAATTATTACAATTCCCTAGTTAAATAGAGCTTTTTTTCTTTTGTGTTTTAAAATCTTGAACTCTCCTCTTTTGCCCAAAATTTCCCATTGTTTGTAGTTTTGTACCTACCTTTTTTGGTGAGGAAAAAGAAAAAGAAAAAGAAAGAAATCTCTCTCTGCCTCATTTTGTCACCTTGCAGGTTTAGTTTCGCTTTCGCCTTTGTTTTCAGTATAGCTGGGGGGGGGGGAATCTGCTCCAGGAACTTTTTGCAGCTTTTTGCAGCTAATTAACCTAGCGGAAGCTGTTAACAGGGGCTGTTTTTTCTATTTTTGCAGACATGGGTCTATTCATTTTTTTTTTAACACTGATCAGTTGTAGGTCGGCCCTTCAAAGCCCTGCGGCAAGAGTTTAAAGAGTTTTTTTTCCCTCTAGCCATCAGCGGGGATTCAGGAGGCAGCCGGGACTCAGGAGCAGAATGAAAAATCGGGACTTTTTTAAAACGCCGCGGGACGCGGGACAAATTGCTCAAAAGCGGGACTGTCCCGCCAAAAGCGGGACGTCTGGTCACCTTAATTTATACCCTCTCTTGGGCCCCACCTTGGAGCTTCCTGTTGCTGTGTAAGAAATGTATTCTGATTGGTTGTCAGACTCCAATGGGGCCATGCAGGGGTAACTTTGTAGGTTGTCTTGAGACCCAGGCCTAGTTGAATCTTGCTGGGTGATGATGTAATGAAGGAGGTTTGGGCAATTCTTATTATGGCTTAATGGCTTTGTCATGGTTTGGATCTTGAGTGAGGGCTAATCCTATCATGTCCTGAGGGCCATGTCTTTTGTTTCATAGATAAACTGGCCCAGCCTTTGTCTTGTAGATAGATTGGCACCAAAATATCTGCTGAGGGGTGGCGGCGGCAGGGAGCTGAGGCTCTGAGTTTGTCTTTAGAAACATGTTTCTCCTTTAGGAAAAATATAATATTCTGCCTTTTTAATATTTCCTAGAATATTTTCCTAGGAGAGGGGTGGGTGCTAATTTCCTACACTTGCATGAAAGAAAAAGGCTTCAAGTCTTCTCTCCGTTGTTTCTTTTCATGGTGATGGAATTGAAGCAATTGGTGGTGGCAGGAGAAGGAGGTAGGCAGGAGGAAAGAGGCTTTTATGGATGCAGTTGCTTGTTTGCATCTGAAGGTGTGTGTCCACCTGAATCTGTTTAAGGGAGGTTGTGTGAGGAAAGATGTTATGTATGAGGTGCAAAGTTTGTGACTCTGAATGTGTACAGTACTTCTCTATGGGCTGGGCTTATTTGCTGCTTGATAAATTCTGACTTCCTAGATATGAGTCCTTAAGCCTCCAAAGTTATCTACCCTGCCTTTGTTTATATCTAAAACTCCGGAGCAATCTTTCTGACTCACAAATTGCATTCAAAGAGTTTGTAAAACATCAAGTCCACTAATAATATTGGATGAATATCATTTAACTGCAGCCTGTCTGAGCTACATTGAAAGAGGCAGTATTGTAAGCCGATGCCATCTTGTGGTTTTGTTTGCATATTACATTGCCACCATTGCCAGTATGGGATTTTCCCATGTATTTTACCAGGAAATGTAGATAAGCCAGACTCAAAAAGTCAATGCCCTCCTAAACATACCCATTCACTCCGAATGTTGATGCTTAGTTCTTATTCATAATTCCCATATTTCACTCTTTATATCTATTTGTATTAAAATGTTATCCTGGTACGTATCACAGTATATATACTGTATGTATCATAGTACATACAAAATAAATGACCTCTCAGAGCTCTCCACTTTGTTTTGCCACCCCTACAGAATGGCTTTGGCTTTCAGAGCCCACCAATGGGGAGAATTTGGCACAGGCGAACAGAGACACACTTCCCGAGATCCCAGAGATCTCACTGCGATGTCAGCCAGAAGTCTGAATTTGCTTAAATTGAGAGTGTGTCAGTGGTAGGTTCCTCCCGGTTCGGTCCGGTTCAGCTGAGCCGGTAGCGGTGACAATATGACAGCTCCGAACCGGTTCTCTTTGTTCAGGAGCTGGGCCCTCCCACCCGCCCCCGTGTTATTCCTACCTTTTATTTCTTCTTTTTCAGCCCAGCTGATAGGTGCGACAGAGTGGATTGCCACACCTCAGCTGGGCATATTCGTAACGCGTTTGCGCGTGAAGCGCATGCACGAAGAGGCAATCACGCGCAAAGTGCATGCACAAAGAGAACCAGTAGTAAAGCCGGTTGGAACTCACCACTGGTGTGTGTGTGTGTGTGTGTGTGTGTGTGTGAGTGAGAGTGACTGAGTGAGTGAGTGAGAGAGAGAGAGAGAGAGAGAGATGTGTCTTCTTGGGGTGCATCTTGGAAAAGTGTCAAGAGAAATGCTAAAAGGGCAATCAGTTTGGGATTAAATTCCAGATGAACTTGGGTTTTAAGGGCATGGAGACATGAAGAACTTTCAACTGCAGGTTTCTAAAAATCTTATTAAAATGAATGTCTAGAGGCAGCTCTTTAACTCATTAGTCCAGAGAGAGCAAAAGAGATAGCCTCCCAATGAGGGTCTTAGCATATTTAGCTCAGGAATAACAGAATAACAGAGTTGAAAGGGACTTTTGAGGTCTTCTATTCCAACCCCCTGCTCAGGCAGGAAAACTGAGGATGCCAAAATCTGAGTGGAGAGCCTGGTAAAGGTGTCAGAATAACAGAATAACACTTAGAAGGGACCTTGAGGGGTGGGTGGGTGGGACGGACTGTATACCATTTCAGAGAAATGGCTGTCCAGTCTTTTCTTAAAAATTTTCAGTGATCGAGCACCTAGAACCTCTGGAGACAAGCAGTTCCACTGGTTAATTGTTCTCACTGTCAGGAAGTTTCTTCTTAGTTTTAGGTTGCTTCTCTCTTTGTTCAGTTTCCAACCATTGCTTCTTGTTTTGCCTTCTGCTGCTTTGGAAAATACATTGCCCCCCTTCTTTGTGGCAGCCTCTCAAAAGCCTGTTTTGTGACCTGCCTATCACACTCTTGGACAAAGCATGTGAGCCATTTCCTCCGTTCAGTGGTCCACGAAAGTACATCTATAGTATGTAGATGCAGATAATAAAGTCGAAAAAGGTGAACAACATTTTTACAGAACTATAGATACATTGAGGCCGGGCGGGCGTGACAAGAAGTGGCTGAGAGGGGAGGGGCCGGGCGAGGCACCCCTTGACATGAATGTCAAGTTGGCCATGCCCACCCAGTCACATGCCCACCCAGCCATGCCTACCCAGCCAGTCATTAGGGCAGAGAACCGATTATTAAATTATTTGAATCCTACCTCTGTTGTACATGTAAGCCCAGAAGAGAGATAATGTTATAGAGTGATACAAATAAAATAAAATTATAGCATTTGAATATTAAATTTGAATATTAAATATCCAGGAGCCTGGATAGCTCTGCGGACAGGGCACTGTAATTTAATACCAGCTGTCTGCAATTAAAGTAAGTTCAAATCTTGCCAGGCTCAAGGTTGACTCAGCCTTCCATCCTTTTTAAGGTAGATAAATTGAGGACCCAGTTTGTGGGGGCAATAAGCTGACTTTGTATTAAAAAAATATACAAAAGTATGAAGGCTATTGCTTTACGCACTGTAAGCCACCCTGAGTCTCTGGAAAAGGGCGGCATATAAATCAAATTTAAAAAAAAAATAGAAAATTTTTAGTATATTTTTGTTCTCCCTTCTGACTACAATTGCTCTTGAAATCCAAGAATACTCAAGCTATGAATTTTTGAGTTTCTTTAAACTGGCTGTTAACTCCAGGAACTAAAAAGTTTCACTGCTCTGATTTTGGTTATTCCCAGCAACATCATGAGATTTCTATTTCTACTTTAGCTTGGAAATATTTAGGGACACACCCCAGCAGGGGGAGGGGGGGAATTTCAGCCTTTGACCAAAAAGGAAAAGAAGCAATTCCTTGACTTACAAACCTGCCATTTATATTCTATGAAAAACACAGATGTTGAAACAGGCATGTTCTTTTTTAATATGATAATTATGGGCTGCAATTTACTGAGCTGAGGCTCATTAAAACCTTTTCCCACATTAGAAGAATGACTGCCTGGGTTAGTTCGCTGTGGCTATTGCTAACTATTGCATATTATGGTACCAGAAAAAGAGCTTGCGAGTAATTTATTTCTACATATCAGAGCACCAACTTATTACGGCTTCTGTTCAATTTATTCTTTTACTATTTTCAAACACAAGGAAGTTTTTGCCTTAAAATTTCTCATTGTCAAAATAGAGGGGTGGGGGTGGCAGCAAATCAGATTAAGGAACAACTTTGAGTGGTAGGCAGAATCAAGGTCCAGTATATTGATATGGTTTTAAAAAATCATACACAAACACACTTGAATATACAGTACATCATGCACACTTTATTAGACACAAGTTGTTAAAATAGGCGATACATTTGCCAATAAAATTGGCAATGCTTATGTGGGATAATGCCACTGAGTACTTTGTAGAAGAAATAGAAGTTATTTTGAATAGCTGATCCTAATGGATCTCACAGTTAATCAGATATCTCCTCTTTAATCCACAAATTTTAAGTCATAATTAAAAATTGACACACACTTAAATTTTGCAAAATAATACTGAACTATCAGGATCAGTGGAAGGAAAGGCAAAAAGAACAAGTGGCCAGCATCAAGTATAGCAGTCAAGTATAACAGTTAAATTAGGTATGGAAAAGAATAGTTAAAATGTAAAAAATAAGAAACTCTTTAAGTATTCTGTACTACACAAATAAACTTAGAAATAAAACTGCTTAGGGACTTTAGCAGAACTATGTACAACTCAATTCTGTGCTTTTTATTCTGATATAAATCATAACATACGGTAGATGGCACTATTACAGAGTAAAGAAATAGCTGTGAACAGATGTTCCTGTTTTCCTTTACAATTTTGGCCATAGACCAGTTCTCCTAAATGTGTCCAAGATTTCCTTGACCAAAGGGCAGGAAGAGAAATATGCACTATTTTTAATTCTGTTTAATAGGCAGTTTCTATACCATAACAGGAATTATTTCCTCCAGAAATGACCATCAGTGTTTCTGGATTCTATTTATAACGAAGATTGTTTATCGTTCATCAACTAACTGGAATATACATTTCCATGCAGTAATTTATTTTCTAATAATGTTTATCATTCATGAAATGGTTTCTTCTTAGGGGGTATTAAAAATTCTCTGGATGTAAATATTTAAAACAGGGATGTTATTCAAAATATATAGTATGATATGTATCTGGAAACATAATTTAACTAAAGTGTGTGTGGACAGAACAGGTCTAATTTAGGTATTCACATCATGACAGGTTCTATACAAGACATTGACTGAAGATGTAGGACCTGTGTTGTATTTGGCTCAAAGTATGCACTAATTCTTAATACTAAACATTATACAGCAAGCCATATTCTTGAATTTGAAGCTTACTACAAACTGAATACAGAAAGAAGTACTGTAGATTCCCAATCCATTTCTCTTCTTGCTTGCTTCCTTGTGTTGTATGGATATCTACCAAGGCTTAATTAAAATCTGAAATCTATAGGGAATGATTTAGGGGTATCTTACTAATGGGGAAAGAGAGTGCGTCATTTCCCCCCCAGCTGCAGCCCTTCAGTGTATTGCCATCAAGCTTCAAAATAGTCTTCATTGTTGTTAGTGGAGATCAGAGGTGGGTTTCAGCAGGTTCTGACCAGTTCTGGAGAACCGGTAGCGGAAATTTTGAATAGTTTAGAGAGCCGGTAGTAAAAATTCTAACTGGCCCCGCCCTCATCTATTCTCTGCCTCCTGAGTCCCAGCTGATCAGGAGGAAATGGGGATTTTGCGTAACCTTCCCCTGGAGTAGGGTGGGAATGGAGATTTTTCAGTATCCTTCCCATGCCACGCCCACCAAGCTATGCCACACCCACCAAGCCACACCCACAGAACCGGTAGTAAAAAATTTTGAAACCCACCATTGGTGGAGATGTCTAGCCAGGATTGTGGGAAAAGTCAAATGGCAGTCACAACTGTGCTATCAAAGCCCTGTCCCTTTTTAATATGTTGCAAATGCAACACAGATAAAAAAAGATGTGGCACTTTGATCATTCAGTCACGGCCACCATTTTGATTCACTGCAAATAGTTGTGGTTGAAGAATGTGAAAATTAAAAAGAACGATATGCATGTATCTGGAAAGAGACAGAACGGTGTATGAATGTGTGTATTTCAGTGTGCCCTATAATAATAACAGCAATAACAATCATTGGGAGCAGCTTTTAATAAATTTTGGTCCAAAGACCCTGAGATGGTGCTGCTGATGAATTATCTAAGATATTTTTCTCTTTGTATCCAATATGATCACCTGCATAGCAATATCTCAATTTCTCTCTTAACTTTTTAAAAGAAGGCTTCCAAAATCTCAATACAACGATTGAGTGAAACATTTTAAAGCAAAATATTTTTATTTCTTCTATCTTTTGAGGTGCAACTGCTCGGACTGCTATCTGGACAGAATGAGAAATTCACTCCACTCCTATCCTAATTGATAAAATAAAACCCACAATAGCAGGTTTAGAAGCAGCTATTGTTTTACCCAATCTTGCTACTTATTCTAAATCAGGGATATCCAATCTTGGCAGCATGGCTGGCTGGGGAATTCTGGGAGCTGAAGTCCTTAAGTCTTAAAGTTGCCAAAGTTGGACATCCCTGATGTACAGCCTAGCAAAGCCTTCCCGATTCCCACCCAACAATCCAGATGATAAAGGGCACCAGGATATAGAAGGATAGTACAACATACATACAAACCATACTGCAGTGGTGGGTTTCAAAATTTTTTACTACCGGTTCTGTGGGTGTGGCTTGGTGGGCGTGGCAGGGGAAGGATACTGTAAAATCTCCATTTCCACCCCACTCTAGGGAAAGATACTGTAAAATCTCCATTCCCTCCCAATCCAGGGGAAGGTTACTGCAAAATCCCCATTTTCTCCCGATAAGCTGGGACTTGGGAGGCAGAGAATAGATGAGGGCGGGCGGGGCCAGTCAGAATTTTTACTACCGGTTCTCCGAACTACTCAAAATTTCTGCTACCAGTTCTCCAGAACTGGTCAGAACCTGCTGAAACCCACCTCTGCCATACTGGTATTTTTAACAGTTATACTGTCACTCATCATTGGATTATGTTTTAGATTTTGGATGGACTGCTTCCAAACCAAAAAGACTTGTCCATAATGCTAAGGTTCAAATTTTATTTTCTATGCTATAGTAAGAATAATGTTCCCATAGTAAATGTAACTATTGGGTACGACCTGTGATAAAGTAATTGTGAACTCAGTTCCAAATCCAGATTCCATGGACCACTTCATTCTATTTGTGTTGTAGGGACAGGGGCAAACTTTATAAGTTTGTATTTGTATTTTTCTATCTTATTTCCTTGTACTTTGAATTCAGTTCTGTGACATTTGTTTAAATCCAAACTGGGGATTCGAAATTCTAGACATTTAATCTTATTCCACAATGTGCTATTAATTTGTTTTTCTGTATAATTCCACCCAGTTATTAAGATCTGGGAGGAAATTAGAGTTACCATTTCAAAAAACTGATTTATCAGAGGTGAAAAAATGCAGTCCCCACAGATTCAGAACTAAATTGTGATATATGGAAATAATCTTGTTCTATAATTTCTTTTTAGCTAGATATTGGGGGCATTTGAAGGTGGACTCAAAATGGTACCTGACCTAATTAGTGGATGAAAATCCACACAGGTTTTTAGTCCTAAATGACTAGATTGCATAGATGAAAAATCTCCAATTTATTCTAGGGGGAAAACCTACTTTAATCTATTTTATAATATACATGTTTTTTTTTAATCAGCTTTTGAAAACATTGGCACATAAGTACATCATTCTATCTCTGTGTTTTATTTTCCAAAATATTGTGTAGGTTCAGTGGTACCTACCTGGATGTGGATATGTGTGTTTTAAGAATGGGGCATATCTGATTATGTGGTTGTGGCCATCAACTTAATTTCTGCAATCTGTTGCCATCTAGATATATGAAATAATATCTCCCATCAGTGATGAGTTGCTATCGGTTCGCCCCGGATCGGGCAAACCAGTAGTGGCAGTGCTGGGAGGCTCCACCTACCTGCCCAGACATCTCTGCGCATGCGCAGAAGTGTCACACGTGTGTGCGCCCATGAGCAAACCAGTAATGGCCAAAACTGAAACCCACTACTGTCTCCCATCTACCCTAAACAATCTGACCCAATTCAAGTGAATAAAGAATGGTCAGAAACTTAGAGCACAGAAAAATAGGATTGGAAGAGACCTTGAAGATTTTCTAGTCCAACTCGCTGCTCAAGCAGGAGACCCCATATCATTCCAAAAAAATGACTGTCCAATCTCTTCTTGAAAATCTCCAGTGATGGAACACCCAAAACTTCTGGAGTTAAGCCATTCCACTGATTGATTGTTCTCACTATCAGGAAATTTCTCCTTAGTTCTTAAAGAGAGATTATAGGTTGGACCTCTCTTTAATGATCTTCCATCCATTATTTCTTCTCCCATCCTAAAGCGCTTTGGAGAATAGGTTGACCCCCTGTTCTTTGGGACAGCCCCTAAAGTACTGGAAAACTGCTATCATATCACCCCTAGTTTTTATCTTTGTTAGACTAGACCTGTGATGGCAAACCTATGGCACGGGGGCCACAGGTGGCACATGGATCCATATCTGTGGGCACGCGAGCGTTGCCGTAGCTCAGCTCCAGCGCGCCAGCTGATTTTTGGGCCTTCTGGTCCCACCGGAAGTTGGGAAATGGGATGTTTCCAGCCTCCAGAGGGCCTCCGGAGGGTGGGGAAGGCTGTTTTCGCCCTCCCCAGGCTCCTAGAAAGCATCTGGAGCCTGGGGAGGGTGAAAAATGGGCCTTCTGAGCCCATTGTGCCATCACGTGCTAAAAGCGTGGGGAGGTGTGGGGGTGCACACGCAAATGTGCAGGGGCAGGGTGTATTGAATTATGGGTGTGGGCATGCACGTGGGCGACCTCCCCGCACTCCCCCCGCTTTTGGCACGTGACAACAAAAAGGTTAGCCATCACCGGACTAGACATACCTAGTTCCCTTAATCATCAAGTGATTTAGCCTCCAGGCTTGATCTCTATCTATCAGAATCTCAAGGTGTTAGATTTATAACTGATCTTTCACAATGAAAAGGCAGCAATGGGGCATTTGAATTCCAATAGATTTCTTTGCTGAAAACTACAAAGAAAACTCAAGGAGGGAGTATTAGGTTCCCGACCTTTTGTTCCTTGAAGAAAAGTGGGTTACAAATCCGGTAGATAAAATTCTGAAATTCAAAATCTCACTTTCCGCATTTTTGTTCTTAAGACAATTACTGGTGTCTGCTACATGCTTTCAATCCTCCAGCCTACATGGTGATAATTCCATTAAGAAAGCAGCGACTTGACATCTTAGATTAATAGCACCACTGAAGAATTCTATTTCTCTTGACAGAGCATTACCTCTGGGAATCAGCTTTGCCTCCTGCCAAAACCAGCCAGAAAGGTTTAAACGTCTGATATTATGATCTGTTGTGATTCAAACAGCAAAAAGCACATGCATGAACAAATTTGAAGAAGATGTGTCAGCAAGGACAAAATGGCAGCCTTTTTAGACTTGTCCTTGTATGCTCTTTCAATTCAAATAATTAAACCCACCTTGTTCAATGAGAACTACTAAATCCATAATACAATGGAAGAACTCTGTATCTGTTCTCTCTCTCTCTCTCTCTCTCTCTCACACACACACACACACACACACACACACACACTTTGTGCAAGTGTTTATCTAAATGTCTCCATCCCCATAGCTACCATGAGCCTGCTGTTGTTGTGGGAAGGGGAATTTTTAAGACAGAAATCATTTTCAGATATTGGCTGTATTATGTGTTGAATGGACATGGAAAAAAGGGCATGTTCATTCCAGTAATGGGTTTCAAATCCCGTTGCTACTGGTTTGCTTGTGGGTGCGCGTGCATGCACACGCGCAACACTTCTGCACATGCGCAAAAGCTTCTGTGCATGTGCAGAGACGTCCGGGCAGGTGGGCGGAGCCTCCCGCCGCTACCTGTTCACCCGATCTGGGGCGAACTGGAAGCAAACCACCACTGATTCATTCCTTTTATATACAGTATATACGTCACTGACAGCCTGAAAATGATCACCCTGTGTACAACTCTACCCGCAACGGAGAAATAAACCTCTGGCATTCATGGCTATTCTACATCAATATTCACATTCTTTAGACTACGGATATCCAAGCTTGGCAACTTTAAGATCTGTGGACTTCAGCTCCCAGAATGGCCATGCCCACCATGCCATGGAAGCCCTCTATCCTTCCACTGTTTTTATGAAAGTGTAGAAAAATAGGAACCTAATAAGGATACATATCCAACTAATTTGCAAAATATATTGCTTGATAACAGTAGTATGGGAAGGTGTATCTGCGTGGAAGGAAGAAATAATCCCTGGCCTGAAACAAGAATCTATAAAAGTGATGTCACCTATGCTAAGATTAGGAAGAACCAACATGAGAAATGGAGAACGATTGTCTTTTATAATGTGCTCCAAGCATCTTTATTTTTTAACATTGAATAACATTTCCTTGAGTGATTATATGCAAATTCCCATTTCCTTAAGTGATTATATGCAAATTAGTCAAATCAGAGCAAGCAGTTTGCTTTATTTGTGTTCAAGCTACAAAAATGCCTTAATAACTAAACTTTAACTACATCCAAAAGCCTGCTTGAATCTGTTCAGTGTTAACAAAATGCTGTCCAACAGGCAGCCGTATAAAAAACCAAGATAATGAAAATGACAGTGATATCTTCTGGCATGCACTTGCCCTTCTCCTGTGTTTCTGCTTTACTACGCTGATGTGAAAGGTGGGATAAAGCCACAGTGAAACAACAACTATACGCCAATGCTATTCAGAATTAGTCTCTGACTTTTGCTCTGGAAACCTGGAAAACCTGTGGGCCAAAGGAATGACGCTTGGAATTAGACTCAATGCTATAGGCAATCTTGTTAAGCAAAAGTGACAGTGATATGGCTCAGGAAAAGCTTTATAATGGAGAGAAATACATTCAAGTACCCAAAGTCTGTGCCAAATTACAACATAAGTGCAGAATTTCAGACTCACATCGGTAATTTTTAAAAATGTATAAATGGTTTGGTATGGCACTTCTCTAGGATGATATGGGATGATGGAAGAAAACATCTTAAGCAATCTTTAAGAATTACTGCATCTTAGGTCCCATTTCCCAGGTTATCATTTCCCCTTTAGTTAGAGGTTCTGATTTATATTGACTGAGGGCAAATCAGGGGTGAAATGCTCCCGGTTTGGACCAGATCGCCCAATCTGGTAGCGGCGGGTGGTTTGGAGAACCAGTAGCAAAAATCCCTACCCCCCCCCATGCCCAGCTGAGCCACGTGATCATCAGAGGCTTTTTTTTAAAAAAAATTAAAAGCATTTTTTCTACAACCTCTTCGGCCAAAAAAATGCTTTTAAAAGTAAAAAAAAAAAGCCTCTGATGATCGCACAGCTCAGCTGGGATTGTCAGAGGCTTTTAAAAGCATTTTTTCTACAACCTCAAAATGCTTTTAAAAGGCTCTGACCATCCCATCTGAGTTGCCTGATCGTTAGAGGCTTTTAAAAGCATTTTTTTTACAACCTTTTCGGCCGAAGAGGTTGTAGAAAAAATGGTTTTAAAAGTTAAAAAAAAAAAAGTTGGCCATGCTCACTCAGTCACATTACCCCCACCACCACCAAACCACGCCCACAAAACCGGTAGTAACAAATTTTACATTTCACCACTGGAGCAAATCAATCCATGGGTTTCTTATCTCAAACTCTGTGGTAGAGAGGCAGTTAGGAGAATAAAAGGATGAAAGAGAAAATGATGTTGGAAGTATTTTTCCCTTGAGCCATCATTCTTCAGTAATAAGTTCTAATAAGATAGCCTACCAGAAATATAAAATTACCAGCAACACTTTGCTGTACTGCAGGCTATCAAGCAGTATACATCTAGTGAACTTAAATTAATATCACTGAGTCATATATCCATACCTAATTATTCCTTTAACTCTGGTACCACTTTGACATTAGGTTTTATTACATCCTTCTAATGTTCAATTAGAATCCTGTGAGGCAGCAATATTGCTTAACGATCTCAGCCTCTGGTGCTTCAGTTAAGGCTGTTCCCATTTCTCTCCCGTGGTGAATCTTCATATTTACTACTTTCTGTGCTGCAGGATGTGCTTTTATCTCATCAGATCATAGAGTCAGGCCACTTAGACTACAGAGTCCAATGCCTTTCTAGGCACATTAAGCATCCCCAACAGACTGTCCAGTTCAACTAGTAAAAGAGAGCGAACAACCTCTCTGAATAATTGGCTCCCACAGCTCAACTTCTCTTATTATTAGGAAATTTTACTAACCCTCAACTGGAATCTGCTTTCACATAAATTAAATCAATTGTTCTGTCGAATGTTGTATGGGATGACAGACAAAAGGCCAAGGCTAATGTTGCAATTACTTTAAGAGCGCTGTAATATTCCCACCCAAGAGTCATTCTTTACTTGCCAGGGTACAACAATATCTCTGCACCCAATAAATAAGGATGGCCCTTTATTTGGCAGTATTGTGTTTTGGGGCAGGATAGGGTAGATAATGGGAGCAGCAAATATCATGGCAATGTAGGTTTTTGCTGGCTCAAGGATGAGGGCATAGCACTTTAAATGTTCCATGAATGATTAATAAAGGACTCGGCCTATTTATTTTATTCAGCAAATGATTTGTCTTTCCTAATTCAAATTGACTTGCAATATATTTATTTATTTTATATACATTTGTATATATATTAAGAGGGGCCCGGTAGCTCAGTGGCTAAGACGCTGAGCTTGTCAATGGAAAAGTCGGCAGTTCAGCAGTTCGAATCCCTACTGCCGCGTAATGGGGTGAGCTCCCGTTACTTGTCCCAGCTTCTGCCAACCTAGCAGTTCGAAAGCACATAAAAAATGCAAGTAGAAAAATAGGGATCACCTTTGGTGGGAAGGTAACAGTGTTCCATGTGCTTTTGGTGTTTAGTCATGCTGGCCACATGACCACGGAGATGTCTTCAGACAGCACTGGCTCTTCGACTTTGAAACAGAGAGGAGCACTGCCTCCTAGAGTCGGGAACGACTAGCACATATATGCGAGGAGAACCTTTACCTTTACTATATATTATATTTTTATTCCCGAATATATTGGTTTTCCATCAACAATTTGAAATTCACAACTAAGTCACAGAATAACCTACTGGATAATAGATGGCATTGATATCATGGCCTACAAATATATGGTGGAACATTATGAAAAGTGCCTCCCAAAATACATGCTTGGACTCAAAATAAATCACAGGTCTGAAGAATATATTTAGGCAATAATGAAGGCAGGCAGTGATATATTCCCAGCACAGAAAAAACAACAACAACAATTGATTCCCATCTGCAGGTCCATCACTTCATTTCCCAATGCTTGATTTGCTATGTAAGAATTGATTATTATCAGTTGAACTCTCCTGTTGGACAATACTGTGCTAAACACTATAACCTGGGATTGCTCATTCACATATCAACTTTGAGGTTCTAATTTATCTATAAACTAAGAATTAATTTTTATTTGTTTGAAGAAGGTTTTCCAGACACCCACGGCAATATTAAAATGAAGAACTGTGTCTATGGTTCTAAAGTTAATTCAACTCTAAGCCCTTAAAATGGCTCCCTTTCACAGTATCTTTGATGATGGAAAGCGGCAGATTAAGAAATAGAAATAGATTCACTATTTCCAAATAACAGCTTAAGTTTCTGTCTTTCTAGGCAATGAAATATTATTACTTTTCCAAGCTATGAAATATTGGCTTCTGTGTCTTAGCATAAAATGTATATTGAGGGTAGATAAAAAAAATGAACTCTGTTCCAGAATTAATAGCCATCATTGTTGTTGGTATTCTTATGTAGAGATAGGGAATTTCTTTTGAATGCCAGATTTTAGAAAAACAGAGTACAGGAACTCTATTCCACATGTCTAGTTAATGAGCCTCCTGAGATATCTCATTGTTCTTCTAGACATGAGGGATTAGATTCTTTGCCTTACTCAAAAAGGAATATTATATTCTGAATATCTGGGAAGAATACCACTTTATAATGCCTTGGTAAGGCTACACTTGGAATACTGCATTCAGTTTTGGTTGCCACAATATAAAAAAGATGTGGAGACTCTAGAAAGAGTGCAGAGAAGAGCAACAAAGATGACTAGGGGACTGGAGGCTAAAACATATGAAGAATGCTTGCAGGAACTGAGTATGTCTAGTTTAATGAAAAGAAGGACTAGGGGAGACATGATAGCAGTGTTCCAATATCTCAGGGTCTGCCACAAAGAAGAGGGAGTCAAGCTATTCTCCAAAGCACCTGAGAGTAGGACAAGAAGCAATGGGTGGAAACTAATCAAGGAGAGAAGCAACTTAGAACTAAGGAAAAATTTCCTGACAGTTAGAACAATTAATCAGTGGAACAACTTGCCTCCAGAAGTTGCGAATGCTCCAACACTGGAAGTTTTAAAGAAGATATTGGATAATCATTTGTCTGAAGTGGTGTAGGGTTTCCTGCCTAGGCAGGGGGTTGGATAGAACACCTCCAAGGTCCCTTCCAACTCTGTTATTCTAGTCTAGTCTAGTCTAGTCTAGTCTAGTCTAGTCTAATACAGACATGGCTGTAGAGGAGGAGGGATTGGCCATGAAGGATAGAAAGAAGAGTGCTTACTAAGGCAATGGTCACATAAAAAGGCCCTGAGCCCAAGCCAAGAATTTAACTTGAGAAAGCCTCTCAGACAAGCCCTTCCTTAGTTTACATGACAATGAAGGATAGGAAGGGAAAGCACATTCCAACTTGCAAGGTTTAGATACTATAGTTTTTCTGACCTACCTTCTAGGGCTGACAGTGCAGGGGTGAAATGTTCCTGGTTCGGACCGGCTCGGGCGAGTAGGTAGTGATGGTGGTGGGCAGTTTGGAGAACTGGTAGCAAAAATCCCTGCCCCCACCCCCCATGCCCAACTGAGCCGCGCGATCATCAGAGGCTATTTTTTCTTTTAAATTGCTCTGACGATCCAAGCTCTGACGATCCAAGCTCTGACGATCCAAGCTGAGTTGCCTGCTAATCGGTAACAAAAATCCCTCCCCCGCCCCTCAGCTTGCTTACCTTAGCTGCTAGTCGCAACACCTTGCTGTAATCCCTGCAATCCATTGCATCAGCAAGCAACTGAATCTCCCTGCCTGCAATGAAGCAGGCAGGGAGTTGTGGACTTCAACTCCCAGAATTCCTCAGCCAACAAAGCAAAGCTGGCTGAGGAATTCTGGGAGTTGAAGTCTACAAGTCTTAAAGATGCCAAGGTTGGAGACCCCTGTTCTACTGGGTAAGTTTTTTTCCCCTTTGGGAGCTTTAAAAAAATAGTTAATTGTGGGGTTTTTTAGTTGTTCTTTTTTTAGACCTAGCCATTTAAAGTTTAGGAAGTTTTAAATTTAGCTGCTTTTATATAAAAATAAAAATAAATTAAAATAAAATAATATTTGTTCAGCTTTCTGAGATTTAGTGTGTTTCTGTAGTGTTTCACTCTAACTACACAAACACCCAAAATATCACAAAGCTGTATGTGGAATTTTGTGTGTGTAAAGTGTGAAAGTTGGTTTTTTGGGCTTTTTGTGGCTGTGTGAGGTCCTGCTTGTTGCAGGGGCCATTTTGGGTCTAGCACAGCTGCTTTTATATTGTGGGTGAGCCAGTTGTGTTGTGTTGTGTTTTGTAGGCTAAAAAAGGGCAAAGAAGTGACATTGACTTGGCCACGCCCACCTGACCAACAAGCCACGCCCTCCCAGTAACCTTATCACCAAGCCCCGCCCACCAATTAAGCCCCGCCCACAGAACCGGTAGCAAAGAAATTTAGATTTCACCCCTGTGACAGTGGCCCTTTCAGTTAGAGAATAGTCTATTGATATTTGGGCAAGAGGACCATTGATAAGAAACTTTTATCATCAGTGAAAAGTCACCCCAACATTGATAATTTTATGTACTGCATGGCTGAATCACTGAATTCCAAAGGAGGATAGCAACAGCACTTGGCAATAGCACTTAGACTTATATACCACATTTTTTCTACAAATGCTTTTAAAAGTTTTAAAAAAAGACTCTGATGATCGCGCAGCTCAGCTGGGATCGTCAGAGCCTTTTAAAAGCATTTTTTAAACAACCTCTTAAGGTTGTAGAAAAAATGCTTTTAAAAGTAAAAAAAAAATTAAGTTGGCCATGCCCATCCAGTCACATTACCCACCCTCCCCACCAAGCAATGCCCACAGAACTGGTAGTAACAAATTTTACATTTCACCACTGCTTCATACATAGGGTCACCTCCAAATCTCCAAAAATGCAGGGAAAATAAAATCTGGCAACTTGTTGTATCTTTTAATTAGGATTGCGAAATTGACAAGAAAAGATCCTGTTTCTTGATATGATTGCCTGTATTTCATTGCCTTGCATATTTTCGTTGCAGTGAAGCTGAACAAGGGATCAGTTAATCCTGGAGCTGGGAGGTGTGTTGAAACTAGAATAGCCCTAGACAAACAGAAGGAGAGAAAATTAACCTTCTCAACTACTTATAAAATACGATGGAACAAAATTTATGGTTACGGAAAAACTTGTTTTACTCTTTGTTATTTGGTTGGGAATGAGGAAGTGCAGTACATTTAGGAATACATTTTAAGAAATACTTTCATACAACCCAAAATCACAAGGTTGACATGATGCACTTTTATAAAGCATGTGGGCCTGTTCTGAGATCTCTGCAGGGTCCAAACCTTTGGTCAAAGTGATTAAAATAGTGTCTTTCCAGTGCAATGCAAGCTCTACCCTTTTCACATATGTGCATAATGATTTCCTTACATTTTTTTGCCACTGCAAATGTCTCTTGCACAGCAATAGAAACAATAACTAATTATTCCATTCATTATAATGTACTTGCTTTAAGATACCACTATACTTTTATTTTTGTTTAAAACACTGTGTTAATGCTGTACTTTGACCAAGGAAGAATCAAATTCATCCAAGATCATTTAATATTAATCAGTTTGCTGAATGCAGAAGCTGTTTGAGATGGGGGCACTCAGTGGTGGGATCCTTCCAGTTTAACAACCGGTTTGGTGATTATGCGCTGCGCGCATGTGCGCAATTCAACAAAAAATCACCTTCCGTGTTAGTGCTAGGGAATTAAAACAGCTGAGGCACTGCAATCTGCTTTGCTGCACTAATCAGCTGTGAAGATAAAGGTAAGTAAAGCACAGGGGTGGACAGGCAGACCCAGCTGATTGTCGGAGTGAACTGGTTCGCTCCCAGCTGATAATTGGAGCTAACCTGTTCGGCCAAACCTGTCCGAACCGGAAGAATCCTACTCCTGATCATAGGGCAAAACATTTTAACCAAGGTATCTCACTCCCAGCTGATCATCGGAGCTACCAGTTCACCCGAACCCATCCAAACCGGTAGAATCCCACCCCTGGTGGCATTAGTATCTACTTCCAGTTTAGAAATGAGGAGAAGTATTCCATATTGGAAGTATAATACTTTCCTCCAGATTCTGGAAAATTCATTGAATTCAAATGGAACAGGTTCTGACCTAATAGCACTTAGAAATAGCAATAGCACTTAGACTTATATACCATTTTACAGCCTTTTCTAAGTAGTTTACAGAGTCAGCATATCGCCCCCAACAATCTTGGTTCTCATTTTACCAACCTCAGAAGGATGGAAGGATGAGTCAACCTTGAGCCGGTCAGGATTGAACTCCTGGTAGTGAGCAGAGTCAGCCTGCAATACTGAATTCTTCTAACCACTGTGGCATCACGGCTAATGCAGTTCTATGCATGAAGAAGAAAAATTGACAGAAACAAAAGCTAGAATTCCCACTTGATTCTGTAAGGAAAAAGGATCATCCACAAAAATCTTTGTGTCTTTGTATCTGTAAAGCACACTTTGCACAAGGACCTGTTCTGGTCAGGAATAGTGCACTGATTGGATCAGATGAAATTATTTCAGTAACTGGAATCCATTCTTGGAACAAAGAAGATGAGTTGTGATGGAGGAATGTAAAATCACGCTTAGCATTAGCCCACAGCATATCTGTAAATTCAACTGGCCAAATTAAGCTTGGGATTCAGCAGCATTCTTATGTGGGGGGCGGGGGGGGCGCTCTGATCATCTCAAGAGGCATATTGACCAAATCCCTCAAAAGGCCCCATGACACTCACAAACGATGGATTGCCTACATTCGGTCTTAACACAAAAGCATGGCAAAGCATTTGAAGGGGAAGCATGAGGCAGCCACAAGCAGAAGGCTTGGCTAGTTTGCTTCAAGAATGTTTTTGGGGTTTTTCTGCACATTAGCATTCAGTCCCAGCAGAAATATATAGTCTGCATCAGGGAAAGCCCTCATAGTGGCCCCTCGAAGCCTTAAAGAAGACAGGACTACCTCAATACTTTGTAGTGGAACGCTATTTAGTGAAGTACCCACTCAAATATTTGATACAGCCCCTCCAAAATTCAAACGTAAAACAATTTGTGACCCTCTGCAGAAATCCATCCTGGTTTTTCTCTCTTCTTATCAAGTTTTGGCAAACGAAAGAGCCATTTCTGTGGAAATATTAAGTGCTCCACTGTTGATTGTTAGTGGGAAAAAAAAAACTTTTAAAAAACTTACATTTTATATGAGCTTGTATAGTTTTTAATGAGTGTCCAGCAATCACAATAAGCAGCAAATTACTGTAATCTCCTATGGGATAAAATAGGATACAACATAGGGTTAGAATCAATAGCAAGAAAAGAGAGAGGAGGGGGGACAGACAGACAGACAGAGACAGAGAGAGACAGAGACAGAGAGACAGAAAAAGAGAGAGACAGAGACAGACAGACAGACAGACAGAGAGATCCTGTAATCAATAGAAAAAATGTACAAGTATGTCGCAAATACACCAGTGTGTATTTGTGCTTCATGGGATTGAAAAGGCAGAAAATCTTGCTTTATCTCCCTTTGTTTGCAAAACAAATGGGAGACTATGATTTTTGTTTGAATATTCAAACTGTCATCCTGGATAGCAAAACATCTATTCTAAGCACATGATTTTATGTTGCACGCTAGAGTTAGCAGTGGATTGTCCTAAATAGGTGTTGTTAAATTTCCCTCAGAACCTTAATTCCTTCTCAAGCCACAAAACTGTCACTGTGAACAGCTGTGCCCATCAGTTCAACTAGGGATTGTTGAGCACAAAACTTGTGCCACACCATTAACTCAAAAGAAAAATTGCAGGCACATAAACAGCCCAATTTGTCACCACTCCACTCTGGATTGGCCCTTGCAGAGGTATCTGTGACAGCTTAATTATTATCAATCAATTGGAAGCTTATGGAGGAGACAAAGTAAAACACAGTAAACAGGAGGAAAAAAAGGAATAAAGTGTCCGAGTATTTTTCATGGTAAAAGATGTTCAAATCATGAATAGGTGCTTGCATTTAGAAAAGTAAATTTAAATGGATGGACTAAATGTGTTTGGACAGCAAATGAAAAAATCTATATGTAATAAATAAGACTACAGCTGTATCTGCACATGTACATATATACCCATACATGTGTTTACAAAAGAGAAAAGCAATTAGAAAGGAGAGGAGGAGGAGCAGGAAGCAAAAAACAATTGGCCAATAGGAAATATAACCATTTCTATACATCATAGGAGAGTCAGTTTGATATGAGGGTTAAAGCACCAGGGTACAAAGCAGGAGACTGTGAATTCAAGTCCCACTTAAAACATGAAAGCTTGGACAAGTCACAATATTAAAAAAAATAAAATATTTGTGTGGCATGTTGCAGCCTGGACCATGCTGAAACAGGTTTTGAGTTGTAGCTACAAGCCAACTTTGAGTTGAAATAATTTTTCTCAAAAGATCTAATTGGGGCAATTAATTTGTTATTTATAGAGTATGGTGCTCCCCAGACTGCTTTTTCTATCATTAAATTTCATGCAATATTTTTTTCCTCCAAAAGGAGATCAAATTCATGAAATACTTGATCAAAATGTTGTGCTGAAATCAAGCTATAATGTACTCACAACATTCCTGGTATCTATTAAGCAAATTGTTTGATGAAAAGAGAGAAGGTTTGTTGAAAAATCTATGTTGACCGTTGGTAATTACTGCATTTTTACTAGTTGTTTATAGAGCAATCTCTATTTATTCTAGAAGCGTTGATGGGCCAACAGTTGTTCTTCAGGTCCTGTTTTCCCGTGTTTGAAAATAGAGACATTTCCCTTAGTGATCTCTTCCTGTTCTCCCCTGAATTCATTAACATCTTCTCTTCTAACGACAAAGATGTGGATTCTGCTACACTCAGCTTTTAATTTTGTGTAAAATCCTGAACTTTAGCATAACACAGCATTACACAGTCCCTTTCCCCCATAATTCCCCTATCTTAACTTTCCTTCACCCTCGAAATGAAATCCAGAATTTTCAGTAGCTATCGGTAAAAGTGTCATGCTTGATAGAATTTGTTTCCCAACAAATACCAGGTCAATTAAAATTATTACTTCTTTATGATGATTATATTTAATCATCTGCAACTGGCTTTTGGAAATCATCATCCATATATTTTTTTTTATTGGACTGACAATAGAAGACACTCCAAACAACATGGCCTTTATTTATTTCTCTACTTATATTAATCCAGTTGCTCTAGAGTCTAGACAGTTTCACCAAATTCATTTACTTGGATTTCTGAACAGGATGGATGATTTTACATACAGTGCAACTCATCTTTTTAACTATGCTTCATTTGCTAAATTCCACGCATAGGACTCATTTTCTAAGATCATCATTATTAAATCTTATTTGCCTTTTCTGTAATCTTACCTCATCTTGCTCATACCCTTGAGTATTAATATTTAGACAGTTAAAACCACGACCTTTATGAACCAATAAGTGTTACTGAGTTGTCTAATACGCTTCTTACAGCAACACTTCCATTTCTTTCTAAATAACGCATCTGAGAGTTTATCGGGAGTTCTACTTCAGGGTTTTCAACTCCAAATCTCACAGGATTTAGTTTGAAGTTCTTGCCCCACTTTGTCCAAGTACATTTTAATAGATTTTCGTGAGGTGCAACTCTTCTCATGCTAGCTAGCCATTATCCAGACAATTGAGATGACAGTCTCAGAAAGCAACCTCCTGCATAATCAACCATACTTTTCTGTGGACTAGAATAGGGGTCTCCACCCCCGGTACATGGACCGGCACATGGGCCGTGGCATGCCAGAAACTGGAGCACTCAAACAACCAAAGCCTCATCTGCAGGATGCAGACAGCATGCAAAACCACATCTGGGCCGTAGAAAAACCTCTCTCCTCGTGTTGGGGCCACTGGACTAGAAGAGTTCTAAACCAGTGGTGGGATTCAAATTTTTTCACTACCGGTTCTGTGGGTGTGGCTTGGTGGGTGTGGCCTGGCTTGGTGAGCATGGCTTGGTGGGCGTCGCAGGGGAAGGATACTGTAAAATCTCTATTCCCACCCAACTCCAGGAGAAGATTACTGCAAAATCCCCATTTTCTCCTGATCAGCTGGGACTTGGGAGCCAGAGAATAGATGGGGGCGGGGCCAGTCAGAGGTAGTTCTCTGAACTACTCAAAATTTCCACTACCGGTTCTCCAGAATTGGTCAGAACCTGCTAAATACCACCTCTGAACTAAACTCCCGAGAGTCTACAATAGAATTATAGCAGTTCTTTGCATAATCCCATGTCCCCATGCAGATTAACAGGAAAGGATAATTGTCCATGGATTTGGTAAGGTTTGGAAGTTGTTCTGTCACATCTCTGAATTTTGCTCCTAGCACATAGCACATTTCACAAACAGATCGGTCTGATTGGCACATGCCTCTTTCAGTTCTTCGTAGTAGTGACTCATAAGTATCAGGAATTGCGTCGTTCAATTAATACCGAGTTCTGCCACACCACTATCTCCTTGAAGGTGCCTTCAGGCTACAATATGCTTCCCATACCTTGTCCTTGCTATCCTGGTATCCACATTATCCAGTGATTCCAGCCATGTTTGGCAATCAATAAAGCTCATAGCAAGAAACCTCACTTTACCTACCCATTCTGACCCCAGTAACAGCACTGCCATCACAAGCCAGTCAGTAGAGACAGTCACAGAGTTTACTCTTCATAAGTAATCCCAGCCCTCTGTGAATCAACAAATGCCCTTCCCTCTTTCTTAAGAAAAACACAAGCAAAGCAAAAAATAGAAATTAAAAAAAAGAAAGAAAAACTCTTGTTTCATCACTATGCCTTTCCAGAAAGTTTTGTAATATGTGCTCTCTCAGCAAACAAGCCTGCTTTTTTCCTTTAACTCCAACGGATGATTAGGAGACTAGAGGTTAAAACATACAAAGAACATTTGCAGGAATTGGGTGTGTATGTCTAATTTAATGAAAAGAAGGCCTAGAAGTGACATGATAGCAGTGTTCCAATATCTAAGAGTCTGCCACAAAGAAGAGGGGGTCAAGTTATTCTCCAAAGCATCTGAAGGCAGGACAAGAAGTAATGGGTGGAAACCAATCAAGGAGCGAACCAGAGAATTCTCCTGATAGTTAGAACAATTAATCACTGGAACGGTTTGCTTTCAGAAGTTGTAAATGCTCCATCACTGGAAGTTTTTAAGAAGAGATTGGACAACCATTTGTCTGATATAGGGCAGGGTGTCAAACTCCTGATGCTGTGTGGTCACCTGACGTATCACAACTTTTTCCCCCTTCGCTAACTGGGGATGGGTGTGGCCAGCGCATTATGCATCCGACCTGCCGGCTGCAAGTTTGACACACCTGGTATAGGGTCTCCTGCTTGAGCAGGAGGTTGGACTAAAAGACCTCCAAGGTATCTTCCAATTCTGGAAAATGAGTATACAGGAGGGTGTTAGCTTAGAAACAGGCCTGCTCCTTTAAGTATCACCACTAATTCAGAGACATATATTTTGTTCCTTTTCTTCAACTGAGAAGGAGATGGTAGATGATGGTAGATAAGTTTCTTTCTGCCAAATGTCCTTAGGAATCTCCACTTATTTCCTAGCCATTCTAAGTCATTTCCTATAATTTTTCTAACACCAGACGTAATGGGTATGCTTGCCAATGGCTATTAAGGAACTCTAAACACTCATCCTAATCTCCCAGCCTTCACTTGTCTCAGAGTACATTGCCAGCGTATATCAATGTGAAGAGTCAAACTTGGCTGTTGATCATTAGGATAGCATAGGAAAAACAACAATGATAAGTATCCTTTATTTTTTAAAAAAATCCCTGAGAGTAAAACTCTTGACAGTAAATGTATGAAAATACTCACTTTATATTTCCGTGCAATAAGTTGCTAATATAACAAAGACCCATAAATGAGACTTGAGTGTATTTATGATAAATGTAATAGTTTTATTCAGACCTGCAGTAAATATTTATCTGAGTTATATATAGTCTTATCACTTCTATAATAACAACTGAGTAGTTGATTTACTAACAGCCTTGAAGATGAGCCTGTATTTGTGACGTTCATAAATTTGAAGTTCCAGCTTTGACAGTGGCACCATTTTTTAGTTACAAGGGTTGCTCTGTGGTATCATTTATATTTATCTTCTGGGCTGCTTTCATATGTATAGCTCGATGTGTTCATGTATATGTGATAATCTCAGATTCCAAATGTAGGTATTGCAAGGCCTCCTGGCTATTTGTGCCTGCCCAGCCATCAGTCCTCAGAATACATGTATTTAACTTGATTTCTTCCAAAAGTATTATTGAAGACTGTGGACTGGCAGACAGACCAAAGTATCTGTGAGCCTGTCGGCTGCATTATAGCAGGGGAAGGAATTGATTGGTCTAGATTTTCCTTCTTGCATGGAGGAGATTTATGTTCATACATTACAGGGCCTGGCCTGTGAATGAGTTCCTCCATTGTATATGGAATCTAGCTACATTATCTTGTTTTATGAACTGGTAAAGACAATCATTGTCTTGTTCATGCATTTATTTATAAAGTTTGGCAAGTGAAATCTATCCTTGTGTGTCTAGAGTAGACCTGGGCATTTTAGGGCCCATGGGTCACATCCAACCCTTCAGCTGTCCCTATCCAGCCTGTGGCATCAGTGGCAAAACTTTGGTGTTGAGGAAGGGGCATCCATGGAGGGGCAGCATTTCTGAGGGGCGGTATTGGGTGAAAGGATGGCTGCCTACCACAAAAGTCCCAAGCTTCTCATGTGGCTCCTTGGGAAAATTAATTGCCCACCCCTGGTCTAGAGTGTCTATTGGTAAACATTCAAGTATTGCATTCATTCAAGTTTCAAACAAGAAATGACAACTATAATATGGACAAGATTGAACTTCATGTTAATTGTATCAAATACTTGCTGCCTTAAATTAATCTTATCTACCCCAAATGAGTGAATTGCCCTTCAAGGAAATATGGCATCTAAACCATCCACAGCTCTCGGGTTGTATTATATTATATTTTGATAGTATCAGAACAAATGAGTAAGGATTATGGGAAGTGTAAGTGAGGTATTTGTATGAGGATTATGGGACAAAGTCAGGCTGGGAAAATTATATTAGATGATTTGCTATAATATTTCCTTCTGTTTTAATATAAACACAACAAAATATCTCATTATTTTTCTCCAATATTACACTTTAAATTAGAAGAATACCAGCATATCCTAAAAGTGGGCATTGAAAATAACTTCTTTACTCCTTTTAGCTGGCATGTCTAATGAAGTAGGTGAAGCACTGACTGTAGGAAGAATTGTTATGTAAATATTTTGATTTACAAGTAATATTCAATTCTGAGAAAATTAAAAACAAAGAAATAGCAAATGAGGTATAAATATTTGACCAGTCAGTTTTCTGCAGCAAAATTTGTTTTTCCAGGCTTTCCCCTGAAACAAAGGGAGTTTATCACAGGGTCATTATGTTTCTTGGTATGTTACCACCAAGGTATGTTCCTTGGCAGACTAATTGTGATTAGAAAGAATAGCAACTCAAGTAGAAAATGGAAAGAAACCACAGATTAAGGAATTTTTAATCTGTAACAGATCACACAATTTGTTTTTATTTAGCAGGAAAGAGTCTCTATTTTTGGATCAAAAATTTTGCATAGAAAACTGATGTGGACATCTGGTACATGCATATCTGGATCTTATGCATCTGGTGTAATTGGCAACTGCACGATTAGTTGGCATGATGGCTAAGGTGCAGGGCTAGAAATTAGGTTCCTGTAAGTTCTTCAGGGGTGAAATCCAGCAGGTTCTGACAGGTTCTGGAGAACCGGTAGCAGAAATTTTGAGCAGTTTGGAGAACAGGTAGCAGAAATTTTGAGCAGTTCGGAGAACTGGCAAATACCACTTCTGGCTAACCCCAAAGTGGGGTGGGAATGGAGATTTTGCAGTATCCTTCCCCTGGAGTGGGGTGGGAATGGAGATTTTGCAGTATCCTTCCCCTGGAGTGGGGTGGGAATTGAGATTTTGCAGGATCCTTCCCCTGCCACGCCCACCAAGCCACACCATGCCCACCAAGCCACACCCACAGAACCGGTAGTAAAAAAATTTGGATTTCACCACTGGTTCTAGTCCTCTTTTAGGCACAAAGCCTGATTGGGTAACTTTGGGCTAGTCATTCTCTCTGAGCCCAACCTCCTCTCTGGAATATTGTTGAAAGCATTTCTTACCAGGAATCTGGTAAGGAAGGATCTCTGAAACAATGATCCAGTGTGTCAGAGGTTATCTAGTACAGGATACTTCTGAACAAGAGAAGTTAATGTTACATTTTTAGTTCTGTATCAACCTTGAATTTAGTTTTGTGGTGTATAAATATAATGAATACATTCATTTTTAAAAAAATTAACAATTTGTGTGATTTTGCACCAGGAATTTAGTTTGGGTAGTGCATGCATAAAATCTTAGTTCGTATTTTGGGATTGTGAGAGCTACAGTGTTTGTTATTATATTTTGTCTCTTAAACTCAAAACTTTCACAAATGGTTTTGTCGGCTCCAAGATGTGAAACAGACCAAGAAATCAACTTCACATTAAAAGCAAGGCTACATTTATTGAGGTTGGCTATAATAATGGCATGTTGCAAGTTTGATTATGTGTTACTTTTCCCACCCCTACTCCATACTAATGTGGTGAGGTGTCGGTCTCTCATAAGATGTTTCCGCAATCCACCTTCATTGTTTGGGTTTCAAGCAATGTTTCCCTCCACATTGCTTTGGTAACAGTTCTCCCCTATTCCCATCCTCTTTACTTTCTATACCAGCGGTGTCAAACTCGATTTCATTGAGGGCAGCATCAGGGTTGTGTTTGACCGGGGTGGAGGGGCCAGGGTGAGTGTGGCCAGCTCAACATCACTCTTGTCAGGGATGCCTATGGTGGCTTGAGTGTTCTGCCGGCAAAAACAGAGCTCGTGAGGGTAGCATGCATTTTCACTGGCAGAGAGTTGCAGGAGGCTGTGGCAGCTGAAAACGGAGCTTGGGAGCCCATTTTCGCTGGCAGAAGCACTGCGGGCCAGTCCTTTGCTGTTTCCAGGGCCACCTCACAGGCCAGATCTAAGTATCCCATGGGCCGGATTCGGCCTCCGGGCCTTGAGTTTGACACCCTTGCTCTACAGGTTTTCACTCTGACCCAGGAAAAGCTTCACTAAGATATTTAGTTCCTTCGATTCGGTTGAAGACTAGTGCTCGGTTATTCTTCTTTCCCTCTCTCCCTGGCACTATCCCAAATTTAGGAAAGGAATTTCATTCCACCTAGAGAACTTATTGGAGGCTGCACCACCTGTTTGCAACTACTGTATAAGGTTTTTGAACATTGAGGCAAATAGTGAGTAAGTGACAAAATAAAAGTTCTCTACTTGTGATTCTTATGTCTGCTCCTCAGGTGGCCTAGCATTACTAAAATGAATTTCTAGGAAATTCCTTTTTCTCCCAGATATAATTTAAATAGAAGTGAGGTATTCCTATCCTATGCATTTCTTAACAAATCTACTTTTTACTTCAAATATAATGAAACTCTTGTTGGCTGAGCTGACCCTATGTTCTTCATCTAAGACAATTAAATCATGAGCATATTTCCCAGGTGTCTCCAAACTTGGCAACATTAAGACTTGTGGACTTCAACTCCCAGAATTGGTTCAACTCCCAGCAAAGCTGGCTGAGGAATTCTGGGAGTTGAAGTCCACAAGTCTTAAAGTTGCCAAGTTTGGAGACCCCCATTTTTCCTTTTGAATTAGACCTGCTGCTACTTAATTACTGGATAGTTGTTCATTTACTCAACGCAACCTCTAATGAGGGCTCCCAGTGAATTAAAATCTCCAGCACTTCCTCTGTGTGCCCCCATTTGAGAAACACTGAATACAGGAACATAGCATCCATGCCAAAATAGGAAATCTTATAAAAACCTTGTTCAAGTATTTAGACAAGGCAGGACTGGAATGTGGGGAGAGAATGTATCTTGAGCTTGTACAGAAGTGAAAGTTATTATCATTCAGCTAAGTGTCCCATTTCCCCTCCATCAAAGCTGACGTATTTCCCCCTGATGCTCAGTATTTTATGCTTTTGAGTATACTCAGTCTTTATTCTACTCTTTTGGGGTTGTCATAGGAGCACAGAATGCATTCTTGAAGCAGCAATCTTCTTCTAAGAAAAAGAAATAGATGGATTTTCATCTCTAGATGGTTCACATAAATTATGTTTAAAACAATGGCTTTGATGAAAAAAGAATTAATGAAAATAAAAGCTCTGTCTAAGCGGCACAATGAACATGTGTTAGCACAGGGGTCAGCAACCTGCGGCTCTGGAGCCACATGTGGCTCTTTCACCCCTCTGCTGCGGCTCCCTATCACTCAAATTATGTGTCATAACTGCCAATTGCAACACCCACCAGCACGCGATTTATTGAGCTTTTCAATCCCCGATAGGCCAACCATGGATAAATCCAAGAAAAGTAAAGTTTCAGAAGAAAACAGAACATTTAATTCAAGTACATATGCTAGTTTTGTGGCTGCTCAAGAAATAGTCTGGCACAGGACGGATTTTGTGGCTCCCGGTGTTTTCTTTTCTGTGGGAAACTGGTCCAAATGGGTCTTTGAGTATTTAAGGTTGCAGACCCCTATGCTAGCAGAAAACCTCTTGCTGTTTGGCATTCCAAGATAATAGAATAGTTAATAGAATAGGATGGTTAACAGAAATACAGTAAATAAAAATAGTGAAGACTTTAGCATCTAAATTGTCCTGAGCATAAACATGACATTCCCAATCACAGAAATATCAATGGATTTAATGACTTCTTATTTATCAACAATTTTGCTCAGGAAAGAAGTCCCAGGGATATACATGACCCCTGTATATATCCCTAGAGCCTCTTCTGCCCACAATTTCCGGAAATCAGTGGTACTGTTTCCCACCCAAGAGCTTTAACATAATGTAAAACAAAATTTGGAAAGATAAAAATAGATAGGCTAGGTCTCACCATGTTTATATTGTACTTTTTCGGATAGAGAAAAATTTGAAAAATATGCTGCCCCAAAATAGCAGCTATGCAGATTATTGAGGATGCTCTGAGGCTGTGAATGAGGGCTGGGGGCCTCTAAATTAGCAGGATTTACCATAAACCGGGTGGCAGGAAAGTTGCTGGCTTCTTCCCATTGTTCATCTAAAATTGCAAAATTCCCATATTCTCACTAAAGAAGGCTGATAAACAAGAGGCTTTAATCTCTTCCTCCCTCTTGGCCATACTTGGCATCTTTTCTCGACTGCAGCTATAGAAGAGAACAGAAAGTTGTGTCAGAGAACTACCAGTCCCACTAGCAATAATAAAATTATATGTATTCTGATTCTGAAATAGGATTAATCAAGGAATCCTTACTTAATGATTTCTGCAAACAGCCTTTTATGTTGCCAGTAACATTGGCAGTTTCCCCTTCGATCTCTTCCTAGGGAATTGGCCTACTTTGTATCTCAATTCCCTGAACAGCACTTTTCAAATTAGTTTTCTTCTTTACAAATATATGAATCACCAGAAGCTTAATAACTTTTCAAAGTCAAGATGATAGCTTATCATTACACCTTGTTCCAAGGCAGTCATTTCCAACCTGGTGCCCTCAAGATATGTTGGAGTACAATATTCATTTCCTCATCTACCATGGGTATATCAGCTGAATGATGATGGAAGCTGTAGTCCACCATTTCTGCTATGCACCTATGTAACTTATGCCTTTCTTCACAGGCATATCTTCATCATTTTCTCCATCTTATTTCATTTCTCAAAGAGCTACTGAGATTTAAATTAAAATGGACAAGGAGGGAAGACCTCTTAATGAGAGTTTTAAAAATGCAAGTTATATTTTAACATATAGATGTCAAATAGTTGAAGAAGCTTCTTGGATGAGAAGCAAAATGTCCTCAAAGAAAAAAACAGAAAGTCCAGTTGCCTCTTGAATGTATGAAAAAGAATGCTTGTAACAGTGTTGGAAGGGACCTTGGAGGTCATCTAGTCCAACCCCCTGCTCACACAGGAGACCTGTACTAGGGATTTGAGCCACCAAACTGCTGACAAGCTCAGTGTCTTAGCCACTGAGCCACTTAGTCAGTTCTTGGGAGAATGATGAATTGAAAGAGGCTGTGGAAATAAGTGTTGAGAAACACAGATGTTCCTCCTCCTCCCACTGCTGCAGTGGCATATCTGGCGTCGTTGCTGGCCTGGCCTGGCCTGGGACTGCCCTTTGTGCTATAAAAAAAAAAAAAAAGGCAAGAGCTCTAGAGTTACAGCAAGTGAAAAAGCCCCTTTATAAAGATCTCCTGGGCAGGCTAAGGCTTTGCCTTCAAAAACAAAACAAAACAGAAGGAGCCAAAAGCAGCCTCTTTGCAAAGAATACCTGGAGGCTAGGCTTGGTGTTCCAAAAAAACCCTAGGAGAAGAAAAGGCCAAAAGCAGCCCTTTTGCAAAAAGCTTATGGGCAGGGTGGGGCTTCACCTTAAATAAAGAGGGGGCAGCTTTTAGCACTGGTTCTGGAATTCCTTCCTTCCTTCCTTCCTTCCTTCCTTCCTTCCTTCCTTCCTTCCTTCCTTTCTTCCTTCCTTCCGTCCTTCCTTTCTTTTTCTTCTTTCTTTCTTTCTTTCTTTCTCTCTCTCTCTCTCTCTCTCTCTCTCTCTCTCTCTCTTCTTTCTTTTGTTCTTTCTTTCTTCGCTCTCTTGCAGTACAAAGCCCAGCACCATCCAGCTCAGCAGCCGGGCGCACCTTAGCAGCAGCAGGAGCAAGAAGACATCAGAGATAAACTGGGTGGCAGAGTGGAAGGCAATAGGGGTCTTGAAGGGCAGGGTGGCAAAGGTGACTGTGGCTGGGCCATTGCTGGTGAACCTGCAGCTTCCTGGGATGAGATCAGCAGTCCCAGAGCTGGATAGTTATAGGGCTCCTTGCTGCTCAGCAAGGCAGGGTACAAAATGACCAATAGGGCAGAGATGGGGGGTGGTGGAGGTAGGTGAGTAAGTAAGGGAGTTGGAGACAGTCCCTTGCCTTACTGTGGCTCTGTGCTCAGAGGGACCAAGCATGGAATGGCCTGGATTAAGTTGGGTACTCACCTAGTTATGTACAGTTCTCGGTTAACAATGGCAATGGAGAATGCCAGGATTGCAGTCGTTGAATAATGCAGTCATGTGATATCTCACTTTATGACTGCATCACTTAGCAAAGTCACAAATCAAGGATTATCTGTACAATTCTTAAAGCAATGAACCTTTACATCCATACTGGAATGGTTAGGTACTTTAATGAATAGCACAGAGGTTGTGTAGGGTCCAAACCATTTTAAAATCATTTTGAAGCAAGCAAAGTCTACGCATTTAATTCCAGGGTCAGTGGTTCAACAATCAGCTCCCAAAGACCCTCCTAAAGAGACAAGGCTGTTCAAATTTCACAGAAGGCATTCATAACTCCCCGGACAAACTGTTCTTTTGGAGGCACATAAAGTTTATTGTGGAAGGAGGCGAGCCTCCACAGAGGAATCATAAAGCTTAAAGCATAAATAAAATGGAAAATAGATCTTTTTACATAATACAGAAGATATTAGGTATGCTCTTTTTGCACAATGAAAGGGAAGCTTATATACTGTGTGAATTATATAAAGCTCCTATATAACAACGTGATAGGCACACCAAATTAGATTGCACCATATGTCCCTAGTATAAATAGATACCACTTATTAAAATTCATTTTCATGCCTGCTCCTTAGCTAAACCCCTATTATTCCACTAAATTAGCTTGCAGATGAAATCTAGAGAGATGGTGTTTTTCATGCCCTTTTAAAAGTAGGTACTTGATGAAGCTGGGCAAGGAGATATAGGAAAGGAATTGCATAGCATAAACACCCACCCAGCCCCTGCCCCGAAAGGCCCTTTCTCCAGAGCAAGGTTTCCCAAATTATAAGGGTACCTCCCTTGGGGAGGTGCAGAGAGAGTCTTAGTTCATGGGAAAAACTGTTTAATTAATAAATCCACTGTTCATGCAGTTTCATTGTATTATTTTCATTGTTCATTTGTGCTCATTTTGATTTTTGTATTTTTAGGTGAGATATGTACATTAAGCTGACTCTAAAGGGAGGTGTGAAAGACAAAAACTTAGGAACTCCTGTTCTAGAGTCCGCAAACTTTATTAAATTTAGTATTGGCAAGCAAACAGGTCCTCTGAGGGTTATGTTGAAGTCTGTACAAATCCATATAAGGAAAGGCTATCTTTTATATGTACTATAAACAGTATTAGTTTTATTTGCTTCCTGAAACTTTCCTAGCACCAATTTAAGGTGTTATGTGTTTGTGGGTAGATGTTTATACATGTGTGAGAGAGAGTGTGAGAAAGAGAGGTGTAGTGGTTAATGTGTTGGCCTTAAAACCAAGAGTCTGTGAGTTTGAGTCCCGCCTTAAGCATGAAACCAGCTACAATCAGGAGCAGGTTTTTCTGCTGCTTGCTGCTTTACTAAAACTCCCAGGAGAACTAATTCCAGTGAGTTTGTAAGAATTACAACATATACAACAAGCCAGTGTAATCAAATAATGGTACAAGATCACTGGCACGCTTAATCAAACAACAACAATAATAACCCCAGATAAAATAACAGCAATACATAAAAACAACTTTCCAAATGAATTCACAACCAGCTCTTTAGGTTCACTGTTGGAAATAATAAATTGGCAATTTATACATTGGTAACTTATATCTATAAGAGCCAGTTTGGTGCAGTGGTTAAGTACTAGGCTAGAAACCAGGGTACTCTGAGTTTCAGTCCTATCTTAGGCACAGAGCCAGCTGGGAGACTTTGAGCCAGTCACTCTCTCTCAGCCCTAGGAAGGAGGTAATGGCAAGCCACTTCTGAAATCTTGCCAAGAAAATTGCAGGAACTAGTCCAGGCAGATATCACGAATCAAAAAACCGATTTGAAGACACACAATCCTCCATTTCTTTCAATTTACCTTTATAATACAAGTAGTCCTTGACTTAACAACAGTTCATTTAGTGACCTTTAGTTACAAAGGCACTGAAAAAAAAAAGACTTATGACAATTTTTCACACTTCAAACCATGGTGTCGAACCCCACTCCGGGGTTCGCCATACCTGGGGGTGTGTGGGTGGATGGACGGCAGAGTGGCAAGCGCAGAGTCGAGAGTGGAGTGAGCAGGAAGCGAGGCTACGGCGGCAGCAGCTACATCTGACCTGTTTGTTGGGTGTCAAGGCTGCTTCCGGCTGCGCCAACCACCTGTTTGTCGGGCAGCCGGGAGGCCACATCCCACCTGCTCACCAGATGAGCTTACCAACAATCGGTGGGGAGTACCACCACAGCCAGTGGAGGATCTGGACGCTGCTCCTCGGGCACCATGCGCAGATGCCGCCCAGTGTTTCCTGGGACCTAGGACGTTCACCAGATGGTGGCTACAAGGAGGGGGGTGTCTGGCCAGCCAGAGGGCATGGACCCTTGCTGATAAAGCAACAGACTTTGTTCACACGTATCGCACTCATTGTGTATCTAGGCTCCGGCCTGATTAAAAGTTTTGTTGGCTTGACTGTTCATGAGCATGCTTCCTTCAGTTCTACCCAGGTTTGGCTTCGGACCTTTGAGACATGGCAGCATTCCCATTATCATGTGATCAAAATTCAGACGCTTGGTAACCATCTCATATTTATGATGGTTGCAGTGTGCCGAGGTATTGAGATCACCTTTTGCAACCCTCCGACAAGCAAAGTCAATGAGGAAGCCGGATTCACTTAACAACCATGTCACTAACTTAACAACCGCAAGGATTCACTTAACAACTGTGGCAAGAAAGATCGTAAGATGGGGAAAAACTCACTTAACAAATCACTCGCTTAGCAATAGAAATGTTGGGCTCAATTGTGGTTGTAAGTCGAGGACAATCAATAGCTCCTATTTTACAGGTAGCTCCCTTAAAGGAAAATTCAGCCCAATAACTGAGAACACTGAAATCAGCTCAGCTAAGACCATTATACAACCTTTGATATTCTTGCATTTTAAAGTCATAGCTTTCCATCCAGAAGTTCCTCTATTACAAGATTATTCAAATGAATCTTCCATTTTTCCCACTTTTAGGGCATGCTCTTAAGCAACATGCATTTTCTGTATAATGTAGTGTTTCAATGTGTGCGGAATGCCTTGTGTCTAGAAAAACAGTTTATTTCTTCATTGGAAAGTACCATCTTAAGTGTTCCTGTCACACCTCAGCAAATAAAATGAGTTGAAAATAAATAAAACAAAGCTTGCTTGCCATCATCATAAGTTATCACTGCAGCTGCTCCTGCCTGAAGGGTTCCCATAGTTACTGATGCTGGTTTGATCCTGTAATGTAACTACAACTGACATTTACCTCATGCTGAAAACCTCTCATTAATTATCTGAATAGCAAAAGAAAACAACAATTGGTAAGCCATATGTGTTAGAAGAAATATCTGTTAGAAGAAATTTTGTGGGACAATACTATATGAGCGGATACTCAATTGTAGGTGTAGTTATTGAACTGCAACAAATATTAACTTAGTCTTGATGAATATATGGCCAAATCATAATATAAATTTAATAACTGGAAGTTGTGTTTTCAAAACATAGTTTTTAAATTACAAAGCTGAAGTTAAGTGACACTCAGCACAACTGCGGCTGCCAATGAATTTTAGTTAATTATTACTTAATAGAAAACCTCTCAAAAAGAAGCTGAAAGGGCCAATATGATGTATATCTGAATTTAAGTCAAACCGATCCCTTACACAAAAGAGAGAGAAAATACATACAAAACAATTTGCCCAATGCCTACCTTTTCAACCATTAGTTGTCAATTCTAGTTTAAACCCATTCTGGGGATTCCTTCCCTTTAATTAATGCATATACAGGACATATATACCTGCTGGAATATATACAGAATTAAAAAGTATACACACTGAATTAGTACTGGTAGTCCTCAACTTACAACAGTTCATTTAGTGACCATTCAAAGTAGGGGTGAAATCCACTTACCTTTGCTACCGGTTCACAAATGTGAGCGTGTGCATGCTCCACAATGCACAGAGCCTTCTGCGGATGCACAGAGGGTCAAAAACAGGACGTGATGATGTCTGGGTGGGTGAGTGGAGCCTCCCGGTTCGCCCAAGCCAGATAGAACCGGCTGCATTTCACCACTGGTTCAAAGTTACAATGGCACTGAAAAAAAGTGACTTATGACCGTTTTTCATACTTATGACCTTTGTAGCATTCCCATGATCCTGTGATCAAAACTCAGATGCTTGGCAACTGACTCATACTTATGACTGTTGCTATGTCCCAAGGTCATGTGATCCCCTTTTGTGACCTTCTGATAAGCAAAGTCAATGGGGAAGCCAGATTCCTTTAACAACCGTATTACTAACTTATCAACTGCAGCAATTCACTTGACAACTGTGGCAAGAAAGGTCATAAAATGGGGCAAAATTCACTTAACAACTGTCTCATTTAACAAGAGAAATTCTGGGCTCAGTTGTGATCGTAAATTGAGGATTACCTATCGTAACTAAGTATATAAGGGAAGGTAAAGGATTTAAAAATTAATTCCCCTCTACCTATATCAACCATTCTCTCTTACACACACACATAAATCACTCCCCCATACAGAAATATAATATACAAACGCATACATATGTTAGAATAGAATAGAACAGAACAGAATTTTTTATTGGCCAAGTGTGATTGGACACACAAGGAATTCGTCTTGGTGCATATGCTCTCTGTGTACATAAAAAAAAAGATACGTTCATCAAGAATCATAAGGTACAACACTTAATGATAGTCATAGGGTACAAATAAGCAATCAGGAAACAATATCAATATAAATCGTAAGGATACCAGCAACAAGGTTACAGTCATTACTCTTCCTACTTCTGTGAGAGGAAGTGAGGAAACATTGTGTAGCATGTTAAAACATGCTCTTCTATCCCAGCTGAAAACTTGGCATTATGGTAAATCATAGCATGTACCTAACGGTGGATCTAAGTGGATTCCTTATGTTGTCCAATAGCACATTGTCAAGGAGATTAAAAGATATGCTGTATTTAATACCTGCCCATTGGAACATTATCTCCCTTCATTGTTTGGACCAGACCCTGCTGCCATTTCTTAAGTCCTTGAGTTGTGTCTGTGCATTGAATTAGATTGCTGTAAGGTAGCATTATGCTGTTATTGTGTCATTGCTGTTTATTGTTGCTATTAATTAAATTTTGCTTTGTTGTCTGTTGGTTTTAATCTGATGTTCTGTGTCACAATTCTGAATGGGCATTTATGGTATATCCACTGGTTAAATAAATGAAATCCATCCAGCTATGGACAACCAATATAACATTCACCTTTATTTTCATACTTATAAGAAACATGTGCTTTTATTTTCTGCATAAGTGATTATAAGTTATCTTTGGGTATAGTTAGAACTGTTGGAAAACTGAGATTTTTTCCTTCTTCTTGAAATAAACGTACAGGCCTAGTAACCATTTGAAAACTTATTAGTTAAGTGTCTGAACTGCTGAAGAGGTCAAGCTGCAGTGGACAGAGAAATACTGCTCATTAGACTTTTTAATATGCAGAGAGCATTTATTAGTGAGGCCCTGCTACACAACGGACAAAATTATGGACTGTTGGCTCAGAGGTTGTCGCAGACTGAAAGAACAGAAAGAAATGATCTACCTTTGATCATGGATTTCATTTCATTTGATGGCTTTTTTTATGGGGAAAAAAGCTGTTACCCCTTACTATTGAACTTGCTTGCCATTGAATCCAACTCTCTCTTTCAATTAATGTAGCCACAACCTTAGCAACTTTAAAACGAGTGGACTTCAATTCATACCCTATGAACAACATGATTTTGCCCCAGGGCCAAATTGGTTCCAAACCAATCCATTCTCAGCCAGCCTGGTTGGCAATTCTGAGAATTAAAGCCACAATATCTGGAGGTCACCGTTATCTTCTTTATCTGCATGTCGTTCTATCTTGAAAAGACTGAATGTATTTATGTATTTTGTTATATTATAAATATTGATGTTTGCAATGATACTACTGACAAAATCGCTTCATTTGTCCCATCTGGGACCTACCTCGAATGGTTATCTTCTTAGGCCTTCCAACGTCGGCAGAAATTACACATGAATTAAGGCAGCAGCTAGCTAAATGATTAATATCATTAACTTGAGAAAAATCAAAACTACAGGTCACTGTGATATTAATTATCATAAATATAAAATAGCACAGAAAAAGAAAAAAAAACGAATTTTTGCTGTTGTTAATTAGATGTATTTATAGATTTATATGGCCAACTGTCTCACAATAAGGACTTTAGTGGCTTATAATATTATAAGTACAAAATATAATATAAAGTACAACAACATACACAGCAGCCATACTAATTTTTGACAAATATGTAATAAGTTGTTTTGCTTTTACCTCTACATATTTTTTAATGAAGATTATGGAGAACATTTGTTCATGCTTACCCAGTGGCTATTATTAAATATTGAGATATTAGTAATAGTTTTACTTTATTTCTATACTTGTTAAACATAATCTGGAAGAGTACTACCAGACCAGATGTTTATTAGACAATTGCCCAGAGGAGAAGATCTCTCCATTTCCTTTCTTCTCATTGTACCATATATTTTGCTATATTTTTCTTACCAGAAAAAATATTCACAGTATTTTTAGTTGTGCAGGAGGAAGTATTCTAATATTATGACCTAAATATTGCATTTTACAAAAATGGAGGTAAACAAATGTATTCAAATGAGTGTGACAAGGCTGGCTAGAGTTATGAAAATAAATCATTGGAGGAAAATTTAAAGGAAATATAATTTAGTTTTAAAAATACGGCTCGATCCTATTTTAAGCACTTGATGCTGTTTTAAGCACCTGGTGTTGGAAAGATTTTATTTTTGCCCCTAGAGGATAGAATTAGCTCTAATAGGACTTAAACTGGGATCAACTTTGATTGAACATTAAGATAACAGTAAAGAAAGTTTAGAATAAATTCAGTGGTGGGATTCAAATAATTTAACAACCGGTTCTCTGCCCTAATGATTTCTTCCAACAACCGGTTCACCAAATTGCTCAGAAAGTTAACAACCGGTTCTCCCGAAGTGGTGCGAACCAGCTGAATCCCACCACTGAATAAATTATCCAACAATGCTAGTGGTCTCTAACCTCAGCCATCTTTCTCCTAGATTTTGCTTTCTGATGCAAAGATCCTTGGGAGCTACAAGGCTTTTTCCAATTTTATTACTCCTTTATTCTTGATTTCTGGTGAGCAGTGCGGTGGCCTAGAGATGAAGACACTCTTGATAGGGATCTTGTTTATTTGATTGTTGGTCTAATGTTAATATTGGAGTTAATCTATGCTCAACTGGAAGCTGTTTGCTGGTAAAGAGATGCTTGGGTCTTTTTGCTCTCTTTTTTGCATAGTCTATAGATATTGTTTATGTCTAGGTGTCCATTGATGGCTAATTTGTCAGAGTGTCAAGCTTCTAGAAATTCCCTAGCATGTTTGAATTTGACTTGGTCTAGGATAGCCACAATTTCCCAACTGAAACTATGGTTAAGTCTGTCCACATTTGTGAAGAGTTTTCATCATGTCTTCTGACTGCTAGTTGGTGTACCTGAATGGTTCTGCCAGTCTTCTGCCTGTTTGTCCTATGTAGTGGTTGTTGCAGTCACTACACTGTATCTTATAGATGACTCCTGTTTTTTCTTCTGGAACTGCTGGGTCTTTTGGTTTGCTTAGGGTGTTTTACTTATGGTGTTTTAAAAGGCTTTAGTTGGCTTTGGCTGATTCCATGTGATTGTAGGAAGCAGCCCTACCAAAGTTCTACTAAGACCATTCTCACCAACACTGGCAGGGCAAGCACTACAATATAAACTGAGAGCAAATCCCACTACATTCTAGCACTGATGATGTTACTCAGTTTGGTAATGAAACATCTGCAAGAAAACAACCAAGCTCAGAGAAAGCACCAAGGACCCCTAACTCTAATTGTTCCAAGGCAATAGCTCTTCTGCCTCATAATGCAATTTATTTATTGATCAAATTTCAGTATCACCCATCTCACTCTCAGAATGATTCTGAGATGGTAGGCATTAGGTTATGCACTTGTACAAATGGATTTGATTTACTAACCAGCAAAGAATTTGCCATAATAACTTATCAGGTGTAAAAGACCAGGGCTATACATTAAGTTCCAGTTAAAATGATTTATTGCTCGTGACTACACACAGGTATCTAGTCAAGTTGCGGTTGGCACTGTTTTGACGTTAGTGGAAGTCAAGAGTGGTTGGATTTAGTCCACTTGTGACAATATAAGAGACTCTGGGCTGATTCCTCTTTTGACTCTTCCCCCAGACTCTGCCACTTCTTCTCCTACATCACGAATGGAAAACTAGCTTAGAATACACACATCGTTGCCTCCTCATACAGTATTTTAAGGGGACATAATTTTAAAATTCCTTGACTATTCAGATTTAGAACACTGAGTATCTAAATGAACTTTTGATCTGGAAATGTGGTATTCTGAAATCTCTCTCTCAGCTTCAAGTATTAGACACTGACATTGCTTCATGCCTACCATTAGCTGTTGCTACCGTAAATAATTACTGCAGAATGTTTCCTTACTATTAAATACAAGCAGCTATTCTGTAGCAGCTTTATTCCTTACTGTCATATGAGGGGCATATCTTCTGTCAGATATTACCAAGGGATAAAAAATGCATTTGATAAAGTGAGCTGCAGCTCACAAAATCTTTAAAAACATTTGTTTTTAAGGGTTCTAATTTCAGGGTTCCAAGTAACACCCCCAACAAAAGAAGACTCTGAGCTAGCAGTAAACTCTTTTTTATTTATTCCATGGATACATTATTTAGTAACCAGATTTATAAAGCAACTAACTCAGCAATGTGACTCTCAGCAGTGTGCAGCATAAACAAAAAGAAAATCCTATAACATTAAAACATGTGTAATATATAAAATATAAAATCCAAAATGTAAAATGTCGACGAAGCAACATAACATAACAAGGATAAATGAGAGTCTTGAACTTCCATCTCAATGAAAATTATATTGAATCTACAGAGAGCTGCATTTCTTCTCATTCCCAAAATCTCTTTATGAGTTGAACAGAGGTTAGGGGGGAGGGAGTGTTCTAGTAAGTGTGATAAAAATTGATTTGTTTCAATGGCCTCAATCTAACTGGGTTATGAGTGAGAGTACCATCACTAATTAGGACATTTATGATTGCTTTAAAAGAGGACGATAATTTTGATCTGGAGTTTCTGTATAGTTTCTATCAATATCTTCTTCTGTAATATAAAGCCAAAGCCACCTTCAGCTTAAACTCAGTTTTAGGGCTACTTTATTTATTTATTTATTAGCCACCTATCTTACCACAGGATAGCTCTAGGTGGTATGCAATCAATCAATCAATCAATCAATCAATATGTGTGTGTGTGTGTGTGTGTGTGTGTGTATCAGGGGTGGTTCTACTTACCTTTACTACCAGTTCACAACAGGGCCACGCGTGCGTGCTCACTTCGCTCGCGCACTCTTCTGCGTATGCACAGAAGCATTCTGATGACATCGTGGTCAGTGGGTGGAGCCTCCTGCCAGTTTTACTACCGGTTCTATAGAATCGGTGCGAACCGGGGGCAACCCACCACTGATATATGTGTGTATATATGTAAATCAATTAATACCAACAACCACTATGATCCAATTACAGATGGGAAGGGCACGGGCAGGCGGGGAGGTGGGACCTGTTCTTAATTAATCAACCACCTTCACTGTCATGCTTCCCCATTGGGGCCCATGTTATTTCCTTAGTAATAGTATAGTACTGTAGTGGTTCGCCATTGCCTTGTTCTGGTTTGGGATTTCTCTAAGATTTTCCAATCTACAGTGTTTCCCCAAAAAGGAGACCCTGTCTTATATTTTTTTGAACCCCAAAATAAGCGTGTGGTCTTATTTTCAGGTAGGTCTTATTATTTTGGGGCATGTGGAGGAAATCAGAGGAAACGGTGGGGACCGGCTGAGTATAAGTTTAAATATTTTCAGGGTGGGCTTATTTTCGGGGGGGGGTGGTTATTTTCGGGCATGCGCTCAAAAGCCCGATTGGACTTATTATCAAGGGATGTCTTATTTTCAGGGAAACAGGGTAACTGTCAAGGCTGACTCATAAAGCACCACGACTCACAGCTTGACAACAGACATGAAGGGAAGGAGGAGGACAATGCTTGGAATTTATTGGGAGCTGGGAGGGAGGTGAGGAATTTATGTGAGCCGTTTGTAGCCAGAGAAGATCCTGATACTTCAAAGCCGTGCAATAGGAACCTTCCAAAGGCGCAAACTGTTTTCCCAAAATAAAAAGAACATGTTGGATTGGTGGACAATGGACAATGGGTGGGAAAAGGGAAAATTAACTATGCTGGTTTTTGCGCAAAAACCTCAGAGCTAGCTTGACTTCTTCTGTGCCAATATGGATCTATCAGTAAAGTTATACTTTTGGTAAAATAATGTCCTAGGAGTTTCTTTTGCTGCATATGCCAATGGGATGGTTGACATTAACTACCATATACCCAACTCTGCTTAGCTTTTTTAATGTTGAAGTCAAATTTGGCTACATTCTGCCACCTACCATGAACAATAGGATTCCGATTCTTTTCTATAATTTTCATCAGCAGTCTAGATCCGTGATGGCAAATCTATGGCACGTGTCCCACAGGTGGCACGAGTAGTCATATCAGTGGGCTTGCCAGCTCAGGTCTGGCGTGCATGCGCGTGCCAGCCCACCAGAAGTAGGGAAACAGGCTTTTTCCTGCCCCCAGAGGGCCTAGGGGGTAGGGAAGGTCCATTTTTCTTTCTCACCTGATCTTCCAGAGACTCCTAGATAGGCTCTGGAGGCTGGGATAGCAAAAAACGTCACTTCCTGTCTAACTGGGAGTTGGGAAATGGGCCGTTTCAGGCTCCAGAGGGCCTCTGAGGGGTTGGGGAAGGCTGTTTTTGCCGTAGAGAGGATCAGGAGCCAAGTGAGAAAGAAAAACGGGCCTACTGGGCCATCGCGTGCCAGGAGGGGGGGAGGGGGGTTGCATGTGCATGCGCAGGGCAGGGCAGGGCACATAGAATTATGGGTGTGGGCATGCCTGCGCACGAACTTCCCCCGCTGTCCCCCTCCTGGCACGCAATGGTCTAGATCCGTGATGGCTAACCTTTTTGCCATCGCGTGCCAGGAAGGGGGGGATGGGGGAGGTTCGCGCACGTGCCCATACCCATAATTCTATGCACCCCGCCCCACGCATGTGAGCGTGACCGCCTTCCCCCCCAACTCCTCGCACACGAAGGCCCGGTAGGCCCATTTTTCTTTCTCACCTGGCTCCAGATCCTCTCTATGCATCTGGGGAGGGTGAAAACAGCCTTCCCCACCCCCTCGGAGGCCCAAAACAGCCCATTTCCCAACTTCCGGTTGGACAAGATGTGACTTTCTTGCTGTCCCCAGCCTCCAGAGACTCCTAGCGCTGGAGCTGAGCCGGCGTGCTAGGAAACATGGCTCTGAGTGCCACCTGTGGCACTATAATCTAGATTATAGGCTGAGTCAAATTAGAAATATGCTTTTGAAAGAAACAATAGAGAACACTGTCTTTTAGAGCCCAGAATTTCATCTTGCATATTACCTTCACATTCCCATATCATCTAACACAGGGGCCCCCAATCCCCGGTCCGTGGACCGGCACCACGCCATGGCATGCCAGAAACTGGGCTGCACAAACAAAAGAATGCAGGTGGAATGCAGGCAGCACATGAAACTTTTTTCCACAGAACCATTCCCTGCAAGGTGGGTTTCAAAATTTTTTACTACCAATTTTATGGGTGTGGCTTGGTGGGTGTGGCATGGCTTGGGGGACATGGCTTGGAGGGCATGGCTTGGTGGGCGTGGCAAGGGAAGGTTACTGCAGAATCCCCATTTCCTCCTGATCAGCTGGGACTCGGGAGGCAGAGAATAGTTGGAGGCAGGGCCAGTCAGAGGTGGTATTTACCAGTTCTCTGAAGTACTTAAAATTTCCGCTAACCGTTCTCCAGAACTGGTCAGAACCTGCTGAAACCCACCTCTGGTTCCCTGGTGCCCAAAAGGTTGGGGGCTGCTGATCTAACATGCTTTTATATCTCTGGATAAGGAAGGCGATCAGGGAGAAGTGCTTTTCAAAGTTATGTCTGTCTTTTGTTGTGTTGTTTGTTTGGCAGGAAAAGAGGCTTTGACTCTGTTGATATCTGGCTCACATTTTGGGCTTTGTTACTGAATATTATAAGGAGGAGAGCATGGGAAAGGGAGAAGAAACAAAATGTTCTCTTGGAGAACGGCTAATCCCTAGATCAAAGAAGAGACCATATCAGCCTCAATACACTATCTCCTTAATCATCAAATTACTATTAATTTATAAACATTTTGCTGAGCAAAAGTTCACACATGCAACACATGTGGTCAAAGAATGTTGAATATGCGCTCTGTACATAGGAGGGAAGATCTTTTGTAAAAAAGAAAGTTCCATACGTTTTTAAAAGTGGAATTTACAATACATGGGGTATGCATGTCAAGCATGCTCAAAAGAAAAAATGAGGGGTAAAAGTCTAAACAACATATATTATTCCCAGCTTCACACACAGACACCTCAACAAAATACAAGAGGATTTTGGAAAGATGCCGCATCAGGTATTTCATATTATGATTTTAAAAAGAGGAAAGAAGCCCAAAGCTGAAGAAAACAATGGGATTTTTCATGCTCTACCATTTACATCAAAAGAGGATGACACTCAGGTTGGGACAGGCAATTACAAGTTTTCTTGCACAAAAGGCCTCTATCGGGCCTGCTGTTTGCACCTTCAGCCTCAAAAACACTCATCTACTGGATTCAGTTATCAAAGGCTGTTAGCAATCTTTAAGCCATCAAAGGCTACTTTCAAAATAAACTAATTAATCAAAATACAAAAGCCACCTCCGTGGGAGACTGAGAGTTGAAAATTATCTTATTATAGGTGGGAAGACGTGAAAGAAAGCGAAATGTGCTGAAAAGCAGAAAGGCTTTTGTAGTGCTCTATTATTAGCAGACAGCTGCTAGAATTAATTTCATTTCTCTCAAAATGGAGAGAAATGTAAGTCCCTCTTCTTTTGGGTGCCAATGGCTTTACGGGCATTATATGGTGTCAGATTAGTACTGGAGAAACCAGAGCTCAAATCCCCAATTAGGCCTGCATCTTGCTAGATAATGTTGACTAAATTATCCGCTTCCAACTTCCTTCATAAGTTTGTTCTGAGAATAAAATGTCAGGGGAAGGGTTGGAGAGATTAAGTACAAAGTACATACTTTTGAAGATTTGGCAAAGAAGCACAATATACAGGTAAACCTTGATTTACAATCATTTGTTTAGTGATTGTTTGAAGTTACAATGGCCCTGAAAAAAGTGACTTATGGCGGGTTTTCATACGACCGGGATCATGTGATCAAAATTACGGGCACTTGGCAAGTGGCATGTATTTATGTCAGTTTCACTGACCTAAGGTCATGTGATCATCATTCGTAATCTTCCTAGTTGGCTTAATGACCGCTTAACAAATTTGGCAAAGAAGATTGGAAAATCAGGTAAAATCCACTTGACTATGCCTTGCTTAGCAACAGAAATTTTGCACTCAGTTGTGGTCATTGGTTGAGGATTACCTGTAAACGTAATAAATAAATGCATGCCTATGAGAAGTTTTTGTATCATGTTTCTTTTTCATGCTCACTTTTCTACTCAGCAACGCTCTTCAGAGAGCCAGATTCTAACAGCATAGTTGTTTCTTCTGGATTATTTTCAATTTTCAGTCATGAATGAATGCTGTTATATGCAATTCACTCGTAATCCAGCCTTTAAATGTGCTCTACTTTTAATTCTTTTAGGCATGTACTTGTTGCTTTCTACCTGAACTCTGACATTAGCTTCTATTGGCAGAAACTGCAATGGAAACGGATTGATTGCTAGTCTTTATAAATCACTATACAGTATATGACTACCCAAAGCCAACTCTTTCTTTCTTTCTTTCTTTCTTTCTTTCTTTCTTTCTTTCTTTCTTTCTTTCTTTCTTTCTTTCTTCCTTCCTTTCCTTTCCTTTCCTTTCTTTTCCTTTCCTTTCTCTCTCTTTCTCTCCCTCTTTCTTTCTTTCTGCCTTTCATGGTGAGGAATTGAACAAACTAATGATGTGTGATATGAAAAACTTTGTTCTTTTATCTGTTCTATATTTCCTTTCCCTCGGTTTCATTGGATTATTTATTCTCTAGTCTTATTATTACAGTCTTAGACCAGAGACCAGGACAAATAAAAGCACTGAGTATATATACACTTAAGAATTCTAGTATAAAATAATAAATAACAACTAAAATCAATAATAAAATCCAGCATCAGTTATACATGGTCTGACTATATGATAGTTGCAATCCCTAAACTGTGTGGCCCGTTGTAGGTTCAACGCTAAAAGGGAAATGACTAAGCAGTGCAAAGGGTTTGCCACAATTGTTACATAACATCTTTATGGTGGAGAAGACATGTGTTTGCGATGAATCCCCAGAGCTGCTGCGCAGAATCTGGCCACCTGCGCTGTAGTTATGGACTGTTCTTCCTTAAGCAGCCACTGAAGATAGATAGTGTCGGAATAACCAGGATACCTAGCAGTTATTGGCAGAATATGTTTTTTCCTAATCTCCGTATAAAAGGAACATCTAAGGTGCTTGTGATCCACAGTCTCCACCTCTTCTGAGCCGCAGGGACAGAGTCTGTCCGTGAATGGTATCCTTTTATACTTGCCATATAGGATGGCTTAGTCATGTTCCTGCTCAATCAGCTTTTTATTCTTTCCAACTGAATAAAGTGTTGGAAAAGATTATATAAAGGGGTTTGGGAATCTATTTGTCCTTCAGCAAAATAATCCTCCAGATTATTATTTGGTGTTGGTGGAGAAAAACTAGGAGGGAGGGAGGGAAGGAGGAAGGGGGAGAGAGAGGGGGGGCATGTCTGACAATAGGTCATGCTTCATATGATGTCTCCATCCTTTCTTTAAGTTAAGAATTCCCAAACACTCAAGACTTTCAATGTAAGGATCCAACTCTGATTATTTTGCTTGCCCTCTTCTGTATCCTGAATCTGAATGATCAGTGTTGGAGAACAATACCAGGAAGGGCTTCTCTTTCTAACAAAAATGATGAAAAGTGCATCAGCATGTCACAATCGAAGCTCTACCTTTTTTTGCTTGGGTTGCAACATTGCTCCCAAGTACAGAAGGAGTGACTTCAGGTCAAACATTATCACTCCCCACTTGCTCTTCTGTGGATGTCTATAAGTGGTCCGTGCCATTGATTCTTGTCTAGAGAGTTGACATAGGAATTCAGTTAGCTCTTGTAAGAACAGGATATTGTTTTATCATCACTTATTCAGTACATGCTGTATTTATTGTCACTTTTTATATAATTGTGCTGTCTTGTATGCAATGTTTCTAAAAAGTATGATTAATTTAAATGTATTTTCACATTATCTAAACAACTGACTTACTGAATGGTTTTGAAGTACAATAAATAACATAAATAGATGGACCTTCCTCAGGTCTGTTAGTGCTTATTATCTTTTGGTATGCTTGAAGTGCCTAGAAATATGCAACCTGACTGATGAGGGATCATAGTTTCAATTGGGAAAATGTGACCTTCCTAGACCAGGCCAAGTCCAAAAATGCCAGGGAATTTCTAGAAGCCTGGCACGCTGACAAATCAACCATCAATAGACACATATGGTAGACATTAACAACATCTACAGACTATGCAAAAGAGACAATCAACCAGTCAAAAAGGGAACAAAAAGAACCAAGCACCTTTCCACCAGCAATCAGTACCCAGATCAGCATAGATTAACTCTAAGATTAACATCAGACCAACAATCAAGAAACTGCCAAAGAAGGCAATAGTAAACAGCCCAACGAAAGAATCTCTAAGACCACTCCCACCAACCCTGACGGGGCAAGCCATTAGAACCGTGATGGCAAACCTATGGCACGTATGCTGGATGTGGCACACAGAGACATCTCTCAGGGCACGCAAACCATCATCCGTTGCTCTTCCAGGTTCTGGCGTGCCAGCCAGCTGGTCTCCAAGCGCGCGGGAGCATCAGGAAGATAATCTTCCTGTTTCTGGCACACACATGCACGCCGGCCACCTGACTTCCCACGTGCATGCGTGCCAGAAACCGGAAGACCAGGTGGCTGGTGTGTGCATGCACACAGGGCAGCTGCTCTTCCAGCACCAGCCAGCTGATCTTTGTGCACGCATGTGTGCCAGAAACCGGAAGATCAGCTGTCTGGTACACATGCACACGCCAGAAACCAGAAAATCATCTTCCTGGTGCATGCATGTGCAGCGGGCGGCTCATCTTCCTTTTTCTGGCACATACACACACACACACACACTCCCATTTTGGCACTCAGTGCCGAAAAGATTCGCCAACACTGCACTAAAATATAAACAGACAGCAAATCACATTGCTTACTTGCACTGATGATGTTACCTAGTTTGGGTAATGAAACGGCTGCAAGAAAACAAGGAAGTTCAGAAAGCACTAAGGACCCCTGATGAGGGATCAGTCAACTGGCCAATGGAAGATGATGGCAACAACATATTGGTGCCAGATCAGCTGGTTGGCCACCTTCAGCTGCAATGAAGAGCCATTGCCTGTCACCAGAGTAGCTTTGAAATATTGCTCCTAATTGTTTTTCAACAGGGAGTAGGAAGGGGGTAGAATCCTGCTTTCTCTAGACCACAATCTAAGTCTGTCCTTAGCCTGCCTCTATTGAAAAGCACAGGGTTTGGACAGGATGTGAAGCCACATCAAATGCTCCCAAAGGTCTTTAATTTGTGATCATTGGTCAAGTTGCCCCGTTTTTAACAGACAGGTTTTGCGGAGGCACATTCACTTTGAATCCAACTGGGACATTTGCAAGAATAAAATTTCTTAACTGTGAACATCAATAAATTAAAACTTCACATGGAGAAATCCCAGCCAAATAAGTGAGCCGTTTAAACTTAGCAAAGCATTTGGAACAGCTTTTCTTTGCATTTACGAGATAGGAATGTCGTTCGATATAGAGCATAACACCATGTACCACAGCAGAGAGGCAAGAACTTCCTAAAATGGACATCCACAACTCCTCAGGCAGTTTAGGCGTTTTCCTTCACTCACTACAGCAACCAAACAGCAATCCATTTGAAAGAGAAAAGAAAGGTGCAATATTTCAAAAAAAAACATTACAGCAGCCTTCGAAATTAAAGCAAACAAAAAGCATCTTCACCCAACAAAAAAGATAGGAATGAGGGCACTGCATCTATGTTTAAAGTGGCTCAGCCACCTTCCCCTCTTCTTCCCCCATCCCGCCTTTAAATCAGCTCAGTTTGAATGTGTTATCTGGAGTTGGAAGACAAATAAAGTGAATCTAGATTGTTGTTTATATGAATGTTTCACTTTTTTCGTTCTTCTTTCCCATCTCTACGTCTATTTATAAGGATTCAGATATCCCAAGCCCAATGGAACTGTGACACAAACAAGCATTTTGAAAGATTTTGATTTGTTGTGGAGCAGGACGATATAAAATCTAAAAATTTGGATGCTAAGGAAGAACCATTTAAATTTGGAGAAGAAAAGGCTTTATTCAATATATAGACTTTACTTATACTTGGTTCCTGATACTCTTCTCAGTCTCCACTCAGTCTCCATTGCTAAAATAATTTCATGCAAAGACAGCTCAAGCATTTGATGCAGTGAGGAAGTTTCCTCAGGCAGTGGATTTTGGGTATCGTGAAAGAGGTTCAAATTGTCAAGTATTTAATTTACTATTATTTATTTTTGCTGTCAAAATTTTCTGACTGTAGAAAACATGAGTGGAAGATTATAAAAATGTATAACTTCCACCTATCCCAATGCGCGCTGGAAACTCATCAGATTGTCAATATTTATCAGCAATCATCTTCCTCCATCAAAATACAAATTTAGCTACCAACTGCCTTTTTGCTAGAGTTTACACAACTACAATGTCCTACCCGTCAATGACTACTTCAGCTTCAACCACAACAATACATGAGCACACAATAGAACTTAAAGTAAACCGCTCTAAACTCAATTGCAGAAAATACGACTTCAGCAACAGAGTGGTCAATGCCTGGAATGCACTACCTAACTCTGTGGTTTCATCCCCAAACCCCCAAAATTTTAACCTTAAACTGTCTACTGTGGACCTCACCCCATTCCTAAGAGGTCTGTAAGGGGTGTGCATAAGCGCACCAGCGTGCCTACCGTCCCTGTCCTAATGTTCCTTTTATTTGTATCCCTTTCATGTATTCAAATCATGTTTATACTTATATATGTTATCTAATAGTGCTTGACAAAATACATAAATTAAATAATAAATAAATAAACCACACTGATAATTAATTAAGATTTTAGGTCAAGATATAGGGCACTAGAGAGACATTATGACATCCTTATCCCTATAACTTTTTACTTAAACGAATGGATACACTTTAAAATTAACTGTTTACTTGACTCTAAAGGGGAGCTGGAATATGTACTGGAGTAAGAGATCAGATACTCTAATCTCATTGCACCCATGGGCTCAAAGTTCCTAAAAAAGAGGAATAATCTAAAACCCATTTTGCCCATGGTGCCGTCCCGATATGCTTGCCATTTCTCGGTCTCAAGTAACTTTTTACATTAAAAAACGAGGAGTTTTGTGTTTGTTTAATTCCAACAATACTTCCCAAAGATTTCTTGGAAAATGAACATGGTGGGCCCATCTAGCAAGAAAGAGACAAAGGGCAGCATAGATAGTTTATTCCATGGGACCATTATTTCAGAACCCGTATGGCTAAACATGTGGCTTGATAAGGATTCATTGGAACTCTGCCTATTCTAATCTGATTTTTAAATGTTTTAATGTTTTATTTTGTTCCTTTTTTCTACTTTCTTGGGTCTATTGATCTGTTTTGATCTATTTTTATTATAACATAGATGATTATTAATCATAACAACAGTCACTTACGTAAAATGCCAAGGAACAAATGTTTACATAACTATGCATATTCTCAGCTACAGCCTGCATTTCTTCCACTCAACAGTTATAAACTATGACATTGCTAATAGCCTTTTTTTTCTTGGAAGAGGGTGCTGAGGGTGCTGAGGCACCCCTCTGCTTTAACCGCTGAGTTGTCACCCATCTATTTTAAGACAAGGTATTATTGTTAATTTGAAGTGGATGAGGGTTGCTATCAGAAATCATTTGTTTAAGGACTGCAGGTTTATTTACTATGAACAAGAATAAAGAAAGGCCATCTTGGACAGGATCTAGTAAACAAAGCAAATGTTAATCTTGTCCCTGGCAGGTCCCATTGTCTAATTCCGGAATTTTGGAATTCGTTCAGATTTTTCTCAAAAGCGATCAGACTAATCTAAAGTAACACCCAATCTTCGTGTCTCCAGCTTGGGACTGTATATCTTACTATTGAACAGAATGGGAAGCATTATGTAAATCCATTCAGACATACATATAGACCAGTAGTGGATTCCACTTACCTTTGCTACTGATTCAGAATTGGGAGTGCGTGTATGCACACTCTCGCTTTGCTTGTGCGCGGTGCTTCTTCATGCGTGTGGTGCTTCTGTGCATGCACAGAACCTTCTACGCATGCGCAGAGCATCTGTGATGACATCCGATCGGGTGGGCGGAGCCTCCTGCCATTGCCACTACCGGTTCACCAGAACTGAGGCGAACCAGTAGAAACCCACCACTGATATAGAAACCCCCATGATATAATATTCAAGGTTGATTGGTACTCCGTAGGCCTCACCCACGTTTTCTTGGCCAAGAGTTATGACTAAGGTGACCAGACGTCCCGCTTTTGGCGGGACAGTCCCGCTTTTGAGCAATTTGTCCCGCATCCCGCGGCGTTTTAAAAAAGTCCCGATTTTTCATTCTGCCTCCTGGTTCCCGGCTGCCTCCTGAATCCCCGCTGATGGCTAGAGGGAAAAAACCTGTTTAAACTCTTGCCGCGGGGCTTCAAAGGGCCGCCCTACGTTAATTAGCTCGGCTTCCCCCTCTCAGCTGATTTGCACAGGGCTCTGCTCTTGCTAAATTGCTCAGGTTTTTTTTCCTCTTTGTGCAAACCAAGCTCAAAATGAAACTGAAAGTAAAACAGGCTGTTGGCTTTGCGGTTTGCTTGCAACGTTGGAAAATTAGGCAGCAGATTTATTTTCCTTTTCCTCACCAAAAAAGGTAAGTGCAAACAATGGAAAATTATTTAGGGCAAAAGAGGAGAGTTCAAGATTTTAAAACACAAAAGAAAAAAAAGCTCTTTTTAACTAGGGAATTGTAATAATTGAGATATTATTAATTGTATACTGTGTTGAAAGCAGAAATGGTTAAGTTGTGGTTTGGAGGAATCTATGGGGGAAATTATTTGGTTTATTATTATTGGTAAGTATAATTAATTGATTTGTAAGAAATTGGATTGCATGGAAATAATTGGAATATTCATGTTCATATTGATTAATATACAAAAAAGATAGTTATATAACTAATTGATTTATATTAAAATGTTGAATTTGTATTAAACAACTGTATTATATAATTACATAATTAACCAATGTGAGGATGGATATAAAAATAGATGACAATGGGAAGGGGTATAAAATAGAATAGAAGGGGAAAATTGAATTTGATTAAGATTAGAGATGAGGATGAAGGGTAAAATTGTTTTTTTAAAAAAATAGATGAGGAATAAATATGGCAAAAAGGAAATATAGAAATTGTAAATTTAATTGAAATGACTAAACACTGTTTAAATTTGTGAACCAGCCAAATATTCTGTTCAAAGAAAATACATTGTATGTATGTGTGTTTCTAATTATTGCTATTTATTCATATTTGTTCTCTTTTATTCTTTAAAGTTTAACAATTCATTCTTTATCTTAATATCTTTATATTTGTTTGGGGTTGGCTTTCTTCCCTTTCATCTTTTTTATTGTACAGCAATCTTTCTCCTCAAACCTACCACCTCTCTTTTCTTTCCTTCTTACTTTCTCTTCCCCCCCTCTTCTTCTCCTCCCTACTTCCTCTTCCTTTCTCCTTCTCCTCCTCTCTTCCTCCCTCTCTTAACCGTCACTCCTACTTTAATTTCCCTTCCCTTCCTTCATCCCTCTCTATTACTGTATCCTTTTATGCATATGGACTACTCAGAGGGCTGAAAAAGTTATTTTTGACTGGTCCTCGCACTTTTGACCAGTCCTCGAACTTACGACTGTCCTCACATTTTACGTTTTTTGCCCTATCTTGTCATCATGGTGAAGAGAAGCGGTTGTGAAATGAGTGACATGGTTGTTAAGAATGCTGCACGGGCATAAATGTGAGGATGGTCATAAGTGTGAGGACCAGTCAAAAGTGTGAGGACCTGTCAGAAATGACTTTTCAGCCCTCTGAGTAGTCCCTATACACACAGCCATGGCCACCCGGTCACATGACCAGCTAGCCGCGCCCACCCAGTCACATGGCCTCCAAGCCACGCCCACACAATAAGCCACGCCCACAATGGTGTCCCTCTTACCAATGTTAAAATCTGTTCACCTTACCCTATACACATAGCCATGGCCACCCGGTCACATGACCAGCTAGCCACGCCCACCCAGTCACATGACCAGCTAGCCACGCCCACAAAATAAGCCACGCCCACAATGTCCCTCTTTACCAATGTTAAAATCTGGTCACCTTAGTTATGACTGACTTCAATGTCTGAACTACTTTCATTAAATAACCTTGTGGGGTGTTGATTGGCCCTGATGGGACATACCCCTTAATGTTTCAGTTGCAAAATGGTGAAAACACAGCATGTGGACTGTCTTTCTTTGTTTGAAAGTATTATTTTAGGAGTGGTACGAATATTGTGTATATTGCAGTTAATCTCATTTAACAAAACATCATTCAATGTCATTGTCATCAATAAGCATCATTGATGCACATATGGGTTCACTCTAAGAACTTCAACTTTTAGGACTTGAAAGAAAAAGGAGGAGGGGGTATGAACTGAACCTAGCAACCCATATTTTGAAGATTAATTTAACTTATAATTTAAGTTAGCAAAGGGTAAGCATGATTAAAAGATATTTCATGCTACTCTCTCATACAAATGGAATATTTCTCTTATGACTAAATCCACTGGAACATGAACATTTATCCACTACAGTAAAAGCAAGGCATTTTGCCTTTCTGACACTCATAAATCCTAGTATGTCTGACTACATATACAGAATTTGCCTTGTTAAAAAAAAACAAAGGTAGTTATCTTCTAATCAAATTATTGATCTATTTTGTTTGACTTGGCCTACACTGTGGAGTCCTTGGTGCTCTCTGCTGCCGTGGAGTCCTTGGTGTGCTAGTGATGTTACCTAGTCAGCTAATGAAATGTCTGCAAGCCAACAACCAGGCTCAAAGTGGAATGGGACCAGTGGTGGGTTCCTCCCAGTTCGGCCCGGTCACCGAACCAGTTCTGCCCCCTCGGCCCCCCTTCGCCCCCCTCTGCCCCCTGCCCCCCCCACCCTCCTGCATTATTCTTACCTTTTATTTGGCCCTATCCCCAATCTATTGCTGCCTCCTGAGTCCCAGCTGATGGCTAGAGGGAAAAAAACTGTTTAAACTCTTGCCGCAGGGCTTCCAAGGGCCGCCCTACAGCTGATCAGTGGTAAAAGAAAACAAATGCGTAGACTGGTGCCTGCAAAAATAAATGGGTAGACCAGTATCTGCAAAAATAAATGGGTAGACCAGTGCCTGCAAAAATAAATGGGTAGACCAGTGCCTCCAAAAACAAAATGAGTAGACGACTATAGCTCTGCAAGCAGTTAAAAGCCGGGTAGACCAGTACCTCTGCTAAGTCCTAAAGAATTGTCACATGATCATCAAGCCACGCCCACAAAATAAGCCACGCCCAAAGAACCGGTAGTAAAAACATTTAGAACCTACCCCTGAATGGGACAATTCACCACAGCCAACTTATCATGGCTAACTTGCTAAGACCTACTGGCTGTGAGACAATTCACACACAGCCAACTTGCTGTGGGGCAACCTGCCACGAGACAATTTAACAATTCAATTTAATTATTAAAATTTTAAAATGTAATTTTTGTCATACATGTTTCATTTGTCTCTCTTTTTGCATCCTTTCTTTAATGATGCTTATTCCACCATTTCTTTGACATTAGTGTAACTCTTGACCCACAGCAAGTTCTCCCACACCGAGTTAGCTGTGGCACATTGGCTGTAGTGAGTTGGCCATGGTAATTTGGCTGCAGCAAATTGGCTTTGGCAAATTATCATTATGTCCACAGTTCAATCCTGAGCTACACATATTTTCTTCTATTCCTAGCAAGGGCTTTCCAAATTTCTCCAAGTCTATACATTAACACTGAGCATATAGAAAGTAAAACAAAAACAAAATGAGCTTCAGGTCTTAGTACAAAAATGCAAATATGATATAATAGGTATAACGGGAGACTTTTTGGATGAATCCAATGACTGGACAACTGCAATTAAAGGGCACAAGGTGTTCAAAAATAAAGCAGTAGAAAGGAGGGACAAGTTGAATTTTACCTTAAAATATTCATTCCTGCTCAGAAATGCAAATGAATGAACTTGGCAAAACTATGGAGAACATTTAGGTTAATATAAATGTGGGAACAAATATTAGTGACATTGTACTGACCACCCATCTAAGAACACTGGAAGCTGTCTCCCAAAAGCAAAATGCCTCTCTTTCAAATAAGTATGAAGTCATCATGATGGAAGATTTTAATTATCCCAATTTTAACATGGGTTTGGGGAAGTTTTTGTTTTATTAAATTTATTGATTTTCAAAAATAAAAGGTTAAAAGGTTAAACAACAAGAAAAAAGTTTGAAAAACAAAAAAAACTATAGAAAAAGAGAAGATAGACGTGGGCAGGAACAGTCATCCAGTAGCCTCCAAAATTTGACTTGAACATGGATTTTCCTGAGCTAACCCCTACATATTAACCATCAGACCACAGTTGCTGATTCCAGTCCCTTAGTTGTGTGAAACTTTTAATGAGAACTTAGTCTCTCAATTCAATAAAGTGTGTCTAATTCAACCATTTATGTAACATTGTACCTCAAATCAAACATAAAATTTCATTCATCTGGAAGGATTAAATTGCAATTTCCAGTTGGCAGAGCTCAGTTGTCTAAGGACAATAGGAATCATAATCTGATACATTCGGAAGACTGCAAATTGAAAGAGGGGCCCTTGTCTTTGAGGAATTATCAAATACATTCCCTTTCTATTTTTCAATACCTTCTTGGAGAGTAGTTATTTCCAAACTAAACTGCATGTTTCTGTTGTGTGTTTCCAGCTTACTTGTTACTTAATGTGATGCCTCCCCTGCAGCTGTTACTGTTTCTGAATTTAATGTGGATGATAAACCCAGGCAACAGGAGAGAGTTTGACTGCAACTTGAATAGAAGCAGATCCAGAATTTCATAACATGCCATAAAGAGGATTTATGGGATAATGGGCACACAACACTAAATCTCTCAGCTTGGAAATGTGTCAAAGCAATGAAAGCCTGATCAGCCGAAGAAGGCTTCTTGCTCTGTGTTTCCCACCATATTTGTTCATTTGTTTTCCAGTCACATTACTTTTCAAAGCCCCCAGTTTACGTATCTCTGACTCTGGGAAATGCTAAATCCAAAATCAAGCTGTTCATAAAAGTTGTCTTATTGATTCTAATCAAAAGATGTTTAGACAGCAAAATGGCAACTGGTGCTGATGTTATTCATCAAGGAATGTTCCTGCAATTGTCCAGTAAACCCACTGAAATATAGATTTGTTGTCATTTCAATAGTATTCCAGGAAGGGAATGATTTGTAGGAACAATTGCTAGATATTTCAGAACTGATCATTTGTTAACTATTTCAAAACAAAATATAGATTGGGAAAAATATCTCTCTGCGGGAAATTAGATGTTTATATCCTGCCCACCCCACTTTTCCCTTGAAAATATTTTTCCGACAAAAGTCGCAATAGTTTTCTTATGACCAAGATAGTTTTTGTCAAGAAAGGGTTTCTTGATATTTATACTCACAAACCAAAGAAAATTATTTGAACTAGAAGGGAGAAGCAAGGATTCTTTACTCCAAGATGGAATCGTACTGACATCAACAATGGTAGGCAAGATTTCATTTTTTAAAAAAAGAAGGGTCTAAAATTTGTCATTTGGGTTATAAATCGAAGAAAACCTAAAACTAATTTAAATTAAATTGTGGGGAAGCAGAAAAATTATGGGGCTTAACTAAAATCAGATCAAAGCCAAGTAGGACAATATAGTTAATTCAAATGAATGGTATTTACAAAAGTCTATAATAAACATCTTTAATTAATACAGAAGGAAATGCCATCTGATGTAAGAAGCTGGAGAGTTTTCTTACTGGAACTATAAAGATGGATTTTTTCCTAAAAAAATATCTAAACTAGCCAATCCTAATCTCATGTCCTCCAGAAGTTTTGATTTCGGATACTGTTATTTTGAGCCAATGTAACCAAGGGCTGTGAGAATGATGGCAGTGATCAACATGAGAAGGTAATGTAATTGCCAAAATGACTTCAATTAAAAGTGGTTTTCTTGGCAACAATGTAAAGTGTTTTCCATTGGGGGTTTTTTGGATTTTTTTTTTAACTTCCTACTCTAGCCAACAACTTTTCCATCAAAACACTAGGTCTTATACTGCTCAACCATTTTTTAAATGTTAGTGCATGTAATCTGTTGTGATCAGAATGACTTATCTACAGTATAAATAAATCTAATCTGGAATAAGTAAATCCAGGATGGGGATATAGGAGAGCTAAGGCTTTCACAAAAAATTATTTGCACATTTTAATGAATATTTTATTTTTAATGAATATTTTAGAAACAAAACTAAAACTAGAGTGCTTCCTACTGACTTTACTCGTAATTTTATATGTAGCTTTATCATGAGTTTTATACGGTTGTAGCACATCCTTTTGGGATATTTCTTGAACTATTTTGGTAAAGGGAGGAATTAGATTAGCATAAACTATTGCTAAAGATAAGTTTGTTACTTGCAAAGACATTGACAGGAGCAGGAAATAGATGAAAAATCAAAAGCTACTCTGAAGAAACATGGGTAGAGAATAAAAGACAAATCTCAGCCAAACTTTATCTTTTTGAAAAACAAGAATTTAAAAACAGCAGATGTTGCTACTGCTTCTCTCAGCCAGCTTCAACCAGGATTAAGGTACAGTTTGTCAAATGTCACATAAGTGTGTTTCATTTATCATTCCCATTCCTTCTTAGACTAAACTCCCCCAGCTGCTTTTAAGTAAAGTTACGTGGAAGAAGAAAGTAGTATTCCTGCCCTGCTTTGACTATTAATCTCGGCTACAAAAATGTAGACTGTCACTTGATGATAGCAAAGATACATAGAAATGGCATGCAAGTTTTGCTGTCCACATTCAGATACTCTACCTCCAATAGGAATTCATCAGTTTCTCACTATGAAAACCAGTGACTTTGAACAGGTGCTCTTGAATGATAGGAAGCCTTAGTGGTGTAGGAGATGATCAGGCTGAGTCCGAGGGCAGGGTCAAATGCATCATCAGTCTGGAGTACCTACGCCCCAGGAAGAAACCTAACTCCAGCCCCACTCCCCCCTTGAAGTCTGTTGACTTTTATCTGGTGTCAATTTGCCTTACCCATTAGTAGATCAGATTTTTGTACATAGGTTGCAGAGAATACATTTGCAATGATTTTTTTTTGAACCTTAACTGGGCTTGTGGTTTCTCGTGCCTGACAGCTGAATGGAATTATTTATAAGAATGAGTATATACTATAAGGATATATACTTCTCTTGTACATAAGAGATATGTATATACTTCTTATACTTTTATACATAAGGATATATTTACTTCTCTTATACAAATGCTACCCACTTAGCAGTAGTGGTTGCCATGGTCTGGCTGCACAGCAATATAAACCTTGGGTCTGCATTGTCAGATACTGTGCTACTGCAATCATACAAGAGGCCCTTTCATAAAACAGGAGGGTTTCAAATCTGAACTCAGTTTATCACAAACTGTGTGAAACACCGAATTGCTCACTGGTGTTTGGTTTGAAAAGTTATTTATATCTGATTGTTCCAGTCAAACAGTCCCTGATGCTTAGCACCCAGTTTAATAAAACTAGATAAATTAGAAGTTAATTCTGTAACTTGGGGAAGGAGGGCAGAAGATAAACGATGGAAAATTAGGGGAGTAATTAGCGGCCGTATTTGTTACACTGTACTTTCGCTGCATTTATTTTTGAAATCCACTAGAGGGTAGAAGGAAATTAATCATTCTCATTAAGGTAGTTTTCCAGCTGCTTTTCAAGTACGATTGAAGGAACGGTGAACTAGCTTTTTTAAAAAGTTAATCCTGAACAAATATCATTTAGAAATAGGAATTTGTGAGAATTGTCCTGCTGAAAGCAAAATTGCACTAAGTACACTAAAGGCTAATGTTCAGAGATGGAAATCCAGAAAAAACAGACAGTTGGTTTGGTAGGTCCCACCACTGAACCAGACCCTTTTTCAAAAGTTTGTACCCTATGCCACAACTTCCTAGTTCTGGATGATAGTATAACTACACAAGGAGCTCTTTAAGCCCCAAGGGGATGAAAAAGTGAACCCCACGTTTGGTCTCAAGATCTTCAGAAGAAACTTGTTGCTTGTATCTGCTTAATGAATTATGAGAAAATGTTATTACATATACCTGTCATAGCCAAGAGGGAAAACTAAACGGGGCAGATCCGGAAGGGAAACTACAAGGGGATCCAGGATTGTAGGCTAGACTGGAAAGTTTAAAAGTAAAGAACCCATTATTCCCTCTGATGGTGTATGGATATGAATGATAGTTTCTGCACAAGAGCAAGAGGAAGAAGGTTGACTCTTTGTGGTGCTGAAGAAGGCTGGTTTGCATTCCTTCATCAGCCATAAGAAAACAGTTCAATATTAGAGAAACTGAGTCAGAGGTATCATGTATCACACTTGGGATACATCACAATGGCTGATGCAGCTATGAAAACTTTTTTAATAGTATGTGATGTGAATGGAAAGCGAAAAACAGGCTGACAGTACATAAGGTGGATAGGCAGCAAACTGAAAGCCACAAAAAAGTATTTGCATTTTTAATGCAGTGAGAGACAGGACAGCTTAGAGAGCAGTTAGCCATAAAGCAATCAAGAATCACCTACAACATGACAAAGCATAACAACAACAACGCACACTGAAACACCTCTCTAGGAGCTTCTACCTCCTTATTATGTATGATCAAATAATATGGTGAGTTTGTTACAGCAATATATTAAAACATGGAATAATTAAATAATGATAGACTACAACTTAATATAAATGTGTATTATTATTAGAAATATATAAGTTGGTTGAATGTAATAACTATGATTAATTTTACTAGTTTTATTTGTATTAGAATGTATGACACCCAGGTGTCACACTGTTCATACATTGATATGTATATATAAAATAAAATAAAAAACTTGGAGGGGGAGAATGTATGTACAAATATACCAAAGGAGTAGAACATTTATTATAACACTCTGCCAATTTTCACCTCCAGTATCTCACCGAACCTGCTGCTAAACACACTACATTTGGGTGAAAACATTTCCATTCAATTATCTGGATACACGCATGTACCTACATGTAAGTTAATATCATTTTTCTGAAAGTATGAGCACACAAGAACAATTACTCACTAGATGTGCAAGCACAGTGTATATTTCTGATCAGTTGTGTGGGAAGATTCAGAATCATTCTGATATCATTCTATACATGATATTTCAGCTGACTCAAGATAAGTAGGAGAAACAAGATAGCCTTTGAAAAGAGGAGAAATGAATAATCTTGCAAATGTACAGCTGCAGTTGGTCCCCTGCCAATGGCTTTAAGAAGAAATGCCATGCTCATGTAGCATATGCTCACAAGAGCATGAATTATTATTTTGGCGCTGATTTCAGCGACCATATTGAACAACTGAGGTAAATTTTAAAAGTAGATTAATGAAGACTTGATATTACTGAAAAGCAATTACGTTCCTTATATTATTGCTGTAATAAGAGCCTTAATTGTAGGGCAAGGCAATGGAATACCTTGACTATTTTATCTCTTGTGAATTCATATATAGATTGAGGACACCTGAGAAGGCCACAGAAAATGATGTTCTCTACTATAATATTCAGAAATAATTTACCTGTGGTTTTTTTTTTTTAAGATCCAGATAAACTGGGACAGGAACAAAGAAGGCAATGAAATGATCAGGGGATTGGAAACTTTGTCCTATGAGAAAAGAACTGAAAATGGTTACACAGATGAAGGACAAGAGCAGTGGAACAAAAGAACTAGAACAAAAGATGAATTATAGTCTTATCTAACATGTAGGTGGACTCTGGTTGAATGCTCACAAAAGCTTTGTAAAAGTTAACAGCAATTCAGCACCATACTCTATTATGTAATCAGATGCTAGGCTCTAGAGATGTACAAAACTCACCAGCTTGGATACCATTAACTACTAAAGGATTGGAGGATTTGCTTCTGGAAACTATCAAACATTTGAAGGGACAAAGTGTGCTTTATTCCAGGGGAAAAAAAGCACACTTGTGAGCCAGGCCATTCATTGGTGAGTTTTGTACCTTCCTAGTAGGCTCCTTTCGTTCAAATGTACCTTATTTAAGTCGGTACATGTTTTGCTTGTTACCTTCTGGGAGGAGGCTTCGTGATATCCCAAGCAGAACATCCAGATTCAGCCACAGTTTTGTTCCATACAGTATCAACCTTGTGAACTCTCAAACTTCCTCTTTCTGCTATGTTGTCAAGATAGATAGTGATTAATATTTATATATATGTATATGTTATGGTGTAGATGTGTGTGTGTGTGTGTTTGTGTGTGTGCGTGTGTGTGTGTGTGTGTGTATGTTTTTGTAAATTTTCATGGATAGAGGTATGTAAGGTTTGGTGTATTCGGGTCTTTTCCCATGTAAGATTGAAAGTATCTTGGTGACGTTTTGACGAGGTCCCACTCCTCATCTTCAGGCTGGTATCTTCGGCTTTGTGCTTGTGCGAGAAAAGCGTGATTGGAGCTGCTGTCTCTCTATAAATACTGGTGGGGAGGTGTGGGGTGCTGGCTTTGTTGCTGTGAGTGGGTTAGTTGCCTGCGTTGTTACATCTTGATTGGTTGATGGAGTTGATGTTTGCAGATTAGTCAGCTGTTTCATAACATCCTGTGTGGGTGAGGTCCTTGATGTGTGCCCATTAGTCTTTTGTGTTTTAACGACCTGGGTAATGGGCTGTGTGTTAACATCCTGAGTTCTAGTGTTGTGATATCCTGAGTTTTTTGATGTAATGTCCTGAGCAGACGGCTGTGATGCCACATCCCGGGCTTTGGTTTGGCTCAAAGTTTGAGGTCTTGCCATGTGTTCATGGCGTGTGTCAGTTTACTTTGTCAGTGCCCTCCGATCCCTACACAAAGCAAACTGACTAATAAACTAAAATGGCTATCCTCTTAAAATGCATTAAAACACAAAATGTCCCTATATTTTCTTAAGTCTGTTAATGAAAAGCAGAGAATATCAAACACTAAGTGCTGGATATCTGCAGTGGAAGAAGAATTTGCTTGGATATTTTTGAAAGAACTCTGGAAAGCAGCAAAACTAGAGAATATTGTGATATTTTATTAATAGGGACAAAAATGGATGACTACCTGATTCCAGCAAATCTTTTCTAGAACATAAGCTCTGGAAATATGTTTATCAAATATTTACTTTAGTTTTAAAAAGTCCCACAGATAGTACTCATGTTAGAGTACTGGAAGTTAGGAAATATAAATAAAAGAGAGTTCCAAAACATTTCAAAGAGTTGAAAATATAAATAAAGCCTAGTTTTCAAACAAGTGTTTTATAATGGAAAGCCTACCCACATTTTTAACAGATATTAGAAAGCCTTACTGGTAATCCTCATTTACCAAATGCCTTGTTTAGCAATCAAAGTTCAACAGTATAAAAGAAAACCCAGCTTTGCAACCAATTCTCACATTTATAATCAACACAGCATCCAGCGCTCACATGTACACGATTTGGGCACTTTGTGACCAGTGTGCATTTACAACCAGCATAGTATCCCTAGAGCCACATGATCACTATTTGCATGCTTCCGAACCAGCTTGTGAGAAGCAGAATCAATGGAGAATGCATAAATAAAATTGCAACTTGGGGTCACAATGGTTCACTTAACTGAAACTGAGCAGTTTAACTGAATAGGAAGTGATACCTTAAATCAGGGGTCGGCAACCTTAAACACTCAAAGAGCCACAAAGATCCTAACTGGAAGCCCCCATTCAATTCTGGAGCCAACCGGAAGTCCGGTTCCCCCATCATAGTCTCCTCCTATCCCGGCATCCTCTTTCCTCTGCTGACTGGAAGTCCGGTTCCCCCACCATAGAGTCTTGTCCTAGCACGGCATCCTTTTTCTTCTACCCGTCCTAACCGAAAGCCCTATCAATTGTGGAGCCGACTAGCAACAGGGAGCCACAGCAGAGGGATGAAAGAGCCACATGTGGCTCCAGAGCCGCGGGTTGTTGACCCCTGCCTTAAATCCATCAGTCACATGTTTTTCCACTTAGCGACTGCAGTGTGTAGCAATGAAATTGCAGGTCCCAGTTGTAGTCACTAAGCAAGGACTACCTGTATTTGTAAACAAACACATTAGGTAATGGCTGTTTGCTGGAAAGATGTACAATATAACTGATCAAGAGGAAGGGCTGGATAAGAATGTGGGAGGCAAATGAAAAACATCTGTTATTTACACAGGCTCTGAGCTGATTATCCTCTCAGAGTCTGGAAACAGCAGCATCTATAGAAGAAGAAACTGACTTTCAGAGAAACAAGATCATCATTTCTAAATGTGAATATGAAAAGAAGTGCAAAGTGCAAAAGGATCCATGCACATTTTTGCACATCAGGTAATATGGAGCTACCCTATCTAGTCAGCTAAAATATAGATGTCATTAAATGGCTGCAAATTAAAAAAAAATCTAATGTAAGGATCAACAAACACCAGCCACAGATCCAATCCAGGCTACTGCTTTTGCAAGTAGCAGCAGATTGCTCCAGGGGTGAGAGGCAAAGTCAGGGGTGAAATGCTCCCAGTTCGGACTGGATCACCCAATCCGGTAGCGATGGCGGCGGGTGGTTCGGAGAACCGGTAGCAAAAATCCCTGCGCCCGCCCCCCCATTCTCAGCTGAGCCGCGCAATCATCAGAGGCTGTTTTTTTTACTTTTAAAAGCATTTTTTCTACAACCTCTTCGGCCGAAAAATGCTTTTAAAAGTTTTTTTAAAAAAGCCTCTGATGATCGCGCGGCTCAGCTGGGATCGTCAGGGGCTTTTCAAAGCATTTTTTTCTGCAACTCCTTCGGCCGAAGAGGTTGTAGGGGGAAAAATGCCCTTAAAAGTCTCTGGCAATCCCAGCTGACTTGCCTGATCGTCAGAAGCTTCTAAAAGCATTTTTTTCTGCAACCACTTCAGTCGAAGAGATTGTAGGGAAAAAAATGCCCTTAAAAGCCTCTGGCAATCCCAGCTGACTTGCCTGATCGTCAGAGGCTTCTAAAAGCATTTTTTTCTGCAATCTCTTAAGGTTGTGGAAAAATGTTTTTAAAAGTAAAAAAAAAAAAAAGTTGGCCACGCCCACCCAGTCACATTATCCCCACCACCAAGCCATGCCCACAGAACCGGTAGTAACAAATTTTAGATTTCACCCCTGGGCAGAGTGGATGGTTGGCTGATGGTGTTTTGGGCAATGGCAATCTATCTGTGGCCCTGTACTGTCCAATAGTTGCCTCAGTTGTTGGCCTGCAGACCTGTCAACTACACCCATGGAAGCTGAAGAAGTACAGGATCTGGTCATTTACAAACAGGTATTGCCAACTGTGGTCTAATTCTTTGCTACTTATAAAGCCTGTCTGGAGTATCAGGGTATCTTTGTTGTAACTCTGCACAGTAGTTATTTCATTGTATTTATAACATGATGGTGGAAATCAGTAAAAAAAAAAAAAAACATGACTATGGCTATCCTGAACTTTGATTGCACTTGCCATCATCACCCTACCTACTGCATAACTACATCTTTCAACTCACCACAAATGATGATGATGATGATGATGACGCAACCTCCAATAGGCTGCACCCATCCAGGTATTTTTCATTGACCGTGAGACTCGTTCAGTTCAGAAGTCATAATCCAAGAAGAGCTATGCACTCTAAAGCATACATTCCAGTGATGGGATTAAAATTTTTTTGCTATTGGTTCTGTGGGTGTGGCTTGGTGGGCGTGGCTTGGTGGGCATGGCAGGGGAAGGATATTGTAAAATCTTCATTCCCTCCCCACTCCAGGGGAAGGTTACTGCAAAATCCCCATTTCCTCCTGATAAGCTGGGACTCCGGAGGCAGAGAATAGATGTGGGAGGGGCCACACAGAGGTGGTATTTACCAGTTCTCCGAACTACTGTATTTTTCGGCGTATGAGACACAATGGAGAATAAGATGCACCTTAGTTTTTGAGGAGGAAAATAAGAAAAAAGCTGATTGGCAGGTGAATTGGCCTCCCGGAATACCCCCAATCAGCTGTTCCCAGAGGTGATTTTAGCAACAGGTTCCTTGGTTGTGAGCCTTGCTTTTTTGCTTTTTTTTTTTTTTTTGCTTTTTTTTCTGCCTCTGAAACTTCTGAAACTCCATTTCAGAAAAAAACTTTTTTCCTGCCTCTGAAAGCCTCCAAAACAGAGCTTCAGAAAAAAAGCCTCTGAAGATCTGTTTGGGGGCTTCTTTTCTGAAGCTTCTTTTCTGATTCTTTTTTCAGCCTCTGAAACCTCCGTTTGAGAAGATATACTACATTCGGAGTATAAAACGCACCCAGATTTTCACCCACTCTTTTTGGGGGGGGAAGGTGCGTCTTATACTCCGAAAAAGACAGTACTCAAAATTTCCGATACCAGTTCTCCAGAACTGATCAGAACCTGCTGAAACCCATCTCTGATACATTCTTATGTGGAAGAGGAATTGTGACCCCATAATTATTTCCCAATCCATGTGTTGGAGCAGTACTTCTGTCACATCTGGCTGACCTTACTGCCGTGGCAGCTGCTCCTACTCCTACAAGCTTGGAGCAGAGGGCTTTGGGGTGATGTCACTTCTCTCCTTCATACCACATAACAAATGAACACTAGCACCGAACAACAGAGAAACTGGTCCTGAAATAGACATAATTCTTGGCAGTTGATTTCTAATTTGCTATAACTAGCATGTCCCTTTAACCAAAGTTTATTTTCCCAACCTAAGGATCCAGAAATAGAATTGCTTTCTCCCATGGGATTATGGGGTTCAAGCTGCATGAGCTGGAAAGGAGAAGCAAAAGCCAGGCCACCTGCAAAGTCCTTTTAAAGAGACAGATATTCTGATGTTTAAAGAGGCTTAAATAGACAGATGAAAGAAAGGTCTTGGTAGGTCTGCTGAAATAAAGAATACAGACCGCCTAATATCTCCTGTGGGTTTCTTTCTTCAAGGACATCATCATCAAGTGCTTGATACATCCCCCTCTTAGTTTAAATGACATCTGTGCAATCTTTGTTATCTCCTGATAATGTCTGTTCCCGTAATAAGCTTTGAGCCATTTTGCTTTCTGTACTTTCATCTGGGCTAATAATACTTTCTTATTATCTTTCATCAGAAGGCAAATGCCACACAGTGCCGGAACATGCAGTTTGACTTTTAAAGAAATCTGCCGTTCTTTCCAGCAAAGACATCCTTTTGGAAGGAGATGAAGACAAACAGGAAGATTTGAGAGGGTAACAGCTGAACAAGTGCAAGATGACATTAACCTTCTATGGATACAAATATGGATTAGATTAATTTCTCTCCCTCATTCATCTGGACGTACTTTTCTTAAGAATGTGAGAAACTCTTGGTCTGGGCCTTTGGAAAAAAAATATAATTTCCTGGTTTCGTTCTCTCTCACACACATTCAAGCATTTTAGTATTGCAGAACAACAATACTAAACAACAGTGTGTTTGTTTTAGTTTAACAAGCAAAAGTTGCAATCCTGCTACTACCCTATGCCTATTCTTAATTTTTGAATCACAAGATCTGGAAGGAATTTAAAAGAAACTTCTACAGAACAACTAGACACAAGAACAGTTTTCTCCCAAATGCCATCACTCTGCTAAACAAATAATTCCCTCAACACTGTCAAACTATTTACTAAGTCTGCACTACTATTAATCTTCTCATCATTCCCACCACCCATCTCCTTCCACTTATGACTGTATGACTGTAATTTTGTTGCTTGTATTATTTGTTCCCTACGACTATCATTAAGTGTTGTACCTTATGATTCTTGATGAAAGTATCTTTTCTTTTATGTACACTGAGAGCATATGCACCAAGACAAATTCCTTGTGTGTCCAATCACACTTGGCCAATAAAAAATTCTATTCTATTCTATTCTATTCTATTCTATTCTATTCTATTCTATTCTATTCTATTCTATTCTATTCTATTCTATTCTATTCTACAGTGACAACCCTTCAGGTATTTGATGATAGCTATCATGTCCCCTCTCAACCTTCTCTTCTGCAGCTTAAACATCCCTAGGTCTTTTAATTGTTCCTTATTCCCTGTGACTGGGGTGTGTGTGCACCGTGAGGATGTGTGTCGCTATTGTTGTTTATGGAAAAAGGTTTCTTCCACATGAAATAAAATGTAAAGGCTTTGTGCCTTTATTGAACTCAATGCCAGAGGCATTAGGAGTTTGACTGCCTGACTGGAATGAATTAAGAACAAACTGGAAACGTTTAGGTCTCTGTTTAGGGTTGTCTGCAGGGTGTGATCAGAAAATAGTCCAAGCTTCAATTGCACATCATGGCTGCCATCTTGATTTTTTTTTTAAAAAAAAAAATGTAGCCTGCAGATAGCCATGGCCCACACAATACTTTAAGTTATAATTTGCTTAGCCACATTTCGTTTTACATATACTAAATCATGGTCTCTTTAAAATAGTTGAAGCATGAATGAATGTGATGTGTGAACTCAGGTTAATGGCTTTGTTCAATTATGCTAAAGCAAAATTTTTAAAAAAGACATGGTTAGTACAATGTATGAGCTCAGTGGGGCTTACTTTTGTGAATAGCATTGTGCTGTAACTGTTTAATAAATGGTATTTACATTTGTGCTGAGACATTGCTGCTAAATTCAACTATTTGTCAATGAATCCTCTCAGTATAGTTTACCACTATCTATAAAGCCTGGTGTGGATATGGAATTGCAGCCTTGAAATGAACTGTAGTAAACTGTAGTTTACTCCACCCTCTTAAATTATTTTCTTTATCAACGTGGTGATTTATAAGAAAGTGAATCAGAGTTAGGAGGAGAAAGGAAAAGCAGCATGTTAATTCACTGAATCAATTTCATCACAAATATGACATTCTAATTATAATCCTATAATTCACGTTTCAATTTGCAGAAGATATAAAAGATGTTCCACGGAGAAGCCACAGGCATAGCAAACAGCTGACTTTAAATGAACTCTCCTTATCCTTTTTATACTTGAATAAAAGTAAAATAATTCACAATTGCCTAATTGATTTTTCATTATCTTCCACGTTATCGGGGAAAAAGTAAACACAACACTATTTTAGCTAAAAGATTGTACACTAAAGCCTAGAAGCCTTTTGACCTTATTAGATGTGTATGGGTGTAATTTGATTCTACAGCAATTTGAACAGGCTACTGTGTACTAGAATGCCACTTTAGTGTAGGGATTAAAGCATCAGACTAGAAACCATGAGACTCTAAATTCTAATCCTATTTTAGCTATGAAGCCACCTAATGGAATAGTCACTCTCTCTCAGCCCTGGAATGGAGGCAATAGCAAACCACTTCCAAAATCTTGCCAAGAAAACTGCAGGGACTTGTCCAGGCAGTTGTCAAGAATCAGCCCTGATTTAAAGGTAGACACACACAATAGAAACTTTTATATGAAAATTACTAGGGGTAATTTCCAGTTTAGCTGCACTGAGCACGCTGCCAATCAATCAACTCTTTATCCAAATCAGAACAAAAACACATGTAATTCAGCTCAGCTAGCAAAAGATACTTTATGTTCATTAACACCAGCAAGCATCAAAACAACCAATTCAGCAAAAACAGGATAAAATACAGGCAGAAACAGGTAGAGACACAAACAATAGGCAGGAATTAACATGATCTACTTATGTCTAGAACTATATCACAAGGCAGAGTACAATTCAACCTCCCTGGTAACAATAGTCTGTGGGTTCATTTATTTATTTTATATAGCTGCCTCACTTTTATTTGATTCTAGGTGCCTCACAATAAACTTTAAAAATTAGTATGGAGGACCCCAGATGTAAGCCTTTTATGAAAGAGTATAGGACAGTGATGGCTAACCTTTTTGCTGTTGAGTGCCAAAAGCGGGGGGAGTGCAGGGGTGTCACACACGCATGTGCCCACACTCATAATGCAATGACCCCGCACACCCCAAACCCCATGCATGCGCGCATGACCCACCCCATGTTCCCCCACCCCCTGCAATCCACACATGACCCCCGCACTCCCCCCTCTGTGCATGGGCATGTGGCTCCCCGCAGCTGTTTTTGGGCCTGGCAAGCTTCCCTGAAGCCTCCTGGGACCAAAAATGGGCTGGGGGTGTGTGTGCCACACCTCCCCAGGCCTGTTTTGGTGTGAGGAGGTGCACTGCTCTCCTCATGCTCCCCCCAACCCCTGCACATACACGTGAGCCCCCCTGCACATGCATCTTCTGCATGTGTATGCATTTCCCACATGTGCGCGCATCTCCCGCATGCGCCCCACCCCTGTGCCAGAGACCTGAAAATCAGCTGGCCAGTGGGAGGCACACACGCATGCACGGTAGAGCTGAGCTGGGCAGGGTTCGCGTGCCTGCAGAGAGGGCTCCGTGTGCCACCTGTGGCCGCATGCCATAGGTTCACCATCACGGGTATAGGAGGAGAGAATAGATGCAACTAGAATATCAAGTGATCCTCTCTTATATTCTGCAACATGAAAGAAACAGTTTGTAGGCCAAGATAATATATCCAATAGCTATCCTCAATGGGCGAATTCCAAATATATTGGAACTACAACTTCCAGAATTCCTAGCAAATCTCAATACATGTGGAGGGAATGGAGAAGGATTCTGGTGGGGGCCCTTTTCATCCTGCCTTAGAATTGAATTGATTATAGCACCCAACATGGATTGTTTAGTTGTATTTTCTTAACTGGGTTCACAAAATGGTCTGTGTCACAAACTAAACACAATAGGTAATGCTAAGGCTAAAATGAACCAAATGTAATGGCTTAATCTGATATAGAATTCAGCCATTCAATAGGTTTACAGCGTACACTAAATAATAAACCATGGTTTTAAAGCTAGCACAGCTTCACATAATCAAAGCTAAGCCAAACTCATTATAAATGTAGAATAGCTACACTATGTGCTTAAAACAGACTGAAAACCTCAACTGTGGTGAATTTGAGCCTTGGTTTGATGTTTTAGAGATGTATCTGTTGAACATTTCTTGCTTCCAGCACACAGAGGAAAGAAAAAGCCACACACATTAAATAGGCAGGATTCCCATAATAGAGATGTGTTTTGCTGTCATTTTGTCCAAGAAATTCAGGGATTCTCTTCCTCTCAACAGCAGAGTATTTGTTATTATTGCAGCCCCAAGTCTAATATATCCAAGGAGAATATTTGTTTTTGTTAGCCTTAATCTCTTGATCCTTGTATCTTTAGCCTAACATGCTGCCTGGGGACTTTTGGGAGTTGAAATCCATGCATCTTAAAATTACCGAAGTTGAAAAATATTTCAAATCAAGAAAAAATAACGCTGATAAATCCTGAGAAAAGATAGAACTAAAGGCCAATCAGGGAAAACAAAAACTGCAAAAGTTCTTTATATTATGTTGACACAATGGAAATAGTCTTTTCTATTCTGTTAACCTATACAAGACTTACTTGAGTTAATGGCTGAAAAAAATAGCCTTAAAAAAATCGGGGTACAGTCCTTTGAGGAAGTCTGGGCAAAGACATTTTGGTTGGACTCTGTGTCCAACATAGACATAAGCTCTTTGAGGGATGACATTTTTATCTCACACCTCAACTTTCCAACTCTGCTGGACTCTGAAAGAAAGCTGTGTATGGAAAACTATGGCAGACCTCCAAAACCAACTCAGATGAAATTTGTTGCTAGATAAGGAAGTAGTGCAATTATCTTTCTGACCAAGCAGCTTTTCATTCATAGGTGAAAAAGATTCACCATGAGCCTTTGTCCAAACAGTGGGAGTTCACATGTAATGGAAAGATCATGCCGTTGACTGAATAAATAAATGAGAAATGGTTATGCTTGAAAAAGGGCGAGGGTGTGGGGTTGTTTTTTTTTTTTTTTTTTTTGGCTATCTGCAAACAGAAGCAGTCAGTCTGCTTCCTTCTGCACCATCTCAATTATCACTCACAAAATCTTAGCGAGTTTATTTTAAATAAAGGTATCAAGCTTGAAACTCATCTGATTGTTTCATTGCCCAAGATCATTATATAGCACTTTTCTGCCACAAAACATTAAGATAAATGGTATTTTTTATAGAACTAAAACAAAACTTCATTTATTTTATTATACACTACACTACACTATATATACACACACATAGAGAGAGAGAGACAGACACACAAGTGTCCAGATTTAATTCAGTTTATTATTTCAGCCCGGCTGCTAGAATGTGAGCTCTGAAAGTAGATGTTTCTGGTTACAATCTGACAGTCCAGCAATAATTGCAGGTAGTCCTTGTCTTACGACTGTAATGGTGACTGCCCATTAGAGTAATAAATTGTGATGGTCATAATGTGGATCACCCATATGACCAAACTGATTTTATGACTTTTTTTTTTTAAACAGTAGTGTTAAGCGAATGCTGCAGTTGTTCACTATGGGCCTGTTTTGCTGAAAATCAAAAGTAAATGCCACTTATTAGCAAAATAATTATAAAACGTGATCACAATAACTGCAGGATGCTCTAAATGGCCGCAAAATGAGCCCAAAGTTGCTGAGTGCCCAAATTGCGGTCACATGACCATAAGGGGAGAACAGCATCAGAACTTTGGAACCAGACTGTAAGCGGCCCTGGGGCAATCTGTCATAACTTTGAACAAGTCGTCGTAAACCGAGAACTGTAGGCTTTAACTCTTGGCTCAATATACACCCACCATGTTAGGAGGGATAACGGTTGTGATCCTGGAAACCTAAATGTTCTCTTTCACACCAACACACTTTTGGTTCTTTTAATGAAGTGAGCTTTCGAAAGAGTATTATTGCGCCATTGAATACTCTTTAAGCAATAAGTTTGATGGCTAAAGAAAGAACATCTGAGAATTATACACAGCCAGAATGAACCTCTTGCCCAACTTAATTCTAAACTGGGGGAAAGAACTAAAAACGGATCCTACATACTTTATCAAATCGTGACAAGCCTGAACATCCTGACTGGGAGCCAAATGTTAGCTTCCTCTGACAGAAGGCGCTTCCATTGTGGGAGGAAGGCTTCCTCTGTTGGAAGACGACTTTTTCCGTCAGCGGAAAAAGAGACTTTGGATTCTCTTGCCTGCTTTCACTTCCTGCCATGTGCTCTCCTTCGCTGTGGTGTTATATTTTGAAAGGCAAGAGAACAGTGTTCGGCCACCGTTGCCACATCCTTGAGAAGAATCTACAGCACAGCTGCCAGACAGAGTCTGCCAGTGTACGCAGAAGTGAATTTGTGTAGCAGTTTCAATTTTCAAATGATTGCCCTGCCATTCATCGGTATGAAATGCACACCAAGGGCAGACATGAAACAGAGAGAGGTGTAGTTTATACATTGTGCTAAGCTATGACTTGCTTTGTTATGGAACTGGTTCAATACATTGATTCCTTTTTTTTTTCTTAGCTCAGTTCAAATAACTACCCACTCAGCACATGACTCAAGGTGATGCACGTTAACCTACAATTATACATTTAATACAATAAGCTATAAACCATGGTTCACAAGCTATAAAGGCTGGCATTGTACAACATGCTAAACCAGTGACTGACCATTACATCAGGTCCATGACTGAGTTTACCTGTTAAATCATGATTTATTTAATCCTAAAACCTAAATGCACACAATGTAATGAATAGTCATAAACAACCATAGTTTGCACATTACTAATTTTCTCAGGAAACTATACCCAAATCAAACTAACCTGATTGTGGCTTGAGAAGATGCACCAGACTCGTCATAGCATGTCATGAGTCCTTATTAGAATTCAGTAATTGTATGAGTCAATGGAAGCTTCAGATCATAATCCATCCACACCCCAGACCTCCATTCATTGATGGGGTAAATCTGAAGAGCAGCTGTAACCACATTTCACTTTGGAGGAATCACTGCATTATGATTAAATAATTTATTTTTAAAAAAACCACTGCGAATAAGGAACAACCAGTGCCTTTAAAAGGAATTGTAAGATCACAGATTATGGGGTGCTTTAGATACTTTTAGAAGCTTCCAATTATGCTGGTCCACCACCCCAATAATCAAACAGCTTTGATTTTCTTTAAATATATATTTCTAAAGTAACAGGAGCTGACTCCAGAACATGCATTATTAAAAAGGCATGACATTTCTGGTACAAATTAACTGCAGTTGAAAATTTTTTGATTCAACACAGAGATAAGAATCTGTTGTTGCTTCTAGTACAAGAATTAATGCCAGAAGTTATCCAGTTATTCATCACTTGTTTATTTTATACAGTATATGACTTTTCCTGATAAAAAAATAAGATGTTTTTCCTGATTAAAAAATATTTTGTGAAATAGAGAAATATTAAGAAGGGGGAGACACTGACTTCATGACAAAAAATGAAGTATTTCTGTATTTAAAAAATCTGTGTTTGTCTAAAAATATTCAATATGCAAAAAAATTAACTATAGTTAAGGATCAGCATTCATTCCTTCATTTTGGGAATTTGATGAGAGTACCACATCCTTTGCATCAAAGGATGCCTTCAATCCTCAGCATCTCCAAGTTGAACTGTGAAAGACGTCTGTTTCAGATTCTTGAGAACCAATGCCAATCAACCTAAATGATATCGAACTAATTTGATCAGTCGATTAAATATCTCCCCTTTGCTTCCCAGATGGTCTTACTGCTGCCAGAGATCAGTAATACAGCTAGTTATCGATTTACAACCATAATTGAGTCCAAAATTTCTGTTGCTAAGCGAGACAGTTGTTAAGTGAGTTTTGTCCCATTTTACGACCTTTCTTGCCACTGTAAAGTGAATCATTGTAGTTAAGTTAGTAAAACAGTTAAGTGAATCTGGCTTCCCCATTACAGATTGTTTGTCAGATGGTTGCAAAAGGTGATTACATGACCCCAGACATTACAACCATCATAAATATCAGCCAGTTTCCAAGGAGCTGAATTTTGATCACATGACCATAAGGATGCTGCAACGGTTGTAAGGGTGAAAAACGGTCAAAAGTTACTTTTTCCAGTGTTGTTGTAATTTTGAACTGTTACTAAAAGAATGGTTATAAATCAAGGACTATACAAAGATGAATTTAGGATGTTTTGTTTTTTTACGTACATATATAAATATATGTCATACAAATCCTTTTCAATATAAACTACATTATTGTTCTGCCCCAGCTACAGACCCTAAAAAACGCAACACCCACAAAGTCTGTACAAACCTTAGTTTACTAAATTAAATCAGTCTTTTTCAAACAAAGGCTGTTAATTAACTTTCTTAACAGCTACAAGAATCCAAAGAATAAATAATCATAATCTTACTATGGTTGGCAGAAAGCCCAGAAGCAATTTGCAGAGAACTAAGATCAAGACACGAAGGAGAGTGAACGAAGTTGTTCCCTGCAAATTGCCTCAGTCGTCGTTCTTCCTTAAATAGGCTAAGGGAGTGGCCAATTAGCCCCAAGCCTTACTCTCGAGGAGACCTCCTCCTGAGGAGCCACTCCTGCCTTTTGGCAGCTCTGCACTTATGGGAGCTTCTGGAGGTTCTGAAGGCCCTGGCTGAATCCCCGCCTCTGGCACCACATCTTGTCCAACCTCCTCATTGTCCGACTCGAGTGTCAACTGCACAGGCTGCTGGCGCAGCACCACACCAGCCTCCTCGCTGTTCGAATCAGCTACTAGCTGCACAGGCCGCTGATGGGCCACAACAACTATGCAAAAAAAAGAATTTAAAAAGGAGATAAGACTTGATATAAAAAAGAAGGAAAAATAATTAAATCTAGTTTACTCCATTTACCAACCTCTCCAAACCTTTCTGTACTTGAGAACAACTTTTCCTTCCACTAAAGGTAAAGGTAAAGGCTCCTCTTACACATATGTGCTAGTCATTCCCGACTCTAGGGGACGATGCTCATCTCTGTTTCAAAGCCAAAGAGCCAGCGCTGTCCGAAGACGTCTCTGTGGTCATGTGGCCGGCATGACTAAATGCCAAAGGTGCACGGAATGCTGTTACCTTCCCACCAAAAGTGGTCCCTATTTTTCTACTTGCATTTTTTTTTGTACGTGCTTTCGAACTGCTAGGTTGGCAGAAGCTGGGACAAGTAACAGGAGCTCACCCCGTTACGCGACACTAGGGATTCGAACTGCTGAACTGCCGACCTTTCGATCAACAAGCTCAGCATCTTAGCCACTAGATTCCACTTATTCATTGTCATTTGTTCTTTAAACTTCCTGCTTTTCTCTTTATCGGGATGTCATCAAATTTATCCATGTTCAAGGTGTTCACCTTTTTTCTCAAATCCCGCCCCACTTTTTTTCTTTTTTGTATTTGTTTTGTGATTCAATCCTCATCATTCTCTCTCTGTGATCAAATGAACCCAATGGGCTTACGTCACATTGATCATTCATCCATTTTTAACATTTCTCCACTTGCCATTTTTTTCAACCCTCTCACATACCCTCTCATAACCCTCTCATCTTCTTTTCATCATTTTCTTGGATTGTCATGTTTTCCATGTTCCATTCCATTCTTCAACATATCATTATCACCCCAAACAAATATCTAAAAACCACCTTCTAGCAATCTTTCACTTCAGTTTTCTCAGAAGTAATTTTTCTCACTTTCACTCTTAATCCACTCTGCTGGAAGTCCCTTATATATCCACGTTCATGTATTTTCCAAAACAGTTTATTTCCATTAAAATTGCTGTGTTTCTTTACTTTATAATTATAATGGTTCCTTACTTTCCTTGATTCTATTCTTTGCAATTATTTCTCTATGCATTATATACATTGTACAATATTTTTCTATCATTTTCATTTGTGCAATCATTTTCTTATATAATTTTTCCTCATTTACAGCTTCTTTTATTTCATCATTCAAAGAATATAGAATAATAGGGTTAGTAGGGACCTTAGAGGTCTTGTAGTCCAACCCCCTGCCCATAGTTGGAAATTCTATACCTTTTCAGACAAATGATTGTCCTGTCTGTTCTTGCAAATCTTCAGGGTACCCACAATTTCTGGTGGCAAGCCATTCCATTGATTGATTGTTCTCACAGTCAGGAAATTTCTCCTTAGTTCTAGGTTGGATCTCTCTTTAATGATCTTCGACCTATTACTTTTTGTCCTGTCCTCAAATGCCTTGGAGAATAAATAGATTCCGTCTTCTCTGTGACAGCCACTCAGGTACTGGAAGACTGCTATAATATTACCCCTAGTCCTTCTCTTCATTAGACTAGACATGCTTAATTCCCTCAATCGTTCATAATATTTTTTGTCATAGTTTCCTTAAGTATAATTCCATATTTCTGTGCTTGCTTTCTTGCTTCATCATAAGATTCCATTTCTGCTGCTTAGCCTTTTCCACTAAATGCTTAATGTTGTGCATGTGTGTGCAGACCCACACACACAACAGGTCACCACCCATGGAGAGACAGATGGCTATTCTGGCTGAGCCAAATGTGGATCCCAGTCTAAGCAGGGGTTCTGGCCCAGAGTTGTGGCATTTCTGTTTTGGGTCAAGGAAGTGTGTCCTATCCACATTTGCATTTAATATGGCACAGTCACTGATCTCCCACTGTTAGTCCTCTGAATTAACTTTTGGTTTCTTCTTGGATTTAGAAAGGTATATCCAGTGGTGGGATTCAAGTAATTTAACAACCGGTTCTCTGCCCTAATGATTTCTTCCAATAACCAGTGTGCTAAATTGCTCAGAAAGTTAACAACCAGTTTTCCTGAAGTGGTGCGAACTGGCTGAATCCCACCACTGGGTATATCGTATTCCTGAAGTTTCTTGCTGCTAATTTTGTACTATTTTTCTGGAGATTAATCTCACATGATCCACTTCTGAACAGATACACAGAGGGCTACATTGCTTAAGAATACATCAAGCCAATTAATCATGTCCTAATTGTTTAAAATACCAGCTAATGGTATTTTACAGGCAGAACAGATGATAACAAAAATATTTTGCAGTCTTCTCCATTTACTCATGACAGTACATGTTGCAATAAAAAAGATGGCATCTGAGCAAAACAACAACAACCCTGCTCTTTGGTCTTCCGTAAGAAATTGCAGAATTGGAGAAATTAACTTCAATCAGGGGCTATAAATGCATGGATTAAAACAGATTTAGTGTGGGTACCAGATCTTCCTAGGAAGCCAGGAACAAATTTTGAAGGCAATTCATGCACAGTTGTAAAAGAATATTTTATAGCACTAGCAACCTTTTAAGTCAATACTACTAAATTGTTGCCAAGAGATTATTAATTTTTGAAAATTGTGACCAAAGCTGATTGTAATGAACTTGTTCTGTTGGTTTCAATGGATTATCGTATTCTGAAACTCCCTCAACCTATGCACTTATAAACAAATGATTATGGAAAGAAAAGAGCCTCTTTTTTTAAAGAAAGGAAGAAAAAAGAGAATTTGCTGTAGATTTTGAAGCTGTGTGAATCTTCATTTGAGATCTCAATTTCTGCCTACTTCTTACAAATCCCAAACACGAGATGATTGATTTCTTATTCTAATTTTTAATTAAGCTGTCAGAAAATATAAGAAAGAACTTGAGCTGACACATACCTTGTGTTCTGATGCATATGTAAAGTGGCACTGCTTTAAAATTACTTTGATATCATATAGTCAAACAGTAACACATTTGCTTTTAGATTTTATCTACTCTTCTCTCCATTGTTACTTTTGATGGATGGATTATTAGCACATTAGGTTGTTTCTTTGTGTTACTTTCTCTTTCCTTTCCTTTTTTAACTTTTTATAGATAAAACAGAATTTATAAAGAGTCCATAAAACAGCAGCAAGGTAGATAGACTCAATTGCAGTAACGATGTATTATTTGGAAGTGTTGAAGGACCAAGAAGGGGCCAGATCATCCTGTAGATAGAATATCCATCTATGTGATCACTAAAAGTTGCAGTGTGATGGCATAATATGATTTATCTATCTACAAAGCAGAATTTTACAGACACTTCCTCAGTATGGAAAAGACTTGAGTTTCATTCATTCCTAGTGGTGGGTTTCAAAATTTTTTACTACCGGTTCTGTGGGTGTGGCTTAGTGGGCATGGCATGGCTTGGTGGGCGTGGCTTGGTGGGCATGGCAGGGGAAGGATACTGTAAAATCTCCATTCCCACCCCACTCGAGGGGAAGAATACTGCAAAATCCCAATTTTCTCCCGATCAGCTGGGATTTGGGAGGCAGAGAATAGATGTGGGCAGAGCCAGTCAGAATTTTTACTACCGGTTCTCCAAACTACTCAAAATTTCCACTACCGGTTCTCCAGAACTGGTCAGAACCTGCTGAAACCCACCTCTGCTCATTCCTTGACTTGAGATCTAGGAACATAAAGGAGGATGTACAATATTTCTTCTATTTTTATTTTTTTTTAGGAAAATTATATGAATTATATGAACCAAAGCAATGGAGAAAGAAGCAAATTTTCTTTATTGAAGTATCCTAAAACTGAGATCACTGGGTTTCCAGCCAATCAGACTAAGTGCTCTAAATCTAGGTTGGCTTATCCATCACAGCTGGTAATGGATTTTGTGGTATTCTGTGTATTACTGGTTGTTCCGGATTATATCCATTTGTATAACTCCCTTCGTGATCATTGATAATGTTTACTGTTTTGTCAGAACTCTTTCTTTTGGTAGTAAAGGTGTTATTGGGGGGGGCAGGTCTACTTCTGCATTGATTAGGCTTTTCTCCAGCACCATTCTTTCACTATCTCTAGCTGGGTTGCTATGTTCAGCATCCTACAGTTCTGAATACAACTTTGGAAAAGATAATATAGAAAAAAGGTACATAATCAATGATATATAATTAATGACAAGACGTGTGCATCCATGGGCATGGCTGGTAGCTTCAGGTGCCTTTCTTACCTTTTTACCTTTGTTTTAGTCCTGTTTTTAATTTTGCTTTTAACTGTATCTCGTTTTATATAGCTGTATTGGCTTTTATTTGTAAACCGCTCGGGTGAGATTGGCAGTATATCCATTTGATAAATAAATAGCTAATAAAAGATAATAGCTATATACTTAATGAATAATTAATTACATTGGCCTAGGCAGGAAACCCAGCTAACTATATATCAGCAATGATCATCCAAATCCAAAAATTGAGGCTGCTGTTGCAGTGCAGCTTTCACCCTTGATCTACATTCTTTCACTATTGTAAGTACCAGTATTATAAAATGATCCTTTTATACTGTTCTTTTCCTGACGTTTTTACACTTTATTAGCTGATTTTTTTCTTTCCTTAGGGTTACACCAAGCTAAATTACAATGCCAAAGGATCTCTGGGCTCCTCAAAGCTTTCTTGATTTTTACATAGTTCCACTTCTAACAGCTAGCACAGGAGTGCAATTTTAAACAGAAAAAAACATTCTCAACTAGGAAAGCTAAAAATCTGCCTTTATACATATCTTTTCAACTTTGAAACACTCAACTACCAAAACTCTGCAAGGTAAGTTGCTCTAGAAGGGGAGTGACAAACCCAAAGTCATTATGTGACTTTTCATAGCTGTTACTTTGAACCTGGGGAGAAAAAGAAAGAGAAGCTTTGCATTATATCTAAATAAATCCTTAACAGCTTCAGCTGCAATTCAACATGAGTTGGGAACAAACAAATGAAAGCCATTTTTTGGTGTCTTTTTTTCAGCACTTGTATCCCCCCAGTTCAATGTTTTTTATAAATATTTGCAATCTTTCTTCCAATCCCTTGATATAAATAACTTTATTAACTACCACCAAGGCATTTAATCTTCAGCAAAGGGAGGTTTTGCTATTTTGGTCTAGTTCTGAGCAATACTTTCTCCTTTTTCTTTCTTTCTTTCCAAAGGGTCATAGGGCACATATTTGTTCACTAGATCGCTTGCATCATTTTTTCCATTGCTTGGTTCAAAAGGAGGAGTTGTATCTTTGCTGTTTTGCTCTGGGTAAATTTAAGTGAGAAGAAATCAGCTCTGCGGCCTCTTGCTTGTTAACACAAATGCTTAAACAGAACCTTGATGTACTTTGAAGGAAGAAGGAAAATATGTATTTCAGAGAATGTTACCGTGATTTCTTTCCAAACAAAGAAGATTAATGACTTTTATATAAACTCCATTTACTTAGCATTTGCATCATTTCCTAGAGATGATATAAATCTGCAAACATCCTTTTTTCAGTTCCTCATGCTTTAAGGATTTATATAACACTTTTAGATAATGGTATTTTAGCATTTATATAACATTTTAGAAAGTGTTATAACATTTTTGGAAAGTGATAGGGGAAAAAAAGACAGATATGGGATAGATCCACTAATTTGTTCCCTAATTTGTTCAAAGGTAACTTAATAATCCAATTCTTCTGATTTTCTGCATCTGGCAAAAAGTTGACATAAATCTACTTTGGGATATTAAGCTCAGGGGAAGACCTTCATCCATATTTTAAAAGGGACTGTAGTTGGGATAATGCAAAATTCCCCTTTGAAGACTGCCTCTTTTACTTCTTGGTTTCACTTCAGATTTAACTGCCAGAAGTTCTTCAAGGCAAGTCAAAGAAGTCAAGATGGCAGCTGGAAGTTTTCAGGTGGTGGAGTGCAGTATTCATTATCTCTAATCAGTAAAGGTTGTAATGGCAAAGCGGAAATTCAACGTATCTGGAAACTACCAAGTAATGGAAGACCATATGGGAGAATAATACATAAACTAGTATTTTTAAGACGTGGGAACTCCAGCTCCTAAAATTCTCCAGCCAGTATGCCTGGCTGTTGCCATACACAGGGGTATCATACTGGCAGTCCATAGGCCGGATGCATCACATGCAGGCCATGCCTATCCCAGCTCCACAAAGGCAAAAAATGTTGCGATATGTCACGTGAGATCACGTGACACATTCAAGTTTGACACCCGTGCCGTACCATGTCCTTCCTGCCAGGTTTTTTTCTTCCTTTTTTTACATCTGATTGAGAATCTGGGCTTTTTTTTTTTTTTTTTACATTTTTTTTTTTACTACCATGGTCAATTGTATGAATGTACATTCAGCTTGGCCCTTAGGAAATCCCGATATATTAGATTAGACTGGTATGTCAAATAAACAAGCAAGCAGAGAATTCAGAAAAAGACAAAGACAAATCACTTTCCTATTGTGGCCCAGAAAATAACCACTCCAGGAAATTACCAGAAATCAAGCTTAACTCTTTTTGTATACTTATTATTAGATTTTTATCCCACCTTTGTTTTCTTTTCCTTTTTTCTCCTTTCTTGCACTTTTAACTTTTTCTTTGATTTTATTCTTTTGTTCTTTTTCTCATTTATTAGTTTGATTCACACCCTGGCCAGTGTCTCTTTTCGCTTCTACCATCGGGCAGAAGACATCGAAACATAGCCAGCCGGACAAATGGGTTTAAAAGCAGCTTCTACCCATGGGCTGTCAGACTCTTAAACACAATCACAATCACTCCAGGCACATATGGAAACCTATGACTAGTCTTTTTTCTCCAATTACTTGTATAGGGATTATTCTCTATACTATTTATGTTGTTTTGTATTTTCTGTTATGGATTGCACCAGAGAGGCTAAACCAATTTCGTTGTAGATATGATGTACAATGACAATAAAGGCTATACTACTATAATTTGTATTCATTTTTATCTTTTTTTTAAAAAAAAAAAACCTTTAATAACATTGTGTATGTGAGAGACAGAGAACAATTAGAAAAAAGGGAAACATGGAGTGACCGATTTCTTTAAAACTGAATTCAAAAAGCTACTTCAGACTCTTCTACCCCAATTCCTCAGGCTCCTCCCTTCCTCTCCATTATCATCTTTTCATTATTTTTCCAGCTCTCCTGCTGCTTGTTCCTCTCTGCCTCAATTCTCTCTGAGGGATTGCCTTTTCTTCAAACTTCATTCTCCCCCTCTCCCCTGACTCTCTCTTGCCCCACCCTGTGCTTCTAAAAGAGGCATTGACTGTGAAATAATCCTGCTTCCTTTTTCAAATTTTACAGGAATACAACTGCAAAAACCATCATTCATTTGATAACGGTTCTGAATTTTATCATACGCCCTTCCAGATTTTTCTTAACATAAGGAATTGAAAACTAAAAAAAGTAATTTTTTAAACAGGAAAAATAAAAACTCTATAACATTCTCCAATTGATAGTCCAGGAGCAGTCTGTAGAAAGCTCGCTTCCCATTATTCAGGATACTGCCTATAAGCACTATGTGCTTAGAGGTCAAAGCATTGCTAGAGACTTCACACATCCACTTTACGGTCTGTTTCCCTTGCTCCCCTCTGGGAGGAGGTTTCAAAGAATATCTAGCAGGACTACCCAATTCTGTAACAGCTTTGTCCCCTATGCCATCTGTCTGGTAATCTCGCAAAGTTTGTTTTTCGTGCCATGTACATCCGAACTAGACTGTGTTGTTTCTCTGTGTCATATATGTGAATATATGCATAATTTTATTTATTTATTTATTCTATCATGGTTATGTAGTGTATATTGGAGGTGGTGACCCTTTGAGAGCTGTATGCAACTAAATTTCATTTTAATGTATGCCAATTAGTGTACATTCAAAGTGACAATAAAGTTATTCTATTCAGTAAATTTCTACAATCCATTCCTGCTCTTTGCTCTTCTTTAGCTTGTAGGCTTGCCTCCTACAATGTCTTCACCCTCTCTTCGTTTGCTTGTAATTATTCTTTTGATTGACTACCTACTGGTATCTTTTTCCATCCAATTTCCCATTACATTCTAATTCCAGCCAAGCTATTTCCTCAGTTCTTTCAAGTTAGATCAGGAATAACTTTGCTTCCTAATGAAATAAATGAACATCCAAATTATCTTACCGGATCAGGCTATCACTATCAGAAATGCTGCTGACAAAATATTAGAGAACATTAAAAGAAAATAAATTAATAGAAAGAAAGACTTTATGTAGGAAGGCAGATTAGACATATGGGGTGCCAATAATTTATCTCTTATTTTGCATTTTCAAAGTCTGCAAAACAATGATGGGACGTTATGAAGAGTCACAATTATTCTGAAATGTTTAATTAGATGAAAGCAGACAAGTGAACAAGCAGATACAGATGCTTATAACTGCAAAATATGGTGGCCCAAATTAAAGCTGAAATGCATTTAGGCATTTCCCCTTGGGAAATTTTAGATTTACCTGGGCAATTAGACCTGGCAAATTAATGGTAATGACTATGTGCAGGTATGTACTTAAGTTTAGAGTACATTTCTGGGCCTCACTACACACACATGTATGTATACGTATATGTATATGTATATGTATATGTAAATATTGCTTGGCATAGCTATTAGCTGAGATCTTTTTTTCCATAGAAAAGGAACTTTTACCCTTATAGTTTGCAACATTTTTGTAATCAAGCTCATCTCCCAGCTTTTCTACACAAGAGTTTTTGAAACTTGGCAACTTTAAAATGGGTAGATTTCAACATCCACAGTTCCCTAGTCAGAATGCTGTCTGGGGAATTCTGGGAGTTGAAGTCCATCCAGATTAAAGTTGCCAAGTTTCAAAAACACTGGTCTATAGTCTCCAGGTCTGGGTTTGTTTGTTTTAGAAAGTTTGATATCCTTGAAGCTAGTCAACCAAAAATTATCCTTGCCATTCCAAGATTCTATTATTTATTTATTTATTAGATTTTTATTACTTATATAAAACACTTAAAAACAGGCTTGGTCTTCCTGGTTGTAGAACTATTATCCTTTGTAAATTTTGGCTAAAGTAAATTAGCCCTACCAGTTCTTACAGACTATCTTAGGTCAACTTGATTTTAAAAAGTTATTGGTAATCTTGACTTTCTAGGGTTCTTATCGGAAAACCTCTGTCCATTAGACCTTGAAAACATCCAAGTATCCACAAAAAGCATTGGAGTCTCTGAAATGGGTACATGCCAGCCTCTTATCCCTCCTCTATCACAATCCTGAAAGACTGCTGGGTCTTCACTTTGGCCAGTGGATGCATCGACTTTTGTGGTTCTGTTGTGGCATTGCAAAAGACTCCCCTGCATCAAGAGATCTCAAGTCATCATGTCTTTTATTGCTGTCCCTTCAGGTTTAGTGTTTCCTTTTGTTTTATCTGTATCTGCTGCTGTGGATCTTATAACCATAATAAAAGTTTGAATTTTAGGGGCCCGGGACAGGATGTTTTCCAGGGCTCCTCTATCACTTTGGTGTCCCAGTAAGCTTACAAGTTATGGTAGCAGGAGAGAACTGGGTTAACTTTAGTATTTTTTTAAAAAAATAAAATTCTTGAGGACAGTAACCTGCAATTAGAAGTACCATGCAATTTTTCAGCTATCTGTCCACATTATTTCTACAGAAAATATATGGGCCATGCCCTATAACTGTGACGGCAAACCTATGGCACGCATGCCAGAGGTGGCACGCAGAGACCTCCCTGTGGGCACGTGCACTGTCGCCCCAGCTCATGTGCGCTGGCCGGCTGGTCAGGTTTCTGGCACTCTGACTTGCACGTGCACACACGCACCTTCCGGTTTGGGCACTCTGTGCCAAAAAGGTTCGCCATCACTGCTCTATAATGTATTCAACAGCTCTAATCCTAGGCCAATCCTGTTTTGCTTGGGTAAGAAGTTGTACACACTGGCTTAGTATATGCTAGCGGTACCGTACTAGGGCTGCAAAAATCTAAACAGCTGTTAGAGGGCAGCATGGAGGAAACATGTTGTCATCTAGTGATTATCCAGATATTTGCAGTCTCAATATCACAGCTCCAATTTTCCAACCTCGGTTTGTCAAGTAAAATTTTATTAGCAAGATGAACAATTCATTAATCCATATTTTACAAACTATCAAGGACTTTGAACTTAACAAATCTCTTTATTTTTCTGTATCTGAGATACCTTCTCATCACTAGTCATTACACCCCACAAAAAATATCAAAGCAGTAAACAGAGTGATGCATATCCTGTAAATGAAAAGCTTCCAGCATTTCAAATATTTTAGCTAAGAACAAAGATAGCTAAGGGGGAATATGATAGAGATACTGAAAACCATGCATGATATGAACAATAATTTTCTATCTCTGAATTAAAACATGAGATCATTCATGAAAGCTAAATGTAAGCAGATTCGTGCCTAATAAAAGGATGATTAAATTATAGAATTGTGAAGAAACGGGGTAATGACCTTAAACCATTGTAGGATACAAAATGTTGTCATATAAAGATTCTGTCTAATCTAGCAGCATTCTTCTTGAAACACTCAGCTGAGAGGACTTGAAAAATTAAAGTGAAGAGTGAATTGAATTCATTCACCCAATTAGTCATACTTAGAATTGGCTTATTAACATTAGATGGACTAAAGTTTGCTATAACTTCTATAAATAATTGAGTGCCATAAATTTAGGTTAAATCTGCATCCAGATATCTAGAAGCATATCTAGAATGTCCACAACAGGGTCTGAAAGTAGTACTTTTAAATGCCAAAAAGGCTGATGAAAAAAATCTGAATGGTTTCAGCACAGTTTGTTTTATGTTTCACTCACATCTTCCATAGGATCTGAGAGGAAATTACTGCGTAAGGAACTTTCAGTCTTGGCAACTTTAAGATGTATGGAGTTTCATTCCCAAAAGTCCCCAGCCAGCAAACCATGGCTTGGCTTTGCCTATTTTTTTTTACCCTCAAACTTCTGTTTATTGAAGAACCAGAGTTTCTGTAGTTGTACAGCCCTATTAGCCTAGATGTTCTCCAGATGTTCGGACTTCAACTTCTAGAATGGTCAGGAATGACCATATTGGTTGGGGAATTCTGGGAATTGAAGTCCATACATCTTAAAGTTGCCAAGGATGGAAAACACTACTCTATGTGGTTTCATACGAAGTTGAAACAAATGGCTCTGAGGTAAATGCTACTTCTACTGAAAATGTTTCCTTTTTTACCTGTTTTTTGGCATAAGACTCTACATTTCTGTTTAGTTTTAAACATTTTATGATATTTGAAGCCTTTCTTGGATGTTATTTTATAAATGCCATTTCCACTGGAATGGTGAATGGTAGAACCAGTTTTATTTATAGAACTAAGTGGTATAATTTGATCAACCATTAATTCTTAATGGTGCACCCATTTGCTTTGTAAGATCTCCTTAGCTCTCTAAAATCATGTGATAATTTTATAATCTTTATTAAGGGAGATAAAAAGGTATTATTTCTAGGTTAAGCAGGGAGAAGGGTTCAAAAACTACAAGATGGCAGGCATAGTGTCATAATTCCATGTGTATGTTGAGGGTCTTTGATTGCAGCACTTTGCTTGCAGATTTTGTGCCCCCACTTTAGATAATACTATATTAGTTCCATAGCAACAGCCTAAGGAAACATTAGTGCAGCAATATGGTATATGGAATATGGTACCATGGGGCACAAAATCTACAAGATGGCAGGCATAGTGTACCTGTAGTCCTCAACTTATAACCATTTGTTTAGTGACCCATTCAAAGTTACAACCGCACTGGAAAAAGTGATTTATGACCAGTTTTCACACAGCCGTTGTAGCATTCAAAGAGTTACATTATCAAAATTCAGATGCTTGGCAACTGGCATGTATTTATGATGGTTATAGTGTCCTATTACCATTTTTCATACTTAGGACCATTGCAGCATCCCCATAGTCACGTGATCAAAATTCAGACACTTGGGAACTGAGACACATTTATGATGGTTGCAGTGTCCCAGGGTCATATTTTGCAACCTTCTGACAAGCAAAGTCAACAGGGAAGCCAGGTTCCTTTAACAACCATGTTACTAACATAATAACTCAGTGATTTATTTAACAACTGTGGCAAGAAAGGTCACCAAATGGAACAAAACACAGCAGAAATTTTAAACTCAATTGTGGTCATAAATTCAGGACTAACTGTAATAACTTTTAGTAACTAAGCTACACACCCACAGCAACAATAACAAAAACCTCCCTTTCCTAAGAAATATCAAAATTGATTTAGTCTTCTGAAAATAGCAGCAAGCAGTGAAAATCAATAACAGGAAGTCTTAATGTATTCCCCTAGAAAGAACTAACCACTATTCAAATAGTATTGGATCAGAAATAATGCTTAGGTAGAAACCTTCCAGTCTAGATTGTTTTTGTACCAATATCCAGCCTCATTCATTTTGTTGTTATTGTAAGGGGAATTCTGTCTTTTTCGTGTCAATGGAAAATCTATTAAAGAGGAAAGGACAAAGTACTGTCAAGACAACTTTTGATTGTTATCTCTGTGGACCATCCTCTAAACTTCATACTCCCGCTGTGTGAAGTTTACTGCTATATGAAACACTTAAGAAGAAGATCTTCTTTAAATTCCACCCTCAAGTATACATATATTTAGATTACATTAATATTTGTGTATATCAATTCTATCAGGCTTAATATATATCTTATAAACAGGCAAATCGAGTGACTGAAAACAGTTCTCACTATCAGCTGGATGGTGGTGTTAAGCATGGGTTTTCTACTCAAGCACAAAATCTTAAAGCAGAATAAATTATGAAAACAGTAATCTGGAAAAGCAAATAATCTTTCTTAACTTGCATAGTTTATTATGAATATGGATTTGCGTAGTAGATTTTTCAATCTGGAAAGTGAACAACACATTCAATCATTTGTTTTAAATCAGTGCCACCCATACAAAAATGAAAATAAGAAATGCAAAGGATTGAAAATGATATTGTGTTTTTATTGATTTGTGTAAGGCTTGACTCACCCTGCTAATTACAGAGTGGACAAAGTATTTTCTGTTCCTATCAGCAGTTGATAATTAGCTTTTTCCCCCTTAAGGAAACTGGAGCCTTAATAGGCTCCACTGGCATTAATGATGGGGCTTGAAAGATGCCCTTTAAGCAAGGCAGTAACAAGACATTACAAATTAATTCCAGGCAGAATTACTAAGAAAAAGTATATTCAAGGGGAGGAGGAGAAAATAAAATAAAACCCTACAGCTGGGTTGAAGAATCTGTGCTTCTCTAGATGTTGGATAAAATCTCACCCTGACCACTAAATATATTGTTTTACATTTTCAGGAGTTACAGTCCAATCATATCTACCAAGGTAGACTCTTCTCCTGTGCCTTAGAAATAGACTACAGTTTTCATCCCAGAATGAAATAACATATAATATATGCAGTATATATACATATATTACTATATGAATTTAATACAGATTAAATTGAAAACAACTGATATAGAAAAGAAAACAGAATGGTATCAGCAAAAACAGGAGGTAACTATAACAAATGGCTTATCAGGTTGAAGAATTCTGCAGGGCAAAAAGTAAAAAACTAAGATTGCATTTTCAAATCCATTCTAGATTGGCTCTATTTTTTTCAAACTGAAAACAGCATGTATGGTTTGAGCTGCTTTCTTCCAGCCTGGTTTGAAAAGTTTCTATTGCCTTTTCCTCTATACTGTACTAGGCATACCCAATCCATGGCCCACAGACCTCATGTAGTCTTGGACAGCTAGAAATGCGGCCCCACAAGGTAATTAATATATATTAATTTTAAAATAAAAGAAGTTTGTTATTTATATACAATAATTATATTATGTATTTTATATGCAACCCAAAACAATTCCTCTTTATTCAATGCTGCCCAGGCAAGCCAAAAGCTTGGTTGACCATCTTTTACACCCATATCTCAATGGTATTTTAAGGTAAAGATATTGGAAATATATTGCACATTACATTGTTATACTGAAAATTCTTCTGAAGACCATGGAAGTGTACTATCCCCCATGCTGATGTTTTCTGTGAAAATACTCAATGGCTAGAACCATGGGCAATTTTGTCCCTTTGCATATTCATTGACTTCAAATGCAATAATTGATAATGTACCAAGAAGTCTGTATAAACTTTTAGTAATCATGACTTTCGATGCATTGGATTATCTGTATGCAACCTGGCCATTTGGGTCTTCCAATTTGAGTTCCCATTGTTTTAGTCACTGATTTTTTAGAAATGATACCATTGCATTTATGTTGTTGGAGATGCAATGAAAGTCATGTTCTATTTAAATATATTCTTCCATTTTGGTAAGAAAGAATTACATGTAACTGTGAGATTTAATATTTTCATCCCACAGTGGAGGAATAGATTGTGAAAATGTCAGAACTGGTAGAAAAGGGAAAACTGACCTGTTTAGTCAGGGGGAAAAATCTTTTCTGGAAGATTAAAACTTTATATGGACTTTTTGCTGAAAGAAGAAAGACATGAAATGATTATTTCATTTGATGATTTGATGATTAAGAGAAGCATGGATTAAATAAGGAACTGAACTTGTATAACAACTAAGAAAGAGGAAGGACAATAAAATTGTAATTATTCGTTGAAAATAAAGTCAGAAGTCATTTCTATATTTCTTAATTTTTGATTCTTTTTCTATTTTTTTGTTTCTTACATTTCTTTCTTTTCATCTTTTATTTCATTTGATTGGTCTTTTATTCTATAGAAAAGTCTTAAATATAATAAAAAGAGACTTAATATTTTTAGATTATATATTCTTTTGAAGTTTATCTCTATCACATGTGCGTTGATTTCTGGACAAAGAAAATGGGCTTACTGTCAAAAGGCTTACTGTTCAGCAGAAAACATGTGACTATTCAGTGGTTTGCAGAATTTATTAATATAGAACAGTTACGGGCGACTGTAGTGAATCATAACTTCAATTTATTGATGTTATATCTATTTGTGAATATATGTTTTGTATGTTTTTTAAAGATTTTTAAAAATAATTTTATGTATTGCTTCTCTTGTTTGTAAATTTAGTTAATTAAAAACAATTCTAAAGGGCCACCCAAAACTGGGTTGTATACAAAATTATTAAGCATACAGAAGAAAAACGGTACATGCTACTAAAACAAAATCAATTAAATAGGATTCAAAATTAAATTTTCTTTTTCTTTTTTTTCTTACCTTTCCTCATGTCTCCTTTCCATTTTCCTCCCCATTGCCTTCCATTTTACTTCGTACTTTGTATTTTACATTACTTTATAACTCAATAAAAATGTTAATGCAAAAAAAACCCCTAAATTTGTTTGTGTCCTACCAAACTGCAGTTCAGCTCCATCTCACTAGATGCTGGAAAAAGATGTGGGTTAGACCAACTTTATAATGGGTGAAAGATTGTTCCAAGGGGCATTAAGCAGGTCTCCTGACCCTTTGGAATTGTAATACAAAACACCTCAACTATTTCCCAGAGAAAGAAAGGTTGGAGACAGGATGAAAATTATCCAGATATGTGGGACCCATGAAGGTTTCTTAAGAAGAAAATGCCTATCTCGAGGAAAGATTCAGAATTGCATGAGTCCACCTACACATGGAGGTCTTGATCATCAAGGAGGGCCATGGATTTAACACAGATGGACACATTCACAGCACCAAGGATTCTATTCATTCCTTAGAAGTCACAGATTCCTTTTCAAATAATATCAAACATGATCATGCTTCAGTAGGATTTGTCCAGATGCACTCCAGCTCAGGGTGAATCTCAGTGATAGCAATAGACTTATATATCACCACGTAGTGCTTTACAGCAATGGTCTCCAACCTTTCCGGCTTGGTGGACTGGTGGAGGCTGCAACAGTGAGGGGAGAGAGGGGATGATTTCATGTGCTCCACTTTCACAAATACAGCAGCGTGCATGCATGCGCATATTCACCCACCACTTCTGTGGCCCGGTTCCGAATGGGCTGTGGCCTGGCACTGGGCCACAGACCAGGGATTGGGGAGCCCTGCTTTACAGCTCTCTCTGATCAGTTTACAATGTCAGCATATTGTCCCCAACAATCTGGATCCTTAACAAATGGTCTTACTTGTGTAATGGAATGTCTGAATAATGGGGAACAAGGAGAAGACATGCTGCCTAAGAAACAATCAGACAAGAGAGACAGAAGCCCCCAGTGGCTTAAGAATCAGAGAAAGAAACTCCGACAGACCCGCTTTGTTGCTTGTATCCTTGCGATTTATATTGATATTGATTGTTTCCTAGTATGATTTGATTGCTTATTGTACCGTATAACTGTCACTGGGTGTTGTGCCTTGTGATTCTTGATGAGTGTATCTTGTCTTTTTATGTACACTGAGAGCATATGCACCAAAGACAAATTCCTTGTGTGTCCAATCACACTTGGCCAATAAAGAATTCTATTCTATTCTTTAATGGATCAAATAGTTAAAAGTGGTTTGAGAAGTGCTTTCAGATTTGCAAGATAAGGTAGCCTCACATTACAGGTGGTCCTTATGACCGTTCACTGATATAATAACCATTTGAAATTATGACAGTGCTAAATGAAGGGATTTAAGTACCAAACATTGTAGCACCCCCATGGTCATGTGACCAAAATTCAGGTGCTGGCAGTGTACCTGTCCTTATGACTGTGGGAGTGCTGCATCTCCCACCCCCACCTCAGCCTGCTGGGCCCACCAGTGCGTAAGCTTCCTCCTTCGTTCCCACTCCCAGTCACTCTTGAGAGCCCTGGGCCACCTCCTTCCCACCCCACCACATCTGGGTTCACTTACCTTTCCTTTCCCCTGAAGCTGCTGACAGATGTGCACAGTTGATGCCTGGCACAGTTAGAAAGCTAGCAAAGGCAGTCCTCCTAAGATCTGGGCAGGAATAGGAACTTTGCTGGCTGACTTCCTGTTCCTGGCCAGCCTTAAGAAAGAATATATATATATATATATATATATATATATATATATATATATATATATATATATATATATATTCTAGTGAATTGTGATTTCACTGAACTAGGGCTGCATAATATCTTGGTTTACGTAGGTAGAACCTGGCTAAAGAGACATACATACATACATACATACATACATATTCTTATTATGAAAGCAACATAATTCCGTCCTTATGTCCTGAGTGTTAAATAGTATGATCTAACTTCAAGTTCCCACTTCCAGTACATTTCAATTAGATGATGCTAATATGTAGTCAATTCACTTCATGTTTTACTGGGCTCATGTTAAAAGCCTTGAATACTGTAAATTCAAACCCCTAAATAAATTCAGTTCTTGTTTCTCCAAAGAACATTTCTCACCTATGCTATTGTTTATACAATAATATCATTGGTAAAAACTAGATTGCATCTTTATAATTCCATCAAGGGCTGACAGGGAAGTGGATTCGGCAACTAGATAATTTCTTATCACTGACTAGACTCAGGATATATAAAATAAAGCATTTTCCTTTATTGGGCAAATCAAGTCAGCTTCCCCAAAGGCATCTTGCTTTCAATTATCCTAGAAATTATATAAAATGGAGTATAGATTTCAAAAAGAAGGGAGGGAGGAGTTGAAGAATGAATTGAAAATAGTGGGGGAAATAAATGCTGCCTATCAACATGCAAACCAGAAAACTGATGTATCTTCCCCCCAACTGTATACAGACTTTGGATTTAACAAATAAGTTGTGATGAATATGCTACAGTGAAGCTTGGTGTGGGTGGCTGAGAACATGGAGGAAAGGTAGAAGAAATAGGCCTATACTATAGGGTACATTGCACTGGGATTTTAGCATTCATTAAGAGAAGGGACAGAGAGTGACAGGCAGACTGTGGGGATATGTTGTGCTGGGAGCTGCTAGGGAGAGATATGGAAAGGTGTGATGCCCACCAACCTCACTCTATTTGTTTTAATTGTTAGGAGTAAGGTAAACCCTTATTTTAATTCAAGCCTAATGGACCCTTCCTTGCTCTTTTCAGTCTACCACATTGTGTTTCTGAAGTGTGAACATGTGCTGAAAACCAAGAGCTTATTTAAAGAAAATAATTCAGTTCAGCTTGGATGACTGTCCTTATTTTACATGGAATTCTCCCTGCGTGAGTATTGCCTTTTCCTTATAGTTCCCTTTTCTCAAATATATATATATATATATATATATATATATATATATATATATATATATATATATATATATATCCCCAAATCTGGCCATATGTTTAATAAGCAAATTTCTCATTACATCCGCTTCTTCTACACAACAGGTTTGGCACAAGGTCTATTGAATTTTGTCTTTTGTTTTTCTGCTGCTTTGGGCAGACAGATCCATTTCCCCACCCCACCCTTTTCATTTCTATTGGGATTTCTGAAAGGGGAAGACCACAGTAAAAGTAATATAAACTAACAAGCTGGACAGACTTGAAAACATCATAATGTTCTGCTGGACTGCTTGTCGATAGTGAGTATCTTTTATGAGGAACCTTGGATTTAAGCCTGGTCAGTGAGGTTTAAATCATCCACTCTCAGTTCATAAATACAATATGTAAATGTATTATGGCCATGATCACTATATGTGGCTTAACTCTAACTATAATTAGGGCCGTGCCCTTAAAACCCACTTTTTCCAGCAAGCTGGGCTGGTTTAAGAAGAAATTTTTAAATGTTTTAATTGGTTTGTGATTTTTAATTTTTGGGCCAAATTTATATATATTTTAACTGTTTTTTAATATTTGTATTTCATGTTCTTAATTGTGGCTGTACACCGCCCTGAGTCCTCAGGGAGAAGGGCGGTATATAAATTGGAAATAAAATAAATTAAAAAAATAAAAAAATAATTATTAATATTAGCGTAACTATAATGCTAAACAGAATTAACTTCTAAACTAAAAATTAGGGGTAGAGTTAGCCTATCCAAATGGATGATAACAACAAGAACTAAAACTATGAATGCTTGCAGTTGACTTGTTGGGATCTGATAAATCAGGGAATATTATATTTGCACGTATTTAATACTGAAAACTAGAAAGGCAAATGTAATATTATTAGAGAGGTATTTTTTCCCCAAAGTACTGAATCAGAGACTTGGACAATCAGTCATTTGCATTGGAAAAGTATACCAAAACTATAAACATTATATCTAACTTAAATTGCAAGAAAAATATGCTGTATCATCAAATAGAACAGATGACTGCCATCAAAGTAATATATGCTGAATATTGTAAGCTTCTTCCTGAAATACTGAAACAGTAATATTTGTTGATGAAATTTCCAGCAAATCTACAACAAACAAGGAGTTTCAGAATGACATTGAGTTTCTCTGAATAAGGAAAGAAAGAACAAAGATGAAACTGAAGAAAATGAGGCAAGATATTATCTTTTCACTGATACATCACAGCACTGTTTCACTGGGTGAGCAACTCAAAGATACTTATTAGGAAAAGTTACAGCAAGGAAAATATTTCTTCTGGATAATTTTTCCCTATTATAACTGCACATTTGTTTTTTTGGGCTGACCCTTTATTCAAATAAATGTTTATATCATATTGCTAAATGGATGATATGTAAGAAGAGAAAGAAGAAATTGTCCTAGAAATTCTTTCCTTCCTGACAAGCAGCCATTATGGCCAGCCCTATCATTAGGCAGAATGAATCAAGCCTTTAAGTGGCAGATGCTAGCAAGAGAGACATGGAATGACATTAAAATACTGAAAGTCAGGGGGATGTGTGTCAATGTCCTGCCTTTCCAGTCATTTCTCCATCAGCCTGAAGTATCCCTGACTTTCCACATTTCAATTAAATTCCAAGGAAGAGATTGTGAGTGAACATTTTCCAGGACTTTTTCAGAAGAAGTACTACTGTCATCATTTGAGGGAGTCCTGTCCCTGAGAAATATCGGTTCTGTGGGCGTGGCTTGGTGGGTGTGGTGTTGCTGCAAAATCTTCATTCCCACCCCACTCCAGGAGAAGGATATTGCAAAATCCCTATTCCCTCCCCACTCCTGGGGGAAGGATATTGCAAAATCTCCATTCCCACCCCACTCTGGGGCCAGCCAGAGGTGGTATTTGCTGGTTCTCCAAATTACTCAAAATTTCCGCTACTGGTTCTCCGAACTACTCAAAATTTCTGCTACCGGTTCTCCAGAACCTGTCAGAACCTGCTGGATTCATCCCTGCCATTTGTGCTTAGATATAATCAGAACTGGATGTATACCATGGGTTCTTGCTGAGATGAACTATTGCCTTGAACTGTGGTAGAAGTAAGTTTCAACTGGAATCCAATCACTTTCTGAATGCAGAATTGAAAAAGCTGTAAGGAATTTTATTCTTCATCATAAAATATTTGTGAAATTTCATGACCCAGGGTAGATTTTTCATTCACCTCACAGAAAACAAAACTTCAAAACTTCTGTTGAAATGTGAAGAAGCTACCAATCACTTGCTTTAACTTATTTTAGGGGGGTGGGGGAAGCAAATCTATTTCTCAAGAAATATATTTCATTTGTAGGCAAGAATTACCAAAAAGCACATCATATCTTTTCATGCATTTATAGTGAGTTACCAGTACATACCCAATCTGATAGTTTCTATAATGGCTTACAATGTCAATCATCACCATTTATTTCAGCTTTATTCCTTGTCAATTTTGCCAAAAACGACTTATGGCCATGTAACTATTATAAAGGGGAAATATTATGCCATTTTTAAAATTAGGAGATGCATTTCCCATCTTTGTTTTTGAGTACTAGTAAAACAGGATGCTTTATGTAATAAGCAGTTTGTTTGGTGTGGGACTTTTTTTTTTTTTTTTGCTGTGAATTTTGGGCAATTTCACCTTTGTTCAGCCTCACATTTGTGGAACAGAGAAAGCACTCAGAAGAGTTATTCCCTAGCGTATAATTGACTCTCTGCCATCCGCATGGAGAAAATAGGTTGGGGCAGGAGAACAAATATCTTCAAAGGCTGTGCCAGGGTAGAAGAAAGCTGGTCTGTCAGATCCAGAAATGGATGAGGTAATCCTGAGGCTGCTTTAAATTATAGAGACAGCCAACATATCTCAAAAGATGAAAGCTCTGCAAGAACTCTGTAGAAAGTCAAAATTGGTTACTTCCTTTGTAGCTCTTTGCAGTGTAGCCAGATACAGAACGATGTTTAACCTATACGTGTAGTCCTCATTTAGTGACACAATTAGGACCGGCAATTCAGTCATTAAGCAAATCGGTGGCTAAGTGAAAGTGCAACGGTGCTTCTGATCTTACTACAGCTTTTCTTTGCTTTACAGACCTGCAAAGGTTGTAAATGCAAGGATTGGCTGTAAAGTTATGTTTTCCTCCCTGTTGCAAATGCGAACCATTGCTAAACAGGGACCAAGACTATCTGTTATAATGGTGGAGTTGTTTGCAGGGGAGAAGGGGAGAGAGGTTGTGTGTTTTTAAATTAAGACAAAGACCATGTGAAATTAGGCTAATAGGGACATGTTCCCTTGTACTGCTCATTTCAGGCAAGCTGTGGATGGGTTATGTGCCTCCTGATGAACACTGTCTCTCCCTCCTGTCTCTTTCTCTCTTTGGATTGCATCATTTAGCTCAGGGGTCAGCAACCTGCGGCTCCAGAGCCACATGCGGCTCTTTGGGCCCTCTGCTGTGGCTCCCTGTCAGGTGATCACACCACTGGCTGGCCTGTCCCTTGCCCTCCCCTCCCAGTCACTCCTCACCTGGCCGGAGAAGATAAGGGTGATGGCGGGGGATGGAGAAGCGGCCAGGGCAGAAACAGCGAGATACAGAGAGAGAGGGAGAGGGAGAGAGAGACATAGAGAGAGACAGAGAGAGAGGGAGAGAGAGAGAGACAGAGAGAGATACAGAGAGAGAGGGAGAGTGTGGGTAGAGGGCGGGAGGGGAGAGAGAGAGATGTCAAAAGAATTTTGTGGTTCCCGGTGTTTTTTAATAACTGGTTCTCTGCCCTAATGACCGGCTGTGTAGGCATGGCTGGGGGGGTGGGTGTTCATGTGACTGGTGGAAATGAGTGACATCGAGTTGGTCACACCCACCCAGGTTTTGTGGCTTTGTGTTTTTTTTTCTGTGGGAAATGGGTCCAAATAGCTCTTTTGAGTATTTAAGGTTGCAGACCCCCTGATTTAGTTTATGGTACAGCCAGAGGAAAACCTGATTTTGGTAGCCTAACCTGTAATCTGTGGCTTTGCTCAAAATATATCACATATCATTTGTTATTTAAGAATATAATCTATTCTCAGAGATGTATTTGGAGCAAGGCTAGAGGTTAGCATTGTAGAACAGTGTTTCTTAAAATTGGCACTTTAAGATCTGTGGGCTTCAATTCCCTGGCTAGGAAATTCTGGGAACCGAAGTCTACATATCTTAAAAGTTGCCAGGTTTGAGAAATACTGTGGTAGAGGATTTATAAACACAGGCATTTAGAAACTAATATATAAGGAAAGGAACTAGAGCGCTTAACCAAATTGTATGCATTAACTAATTAGCAGATAATTAGCAGATAAAGACACTGGTTTTGAAATCTGTGCTTATAAAAAGTACTTATTTCCCTTTGTTAAAAATGAGAGCAATACATTTCATTGGATCAAAATACCATCTCTTGACTGTCCTATCAGTTGCAAAATTCACTTTTGTTTTATGGAAAGTATATTTTGCTAAAATAATTATTATGAATATGCCAGTCATTCCCTTTACAAGAAAAAATGTTTTTAAAATTAAGCAAAAAACCCCCCAAAAGGTTAAATCCACTATACAATAATGCACGAGAAACAATGCAACATAATATTATCAGTGACATGAAGCAATCTAGCATCAGAGTTACAGCTTCACCAAGGACAATCCATGTGATCAAGTAAATGTGTGTAAGATTCTAGTCTTACTATGATACATATGCAGAATGGTAATATATAGATTTTGTACGTGCTGCTTTCTGTACAAGATGAGAACAAGTAGACCTATATTAGCGTAATGTTACCTTCTTCTTTCTTAAGAAAATAATCTTGGCTGGTAGCATCAACACAAAAGGAAGCAGAACAAAAACAATTAAAAAGTCATCATAGTAGCTGTGAAATCCATATGACACTTCACTTCACACACCATGCACTGAGGCTAAAGTGTTGATTATATTCAACATCAGATCCATGAGTAAGAGGTCTAATTTTAAACTGCCCTGCAAATTTGCCCCTACTAAGAGGTTTAATATGTTTCAGGGACTGTGAATGATGTTACTATACCAACTGAACACGAGGTGCAGAACTGAAAATGTAAAATTACATCATATTTCCCAGAATGGATAAAATCTAACTGTTATATAAATGTTGGTTTATACTATAAAATAGGTTAAATAAATACAGCAAAATAATTTATAAAATATAAGATAAAGCTAAACGAATGCACCTTGCTGAGTCTTTTATCAGTTGTCCAAATCAGAAAACGATTTCAAAGAGGTGATATAAATGAACTCCTCAGGGATAAGTAGTGGCAAATCCAGCTAATACCACCCTAAGTGTGATGGTATGTGGGAATAGCTTTGGGAGACTTGGCCAAGAGATGAAGTCAAAAGGAACTGGTCAGATAAGAGGCAAGATAGCCACAGATGGGCAGTGGGTGGGACAAGAAACTCAGAAAGAACCTGCTCTAGTTTCTTGGACTGTAAAAGCACTAGTGTATGTGTGTGGGGGAGAGAGATGTTTTTTTAGACTTGCCAGTTTCCATCAATACAGCTTTGCAATAAAATAGAATTAGCCCATTTATTTGTAATTCCTATCTAGTTTACTAGATTTCAGCAGGGCTGACACTAAGTAATTAAAGCCCAGTTTTTGTATCTTGAACTTTGTTTACTTTGTTAAGATGTAAATGGTTTGGACAGAGTATAAAAAGACAGCATGCCCCAAGATTTGATGAGGCAGCATGCAAGGATGTTATAGTTGTCTTACAGACCAACACAAGCTTTTTTTTCCAATATTATTATTTTTAGATAGATAGCTTGGAAAGGGAAAATATGGAGAGAGAAAATGAGAGAATGTTCATCACATGCACAATTTCTTTTTATCATTCAGCCAGAATGACTAATTCTTCATTGTAATTCTGGATATTAGAGAACCAGAAAATTATGCTGAAGGGCAATAGCAGCTGTCTGTATCATATACCTGTGGTAGGTGAAGCTTCCTGGCATTCCACTCAAAAAAAGGGTGTATTTTTAGAACAAGCAAAATATTTGTTTTAAAGGATTTCCTTTGAACCCTATAAATACTACTTACCAAAAGATTTTGATTGGATTTCCGAGTCCTGATACCGCATGGGTTGACTTGTTTAAAAATGCCTTGCCCTCTGTTCTTTCTCTTTGGAATTTTAGAGTAATCTATTATTCATGTTGTTTTATTGGTCAATCATGTTCAGGTCAGTTGACTACCTCCATAAGAATAATATTGACTGTGCTGCCTTGTTTGAACAAATGTATGCACGCCTTAACATGTAAATACGTACTTCATTTCTTTAAAATGCTGTGCTTGATGGAAAAACCTAATCCTTACTGATTTATTCTATAAAGAAGGGAGTATCTAGGATTTATTCATTTAAGAACTGTATTGGCAGAGGACATGACTTGAAAAGTGCTAGGTCAAAGTTTCAGCACTAAAGATCAATGCAAGATATGCAGCCTGAGTTTAGAGCTCAAAATTATTCTGTTCAATCTGATTACACCAAATGGGAAAAAGCATTTAACATGTACACTGTATAGATACTTTATATAGTCTAGCTTGTGCAGAAAATATGCAGTTGTTCACCACCATTGTTAGTATCTGTATTTACAACCTAAGACCAATTGTTGAGTACATGTTACAATAAAAAAATTACAGGGGTAGAATGTACAAATGCAAAATTACTCAAACTGTGCACCATATTACGTAATTTGTTCTGTAAAATACATTACAAAAGAATCCATAAAGGAATATAGGGTAGTAGCAGCAGAATTTCTAGTTAGCTAACAAATAATAAAATAAAATAAAATAAAATAAAATAAAATAAAATAAAATAAAATAAAATAAAATAAAATAAAATAAAATAAAATAAAATAAAATAAAATAAAATAAAATAAAATAAAATAAAATAATAAAATAAAATAAAATAAAATAAAATAAAATAAAATAAAATAGGGCTTTTGATCTGGCTAAAAGCAAAGTTGTCTGATGTAAAAGACACATAAATGTTAGTAAAGTAAAAGGTCTTCTAAGCAAGCCACCATTGTAATAATAGGGAATTGTGGCTCAATCATGTATAGAGGTCAGAGTTGGAGAAGCATTGTTTCTGCTGCAAATGGACGTTCTCAAATCCAAGTGGAGTAGAGTCCACAGTGTATAACATTTAATTCTGTAACTTTCTTCCTGGATGATGAAAATTAGTCTTTAAGGAGGAGTTAGTGATGCCTTTAACTGAACACCAGTTTTAGCCAAAATCTTAAATGACGTATGAGCCTGTAAGGAGGTTAATTTAGATTACCTGCACACAAACAAATTGAGGGCATATGAGGAAATATACTACTCCAGCTGGACACTTCCTTCTTTGCCACAAATCCTTTATCCATCAAGACGGAGACCAGCAGCTGACAACTACGGTACTAAAGAGGTCTGTTAGAAATAGGTGTCAAACTCGATCGCATCACGTAACATATTGTGACGTATCGCAATGCTTTTTGCCTTTGCAGAGCCAGGTGGGCATGGCCTGTGTGCAGGGGTGGGTTCTACTTACCTTTACTACCAGTTCGCAACGGGAGTGTGCAAGATTCTGTGCATGCGCAGATCACCCATGATGATGTCGTGGCGGTTTACTCCCGGTTCTATAGAACCGGACCAAACTGGGAGCAACCCACCACTGCCTAAGTGTGATGCATCTGGCCCGAGGGCCGCCAATTTGAAAGGCCTGGTTTAGGACATCTTCAGAATAGCATTCTCCAACTGGAACTAATCTGATGTACATGAACTTTCTGAAAGAAGTTCTCCAATAGGAATGGTGGAATCTCCAGTCAAATTGTGGGGAGGAGTGAAGAGTCTGGCAAGTTTAGAGGCCTTTGCATGGCAGATGTGATCCTGGTTTCCTTAAGCTATTCTCAAGAGAATGCAGTCAGTCTATGAGATTCTTGTGTAAAAGTTAGCAATGATAAAGAATTAACTTTAATCAGCTCATGGTGTCATTCTGGTTTCTTGCGCCCAATGCTATGGGAGGTAAGAGGGATTAAAACCAGAAGGAGCTACTTCTTAGCTGCATCACCATTGTTGTGGAAATACAGGTAGTCCTCGAATTACAACAGTCCATTTAATGACTGTTCAAAGTTTCAACAACACTGGAAAAAGCTACCTGTGACCATTTTTCACATTACGACCATTGCAGAATCCCCATGGTCTTGTGATCAAAATTCAGAGATTTGGCAGAATGACTCATATTTATGACCGTTGTGGTATCCCTGGGTCATGTGATCCTCTTTTGAGAACTTCTGACAACCAAGTCAATGGGGAAGCCAGATTCACTTAACAACCGTGTTATTAACAACTGCAGTGATTCACTTAACAACTGTGGCAAGAAAGGTAGTAAAATGGGGCAAAATTCACTTAACAAATGTTTCATGTAGCAACAGCAATTTTGGGCTCAATTTGGAAATTCAATTGAGGTTGTAAGTTGAGGACTACCTGTACTTCTTGGCTGAAATTCGATTGGTTCTTTCCCTAAGATTTTAATAGTAGCATATGATGAAAAAAAAATGCAGGAAATCCATCCTGTCCATAGCCAGAGGAACCATGCTTGTGCTTCTCACTTAGACTCTTATCTTGATCATCTACAGCATGGGTGTCAAACTCGTGATGTCATATTGTCATCATGTCACATATCGCGACTTTCCCCCCCTTTCCTAAACCAGGGGTGGTATGGCCAGGGTGCAATGCATCTGGCCCGCAGGCTCCCAGTTTGACCCCTCCGATCTATGAAAATGGTTTTAAAACATTAAGCATGATATTTCATCCTATTTTTCCAATGAGAATTATGGGAGAATGACAGGCATTCCTTAGTTAAATTTATAAATCCCCATCTCTGCCTGCCTCTTTATTTTAATACCATATTTCTGAAAGGCATCACATTGAGGAAAAGTGATATTTTTTTAAAAAATAGATTATTTATAGCAAACAGGAGTACATGTGTGAGGTTCAGTTCTTTTTAATCACAGTCAAACAGAAGGGAATGATTGAAGAACCAATCAACAGGCACTGATGCTAATGTTTTTCCATCTGATGGAGTGTGGAATCAGAAAAGTAAATTTAAAAGAAGCACAAAATAAAATTAATGTGGAATATTTTGATTGAAGCAATCACTCTATGAATTCCTTGGAGTACAATTATTGACTCTAAAAGAAATTATGTTTGAAGTTTGTTGGAATCTGATGCTGGCTCCATTTTTTTAACTGAAAAGCTTTTATTACAATAATATCTACTATTACTGTGTATATCTTCTAAGAGGCATAAGCTCTATTAAATTCAGTGGACCAGAAAGTTGAAATAGGATCTTAGCATAAATCATTTCACCAGATTCAAGATCTCTGTTGATATTAATCAACAATTTAGTCAGTATGAAACAGCTTCTAATTAAATAATTAAAGTACTAAGGATAATAAAGGTGACATCAAATGTGAATACATTCAATAGGTAATAAGAATATGGGAGATTTTGCATTACTTGATACCTTAAAATGATGTGACAATCTTTCCCCCAAATTATCCGCTTCAAAAGTTTCACTAGCTTGTAGCATTCATGTCATCTCAATATGTTTTAGGACAATATTCCAAAAGCACAATATTCAAATTTATAGAAATATAACCAGCTAGATTGCTTTTTTCTATAATTTTAATATTTGCATGTTCTATCTGTCTAAGCTCTCTGTCTGTCTGTCTATCTAGCGAGCTAAGTATCTATCTATCTGAAATATGAAAAAGGATACTTTTAAAGCCTACATTTCCATGATGATTGTTACATATACAGTACATTGGCCCTGAACATTTATATGTTCTATATTATTTTCCTTTTCTTTTCTTTTGTAGAACAAAAAATTAAAAGAGGAGGAGGAACACAAACATATGAACTCCTCCTGAGTTTCTGAGGCAAGTATATAGTATCATAATCACCTCACCACCATCATCTAGTGTACTCTACACTAATAGCACAGTCAGGCATAGAATTTAAAACAGATTTCTAATGCAATTCAGGAAAAATATAATAAACATAAAACCAAACTCTTAAAACATTTTTGCTTTTATTGAATGACAGTTAGATAAGGTTAGATACTAATTTTTTAAAATGCTTATTAATTTTATGATTGTTGCTCTGCTGTGTGCATGGGGGTGAGGTGAGGAATGAGCAGGCATGGCCAGAAGGAATATTAGTTGTAAAAATATCCCTATGCTATGTTTTAAAAATCCTGCATTGTTGGTTCCCAGTTACAGTAAAACTTTATATGTCTCTGAACAGTTCCACATAAACAATAACATTGACAAAAAGTGGAATTCATTGGTCAGAATTATATCTGAAAAACTTGCCTTCAACAAATGATACATCTCAAAGTCATTTGGACTGTTCGTTCTCTATACAAAACACTGTACAGGTAGTCCTTGACTTACAACAGTTCATTTAATGAACATTCGAAGTTACAATGGCGCTGAAAAAAGTGACTTATGACCATTTTTCACACTTACAACTGTTGCACCATCCCCATGGTTACATGATCAAAATTCAGAGGCTTGGCAATTGACTCATACTTATGACGGTTGCAATGTCCCAGGATCATGTGATCCCCCTTTGCAATCTTCTGACAAGCAAAATCAATAGAGAAGCCAGATTCACAAACTTAATAATTGCAGTGATTCACTAAACTGTGGTAAGAAAGATTGTAAAAAGATTGTAAAACTCACTTAACAAATGTCTCATTTAGCAACAGAAATGTTGGGTGGTCATAGGTCAAGGACTAGGTCAAGGACCCATATAACAAAAAAGCTGTAATTCTCAAAAGGTGCAACCAGCCATTTTCTGGTTTCTGGAGATTAATACAATTCATTCACGTGATATGTCCATCACAGGTGAATCTTGGGACAGATTTCTGTAAAGCTAGGATGACTAGTTTTATCTGTTTATCTGTATTGATGCCATCTTGTGGATAGTTTAAGACATGGCTGGCAAGTTTCAAATGACCACACTGCTTCAGAGTGTGAATCAAAAGGCCCAAGACTGTTAGTTAGAGAGCTGCCCTGTAAATCCAAGTTCACTTCAAAATACAGCACCCACACAATCCAACTGTTGGCAGACATCTATGAGATTTGCATAAATCCACCCAGATTTCTAATTAGAGATTTATCCATTGTAAATACTTGTGAAAGCAAATTGTTGCTATGACTGGCCACATCCAGCTGTTTATCCGTTAGGCTTTCTCTCCTTCAAATTTAAAATATGAACTGATTGAGGATTTTGTGCCGCACCACTCATCATTTGTGGAGTGATAGAATCTTTTATCTATAAATCAGATGCAGAATTTTATCAGCAAAAGCAAATAAGAAGCTAGTCGGATTCTGTACACTGAACTCAATTTGCATCCGAGTTTTGCATAGGTGATAGACCTCAGTAGTTTTTTTTTTAACAGAATTAAATTATAGATGCGAATGAAATCTTCTTATATGTATTTTAAACACAGATTTTTCTTAGGAGGCTAATTTACAGGCAGTCTGAAATTTATGAATATGTCAAGGGGATTATTTGCTGGTTATTGTTTTTCTTTTTCAAAGATTATATATATTTTCTTAGGATAGTTGAAACTTACCTTAAGTTTGAGTACTAATTATCAATTGATACGGTCCTTTGGTTAATAAACAATACACTGAAACCATTAATTATCAGTAGCTGTGAGCTTTATTGAAAAGTATTGCAAAGTTCAAAGTCCTTGGCCAAAGTTCACAGAATGGATCATAGGTTTAGATGTAATTTTTTGTTTGGCATGTAGAGCTTCCATAGAAAGATGGAAGGTAGGATTTCCATCATTTCCATGTTCATTTGGACCCAACTGTGCACAAGTCAGTATGCAACAGAAAGCGTGCATCCACCTTTCCTTGGGGTCAGGATTTGGAAGCTTAGTATTATTATTTTGTACAGGCACATATTAAATGAGCCGTGGGGGCACAGTGGTTAGAATGCAGTACCGCAGACTACTTCTGCTGACTGCCGGCTGCCAGCAGTTCGGCAGTTCAATTCTGACCGGCTCAAGGTTGACTCAGCCTTCCATTCATCCAAGGTAAAATGAGGACCCAGATGGTCGGGGGCAAGACACTGACTCTGTAAACCGTTTATAGAGTGCTATGGCTACACTGTTAATCCACCCCTCTGTTCCCAAGATCTTTGCAATGATGTCTTATTTACCCACCAGCAACAGAAAAGGGCATTTTTCTGTTAACCCTGAAGAGTTAGCAGAGGCTACAGTTACAAGGAACCAGCCTAAAGGCAGGTTGAGGCAGTTTCTTGACCTTAACAGCAGAGCAGCATTCTCACAGTCTGAAGGAGATGCTCATTCAATAAACTGACCCCGAGAGATTAATACTATTGTCCAAGGAGACCGGAAGTTAATTTATAGCACGTTCTATCTATGAAAACACACGGTGGGTGGATAGCAATTGTCAAGCGTGTTGCGCGATTCAAGACTCCGTCGCAAATGCCAGTTTCACATCCTCGCCCGTTGCGCAATTCGACGATTCCCGGGGCGCGCGCGACCCAAGCCAGCCTTTGCAAAATAAATAAAATAAAATAAAAATCTGTATTTTTCCGCCGGGCAAACTGATCCCACCCCACCCCTTACCACATCCCACCCCCTCCACTCCACCCCTTCCAGGCACATTGCGGCCATCTCCCTCGGCTCTTCTCTAAGAAACCAGGCTGGAAGGCTGGTCGGGCTGAGTCCCGTTTCCGCCCCCCCCTCCTCCCCACTCCACCCCGCGGGACTCTCGGAGCGGGGCGGCGTTGCCCTTTTAAGACGAAGCGTGTCAGGCTCGTGACGTCAGGGGAGTGCAGCGATCTAGTGGCGGTGCCGCTCGCCCCTCTTTCTGTTATTTCAGGCAGATGCGGGGAAGTCGGAGAGGAGGCGGGTGGCTCTCCTGCCGAAGGGATTGGCTTGGGGTTGTTCGGCCCGCTCCGCTCCGCAACCAAGGACGCTGGAAGCCGCCTCTGGAGCGCCCTCCCTTTCCCGCGGCTGAGAGTTTTCGCTGAATTCGTTCACCACCACCCCCAACCCCCCTTTCGCTTTTCCTCCTTGCCATGCACCAGGATCTAGCCACCGCTAGCGGCGGCGGCGGCGGCAGCGGCAGCGGCAGCAGGAGGAACTTCCCAAACAGGAACCTAATGGCTGCGAAGGTGAAAATCTAAGCGCGAAGTCTCATCCTGCCCCGGGGAAGAAAGCCGCGCAGAGGGGGGAAGAAGAGGCGGCAAGCAACCATGAGCTCGGGGGCTCAGCACTGATGCTTGCATCGTTGCCCCCGGTGGGAGACTTCGGAGGTCCCTTCCCTCCTTTGGGGGCACCGCAGATCGCGAAACCCGTAAGCGGGAGACGCCCGGAGAAGAAGGGGGAAAAAAGAGGGGAAAGGAAAACTCCATTTGGCCGCCTAAGACTCCCGAGCCCGCCGCTGAACTTCCCTTGAACTCCCGATTGCGCTTCTCCTTTTGCCTCCGGACCCTTCTTCGCCGGGAGATTTTGCAGTTTTTCGAGGCGCCGCAATTGCCTCTTTCAATTATATTATACACACAAACACACATACACACCCCCAGAACTATTTTTGGCCAATTATCATGGCGATGAAAGGGGCTGTCGCAAACACCGGGATCTTGTTAGTTACAGCCAACGTCGGATCCTTGTTCGATGATGTAAGTAATTGGGGTTGGAGAGGGGGCTACGTTCCCCCCCTTTTCTTTCTTTTTTTGGTTTTCTCTCTGCAATAATCAAGGTAAAAGGGGGGGGGTTGGAAGGGGTTGCAGCTTGGCCAGCAGCAGCACGCTCGGAAGGGAGAGCGGGCGGGCCTGCCTTGTTTGCCGGGGAAGAGAGAATCGGGTGATCTGGGGTTACGGAAGGTCCGGCCGAGGCTTGCCAAGGGAGCGATCCCCCGTCCGCATCCGTGCCGGACTGGTCGGCGATCATGACCGCAGCAGCCGACTTCCTTGGTGGCTCGGAAGAGGCGGCGGTGGTGGAGGAGGAGGAGGTCGGTCAGTCGGTGCACGCCTGAGTGGGTTTCCCCCGGTCCTAGCGCCCCCCGCGCTTTCTCTCGCTTGGGGAGCACGACGTGCGAGGAGCCCTGCCCTCCCCAGTCTTCCTCTCCCCCCCCCCTCGCATTCTGGCTGGGCTAGTAAACTTGGCGCGTAATCTCAGTTCTGGGGATTGTCGCCAGCGGCGACGCCTCGCGCGTCAGAATGGGGATTCCCTCTGGGCCGCCCAGCTCAGGGAGGCGGAAGGCGCGCGGAGCGCTCTCCACCTGCTCGCCCCTTTGCCTCTCTTGGCGGGAAGCGGCCGTCGTGGAAACGGGCTGACGAGAGGGCAGCTCCAGCCAGCCCGTCCGTCCAGCCCGGCTTCCTTGGGAATCGTGCTCTCTGGGATGGCCCCGGGGCTTCTCCTCTCAACACCCATCTTTCCTGACTGAATCTTTTTGTCACCCAATCAGCCAGGTGTTTAGACTGGATTTGGCGTATTTATGATTACTATTTTTATAAGAATGTCCGGCCTCTCATACTTGTAGGGGTAGTCCTCAACTTACGGCAGTTCATGTAGTGACTGAAGTTACGAGGGCACCGAAAAAAGTGACCTCTGACCATTTTTCACACTCAAAACCATGGCAGCATGTAATCAAATTTCAGACGCTTGGCAACTTGACTCATAGAGTGTCCTGGGGTCGTGTAAAATCACCTTTTGCGACCCTTTGATAAGCCAAGTCCATTAATGGGGAAGCTCAATTCATTTAACAGCTGCGTTCCTAACTTAACTGCAGTGATTCACTTAACAACAATGGTGAGAAAGGTCGTAAAATGGAGGAAAAACTCGCATAACAATTGTCTCGCTTAACAACAGAAGTTTTGGCCTTGACTGTGGTTATAAGATGAGGACTACCTGTATAAAGTATGGAAAGAAGCTTTTTGTGCTTTGCATCTCACTTTATGGGTGGATCTGGTTCCCACAATCGCATCTTGTATTACGAGGGAAAGCCCCCTTCCCTGCGGTCCTAATGATAAGTTCTTAGAGAAAACCTAGGTGAATTTCCTCTGTAATTTCCTCACTAGAAAAAAAAGTTACATTTTAAGAATTAGACCTGAGATGACCGACCTGCAATCATAATGTGTACACTATGAATCAGTTCTATGTAAATAAATAGGCATTGGGGTAACCATGGAACAGCCTCCTGTTGTTTTGTTAAGAAAGCTTGCGCAGTTTTTTGCATGTCTGATTATGCAAGGAGTGAGAGGGGTTGTGAACATAAAAAATACTGATACTGCTTTTGCCCTTTAAAGGGATGGCTCTTTCTAGGCTTGTTATGTCATATTGTCTTTAAAATGTTTTCTGATAATAAAATTTCACATATCTTAAATAGGTCAGCTTTTGTTTGAAAGAAGACTACACTGATTTTTTTTAAAAAAATGCAAATGTGAAAAAAGTTTTCTAGTTTCAGGATAGAAATAAGATTTCATTCTGAGCACTTCTATTTGAAAAAGTAAGTCAGAAAATCACTTTGACTAGTTACTTAGAGTGCTGATAACTACACATAAAGGGTATTGGTGAAAGTTTATTATGTGCATGTGTATACATGAGCAGAAGGCAGAACTGGATTATGCTAAGGAAGGTATGATATATTTGCTGTCTCTTTATGTTCCACCCCCATTTCAATGTGTTTGTTTGGGAACAGACACAAACATCTCCATAAATACAAAGAATACATCTATTTTACTATAGATCAAGACTTTCCAATTCTGTGGTACCTTGGATCCTTAAAATAGTAAATGAAATTATTTGTACCACCTATGAATGATTATACAGGTAGTTCTCGATTTACAACAGTTCATTTAGTGACTGTTCAAAGTTACAACAGCCCTGAAAAAAGTGACATGACCATTTTTCACACTTATGACTGTTGCAGCATCCCCATGGTCACATGATCAAAATTCGGACACTTGGAAACTGACTCATATTTATGACATTTACAGTGTCCTGGACTCATGTGATCACCTTTTGCAACCTTCTGACAAGCAAAGTCAATGGGGAAGCCATATTCACTTAACAACTCTGTTACTAATTTAATAACTGCAGTGGTTCACTTAACAACTGTGGCAAGAAAAAAACGGCAAAACTCACTTAACAAATGTCTCGCTTAGCAACAGAAATCTTGGGCTCAATTGTGGTCGTAAGTCGAGGACTACCTGTACTATATTGAGATGAAACCAAAAACTTTTATTATCTGCTCAATGAATTTAAAAACTGTTTCTGACAGCGTGGGCTTTTTGTATTGGACAATTCTGCATGAAAACCAAATCTGCACAGGCAAGGCTGAAATTCTGTCAGAACTTGCTCCAGGCATTGCCTGAATCACTGCTTGATTGTTATATGTGGTCAAAGAAGCAGCTTCTGTCCACAGTGGGACCCAAATTTCTAAGTTCTCTCAAACCCATTGCTGCTCATTTCGCTTGCTACTTGCCGTGGCAAGTTTCTCTTCCTCTACATTGACAGAGCAGCAAATAACAGCCTCAGTGGTCCATGGCATTTCTGTTCTTGCAGGCATCAACAGTTTGGGGGGGGGGGGGGAATCAGAATTATTTAATTGCTTCCCATTTCTGTTGCTGCTAGAGTATGAAGCAGAGATATGACTGGACTTTGGTTGTGGTTATCCAAGGCCAAAGAAATTTGCCTGTGATTGCAAATTAGATTGCAATGAAGATCTGTGCTACAGCCAGCGAGATTAGAATTCCATGACATTTTGCAATAGTGTCCCCTCTTTTAAAATGCTTCCTTTTATCTCAGTAGTACACAATTTAACAAGTTTTAAGCCTTTATTGTAGCATTGAAATCTGAGAAGTGTTAAGAAAAAGAATACATGTGTGACTTTTATTAATTCAGGAAAAGCTATAAATCGTTTTTTAAAATATTCCAGTAAACAATCGTGGAAATAACATGAACATGGGACAACCATTGCTCATTGGATTAAGAACCCATATTCTATTTCCAACAGGGTGTAGTAAACAACCCAGAATGGGACAACGTCATGCATAGTAAGTAATACAAATGTCAGGTAGTTAGACACCTTTCAGGGAATAGCGTTTTTGTGGAATAGAATTCATTTTAAAAATTCTATCCTGAGACTTTCTGCCACTTGTAAAACAGACTGCACAATTATAGGGAAACCAGAGAAGTGTGAGACTCATCATTGAGCATGGTATGGGATAAAATGCTTTATATATATTTGCAGTGAATAAATACAACTGGAGTGTGGCTGAATTTAGAAATGAAACATTTTTCCCCCTTCCCAGTTTAGGGAATATTGGATTGAGAACGACTGTAGCCACAGCTCTAGTGATGGGGCCTAAGTTTGATGTAAGGCTTATCAGTGGCCAGTTTCTGCAGTACTAAGCCTGTTTTAACCTCACAAACTGCCAAGCAAGGGATTCTAAACAAACAGTGCATGTTTGAGAATGAAGTAGTCTTGACAACAAAAGTGAAATATGACTGGCTGCATGCAGGGTGCTGCATTTTTAAAGTGGGGCCTGCAAATAGACTAAAGTTTTGCGGCCTAAGAACGTACTGTTCCCAAAACTATGATTTCTGGATTGTTGTAACCCAATATGAATGCTGCTAAATATACATTCCCTTCTGGTTATAATTAAGAGCTATTCCTCAGTGGTTCTCTAGTAGTTGCAGAGATTTTTTGGACCAAAAGCTACTTTCACTGAATGTGTGATTTATTAATTGCTCGGGAATGGGAATAATCATGAGTAAGTTTCTGAGTAGATGTGCACAGAATATGTCATTATGCATATTTATTCAGTGAGCTTTATTTCTTCTTCAGTGAGATTTATTTCTTCTTGAAACATATGTCATCTAAAATATTGTATTTAATGGAGGGCAGGGGAGAAGACCTATTTTTTCAGTTTGTTGCTGGCAGAATAGGGCTGGAGACTGAGAAGTAAAAAAATTAGAATTGGGACAATAATTAAAAGTGTTGTCCTGTGAAAAGAAATATGAATAGTTTCTACATGGTGAACAATGAGGCTTGACATTTATAAACTAAACTAGTTTAGCAGATAAATTTCTTTGCTTATTATTTCTTATTATTTGAGAAGGGAAATCATTATACATTAGTCATTGAAACAAAGTTAAGCCCTTGGGTTTAAAAACGAAATGCTTCGATGGGTATGAGTAAACTAATGTTTACATTTGCAAACTGTACATTTGCAAACTTCCCCTTCCTTCCCCCTATAAATTCTGGTTTAGTTTACATTAACTTGAATCTGATTTTTGGAATCAAATCAGTTGTTGAATTGCAAATAATCATTTTTAGCTTCTTTTGATTTATCCTCATGGTGGATGCAAGGAGGCAAAATAATGATGACAATAGAATGGTTACCCAATTGATGGTGGTAGGATATTTGATGTATTTTGTGCAATATTCTTTACAGTTTGTTTTGGCTCTCGTCTCATCTCTTTCATTCTGTCCTTTTTGTTTTCTTTCACTTTCCTTCACTACCATTTCCATTTTATTTTATTCTCCTTTTGTTGTTTCTCCTGGAGAGAGAGAAGAGCCTGTATTTGTGTTTTTCTGTAGGCCAGAGCTCTTTGTGTAAAGGTAATATATGCAGATAGTTGTAAATTCAATTTTACACATGGGACACCATATGGGGGCAATTAAATTTAATTAGCATGTATTAGTTCAACTCCATTTATTCATTGCTTGCTAATTTTCTATTAGAATTATGGCTTCTGGCAGGTATGTTTTTAAAATTATCAATTAATTAAATCTATACACCCCCCTATTTAGCCAGTGTAGCCAGTGAAACTTTGGAAGACAAACAGAGTAAAAAACATTACTCCAACACAAATAAAAGTTGTCCCACAAGAAAATCACGGATCATGCAAAATTATTTCATATACACTTATGAGTGAGCTGTCTTAGACAGCAATCTGGCCTCAGTCCTGGAAGAAAAACCATCTTCAAAAATGCCGGCAATTGCTGTCCATATCATGCGGGGGGTGGGGGGGGGAGGAGATGGTTATTCCATTTGCCAGGCAGCATTACCGATGTGCAAAATTCACTGATTTGGTTTGAGATATATTGAACTGATTTGGCATTCAGAAACATACTATTGATTGCCCTTTCCTCCTGAATAGCAAGCTTGAATGATATTTGGCATAGTCCAATGGAGAACCAAGTGTTTTATATATTTCATTTTGGGAGAAACTGCCTTAAATTGAGTATAGGCTTTCAGTGAATATGTTTGGTTAGGGGTTTGCTTTTCCATTGTTCTTGAAATCCTAGTATTAAATTGTTTAGAAGACACAGAGTTCACACTCTGCTAAACAAATAATTCCCTCAACACTGTCAAACTATTCACTAAATCTGCATTACTATTACTATTAGTCTTCTCATCGTTCCTATCACGCATCTCCTCCCACTTATGACTGCATGACTGTAACTTTTTTGCTTGTATCCTTAGGATTTATATTGATTGTTTCCTAGTATGATTTGATTGCTTATTTGTACCTTATGACTATCATTAAATGTTGTACCTTATGATTCTTGACAAATGTATTTTGTCTTTTTATATACACTGAGAACATATGCACCAAAGACAAATTCCTTGTGTGTCCAATCACACTTGGCCAATAAAGAATTCTCTTCTCTTCTCTTCTCTTCTCTGCTCTGCTCTTCTCTTCTCTTCTCTTCTCTTCTCTTCTCTTCTCTTCTCTTCTCTTCTCTTCTCTTCTGACTGTTTATTAGTCCCCTCAGGTGCATTAGAGATTTTACTGAACGATGATTGTATAACTATTACAAACCTAAATGAGTTTTAGTATTTATAAATGGTTTTTCTTCTTACTTGCATTTAATTTGCAATATTCTGTGACCATTCTTTCCTTGAAAATAATTTTGGAAGATGAATGATGGAGTGGGTGATAATATACTTTTAAGGCTAAGAAATTTATAAGAGCAAAACTCCTGGGTTTTCTGATACACCTATACTTGTAGTAAAATAAAGTTCTCAGCTTTAAAGATGCCATGAGTCATTGCAAAGAACTGAAATACCCATCTCTTTAGAAATGCCTGAACTTTAGAAGGAAATTTGGGGTTTGTTTGGGGATTTTGTTGGTGAATCAGTCCTGATTCTGAGAAGAGATTAGTTTGTCCCTCTTTAAAAAAATATTTAAGTCCTGCTGGATCTGAAGGTTGGGTTTATAGGTTTTCAAACAACTTTCCCACGTAGGCATTACTGGAGTCTTCCTTGTTAACATGTTAAGAGGCTTGGTCCTTGGCAGTCCCGGAACGGCAATTTTATTCAGTCAAGTTTAAAACAGCAGTACAGAAGTACATCAGTACAGAAAGGCTTTAGAATAAGTGGAGCCAAAACTTTTGGAGGCTTTTTTAAATTATAGGCAGAATGGGAGGATTTTAAGAGGCAAAAGGAGTCCCTTAATCTTTTTAGATGCTTAAGACATCTGTTTTATTCAAAATAGGCCCTGTCCTGCCTTGTTTTGTAGTACGGCTCTCACATGCTATACAAAACCTGATGTGACATTCAGAACAACAGTGCACACCTCTGGTTTAACATTTCTTCTTTTTGCCCAGGCTTCTGTTTTTGTGGTTTTCTCATGTTAAGTGGAAAAAGAAACTAGACAAATATTTAGAAATACCAGTTATTAAAATATTTTGTTTATATGTAGTCCCTCTTACTGAAACATGTATTCTAAGAAAAAGCTGCAAGGTTTTAGCAGTTGAAAAATAGATTTGTATAGTGAAAACAGTATTTGGAATATTTCAGTATCACAGAAAAATAAGATCGTTGAGGTTAGACTAAAAAATTAGATTATAAAAAAGATTGAACCACATTTATCATGGTCACAACACAATACATACCAAAAGCCAAATAATTACCTCTGGTAAAAGAAATCTAGATTCCAGGAATCAGCAACCCAGTATAGAAATTGAACAAGTTGATCAAGAGAATTTTCAACGACCTAACTAAAAAATGTCAAACCACAAAAGAACAGTGTTTGATGAAAGTAGTGGACTGAGAAACTGAACATCCTGGACCAAGCTAAATCTGAAAATTTTAGGGAATTACTGGAAGCTTGGCATTCAGACAAATCAGCCACTGATATACAGATAGAGATAAACAACATTTACACACCATTTAAAAGAGACGATACAAATAAAAAGGAAACAAAAGACCCCACAGAACATCGTCTCCAGAAGTCAGTGCCCAAATAAGCAGGGATTAACACCAGATAAATTATCAAGCAGAAAACAATACCTCAATCAACGAACTACCTAGGATAACACACACATACTCTTACTGGCAGGGCAAGATACTACATAAAAACAGAGAGCGAATCCCACATTCACTAGCACTGAAGATACCTAGTTGAGTAACGAAACGTGCAACCAAATAACCAAGCTCAAAGAGCACCAAGGACCCTTTATAAATACACTGCTCAAAAAAATAAAGAGAACACAAGCAGAAGACATCCGAGATCTGAATGAATAAAATAGCCTTATTAAATACTTTGTTCGTTACATACAGTAGTTTTGTGTTCCCTTTAGTTGTTTGAGCAGTGTATAAACTACTGAATGTAAAGAACAAAGTATTTAATAAGGCTATTCCATTCATTCAGATCTCGGATGTCTTCTGCTTGTGTTCCCTTTATTTTTTTGAGCAGTATATTTTGAAATTGCCACTACACTGTTCTTTCCTCTCCACCATCCATCTTTTTCAGTTCCTTCTAAATGGATTTGGAAATATAAGACTTCTTTATTTTATCACACCAGCAAATCTAGGGGAAAATCAAATGGCAAGGATCAAAGGTTTAGAAATTTATAGCTAAAATTTATGTTATGTTGTAGCTATTTTTAGTCTTTGTTCCATCTATAATTAGAGCAAAGTTTAGTTCTTTGTAACAGACTAAGGGAGGGAGAGTTACTGTTTGTTTAGTGTTGAAACTTCAACTGTGGGACTCCTTTCTCTGCTATTTATTGCTTATACATTTAACCTGTTCTGCCTTGAAAGATCTTGTAATGTATGGAATGAAGGGCATTTTTCCTTTATTGTCATGTCATAGACCTGAGAGATAGAGTAAAACGATCCATCGTGGATGACTCCAGATTATCAATGAAACTTTTAAAAATTTAAACCTCAGTTTTTCCATTTCAGTTTGATATTACAATATTCCAACCCATCATTTGATACAGGATTTCAATTTCCACACAAAACTTACAGTAATATTACATAGAGTGAAAACTTTGGGGAGGCGTGAATCCTTTCAAAGTTGTTTTCCCATGATTGATTTGGAGTTTACCAATAGATTGTTGTAACAGGTTCATTGTTTTTCTGTTGAATGCTAAGTATGTTCCCTTCTTTCTATTGGGTGTCCAAGTTACCAAAATGTTAAATTTTAGTCACAGTGGAAACAAAAGACCTACACTAGTAATTTCAAATGGACTTCAGATAAAATGAAAAGATGATTAAGGGGAATTTCTCTAGCTTAATTCTGTTTGATCTGTGAATGATTTTTGTTGTTACTTGCTTTTTACTAATAGTAAAAAAACAAACAAACCATCAAGACAATAAACCAAGAACTAAAGGGAATGAAAATAGAGAAATTGCTTGGGAGAGAGTGTGTGTGTATATGTGTCTGTATGTATGTTTGTGTGTTTTATATTATGTTCAAAATTACAAAGGAAAATACATCAGGAATAAATACTAATGTTAATATGAAAAGAAGAAACATTCTGATGTGTTTGCATCAGGTGCGGGTTCTACTTACCTTTACTATCGGTTTGCATCGCGCCCGTGCACTTACTCTTCTGCACATGCGCAGATCAACTTTGATGACGTCTGGGTCAGTGGGCGGAGCCTCTCGCCGGTTTTACTATTGGTTCTTGCGAACTGGTCCGAACTGGGGCAACCCATCACTGGTTTGCATGTACATAATTATGGTACATTTTTAATCATAATGAAAAATACATCTTCAATATATTCAGTATTTTTGCCCAGAGTAATATTTATGCATTGTCATGGTGTGCTACATATAGTAGTGTAAGTTTTAGGAGTAGCGGTTACCCCCATATGCCTTTTGAAAGGAAAAAATTAAGGTGGAATTAAATCATTTTTCCAGGCAGCACATCCTCATGTCACAATAGGGAGATCAACCTAAACTAAAAACTTTCCAGTATTCTGTTCCCACTTGTTATTTCTCATGCTGTGTCCTTCATTTAATGGACAGATCTAGCTAGGTGCAGCAAAGGTTATGAAAGGAATCTCAATTTATAGACTTGCATTTCAGGAGGTTCTAGCTATTTTCTTTCAAGTTTGGTTTGGTCATATATTGTAATTTTCCTTAAGGAAAATGCAGCTGAGTTCAGTCATCTCTTATTTTGTGTCTGCCTGATGGAAAATCCTGTTATCTCTAGTCAGTCTGGTGTTCATGATGTGTTGGATGACATTAATTGGTGTGAGGAAGATTTGGGAGCATTTTAAGGTTTATTTTAAAAAGTGGGCAGGCAGAAAGCACTGTTGCTTTTGCATTTAGCTGAGAGAGCGCTGTCATGGCGTTTTAAAAGTAATTATGTAACCTATAAATGCAGGATTTTTCTGGATTACTCTCCGTAGAAGTATATGCAGTATTATATGTAGGCTTCATATTTAAACAGTAATATTTATCTAACATTTTTACTTCTAAGAAAATTGAAGAGATACACACTAAGGAAACAATATATGACTGAACTGTTTGACTGAATTTTTTGGGTCTGTAGCTGGTTGGCAGGGTCATCATTTTTTCACAGTTCTGTGACTGTGGCAGAAATGTGCTACACAGGCATTAACAGGTATAAATGGGATGGTTTCTAGCGTGAAGGCTGGCCTTTTCTTTTTGGCCTCTTCCTTCTGGAAACAATCTCACTGAATGAATTTGTGTTCGCAGATTGAAAATGTGTAATCCAGTCATAAACAAATACAGATAAATTAACCATGTTATTTTGTCCAACATATTTAAGATCAGTGGTGAATTTGAGTGGATGGGCAGCCATATTAAATTGACCAGTTCTTTTGAAGATGAGAGCATGTTGCAAGTTTCATCTTTTGACTATTATTGCAACTATCAGATTCCTTGATACCATATTCACTATATTATTTAGAAAACATATATGACTACCTATCTTATACATGATATTCTAAGTGACTTACAATTCATTTAGTGGTTAAGGCATCAGGCTAGAAACTGGGAGACTGCGAGTTCTAGTCCTGGAAACTGGTTGGATGAGCTTGGGCCAATTACTTTCTCTCAGCCCAACTTACCTCACAGGATTGTTGTGGGGAAAATAGAAAGGTGGAGGAAAGTGTTAATGTAAGTTCACCATCTTGAGTTATTTATAAAAATGATAAAGGTGGGAAAAAATAAATTCAAAATATCATATATCCCATCAAAGTACCATAACATCCCACCAATCTAACATTTCCATTTGTATTTGGTGGACTCGCTTCTATCCTAGCTCAATTTGCCAGATTTTCACAGCTCCCCCCAAATATTGTGGGGGTCTGAATCTTAGGGAGAGGCTGTTCAAAAGGTTTGGGCAGCCACAGAAAAGGCACATCTCTGAGGTCCCACTAGATGGCAACATTTAAGGGAAGGGACCTGGAGAGTGCCCCCATCTATCCGACATTTTCCCAGATACAATGAGTAGGTTCAGAAGCCATGAGAAAATCAATGGCTTGTTCTGATTGGAATGCTTTGCAGCAAACTTTCAACTTACACTTTTTGCTTCCCTGTCATTGACTCAGATAGAGCAGCAAATTGCTGAGTGAAGCTTTGAATTTTATTTTAAACTATTTATTCTGTTTCAAATATAGCTAACTATGTTTAATCCTAATTTTGATTTGCTTGAAGTGAACTAAATTAAAATTAAACCAAATACTCTGAGCAGGTGGCTTTGTTTCAACAAATTAATTATGGTTAGCCAATAACAATATACTAGGGATATGCTGTATAATAATGTATAGTTAACTAGGGGGCACAATGACTCAGCGGTTAAAGAGACTGAGCTAGTCAGTTGGAAAGCTGACAGCCTGGGTTCGAAACCCGAGCACCACACAATGGAGAGAATGAGCATCCCCTCTAAAGTCAGAAATGATTGGAAGGGGAAACATTTACCTTTACCTCAGTGTATTGTTAAAGAAATGTTATATGTAATAATAAATAACCTAACACTACAACTAATATCCACAAGCAACATACATACATGCATACACACTAATGTTATCTATTGTGGTAATAAGTTAATCATAAGGGATGTAAAATTCAACTGGGGCTAATCATAACATCTAAGCTCTTTCCTGTATGCGTGGGAAGCAGGCTGACTGCAGTTTATTCTTATCATTGAAATATTGGAATTAGTTTTCCATTCCTTCCTGCTTTCACATTTTCGTATACCTTCCATAGGTCTCGCCCTTCCCAGCAGCTTCCATTCCACATCCCTAGGATGTGATATTCATTGCCCTTCTTGTGACCTGAAAACTCAGCCTGCCACATTACCAAAGTAGGACATCCCCTTTGACCATTGCAGAGGCCTCTGGAGTGATGCAGTCCACTCCAGCCAGTTTCACTAAGTATCTCCCTTTTCACTGGTTTAGGGAAGTCTCCACAGCACCTTGTTAATCAATAGGTTGGAATAGGAGTCCTTTCCTTTGCCCAGGGGTGGGTGGAGTTATTATGTTACTTGTGACTTCATTGGGCTTCCTACAGCAAATATCACTTTCCCACATGAACTCAACAAGGATGTAGAGTTATATAGAAACATCTTGCCTTTTTAATTAAGTAAAAAATACATTTTAAAAAAACATTTAAACTAACCACAGCAACTGTAAGCCAGTTCATATAGTTCGCTCCCAGTTAACCCCAAACAATTTAAGTATCAAACATGAAGTAGGCAAAAAGCTACACCAGGGGTCAGCAACCTGCGGCTCTGGAGCCACATGTGGCTCTTTCACCCCTCTGCTGCGGCTCCCTGTCATTCAAAATATGTATCACAACTGCCAATGTGCGACACTCACCGACACACGATTTATTGAGCTTTTCAATCCCCGGCAGGCCAATGATGGATAAATCCAAGAAAAGAAAAGTTTCAGAAGAAAATAGAACATTTAATTCAACTACATATGCTACTTTTGTGGCCGCTCAAGAAATAGTCGGGCATGGGAAGGGCTTTGTGGCTCCCGATGTTTTCTTTTCTGTGGGAAACGGGTCCAAATGGCTCTTTGAGTGTTTAAGGTTGCAGACCCCTGGCCTACACCGTTCTGAAAGGGAGCTATGAAATATCTCAGAAGACAAATGGAAGCATCTATGTTTGAATAGTACCGCCAGGTTGAACTATGTCATCATGGAGAAATCTCTAGAACAGTTTTCTCTATGTTGAGACATTCCATATGTTTTGGATAATAACTTCTGAATTTTGTACCCTTGCTGTGAGGGATAGGAATTATCCAGTTCATGGAGAAACTGCCAGTTTCCAGAGCTTCTCTAGTTAGTGAAAAGAAAAGCATTGGGTGCATCTTCTCATATTCTCCCAATATTCATATTTCAGCTCCATGTGTCCCTGGTGAAGATTTGAAATGACTCACATTTGTTGCATCTGGTCAAGAACCCTTGGGAGTCTTATATACTCTTTTTAAAGTGTGGTCTTAGCCATACAATTTCAGCAGGGTTGTGACTCAAGATAGCAACAAATATTTCCCCTCCCATGACTTTGCAAACCTGCTTTCTTTATGTTATTGCAGCAAGTAACCTAAATTTGGAAACCTAAAATTCCCACGGGAACTGCACAATTTATTTTCCCATAGGAACCTTTGGCAAAGTAAATTTTATTTGGTGTTAGAAATGTTATCTGTCCCAATTTTTCATTTCTTCTTTCTAGTCGCATATCTAGTATTATAATTTGATTTGATAAATTTGAGGGTTTATCTCCTTAAAAATTGTACAAATTTTATAGGCTGGGATAATCTGTTTATCCTTTGGGATTTTATTCCTCTTGGTAATTTATTCTTGGTGGAACTGACTGAATACACCCTCTACTCTTGATCCTATATTGGAAAAGGGACGTTGGTCTTACCGTGATACGTTCCTTCTCGTAGTGTAAAATGGGAGGTGCCAGTCTGGGTATTCCTTGCTCTAGCTCTATGTCCTGAGCTGAAAAATTCTGAAGATCCGCCTCTCTGGTGACGTCTCTTCAGTTTTTGCCAGCGAAGCCAAAGCGAATGTTACGCAGTCCATGCAAAAGGTACGCAGTCTGAAAGATAGAAACAACACGCTCCACCAGGGAAGCCGGTCCAGGCAGCCACAGACAGGGTGGGGCTGGCACCTCCCATTTTACACTACGAGAAGGAACGTATCACGGTAAGACCAACGTCCCTTCTCCATAGTGTAGAAATGGGAGGTGCCAGTCTGGGATATACCAAAGACCGGCCAGCCCTAAGGGTGGGAGCTGTCCTGGGCCGACGACCCCGGATCTTCAAGAACCCGCTGCAGAACTCTTCTCCCAAAGGCTGCCTCCGCCGAAGCGAAGGAGTCAAGTCTATAGTGATGGATGAAGGGAGTGGGAGAAGTCCACGTGGCCGCCCTACAAATGTCTTCCACTGACGCCTGCGTAGACCAAGCCGCCGTCGTGGCAGCGCTGCGGGTAGAGTGGGCAGTAATCCCCTGAGGCACAGGAAGAGCCTGGAGCTCATAAGCCGATGAAATGCACGTCCTAAGCCAGCGTCCCACCGTGGAAGAGGTCACCCTGTGGCCAAGAGTCGACGGCTGAAACGAGACAAAGAGTGCCTCCGTCTTTTGGAAAGAAGAGGTTCTAAAAATGTAAATGCGGAGGGCCCTCCTCACATCCAGTGTGTGCCAGGTCTGCTCCAAAGCGTGCCTAGGCCGAGGGCAGAAGTCAGGCAGGACCAACTCCTGTGCTCGGTGGAACAAGGAGTTGACCTTAGGAAGAAAAGCAGGGTCCAACCGCAGAACCACCCTGTTGTGGTGAAAAATGCACAGGTCTTTCCGCACCGATAAAGCTGCCAACTCTGAGATCCGTCGGGCCGATGTGACGGCCACAAGGAAGGCTACCTTACACGATAGGAGACGGAGACTAGTCTCCCTTAAAGGTTCGAAAGGTGTCTTTGTCAAGGCCTGGAGAACCTTAGCGAGGTCCCAAGTGGGGTAACAGTGAAGAGGAGGCGGTTTTAAATTAGCCGCCCCCTGCAGAAATATCTTCACCCTCGGATGGTTAGTGAGGGAGCCCCACTTCCTAAAAGTCAAGACAGTGCCTAGCGCAGCCACCTGTCGTCGAAGAGTGTTAGTGGAAAGTCCCAGGTCTAACCCATCCTGTAGGAACTCCAGCACCTCCACCACCGATGCCGAAGTCGGGCTCAACTGTCTGGAGGCACACCACCCAGCAAATCTGTTCCACGTTGCCTCATAAATTCTCGTGGTGGAAGGCCGCCTGGCCGCCTGCATAGTCCTGATGACCCTAGTCGGAAAGTTCTCCCGCCTTAAGAGGCCCCGCTCAACCTCCAAGCGGCTAGCTGCAGTCTCTGCGGGTCCGGATGCAGAACCGGGCCCTGGCTGAGCGTGACTCTGTCTTGGGGAATCCGCCAGGGATGGGCGACCGACAGGTCGATCAGGTCGGCGAACCAAGGACGTCTGGGCCAATGAGGGGCCACTAGCACCAGTTCCGCCCCCTCCAGCAGCAACTTCCGAATGACGGCCGGGATAAGGGGTAGGGGAGGGAAAGCATAAAGGAGGCCCCTGGGCCACGGGGTCCGCAGAGCGTCCACCCCCGCCGCTCCCGGGGCAGGAAATCGGGAAAAGAAAAGGGGAAGTTGAGTGTTCGCTGGGGAGGCGAAGAGGTCCACTACCGGGCGACTGAACCGGTCGACTACCTCCGCAAACAAGTTAGGATGGAGTCTCCACTCCGAGGGGTCCACCATGGCTCGGCTCAGCCAGTCGGCTTCTATGTTGTCCGTCCCTGCGATGTAGTCTGCTGTCAGGGATAAAAGGTGAGTCTCTGCCCAAAGGCAAAGGGTCTCCGCCTCTCGCATCAGAGGCCCGGAATGAGTCCCCCCTTGCCTGTTGATATGGGCTTTTGTCGTCGTATTGTCTGTGAGAAGGAGCACATGCTGCCCCCTCACCTGCGGAAGAAAGGTCTGAAGAGACAGACGGGCCGCCCGGAGCTCCAACCAATTGATCTGATGGGATAGTTCTTGGTGGGACCAGCGGCCCTGGGCCACCTGAGACCCGCAATGGCCCCCCCAGCCCATCAGGCTGGCATCTGACGTTACTATCACCCTGTGGGGTTCCCTGAAGAAGCACCCCTTCTGGATGGCCCCTGACATCCACCAGGTTAGGGATCGTAGGACCTGTGGGGGAACCTGAACTCTGACCTTGGACGAGCTCGTTCCTGCCTTCTGAAAGGGGAGCAAGAACCACTGTAGTGGTCTCGCATGGAACCTGGCCCAGGGAACTATGTTCATACAGGATATCATTTTTCCCAACAATTGGGATAGTAGGGCTACCTGAACTGTCCTGGTCCCCTGAAGAGACTGAATCAGCGCCCTGATACTGTCCTGTCTGTCCGGGGACAAGAAGATCTGCCCCGCTACGTGTCTATCAGGGCCCCTAGATGAACTAACCTTGTAGAAGGTATGAGATGACACTTCGCCAGATTCACCGAAAAACCGTGGTCCCTCAATACCTGAATTGTCGTGGTCAGGTCCTGTTCCACTCGCCGCTGGGAGGACCCCTGAATGAGCAGATCGTCGAGGTAACATTGAATTCTGATAGGAAGAGACCTGAGATATGCCGCCAAAACAGAGAGAATCTTGGTAAACGTCCGGGGGGCGGAAGCCAGCCCGAACGGCAGGGCAAGATATTGGTAGTGACGGCCTGAATAGCAAAACCTCAGGTATTGACGATGCTCCGGCCGAATTGGTATGTGGAGGTAGGCTTCAGTCAAATCTATGGAGGCTAGGAAGTCTCCCTCCCTGATCCCGGCTAAAATGGAATGCAGGGAGTGCATTTTGAACCTCTTGTAGACGATGAACTTGTTGAGGCCTTTCAAATTTAGAATTGCCCTCCACCCTCCCGAGGCCTTTGGGATGACAAAGAGGATGGAGTAGAACCCGCGCCCCCACTGTCCCAGTGGAACCGGCTGAATGGCCCTGATATCCAGCAAATGCTGGATAGCCGATTCCATGAGTTCCCGCCTGAACGGGTCTCCAGAAACGGGGCAGTGGAGGAAACGCCTCGGAGGGTGTGAAAGGAATTCGAGGGAGAGCCCTGCTCTTACTGTCTCCCTCACCCAATTGTCTGTAGTTAGGTAGTCCCAGCGGTCCGCAAACAGGCCAAGCCTGCCCCCAAGAGGGTCCAGCGACGGATAGTCACTTGGATCTCCTGGCCCCCCTGCCACCGGAGCCCCTGAAGGGCTTGTTGGATGACTGTTGTCGACCCCGGGAAAAGGCTGGCCTATCAGCCTGATAACTAGATCTGGAGAAGTGAAATGGCCGTTGCTGACGGGGAAAGCTTGGCCCGGCTCCCCCCTGGCGGAAGGAGGGCTGCCTATAGTAAGGGGATGAACGGAAGTCCGTTCGCCTACTCTGGGACGGGAGGACCTTCCTCTTATCCCTGGTCTCGATAAGTAGGGGATCTAAGGCTTGCCCAAAAAGAAACCCCCCTTCAAAGGGAGCGGAAGCCAACTTCCACTTGTTCTTCCCGTCCATGCGCCAATGACGCAGCCAGAGCATACGTCTAGCAGTGACTGACGAAGCCATGGCCCTGGCCGAGAACCTGGCAGCTGCCAAGGTAGCGTCCGCCGTGTATTCAGCTGCAGCCAAAATCTTAGAAAGGTCTTGGTGGGCCCGAACATCATCTGGTGCCAGATGGCCTTGAAGCTGGCGGAGCCATCTGACCGACACTCTGGTGAGAAAGGATGCTGCCGAAGAAGCTCTTACAGCCCAGGCATCCGCCTGGTGCGCACGACGAAGTGCCGTCTCCTCTCGCCTATCTTCAGCCTTTAGAGTGTCCTCTGCATCAGGTGGTAAAACAGAAGAAGATGTGAGAGCCGCCACCGGAGCGTCCACCTTTGGAACCTCCAACAACGCAAGCATGTCCGCATCCACCGTAAACAACTGATTGTCCAGCCCTGACGCCCTGGAGGGGAGAGCTGGGGCCGCCCACTGTCTACGGATCATGTCCAGAAACATTCCCGGAATAGGAATAGTATCTGCCTCCACTGTCTGCTCTGTAAAAAGATAATCATCTTGTTCTCCAGTACCCGAGGTACCAGAGAGGGCTGGGTCAGGGCCCAATCGAACAGTGGCCCTGGCCTTTGTCAGAAGTGGTTTCAAAAGAGCGGGGTTAAATAAACCCTTGAAGGTGGGCCTAGGTGGCTGCATCTGATCCCCATCCGAAATCTCTCCTTCCTCCAGACAGTCTTCTGCATAGTCAACTAGATCAGAAGGAGAAGGGGAAACCTGCCCATGATAATCCTCAGAAGGGGCAATAAAGCCCTGGGACTCCCCCTCAGGTCTAAGGGCATACATTTGGGCAAACATCTGTGACTGAAGTTGCATCCCCTCTGCAATGCCCTGCCTAATTGCCTGCTCCACCCAGGACTTCATGGAATTCTGCACATCCAGCTCCCCCCCTTCATCCTGACGAAGGCCAGCCGCAGTGGGGGTATAGGTGGCCTCAGGACGCTTGTTGGCCCCAGAAGGCCCTGGGCGCTGATGGGGCTCGACCTGCAACTCTGGAGACCATGCCCTGGATGGCCCAGCCAAGGTGGGAGAATGGACAGTCTGAGGGACAGAACATTCCACAGTCTGAACTGATGTCTGAAGTACAGGCACAGAGGCTTGAGAAGTGTCAGCAGCCGTATTAATGGCAGCAGCCTTTGCAAATTCCCTGTCCAAGGCACGTTGTCTAACTTGAGCTGTCTTTTCCTCAGCCTTGGAACGCCCGGGGCGAGCTCTAGCCTTGGCCTTAATTTTATTAGCTGCAGCAATGCTGGCAGTTCGAGGCCTAGAAGCCCTGCCCTTGTCAGGTGGAGGAGACCAGGAGCCCTCAGCAGAGAAGGATGATTGCCTGTCAGCATCCTCCATGATATTAAGTCAGTTGGCAACACAGAGAAACCAAATTCCAAAAACTCTGCAAATAGATAACAAAGGAGATAAAATTAAAATAAATAAAACAGGCCATGAATTGAAAAACAAAATGGCTCCCAGGTCTCAAAATGGCCGCTCATCAACTGACGCAGTTTAAATAAAGGCCCTCTCTGAATATCAGGAGCAGTATCAGGTCAGGCCGGCCATCAAACCCGCAGATAGAAATTACTCTGGTCAAAAATCCACTCTCCTCTGCTTCACAATTAGAAAAACAGCAGACGTAGTGCCCAAAGGCTGCCAGGGGAGCAGAGCCGCCTGAGCCAATTCGCGCCCAAAATGCGCGGGGACGAAGGCCACCGCGACTTACAGGCCGCCATCACAATCGGGTGTAGCGTGGCCCTGGCTCCTGGCCAACACCCCTCCGCCATGCCTTTAGTTAACCCACCAGCCAAGTCCAAGCTGGTGGGGCTGCAGCCAGTTTCCAAAAACACGAAAAAGGCAAAAAAAACGCCGCTCCGCCTCACAGCTGACGAGCGGTGATCAAAGGGACGCCGCGGCAATGCAAAATGGCGCCCGCGGCTCCCGCGGCCGTTTTGGAAGCCCTAGAGGCTTCAGGAGTGGATTTGAAGGGACCGGGGCGAAAGCCAGCCGGCTAGCCCTCCACCGCCGCCCAGCGGAAAGGGAGGGTAGGGGGGGAACAGCAGTCGCCCTCCCTACGCTTAATCCAGGCACCGGAGAACTCCCCTTAGACCAGTACCTGAAATTCCAGCCACAGCTGCAGAAAAACAGCAGCAACTTCCAAAGACAATCAAAGGAAAATAAAGAAATAAAGAAACTTGAATATTCCAAGTAAATCCAGGGAAAAACAAACTATTTTTTCTCTGGCTCAAAGCTCAGGAGCTAAAATCTGCAACCATGAGCTGTGCTGAGCTGAAAAAAACTGAAGAGACGTCACCAGGGAGGCAGATCTTCAGAATTTTTCAGCTCAGGACATAGAGCTAGAGCAAGGAATACCCAGACTGGCACCTCCCATTTCTACACTATGGAGAATGTTACAGCTGATAGATACAAGCAGTACACTTGTGATGTAAATGTTAATGATGATCTTACATTTTTAATACATGTATGGATACAAGTAAATATGATAGGATGATTAAATTGCTTAAATTGTTGAAAAGGATGATACCTCTAGTTCTTGTACTACAGGTGGTCCTTGATTTATGACCACAAATGAGCCCCAAATTTCTGTTACTAAGAAAAATTTTATTAAGTGAATCTTCCCCCATTTTATGACCTTTCTTGCCATAGTTATTAAGTGAATCTGGCTTTCCCATGGATTTTGCTTTTCAGAAGGACGCAAAAGGCGAGATCACATGCCCTGGGATGCTGTAACCGTCATAAATATGAGTCACTTGCCAAACATCCAAATTTTATTTACATGACTATGGGGATGCTGCAATGGTCATAAAGTTTGAAAAATGGTCATAAGTCACTTTTTTCCAGTGCTGTTGTATCTTTGAATGGTCACTAAATGAACTGTTATAAGCCAAGGACTACCTATACTTTGTAATATGGCTGTTGCTGCATATAGCATTATATACCGGTACTTTAAAACAATAGATAATAGAATGGTTGTAAGTGAAAAATTGGAACTATGAGCAGAGGAACCCAAAGAACTTGTAGTCTGGTCTCCATGGCTCTGTTAGGTTGATATATTTGTCTTGACATACGTACTTCAGTTTTATTCAGGGTCCAAAAAACTGTGAAACTACAGTAGTTTATCTATGCATGTTTCTCATACATATGCTGTTAATTACAGCATGCAAATCTTTTTACACTGCAGCATTCCGTAATTTGGATGTATTTAATAAAAATTGAACTTTCAGATCCATTGCTTTAACACTACAGTGATGAGCTGGCATCCATTCAACAATTTATGGCAGATTTCTGTTTTACTGTTACTAAAATTCTAGCTTTCCCAACAAAAAGAAATCTTAACCTTTTCTCAAGAATAATTTAGGTTTCATTTCTAAAAAGTGGTGGGGAGATGAAACAAAGATTCCTCTTCATTTTGAAGTCTTATATGTTTCAGAAAACACAATGTGTTTGCCTGGTTTGAAACACGAGTTGAGAAATCATTTAAAGCTTTTGATTGTTTATTAGGGAATTCTTCAAAGTTGCATTGGTGGTGCTTTAATGCTTTTAATCTCACCAGGGTACCTGGTTGATTCTTTGAGAAATAATTGCTTTGGATATCATCTGTCCCAAATTTCTGAGAAGGAGAAGGAGAAGAGTCTAGACTGCATATACTGGTAACAGACAATCGTTACCAAGGATTCTTCTGTGGCAGGAATTTAGTTATCTGCCATTGCGGAGAAACTTTAGCCTGCTTTCTTCCCTATCATTTTTTCACAGTTGGGGACCATAATCGGCATTTGAAAGACACCTTAAGAGCTGCCATTCAAAATGTGGCTGGTTGGAAGAATCATGGATGTATTCCCTTGTGGCTTATTAAAAACAACAAAAATGGCAGCAATATTTGGAGGAACTCTAAAGGCTGCAGCCGTATGGAAGTTGTGTCCTTTTGATAAATTCATTACCGTAAGCTTTCAGTGGAGACAGTGCACCTCTGTGGTTTGTGTATTCTCTTATTGGTGGAGAATTCTGGTATCATAAATTCAATTGGGGAACTGCTGACAAAGCTAATCAAAAGGGAGCCACTGGGGGGGTGGAAAGCCACGTTCAGGAACACCCTTAACCAGTGATGGTGAACCTTTTCAGCACCGAGTGCTGAAAAGGGAGCGCACGTGCTCGTCAGGGCCGCAACCTGGAAGAGGAGCTGCCCAGGGCACATGTGCAGGCCCGAAAATGAACTTCCGGTTTCTGGCACGTACATGCACGCTGGCCAGCTAGTCTTCCGGTTACTGGCATGCATGCATGCGTGACAATCAGCTGGCTAGCGCACATGCTCATGCAGGAAAACGAAAGCTCTTCTAGTTTCCAGCACTGCCGCATGCACGAAAGCCAGCTGATTGTGCCAGAAACCTGGAAGAGGAATGGGCAACATCGTGCGTGCCAGGCGACATGGCTTCGCATGTCACTTTGGGCACACGTGCCGTAGGTTCACCATCACGGCCCTAAACCTTACAGAAGTATGTTCTGCAAAACAGAAACGACACCAAAGGAAAAGAAATGGGTATGAAGAAAATGCAGCCTGATAAGAACTAAGCAGGCTTGGTAGCCATGGAATGCGGATGGAAGTTTCAACTGGGAAAGGAGGGGAAGAATATAATTAGTTGAATATAAACAGTTCTATTAGAAGAAGCTGGCCCTGCTTTTTAGGAATCTGTGAATATTTATTTAACCACCAAGAATGGTGTTCCTCAACCTTGGAAACTTTAAGATGTGTGGACTTCAATTCCCAGAAGACCCTCGCCAGTCATTTCATCCCAGCATGCTGTCTGGGAAATTCTGGAACTTGAAGTTTACACATCTTATTTCCTGAGAATGAGAAACATTGGCCCAAGCTAAGGGAAGACTACAACTCAGGTTTTCTTCCTCCTAGCTCAACCCCTTAATCACTAGACCAACTAACTGTCCTAACAAATTACTGTCCAAACTGTCCTTGGCTTACATCCAGAATTGAGCCCAAAATTTCTGTTGCTAAGTGAGACAGTTGTTAATGAGTTTTGCCCCATTATACGATCTTTTTTGCCATAGTTGTTAAGCGAATCACTGCAGCTGTTAAGTTAGTAACACAATTGTTAAGTGAATCTGGCTTCCCCAATGACTTTGCTGGTCAGAAGGTTGTAAAAGGTGATTACATGACCCTGGGACACTCAGACACATTAGCATCCAAATTTTGATCATGTGATCACGGAGATGCTGCAACAGTCCTAAGTCTGAAAAATGGTCATAAGTCACTTTTTTCAGTGCTGCTGTAACTTCAATGGTCACTAAACGAAGTTGAGGACTTCCTGTGTACTGTGGCCTTAAAATATTTACTTTTCTTTTGATATCTAAACAAGAATTTTATTACCACAGTCCTGTTAAGGGCTATTTAGAAATCTGGATTGCAAATGTTTATATATTGATTTCTCACTACTTTCCTATTCTTAAGTGAACTGATTCAAATAATAATTGTATGATGTAACATGATATGAAGGTTTGTAAGGCTGTTTTCCTAGGTATATAAGGAGATTTATGACTCAGTGGAATGTCTAAGACAGTGTTTCCCAACCTTAGCCATTTTAAGATGTGTGGACTTCAACTCCCAGAATACCCCAGCCAACAGAAGTCTACACATTTTAAAATGGCTAAGTTTGGGAAATACTGGTCTAACAGGACTTGTGAAAAGAGAGAATGGAGCAAAACAATCACAGGAGAGATTTGAACCATTACAGAAAAGATTCCTTGGTTCAGGGAAATGTGAGAAAGAGGTTCAAGAATGACTCCATTCAAACTATTGCAGGAATACATAAAGTAAAAAAAAAAACCCCACTATAATTCCCTGACTCCAATGTAGCATGCGAATGTCTCCATAACAGCATTTGCATTTCCATTTCAACAGGAAATGTTACTAAAGCTTATTTGACCAGTTGCCCTGCAGATAAAGCAACTTTTCATATTTCTAGTACTATATTCCTTTAATGACAAATAGCTTTCTAATATGTTTCTGAGATGAGTAAGAGGAAGTGTCCGGATTAATTTAAGACTCTAGGGTGAACAGCTGATACTCAGCTGGCATATTTCTATTGTTTGTGTGCAGCTTTTAGCTTTTGAAGCATCAGGAAAAAAAACAGTGATTCAATTATTAGCAATTTTTGACAACCTAATCTTAGGAAGCATTGTAGTACAATAAAAATCCTACTTGATCTATTATGTGGAACAATTTTAGGTTCTCCAGACATTTGGATTTATTTGCCTTGGGTAGTTACTCTCTTCTCCAAACAAGACTGTTGCCTTGCAGAAATTATTCTCCCACTTCAACACACAACTTCTTCCAATGTTGGACAGATTAGGGAAGTTATTAAACTAAATATACAATTAGAGAAAGTAGGCACACAACCAAAAGCCCCAGTTGTATTTTCTAGATTATAATAAATGCATTTTCTTTGTGGGCAAGCAACGTGCAAGGAAAGTGTCTCCTCAGCAGGTTTATAACTTCAGGTTACAAAATCTGTGGAACAGAAATATAGAGATAGGGAAAATGTAGTCTTTCTTGGTCAGTGTTTCTCAACCATAATAACTTTTAAGATGTGGGGACTTCAACTCTCAGAATTCCCTAGCCACCATGTGGCATGACATGGCTGACTGGGATATTCTGGGAATTGGAGTCAACATATCCTAAAATTCCTGAGGTTGAGAAACGTTGCTTTAGGTACTTCTAAAACTTATATACAGCCCATCATTTTCTTTCTAAAGGAATCAGTAGTTATTTCTCTTAATTATTAATAATAGCCTAGTGTTGCTGTAATACTTTTGTGGAAGTGTAAAGCAAAACTGGAGAAGCACAAGGATTGAAAAAAAAAGTTTTATAGAAGAATAGTTTTTATCCATTATTATGGTTCGTCACAGGAAGTGGTGGCTCAGTGGCTAAGTCGCTGAGCTTGTCGATTGAAAGGTTGACAGTTCAGTGGTTCAAATCCTAGTGCCTTGTAACAGGGTGAGCTCCCCTTACTTGTCCCAGCTTCTGTCAACCTAGCAGTTCGAAAGCACGTAAAAAATGCAAGTAGAAAAATAGGGACCACCTTTGGAAAGTAACAGCATTCCGTGCGCCTTTGGCATTTAGTCATGCCAGTCACATGACCACAGTGACATCTTCGGACAGCGCTGGCTCTTCGGCTTTGAAATGAAGATGAGCACCGCCCCCTAGAGTCGGGAACGACTAGCATATATGTGCAAGGGAAACATAAAGGTTACCTATGATTCGTCACACGGTCAGCCAAATGTTCAAACTGGATTTGGCATTTTTGTCTGTTAAGTCATTATTGTATTGTATTGTATTGTATTGTATTGCATTGCATTGCATTGCATTGCATTGCATTGCATTGCATTGCATTGCATTGCATTGCATTGCATTTTAATTGTGTGCTGTCACTGAGGGATGGGCGGGGGCTTGTCATTTTTTATTTCTATATCGTGTTTTTATTGGTTGTAAGCCACCTAGAGTTGAAGTGAGAACACAGCTAAATAAATAAATAGCCACCTTTCTCTCCATGGGGCTACTCTAGGCACCTTATTCCTATCTGGGCTCCAAGATATTAAAATGACACAAACCAAACCATTAAAACAGGTCCTCCGTGTAATTTTTTTCATTAGCTAATTGAAAAAGGTCCAGGAGAAATGTATCATGTATAGGAAATCCAAATTCTGCTGATGCCGCAGCCTCACTTAAAATCCAGGCGGGCACATTTACAAGAGTAGAGGTTGCCTTCCTCCAGCCCTACTCCAGGACATGAAACAAATTTCTAAATTTGCTAAACCTTACCTCTCTGTCCATGATGGGCAAGGCAGCTGATGGCATCAACAGCAGTGACCTTCAGGCACCCGGATCAAGCATAGCACCCTGAAAGGCCAAAGTGGCAATACCCTACCTTCTAGGCCAGTGATGGCTAACCTTTTCTGGACCGAGTGCCCAAAGCACGCACGAACCTCCAAAATGCAATGTGTGTGTGGCCCCGTGCATGCCTCCCACCCACCCCCACACATGCGCACGTGCCCCCTGTTTGTGCCCAACCCCCTGCACACACACACACACCCCACATGCCCCCACCCCCCACAAATGCACGGCAGAGACCTGAAGACCAGTTGGCCGGCGTGAGGCGTGAGCGCATGCTCAGTGAAACTGAACTGGGGTGACGTCTCACATGCCATCAGAGAGGGCGCTGCGTGCCACCTCTGGCACCCGTGCCATAGGTTCGCCATTACGGTTCTAAGCCAAAACAGCAACTCAAAACAGAGTTGCTAGCCTTGGGTGTGGAAGAGAGCCAGCATTTGGATGACTTCATGCAAGTGGCCTCTTATCATTAAAAAAAAAAGTTGAATACTGGGCCATTCCCAGCAATGCTGAATAAGGAAACAGCAATGCTGAACCTGGAGGTGGAGGGAGCTATTTTGATAGCCACAAGACTAATATTAAGAGACATATGTAGGACAGCTACCTGGGCTGTCCTTTTAAAAACATATTCAATGTCATGCTGAACTGTGAACGGTGGGAGGCATGCACGGGGCAGTCTATATCCTAATAAGGCTAAATTTGCTGAGGACATATAGGTAGTCTGGATTTACGATTACGCTTTTGGCAACTGTTCACAGTTACAAAGGCACCGAGGGGAAAAAAAATAACTTACAAATGGTGCTGACCCAATCGTTACAGCTTCCCCCACGGTCATGTGATCAAAATTCAGGTTGCTTGGCAAACACCATGTATTTATGGCAATTACAGCATCCCAGGATAATGTGATTGCCATTTGCGACTTTCCCAGCCAGTTTCCAAGAAGCAAAGTCAATGGGGGGTGAGGGTAGGGCGGAAAGAGCCAGATTCACTTAACAACTGCAGAAATCACTTCAGAGTTGTAGTGATTCACTTCAAAGTCATGGCAAAAAAGGATCATGAAATTGTGTACCACTCACTTAAAAGCTGCCTTACTTAGCAACAGAAATTCTGCTCCCAATTGTGGTCGTACAGTATGTGTAGTTTGACAATGCCAAAATACTTGCTAGGTGGGGGGTTTTTTGTTTTTGTTTTTTTGAAATATAAATTAATCCTTGTTTGGAGCATTGGAAAGAACAGATTAACCATGGGACCTTGAAGGGTTAATTATTTTCATAAAGAACTGCTAATGTTTGGAAAGATGGAGTCATAAATACAGACTTTGTTCCAATGGTTAGCTTCCAAATATTTATAAAGTTTAATGTTAGGTGACAGTGTTTATGGGGATAATGCATGGAGATGACTTACAGACAGGACAAAGAAATCACTAACAGAAAACATGTGTCAAGTTTAAATGAACTTCAGTGGAGTGATAATTTCTCTTGGTAGAACTGGCATACTTCAACTGGGAAACAGTGAAGTGCATGTGATGTTTTACAGAGCACATTTAGGTATTGTGATACATTGGAAAACTGTACTTTCAGCATTGACCATTTGTTAAAATGTATTTCTTTGTAACGTGTATTAAAGATAACGTTAATTGGAGAGTGACAGAAGCAAAATGGACTGGCCTTGGTTCTTTCTCTGGTCTCCCAGCCAACTTTTTCTTCTAATTTTTTCTGAAGTTGAGAATTCCTCATCTCGGAAGGTCCTGAATGGGGCTATTGGGAGTATATGACAGTCATCTTTCTCCAACGCGCAGCTTGGAGAATCCAAAGCTTCGGGTAGTTCAGTAGTTGGGTAGCCTACACTGAGTGTGCTCCTTTAAGAGATTTCTCTTCAGACACGCCCACTTGCTCAACAGAGTCCCAGTTTAGTTCACTCAGTTGAGCCTGTGACACTGTCTGAAAATTTCTCTGACTTCTACTGGACTATTCCAGAAACTTTGGATTCTCCAACTCCAGTCCTCTTTCCTTCGATAATTTTGGCCGGGGGGTGAGTCTGCCTGCTGCTTCTGGCAAGCTGTCAGTGTCTTCCCATCTTACTGAAGCCTGACCTATGGACTTCCCTCTTTAAACAGCCGCAGGCGTGTGTGGTAGAATCAGCCTTGCCCACACTGCCGCTCTGACCATCTGGACTGTATCTCACCTTGGCGGCTTGAGATTGACGCCCTGCGCTCAGCGGCGTCTCTCTCTCCCTCTCCCCCTAATTGCCTTGAGAGCTTCCTGGCGTCCGGATCACTTTTGAGTGATCGCACACCATCGCCCTCGCAGGGATCGTTACAGCCTCCTCCCCCACGGACGCCCTCATCACAGGAGTGATCCTCGAGCGCCGGAGCGCCCCTCGTGCGCCCTTATTTGCCAGAGCGCTCTCCATCGATCTAGGCAGCCGGGGAAGCGCTTCTGAGCCTTCGGCTATTCTCCCTCGGTGTTCCAGTTTGCTAGGGACTCTAGGCGGCGACGCTGGAACTGCCTTTCAAAGCGCGCGCCCTTTTTTTCTGCTCGCCTCAGCGCTGGGAGCTGCGATCAGCGCAGCTCGCGCTCCTCGGCTTTCCTCCTCCCCCCACAAGTTCTCTCCTTGCCGCTGGGACTCTGGTCTGCCTGAGTCAATCGCCCGCTCAAGGTCCTTTTAAAGGGGGAGCAGCCCTCCTATCCTTCACTGTCGCCCTCGCTCTGCAGCCCTGCTCGGCGCCATTTCTGGGCCTGAAGGGGAAAAGACTTCCAACGGCTGTCAAATTCTGCCTGGTGACAGCCTCACGCATGCGCAGTGATTCGTAGAGGCCGATCTTCTAGTTTTCTGCAATTGGGTGACCTAACTAGCCTGTCTCTTTGGAGCAATCGGCTAGTTGCACCACTTCTATACCCCCCCCCCAACCCTCTATTCCTGGACTTACCTGCTAGCCCTTGGCTATGTTCATTTAATCCGTGGATCTTCAACAGCTTCCTGTAAAAATAATAATAATAATAATCAGTAGCTATTCCTCTGTACCTATCTGCATAACCACATCAATTGAATATTTACTGAGTCTTCATCTTTCTCCTTTCCATTGAAATATATATATCTATAAAGGGGGTGACAAAGGTCACAACATGGCAGAACGTGCTCTCTCATCCGACCTGGAGGACAACAACAGCTCTCCCGAGCGCATTCACGACCAGACCGAGCAACGTAAACGGTCCCGTAAACGCGCTCCACATTCGTCTTCGTCGGCTGCTCCACGCTCTAAAAAGACAAAGCACTCATCAGCGGCAGACAAGGACGCCTCCAGGAGACACAAGGCCCTGGAGCGTCAGTTTGAGAAAGCACGCAGCCAGTCAACACAAGCTGCCTGCGCACACTTACCAGCTCCGCTCTCGCCCGTTGTCGCAGCTACGGTCCAGCCCGTCCATCAGGCTCCTCTGCAACCGTTGTATCAAACGCCAAACATGGAAGTTTTCCCTGAGCCGATGTCGACACACTGCTTGGAACCGGTGGACCTCTCGTGCAATGCCATTCTCCCTCGGCGATCTCAACCGGAAGCAACTTTTACTCCCACGGCTGCGGGTTTGCGCGCCTCGGAGACAGCCCCTCCACCGTTTCAGTATGATATCCAGCAGATCATCTCTGACACGGTTACCAGGACACTGGCAGCAACTTCTCAACATGCTGCACCATATGGGGCTTGGCCTCAGTCACGTTTTCTTCCTCCTCCTCCTCCTCGGGCCCGGGACTCTCAACAGGCCCCTATCCAGTATCAGGCTATGGCGCATGGGTCCGATCCCTATCTGGACCATGGTCACCACGAGGAGTCATCTTCGGAGGAGGGCGAGTGCGACCCCTCGGATATGGACCTATCTGATGACGCCGATATGCCACCCGAGAAGCCAGCCTTCTCAGGGCTCTTCAAACCCTCGTTGTTCAAATCACTCCTGCGCAAGGCCAAGTTGGCCACGAATATGGCTGACCCAGTCCCTCAGGTCGATCAGCCTGGTACCTCTCAACAACATGAGGCCTTGTTTACGGCACCTAAGGCGGAAGCGGACTTTATTCCGTGTCCACAGCTTTTTTCCGAGGTGGTCCAGCGATCCTGGTCCACGCCTTCCTCCTTACCCGCCCCTTCGGGTCTAGACAAGAAACTTTATTGTTCGGCGCCTAGTCTCCAAGATCTTCTTCAGTTACCAACTGTAGACGCGCCAGTGGCCAATCTGACGGCATCCTCTGTAATTTCCAACGACGTCGCCGACGGTTTGCGCTCTGAGGACCGGAAAGCCGAGTTTAACTTCCGGCGCACTCACAACGCGGCCGCCTGGGCAGTTAGGGCAGCTACCTCGGCTTCCTTCTTCAGCCGTGCCTGCTTAATCTGGCTCCGCCAACTTCAGGAGCGTCTTCCTCCTGCGGATTCACGCCTCCGCCAGGATGTCAACAAACTAGTGGCGGCTACTGAATATACGGCAGATGCTTCGCTCAACGCCGCGAAGTTCGCTTCACGCGCCCTGGTGTCGTCCGTCACATCCCGCCGTCTATTATGGCTTAAAAATTGGAGAGCTGATGCCAAGTCTAGGTGGCGGCTTGCCTCGACTCCGTATAAGGGTTCCCGCCTTTTTGGAGAAGCCTTAGACCCCATCCTTGTCGAGGACAAGGATAAACGGAAGGTGATGCCATCCTCGTATAAGAGGGCAGATCGTAGACCATCGTCTTACTTCACCAGGCAGCCCTTTCGGAACGACTCCGGTCCTTCGGGATCCTTCTCCTCAAGGCCCTATTCTCAAGGTTTCGACCGTTCCCTCGATAGATCCTCCTTCAGGGACCGCGGTCGAAAGGCCCCAGCACCCAAACGGCCATTTCGAGGTACGGGCTCCCGTACCTTTCGAAGAGGGAAGTGACTACATCCTTCTCCCCATTGGCGGCCGTCTGACTCATTTTCTTCCCCAGTGGGAGATCTCGACGTCGGACGCCTGGGTGCTCCAGACAATTCGTCTGGGACTTACTCTGGAGTTTCGTTCAAGACCTCCCTCTCACTTCGTACAATGCCCTATTTCCCCCAACCTGGACAAGCGCCAGCTAATGGAGGCAGAAATCCATCACCTGCTTCAAATTCAAGCCATCGAACCGGTTCCCCACCATCAACGAGGGACCGGTTTCTATTCAATTTTCTTCCTGGTCCCCAAGGCGTCCGGGGGCCACAGGGGCATTTTGGACCTCAAGAGGCTGAACGAATTTATAGTATACCATCGGTTCAAGATGGAGTCCCTCCGTTCGATTCTGGCTTCCATTCGGCCAACGGACTGGATGACCTCTATCGATTTGAAAGAAGCGTACCTCCACGTACCCATACGGCTGTCCCATCGTCGTTTTCTACGCTTCGCATACAACAACAGGCATTACCAATACAGAGCAATGCCCTTCGGCCTCTCCTCCGCCCCAAGGACCTTTACAAAGCTCCTGGCAGCAGTGGCGGCCCATCTACGCCAACATCCTGTCCGGCTCCACTGCTACCTGGACGATATCCTCCTGCTCTCCCCTTCTCCGGCCCGGGCATCCCAGGACCTAGAAGTGGTGTGTCGCTGCCTTCATCATCATGGCTTCTCCCTCAACATTCCGAAGAGCCAACTGCAGCCCACTACTCGCATCCTTCACCTAGGGACAATAATAGATTCCATAAGGGGCCAGGTGTTCCTGTCAACGGACCGGTGTTCCAGTCTCCAGTCATTAACATCCCAGGTCCTCTCCTCTCGGAAGGTGACCTTGCTGCTCCTGTCCCGCCTGCTCGGCAAAATGATTTCCTGCCTGTCTGTCGTCCCTTGGGCGAGATTCCATTCCCGCCAGCTTCAATGGTTCCTCCTCCCCTTTCAGAGAGCCAGGAGGAGCACCTCTTCCGCACAAGTTTCCCTTCCGCCAGAAGTCTCAAGGTCTCTCCTCTGGTGGTCCTCCCAGAGCCTTCATCAGGGCAGCTACTTCCAGAATCTACAGCGCCTGGTAGTGACAACGGACGCCAGCCTGACGGGATGGGGTGGTCATCTTCTATCCCACGTTGCCCAGGGAACGTGGTCAACAGAGGAGAGTCACAACGGGATCAACTGGTTGGAACTCCGTGCGATCCGCCTCTCCCTCCAACGGTTCCAGCAGCTGGTATCGGGGCACCATGTCCTGATACGCACGGACAATGTAACAGCAAAGGCGCACGTGAACCGCCAGGGGGGGACTCGCTCGGGTCCATTGATGGAGGAAACGACCCTACTGCTGATCTGGGCGGAGACGCACGTCCTGTCCCTTGTGGCGGAGCACATCGCCGGGACCACGAACATCACAGCGGACTGGCTCAGCAGACAACACTTGGACCACGCCGAGTGGCGACTTCACCCAGATCTGTTCGCCGAGATCGTCCGCAGATTCGGCACGCCTCTAGTCGACCTATTTGCCAGCCGCGACAACACGCACCTCCCCAGATTCTTCACCCGGTACCGGTGCCCTCAGGCAGAGGGAGTCGACGCCCTCGTCTCTCCCTGGCCCAGGGGTCTCCTCTATGCCTTTCCCCCTCTACCGCTCCTTCCTCGTCTGATACGCCGAATAGTAGCAGACAGGGCAGACGTCGTTCTGGTCGCACCCCACTGGCCTCGGAGGCCTTGGTTTGCGGATCTGATGGACCTGTCGGTGGCACGACCGTGGAGGATTCCAGGGGACAGGATCATCCTCAGCCAGGGGGTCATTCTGCACCCAGACCCGCAGTGGTTGCAGTTGACCGCCTGGCGCTTGAACGGATCTTGCTAAGGAGAGCCAACGTTCCTAGCAATGCGATCCCCACGATTCAGGCGTCGAGACGGCCATCAACATGCCGCATTTATAATGCAACCTGGATCTCTTTCTGCTCCTGGTGTGCTAAATCCCACCTGGATCCGACATCTGCTTCTGTCCCCGAAGTGCTGGGATTCCTTCAGCAGGGCATGGACAAGCACCTTGCGCCTAACACTCTTCGTCGCCAGGTTGCTGCACTGAGTACGGTGCTTTCGGCTTCTGCAACGCTTCCTCTCTCCCAAGACCCTACGATTCGCGACTTTCTGCGGGGGGCATCCAACCTGCGCCCTCCTGTTATACATCGATACCCGACCTGGGATTTGACTCTGGTCCTTCAAGCCCTCATGCACCCTCCATTTGAGCCGCTCGCTTCCATCGGCCTCCGTTTTCTAACACTTAAGGTGGCGTTTCTGGTCGCGATTACTTCGGCTCGCCGTATATCCGAACTAGCTGCTCTGTCCGTGAGAAGCGACCTCTGTGTCTTCCACACAAATCGCGTGGTACTGAGACTAGACCCCTCCTTCCTGCCTAAAGTAAATTCCACATTCCATCGAGCCCAGGAATTGATCCTTCCGGACTTCTGCCCCGATCCTCGACATCCTCGGGAAGCAGACTGGCACCTCTTAGATGTCCGACGGGCCCTGCGCAGGTATATTAAACGAACACAACATTTCCGGAAATCAGAATCGCTCTTCATTTCCTTTCTGCCCTCCTCCATGGGCCGGAAGGTATCTTCCACAACAATTGGGAGGTGGATTAAGTCCTGCATCTCCAAGGCTTATTCAGCTCGGAACAGACCAATTCCGCAGAGGATTCTTCCACATTCTACCAGGAGTGCCGCCACGACGGCCGCCTGGGCCACAAATGCCTCCATTTCTGACATCTGCAGAGCGGCCACCTGGTCATCCTTGAATCCCTTCATCCGGCACTACAAGGTGGACTCCTTTGCCTCGGCGGAGGCATCCTTTGGCCGCCGGGTGCTCCAAGCTGTATGCAACTCTTCAGACGATGCGCAGCAGCCACTCACCCTCCCTGTGTAGACTTGCTTGGGTAAATCCCGAAGCTTTGGATTCTCCAAGCTGCGCGTTGGAGAACGGACGTTGCTTACCTGAACGTCCCTTCTCGACGCGCAGCTGGAGAATCCAACCCACCCAACTTGGCTGCTGAACCTTTCTTCTTACGCTCTACTGCTCCTTACTTCGTGAACAAAACTGGGACTCTGTTGAGCAAGTGGGCGTGTCTGAAGAGAAATCTCTTAAAGGAGCACACTCAGTGTAGGCTACCCAACTACTGAACTACCCGAAGATTTGGATTCTCCAGCTGCGCGTCGAGAAGGGACGTTCAGGTAAGCAACGTCTGTTCTATCTTGTCCCAACAAATATTAAACAGTCTTTTCTAAATTGCAATTTTCCAGATATAATCTATTTCTGGAACTCTGGGAATATATGGAATAGCTCTTTCTACATCAAAGGATATGTGTAAGAGAAAGTGTGAGAAATGGATATGTACTCACATCTCTTGTTAGATGGGGGCCAGAAAATGAGTTCCAACTCACTATTTGGGTTTAGAGAAGCTGCCTCTTTTTTTGAGGGTTACAAGGAGTGCATACTTGAATATTTGGAGGCCATCAGTAGGCAACCTGGTGCCTTCCAAATATTAGATCTTCACATCCCATCATCACCATCCAGCAATGGATTGTGATGGACATAATCCAAAACACATAGAGAGTATCAGATTAGGGATCTCTTGTTATTTTTATTTAGTGATGGGTACAGACCCTAAGAAACTGAGGACAGCAATATGATGCTAATGTAATATTATGGAAAAATCCTATATATAATGGGATGCTGTTGATTGGATCCCTGAATATTGCTTTTATTGGACCATTAATGAAATTAACATGACATGGACTTTAGCAGTTGGAGATCCTTCCTCTCCCCCCCCCCCCCCCCCCGCCCCTCCAAGTCTGATTACTGAATTGCCTGGTGAGAAAATTTCTGGAGTTCCATGAATAAGGCTGAAGTCAAACATGATGGCCACAATCTCATACCTTTCATTCATTGAGTTTGACATAATGTCTTAGAAACTGATTTCACCGTTCAAGAATGTGTACATTCTCTTTTTTCTCACATGGGGAAAAAAAACCCTGATATTGGGTTTTTAACTGTCCTTTAAAAAATGCATCATTCCAATGTATAAGTACTTTTTTTTAAAAAAATATCCTTCCTGCAGAATGAATAATTTTATATCTTTCATGAAGGTAATATGGTGAAATCAGGAGGAATGCATATTTTAATTTATCACGTCAACTCACTTTCTACTGTGGATAAAAATGTAACTTCAATTTAGTAATCTCTGTACCCAAAAGATGAGAAAATAAACAAAAGTATGTGTCTTCCATCCAGATATTCTTACCACCTCCCCCCATTTATGAAGTTTCCAATCATTAGTGAGTTTCTATTTTTAAAAAATCCTTTCTTTCCTAATCTTTATGTTTTCTGATATTTATATACAATTGCGTTAAGAGGAGGATGATTTCTGGAGTCCTTGTCTCTAGCAGGAAATTCTCTGTTCCAAAATTCCTGTGAGCAGCTCAAAGAAGCCAAGTGTTTCCGAAGTACAATTTTCTAAGTATTTCTAAGGAGCAAAGGAGAGATGATGGGGACAGAAGAATATTGGCTGGATGTTAAGATGGAGACAGACACTAAAGACAGGAGTTGTGGCCATGAACAAGAGTTTGATGGGACTAGAAAAGAATTCTATATAAACCTCTGGAACATTGTTGTCTATCGACTGACCTCTTGGATAACTATTCTTAGTATTAGATGATAGCTTCTAATACTACAAGCATCTAAATCAGTGTTTCTCAACCTTGGCAACTTTAAGATGTGGGGAATTCAACTTCCAAAATTCCCCAGCCAGAAACTGACTCATATTTATGATAGTTGCAGTGTCCTGGGATCATGTGATTGCTTTTTGCTACCTGACAAGCAAAGTCAGTGCAAAATTCACTTAACAAATACCTCACTAAACAACAAAAATGTTGAACTCAATTCTGGTCATAAGTCAAGGACTATCTGTACTCCCTGAATAAAGACCTGTATCTTGAGTTTTAAGATCATGAGTTGCCACAATTATGTAATTGTGGTTTACATAAAAATTAGCAAAGTAATGGTTGACTGAACTTAATGACCCACATTATGAAATGACTGAAATAAAACCGTTAAAGAAGCTCTCCTGCTGTGAAAATTAATAATTTGATATGTATTGAAACTGTATGTGTTTCCAAAAAGGTGTTTTGGCATGTGCAAAAGGCACAGATGTAGCACCAACTTGCAAGTTTCTACATCTGTTTACTTCTTCTAATTAAATCTGAAACAGTGGCAAACCCTTATAGGTGTCCACTTTTGTGGACCAAATATATATTGCGCAATACTGAGTGTTATGCTGAGGTAAAAGTCTTTATGTGTGCAGGCAAATATTACTGATAGTGGCATTCATAATGACTCAGGAATGTTTGCACTGATAGGATGATATGCACATGTCCGCAGAAAGAATCCATGCCCTCTGCTTTATCTATGGTAATCTATGGCAAATGATGTTTAAGACTAATTTCATATTAAATTCCAACTATCCAATTATGTTTGGTGAATAATCAGAGTTAAAGCTTTCTGACTATATCTCCTACATATGATTTTTTTTCCTGATTACTCCTTTTATTTTTGTCCCCCAACTTTGTTTAAATATTTACTCTATTTTATTTTTGTTTTACTTCAGATTTATATACCGCCCTTCTCCCTAGGGACTCAGAGCGGTGTACAGCCAAGTAAAAACACATAAATACATAATACATTAGATTAAGAACAGATTAAAAGGAAATATCTCAATTTGGCCCAAAATTTAAAAAGACAAACGAATTTAAAATCATTTAAAAGGATTTGTTAGGCCAGTCCGGCTTGTTGAAAAAGGAAAGTTTTAAGGGAACGGCAGAAGGCACGAAGGTCTTGGATTCTCCTTATTTCTGGGGGCAGTTGATTCCAGAGGGTGGGAGCCCCCATAGAGAAGGCCCTCCCCCTGGGGTCACCAGCCTGCATTGCTTGGCTGATGGCACCCCGAGGAGGCCCTCTCTGTGGGAGCGCACGGGTCAATTTATACATATGTATAAATAAATTTTTGCGTTCTTGTACAAACCTGCAAACATTAATTTATAGATACAAAGCACAAATCTCACACCTTTATTGAAGTGGTCTGTCGCCCACAAAAACTTAAACTGCATATATTTGTTATGCATTAAGATGGTATTTGGTATTCTTGAGGCAAAAGCCTAAACTAAAACTGTCTGGGGATTAGCAGTGAGCAAACATTGTGGTAATGTTTTATAAGCTGTTGAAACATTGTGCAGCTTGATTCATTTGTGTCTGTGTTTTCATGTGGAAGTGAATTCTTCCTAATGGAAGGCATGACGTATTTTAATGATTCCAAATGAACTTTGCTTGAAGGTGCTGAAAGGCTTCACACCATTTGCCTTCAAGGCAATAGTTTTTAGCAGCTGCAATGTTCCACATAATGCTCTACCCACAACAGCCCATTAAATTGGACTAGAAAACCAATGAAGATCAGGACTGTAATCCATGCCCTGGGCAGTTTTATATTCTGCATCAGTTACAGTTCCTGTGAAAGTCCTGTGCCATACATTTCCTTCTTATCTATTTTATGCCCAAAAATAATTGATGCTGCAGATTCTAAATATTTAGGTTTATTTATTACTAACATTTCTATGCTGCTGTACTGCCAGTGGTTCATATATTTGAAAAAGGGAGACATGAAGCAATTATGATACATTTTAAAGCCATGCCTTCATAACACAATTCTCTTTTGAACATTATGTTCAGTGAATTAATACTATATTTTGAAAGTTGAGATTTTTTTTCTACACTGATTCTTGAACTTTGAAACCATGCTTAACTATTATTAAAGATTCTTTATTATCAAAGGAATGAATTCATAATGATCTTAGCTGTTTTCAGGTTATAGTCTGGTCTAGATTTGCCAACTTTAGAAAGACAAAAGAATTGTGCTGCCTCTGAAGATCCTATTGCTGAGAGGAATGAAATTGGCATTCAGATTCATAATAAATATTTTGTTTCTCTAAAATGAAGAAGGGCATTTGTGGGTCTTCAGCTGTTAGTGAACTACAATTCCTAACAGTCTTCATCATTGGTCATACCAACTAGATAGAACATCAAGAAATTGTAACTCAACAACATCTGGAGAACCACGGTTCCCATCCTTCAGCTAAAGCATAAAGGCTACATGTATTTCCCAGTGCCTTGCAACCAAAAAAATATCAGTGGATAATTCTTGCTACTACAGTATGGATTAGTCGAATTTAATCCACGTTTTAATGATATTTACAAGTGCATATAAACCAGAAATCAAATTACATAATTCAAGCAATAACTTAATTATACTATACTTACTAAGTAAAATGTTGTATAATTATTCAAATCTTTATAATATCGAATCAGATCTTTAGAAAATCTTTTTTAAAATCTTTTTTCATTTATAAAATAGGTGCATATTTTTTTCAGGTTGGATCTTAGACTGACATGGAATGGCTTGCACTCTTAGAAGTGAGAGAGGACTAAAGCAAACCTAAATTTGTTTTCATTTCTTTTTCATTTAGCTGATTCTCCTTGTATGTAGTAAATCTAAAGCCTTAGATGTGGCCATGAGCCCTCAAGTCATGTACTTCAGACTTGCTGGATAAACTGGAGTAGAGAAACTAAGTTCTGATATAATTTAGACAACATGTGGAGTGAGTCACTTGATAAATGTGATTTGTCCTTGACTAGGTAAAAACATGTTTCTGTTGAATGCATCACACTGTCACAGAATAATAAATTATAGAAAATGCACATCAAATACATTCCCAGGAAGCACTAAATGGAGGAAGGCTGACCTTTTTCTATTATGCCCAGGACATTTTTATGTGGCTGTAGTAGGAATGTAAGAATTATGAGGAACGCCTTAACTATAGTAGCTAGTAGAACAGGCTGTCACTTGAAGTGGTCAGTTCCCCTTGAGTAGAGGATGTCTACAATGTCAGATAAAAGCTTGATGGTCATCCGTCAGAGATAAAATAATAGATCCTGCACTGAGCAAGGATTGGACTCAGAGATATTTAAGGTTCCTCCCAACTTTGTGATTCTGTTAATCAGAATTTAGATTCCTGTTTACCATAAGTTTATTGTAAGAGCCATGGTGGCACAGTAATTAAAATGCAGTACTGCATGCTAACTCACTGCTCACTCCAGGAGTTCGATTCTGAACTGCTCAAGGTTGACTCAGCCTTCCATCCTTTTGAGGTTGGTAAAATGAGGACCCAGATTGTTGGGGGCAATATGCTGATTCTGTAAACTGCTTAGAGAGGGCTGTAAAGCTCTATGAAGCTGTATATAAATCTAAATGCTATTCCTAGTGCTAAGTTCAGTGAATTATCTTGAGCTGCTTCTCAGAGTCTATTAAAAGAAAAGAAAATGAATTGATGGGAAGAAACTGTGAATTCCACCTGAAGAGTTTGGAGAAAAGCTGGGATACTAATGGATTCAAGGCTCTGGGCCAGTTGGATGGATGGATCTGTGGCTCTGGTTTTTCTCTAAGCTCTGCCAATGTTTGTTCTTTGTTCTTAACCCTTTTCCTGTGGAAATGTCACCAAGCAAACAGGAAAGTGGGCAGGGAGCAATAGATTTTGGCTTAGTATTTGGAGAAGCAAAGTAGCCAAGTCCTCATCAGTTTTCAACTGCTGCAGATTACAGCTATGCTGTCAACACAACTTCACGTGTTGAGTTGATATATCAAAGCTAACAATTTCCATTGTTTTCTTGGACACAAATTTAGGCTTGGATGGAGGGATTTGTTGGTGGAGAGAGAGGGAAAGGGGAGATACAAAGGTTTACCTTTTTAATTGTATTTTTGATAGGGGCTTTATACAGTATACTGGACTGAGTCAACCTTGAGCCAGTGGGAATTGAACTCTTGTCAGTCAGCATAATGTAGGTGAGATTTTCCACCTCTGACTATTTTCTAGGAAAGTAAAATAATTGATGGGTGATAATGGTGGAAATCATTTACCTTGAAAATGGATGATGAGTGTTTCTTTAATTTATAGAACAAAGAGCTTCTCATTTTGTAGTTTCATGCAGTACAGTGTTCTGTGATCTTCTCCATTACATGATCAGCTTAACCTCTTGCAAAAGAGAATGCATGACACTTCTGGGAGTGTGGCTGCTTTAAAAAAGCTTTAAAAATCAAATCCAAAGCAAGACTGTCTCAGGCAGCTCCCTCCTTATGGGGAATTTTAAAAAGAATTCTCATTTTCCATTTCCATTTACTCCCCATTTAATTTATCCCTCATTTCTGAATCTCAACAATTAAATAAAGAATAGTAGCCTCGTTTGGCACAATGCTACTTGAAATGAAAGAATTCCACAATGTAGTCAGTCATTTAAGGGTTAGGGTTAAGCAGTTAAGCAGAGTAGGTCTCTAACAAATGGAATACTTGAATGAATGAGTGTATTAATTGATTGATTGATGAAATCTTATGTATCTTGAGTTAAAATATCCTACCCCTGTGAGTGACTTTTCAGTAATAGTCCCTTAATCTAGCATGGTCTGTTTAGTTACATTCAATACCTTTTATTCTAAAAAAAACATTGCTTTATATTCATTTAGCTCTGCTGCTCTTATGGCTATTTCGCTGACCTGAGTAATAGCATGGATTGGTTGTTGCCCATTTTCTTTCTCTCTTTGTTTTGAAGTGGCTTCAGATTTATAAATTTGCACTGCTTGCTATTTTGTTACGAGTTTAATTTCATTTTAAGCGACCCAGAAAAACCTGCATTATTGATTTATTATTTACTTATTTTATTTCTACCGTCACCGTCTCAAAATCATGGCTTATAAAGCAGCTTCTTAATTATATATATAAATTTGTGCTGCAGTAGGCTTCATCTGTTTTTATTTTAAAATATTTATTTCTATTCAATGAATAGATTTTAGAAATTCTATTTAGTTCCTGAAACAGCTTCAGAATAGGCAAAAGCTTGAAATGAGATTTAGTGGCAGACATTGTGAGTTTTGGGAAGGAAACAGAGGTGGATGTTGTTGTTTTTCCAATTTTTTAAAGTGTTTGCGTTTATTATCATAAAGCCACAGGGAAGGAATATGACCAATTATTCATTCCAAGTGCACATCTATTGGGGCTTCTGCAAATTTCTGGCAACTCTTTCACCCTCTGTCTTCACCTCACTGTGCTTTAACAATTGCGCCTCTGTGGATACCAAATCACAGTTCTGGCATTTGCTATTTCAGCAATATTATTTGTCACTGGTATTAGCAATAATAATCTAGAGAGAGAGGGCTGGGTTCCACTAGTTCTAATCCCATTGTTTAGTAGCTCCAAAAAAGAAGAAAATTATAAGAGAGGGCTTGATTGATTAATTGAGCAACTGGGATCATCTGACTCTCAACAACTACATAAATAGATTTTCTCCATGATGATCTATCCTTAACCTGGTCTTTCAGCTCTCCCAATAGTAAGCGAAGGCTATATAAGTACTCCTCATCTTATAATTACAATAGAGACCAGAAAATTCATTGTTAAGCAATGAAGCAGCTTTTTTCATTAAACAAGTCACTATTTAAAAATGCGTTTCTCAGACTTTTCATTTGGCCAGATTTTCACTTGGACATTATTTCTTAGTATGTTAATTTTTGCACCTGCATTTTTCAGATCCTTTGTTTGAATTGGCTCCTGCACTGCTGCGTTGGATGCAGTCTGTTCACTTTGGTCCCCTAGGTAGCCATAATGTTCTGGAAACCATTTTCAGGATTGGGAGTTTTTTTTATAAATATCTTTCAGGTCTCTATTGGCACTAGGATTTGGCCTAGGTACACTGTTATTTTGGTTTCAAAATCCATTCCAGTACCATATAAACAGCACAATGAAGGACAACTTTTAAATGGGCAATTGTGGCCTGTGTATTGTCTCTTATGGGTTTAGTGCACAGATTCTTCCACTCTAGGGTGAATTTGGAAACCGCACTATATAGAGAGAATAGAAGTATGATGCGATCCAATATGTTGATTCTGTACTGAGAAGAATTTTGGATTAGTAGAAATTTCAGAGACAGTATTGGATTTGATAGAACAAGGCGATTGTCTTAGGCCCGTGATGGAGAACCTGTGGCACACGTGCTACCTGTGGCACGTCTAGCCATATCGGTGGGCATGCAAGCTCAGTTCCAGCTCGCATGCGTGCGCTGCCCAACTAGTTTTCGGGTCTTCTGGGCCCACCAGAAGTAGGGAAACAGGCTGTTACCTGCCTCCAGAGGGCCTCCAGGGATTGAGGAAGGCTGTTTTTCACCCTCCCCAAGCTCCTAGAAAGACTCTGGAGCCTGGGGAGAGAGAAAAACGGCATACCATGCCCATTGTGCCATCACATGTCAGGAGCAAGAGGGTAGCGCACGCATGCGTGGGGGCTGGGCGCATAGAATTATGGGTGTGGGCACACATGTGCGCGCCCCCCTACACCCCTCCCTCCTGGCATGCCATGGCAAAAAGGTTAGCCATCACTGTTTTAGGCAATATATTTGATATAGCAATAGCATTTAAACTTACGGTATATACTGCTTCACAGTGCTTTACAGCCCTCTCTTTGTAAAGATTTACAAATCTCTTTGTAAAGCGATTTACAAAGTCAGCATATTCCTCTGAACAATCTGGGTCCTCATTTTACCGACCTCAGAAGGATGAAAGACTGAGTCAACCTTGAGCCAGTGGGAATTGAACTCTTGTCAGTCAGCATAATTAGCCTGCAATACTACGCCATCATGGCAAATTGTGAGCTATGAAGTTTGAACTATGTTTGAATCTACAAACATAGTAATTTAAGCCAAATTTAATATAGACCAGATTAGCTTCACTAAAGTCATTTAAAATGATAAAAGAATTGGTGACTTTAGTGAGAAATGAAAGGCTCAATTTCAGCTCTTCAAGCTAGGTAAGGGCAAGAAACAGAAGTAGCAGGGATTCCAGGAAAGTTTTTTTTATTGTAGGATAGAATAATTTATTGTAGGGTAGAATAACAGAACCTTGAAACCTTTCATAATTTCCTTCTGCCCCATCTTTCTTCTACTAAGCTAAATCAAGTTGGGGTTAATTTTTTTTTTCATGCTTCCCATCTTCCGGGCACTGAGTAGTCTTTTCTTTTCCAATAGTTTATTGCTTCTTTCCAAAGCCAGATCTATATTCTTTTGTATTTCAAGAAAGCTTTTTCATGGTCCTCTTGCAGGAGGATTGATGAGTTAAATGAAAATAGATAAGGAAATGTCGACTTTATCACCAAGGATAAAGACCTCAGAATAGAAACAACATAATAATACAGGATTTATTTATTTTTGTTTGATGGTGAACTCTACAAGTATACAAGTTGAAAACTCTTTTAAATATTGGAAATCTGAAAGAGACATTCACCATTTTAAAAAGCACTTTATCCTTGGTGAATTGTTTGCAGTGAAGAGCATCTAAACTTAATTAGGTTCTTTTGGGTCTAGATTTGAAATGTGGGGTGCTATGGGAGCGGGCCTTTTGTTCACAGAATGGCTGCTGAAGTGAGACCAGATACAAAAGACCAATTTCTCAGAAGAGAGTTGATGAAGGTGTTCTCCTGCCCATTCTTTCTACCTCTGTCACTCACTCTTTTTTAATCCACTATTAAACTTTTCTGGACAGGTGACACTGCTTCCAGAGAAGTTAGAGAGACAAAACACTTGTCTCTCTCTAAACCCAATCCATTATTCTTTGCCAAGGTTGTCTTGCATTTGGAAAATAAATGTTGACGATTTGCTCTATGGAAGATATTAAATTTTGTTATTTAAATTAAAAACATAAAAACAAAACAAAAAGATTGGGCAGGCATGAGAGAGTGGTACATGGTGTCTCGATACCCACAGATTGTACTAGTTGTCTACCCCTAAAATACAACAGGAGGATTGCTATGTGTGTCCAAAATGCTATGGCGACCAGAGTTTATGCTATCAGATTAGATCCTAGCCTGGATCAGTTCTTCTTCTACTTTTTTTTAAAGTGTACAGCTGTTCTCGTGTTGTGCTGTGGAACAATTGGCAACCTAACAGTTGTTGCACTGAGACTTCATGAGTTATTTTTGCTGTGGGTGTATTTATGAAATGTCAAGTGTTGGGCCTCTCAGAATTATTTGGCTTGGTCTAAAGTCAAGTCAAATAATGAGCTAGCTGTAAAAAGTGTGCAATATATAAACATGTGCTTTTGCCGGGTCATCTTTGTTTAAGGTGAAGGTAGAAGGAAAGTGCTTAATTAATGACTTGGTAGATACTGTTCAGGTCTAGTTAAACATGGAAACATAGATACGACATAGAACTGCACATTGCTGGTTTGGTTAGTTTTGTGCTGTTGTAGTATTAAACTTTTATCCTTGAACTTTAGAAGTTGCGAATTGGGGCACTGGTTTGCAGCACAATCTTACGTGTTTAAGGGCTGATTTTTCATATGCATGATATCTTTTACAGGTAGTCCTCGACTTACAACAGTTCGTTTAGTAACTATTCAAAGTTATAATAGTATTGAAAAATGTGACTTATGAGCATGTTTCATAGTTATAATCTTTGCAGCATCCTCATGATCGTGTGAACAAAATTCAGACACTTGGCAACTGGTTCGTATTTGTGACCTTTGCTGTGTCCCAGGGTCATGTGATTTCCTTTTGCGACCTCCTGACAAGCAAAGTCAATGGGGAAGCCAGATTTACTTAACAACCAGGTTGCTAATTTATCAACTGCAGTGATTCATTTGACAACTGTGGCAAGAAAAGTCGTAAAATGGGGCAAAAACTCACTTAACAAATGGGGCAAAAACTCACTTAAGAACAGAAATTTTGGGCTCGGTTGTGGTCATAAGTTGAGGACTCCCTGTATTCACCTGGATGACATCCTCCAGCTTCTTTTTCTGCTACAAGTCAAAAGTAGTTTTCTAATATGCTGGCTCAGGTATGTGCAGTATCTTCTGGTCTATGTGCTTTATTTTGTGGTAAGCAACCCCATCCATTCACCTGGCTAATATATGCTTCATAATAGGAATGGCCACATTTCCAGTCTCTGTTGCTGCCCTCGTCAGCTATTTCATTATGGGCTGGACCAGATTGTTATTTTTTACTGTGAGCACACTGGTACACATTAAAAATGAAATTCTGTTGCCTGCTCTCAAAAGTGTACAGATACATAACACACATATACACATGCTGTATACACACACACACACACACACATAAATACGTACATACATATACATATACATATACATATACATATACATATACATATACATATACATATACATATACATATACATATACATATACATCACTGTCCATCTTGAATACATATCGGAAAGAGGAAGCCTGAGAGTTCACAAGGTTGATACTATATGAAATAAAATTATGGCTGAATCTGGATGTTCTTCAGATACCACGAAGCCTCCTCCCAGAAGGTAACAAGGAAAACAGGTTGTGAAGAGGATGTGTAGTGTCCCAGACAATACTGTGGACCCTGATCAAGCATCACTTATATGCTATGTCCTGGATAGACAGAAGTGAACTGCCAATAATCTTCTCTGCCATCCTCACCACTCTCTGCACCGCCTTCCTGTCCAAAGCAGTAATGCTTCCAAACCAGACTGTAGTGCAATGTGACAGGATGCTCTCAATCGTCCCTCTGTAGAAAGTGGTAAGGACAGGGAAAGAAAGATGTACTTTTCTCATGTGACGCAGAAAACGCAGGCGCCGCTGTGCCCGCTTCACCAGTGTTTTGCTTTTGAGTGACCAAGCCAGCCTACTTGTTAGCTGCAAACTCAGAAACTTGATGCTGATAATTTCCCTTCTAAATCAAGTGACAGGGATAATCATACAACTATGGGGTTTTCTTTGTTTATTTCTTGGAACAGCAAGGAAAGCCACTTGTTCAGCAAGACCAGTTCATGGAAAGGCAAGATTTATACAATCTATACAAAGATGTCAAGTAGCCTAGGATTTCAGTGCATAAATATCATACGTAAGTTAGGGTGACTTCAATGGGGCTCTTGTATGCTTACATGTGATAAAATACATGGAAACAGATAGATGCAGAATATTTGAGTGTAGCTTGGAAGTTTGGCTTCCTTTACAAGAAAAAAGTAATTCCAGTGCCATTTTAAATGTTAATATTATGAAATGCATTTTCAACTAGAAGAGATAAATGTAGACTATCCCATCAAAACCTGAATAGTACTTAGGACTATTGTCCTTGACTAAATAAGGAAAGATAATGTGTAAATAAATGTAGCACACAGTAATAGACAGAGTGTGATTCAATGAAATTGAGTGATTAAGTTGCATTGATTTCAGAGAATGGAATGAGAAAACTAAATGCATGAATTGGACCACTACATTGTCTGAAATATGAATACCATAGTAGTTGAAACAGGAATATTTAGCTTTTGGTATGTGTGGTACACATGTCTATCTGCATCATAGTTAATGACAAATACAGACTCGGTGCTATGTGCACAATCCTGAACCTTGGGATTTTTCTCATATCACTTTTTGTTTCTCTTGTCACCGTTATTAACATCATTACAGTACATTTTAAATTATTATTTCTTTTACTGGATTTTACCTTCTGTATTTTGTGGCTTGAAGTCCACCATGATATCCTCTGGATAGATCTGGGTTATAAATAGTTTAAATCAATTAAAAATGAAATTAAGATTCCATTCTGACAAAGTGCAAGACAGCACAAAGATAAAAAAAACAAATTCTGTGTGTAGTAAATCTCAGCCCCCTGGCATTTTCAATTAAAGACTCTCAGTATTGCTGCCTGAGGTTCTGCAGATCTGCTGCCACTCAAACTAGATTAGGGAAAAAGTAATCTTCTGCTGTCTAGATATTTTGGAGTACAGTTTCCATAACACCTGTCTGTTAGCATGTAGCTTATGGGAGTTACCTTCCAACAAATTGTGGCTTATCAGAGAGCTTTGTAATTGGGCCCACACTCTAATTTAGCATTAGGTAGCATCTGGTGTTCCGTATTTAACCATTCTGTCCCTTGGCTATTACGTAGTATGCACAAGAGAGCTTCTTCAAGACAGGCCTAATGTGTCAGTATTTTTATTTTGGAACAAATACTGAAGGAAGATCCAGGGAATGTGAGATCTGGAGAGAGACGGAAGAATTTCCTTTATTTCATTGATTAAAAGAGCTGGAAGTGGAAATACAGGCAAAGATGCCGGTTGCCCCTTTGGCTTGATCAATGAAACATTTGTTTTGACCTAGGCTTCCTGAGTCAGTAAAACACACGAGTAGTCCCAAAAATCTCTTATTTCAACAGCTGTGAATTCTGTTCATTCACAGATGAGTCCCAAATAGTTGTAAAGAGTCCTTTGGGATAAAGCTGATAATCACCCACCTTTATCTCCGTTGACACGCTGCCAAAGGCCTAATTGGCAAAGCCACATGAAGTCCAGAATCAAACAGAGCTTCAGACTTTAAACTGAACAAAATTAACAATGTTGCTTCCTTCAAAGGCCCACGTGCCTTTGCTCCTCTTTTAAGTCTTAAGGAAGGGGGCCAATCATCTCGAAGCCCTACTCCCCAGTCGCCCCTTTTGTTTTAACTGTTCTTGCCTTCTGGCAGCTCTGCGCATGTGCGCACTGGAAACAGGCTCCCCCTGTTCCTCTATCTTGCTGAGGTCCAACTCTGGAGGCTCCAGAGGCAGTACTTACCTCCCAGATGGTCCTTTCTCTGCCTCCGACGCAGAGCCCTAGTCCGAGCCTTCCTCAGACTTCAGGACTGGCCCATGTTCCTCCCCAGCCTCCTCACTGTCCGACTCTGCTGCCAGCTCCGCAGGCCGTCGGCGGACCACAACAACACTTAGGGAAGGCAGGTGACTTTCCTGGTCCTGAATATCAACAGCAGATTTGTTCCTGATGGACCATGTGTCTGAGCTTACACAAAGAGGGATATCCAAGCCAAGGAGCACAGCTGCCATTAGTGAAATTGTTGTGCTGACCTTACGCTGTCAGGAAGTAAGTGAATCCAGGAAAATATTTTTGTTGCAGATTCTCTGTATTTGTGAGAGCCAAAGAGGGAGGTGAGGAGGAAGAGGAGGAGGAGGAGGAGAGATACTGAATGCAGATCTCTTCTACCCTCAAAAGCTTGACAGGATTCCCTTTTGAAAACAAGCAGTCCCTTCCTGAGCACACTGGTTTGAGATACATAAGCATATTGCTTTAATACAAAGTCCGTAACAGTTATGTTACAGACTTTGTATTAAAGCAATATGCTTATATATCTTAACACTCTTCTAAAGAGTTAGGCCACAGTTGTGCATGAGTCCCCCAAGGAGAAAACTTTTAACAGTCAAATAAACCAACAAGATTCTGTTGGGATTAGTTCAATTATTTTTCTGTAAATGTTTAAACTGCCTCACATGCAAAAGCCATAAAATTCAAAATTATAACCAAGCACACAAGCAGGCCAAGAAAGTAACAACAATGAAAGTGGCAATAACAAAGACCCTAACAGTCCTCCATCCAAAAAAAGCCCCCCTCCCTGAAACTACAATGTAGTAATCAAACATCATGTTGATATCAGGCAGTCCTCCTTGTTTGTTTCTCCCTTTATGATGTTGTAACCATCTCAAGGACTGTGTGAGAGAGAAAGATTTTGGAGCTGTCTAAATAAATAGTGCTGGGATTGGTCCAAGAAGATCTGAGTCAGCTATTAAAATTTGCAGAAATCACTAGATTTGCCTTAACTGTAATTCCTTAAAGGGATTCAGTTATAACTGAGGTTTTGTAGCTTTCTGAAGCTGCATGAAGGCTTGATGTTAAGGCAATGAAATAACAACCATGTATCTCACTATGGAGGGATACACTCCTAGGGAGACAGAATGAATGCAAAGATATTTGACAATACAGTCCTATTCTAAGAGTTTTCCATATTTTTTTTTATTATTTTGATTACAATAGTAAAACTAAAATTAAAAAAGAAAAAAATACAAAGTGCAAGAAAAAAAATAGTGTTCATTGCAAAAGTAGAGACAAATTTAGTAACAATAAGGTTAAACAGTTGTGCCTTCATCCCAGTGGTGAAATCCAATTTTTTTTAATTGCCGGTTCTGTGGGCGTGGCTTGGTGGGCATGGCAGGGGAAGGTTATTGCAAAATCTCCATTCCCACCCCACTCCTGGGAGAAAGGTATTGCAAAATCTCAATTCCCACCCCACTCTAGGGCCACCCAGAGGTGGTATTTGCCGGTTCTCCAAACTACTCAAAATTTCTGCTACCAGTTCTCCAGAACCTATCAGAACCTGCTGGATTTCACCCCTACTTCATCCCATACACCATTCCTTACCTATAAGCAAATTAATAAAACATCAATTTTTCAAATTTGATGTGAAGAAAAAGTCCATAAAGGTGTGCCAGAACTTTGTAAATAAATGCCTTGCTTTAACATTGTTGAAATAAACCAACTTTACATTTCTTTCTTTTACTTCTAACAGTAGTATTATTTACTTCTTAATATTTAGTTCAGTCAAATATTATCACAGGATTTGATTTCTCTTTAATTCTTGATCCTGTTGCAGAGACATCTTCAAGGTTTTAAAAAGCCTCTTTTGTAGATCCAATAATAAAATATTTTCATGGTTTGTCATTTGTAGTTCCTCTTTAATTTTTAAACTTTATATATCCAGCAAAGCATCCCTTTCCATATTATTATATGGATGTGGTTCCACTTTCAGTATAGATAAAATCTGCTCCACATCTGTCATTCCCTGACATATTTTTGGAATAATCTGTCCATAGAATCAGACATCATTACTGAAACTGTTGATATTATAGCTATTAATTTCTGCCTGTGTTCTTCAAAGGTCTCCTTTAATAGTTCCAATGTTTTCTGTCATTTTTTAAGTCCCAGTTAACCGACACCAAAAGCTGGTTTGTATTTTTTTCCTTTCTACTTAGAATCTTTAGTCTTCTCTAATAACCTGTCATTTATCTTTATTATGAACCGAGGTAATCAAAATAAGTCTATTTCCCACAAGAACCTGTTTTTGTAGCTAATTCCAAAAGCTTATAGTAAAAGTCAATATTCCAAATGTAAATGGACCCTTAATCCATTAGTAAATTTCTTAGATCAAAATCTTGTTTAAGTTTTTGTTTATTTCAAATTCTTCTTCAAAACTTAACAGGTGACTTTTGACTCATTATTCCAAAGGTCCCCAATAGCTTTAAGATGGTTAATAGGCGATACATGATTAGAAAGGAAGGCTTGCAAACTTAGTGTTCTTTAAAGGTCTCTGCTATGATTGTGAACAAAATGGCTAATTTCTTTGACTCCCAGTGCTCAAACTCATGGCAGATAGTTATCTTTGCCATGCCTCCCTTAGAAATCCCACAATGTAGTCTTATACGTGTTAGCTTAGATCCTGATCTATTTTGGCAGGAACAATCTTCTGTGTGAAACATAGTCACTTTAGTAACAAATTCTAAACCAAAAATTCTAAACCAAAAACCTCCATTCCCTGAGGTTTACGCAACAAATCTGAATCTTTCTGCAGGATTTGTGATGTGTTGGGCCCAGTTAAGGTTTGTTACGACTGGGAAGTTTAGTAATGCTTATTGGTTTTCTAGAAGCTAAAATCTAATTTATAGTTGACTAATTTAAGGCTGCTGGTACTTCTGACTTTGCATGACTTTCAGACCTCAAGGGAGCCAGGTGTTTGGGATTTCACTACCGGTAGTTCTAATGTGAAAAAAGTTATTTTTGTTAATGTGAGGAGGTATAATAGAAATGCCTTAACACAGGGCTGAATAAAAGTGACCTGGGTTGATTCAAAAATAGCTAAGGAAACTAAGACCCATATTTGGATCGGCGACTGTTAGACACTAGGCGACCCTACAGCTAAATTGGGGGGAAAAAAACATCCATAAGAAAGCAAGTATTTATTGTTTAGAAAAGCATATTATTATCAGAACTTGAGCTTGGCTCAAGGAAGCCTATACTAGAGTTGTTCAGTGCTTTGGATTCGAAGGCAAAAAGGTTTTACACAATGAGAATATTCATGTCGTATTGTCTACAATTCATTAAAGCAGCTACTTTTCCTAATATCCAGCGCTACCTTTTTTATTTGCACAGTCACACCAGGAAAAGTCACTTCATTTAAAGAACTGGAGACAGGTGTTACACATAGACCTCTGTATACTCTAAAGGTCCCTTTTATCGCAGAATCCAGAATTCTGTACAGTCCTAACTTTTACCTTATATGGATGAGAACATTGCCCTCCTCCTCCGCTGCCACCGATCCCTGCTGCCTGGAACCGCCCAAAAACACGACACACAGAAGCCAAAAACAGGGTGTGTGGACACTGAAAATGCGATGCGCAGAGGCTGAAAATGCAATGCGCAGAGGCAGCGATCGGCGGCGATGTGCTCTGGCAATCCCTGCAGCCTAGAACGGGTCTGAAACAGAGTGTTCAGAGGCTGAAAATACGAGGCACAGAGACCAAAAACGTGAGGCACGGTGGCGGTGATAGTTTGTGGCAATCCCTGCAGCCTGGAACAGGTCTAAAATGTGGCACTCAGAGGCCGAAAATGGTTGAAGGGTGGGGTCTGGCGGGTGGGTGGAGCTACATTCAGTGTATAAGACGTACCCAAATTTTCACACTCTTTCAGGGGAGGAAAAAGTGTGTCTTATATCCGAAAAGTAGGGTATTTACAGGACAGTCATCTCCTAAGACCACTTAAAACAGGGAAAGTGAATCGAATCAACATATTTTATGCAACTATTGTAAAATACCAGTAATTGGTAGGCCAGCCAAATTGGAAAGGAGGTTGGACAAAAGAAAAGTAAACGTACTCCTTCTGAAATAATGCAGTATCAAAATGCCAAGTCTCCGTTGAAATGAATACATCTTTTTATTTTGGCATTATTCCAGCAAGATCACGTGGGATTTGACATATAGTACAGTTTTCAGCAAAGCACATGCCATCGCATATGGAACACAATAATTTTTAAACTTTTCTGGACTGTCTCTAATATTTCCTTCCTTGTTGATCTATTATTAGCTCTCAAATCTACTTGCTGTTGCATGGAAGTAAACAGTGTGATCTTTTCCACTGGACGGAAACATCTTTCTGTAAGGATAAGAGTGAATGTGGAATAGGATTTCCTGGGGAAACTGATACTCCCTATAACCAGACATTTGCTTTGAACTCTTAGCAATAATTATTCTTTTCCTTAACAAACACGCAAATAAGAGATGTCCAACTGAAAGTTCTTTATCCATTAGTGCAATCCTCTCTACTGCAGTAATATATTTTGAGAAGAGTGGAACCAGATGACTCTCTTAAAAAACAATGGAAGGTGGTAGTATTTGATACAATTTTCCTGCATTTAAAATTGTGAACTCAAGTCATGAATTTTGGATCTGAATGCTCAGCTTCCTAGAGCTGGATTACCATGACATGGATGATACATGCAAGGTGATTAAAAGCTCCTTTTTGACTTCTGGAATCTTTAATAGTGTGTCAAATTGATCTCTCTGTGTAAAATACATGTGTCATATAAACAGGTATAACAGCCCATGTAAGAGAAGTGGTATTAGCACAGCACATATGCTCCTTCATAACTTGAAACAGCCTTGGTCTCTTGAGGCTTATAACAAGATTTTTGAGCTGTTTGGGAGGACCCAATATTTCTCCATAAGTGGTGCTTACTGGATGAAAACAACTTGTTTGTCCAGTAGTCTGTCCGTTAGTGTATTTGTTAGTGGAACAGTATGTATTTTATCATTCTGTTGGTCCTTGCTGTTCTACTGAACCATAGAAATACACTTTACAAACAATGACTGTAATTATCTTCCTTGATCTCTTTTGCGCTTGTTCCATCATAGAGGTACTTTGATTTCAATTCTCCTTTGATAGGAGAAGAGAATTGTTCAGTGAGGATTTTTATCTTGCTCTACTACTGCACAACAATATTATTTTTTTGGAATAAGGGTAGTTCTCTTTAAGTCTGTACTGGATCCAGGTTTAGTAATGTCTAAGCATGGCTGGCTCAGGAATTCTGGGAGTTGAAGTCCACAAGTCATAAAAGGGCCATAGTTTCCCACCCCTGCTCTATAGGATGACTATTTAAAGTGGTTGACTCCATTGGTTGACTCCATTAGCTATAACTCTGGAACCAAGTTATTGTCAAAATCCTTGGATAAATACATTCCTAAACAACCTGAAATCCCCCAGTTTTATATAGATTTCTACACTTAAATTTGAATATTAAAATGAATGAAACATATATGTAGTATATTTAAATCAGATTGTTTAGTGGCTGTTCAAAATTACAACAGCACTGAAAAAAAGTGACTTATTGCCATTTTTTATAATTAGGACCATTGCAGCATCCCCATGTTCACGTGATCAAAATTCAGACACTTGCCAACTGAATCGTATTTATGATGGTTGCAGTGTCCCAGGGTCATATGATCACCTTTTGTGGCCTTCTGGCAAGCAAAGTCAATGGGGGAAGCCAGATTCACTTAACTGTGTTACTAACTTAGCAACTGCAGTGAGTCACATAGCAAATGTGGCAAGAAAGGTCATGGTGGCTCAGCAGACTGATAGCATTGTGATTAACACCAGCTGTCTGCAATTACTGTAAGTTCGAATCTCACCAGGCTCAAGATTGACTCAGCCTTCCATCCTTTCTAAGGTAGGTAAATTGAGGACCCAGTTTATGGGGGCAATAAGCTGACTTTGTATAAATATACAAAAGTATGAAGGTTATTGCTTAACGTATTGTAAGCCGCCCTGAGTCTCTGGAGAAGGGCGGCATATAAATCAAATAAAAAAAAAAATGGGGCAAAATTCAATTAACAAGTGTCTCACTTAGCAGCAGAAGTTTTGAGGTCAATTGTGATTGTAAATTGAGGACTATCTGTAATTTTTCAAGATTATATTCTTGTTTTCTCATACTAGTTGGTCTTCCCATTTTCCCCATCTTAATCAGGGGTCCCCAACCCCTGGTCTGTGGACCAACACCGGTCTTTGGCATGCCAGAAACCGGGCTGTGCAAACAAGCGAAGCCCCAATTGCAGGATGCAGACAGCACACAAAACCCTGCCCCCTCCAGTCCGCGGAAAAACCTCTCTCCACAGAACTGGTCCCTGGTGCCCAAAAGGTTGGGGGCCACTGATCTAAATGATAATATGGGAGTATTATATATTGGAAAGAGAAACCCCAAAACTGTCAGACACTGAGAAAGGGGTGGGAGTCAGATGGCACCCTGATCAATGGAAGGTTTGCAAATAGGACTCGGAGGGTACAGCCACCACAGCCATAGGCTGATCACCTTTACTGTAAATCAGTGCCAAACTCATGTCATCATGGTGGCTTCACGTGACGTATCATAACTCCCCCCCCTTCACTAAACCGGGCATGGGCATGCCCTGCTGTAGATTATGCCCTATTGAATTGCATGAGCAGGATTCCTTATTTGAGGGTAGTATCTGGGCTGTTAACAAAAGTTAATGCACACTAAGCTGCTTCTTAATCAAGAGTTCCCAGCCTCTTCAAACTCTGTGATAGATACTCTAACTGGCTTATTATATAGGAGCAAAATATTGTTGGGAAAGAGGTTCTCCCAAGTACTACCAGTAAAATAAGTTGTCCAATTTGCTTGTTGCTGTACCCAAAGCAAGCATGAACTCTTTTTTCGGCAGTAGCAACCATAGCACAGCAGCAAAAGCAATTCCATGTAAGGTGTTTTTGGGAAACACAGATGGAGGGAGATAAGAGCCAGAGCTGCCTTTAGAGGCATGCTGATGTTTCTTAAAAGCCTCAAGAACAGCCCCCATAAGGCAGTGTAAACTTGCACCAACAGAAGCAATAGAAAGGGAGTTCTGATTTTCTAACAGTCAGGAGACGTGATCTTTCATAAGTACTTGTTTAATTTTGAGGACTTTTTAAACAGGGTGGATTTAATTTAAATCGAGTTGATTTAAATCACTAGTAAAAAGGCTTGATTTAAATCAACTTGATTTAAATCATATTTTTAAATATGTCATCTCTGCTACTCCTTTGACCCATTGTTGACTCACTGATAGTCCCAGTGTTGCATAAGTGTTGTAGCCTCATGCTACATAACTAAGCTTCATTTCATGCTGAATAAACTAAATTATTTATGTATCTTAAATAGAAAACTATTTTACGATAGATTTTTACCCCAAGTTTTTTATTAAAATAAATTCTATAAAAATCAAAAAAATCCGATTTAAATTAAAAAAATCTGATTTTTTTGATTTTTTTAAAAAAAGCATTGATTTTTATCTACCCTGTTTTTAAATATTAGCTTTTAGCCTGATGTTCCAGGTATAGTTGGAGATTCTGGGAGGCATAATCCCCGCTGGAGGTTATCAGTGTTGCAGGCAACTAAATTGAACAATATGTCTATGAAAATTCTCAATCATCCAGGTCATAGTGCTTTTTTTCCAAAAGGCAACTGGACTTTCTTGGTTTTTTTTTCTTTGAAAACTTCCCCACCAGTCAGTTAGAACTAAAAAAACCTCTTGCACGAGAAGCTAAATGTTTTCAAAGGAAGAAAACCCAAGAAAGTCTAGTTGCCTTTTGGAAAAATCACCTTTGGGACAAACTGAACAACAAACAAACTGAATTTCAGACTACAAGTCTGTTATCCCTTTGTTTACTTATTTGGAAATGAATTTTGTCTCTTTCCTTTAAGTAAATGTGTGTTTAGTTTGAGACTTAAAATGGCTTGAATTCAAGCATTCTGTTTTTTTTAAAAAAAAATGGTTTGCATATCGAGAAGCACACTTGCTAGCTAACTTGTTAAACTAGAAAATGACCTTTTAAAAATGCATAATAAACTGGACTTGGTTTAGGCTCAACCCCAAATGGCAGATTTACATTCACTCAGCTACTTTTGGAAAAGTATTTATTTACTTCAATTTGTTATGACCACCACTCCAATACACCCTGGGGCGACTTGTAAATAACTGTGAACTCTGTATAGACTCTGGGCAGTTTCATAAATGTTTTTATAAAAGAAAGGAGTTCAGCCTCCCATATCTTGCATCAGTTTTGCTAATAAATTCTTAGTTATATCTTTGAGATGATCAGAGGTGTGGGCTTCTCCTCTACTTAATCTTACACTTAGCTTTTCTGCGCCTTGGGTGTGGCTGCTTCCCCCCCCCCCCCCAGTTTTGAACTTGGTTCTTTGCTGTCTTTTTTAATTTTCTTCTGTGCAGCTGATAGTGCAGTCATTTTCTTCTGTGCAACCTTTAAGTTTTGAGTCTTCATTTAATGTTCTGTGAAAAAAAGTAAACTGAACTATTTTTCTCCTCATAGTCTGATTTCTCTTAATTCTGCCTTCATTCTCATCCTTTTAGAGTTGAACAGTTTATGCAAGATCAAAGATCTTGTGCTTAATCCCAGAGCAGCCCTTGTGGGGGCAGGGATTTTGAGATTCCTCAGTGGTCTCCAGCAAAAGAGCATCTCTCTTAAGGATGGAGTAATTTTTCAGTACAGTATAGATGCCTGCTTACTTCTCTTGTCTGCTGAGTTAGCTATGACTTGGAAAAGAGAATGAGAGAGAACATACACATACAATCCCATGACTAGTCCTATTGATTCCTTCAAGAATAATTCCCTTTGTCCCATTTTCCTCTTTACTCATGTGCATGTCACTTGTATAAAGCCTTTGGTAGTTCATCTGGTAGTTCATCTGGCTAGTCTCTTTTCTGAGATACTATATTCCATTATTTTATTTCCTGGCTTTTCCAGCCTCTGATATTCCCATGCATCAGTCTTCTTCAGCTTCAATATTTTGGTCTCTTCCTCTTCCCAGGGGTTGGCTGGCTGGCTGACTCTCCCTCTCCCCTTCCCTCTCTCTCTCTCTCCCCCTCCCTCCTTTTCTCCCTTTCTCCTCTTTCTCTCCCTTTCTCTCTCTCCCTCCCTCTCCTCTCCCCTCCTCTCCTCTCCCTTTCTCTCTCTCTTTCTCCCCCTTTCTCTCCCCCTCTTTCTCTCCCTTTCTCTCTCTCTCTCCCTCCCCCTCTCTCCTTTTCTCCCTTTCTCTCTCCCTCTTTCTCTCCCTTTCTCTCTCTCCCTTCCTCTCCCCCTCCCTCTCTCCCTTTCTCTCTCTCTCTCCCCCTTTCCCTCCCTCTCTTTCTCTTTCTTTCCCTCTCCTTCTCTCTCTCTTTCTCTCTCACTCACCCCCTCTTGTATCAACTCAAAAAGTATTTTGATATTTATTTTTATAATGTCTTTTGTATGAATTTTACTCTAGTGTGCTAGTGTTGAAAAGCATTGTGTTTTATACAACTGCATAAAAATTAGGCCTTTAAATACATTTAATTTTGGCTCTCCTATCTCTCTTTTTTCCTAAGGTAACAAGTTGTTTTATGGATCTTGATTTAATCCAACAAGTCAACTAATGAATATCCCTTGTTGTGTTGGCAGTTTTTACCACGTATTCTAAAGGTGTTTTTTGTACTAAAATAAAATTTTATAGTATCAGCCCAAAATTTCAGCACATCCAGGTGGTATCTGTTGTTCAAGGAAGAAATATATATTTTGAGATGTCTTTTCCTGGTATGAATTTTATCAGCATCCTTTCTCCCCCACCCTCTGCTTTTTCCTTTTTAAACAAACTACCATTTTATATTTTAAGGTTTTGATGAAAGACAGCAGATACAGATCTAGAGTTTACTATAGGTGCACACTCATTCACACTCACACACACACACACACACAGACCACATATATTCTTATATAAGTCCAAGTGTCAGGGTTCTGACCAATGCCCTAATTAAATCATGAACCTTGAGCCAAGCTTCAAAAGAAATCCAGTTATTTATTAGGAGCGTCATGTCGGCATGGACCAAGTGAAGCCAACTCTGACCTCACTTAATTCGCGCCTTGGCTCTGACCCTGTTTCCCCTTCCCCCCAAGGTGTGTCACATTCCCCAATGAAGCAATTTCATGGGTTGTAAAAGTCACTCCCTGCGGCCACTGTGGATCTCCGTGGAGATAGCCTTGACGTTTGCCGGCTGGAATGCTTTTGTTTTGACTGAAGTGCAGGTTCCTTGATGCAGCTGTGAGGCTCGATTCCCCATCCCCCTGCCTATGGCAACTTGAAAACAGGTCAGGAATGCTTCGCAAATTGACACCAAGATCAAATAATTGAATAAGCCAACCCTTGAATATTTATCCAAAATACTAAAAAAAAGTACCAACTGTAGATTAACTGACTTGCATTTTTCATGGCATTTTTGTTAAAAATTTGAAGGTCTGTTTATCTGTAGATGGGCTTATTCGGTTTGGGTTTTTTAAAAAATTTCCTGTTCTTCAGAATTATGAGAAACAGGTTTGCATTAGCATGTTAAGATGGACCATCTCCATCTGACCATTCAAATGACCATCTCATATTCTTCCTTACAAATGATTCTGTGGGGTCCTTCCTGGTTTCTCTGAGTATTCAACAATTGACATTCTAGTACTGTATATATGAGAATTTCCAGCCAACATGGTCAATGGAATGTCACAATACTGTATATCTAGATTAGAGGTCTCCTTGGCAACTTTAAGACTCCCAGAGGGAGTTGAAGTCCACAAGTCTTAAAGTTGCCAAGGTTGGAGACCCCTGATCTAGAGAGTATTAGAATGGAGAACTGCTTTAGGCTCTACTGCCTATCAGTTGTGTAACTGCTACGCATTGGGAATCAAAATGACCAAATTGCCCAAGAAAAACAAATATAACATCTGGTGGACATCTGAGAAAAGTAATCTGATAAAATTGTTGAACTGTTGCATCAGATAAACTGGTTTTTGAAAAACGAATAGATGATCAATATGCTTCCTTACAAAGGAATAGTTCTTTCCCTTTAAATGCTTAGTTTGATATAAATACATATTTTTCATATGACCCACTGAATGCAGAGGGAATATAAATAATGTGGGTGGTAAATTTCCATAATATTAATCAATTCTAAAATTTAGGGGCCAGAAGGTTTAACCATATGCAGGTACTTTCCTAACCCATACAACAGTGTTTCACAAACTTGCAACTTTAAGATATGTGAATTTCAACTCCAATACTCTCGCCAGCATGCTGGCTGGTGAATCCTGGAAGTTAAAGTCTACACATCTTAAAGTTGCCAAGATTGGGAAACTACATACAGAACATGGTTAACAAATGTATGAGTGCTATGATGGGTTTTCAAGCGTATATCTTTAGCATTAGATAAATACTTGTGTATGGCTAAATTTATGTACCTCCAGATTATAGAAGGAAAACTTTAAATGGTTTCTGTGAAATTTTATTTCAATAGTAAGTAGTTAAGCTTTTTAACCTTGTTTTGAACAAGGTGTTTTAATATTATTCTTAGATCCTGACAAATCCATAATGTATACAAGTTGATACTATATTTTTCATGATAAATCATGAAATCATAGACAAAAGGTATGTAGGAACATTCATCCTGAATTTTTAAAATTGTTTTTAAGTAAGCTTCTCTAGATCTCATCCTTCTCTGTCACTAGTTAATGGGGTTGTTTAAGAATATTTCATGATATGCTATTGTTGCATAATTCCAGTGTGTCTCTGTGTGTATGTGTATATTTCCATATACTGTATGAGTGTGTATGTATGTATATTTCCATTATGCTACCTTTTAATATGATTGTCATGTTTTTCTTTTGTTTTGTTTTAAACTATTTCTGAATCGTGTTGCTTTTGTAAGCTAGCAAAGCATTGCAATTTCCACTGCTAATTAATGGTTTGAGTAGTTGGTATTTTTCCGTTTGGCTGATGCTCTTGGCTTTATACCTTCTTTGCTAATAAAATTCAGGCAGGAATGCAGGTGGCATTCATGGAAGAAAATACAATTTAAAAATTGCACTCAGGATTATATTGCCTTAATTATATATTTAGAACTTGGCTTCACCTGAATATAGTACAGGTAGCCCTCGATTTATGACCACAATTGAGCCCAATATTTCTGTTGCTAAGTAAGATATTTGTTAAGTGACTTTTGCCCCATTTTACGACCTTTCTTGCCACAGTTGTTAAGTGAACCACTGCAGTTGTTAAATTAGTAACACAGTTGTTAAGTGAATCTGGCTTCCCCATTGACTTTGCTTGTCAGAAGTTAGCAAAAGGTGAATCACATGACTCTGGGACACAGCAACGATCATAAATATGAACCAGTTGGCAAGCATCTGGATTTCGATCACATGATCATGGGGCTGCTGCAAAGGTCATAAGCGTGAAACACGGTTATAAGTCACATTTTTCAGTGCCGTTGTAACTTTGAACGGTCACTAAATGAACTGTTGTAAGTTGAGGACTACCTGTACTGAGCATTTTGTTTACCCTGTTCAAAATTTGAACCTTGCAGGGCAGGCATAAAGCTACTAATGAGCCGAGGTGGCGCAGTGATTAGAGTGCAGTACTGCAGCTACTTCAGCTGACTGCTAGTTCAGCAGATCAGCAGATCAAATCCCACCGGCTCAAGGTTGACTCAGCCTTCCATCCTTCCGAGGTGGGTAAAATGAGGACCCAGATTGTTGGGGGCAATATGCTAATAGACAATATGCTATATGCTAACTTTGTAAACCGCTTAGAGAGGGCTGTAAAGCACTATGAAGCGGTATAGAAGTCTAAACAATAATAATACTCTTTTAAAACCCTCATGGATGGGTCATCCTGCTGTTTACATAGGTCCCATTCTTAGCACTCCTATTTCATAGGCAGGAACCTAAAAGTACAAGTGGAACTTGTTGTCCTACAGGAAACCTCTGTTCAATTAATTGCATTAAATTAAATGTACAAGTCTCTTTATAAGGATCCTGAGCAGTATACAGTGAAAAGCAGTAATAAAAAGCAGATTAAAAAACAGGATCTCTAAACATCTGGAAAAGCAGCCATTCTAGCCCAAAGAAATATGGAGATCCTACCACTTGCTGAATCCAAGGCTAGGGGAAATAGCCAAGTTTTCAAAGCTCTTTTAAACACAGTCAAAGTGATGGCCAGGTAAATCTCAGGAGATATCTCAGGGGCCTGGTGGCTCAGCAGACTGATAGCATTGTGATTAACACCAGCTGTCTGCAATTACTGTAAATTCGAATCTCACCAGGCTCAAGGTTGACTCAGTCTTCCATCCTTTCTAAGGTAGGTAAATTGAGGACCCAGTTTGTGGGGGCAATAAGCTGACTTTGTAAAAATATACAAAAGTATGAAGGCTATTGCTTAACGCATTGTAAGCCGCCCTGAGTCTCCAGAGAAGGGCAGCATATAAATCAAATTAAAAAAAATGGTGTTTAGGTGCTACAACAGAAAAAGTTAGAAAGGGGAGGCAGGGAGTTACTTCAGTTAAAACGGTCCATTTAGATGCCTCCAGTGCCAGCTGAATGTTATACAGAGTTCATGGAAAAATAATTTCAACTATCAGCTGTTTCACCTAATTTAGGGCTCTTGGTTCTTTTCTCCAAATCAATTCCATTCATTCTGTTCCTCCTGCAAACATGTTTCTATTTACAAGTAACATTCGTTACAAAGCAATTAAAAATAAACCCGAAATCTTGGTGTGTACTTTTTCTCATTTGCAATCTTTATTTGGTAGCTGATATTATTACAGTTAAATCTTTAAAAATAGGTTGAATGTTAGGGAAACAAGTTAACCATGCTGTAAAATGTTCTTTGTTTCAATAACTGAGCTAGTCATTTGTTTTTCATGTGCTTGTAAATGTACTGCTGTAGGTCTGTGTAAGCAATGTGGTTGAGGGAGATTTCCATTTTTTTAGCATTTAAAACGAATAAAGGCCACACATAACTGTGTATAAGTAACTCAACTTTGGGACCCAACATTCCAGGGAAAGGTCAAAATAGTGCCTAATTAAAGGGAACTGTGATGAACTGTGCACAGAGCTTGCAATTTTAAGAGATTCCATATGCTTTTAGGATGCTAAAGAAAAAAGGCTAGCAGAAGCAATAAAAACTAGAGAGAACTCCATTCGAATTATGTGCAGTGTTACAGTTTAAGTGTTCAGCTCAAGTTGTCCTAGAATTCTTTTTTTCACTTCTGCTTTTTCTGCAAAAGCAGCTTGCAGCGTCATTTAACATCCATGTTCTAGGCCAGTGATGGCTAATCTTTTTGCCGCTGCATGCCAAAAGCGGGGAGAGCGGGGGGTCATGCACACGCATGGCCACACCCCTAATTAAATGCGCTCCCTGCGCATGCACACACGACCTCCCTGCACTCCCCCACTTTTGGCATGCGGCGGCAAATGAGCCTTGTAGGCCTGTTTTTCGCCCTCCCCAAGCTTCAGAGGCTTTCTTGGAGCCTGGGGAGAGTGAAAACAATCTTTCCCACTCCCCAGAGGCCCTCCGGAGGCCGGAAATGGCCCGTTTGTTGACTTCCGGTGGGACCAGAAGGCCCATTTTTCGCTCTCCCAAGGTTCCAGAGGCTTTCTAGGAGCCTGGGGAGGGTGAAAATGGCCTTCCCTATCCCCCCGGAGGCCCACCGGAAGTCGGGAAACAGGCCATTTCCGCTCTCCAGAGGGCTTCCCCAAGGGGAAGGCTGTTTTCGCCCTCCCCAGGCTCCTAGAAAGCCTCTGGAGCCTTGGGAGAGCGAAAAATGGGCCTTCTGGTGCCACTGGAATTCAACAAACAGTCCATTTCTGGCCTCCGATGGGCCTCCAGGGGGTGGGGAATGCCATTTTTGCCCTCCCCAGGCTCCTAGAAATCCTCTGGAGCCTGGGGAGAGCAAAAAACAAGCCTTTCCCACCCCACACCAGGCCCTCCAGAGGCCAGAAACAGCCTGTTTCCTGACTTCTGGTGGGCCGGGAAAGCCCAAAAATCAGTTGGCTGGCGCACGCATGTGCGCTGGAACTGAGCTAGGGCAATACTCACGTGCCCACTGATATGGCTCCACGTGCCACCTGTGGCACATGTGCCATTCGTTTGCCATCATGGTTCTAGGCCAATCTTTCTGTTCTCATATTATTGTGATAAAGCCTGAAACAGGATTTTGAATAGGATTCCCCCACTAGAACATATAACATCAGGGGAACAAGTCCATGAGCTTTTTGGAAAGTCAGGACATTTTGAACATTGATCATGTGGGAAGCCAACCCCCCCCCCCCCCAAGAATGAAATATTTTGAGGAATATTAAAAAAAGGCAGGATAAAATATTTCCTCTAAAAGAGAAATAAAAAAATCTTAAGGGAGATCCCCTTCCCGATTCCAAACATGGGGTGTGCAGAGACAAAAAAAAGTGCGCCATGTTTCAGGCGGCGGATCTGGCCAGGAGGAAAGAGAAAAGTCTGCTGAGAAGGAGGACGGGGGCGCACGGCTCTGCAATGTGCAGAAAAACACTTTTAGGCGTCAGCGCTAAAATCTCCTCCCCGAATTCAAAGCACTTCCCAGTTCTTTGCTGCACATTGCAGGGGAACTGGCTGCCACCTGAAGCGCGACTCTTGAGGTTTGCATTTTGGAATCCGGGCAGCGATGGCTGGAAAGGAGGAACATTTCCCTTTAGGGGCTCCCATTCAGTTCGGCTTGGCTCCTGGGTGCAGAGAAGGTTAGGCAGCGGCGGTGGCGACTCCTCACATTGCTGGGGAGTGAAGTCAGCGCAGCCAGAGGGGTGATCAGCTGCAAATCGTGGCACCCGCCTTGTTCCCCAAAGCTGCTGGGCAGATTCCACCCCCCTCCCCACTGTCCCGAAGAGGGAGGGTTGTTCCTCAGGCTGTGCCCCGACCCAGATCCCTGCCGCCTGGAACTGGCCGAAAATGGCTGAAGGGTGGGGGCCGGTGGGTGGGCGGGGCGTCTTATACACACGGTGTATAAGACGCACCCAGATTTTCACCCCCTTTTTGGGGGTAAAAAGGTGCATCTTATACACCGAAAAATACGCTAGTTCGGAGAACTGGCAAATACCACATCTGGCTGGCCCCGGAACGGGGTGGGAATAGAGATTTTGCAATATCCTTCCCCCAGGAGTGGGGAGGGAATGGAGATTTTACAGTATCCTTCCCCTGCAACACCCACCAAGCCATGCCCACCAAGCCACGCTACGCCCACCAAGCCATGCCCACAGAACCGATAATAAAAAAAAATGGATTTTACCACTGCCACAGAGGTTTAGCAACCTATCATCCTCATCTCTAGTTTTAGAACAAATCAAAGCTGTATACAAGTGAGGCATGAAGTGGAAAGTAGTTTTTCCTGCTGAAATCCTATATTATATCTATCCTAAAAATTTAAAGAAATTGTCTATGGCTAAAGAAATAAAAGGAATTATATCTGCTGTGGCAAGTGATAGTTTGATTTTTATGTCTTGCTTGATGATATACATTTGAGTTGATCAAAGTTTATCAATGGACATTCAACCAGATCCAGACAGCTAACGTCAGTGGATGAATAACAATGAAATTCCAGCTTGTTTTTCCAGGAACAGAACTTGGGCTTTTTAGGAATTTGCTGGCATTTTTCCATTATTACCTCTGCCAGCTTTATTTCTTTCCAGAGATGAAGCGAGAAGCAGCTTGGATTATCAGAAATCTTTTTACTTAGAAGAAATATATATCCCACTTTATTTGGTTATTTTCTTAAATTAAAATTCCTGATTGCCACCAGAATTGTTCTTGAAATGTCTGGCCGCAAAGTTCAATAAATAAACCTTACAAATAAATCCAGTGAAGGTATATTCAAATCTTTTTGTTCAATTCTCAGTTTTCTAGAATCTGGCACTTGGTACAGGTTTATGAGCAGCATTTCCCCAGCATCAGATAGGGAATTCTACTTTCTTATGTTGAATAATAATGCTCTAAAGCCAATAGATTGTGCAGGGGGAAGCTTGAGGAAAAAACCTAAATATCCAAATATTTTGCAACATCCACATGATTCTTTTTATTCAAATATTAATACTGCAATATGTTAAAATCATAATGTCTCAGTATTAGCCAAGGGACAAATATTTAGATCAAATGATTTGATATGAATTTATTCCCTTCAAGTATCTCTGTTATACTCTGTCCTAGATTTTTTAGCTAGGACAATTCACAATTTGAAGATTTTGTTTTACCTAGTTTTTTATTTTAAATTGTGTAATTACTTTCTATAGTTGTACTAATATTTCTGTCCTGTGCTGGCCAATGACTGCAATTAAATTTTGATTGAGAGAAATTATGATATTTTGAATTTCTCTCTTAAGTATAGTGTTTGGCCAAAACATTGATTAAGCCAATCCTGTCCAAAAATAGTGTGCCTTGGAAATTATTTCTCATCACAATTTGGAATTGGGTTCATATCTACTTTTTTGCAGGTAGCTCCTGTTTTACTCATCACATCTTATGCATTTTGTCAGTGTTTGCTGCTCTCTTGCACACAATTATTTAATAGAAGATGACAAGGTGTAGTTTTAAGAGCCAGTTTGGTGTAGTAAGTAAAGCATCAGGCTAGAAATAGGCAGACTGTGAATTCTAGTTCTGGCTTAGACACAAAGCCAGCTGGGTGACTTTAGGCCAGTCACTCTGCTTCAACCCTAAGGAAAAGGCAATGGCAAACAATTTTCAAAAGAATTTGCAAATAGTCATCAAGAGTCAAAAACTGACACGAAGGCACCCACAAAATCCTACCAACCACATGATGATATCTGACTCTTCCATTTTGAAGGGCAAGCCCATAAGGAAAAATGGCTGAACATCCCAAATGTAGTCACACATGATCCAACATCAGAACCTTAAACAGGACCTTTTTGGGATGTCCATTGTAACTTTGAAGGGTCACTAATGACCAGTTGTAAGTCGAGGACTACCTGTAACAGTGTTGCTCTCCTTGTTCTCTGGGAATTTGCCCCAGCCTCCAACAGAAACTTTGGAGATAACATATGAAGGTGAAGACTTGGTAAAAAGGAAAGATTTTGGAATCTTCATTCTTCATTGCTTGCTGTTCCTCCTGAAAGGAACTCAAAAACTATCACCCAATTCCTCAGCTTTATTGACTTCAGAGAAATCTGATATACTGTCATGATATATAATATGTTTATATAATTTAAAATAGTACCTGGCACATATATTTCTAGGTGCTGAGGAACTTGTAGTTCAGATCCACTTTCTTTGAAATTTTCCAGAACAAAGAAATGAGCAATAATAATCATAATTGTAAACAATAATGAAGACTTACCAAACAGTTTGGTACATGGACTGAATTCCTCCATACCTGCTTCCCTTTCAATCCTTATGTAATACTGGAATTATTTGACATCTATTAAACAGCTCTCATAAAGTATTTTATAGAGCATTTTTCTTTTTCATAACATTGTTGACTGACTGCTTTTTCCACAAATTCCTTTTCTGGGTACAATGTTGTTCTTCAGTCTTTGAGTATTGCTATGTGTGAGTCAGCTCTTCATTGCCCATCAGAGATTTATTGATCTGAATTCCAACCATAAACTAACGTCCAGTTTATATAACAAATTGAGTCTGGCATATTCATTTTTAAAAGACTTTTAGCACTTAGAACATGATGAATAGAATACTTGCTATTATCAAAAATGATTCAGAGTGGTGCAATTATTTTCTCTATTTTTCCCAAATAATGTTTACAATAATACTATGTTTCCCTGAAAATAAGACCGGATTCACCTCAGGGCCACTGCAGCCAGGCCTTTGGGATATGTTGGGACAGGATGTTGGTGTTGCGGCTGCAGCACCAACTCCAGCACACCACTCGGCCTCCTGCTCTGTTGCGGCTATGAGCAAGTAGAAGAAGTGGGCCTGCGACCACATGGGCTCCTGCTGTACATGGCTGTTTGTGCTGCCACTGTGCATAGATGGCCTGGCTACAGGGGATCTGAGGTAAGCCAGTCCGTGGTGCCTGGGACAGCTCCACCCCGCTTTGGGCTGTAGCACTACAAGCAATGAGACGGAATGGGCAGGCAGCCAGCTGCGCAGACTCTTTAAGTAGGGTTTATTTTGGGAGTAGGCTTATATTAGATGCACACGTAAAACATGTGGCTTATTTTCAGGATAGGTCTTATTTTTGAGGAAACAGGTACTACTTCAAAATACTTGGGATTTGTTTGTTTTTGGCTGCTTCTTTCTTTCCTATTCATGTCTGTGCAATCATCAAGGGTCCATCATCAACCTTGAAGGAGTCTTTTATTTATTTTATTTATTTATTGGTTCAATTTATATGCCGCCCTTCTCCACAGACTCAGGGCGGCTTACAATGCGTTAAGCAATAGCCTTCATACTTTTGTATATACCTGCTTAGTAGGGCTTTCAAATTTTAAATTTAAATCTACAGGCCTCAAGCCCTGCCTCTCCTTCACACTTTTCCTTTATTAATCTTCATTGCATAATTGCTGAGGAGTAAACCAAAATTACTAAACAGTTTTATGCATTTTCCAGATAAATCTTGCAATGCCCACAACATCCCTTCCAAGGGCTTGGAAGGATAAGAGAAAAAGGCAGGCACTGAAGAATGTTGACACACTAATTTTAGAATATGTGAAGAACTCTGCACTTAATTATATGTGTTCCCTAGGGATAATAATCTGAAAAAAAAAGTTAATTACAACTTTGGTTTTAATGTTAATTAATTTTGTAAAACAGTCTATATTTAAATATGAAAAACTTCACAAATAAATAAAACAGAGGCTTAGTGTCCTCCCTGCTTCCTTCCCTCCCCTCCCTCCCTCCCTCCCTCCTTCCTTCCTTCCTTCCATCCTTTTTATGCTAAATTGAGATTTTGAAACTTGGTCCTCTTAATGAAATTCTAAACCTCTAAAACACAGTAGCATGCATTAGAGGCAGTTCTCAACTTACAACCATTTGTTTAGTGACCATTTGAAGCTACACTAAAAAAAGCAACTTATGACCGTTTTTTATACTTAACAATCATTGCAGCGTTCGCATGGTCATGTGATCAAAATTTGGATGCATTTCAGCTGCTTCTGTTGCATGCAATTGCTGCTGCTAAAAGTTGATAGTAAACTGATTCTTTTTAAGATAATTTTTAATTACAGTGGTAAAAACAAATATAAACTAAACTCAGGGAAAGAATGAGAAATAGAAGAAATAAAAAGTGCAAGGAAAGAAAATGAAGAAAGTAAGATAAAGGAAAATAAATACATAAAGAAGTGACTTCCAATCTTCATCACAAATATAAACAAATTTGATAATTCTTGACATTATAAACAAATATATCTCTTCCTGTACTCTAACCCTTATCAATATGCAAGTCCATAAATGTTCATCAGTCTTGGTATCAGCAAAAATTCGTAAAGGATTATCAGAACTTTATAGAGACATCTTATTTTAACCTTGGTCAAACAAAACAGCTTTATATTCCTTCTGATGATCTTTAACCCATTCAAATATTGTCATAGAGTTTGTTCTCTCTTCAGTTTCGTTTTTTCCATCCTAAAGGTTTGTTTGAGGCTTTAGCAAACATCTTTTGTATAACCAATAAAAACTATTATCTTAAAATTGTGGTTATTCTTTTTTCTGTTCAAGAAAGAAAGTAAACTCACCAGGTGATTTTTCAAACTTTTCATTCCAAAGATCTCCAGTAGCTTTAGGATAATTAAATAAACACTTTCTGAAAATGATTAGAAAGTTAAGTTATCAAAAGGCTCTGTTGTGATTGTGAGCATGTTGTATGATACCTCCATCTCCCTGGAGGAGACTGCTGACCATCGAGATCAGTGAAAAGCAGCCATCCGGGTCACATATGTGTAATTTTCTGTCCTCTTTTTGCCAGAGGAAGTATTGTCCACCTGATGGTTTTTTGGTCTTGGCCACAATTATCTCTGCTCTTTTGGAGATGAACTTGCCCTAAAAGATTTCCTCTTACAAGGTGCATTTTTCTTGAGTTTTTTTATAGTTCCCTTTAGAGAGAGAGAGGAGAGAGAGATAAGAGCATTTTCCAGCATGGCTACCACCCTTTGGAGCATTATGCCCCTTGAACTGAAGTCTTCCCCCACCTTCTTGGCCTTCTGAAATGGTCTGAAAACCTGACTCTGTCAACTCATGTGGGGGTCCAATGGACTTTGGACCCCCACGTGGTGGGGTTTGGTGGTGGTTACTAGATTAGGAGAAGATACCATCTCCACTCCATTTACATATATATTCTCTTTTATCTAGGTTTTTTTTGTTCATTTTTAATGTTTTAGTTTTAATGCTGAATGCTTTTAATGTTGCTAATGTTCTGATGGTGTTATATTCTCCTTTTATAATGTTATAAGCCATCCAGAGTTGCTTCACAGTGAGATAGTGAGGCATATAAATATAATGAATACATAATAAAAAATAGCGTATAACTTTCCCTTGTTGGACTCTGACTGATGCACAGTATTTATAAACATTTTAAATTTTTGTGTATTTCTGATTTCAGTGGTTTACTCAATTGTTTTCCCTCTTAACAACCATACTCTAAATATTTACATTTGCCTTACTGTGTAATACTGTGTTTTCCCGAAAATAAGACGCTGTCTTACATTTTTTTGAACCTCGAAATAAGTGCTTGGCCTTATTTTCGGGGAGGTCTTATTATTTTGGGGCACATGGAGCAAGACGGGGCCCCTCTTGCCATCTTATCTGATTTCCAGCTCTTTCTCCCTAACCCTAATCAGAGGAAATGGCGGGAGGCGGCTGCGCATGTGTTTAAATATTTTTGGAGAGGGCTTATTTTCGGGGAGGGCTTATTTTCAGTGGGACTTATTATAGCGCATGCGCACAAAAGCCCAATTGGGCTTATTATCAGGGGGATGTCTTATTTTCAGGGAAACGGTATATAGTATTTAGGGAAGCTTAAATTTGGTTAACTTTTGTTGTGAATACATGCTGTTAATTTTGCCATTGTTTCATATTCTCCAAGTTTAAGCTCCGAGTCTGATATCATAGTAACGTACTAAGGTTGTTCTCATAGACATGAACATTTATCTTAATAAATTGTGATTTTTTAAAAAAAATGTTTGAAATGATGCCTAGTAAGAAGAATTGCCCAGAGTCACCTTATAGGGGAGATGGGTATCATAGAAAATGAATGAATGAATGAATGAATGAATGAATGAATGAATGTTTAATTTCAAATTTGATTTCAAAAATTCTTGGAAGAGTGCTGACTATTTCTTTTTAGTATTTTTTTAAAAATACGTCCATCTCATATGGTAAAATGTTCTGTCTCATGGCATTTCTACCATTTATTTTTTACTACATTTTCTCTGACAATTATTGACAGTGTAGGAATCAGTGGTGGGTTGCCCCCAGTTCTGTCTGGTTCTATAGAACTGGTAGTAAAATTGGCGGGAGGCTCCGCCCACCCACCCAGAGATCATAAATGACGATCTGTGCATGCACAGAAGTGCGCATGCAGCCCCACTGTGAACTGGTAGTAAAGGTAAGTAGAACCCATCCCTGGTAGGAATGCATTACATTCATCCTGCTAGCATTTGAGGTCACCATAAAGACCTGGCTGTTCTAGGCCATTGTTTCCCAAATCGGCAGATGGTTGGGGAATACTGGGAGTTGAAGTCCACTCATCTTAAAGCTGTCAAGTTTGAGAAACACTATTCTAGGCCTTGGATAAGGTGACTGGAGCCTTCCACTAGTTGCTTCATGTTGGTGGAATATGTTTTTGTTTTCTGCTGGATTCATCATCCTGTTCTTTTTCTTTCTTTCTTTTTTAGTTTGGTTTTGTTGTATGTTTGTTTATAGTTTTTTATTCTGTTCAGTGCATTATGATCTTCAGAGTTGTCTTGGAATGTGTGTGTGTCGGTGGGTTTCAAAATTTTTTACTACCGGTTCTGTGGGTGTGGCTTGGTTTGGTGGGCGTGGCATGTCTTGGTGGGCATGACAGGGGAAGGATACTGTAAAATCTCCATTCCCTCCCGATCAGCTGGGATTTGGGAGGCAGAGAATAGATGGGGGCGGGGCCAGTCAGAATTTTTACTACCGGTTCTCTGAACTACTCAAAATTTCCCTTACCGGTTCTCCAGAACTGTTCAGAACCTGCTGAAACCCACCTCTGGGGTGTGTGTGTGTGTGTGTGTGTGTGTGTGTGTGAAAATTAAGTAAAATAAAGCAGCAAAGCCTATTATAATTAAGGTGGATGGTTTTAAAATTACACAGCATGGGAGGAGGTAGAAGAAGACTAAATAAATCAACTGATTGACCAAAAGGATGTGGTTTAAGAAAAAATGTTGATGTAGATATTCAAAGTGGTATATCCAGTTTCTTGGATATACCATAATCTGCTATGCTTTTGCCTTGCCCACATTCCATAGGTTTGACTGATTAATCATTTGATAACTTCAGTTTCTAAGACTGCTCATTACCAACAATTCTGGGCATGCTGCAGACAATTAAGTGTACCTTTACTTTTTGTGCTTAAGACTAAACCACATATGATTTTGTTAATACATAGTTGCTTCCAAATTCTGTGATTTTGAAATTTAATGCATGGTTGCTTTTACAAACTTCATGTTTTTATCTGTGTGTAAGTCTGTAAGGGGATGCGGTGGCTCAGTGGATAAGACGCTCAGCTTGTCGATCGAACGTTTGGCAGTTCAGCGGTTCAAATCCTAGTGCCTCATAACGGGGTGAGCTCCCGTTACTTGTCCCAGCTTCTGCCAACCTAACAGTTCAAAAGCATGTTAAAAAAAATGCAAGTAGAAAAATAGGGACCACCTTTGTTGGGAAGATAACAGCATTCCGTGCGCCTTTGGCGTTTAGTCATGCCAGCCACATGACCACGGAGATGTCTTTGGGCAGCACTGGCTCTTCGGTTTTGAAACGGAGATGAGCACCACCCACTAGCGTTGGGAACGACTAGCATATATGTGCAAGGGGAACCTTTACCTTTTAAGTGTATATGTCCATGTATGTATTGACCTAAGTAATTATTTCATTTGTGTTTATAGTCAAGTATAGTCACTCTATTTATGACTCATTTTAATATTTATTGGTACTCGTGGACTTCAATTATGTACTCACTTTAATTATTTATTTTCCAGCCAGAAAACCTGCAGAAGAATTGGCTTCGGGAATTCTATCAGGTATCTATTTATGTTTTCATTCATTTTGGGTTTGTTCATTAAGTACAGGTAGTCTTCTGCTTATGACTACAATTAAGCCCTAAATTCATGTTGCTAAGTGATAAATTTGTTAAGTGAGTTTTATCTCATTTTACGACTTGCAACATTTATTAAGCGAAACACTGGCTTCCCTGTTGCCTTTGCTTGTCAGAAGGCCACACACAGGATCACGTGACCCTGGGACGCTGCAACCGTCATAAATGTGAGACAGCTGTCAAGAGTCCAAATGGAAATCCCATGACTATGGGGTTGCTGCAACCATTGTAAGTGTTAAATACGTTTATACGTCCCTTTTTTCAGTGCCGTTGCAATTTCAAATGGTCACTAAATGAACTGTTGTAAGTCGGGACTATCTGTAGTTCATTACATCTTTCCATTTTCAACCTCTCCCACTCCCCACCCAAAGAACTGAAACCATGAGAAGCTTCTCCACCTCTTTATTCCATGCAACAATCCTTCTGCAAGAGATACCAAAGTTGACGCGGGCCAACGGGATAGCTCCAAGAACTCAAAGTCTCCTTCTCTATGACTTTCTAGCAGCTTAATGTCTATGGCGATTCTCAGTCATCCAGGTCATGGTTGTCCCAAAGGTGCTTTTTCAAAAGGCAACTGGATTTCCTTTGTTTTTCCTTAAAGATGGTTTGCTTCTCATCCGAGAAGCTACTTTGTAACTGAAGAACTGAAGACTCTGAAGATTTTGAAGAACAAAATGTCTTTGAAAAAGCACTTTTGGGATTTCTAGCAGCTTGTATTTATCTCTTGGATGCTGGAGGTACTGTCCAGCAATCACACATGGCTTCTCAATCAAGTTGCCTATTATTACCCTGTTTTCCCAAAAATAAGACATCCCCTGATAATAAGCCCAATAGGGCTTTTGAGGGCATGCGCTAAAATAAGCCTACCCCTGAAAATATTTAAATGCAGAGCTGGAAGTCAGGTAAGACGGCAAGAGGAGCCCCATCTTGCTCCATGCGCCCCAAAATAATAAGACCTCCCTGAAAATAAGGCCAAGCACTTATTTCGGGGTTTAAAAAAATATAAGACAGGGTCTTATTTTCAGGGAAACGTGGTTTTTAATAAAAAAACTGTTGAAATTGATGGCGGCCATGAAATTTGAGGGCAGTGAATTCTACACTTTAATTACCTTTTATGAAGTACTTCATTGTTTTGATCCTGGTTTTTACTTACTGTTTTTAATTTTTTTCTTTTTTTATAGTTTTACAACTACAAACTGCTTAGAGTCACTTGGTTGAGTTTGGCGGCTATAGATATTGAACAAAGAAACAAAGAAATAATATGTTTTGAATACTAACATATCTCCATATTTTCCATGTCAAGCTTGCTTTTGTGCATCTTGGTCACATTGCCACTTGCTATCCCCTTCTTCAAGCTGCAAGATTCAAATGCTATTTCCCCAGTCCATCCTCAGAGTTGGGGTGTCTATAGCAAATGGGTAAAAAAAATGCAATTGCAGGTGCCATTTTTTTAGCATCCTGGACTGCCCCTGCATCTGAAAATGGTCTAGTCCTCTAAATATTTTGCTTATTTCTTTTCTGCATATTTTCCAACTCTACAATCTCTCTTTTCCAATCCATAAACTAGAGCTGTATGGATTCCAAATATCAGGGTTTTACAAGCAGTCCCCAACTTACAACAGTTCATTTAGTGACCATTCAAGGTTACAATGGCACTGGAAAAAGTGACATTACCGTTTTTCACACTTATGACCACTGCAGCATCCCCATGGTCACGTGATTTGCATTCGGATGCTTGACAACTGGTTCATATTTATGATTTATGATTGCAGTGTCCTGGAGTCATGTGATCACCTTTTGCAACCTTCTGAGAAACAAAATCAATGGGGAAGCCAAATTCACTTAACAATGGTCTTACTAATTTAACAACTGCAGTGATTCACTTAACAACTGTGGCAAGAAAGTCATAAAATGGAACTAAACTCACTTAACAAATTTCTCACTTAGCAGCATAAATTCTGGGCTCAATTGTGGTTGTAAATTGAGGACTACCTGTATGTCAGGACATCACTGCATTGGGAGGTGTGTTTTTTAAAAATCTGTTCCTTATTTTTTTCTGTTTCTCCATTTCTTTCATCACACAATGTATTAAGCTGGTCACTGTGACTCACACAAATCTTTTCCTGATCTCCTCATTCAAGTCCCTCTAATCATTGTGTGAGACAGTTCCTTTACACCAAGTTTCCAAAAATGGTCAGACCATCTTCACCTTAGAGCCTGTAAAAATAAAAGTTAGAACATTCTATTATAAATGAGGAAATCACTGCAGTCAGAGATGTATCACCTATGCAGCAGAAGAATTGGAGCTAGAGTTTATAGATGGTTTGTTTTGGGAAGTTAAAACTAAGATAAACCGCAAACCACATTTCCTCTTATTCTCTTTTGGGCTATGAATTTACATATGTCATTGTGTCAACCAACAACTGTACAACTTTCTTTGAGTAAAAGACTTTATTTTAAAATGAGGAAGTTCTTGGTGACACACTCATGAATTTCTAGAAAATACAACGTATGACTCAAATCCCTTTTTGTAATTTTTGGAAAACCATTGTTGTAAAGTTTCTTTGGTTATTTTAACTGTTTCAACTGAAGTTTTGATTAAAAGTGCTGTTCGTATTTTGCCGTTTGGAGCAGATCGGTAAATTTAAGGTTTATTGAGTAGAAATAACATCTTTTTTTTTTATAAAAATAGTTCAGTTGCATTGATCCATTGTGTTCCTATACAATAAATAGAAGATGTAATATTGATTTTTTTTCATATTTGTGCTTGTGATCCTGCATTTTAAAATCACAAAAACCATTACTGTCATTGTAATTATTTGTGATGCCAACTTGTAACTTATCAGTTTTCTAGCTTGAAAGAAGTTGTGTCAGGTTTGTTAATTAACTTACATTATGAGGCAGCAACAAGAAACAGGGAAAGGGACAATATATTTGCATGTCATGCTAAGCAAAAATTCTGAAGAAATTTGGCGTATTGTGAAATGAATTTTCACTCTCTTGTTTGGCTCCTCCCACCAAAAGGAGTTTGCTAAATCTGTCGAAACTGTTTCCATGGTTTGTTTATCCTAGAATAAGAATAATTGGGAACTCTGGCTTGTTTCTCTCTGACAACTTAATTTTGGAATCCTTTCAGTTTCAGAAAAGTTGGCTTTGATTTAGGAGTAAATTAAGTGAAGTTGCCAACTGGCACATTTGGGAAAGTTGTCCAGATCAGGTCAGTCTAAGAATGGCTATATATCTTTGTATAAAATGATCATAAATTTTTGTGTAAACTGTTAGCAATAGCTGGACAAAGCAGATTGACCTGAGTCATGAGTAGATGGGTCATGATAATGAGCTATCTGCAAGGATTTTTATTTATGCTGGCAGGAAAAATTTTTAACACACTTCTAGTAGAAACAAAGATTTGGTATGCATCACAAGAAATATATCAAGCAGCTTTACAAATTTAGGATTCTTTGTATGATAGTGTTAGATAAAAAAGAAGAGCTACATGACAATAATCTAAATTTTATATCCAATTAAATAGAAATCACATGCTAAGATTCAAAAGGGAATTAAATGGAAAAAAATATTGTGGGAGAACAACTTGAAAAGCAGTACAGGTAGTTCTCGACTTACAACAGTTCATTTAGCGATCACTCAAGGTTACAATGGCACTGAGAAAAGTGACTTATGATTGTTTTTCACATTTATGATCGTTGGCAGCATCCCCATGGTCATATGATCAAAATTTGGATGCTTGGCAACTGAGTCATATTTATGACGGTTGCAGCATCCCGGGGTCACATGAGCAATTTTTACAAACGTCTGACAAGCAAAGTCAATGGGGAAGCCAGAGTCACTTAACAACCATGTTACTAACTTAACAACTGCAGTGGTTCACTTAACAACTAGGGCAAGAAATAATTGTAACATGGGGTAAAACTCATGTAACAAATGTCTCGCTTAGCAACATAAATTTTGGGCTCAGTTGTGGTCGTAACTCGAGGACTACCTATTTTGCTAGTTTGCTAAGATCATCCTGGTTGTGGAAATGACAGGTAACTATCTTGTATCTGTTATTTCCAGTGATCCATGTGTTAAATTTACCAGGTAACTGCAGCAAGGTATCAGAGCGGTAACCTTAACCAATACAGAATCAGAACAACTCCTTCCAAATTGTGTCAATGCATTCAGTTTTAAGTAGTCAACCACAGAAAGCTGGTTTAGTCTTTGTCCAAATGTTTGGGTGGACAGTCATTCTAAGGATGATTAAGTTTGGGCCACTTTACATAGGTTGTTTGAAAAAACTTACAACATTAAAAACAAACATATTGTCAGGTATCTATGTCAATATTGTGTAGTGGTTTAATTCATGCAGCCATACTCCAATGAGGTTAATGTTATGACAGCATAGACAAGAGGAACCAAGCACTTTCCAGTTTTCCTGGCCTTAGTGTGAGGCATTGGGAGGCATTGCCTCCTATGATCTGCAAATGGCAGTTATCAAATTCCAGCTGGCCTAAAGCACCGGTGTCAGTGGTGGGTTGCTACTGGTTTGCCCCGGATCGGGCAAACCAGTAGTGGGTGGCGGCGGGAGGCTCCGCCCACCTACCCAGACATCTCTACGCATGAGCAGAAGCTTCTGCGCATGCGCAGAAGCGTCATGTGTGAGCGCGCATGCACCCACGAGCGAACAGGTAGCAGCTGAAATTGAAACCCACTACTGACCAGTGTACCTTTCTTTTAGCCAACAGTGTTGTTGCTGTAGCCGCCTCTTTACAGAAATCACTGGCTAAAAGTAATGAGAAAGTAGTGATCAGAGATATCAAGAGCCACGGTGGTGCATTGGTTAGAATACAGTACTTGCAGGCTACTTCTGCTGACTGCCGGCTGCCTGCAATTTGACAATTCGAATCTCACCAGGCTCAAGTTTGACTCGGCCTTCCATCCTTCTGAGGTCAGTAAAATGAGGACCCAGATTGTTGGGGGCAATATTTTGACTCTGTAAACTGCTTAGGGAAGGCTGTAAAGCACTATGAAGCAGTATATAAATCTAAATGCTATTGCTATCATGAAATAGGATCTGAGAGATATTGATATGGGGCCCCAGTTGTCCTTGTTAATGACCCAAAGCTGTCACCAGCTTTGATCACGGGAGTTTTTTTAGGAAAGTCTTTACCATGAAGACAAATTGCTGCTAGTGATCAATTGGTCAGCTCTCAAGCTAACTCACTGAAGGCATTGTACTGGCCAATTATTTTTTTTTTAAATGGCTTCTATATTGTTTACTGTTAGTGTTTTGGAAGTTCCCATCATGTGTTTCTGGCCATATCTGTATGCCATAGGGGGAACGACACTGTAGCAACTGTTTTGATTAGAGGAAGGAGATGGACATTGGTTCAGCATGAGAGAAAATTGTGAAAGCAGTCATAAGGCTGAAGTTAATTGCAGTGTCCTCTCAGCAAGAGTAGAGAGTAAATACTGAGATAAAATATAGAAATGGAAGAAGATGACAAGGAAAAGCTAAAATCGAAGTGAATGGAAGACATAATAAAACAACAGTTGCTCTGTATGTTATCATAGGGTCAAGAGTGGGTAGACTTAATCACTGTATAAAGAAGAGAATAATGGGGAGGTACTGCAGATATCCATGTTATGGAAAAAGCTGGTTGGCAGTTTTCCTTGTGAATGTTATTTCACTTGGAACATATACCATCAGATATAGGATAGGCTTTAGAATAACACAGTGTAGCTGTTGGTGTTATACGATATTTGTTTTGATTGCTAACATTAAGTCCCTAGACAGAGCAAGAATGAAGGTTTCCTCTTTTTTTCACTGACTAAATATACCTACGTGGTATGCATTTTTAACTGTCCCTAGGCTTGAGGCATGCTAAAAAACCATATCACATTATTATAATCCTGCTTTTTAAATGTATAGCTCAGTGATGGTGAATCTTTTCGGCACCGAGTGCCGAAAAGGGAGCGCGAGCACATGCGTGCGGCACAAAGTTCCAAAAAGGGAGCACTTCGCACACGTGCACACTTGTCTGGGATCAGGAGCAGGAGTTGCCCAGGGGGCATGTGTGTGCCAGAAAATGTACTTCTGGTTTCCGGTGCACGCATGCGCGCCGGCTGGCAAGTCTTCAGGTTACTGCCGCGCATGCTCACCCCAGAAAATGGAAGACCAGGTCTTCCGGTTTCCGGCACTGATGTAAGCACAAAGGTCAGCTGATCGTCGCGTGCACATGCGCGCCAGAAACCCAGAAGAGGAACGGGCAATGCCAGGCGAAATGGCTCCACGTGCCATTTTGGGCACACGTGCCATAGGTTCACCATCACGGATATAGCTAAAAACGGCAAACATACTTAATATTCCTCCCTCCAATTTTTCCCACAATGATCCTATGAGATGGATTGCATTGGGAGAGAGTGACTGTCCCAATATCACCCAACTGGCTTTCACCCCCTAAGGGAGACTAGAACTGATAGTCTCCTGGTTTCTCAGCCAGAGCCAAACTAGGCTTTCATAAACTGCAGAGAGATTTACTTGCTATTCGGTCTGTGTGTACTTGGTTACAGACAGATAGACACAGCAATATTCATTATATAGCCTGGTTGTGCAATTTTTGGGGACCTCAGGACTATAGCTGGGGCTCAATATTTAGTATTTTCTTCCTCTAAGAAATTTCTACCCTGCTTTCCAGGATGGAATGAAAACCCAATCCACAAGATCCTAATTTAATTGAAATTTTAGATTGGAGCTAACAGCCAACACTGAACCTGAGTCAATTGCCAAAAATAATGAAAGTTGATATACAATCTCTTTTTTTTTTCCTTCTCTCTTACCAAAATTCCACATTCTTTATATGAGCCTTAGTTTGCTGCACTTGAAGGCTTTGAATTTATCTTACAGGTCGAAGGTCGATTCAGTGAGCAGGAAAGGACTGGGTTCTTTGCTAAATACAGCTGTTTCAAATTTTTTTGAATAATCGTCTTATTCTTCCACCATCTGGAAATCCTCATAATCTCAATTTATCTAATCTGAAAACAGCCTCCAATAAAGAGCACTATGAAACCATTTAAAAAAAATTTAAATCTTCCTTTACTCCAAAGTGCCAAACCCAAGATGAAAGAATACGTTTATAATATGACACTGAATTTCTTTGAGGTTTTTTAAAACACATTTTATTAAAAATTTTAAAAACAAGAGTAAAAATTAATACAGGGTGTTCTCCCTTAGCAACTTCCTCATTTAGTGATCATTTCCAGGTATAATGGTGATGAACAAGTACCTTTGCCTCTAATCCTTGCATTTATAACTTTTGCAGCAGTGGTGAAATGTAAAATTTGTTACTACCGGTTCTGTGGGCGTGGCTTGATGGTGGTAATATGACTGGGTGGGCGTGGCCAACTTTTTTTTTTTTTACTTTTAAAACCATTTTTTCTACAATCTCTTCGGCCGAAGAGGTTGTAGAAAAAATGCTTTTAAAAGCTTCTGACGATCCCAGCTGAGCCGCGCGATCATCAGAGGCTTTTTTTTACTTTTAAAAGCATTTTTTTCGGCCGAAGAGGTTGTAGAAAAAATGCTTTTAAAAGCTTCTGACGATCTCAGCTGAGCCGTGCGATCGTCAGAGGCTTTTTTTTTTTACTTTTAAAAGCATTTTTTCAGCCGAAGAGGTTGTAGAAAAAATGCTTTTAAAAATAAAAAAAAGCCTCTGATGATTGCGCAGCTCAGCTGGGCATGGGGGGAGGGGAGGGATTTTTGCTACTGGTTCTCCGAACCACCTGCCTCCATCGCTACTGGATTGAACCGGGAGCATTTTACCCCTGGTTTGCAGGTCTATAAAACAAGTGAAAGCTGAAAATCATAAATACACTTAGCAACCACTTTGCTTAATGACCAAGTTGCCAAGGCCAATCGTGGTCATTTAATGAGGACCGCCTCTACAAACTGAAAAGAAAAAGGAAGAAATAGAACTAAAGTACAATAAGAAAAAAATAATACCATTTTCTCCAAAATAAGACATCCCCTGATAATAAGCCCAATCGGGCTTCTGAGCGCATGGCAATAAGGCCAAGCGCTTATTTCAGGGTTCAAAAAAATATAAGACAGGGTCTTATTTTCAGGGAAACACGGTAGTTAGAAGAAAAATAGGAAAAAATATAATAATGGCTTCCAGTTTTCTTGAAAGCAGTTAAAAATACAATTGTAGTTACCTGTTTCTCTAAAGTTACTCTCTTCTTGTGATTTTTATGACTCTCTTCTTTCTATAATCTAACCTATCTTAATCATCAGCACCATAGATTCATTTTCTTCTTTTTTATGCAAAAGGTTTACAGCAGTAAACATAAATATTGCTCACTCTTTTCTGTAATCAAACAGATCAGATTAATTTCTTTAAGTCCCTGTACTTTGATTAGTTTGCTTTTTTGTGCTACAAAATTTGCACATGGCTACTACTTCAATTCTAATGGAAAAACTAGAGCAGAAGGGAAGGGCAGAAGAGCTCAGAATTTATCACGCTTGGGACTGCAGCCAAGCCGTGCGTGTGACAATGTCTGTGACATCATGGAAACTTGTGGTATCCTGTGTTATAGCAGCAAGAAATGCCTACTTTGCTCACACAGTCTTGTTTTCTGAATAGATGTTAAGCTAAGAACTCAAATCAGAATGATATCTTAAACTGTGCTTAATTGCTGTTGTTAAAGCAATAAACAAACTTGGCACTTCAAAGATTCGAAAATACAGTTGCATTATACTTCCGTTCCATTTTTTTCTCTAAACTATTTCCAAGGAGTTTGGTTAGGTCAGCCAAATATGCTAAGCTGCGGGCATTCAAATCCAGGGAGGGCCAATCCATGTACAGGAACTGCTTCCTTCTTCGTATGAACTTGCCTCTTCCGATGTGGATGCAGAAAAGAGCTGGGGTGGAGGAGGAGGAAAAAGGAGTCCCTGGCCAATTTCTTTCTAAGTAGGTGAGGAGGTAAACCAGTACGTGCAGCTAGGTAGGTTTGGAGCAGCTCCAGTGCCCCACGTGGTCATCGAGAGAACAGCTTCTTATACAAATAGCAGCCATCAAGCCCAGCAGAGCAGGTACAAAGGCACCTGGATCACCAAAACCATTTGCTATGCAAACACAAATATATATCTATAGCCACCATGGTGCTGATTTAAGTGAGTTAAAAAGGTGAAATTGCACATGCTCAGAATATTGTTTTTCTTTTCTTTTGTGTTTTGTTTTGCTCTAATTATATCAGGAATGTAGTAGACATGGTTGTAAAACACTGGAGAGTGAAAAGAAAAATTATGTATGCATCCTAACTGAAATAATACCAAAGGCTGTCTAAAACCACTGCCGCCTCCTGGTAAGAGCATTAAGTCCAGAGCCTTAATTAAATAGCTTCACACTCCTCTCTCGCCCTCATCCAGTTTTCAAATAAATCTGCTTAATCTTTTTCTCCTTCTCCTTGCAATCTTGCAAGGTAAAATGTTTGAATGTTTAAACTATTTTATGTTTCTCTTGCAGAAAGTAGCATTAAGGCAATCAATTACTTGCTTAGGTATTAGTTCTGACAAAGTACTGTAAGCCTCTCTCTTTTTATGTACAGACTGTATTCCCTTTCTATCAATATTACAACAGTGCAACTCCTAGTTTGGATTGCTTTCAAGGCTGGCCATTTGGAATACAGGTTGCCTTGTCCATTAATGAGTTTTGGTGAAGAAAAGAATAAAAGAAAACTACGGTTTCTAGACAGGTTGGTTATTATAATGCCCTTGAATTGATGAAGAAGATCGATGATTGTCTATTGTAGTTGCTTGTTATTACAACATATATAATACAATAAGTGTGTTTTATCATATGAAGATGCTAATACAATGAGCTATTGGGTTCAATTTGTAAGGGAGACTGGCAACTGATTTAGTTTCAAAGTACAGTTGGATCGAGGCAATTGGAATAAACCTATATTCCTCTGGAGAGGACAGGGTGACCCCTCTCCCCCCAAATTGTGGGCTAGCCCTGCTTGGGGAAGCACAATCTTGTGCAGAATTAGAGGTGCAGTATCTCTGGAATCAGAAGGCCTTTGTGCCCTAAACCCATCATGAATTGTTGTGTCTCTTTGCTTTGATTGAACCAGCCTCCAACGTCAAGGCAGAATCTCAACCACATATCTTCTAAACCTTTGAGTTGACTTGTATAGCTAAATACCATTGATGTGCCATGCTGATAGATGACTTCCCTTGGTAGCTTCATGTAGATTTAAATACAGATGAGAGATTCAGCTCCTGCATGCCTCACAACAGAGGTTCCCAGATCTCAACCTTCCCCCCCCCTCCCCATTGCTAACATTTGTATTGCCCACTCAGGAAAGAGGAAAACTACTATATCACAGTCTTCCTACTCCCCCACCTGCACAGGAAGTCCAAAAGAATACCATGATTGATAGTATTGAAGCCCATTGAGAGATCAAGCAGGAATAGAAGGGTTGCACTTTCCCTAGCCTGATCTGTATTAGAATAACAGAATTGGAAAGGACTTTGGAGACCTTCTAACTTGACCCCCTGCTTGGAGCAGGAAACCCTATACCATTTCAAACAAATGGCTGTCCCATCTCTTCTTAAAAACTTCCAGTGTTGGAGACCTCACAACTTCTGATCTTAACAAGGCAACAAAAACAATAAATGGGAGTCTCTCACCTAGGTGACAGATAATCCATTTCCTCCATAGGTGCTACAACTGAAGGCTTTACAACCAAGGTACTACCCTCTCAACAACCTTCCCCTGAAAAGGAAAGTGGAAGATCAACTTTATTGAAAGTTGCCATCTTGAATAAATGAGGACCAGAACATTAAACCACCATTAAAGAAGCATTCACCAATCACTTTCACCAACTAAGGATAGGAACCCTGCTTACAGATCTGGTAGGGTGGGTAGAGATGCTCAGACACTTTCTGAAAATCCAAAAGTTGGAAGGGGCTGCTGTCTAAGGGGAATAGCGTCATGTCCTGAGAAGGAAATAAAAACTAAGGAGCATAGGAGAAGTTGGAGTGTATAATCATATTTGGTGACACATTACATAAATATACCATGAATTCTTATGGATAAGCTGACTCTCACATTTTTAACCAAAATACCATGCAAATTGTGCTACTCCATTATCCATGGGTGGTGCATTTTGCATAGCATTTGAGTTAAAAATTTGAGAGTTGGCTTGTCTGCAGATGGACTTGTACATAAGTATATACGGTATATTTCCAAACTATTTCTAGTTTGCTTCTGGGCAGCTGTAAACAGGAATATACTTGTTATATAAATCAGAATTTGTAATGGATATGATTAAGTTTACAGATAATTACTGTGGTAGTGAGTTGTTAGAAGATTTGGATAACCCTCTTTTTATTTGTCCGCTGGTGGGTTTTTGTCTATGGGATTATTTTTATTTATTTTAGTTAATTAAGCTATCTATAATTACCTTGTATCTTAAAAATATTTTACAAATTAATTTTAATATGCCTAATATGGAAGTTAAACTTTAAAAACAATTGTCATATTTACAAAAAGTCAATTGACTTTTTCCTCTGATAATATAAATCATAATGTGCTGAAAAGGAAATGCCAGCAGTATTAAAAATGCTTGGAATGTAGTTTTTATTTTATTTATACAGTATTTGCAACATGGGACATACTTCTAAGGTTCCATTAGAAAGCATGCTCAGTGAATGGTCCAATCAAAAATACATTTCACTAGAATGATGTCAGCACTGTAGGGTAGAGTAGATTAAAAGTGCCATATAGGTCTAGAGCTAATTTCATTAGATCAACTATACAGGTAGTCCTCGACTTACAACCACAATTGAGCCCAAAATTTATGTTGCTAACCAAGACAGTTGTTCAAAGAGAACTTTGCCCCATTTTACGATCTTCGTTGCCACAATTGTTAAACGAATCACTGCAGTTGTTAAGTTAGTAACTCAGCTGTTAAATGAATCTGGCTTCCCCATTGGCTTTGCTTGTCGGAAGTTCTCAAAATATGATCACATGACCCCCGGGACACTGCAACCGTCATAAATATGATCCAGTTGCCAAGCATTTGAATTCTGATCACGTGACCATAGGGATGATGCAATGGTTGTAAGTGTGAAAAGGGTCATAAGTCAGTGTTTTAGTACCGTTGTAACTTTGAATGGTCACTAAATGAACTGTTGTAAGTTGAGGACTACCTGTAATAACAGATTGGCAAGTCTGAATGGACTTCCCCTCCTTCCCTTTATCTTTGTGTGAATTGTGGCTTGTCTGAGATATTTTCTCAAGTTAGTTTCTTGGAACGGGCTTAAGTCACACTTATCTCATCATTGTCTTGGTAGTGGCTCTTTGTTCTGTCCTTCAAGGTCCTAATCTGTTTTCTCCAAGGAAGTTATTGCTCCAAAAAAAGATTGACAATCCTCTGGTATAGGTCATTAAATCCAAACCTGCTCAGTGCTGGAATTAAGGATCCCAAAATCTGACAGTTTAAAAGTTAAAGCAGGAGGCCCCAACCCCTGGTCCGTGGATCGGCACTGGGCAGCGGTGGCATGCCAGAAACCAGGCCACGCAAACAAGCAAAGCTCCATCCGTAGGATGCAGGTAGTTCACAAAACCATGCCTCCTCCGGTCCACGGAAAAAATCTCTCTCCATGGAACCATTCCAGTCGGTCACAGTCAGTGTTGATAGGAGGACAGAGGTCGGCCCCTAGGCCCCTCGTTTGCGGGGTGCCTAAGGGCTCGGTCCTCTCTCCCCTCCTATTTAACATCTACATGAAACCGCTGGGTGAAATTATCCGACGATATGGGGTGGGATATCAGCAATATGCTGATGATACCCAGCTGTATATCTCCACCCCTCCCCCTGTCAGTTCAGTGAGGCAGTGGATGTGATGTGCCGGTACCTGGAGGCTGTGAGGGCCTGGATGGGAGTCAACAGGCTCAGGCTTAACCCAGACAAGACCGAATGGCTAAGGGTACTGCCTCCTAAAGACTATGTCGATTGTCCATCCTTGGTCGGGGGGGGGAGAAATTGTCCCCCTCAGAACATGATCACAATCTGGGTGTTCTCCTAGACTCACAGCTAAGATTGGAACAACATCTGATAGCTGTGGCTAGGGGGACCTTTGCACAGGTTCACCTGGTGCACCAATTGCGACCCTACTTGGATCAGGAGGCTCTCCTCACAGTCACTCATGCCACAGTCACTCATGTCACCTCATGGTTGGATTATTGCAACATGCTCTACATGGGGCTACCCTTGAAAAGTGTTCAGAGTGTTCGGAGACTACAGTTGGTCGAGAATGCAGCCGCGTGAGCTATTGTGGGTGCACCTAGATACATCCACATTACACCAATTCTCCGCGAGCTGCACTGGCTCCCTATCGGTCTCCGGACGCAATTCAAGGTGTTGGTTATTACCTTTAAAGCCCTACATGGCTCAGGGCCAGGTTATCTTCGAGACCGCCTTCTACCGCATAGCTCCCAGCGACTGGTAAGATCCCACAGAGCTGGTCTCCTCCAGGTCCCATCAGCTAAACAATGTTAGCAGGCCTGACATTGAGGGGAGGGCCTTCTCTGTGGCTTCCCCGGCTCTCTGGAACCAATTACCTCCTGAGGTCCGGCCCGGCCCCACCCTATTGGCCTTCCGGAAAGCGGTGAAGACCTGGCTTTTCTGGCAGGTCTGGGGCCATTGATCTCGCTACGGCGATCTTGCGAGACCCGGCCATGGAATGGAGTGTATGGGTTTTTAATGTTTTCTTTTAAAAAGAATTTAAGGGATATTGTTTGCATTGTTTTTTCCTGTAAGCCGCCCAGACTCCCTAGGGAGTTGGGTGGCATAGAAATGTGACTAATAAATAAATAAACCAGTCCCTGATGCCCAAAGGGTTGGCGGGCACTGAGTTAACGGAAAGAGAAAAATGTTGGATGAAGTTGCTCAATTTTGGCTGTGCAGTCCCATGGACGTGACTGAGACATTATACTCTTCATAGTTAGGAAGAGATTTCTTTGGAACAAAAAACCAGGGTCCTTGGAGCTGTGAGGTTAACTTCCTGTGCTCCCATCTGTCTGGTCAGGACCTCCCAGGCCATATGGTTGATCTATGTGGTGGTGAATGCTTTTTTTGTGTGTTTGACCTCAGGGGACTGGGGTGGGCATGGTCAGGGGCGCCTGTGGTGGCCCAAGCTCTCTGCCAGAGAAAACGGGATCCTAAGCTCCATTTTCACCTGCAACGGCCTCCTGCAACCCTCTGCCAGTGAAAACAGAGCTCGGGAGGGCCGCCTGCAGCCCTCCCTAGCTCCATTTTTGCTGGCAGAGGCACCATGGGTCAGTCCTTTACTGTTTCCAGGGTGGCCCCACGGGCCAGATCTAAGCATCCCACAGGTCGGATCTGGTCCCTGGGCCTTGAGTTTGACACCCCTGATCTAGACAGACATTCTTAAACTTTTGGTGTCTTGGATTCCTTGGAGAATCTGGTAAAACCTGTGAACCCCCTCTCAAAATAATGAATTTTAATCCGTAAAGTAGAATACACATAGATTGTATTACAAAGGAAAATCATTATACTCAAATTCAATTATAGAAATATTTTTTTAAAAAACAGATGGTCCTCTTTATTAATCCATTAAATCATTAGCAATACAATACTCTTTATAATACTCAATTGTAGTGAGACCTGCAAAACATAATATTTTTAGAATCTAGAGGTCATAAATTACCTTTTGTGGTCTACATTCACTATTAAATGAAAACTATATTTCAGCTAAGAGATTAATGAGAATTGTATTCTTTCCCATCCACATTTAGAGACACCCTGAAATATATCTGTAGATCCAGGTTAAGAATCCCTAATCTAGACCCTTTAAGTTTTAGGCTGGGTTGTAGCACCAAGGCAGCAACAATTGCATTTATGGATGCCTTCTGGTGAACATGGAACAGGGTAGTGTCCCCATGCTATCTAATTGCTCAGTGGCTTTCAGTGCTATTGACTTTGTTATCCTTCTCAGCCAGCTTTAGTGATTGGAACAGGGGCATTATTTTGCAGTGGTTCTCCATTCTCTTCTGGGGCTAGTTCCAATCAGTATGGGAGAGGTCATGCTCTAGGCCCCTGCATTGAGAGGGCCCTAGAATGTGATTCTCACTATTTCTCTGTAACCTCTACATGAAACTGCCAAGTGAAGTCACCTATCAATATACTGATAGAGTATGTAGATAAGGAATGTCAAACTCAAGGCCCATGGGCCAGATCAGGCCCATAGAGTGCTTAGATCTGGCCTGTGGGGCCACTCTGGAAACAGCAAAAGACCAGCCCGTAGTGCCTCTGCCAACAAAAACACGGCCCTCCTGAACTCCATTTTCATTGGCAGAAGGTTGCAGGAGGCCATCGCAGCTGAAAACGGAGCTTGGGGGCCTGTTTTCTCTGGCAGAGCGCTCCGGCCACCACAAGCACCCCCCAACATAAGTGACATTGAACTGGCCATGTCCCCTCCAAGGTCAAACACAACCCTGATGCGGCCCTCAATGAAATCGAGTTTGACACCTCTGATATAGACTTTTGGTCACTTTATATTTATTTTTTATTTTAGCACATGTGCCATTGTACATTGTGAAGTTGTGATATATTTTAAAAGGATGCTGACTTTTGCTACAAAGCTGTATGAATAAAAAAGTAGTCTCAGCATTAGTTGATTGTGTTAATTGCTAATGAAACTACCGTTGTGTGTCTTGTACTATAAAAACTTCTATTCCATGGATTCATCGGTATTTTATAGTGACCTAACCCTCTATCCGGCATGAACTGGATAGCAAAATATTTGTTGGATCCTTGCTTTTAGTACATTAGCTAGTACAGGAAAAAACAATATGGAACATCAACAATTTTGTTTTTAAAGGAAGAGTAGTGATTATGTCATTAGTGAGAGCTTTCCTCTTTTGAGTGTTTATTTAATTAACAATTTTGTATACATATAATAACTTTTGGATCTGGTTTTAGGGTTGCATCATATCCTTTAATTCTGGCTTAGAGTACTATTCTGCTTAACTGGACCTCTGGATATTTTTTGCTTCAGAGATTAATGGTAGAAAAAGTGTTATTTTAAGCACATAAAGGTTAATTTGTTGGCAGAAAAATGTGTGATTCCTATAAATAAGTAAACAGCCTCAGAAAAAATAAACACAGCCAGGTTGGCCATAGTAACATTTCAACATTCATATTGGGCAACCATATTAATTACATCAGTTCAAATTTTGTACATTTTATGAGTTGGCCTAGTGAAAATATTGTCCTGGCACTGATTATAATATTTCAGGGACCAAGTGATGAACCCATTTCCATGACTTTATATAAAGATGGTTGTGTGGGATTTTCTGCCCTTCTGGAGGATTACAACCCCAAAACTAGGTGCTCCTGGGGGGGGGTCACACTTGGTGAGGGTCAGAAGAGGAGAGAAACTAAATGCATGTGCCAGGGAGTGAGAGGAGGGAGAGCTTTGCAGATGTGAAAAAAACCAACCCACCAATGAAAAGGAACTCAAAATCAAATGCAGAGAAATACAATTGCAAACACTTGTGGGAAAATTGAAATGGAAAAATATTTAAGAGAAGAAAAGCAAAGGGGCAAAATAAATGGGTTTCAGAACAAGCTTTCACAATAGCTGAGGAAAGATGGAAGACAAAAGTTTTGGTCAGCAAGAAGGACATACAACAATTAAATGCAGACTTTCGATGTCAAGCAAGAAAGGAAAATGAATTACCGTGTTTTTCGGAGTATAAAACGCACCTTTCCCCCCCAAAAAAGACGGTGAAAATCTGGGTGCGTCTTATACTCCAAATGTAGCCCTGCCCAGCTTCTCAAATGGAGGTTTCAGAGGCTGAAAAAAGCATCAGAAACGAAGCTTCAGAAAATAAGCCCCTAATCAGAGCTTCAGAGGCTTTTTTTCTGAAGCTCTGTTTCAGAGACTTTCAGAGGCAGAAAAGAAAGTTTTTTCTGAAACAAAGTTTCAGAGGCAGAAAAAAAAGCAAGGCACAGAGCTCACAACCAAAGTACCTGTTGCTAAAATTCACCTCTGGGAACAGCTGATTGGGGGTATTCCGGGAGGCCGATCTACCTGCCAATCAGCTTTTTTCTTATTTTCCTCCCCAAAAACTAAGGTGCGTCTTATACTCTGAAAAATATGGTAGATCTCAAGCAGAAATATGATGAGAAAAGGAAATAGGGAAATCCTTTTAAAGACAATCAAAGTAATTAGGTCAAAAATAGTAATTAAGGTAGGAACAGTAGGCATATTATATTAGGCTGCCAAAATAGCGATGACCACTATGTGATTCTTTAGCAATTCTCTAAATTTTTAAAGCCCAGATAAGGTCAAGGAATAAAGAATACAAAACAGTAATCAAAGAGAGTTGAAAGAAGCAAATATGGTTAAAGAAAAGTGAAATGACTGTACTGACATCCTTTGCCAATTGGATTATAGAATAGCAGAAAGAGTTGTAGGGATTACAGATAGTCCTCGACAATTCGTTTAGTGACTATTCAAAATTCCAGTAGCATTGAAAAAAGTTACTTATGACTGCTTTTCACACTTAAGACCATTGCAGCATCCCCATAGTCATGTGATCAAAATTCAGATGCTTGGGAACTGACTTATATTTATGACTGTTGCGATGTCCTGGGGTCATGAGAACACCTTTTGCAAACTTCTGACGAGAAGTCAATGAGGAAGCCAGATTCACTTAAGAAGCTTGTTACTCACTTAACAACTACAATGACTTACTTAACTAGTATGACAAGAAAAGTCATAAAATGGGACAAAATTCACTTAACAACTGTTTCACTTGGCCACAGAAATTTTGGGCTCAATTGTCATAAGTCGAGGACTACCTGTATATTACTCAACACTCTACATGGAAGTGAGGTGCAAAAGCAAATAGACCAGCTGTCAAATGGAAAAGCATTGGGTGCTGATCAGATACCTTTGGGCTGTTTAAGGGTACAGGAGAAGAGGCAGTTAAAGTGATAATGGTTATATGTCAATAAGCATGGAACAAGACTGCTAGAGATTGTAAAATCGGTGCATTTCCTTATATTTAAAAAAAGAGGCAGGAGAAAATGCAAAATGCCATTGGATTGATTTCTCACAAAAGCAATGGGTTATTTAAGTTCTTATAGACAGAGAAATTCATACAGGTTTCAGAAAGGCAGATGGGTATAACATCAGATGGGTATAAGATGCATAGTGAAGAGGGTAAGAGGGGAAAAAATATTTAGTCTTTTCATTGCCATCTGATGGCCATTTCCATGGGAGTCCAGAGGAGGAGTTGATTATTTTTCGGGGAATCTATTGAATGAACAAGAGCATACTATAAGAACTTAATATAGAGAAATAATGTAGCTCCTAGTGGGGAAGCAAGTGAAACAAACTTAGATATTGTTCTGATATAACAGGGCTGTCAAACTTGCAGCCCACAGGCCCGATGTGTCACACACTGGCCACGCTCATGCCCGGTTTAGTGAAAGGGAAAAAAGTCTCAATATGTCATGTGATGATGCTGTGATGATGCGAGTTTGACATTCCTGTGATATACAATGTAAAGACTATAAGAAAGGCAAGATAGAAGAAATGACAGCTAAAATCAGAATCAGTTTGAGCACTTACCATTTGAGATATGTGTAGACCAGTGGTGTGATTCAAAAATTTGGTGGGCGTGGCATGGCTTGGTGGGCGTGGCGGGGAAGGATACAGTAAAATCTCCATTCCCACCCCACTCCAGGGGAAAGTTACTGCAAAATCCCCATTTCCTCCCGGTTAGCTGGGACTCGGGAGGCAGAGAACAGGGCAGTCAGAGGTGGTATTTACCGGTTCTCCGAACTACTCAAAATTTCCGCTATTGATTCTCCAGAACTGGTTAGAACCTGCTGAATACCACCTCTGGTGTAGACTACTTAGCTAAAGAAGACTTAGAAAAGTTCATTATGGGAGCAAAACAGAAAATAGAGAATCCAATTAATGTTAAATGCCAAAAATACAATGTTAGCTTGCATGTTTAATACATTTATAATTTAGGGCAAAAAAGTAAAAATAGTAGATAGATTAGGGTGGGGGGTTAAAGAATAGTTAAAAATGGACAATGGCCTCAAGAGATTAAATCTAAGAAGGAATGAAGGGGTTTTTTTTGTTTTTTTTAATTTGATTTATATGCCGCCCTTCTCCGGAGACTCAGGGCGGCTTACAATGTGCTCAGCAATAGCCTTCATCCTTTTGTATATTTATACAAAGTCAGCTTATTGCCCCCACAACTGGGTCCTCAATTTGCCTACCTTAGAAAGGATGGAAGGCTGAGTCAACCTTGAGCCTTGGCGAGATTCGAACCTGCAGTAATTGCAGGCAGCTGGTCTTAATAACCAGCTTAATAACAGGGTGCCTTAGACCACTGTACTACCAAGGCTCTTTAATAGATAAATAGTAATAGATGTAGAAAAGATGTGACAACAAAATTCAGAATAAGCATAGTGGTCTTTCCACTGGTAATGTATGCCTGTGAAAGTTCAATCCTGAGAAAAATCAAGGAATCTTATAGAGGTAGATACGTTTTCTAAGAGTACCAAGAATGCAAAAAAAAAAAAAAAAAGTCATTTTGTCATGAACTACATAAAGGCTGACATCACCTTTGTGGAAATACTCACATTCATCAGACATATGATGCCAGTGGATGATGTAGTCAAAGAAATTATTGTGCTTGGCAAAGTTAAAGGAAATAGAAGAAGGGGAAGACGATGCGTAAAATGGAATCAAAGAGATTACTGTGATGTCCTTGGAGGATGTTATTTCTGAAAACAGGTTGAGATGGTAAGTTTTTCTCTCGACAGTCACCATGAATTAAATTCTACTTGATGACATCTAACAGACCCTTTATATGTTAAATAGAAAGCAAAATATCTTAATAAAAAGATAATGAATTTAGGAGTTCCAGCCAAGGTGGACAAAGACTGAGCATCACTTTGGTGATGTCTCCCTTCTTAAGCTGTTGAAAACTATAATTGGACTGCTTATTTCCTTTCTCCTGCTCCTGCCCCCTCCATCTCATGATAGAATGACACCATCTCAACTGGAAATGGAAAAATCCATAACAGCTGCCGTAAAGGACCATACATTTCTGTTCCCAAGAGCCCAGCTCCAATAGAAAATACAGCGGATTCTGTTGTTAGCCTAATTGTATATAAAATTGGAGGTGTGTGTTATGCAGTTCTTGATTGCAATATATAATCAAATCAAGAGAAGGGAACTAATTTTGGTTCATTTACACTCCATAAGTAGAAGGCTCATAATATTTTTTTTTAAAGTTGGTTAAAGTTGAATTTTGTGTAGAGGAAAACTAAAAACGTTTAGGAAAATAATGCATATATCTCCTGAAAAAATGAAAAAAGAAAAAAGACTTAATTTTAAAGGGGATGCCAGTATGTCAAGAGAAACTGGCACAGATTCAAGATAAGAGCTGGTAGAAAAAAAAATAGTTTTAAATTTTTCATAAATAAAGAATGAGCATCCTCTAGTGGCTCTGAAGGGTAAATGTTTTAGGGAGTTTTCTCGCTTTGATCCTGTAAGTCCCTTGCTTCGGGATAGAAACGTTTTAGGGAGCTATTTAATGTGAAAGATTGTGTTGAAATGAAATGCAACACATAATGTTCCATTAAGGTTCCAATCTTGATGTAGACTGAATCCAGCAACAGTGGAATTTCTTGAAGTTCTATATGTGAAAATATTGTAACTCTTCCGACAAACAACTCTTTGGAATTTGTTGGGAAATTAATCTTCTTTCCTGAATTGCCTTCCAAGATAGTAAAAACCATGATAAATGAAATCATGTTTAGTTACAGGCAGAAATAAAGACTTATTTTTTTCTAGCCTGAAATTTTTGGAATGATCATGCTATAATTACAAGTAGTCTTCAACTTATGACCACAATTGAGCCCAAAATTTATGTTGTACATGAGAAATTTGTTGTGACTTTTGCCCCATTTTACGACCTTTTTTGCTAAGTGAATACTGCAGTTGTTAAATTAGTAATACGGTTGTTGAATCTGACTTCTCCATTGACTTTACTTGTCAGAAGATTGCAAAAGGGGATCACATGACTCTGGAACAGTGAAACTGTCATAAATATGTCAGTTGCCAAGCATCTGAATTTTGATCATGTGACCATGGGGATGCTACAATGGTTGTAAGTGTGAAATGGTCATAAATCACTTTTTTCAGTGCAGTTGTAACTTCAAACGGTCACTAAACAAATTTGTAAACTGAGGAATATATATATATATATATATGTGTGTGTGTGTTTATGTAAGTTTTCACGGGTATGTATGTGTGTATAGTTAATATTTCGGGTTTCTTCCCGTGTAATTGTGGATATATCCCTAAAAGGGTAGAAGCGACGTTTCGACAGAATCCCATCTGTCATCATCAGGCTTATGTCAGCAGTCATTTTGTACTAACTGCCATTGGTATTTCAAATCTGGTGCTGGTATTCTGGGATGGCTCCACCTTTTCATTCTGATTGGTTGGGAGTCCCAGTATGTGTTTATTGGCTTGGCTTCGGGTGTATGGTCGGTTTTTCTCCACTAGGTGGCAGGGCTTCATCTTTGTGGCTGGTTTGAATATGATATGTCTTCACGTCTGCCTACTATTTGGAAACCTGCTCTCATAGATAGACGAATCTTAACACCATATATAAAACATAAAGCAAACATTAATCAAAAATTCCCAACCAAATCATATTTAAGTATGTCTCATCAGGAATCCTTTCAGAAATAGGGATTTTCTCCCTTTTTTCTTTCTATTTTTTTCCCACCTTTTTTTCTTAAAGCATTGGTTTTTCTTTTTCAATTTTTTCTCTTAATTTCTCTTTTTTTGTGACTAAGGATTTTGGTATGTTCATTTTTAACTTACTTTTACTGCATATCTTTTCATTTTTATTTTACAATAAAAAGAGTAAGTTTTAATTCCTTTGACAATTTTTAATTTTGTATGGCCTTAATCAAGAATCATGTTGAGTTTTCTCTATACATAATTATAACAGTTTCTGTTTGGTTGGTTTTGCATCATGCAGTGTTAGAAGATAGAGATGTGTATTAAAGAGAAGGCAGGGTTTTTTTTACAAACTGAGTACACAGAAACGTGAAGTAACTTTTCTGCAAAAAACTTATTTTGTTTCTGATGAAAAATATTTCCATGCAAAAAAATTGGGATTGCCAAGATTTGTAATTGTGGCAATTCAAAATTGGTTACAGGAATTTTACATTAATTAAGACTTCTCATTTTATAACTGAACAATACACTTCAAACCTTGGACGCCATTAGATAATTTTAGTTGAACAGGGAGAGTCAGAACACTGTAATTGATTTTTATGGGCCAATCACAGACAAACTAATTATTCTACATAGAGGTTTTGCTAAGCTTTCTGTTTACAGGAAGACCATATAATGCTGACGGGATTTTAATTTAGCATGGGACTTAATTGGAACAAGTTTTTAAGAAAACTAAGCCACAAAGCTGGAGCATTATTAATATTTATACAAAGAATTTTATTTAGTTGACATGGAAATAATTAAATATAATTTAGGAATAATATGTTTTTTTTTTTAAATTCGTCATGGTGCAATGTTTGATTACCTTGTATTGTCTTGATCCATAGTAATCCAATAAAGAACCAAATTAGAGAACCAAATTTGTTGAGGGCTCCACCCTCTGAAACAGTATAATCTCCTCCCAAATTAGAATAACAGAATAACAGAGTTAGAAGGGACCTTGGAGGTCTTCTAGTCCAACTCCCTGCTCAGGCAGGAAACCCTATATACCATTTCGGACAAATGATAATCGCCCTCTCTCCTAAATGATAATCTCCCTCTCAAAAAGCCCCTAAATCCTAGCTTTGGTCCCAGGTCTGGAGTTAATTGGGGTTTTTTGGGGGAGGGGGGGCAGGTGGCTATTGTGGTTTGTTAGAATTGTTGTTTTTAGTCTGGTATGCTTTTTTCATTTTGTTTGTTTTTAGTTTTCAGCTTAATATTATATTTTATAAACTGCATAGAGTTCACTATTGTTCAGTTGTAGAGACATCTGTTCTACAGATTTTTTTTAATACAATAAAGCTTCCAAGGATTTCTCAAACTCATTCAAATGATTTAGCCACAACTTTATTGCAGAGAATATTTGATTTATGAAATTCAGAAAGGCTCAGAGTTGCTGTAGAATACTGTAAAAACATGAAAAAACTTGATAACTATATTGTTGGAGTTATATAATTAGTCTTTTGGAAAAAAAGGGACCTTTCTCATTTTCTGAGACCCATATAATAATCGAATCAACATGGATTTGCATGGCTTAATGACCATAATTTTGGTTAAGTTGGGCAGTCGTTAAGCAGGTTACAGCCTGACTCAATTTTATATCTGTTTTTTATGATGGTTGTAAAGCAAATCACCATGGTTGTTAACTGAATCAAATGGTTGTTAAGCAAATCCACCATATCTAAAGGGCATTTTTGTCATTTTCTGCTGGAACGTGGCCAAAAAAGGTCATAAATCACAAATGAAGACCGGACACTGCAACATTTAAGCTGGTTACCAAGTGCCCAAAATGCAGTTACATGATCTCGGGGGTGCTCGAATGTTTACAGTGGCTGGATGTGCTTTACAGGACATAAAGCATCCTTTCCAAGGCTGTTGTAACTTTAAGTGGCTATTTATCCAATGGTTCCCTTCCTGTTGACAGTAGTAACAAGTTTTAACTAGATGCTCTTCTAGAAAGTTTGGAAGTAAATTAACAGTATCAAATGAACTCCACCCAAGATGGAGACCTGCCTTCATCATGGCAAGAATGTCCTAATCGAAGTTTCAAACTTATCAAGCTAATGGACATTTTATAGCAGTCTTATACCATACTGTTTCTTCCTCCATACACATATTTAAGCCTTATACTTTATGGATGCCGTGTTCTTGGAACAAAGTTTTTTCTTATTTTAATTTAGTGGATGTGGGTTATTCCTAGTCAGCTCGTGCCAATATTTAATTTATTTATTACACTACTTGCATTATTCATTACTTGCATTAAGTACCACCTTTTTTATATCATTCATCTTGCAAATAGCCTGAGGTGGAGAGTGAATTTATTTTCCCGCACTTTTTATCTGCGAGGTATCCCTGTTAGGCTGAGAATCAGTTGATTTAGCTGAGATTATTTGCTCACATACCGGCTTCATTTTGTCAGCTACCCTGGCAGAGTTCCTTCTGGATATACAAAGATACAACCACAACAGACATGCCAGAACATCTCTGAAAGGGCTGGGAATGGTTGCACCAAGCCTTAAAGCAGCTGCTCCACACCCTAGCTCAGTGATGGCTAACCTTTTTGCCGTTGCATGCCAAAAGCAGGAGGAGCATGGGGGGGTCGCACAAACGTGTGCCCACACCCATAATTCAATGTTCCCTGTCCCCCCTATGCATGCGCAAATGATCCCCCACACACACTCCCCCTGCTTTTGGCACATGATGGCACAGTGGGCCCTCCAGAGGCCGGAAACGGCCTGTTTACTGACTTCTGGTGGGACCGGAAGGCCCGAAAACCAGCTGGTCGGTGCACGCATGTGCACTGGAGCTGAGCTAGGGCAATGCTTGCGTGCCCACTATTATGGCTCTGCGTGCCACCTGTGGCACGTGTGCCATAGGTTCGCCATCACGGCCCTAGCTCCATGGAGCTCAGAGCTCAGTGCAGAGAATGATCAGCATAAGCCTATTCTCATCTACAGGTAGTTCTCAATTTACACAATTGGAATCAGGATTTCCATTGTTTAATGAGTCAGGCCCGATTTTATGGCTTTTTTTTTTTTTTTTTGCCATAATTGTTAAGCAAATCACTTCAGGCAAGTGAACCATGCGGTCATTAAAGAATTCGGCTTCCCACATTGAATTTGCTTGTTGGAAGACAGTTGGAAAAGTCGCAAATAGTGATAACATGATAACTAGAATTCTGCAACCATTGTAAATATATGTCAGTTGCCAAGCATCCAAATTTTGATCACATCACTGTGAGGATGTTGGTCTTAGATGTGAGAACCGGTCATAAATAGCTATTTTCAGTGCCATTGCAACTTCAAACAGTTCATAAATGAATGGTTGTAAATTGAGGATTACCTGTATTATAAAAATAATTGAACATTAGATAGAAACCCGAAAGTTCATGCAGATATAAATTGAAACATGTCTGGCTGCAACCAGCACTTTATGCTTTGATTTATAAGTTAGAGTATGGAACCAAGCTGATTTTAGTAGATTGCACTTTTATTACATTGCACCAGACTGAATGCAGTGCTTTCATTTCTTATACAGTAGCTACCATGTTTCTCCAAAAAGAAGACCCGGTCTTTAATTATTATTATTTTTGCTCTAAAAGATGCATTAGGGCTTCTTTTTGGAGAAACACGGTTGGAAGAAGAAGCAGATTTATGGTTGCAGAAGAGTGGAAATTGCAAAATAGCACATAAGAACATTCTATATTTAAAAAAGCAGCTCTCATTATAAATCTTTTTTTAAAAAAATAACTGGCTATTTAACTTTCTCAAAATATAAATTTAATTATAGTTTTTCTTTTGGTCATATGATTTGCCAGCAAAAGGCCTATAAGGAACTTCCCATATAATTGAGAGGTAGCCTGTGGATGCTTGTGCTCAGAATGTTGATTTCTTTGGATATGTTTGTTTTTAAAATGCTTTGCAATTTATAGCTGAAATCCAGAGGATTCACCATTTCTACAAGACAACAAAACAAAGGGATTTTAAAAGTTCATTCAAGGGTACATGTTATTGTGAAAAAGCTGAGAATAATACATAAACTCAGAAAAAAGTCAGATCTGAACCAAATGTTCCCTTGTTTAAGTTAGCTAATTTATTTTATAGACTTCCCAGCTCCTGAATGACTCTGGATACTTACAATTAAAGTCCAACATAATAAAAGAAATGCAGCCAACCAGAATAGAAAAATACAAAAAGTCCAAAATAAATCAGATTAAAATAAAGCAAAATAAAAAAGGGACCTCCACAATCATCCTGTTCCCAAGGCCTGGAAGAACAACCAGGTCTTCAGTAGTTTCTTGAAGAACATAAGGATGATAGCCACACAAAATTCCAGGGATGAGATCATTCCAAAAGGCTGGAATTGCAGTAGAGTAGGAGTGCTTCCTAGGTCTGCAAGATGATATTCTTTAATTGATGGGATGTGTAGTTCACTCACTCTACTGGACTGAATGCATAGGCAGAGACAACAGATGATAAGAGATCCCTCAGCTAGCCAGGCCTCCTATGATTCAAAAGTCTCTAAGGTAAATACCAGGCCCTTCAAATTGTATCAGAAGCCAACTGGGAACCAGTTCAAGTCACAAAGCATAACGTGCCCCCATCAGTGCCTGCATTGCTGCCTTCTGGATCAGCAGTAGTTGCCAAATGGTCTTCAAGGAGAGCCCCATGCTGAGCACATCACTGTAATCCAGTTGTGAGATGATTGGGGGATGAATGGCTTTCTGTGATGCTTCTGTTTCCTAGAAATAATCTTACAGCTCCACCCCTTCCATTATTACATACTGGGCCAAAAATGAGACGCTAACTCATGTGGTTAGCAGTTTTGCGGCTCTCCCATTTGAGCTTTCAAAACTGGAAGAATTCCATTTTGTCCCACTTCATTCTTCATTCAGACAGATAATTTTAGATGGCCAAAACCAGTAATCTTACTCTTCACCCCACCTCCTTTTTTGTGGTGGTAGAAGAGCCAAGGTGTTCTCAGTCATATAATTTTTCCTTGTATATATCCTATTTTTTCTTTTAAAATTATATTTGAGTGAATACAGTTAGCCTTCTGTCTGCATGTGTTCTGTCTCAGCCTTACTCTTAACTACTATTTTGGCTTAATTCTGTATCTATTGTGTACCTCAATAATTTGTAAGTGTTTTCTCTGTCTCTCCCTCCCCCCACGTACCCACATATAGATGTTTGTCTGCCCCTTCTTTCTCCATCCCTCTCTCTCTCTGTCCCTCTCTCTCCCTCCCCTCTCCCTCTCCCTTTCCCTCTCTCTCTCCCTCCCCCTCCCTCCCTCCCTCTCTCTCTCTCTCTCTCTCTCTCTCCCCCCCCCCCTCTCTCTCTCTCTCTCAATTTCAATCATATAGAATGTAAAGGATGTATGTGTTTTTATTTTTATAGTTTTAATGTACGCTGAAAACGGCATTTAATGTTGTTGTACCATGTACAATGACAATAAAGTAAACTATATAAACTATATTCCTGAGACTATTTTATTTCGGTCTTTTATGGAATTATTTTAAATATACCAAGGATAATTCCCATTTTAAAATCTTGCTATGATTTATTAGTTTATATTTTTTTAAATTTAAGTTGCTCATCACGGAGTTCAGTTCGTTGATTCATGGTGCTTTACAGCAAAACAATAAAACATGCATCATTACAGGATTCAAACAAATCCAGCGTTAATACCTCCACAATAAATTTAAAAATAAAATATTTAAAACAAGATTATTAGAACAGCAGGTGGAAGCTACATCTGGGGGCGGGAGATCTTGTTACAGTGATTCATTCTGTTGTCGTGTCAGACCTCCCTGGTAAACCAGACAGGAAACATGATTAGATGAGGTAAATCTACTTTATTGTGAGGCTACATTAACAGAACCTTGCAAGTCTGAAGGTAAACTTCCTGGCTGCCACTTCCAATTGTTTGATCCATTCCTTCGAAGTTTCTTTCTCTAATGGTGAAGCCATTGGGGGCTCCTTCATCTTTTGTCTGATTGTTTCTTAGGCAGCATCTCTTCCCTCGTTTCCCAAAGGTCATTTCCACATTCCATTATGTGTTGCCGTTTCTTTGGTCTGTTGCAACATGCTCCACATCTTTAAGGACCATTCAGAGGCTGCAGTTAGTTCAGAATGCAGCACTCTATGTTATAATCAGGGTTAAAAGGTGGCAGTACATTATATTAACATTGCAGACTCTATCGTGGTTACCAATGGCCTTTCAGGGATATTTTATAATACTGGTGCTATAAACCTTGGCATGTCTTGTCACCAACTTTTCTATAGGATGATATTCTCCCATTGAAACTGGGGCAGCTGGTACAATCTCCCTTCAGCGGGGTAAGGGAGACCTGGAAACCCTGTGTTTTGATGGCAGTACCAGGCCTTTGGATAGCTTCTCAGTGGACAGCCAGTTGGCTCCCACTTTCCAAAAGCAACTCTCAACAAAGGTTGTTTAGGATGCAGTTCCATTTTAGTTGCATTATGGTTAACATTTGGCTTTGTTAATTCTGTTCTATGTTTCTTAACTGGGTGCGGCTCTTTTATTTGTGTATTTTTAATTTGTGTACTCAACTTTGTATATTTTATCTTGTATCACTTTATCACTGTGTCATGCTCCTGTCGGAGCCTGAATCCGCGGGGGAGGATGAGCCGGAGTTGTGGCCAATGGAGGCTGAGGGGGCGGCTTTGTTGATTTCGGAGGAATAAGGGGAGGAGAAGGACAGGGCAGCCCCGGGCCCCTCAGGCTTGGGACGGCTTGCCAGAAGGGAGGAATGGGGGCAGGTCACTGGCTTTGACAAGTAGCCTGTCAGCAGCTTGAAATTTTGAATGGTATTATCGAAGCCCCTATCTATCCTGGCCCAGTCCTACTTTACCATGCATTAAGAACAGAGATTGGTGATTGTTTTTACCATCAGCAGGGATATTCACTGGGAAGGGAAATTAAGCCAGAGAATGCAAGAAACACCGCTGTGCTGCCGTCACGATGCATCACTTGGAAGCCTCATTACTCTGGCAGAATAGCTACTAAGACAGTGTATCTTCAACAGGTTCCTGACAGTTAAGCAACAGTTAAGCAACAGGAAAAACATAAATTAACATGGGCCCAAGGAGTAGTTCATTGTCAATTTTCTAATCTGCATAGGAATGAAAGCTGCTCATTTATTTGCTTATTTCACAACTTAATATTTTAGTTTGGTTTATGTGTATATAAACTGAATCCCCACTTCTTGTATTTTGTTTGTCAAAACTTTTAAAGTTCTTCATGCTAATTTAAATACTACTGATTTGGAGAAGTAGAAAACTTATACTAGTTTTCCAAGTATAAAAAGTACAGGTATTCCACTTCCATAAAACCTTTCATTTTGTTTGCTTTGCAAATCTGTCACATTTAACTTAGAAAGTATCATGCAAATGAGCAGTAGATGTTATTTATTCATCTGTACCCAAGGATTTATTGATCAATATTTTACATGTTCTTTTCTGTCTTGATAGACTTTTTGTAAAAAAACTGCACAAAAACGATACAAGAAAATATGCATTCTGAAACCTTATAGACTCAGAAACCTTAACATAGTATTCAGAAAAGTATGTAGAGTAAATGGGATTTGATAAATTTTGATAGGAAGTGAGTCATTACTGTGATTGTTGAACATTGATTTTTAGCTGGCTTCGTCTAATGTCATTTTGGAATGCGATATTCATACATTTATTTTATTTTGCAGATTGTACATGCACATAAGCCACACTTCATGGCATTACATTGTCAAGAGTTTGGAGGGAAAAACTATGAAGCATCTATGTCTCACGTGGACAAGTTTGTTAAGTAAGTAACAAAAAAGTCAGGCCAAAACTGGATAAATACTTTTGCTTAGTCAACTTTGATTATTTTTGAAAAGAAAATAAATGCAAACCATTTGATACTCTCTTCAAATTACTACTCTGTTCATCTCTACAATAAGCACACTATTTTATAATCCAATATTACTTATCTAAGGAGAATTGCTTTCACTACTTGTTTGTCTTGCTATTACTTCAACCATTTTGGAAAATAAGATTGCTAGGAAGCTGCTTTATACCAAATCAGTGTTTGTTTAGCTAACCCTGTGAGGAAGCCATAGATCTTTGCACCCTAAACTCCTCTTTCTTATTGAAAGCATTTATAATTTACAGTTCCTTTTGTTTAAAAAAATGTGTCTACTTACAGTATTTTCTGGCGTATAAGACGACTGGGCGTATAAGACGACCCCCGACTTTTCCTGTTAAAATATAGGGTTTGGGCTATACTTGCCATATAAGACTATCCCTCTTCCAACGCATACCAAATAAAAATTAAAAAACATCAACTGGCTCATCCATAATGTAAAAGCAGCTGTGCTAGACCCAAAATGGCCCCTGCAACAAGCAGGAACCTCACATAGCCACAAAAAGCCCCAAAAAACAATTTTCACACTTTACACACACACACACACAAAACACAACACAACTGGCTCACCCACAATGTAAAAGTAGTTGTGCTAGACCCAAAATGGCCTCTGCAACAAGCAGGAACCTCACATAGCCACAAAAAGCCCAAAAAAACAACTTTCACACCTTACACACACAAAATTCCACATACAGCTTTGTGAGATTTTGTGTGTTTGTGTAGTTAGAGTGAAACACTACAGAAACACACTAAATCTCAGAAAGCTGCACAAATATTATTTTATTTTATTTTTATTTTTATATGAAAACTAAATTTAAAACTTCCTAAACTTTAAATGGCTAGGTCTAAAAAAGAACAACTAAAAAAAAAACCCAATTAACTATTTTTTTTTAAAGCTCCCAAAGGGGAAAAAAACATACCCAATAGTACAGGGTCTCCAACCTTGGCAACTTTAAGACTTGTAGGCTTCCGATTTGGCTTCTGTCGCCGTCGGACGGTCTTTCAAGACCTCCAGCCCCGTCGCCCGTAAAGAGCCACCTTTACAGCTGAAAGGCGGCTTGAAAAACTCCATTTCCTCAAGGAAATGTGAGACAGAGCCGGCAAGGGCAGGTAGAGCCCTCTGCGAAGTCCCCAGAGTTTTTGTTTTACTCTTGGGGACGAAGCATGATGAGGCTCCCTATTTTCGCTCACCGCTGCTCCGGGCTTCGGGATAACTCTGCCTTTTTGCAGAGCCAGGTGATGGGACCAGACCAATTAACGAAACTAACAGATCATCTGAACAAGTAGGAGGAAATCCGGATCTGGGATCCTAAATTGCAAGTATTTCTAACCCTAAGACTGATTTTAAAAGTAAAGGAGAATGAAAGGAGGAAAAAAGAGAGTTTAAAATGGCGACTGGCTGAGGCTTGAGAAGAAGCTGAAAGCGAAAGTCCTTCCATTTGAATAGTTTAATACATTACAAAGTATCTAAAACAATAGTGCTGGCTAGGAGTGAAGAGAAAAATTCTTATTTTATGCCTCTTCCTTCTTAGAGACTTGATATTGATATTGTTTGGAGAGAAGTCTTTTTCTTTAAAAAGGGGAAAAATGTGTTTGTGTGGCAGGATGGCGTTAAAACTGACAAAGCCAGATAATCAAGCTGTGGGGGGGGGGTTCCCCCATTTATAAATCACATGAACAAGTTGTGAGCTTGCAGATGCAGAAGAATGGCTTTATAGACTTAAAGGAATTTGTACTGTAGGAGATGGCAAGACATGATAAGACTGTGAATCAAAACCTTGAAAATTTTAGACAGAAAATCAAAGAGTTGGTTCAACAAAAGTATGATATCCTGAAGCAACATATGAAAAGTTTCTTAGATGTAATTATGAGGATGGATAATGAGATCAATTTAGAAATAGAGTCTAAAATGAAGGAAGTTGATCATAAGATTTATAACTTGGACAATAAAATACAAAGAATTGAAAATGATTTAATAATGATACAAGAAAAAAACTCAGAAGTAGAGTTTAAAAAGTTTTAAAAAATAAAGGAAGCTGACTACAAGACTTACAATGTAGATAATATAAAACAAAGAATTGAAAATGAAGCCACAATGATGCAATTCAGTTTCATGGAATTTGCGGTCAGAATTAGGGGAATACAGGAAGATAAAAGACAAGATTTGAGAAAGGTGTCTGCTGAAGTTCTGGCTGGGATTTTAAAGGTTAGTCCTGAAGAGGTATCCTGCAAGATTGATAAGGCTTACAGAGTTAATTCTTGGGTGGCAAAACAAAGGCAGTTGCCTAGAGATGTGGTGATCTACTTTACTGATAAAGAAATAAGAAATGATATCATGCAAAAGTCTTTTAACTCCACTCTTGAAATGCATCGAAGGAAGATTTGGATATTTAAAGAGCTGCCGCCCAAGATGTTAAAAGATAGAAAGGATTTCGGATTTTTGGTGACTGAGCTAAAGAAACAAAACATCCCATTCAGGTGGGATGTTCCAGTTGGTATAATATTGAGATATCAAGGAGAAAGATATCAACTAAATACTGTTGAAAAAGCGGAAGAATTTTACTACAAGGTTTTTAAAATGGGTTCAACATCTCCATGTATAACACACGAGGGGAATGAAGAGCAAAATCAACAAGAGATTGAAATTCAGGCTAAGCAGATGGAGGTGGAGGTAATGGAAAAACAACAAGTTACAGAGGCCTTTGTGGATGAGCCGCTTTTGGATTCTCCTTCAGAGGTCACAGTTGGACTACCTATACAAGAGAGGCGGCTCTGGATTCTAATGTGATGACTTATCAAAGTACAGACCAGCATGGAAATCAACCACTTGATATACAACTCATAGAAAGGCAACCAGGATGAAGATTTAAGCCACAAAAAGTTAAGAAAAGAAGAAGCAGGTCCTACAAAAATAAAACTTTTAGACTAAACAACAGTGTAATGCCAGTTACGTAAGAGACGATTGAATATATGAAAATATAGCTGAGGCAAAGTATTGGTTTATACTATTTGGAGGAGAGTGACAGATCTCTGCAGTGCTGTACTTTTGGGATGTGGAAGATGGCCTTAAATTGAGTGGATTGGAACTTTCTATTTTGGACTCTTTGACAAATGGATTACGTTTATGCTGAGCTACAAGGCAAGAGAACTATGGGATTGGGGCATGCAGAAGATCTGGTTGTTACCCTAACACGGTGGTTGGAATTAATAATCTAGATGAAAGACATTACAAAAGACACTATATGGAATATAAATATAAAGTCACTCGGGTGGTTTTTTATATATGAAAACATTTACTATTGATGGGGGCAGATGGTACTTGAAGATACCGAACATACTGTTGGAATTAGAATTTGATGTTACCCTAACATGGGTGATGGAATTAACAATCCAGTTGAGAGACATTACAGAAGATATCATATGGATTACAAGTTTAAAGTCATTTGAAGATTTTATATATATATATATGCAAATTTTTTTTAGTAGTGTGGGCAGAAGAACAAAGATATTGAAAATATTATGTATGGTAGACCTGTAGGAAAGTGGATGGAGATAGGCTAGCTTATTGATTGTTTAGTTTAGGAAAAGGGATGTTATGTTATATTAATATACATAAAAGATTTGAATTAAGAGATATATGTATGGGGGAGGACGAAATGGATAGATTATGAGAAGAAATTGCTAAATTAGGATTTATTATATAATTTACAGCTGAATGTTACTTTGAAATGTATAGTATAAGGGGGATATAATAATACTGTTAGAAAGAAAGGGTCAGCATAGGGGGGTGGAGTAAAAGGATGGTAAAGTATTATATAATCTGTTATTAATTTGGGTTTTATTATGGAGAAGCCACGGGCAGGGGAGGGGGAGGGGGGGTTAGGGAGGAGGGGGGAAAAGGGGGGGAAATTGTATTTGAAAAACTTTTTCAATAAAAAAAAAAAGACTTGTAGACTTCAACTCCCAGAATTTCTCAGCCAGCTTTGTTTTGCTGGCTGAGGAATTCTGGGAGTTGAAGTCCACAACTCCCTGCTTGCTTGATTGCAGGCAGGGAATGGCTTGCTGATGGAATGGATTCAGGCAAGCGAAGCAAGGCAAGCGTTGCGACTAGCAGCTAAGGTAAGCAAGCTGGAGGGGGAAAACTTTTTTCCTTTTACACGGCTCTGGCAATCCCAGCTGCGTTGCCTGATTAGCAGGCAACTCAGCTGGGATCGTCAGAGCTTGGATTGCCAGAGAAAAGGAAAAAAGTTTTTTTTTCTTTTACATGGCTCTGGCGATCCCAGCTGTGTTGCCTGATTAGCAGGCAAGTCAGCTGGGATCGTCAGAGCTTGGATCGCCAGAGCCATTTAAGGCTCATCAGAGCCTTTCGGGCTGGTCTGCCTGGTTACAGGAGTACGATACCCGGTGTATAAGACGACCCCCGACTTTTGAGAAGATTTTCATGTGTTAAAAAGTTGTCTTATAACGCCAGAAAATACGGTACTTTTTGTAAAATAAAAGCAGCCCCCCCCACATACACACACACACCAGCCACTTGAAGGAACATACAAAAACACAATCAATTTTCCAGGTTTCTAATGTCCAGATTTTTATATTTTGAGTTAGGGTCAATCTGTTTATTGATGGTTCAAAAATAATAAAAATAATAATAATAGAACCACCTGAGATAGTTACCTCCTTCTGATAATGCTGACTACTTTATGGTATTTTACTTTCCATTTTGAATGGATACTTTTTTCTGATTATTTTACCTCTGCAGAACAGTAATTGTATTCCAATTCAAAGAATTAATCCCCACAGGTCTTCTGTCTGATGTGGTTTAGTAATAATTTATTCTTGGAGTATAATTTTTTTAGACATACGTTTACCACATAAGTGAATATAAAAAGAAATGTTTTTTCTTTTGCTGAAAAAAGAGAAACAGTGCCCTCTCCTGAGCACTAGAAAGAAGTTCCCTCTCGTTTTTATTACACTAACATTCCTTTTAGTGTAACATAGTTGAAAGGTGCCTGCAAATATTCATGGCTTGACTTGTGAAGGAGAACCCAACAAATAAACAATAGAATAGCAATTAATTAAATACAGCAATTTATTTCTATTGTTCATTTGTAACCGATTTCTCCAGTAACCTCCCAAAAAATAAGAGGCGGTTAATATGTTTTGATTGTTCGCTAAGAGTTCCTTAATATTTCAAAAGAAATTTACTCTGTATATTTTCTTTTTTAATTTTTTCTCCAGAGAATTGCTATCTAGTGATGCTATGAAAGACTACAACAGAGCCCGGGTTTATCTGGATGAAAATTTCAAGTCACAGGAACACTTTACGGTACATTTCCTGACACTTTTTTGTATGTTATAGATGACTTCACTTACGCATCTTTACAAAAGGTGGCCTTTGTTAACCTTTAGATACTATTCCCAGTGACTTTGGTCAAATGCTGGTCAAATAAATTCCAGCAGTTGCATTATTGGCATATATGGAGGAATCTGGTTGAGGAAGGGTTACATAAGGCTTTTTTTTAGAGTTATTGCAGGTCAGAAGTATAGTGTATTTAATTTGCAACCGCAAATGTATTTAATAAGAGCACTCTAGATGTTAACTTCATTTTTAAAAAGACAAAACAGGCATTAATAAAATCTGTTATCAGCAGTGTGATAATGGTTGGAGATAATTTACCACATAAAATAGATGACTTTTCAAACCCATATAGTAACAAAAATTTCAGCTATGATAACAAAAAGCAAGCCAACACCCCAATCAACCAATAAGAAGCCATCCCCAATCAGGCATAATTTAAATATTACTCATAGAATAGTCCAAATCACACATTCTGATGGAGAGAAGTTCCCTGAGGCGGGCTCAGCACAGGTCTGAAAGTTTAGAAGATTAAACCTTTGGTCCCAGTGACCAACCCAGATTGAATCCTGCAAAAAAAAATAATTACACATTTCAATTGCTTTCTAAGATTAAAAACCATCATAAGATAGTAAGATGTTAGGAATATATTATGTATATTTTCATAAAATAATAATAAAATACAAGTTTACATAATTTTAAATCAGAATTGGATGCTTTCTGAAATCTTACCACCACCACTCCCCAAGATTTTGAAGTCATGGTTTTAAGGTCAGAATTGTGGGTTGCTTAGTTATAGATTGCTGTTGTGTTTGCACTGAAACTCCATATATCCTCAACAGAGCAACTGTCTCACTGACACATTCTCATAAACACAAGCTAAGAAAAATAACCCCACAAAACTCCTTATCATTCACCCAAATCGAAAAGAAACCAAATGAAAAATTGTAAACAAATTGACACAGTTTAAGAATCAGAAGCCACCGTATCTTCCCACGAATCCACAGCAAACCCTGGCTGGCTATATAAACGAGTGCTTGTATTCAACCTGTCCCTGGGCTTATTAAGAACGTAGGTTAAAAATGGCTTATCTTCTTAATGCCATTTTCATTTTTCTCAGATCTCATTCTATTTGTTGCCAGGGTAGGAGAAAACACTGTAGTTATTCAGATGTTGATTTTGGACTATGTTCAAATGCCAACTCAATCATGAAGTACTGGGTAACTTCAGGCCACTCTCAATTCAGTTACTTCCTAGTCTATCCACTACTGCTTTGGGGATGAAATGAAGAGGCCTCCAAGCATTCTATGGTGAATTTTCAGAGATAAGACAACAAAAATGAATGAATACTTGGTTCATGGTAGAGAGTTCTTTGTTTATAAACATCTGTGATATTGTTGTAGCAGACAAAAACTATATTATATGTTGAACAAAATTGTGACTTGGTGGAATCAATTTATTTGAAATCCTGAACACTGAAAGCAACAAGGGAAGAGTACATCAACTAAATAACAAACAGTGAACTAACAGAAATACATATGTAATGAATGCTGAAGATGTTTCACTTTCAATATAAATGCCCCTACAGTGATGGATTTCAGTACTTTAAGCTAATGTGACCTTTAAATAAGATAGGGATTGTGCTGCAGTATAGAATAACATTACCGTAAAATCATGTTCTCCTGATTGCAAAAAATTGTAAAGTTAATTTTTGTTAGATTAATGACATTTGAGCAATATTTTCAGTCAGACTTGCCTCAATTAATTGGCCATTAACTGAAAAAAGAAATTGAATTCATCTTGTATATAAATCCTGTGTTATCAAAGGCTTTCAGAAAATTCCGTGTGTTCCCAGAAATGGAAAACACATGCTTGATCTTGATGAGCGTATTATCTGTCAGAAGGAACTTTTCTAAATATAATAAAATGATTCAGGAAGACTGATATAATTTAATTTAGTACAAGGAGAATTCAAATATTTGATTAGTTCCTTTTAGATCATTTTACCTCTGGGCGGGGTGGATGGAGGAGAAAGACTACATTTTCTTGACTCCTCCTATCCCCCCAGTCTCTTGTGCTGAGCACACTTTCACCACAAGGTGGAGCCAGGATATTACTTTTACACACAACTAAAGCCTCTTGGTGTGCAAATTATAGCAATCAGCTAAAGGATTTGGTTGTTGAATATTCCTTTTGCAAATTTGGAGAAATTCAGAAGGGTGTATTATAGATCTGGATCTGGTTTCCTCTGCCACATTTGATTTCCAGTGGTGGCTGTCATCAGTTGAGTAGATGTCTCTTCTACTCCAAATCTCATTTTCTGTATGCATACACCGATTTACTATAGAGAGTGGAAAAATTGAAAAGATAGTCTTCTGCCTCCTTTCTGTTCATCACCTCAACTAAGCATCTAATGTAGATGACCATATATTATTATTTCTGTTTAAAATAATATTTCTCTTTCTAAAAAAAGGAGCCTGGATAGCTCAGCAGACTAATGCATTGTAATTTAACACCAGCTGTCTGCAATTAAAGTAAGATCGAATCTCGCCAGGCTCAAGGTTGACTCAGCCTTCCATCCTTTCTAAGGTAGGTAAATTGAGGACCCAGTTTGTGGGGGCAATAAGCTGACTTTGTATAAATATACAAAAGTATGAAGGCTATTGCTTAATGCATTGTAAGCCGCCCTGAGTCTCCGGAGAAGGGCGGCATATAAATTAAATTAAAATAAAAAAATAAATAAAACGAAGAAACAAAAATATACAAACTATTTAACCAGTAGATGTAGTAATTTTATATATTTATTTATAAATATGGGATTGAGATTTATACTTTGTAATTTGAAAATCTACTGAAGTTCTATTTGGTTGCATTTTTCGACTGTGCCATTTTTTTCAATAGAGGTGATTCTCTTTTCAGTCCTTAGTCCCAAAGAATAATTGACTGTTATCTCCAAGTCAAAAACATATTAGGCCAGTTTAGATGATAACTTTATTTGAATGGACATAGAAATTATGCTTTTTATTCCTATCAACAGTGCTCCCCATCTTCCTTTGGATGCATAATCTGGAATATGCCTTACCTACCAGTAGTTTCAATTGGTTTTATTTCACACAAGTCGGTTTTCAGGAAATGCCAGTTGTAAGCCTATGCATGTTGGATTGGAAGAAGCCACTAAAGGCAGCTAGTTTCTTTATTATCTCTCTTTGTTATCCTTTACTTGAAGCCTCTTGTTTGAGTATCTAACTTTTTATGATTTTAAAAGAGGTATTTGCCATCAGTTAGGCATGAAAAATGATTCGCCTTTGAAAGTTTTCAAAAATTCATGTAGGATATCATTGTTGGAAGTGACTATTTCCCACTTCTTTCATTTTAGTGACTGCAAACATACATACATACATACATACACACAAACACACACACAAACACACACACATGACGTGCATGTAAACATACTTCAAATATTTAATTGAGGTTTTTCAGCAAAAAAATAGTGCTATATTAACCATTAATATATTGAATACAAATTTCAAGTATAAATACAATTTTTCCTTATATGTTCTTTTTCCAGATATCATATATTTTGCCAGTAAAATTCTTTAAAAATAACTCTGATGTTAAAAAAAAATCCTTGACATTACAGCAGAAGCCTTTTTAATAGCTTTTCCATTGCAAAACCTGTTGACAGTTTTTCTGATATTAATAAACAGTCTACTAATCCTTATTGGCTTTGTTCACTCATCACTTCCATTTGATTTTGGAATGATATGCTAAACCAGACATGGCTTATAAATCATTTATAGTTAGCATTTTGTATGAAATAAGTAACAAAAGTTTTCTTCAAGCCATGATTAAAACAAATGGTGTTTTGGCAAAATCTTTATCAAATAACCGTATGAAACTACAGTCTCTTTTTCAAAGTGCAAATGTTTCACCTCCATATGAATATCTATGGCATTGGCATGCCAGCTGAGAATTTATTGTTAAAGGTACATTTAAAGCCACTGTGTTTGCAGAACTAATTGCAAAGTTCTTTTGATCTTTCTGTGCATAACAGAGCACTAGCAATAGTAACTGCATAATCTATGTACAGAATGTACATACAGATTAACACACACACACACACACACATACTGTTTGAAACTGCTAAAAGTCTTCTTTTTCATATGGGATGAGAGGAGGAAATATAATAAATGTTAATAATTTAATAAGGTATAAATGGAGATGCTACTCAAAAGATGCACACAAAACTTCACATATGATTAACATGAAAAAGATCCCTTCCTGATCTTTCTTTGTTCATTGCTATTACACTGATTATTTAAAAATAGTTTCAGTTGTTTAGAAGAAAAGCAAAAACTCTATAATACTTTGATCTTTTTTATTGTAGATTCCCCCCTAAATAATAATGCAGACCTATACACGTTGTTTTAATCAATGATACAGCTTGAAAAGTAAAAGCTGAAAGAATATTATGGTTCAATTATAGAGAATATATGTAGAATATATGTAACTCATAAACTGAACACTATGAGACCAACCAAAAATTTTGGTCCTGAAATATTAAACAACATTTAGTTCATTTGCTTTGAAG